>CM041789.1:13013673-14461526 GCA_023375725.1 Nephotettix cincticeps | reverse complement strand
AGATGGGATTAGATTCCAGACACCAGAAACGTCGTGAAACCTTGTTTTACTGTGTTTTAGCGAATTTCCTATAGGGCGAAGTTATTGCTGGAGATCTAAACTTGGTATTTATTTTGGGGCTCCAATGTTAATCTAGGATACGGAAAAAATAATACAGTATTTCACTTATTAATCTATATTTTTGGATGAAAGATGGTATTTAGCTTCATGTGGTTGAGATCTATCCATTTATACTTAAATATCATAGTTTATCGTGTTTATTATGGCAGCTAATCTGCATTCTCTTTTTCCATATTAATCATGTAGAGAATAGGCAAACTCCTTCATACATGGACAGATGTTAATAAACTCTTCATACATTTTCAAAATAGAAATTGTTTATGCGAGAAATGCCTACTTTCAGCGTTCCTCACAGCAAACCTGCATACTATTTTCCCTTGATAATGTTATGGAGAATAAGCGAAATCTCTTATTTATCGACGGATAATAATCAAACTTGTTATAGAGTATATTATTTTTGTTATATTATTGATTTGGAAGTCTTAAAATCGTCATTGACGAAAAATTCGGGACACAATGAATCTTACGGTCTTTGATAAATAATACACGTTTTAAGTTTGTCGCGAACTCTTGAATAAATCCAGGAATAAAAATGGTGTGCAATAAACACAGAAAATATTAGGGCCAGAGTGGACTCATATTGTGTTAAGATTAATGATTTCACCTTAAATCCCTTCTCCCCTCCACGTCGCTCGCAGTAATGGGCGAGCTGTATGGCGTCAAACATATATCACATTGCACAGCTGTGTAATGGAAGCAATCGCAGTGATATTGCACATTGCACAGCTGTGAAATAGAAGCGATATTGCAAGGTTTACCATCCTAGTTTGACATTTGAGGATCTAGGTAAGAAAAGTCTGAACGAAATGTGAAAAACATCTTTGTTTTAGAGAATTTCCCATGGGAAGACTCAAGCCCGGGACTATGTTACTACTGTATTTCGTTTTGAGATGCCCAGTGGGGAAAAATAGTGATTAGAAGTATTATATAAAAAATGTTTTACATAAAAAAGTATTAAGTAAAAAAGTATTCAGTAATAAATTACTATGTAAAAAATTACACATGGGAAACGCAAAACCCCCAATTTTGGGGTACAAAACCACCCCAAAATACCCCTTCCGATTCACCGATATATCTGGATTACGAAGTCGTCCGAGTAAATGTAGGAATACACGTGTCTACAAAACTAGGTCTCGATTGGACCAGTTTCATGAGAGTTGCCGTGTTTACGGACACACGTTTTCATATATATATAGATATGATTATGAAGAGATGTGTAGTACATTGACCTGATTTTAGAGTCTATACACGGTATGATACGGTCGTACACTCGCATTCGATTGACTCGAAATTAGAGTCGCTGTCGATTGATACGTCTGTAGAGTCGCATTCGATTGACTCGATTATAGAGTCGTGGTCTATTGATACGTCTGTAGAGTCGCATTCAATTGACTCGATCGTAGAGTCGCTGTCGATTGATACGTCTGTAGAGTCGCATTCGATTGACTTAATCGTAGAGTCGCTGTCGATTGATACCTCTGTAGAGTCGCAGTCAATTGACTCGATCGTAGAGTCGCTGTCGATTGATACGTCTGTAGAGTCGCAGTCGATTGACTCGATCGTAGAGTCGCTGTCGATTGACTCGTCTGTAGAGTCGCAGTCGATTGACTCGATCGTAGAGTCGCTGTCGATTGATACGTCTGTAGAGTCGCAGTCGATTGACTCGATCGTAGAGTCGCTGTCGATTGATACGTCTGTAGATTCGCAGTCGATTGACTCGATTGTAGAGTCGCAGTCGATTGACTCGATTGTAGAGTCGCTGTCTATTGATACGTCTGTAGAGTCGCAGTCGATTGACTCGATCGTAGAGTCGCTGTCGATTGATACGTCTGTAGAGTCGCAGTCGATTGACTCGATTGTAGAGTCGCAGTCGATTGACTCGATCGTAGAGTCGCAGTCGATTGACTCGATCGTAGAGTCGCAGTCGATTGACTCGATTGTATAGTCGCTGTCTATTGATACGTCTGTAGAGTCGCAGTCAATTGACTCGATTGTAGAGTCGCAGTCGAATGACTCGATCGTAGAGTCGCTGTCGATTGATACGTCTGTAGAGTCGCAGTAGATTGCGAAGGATAATCCAAGATCCTCCCTTGTTTCTTGCCTCTTAGTTCCGAACAGCTGTTTAATCCCTGACGCTTATAATCCAATTAGACTAAACGGCTTATTTCCGCTGATTTAATACATCTTGAGATTAACGCCAATTTAGTGAGTAATTAGTATTTGACTTCCTTCGCACTGTATTTTCAGTTGTGCAAATGAAAAGTAATCGGTGGATATCATTTTACCATTTTTAAAGAGATTTAGACCGTGTTTTCATTACTTTTCTTTGACAAAGTTTTTTGTTTTTCACAGCACTGTGCTACATAGTTCTCGTTATTTTTTGAAAAAGGTAATAAAAAATGCGATTGAAAATTACGTTCTAATGCAAGTGTGCATCATAGATGAAGTATTAATTGAGTAATACGGATTTAGTCTCGTAAATACTTTGAAAGCATATCGCATCTGTGACTACACCTAAAATTTTCCCTTAAGTATGTATAGAAAACAAAATTACCTTATCTCTCTGTACGTTCCCACCTTAATGCGTCGTGAGTAGACTGAATTTCGCAGAAATTATATGATTCCTATCATAGTAATCGAATAGTACTGCATGGGCGGAGTTAAGAGGGGGGAATGGGGGGCATTGCCCCCCATACCCCCTCCAGAAAAAAAAATAAAAAATCCAAAAACTTTTAAGAGGTCTGACAGTTTTTGGATTTTTTTACCAATCTTACCAGTTCTGTCATAGTTTTTTATTTGACACAGTTATTTTGATAGGTTTTTTTCTGTGGTATTACATTAGTTTTAAGTCTTTTTCTCCATTTTTACGCTATATTGTGACAAAGACTAGGACACCAATTCTGTGCCCCCCAGAGAGTAAACTCTAACTCCGCCCACGGTACTGAGTACGCAGGTTTGCTGCAATAAGAGTTTTTTACATGGTAATTACATGAATAATGATTCTAAACATGAATATTTTTTTCGATGGATCCATAGGAACCGAAAATTTTGCCTTTCTAGAAATCATAACCCTACTGAGATCTTTTTGTGTACTTCCACCCCCTTAGAGTTGATTCCTTTGCCAACACTGCGTCCAGGACTTATTTCAAGACTTATTGTACATCTAATTATGAGCACCCTTCCTTGTAACCAGTATGGAAATAATTATTGATGTTGAATGATAACTACTTTTATAATGCTGGTTAATTAATTCAGAACATTTTTTTTAGAATATTTGACTTTGTGACTGCATTACTATGAAATGACCAAGGTAGTTCAGTATCGTCTTTAGAGCCTGCCTCATTGGCGAATTATTTCGTTTAAAGCCTTTATGAATAATCTTATTAATTTTTTGACATAATTACTGGCTACACAATTGTCGTAACAGATGGTTGGGATTACAAATTAAAGGTTAGGTTCAAAAACTGCATTCACCTTTAAAGAATATCTAGAGATGAGTAATACTGTGACAAAATTAATAATGCTCTTATGGGACTCAAATCCAAGATGGCGGAGGTGTGGCAGACACTTAAATGGATAAGAGCGAAGGATCGTTGGAACAAACAAGGTTTGCCAATCTTCGCATAATCCGTCCGCCTCCGCCTTAGTCCTTAATAATGTTAGTCACCCCAAGGAAAGTCTAAGACAAACTTGAGGATCTATTACTTTATCCTGCGTGATTCTATCATAACTCTATCTAACGTAACATAAATTGTTTATGTTATTTCGATTTTTCAACGGACATTTTACATTACGAAAGTAAATTAAAGTTTCACGATGTTCTGGGATTTTATTTGTCCTCAGGCGAGCTAGAACCTTAAAACATAACAATATTAGTACACAATCCGGACTAAGTCGGTATAAAGTTGAAAACAAAAACGTTTAAAACAGTAAAAAACTTTCAAATAATACCAAACACCAATAGTTGTACACACAAGAAACGAAACACGTCCACTCATCACAAAGGTCCGAGAAGAACTAACAGGATTGGACAATTGCCAGTGGGCGTGTCCCCGTAACTTGACACCAGCGCCGAAACAACATGGCCGCGGCAAAAACCTTAACCCAAGCGAAGTGCGTGTAATTGGTTTTTACTTCTTGATTTCTCAATACATCATGAGCCTCACAATGAGAAATATGTTTCGGATTTATATTATTACTTACGTTATAACAGTTCTTTCTTGATACCTGATTGGTTTAGGTTACATCAGTGTTAGTTATCATTATCGATAGTTCGATCACAATCATTCGATAGTTTGATTAAGTAGTTCGGTACCAGTTTAATAAATACACAACAAGCCAATAGTGGTTTTGGCAGTTATTTTATCGATTAATTACAACCGAATGCTGATCTCAAATTAAAAGTATCATTATCATTGTTCTTTTGAATCCTAGGTCTCAAAACGTTTTTGAACCTGTATGACGTAAACGTATTTTTATTTTTTTTCTTAGCTGCTAGTAGATAAAATAATGTTAAGTAGGAGATGATTGAGTGATTGGATTTTATTTTGATAACGAAATTCGTTTTTTCCTTAGCTGGTAGTAAATAAAGTTTTGTAATCTGGAGAAGATCGGACGAAGGACGATACAGTATCAGTAATATTTCCAGTGTGAGGAATGGCTGGTTCTAATAGCGCGTAAGACGCAGCTGGTCCGTAACAAACAGAGCTGCTGCCTCCAGAACAGCTCAGATGGATGACGTTCATCCGGAACCTCTGTCACTTGGGTTGGAGCCCATAAAACACGCACAAGGCTAGTGTTTGATTCAGTTGGAAATCAAATCGGATTTCCATTTACAGGACTTTACTTGTATCATAAAATTTATTATTAAATATATCATTCAATATCTTTTATTGGGCTATACAAACGCGTCGACTTTTTTAACTACACAACGTTTCTGAAGGTGGAAACACTCCTCCCGTTTTCAAGTGATTACCTAATAATTGACATTAAAGATTGATTTAGTTATAAATCGACCTAGATTTCTAATGACCAGTTTCACCCTGTATACTGCATCTACATGTGGCGTCGACCGAGATGTCTAATGACCAGTCTCACCCTGTATACAGCAGCTGCATGTGGCGTCGACCGAGATGTCTAATGACCAGTCTCACCCTGTATACAGCAGCTGCATGTGGCGTCGACCGAGATGTCTAATGACCAGTCTCACCCTGTATACTGCAGCTGCATGTGGCGTCGACCGAGATGTCTAATGACCAGTCTCACCCTGTATACAGCAGCTGCATGTGGCGTCGACCGAGATGTCTAATGACCAGTCTCACCCTGTATACAGCAGCTGCATGTGGCGTCGACCGAGATGTCTAATGACCAGTCTCACCCTGTATACTGCATCTACATGTGGCGTCGACCGAGATGTCTAATGACCAGTCTCACCCTGTATACAGCAGCTGCATGTGGCGTCGACCGAGATGTCTAATGACCAGTCTCACCCTGTATACAGCAGCTGCATATGGCGTCGACCGAGATGTCTAATGACCAGTCTCACCCTGTATACAGCAGCTGCATGTGGCGTCGACCGAGATGTCTAATGACCAGTCTCACCCTGTATACAACAGCTGCATGTGGCGTCGACCGAGATGTCTAATGACCAGTCTCACCCTGTATACTGCATCTACAAGTGGCGTCGACCGAGATGTCTAATGACCAGTCTCACCCTGTATACAGCAGCTGCATGTGGCGTCGACCGAGATGTCTAATGACCAGTCTCACCCTGTATACAGCAGCTGCATGTGGCGTCGACCGAGATGTCTAATGACCAGTCTCACCCTGTATACAGCAGCTGCATGTGGCGTCGACCGAGATGTCTAATGACCAGTCTCACCCTGTATACAGCAGCTGCATGTGGCGTCGACCGAGATGTCTAATGACCAGTCTCACCCTGTATACAGCAGCTGCATGTGGCGTCGACCGAGATGTCTAATGACCAGTCTCACCCTGTATACAGCAGCTGCAAGTGGCGTCGACCGAGATGTCTAATGACCAGTCTCACCCTGTATACAGCAGCTGCAAGTGGCGTCGACCGAGATGTCTAATGACCAGTCTCACCCTGTATACAGCAGCTGCATGTGGCGTCGACCGAGATGTCTAATGACCAGTCTCACCCTGTATACAGCAGCTGCATGTGGCGTCGACCGAGATGTCTAATGACCAGTCTCACCCTGTATACAACAGCTGCATGTGGCGTCGACCGAGATGTCTAATGACCAGTCTCACCCTGTATACAGCAGCTGCATGTGGCGTCGACCGAGATGTCTAATGACCAGTCTCACCCTGTATACAGCAGCTGCATGTGGCGTCGACCGAGATGTCTAATGACCAGTCTCACCCTGTATACAGCAGCTGCATGTGGCGTCGACCGAGATGTCTAATGACCAGTCTCACCCTGTATACAGCAGCTGCATGTGGCGTCGACCGAGATGTCTAATGACCAGTCTCACCCTGTATACTGCAGCTGCATGTGGCGTCGACCGAGATGTCTAATGACCAGTCTCACCATGTATACAACAGCTGCATGTGGCGTCGACCGAGATGTCTAATGACCAGTCTCACCCTGGATACAGCAGCTGCATGTGGCGTCGACCGAGATGTCTAATGACCAGTCTCACCCTGTATACAGCAGCTGCATGTGGCGTCGACCGAGATGTCTAATGACCAGTCTCACCCTGTATATACAGCAGCTGCATGTGGCGTCGACCGAGATGTCTAATGACCAGTCTCACCCTGTATACAGCAGCTGCATGTGGCGTCGACCGAGATGTCTAATGATGTCTAATGACCAGTCTCACCCTGTATACAGCAGCTGCATGTGGCGTCGACCGAGATGTCTAATGACCAGTCTCACCCTGTATACAGCAGCTGCAATGTGGCGTCGACCGAGATGTCTAATGACCAGTCTCACCCTGTATACAGCAGCTGCATGTGGCGTCGACCGAGATGTCTAATGACCAGTCTCACCCTGTATACAGCAGCTGCATGTGGCGTCGACCGAGATGTCTAATGACCAGTCTCACCCTGTATACAGCAGCTGCATGTGGCGTCGACCGAGATGTCTAATGACCAGTCTCACCCTGTATACAGCAGCTGCATGTGGCGTCGACCGAGATGTCTAATGACCAGTCTCACCCTGTATACAGCAGCTGCATGTGGCGTCGACCGAGATGTCTAATGACCAGTCTCACCCTGTATACAGCAGCTGCATGTGGCGTCGACCGAGATGTCTAATGACCAGTCTCACCCTGTATACAGCAGCTGCATGTGGCGTCGACCGAGATGTCTAATGACCAGTCTCACCCTGCATACAGCAGCTGCATGTGGCGTCGACCGAGATGTCTAATGACCAGTCTCACCCTGCATACAGCAGCTGCATGTGGCGTCGACCGAGATGTCTAATGACCAGTCTCACCCTGTATACAGCAGCTGCATGTGGCGTCGACCGAGATGTCTAATGACCAGTCTGCTAAACAGATGTGTATCCCCTCCGCTGTGTAATTACTGCAGCTCAGGTACGTACAGTGAAATGCTGCAGTCTCACACTACCACAACTACCTGCAGGCGGTGAATGTCTAATGACTCGTCATGCTGCATGCCTATTTACTGCAGATGTCTAATGACGTTACCCTGTATTAGCTGATCGTCGACCGAGATGTTTAATGACCATACAATGTATACAGTTAGTTTTCCTTGAATTGTTTTTAGTCAATAAGTAAAAAAATGTCAGTACAGCTTAATGCTGAATGACTGATTGATAAATTTATTTTTTTAATTGAAATAATGTTTGATATTAAATATTTCACCATAACATATTAATGCGTGCCTGTTAATACAAACATTTTTTCATAATTTGTCATGAAACTATGAAACTTAATAAAAATTGTTAAGTTTTATGTGAAGTACTGTTCGAAACAGTGTGAAACCTAATTTATACCAGTATAGCAGCTTTAACTCTCACTATGACTATAAACATACCACAAGTCAACGAAAATAATATGTTAAGAATGAAATTTGTCTCAGACAAAATTGTAATGACCTTTTATGAATGTCATTGTATGGTAGCTTAAGTTCTGAAAGTAACATTCCAAAAAACTGCATTAAGAGTATGCCTGGGCTAAATATTTAGTCTCAATGATAACAATGTTAATTTTGAGGCTGTCATTACCAGCTACACGATAAGTCGTAAAGCATGGCTCAAGTGTTAATGAAGTGTTTGAATTGAATCTGTTGAGAAATGCTGTCACATTTAATTAATTCAATTAACTCGTGGTACTAAAATAAAAATTGGTGGGTGTACAGACACTAGTGTAATTGGAGACAGTTTATTTGATTGATTAGAGCATATTCGTTGCGTCCACGTGTACCTTGTACCTGATATGAAGTTTGTAAAAATAAACAGCTGATCGGGAAAGTTCAACGCACGTCGTTTACAAGACCAAATTGAAAGGCAATGGCGCGCGACAGAGCTCGTCGATAAGTCTGAACTGCGATTGTCTGACGCAAGTGTTAGCTGAGTTGGAAGGTGTTTATTTAAATTTTATTCGATAATTGTATATTCGGAGACATTTCCTTGGAGGGAACCAAATTTATTTTGTATTTTTATTTTTACAAGCAGTAAGCCCGTCCTTTGTACGTGTTGTAGAATTTAGTTTAAAGAAGAAAGATTATAATACCATGGAAACCTGAAATACTAAATATCAGTTCAGTACAAAGAAAATAAATCAATACCCAGTTTATTATTTAGCAACTTTACAATTAAATAGATAGAACATTAATACCATTATATTTTAATTAGTTATACGTAAAAATAACTTTTTTATATAGTATGATTTCCAAATTCGTTTAAGATGAATGACCAATATAAAATAACTAATATTGATTTGATAGCTGTTTGTTATTCTTTCTATTAAGTCTTTGAGCTACAAAGACAACTGATTATTACCAGTAGGTAAATAATTGATAATTGAAAGCAAAATGCGACTAATATCCCGTTTAAATGGGGTTTTAAAAGCTCGTGATTTACTTTTTAAGTGGCGGCAGACAATTTCTATCTTTGAAAAACCTTCTCTGGAATGTAGAAAATGCATGAAATAAGTTTCATAGTTATCAGTTCTCCCGTTTTTCGGAAAAGACGGCATAAATGCCTCCTGGAGTATCACAGTCAAACAGACCGAAATTGAGGTAAGACTTTTTCGGTTTCTCTAACGCAAGAAACGTAAAAATAACTGAAAATGAATAACTCTGAGAAATTACAGACAAAATTCTGATTTTACTCGTATTTATATGGATTTATTTATTTCGTAAACCTTTTGATCAATACCAAACAACAAAGGTCATTCTTATGTTTTAGGTTCCGTCTCACTTAAGGACGGGATTTAATTTCAGATTTCGAAACGTTGTGAAACTATTACGTATGTTGTATCGATTATTTCACCAAAAGGTACTTTGTATAAAAGGTTTTAACCCATAAAACATCCATATAAACAGTGTTGGTTGCTGTTGATCAGGTGGTTTTAATTAAAACCTTTTTGACCTAAAGTGTTTAAAATAGTTTTAGTTCCTTACATTACCAATTTACTCAACTGAAATTTTACCTCCTATCCTACTATATTATGAGACTATAGTAAGGAATAGTCAAAAAGCTTTTAGTACTTAACCTTAACCTTTTTTAACAAAAGGTAAGTACCAACTGAACCAGTGACCCAACGATTGGTGTCATCGATGAAACTCTTTATTCATCTTCTTACAGTTTTTCAGTTTTACGTACTTTTGTGTCGGTGACTGTTCACTAAGGTCAATAGTGTATTGACTTTGTCAAAGAAAAATTATTAAACATATTTTAAGTTATGAATTTTTATTTACTTCAAAGTGAAATACAATTATCAAAAACTACTGAGACTATTACTTTACTCTCCTAATTTTTTTCTTACTATCGACTTTGAAGTAGAACACAAATTAAAAAATAATTCTTTGATTTAAAGTTCCAGTAAAATATTCACAAACGCGAATCGGTCGACAGTTTAGAAATTGGAACTCCTTTGAGGCCGAGAAATTTCAGCTTCTTATTTTATCGGAGATTCCTTTTGCACCGCTGGTTACGCATATTCAGGTCGCTCTGGTCCTTCGTTGTCGCTAAGATTAGAAAACCGTGTCTTAATTGCGTGGAAAAATTATAATCTTAAAAAAGTAATTAAATCATTATCTTAACGTTCAACGATGTAGTAAAGTTTTTTTATGTATTTAACCTTTTTTGTTTTTAAAATTTACCATTCATTAAATAAGGTACTATTTAATTTTTTTTATAGTGTAGAACAAAAACAATACTAAAATTTTATATAAATATATCAAAATTTATTTGATTACTATATGTTTTTTGAGACTATTAGAATAAAATATTTTATATTATGTTTTTGAACAGAAAACTCCTTGTAAAAATGATAATAAGACCAAATTTGTAATAACCTTATTTTTAAAATGTCGACGATTCGAGACAATTTCTTTGAAAGTAGATTTGTGTGTTGTATCCAAGAATATTTTTGACTTTTTCAGCTGTAATTTTTTAAAAATATTTTCTAATATATTTCACTTTGAATACAGTCAAACTACACAGAATCTCCTAAATTTTTTTCTTCTCTAACGGAGAAACATAAAAAATCTAAAAAACTTGTATTTGGATTATGGACAATTTAACATTAATAGAAAAATTTATCTATGAAAATATTTTGATAAAAACTTTGAAATTACTTCAGTGGTTGGTCTTCAGATTTTAAGATTAGAAAAACATGTTTATGTGTTTTATTATCAAAGATACTTTTTAAGTTAACAATAAATACATTTAATTTATGTTGCTCAGTTGAAAGTTTTATATGTAAAAATAAAAGTTTATGTTTCTACTTATCTTTTTAAAGCGAATAATTTATATGTTAACTTTATAAGTATAGAAAATTTTTCTAAAACAAAGTATAAATATATACCAGTTTAGATATTAGTTTAGGAAAACTATTTTATGTGGTTATATTATACAAACTGCTTTATCATGATAATCTCTAGGAATATCATCCTTTATTGCAGATTTTTACAATTGATATATGTAAAAATAATTTTTTAATTAATTTACTTCGATTTTAAAGTAACATTTTATGGAACTATGTAATAGTTATGAAAAAATATTTCATATAACAAATTTTAGTGCTAACTTATTACTTATGAAAAAATTATTCTTAAAAAATTTAATTTTTATTATAAAAATACTTTTTATTAACAAATTAAAAATCTTTAATAGTTAAGAAATGAAACTTTTTTAAAAACTTTTTTATAAAATTGACTTTGTTTTACTGACGAATAAAACTTTCTTTAAATAGATAAATATTTAATGTGGATTAAAAAAAACATAAAATTATTTTAATTTTTATATTATTGGTCAAATTTGATATTGTAAGTATTTTTTATGTTAAATAAATATTACTCGTGTTTTTATAATTCAATGATAACGATACTATTCTAAGTGAGCTAGCTAAAAAAATTATAGAGGAACAAATTTCTGTCTAAAGATTATGTTAGTTGACTTATTATCCCAGGAAGGCAAATCTTAACTTAAATGAAATAACTATTTTTATTCCTTGAATAACAAAAAACACATGAAAACGTAGGAATTATTACTGACCTATTGCCAGTACTTGGTCAGTAATGTTCTTATCAATTTGATAACGAAATAAAAACAATTTAGACTTCTGACGGCACCACTTCATCGGTCATTGTGCTCCGCAGCGTGTGCACATCCTTGATACAGAATGTAATCATTCACTTACACAGGATATTAGTAGCAACGTTAGGAGGACCAGAAAAAACATACAAAGTGTCTCCTTCAGAAACTTTTAGTGACTGCAACTTTTACATCATGAATAACTAAACATGTATTGTATTAAAAAAATAACTCTGTAAGGTATTTACTATTGAATAATTCTAAACTATTCAATGATTTTTTGTGACTTGGAACAAAATTAAAATCTTTTGGTCCAAAGTATGTATAAATAATATTCTAAAAACGTTTTTTACTTTTGGAGATTCTGAAAATTGGACTTTGTACTTTGACTTGATGTTGAACGGGTAAAACTTTTAAGTGGATAAATAAAGGATAAGAGCTTTCTCTGAAATTTCTTTTTTGAACTAAGCGAATTTAATGATGTTGGGTAGCTCTTTAAGTTTTTCAATTAGATATTTGTAAGTGCTATCCCATTCATCAAGACCGTACTGTATATTTGAGCGAATCAAAGTGAAATGAAGACTTCTGAGCAATGAGATATCACATATATCTCTTAAGAAGTAAAACTTTCTTAGGCTATGCTTAATTATGTTGTTGAGCTCTAATTTTCTCTTCTGTAAGTATTTCAACAAATACTACACCAATCATCAAAAAATACTGCGTTTTTTTAAGCGTAATATTTAATTAGTATTCACTTCCCCTGAGGAAGGTTTTCACAGTGGTTCGTCCCATTTATACTTCGGTTCTATCAACAGAATAGTAGTTGACTCCGTCGGTGAAATCGATTCCTCGCTCCAAGGCTTATCTGCAGCATCCTCCTACATATATTGTTACTGGAGAGCTGTCTTGCATTTCCATTAGATTTGCATTTTCAGACGCAAGTCTGAAATCGTATTGATATTCAATTCTGCATTTTATTTTAGTAATTTTTATTATTCATTTTCGACGGTGTGCAGATTTAAAAACGTAAGCGGCGTTACATGTGTTGTAAAAAATTTTGCCGGTTATATAAGTTTACTATAGGATGAAATTAAAACTCATTTCCAACACTACTTAACGCCCAACTTCTACTCCGTTTGGGCCTGATTATGTCCGGTGTGAGACGAAATCGATCACCAATTTAACATCATAATTTATAATATAAAGAAAATAGTTTTTTATAATTTTTAGTAGAAAAAACTGTCATTGTTTTATTATTTATTAATGAAAATGGATACTTTTGGTTTTGTTTTGTTCATAAATAAGTTAGGTAAATGGAACAGATAAAATAAATATACTTAATATTTTTATTCATAGAATAAATTATGAAAAAACTATTACTTAATTAATATTTTATAGTGAATTTTTCAGTTTGAAGTAAAATAATTGCCAGTAGAAAATTCCTTATGCTTAAAATTGAGTATTTTTGTTGAACTATACTTAGTTTTGTACATAAATGCAAAAAGTTTGAACATTTATCTTCAAAAATAAAGTTTTTGTGATTATTTTAGAAAATATCGTAAGTTTTGGTTTTTCCATAAGTTACTGAAACTATTAATCACCCTTGAAAATATTTTACATTAGACATGGAATTTGAACTTGTTCTATAGCTGAGTAAATGAATAAAATGATTCAAACTATTCATCTTATTACTTTCAAGAGTTTCTGATTATCAGGATCAAAATCTGGATCACTGTCCATTTTGTGAAAGCCTAAACTTGACAACTCATCACTCCCACTCAAATTACTCATGGAAAAATTACTATCACCTTTTAACACTCTATGAATTGTTTTATCATTGACAGGTGAATCAATACACTTAATTTACAAAAGAAACTAAACAAACAATAATAATAACCTCAAACTTCCTAAGTCTCACTGCTACCTAAACAAGTAAACAAACAACAGAAGTTGATGTGGACTGCAGTCAAAAATACTTAGAATAACATTTTAACTTTAATAATTATATTTAATGTGCTCTTTATATCCTAAACACAAATATAAAAAAATTAAAAAAAAAATAAATTTTTTTTGAAAATTGTTTTTTTTTTCAAAAAAGTTAATTTTTTTTGGACGTCCGTATATACGGACGTTAGGGCTCTACTTGATTTTTGCCGACGTCCGTATATGGACGAAATCGATCACCATTTAACACTTTGTATAAATTTTATCGTCTTGTATATAATTAATATATAATTTAAATATGATTTTTTCTTTCATCTATAGTAGAACCAACACGTATTGCTAATCAAAAAGTTATTAGTTTACTGTATTAAATCTGGAGACCGAAACTAAAATTAAGTTTAAAAAAATACGTTTTTTCGATGATGTTAAAATAAGTTTCGTATGAAGTCTTATCAAATGAAAATAAAAACCTACTTTTAAAATATACCCTTTCGTTTAAAGTAGTAAACATTAAATTATTGAATGGATTTTACATTGTGGTAAACAAAAAGTATTTTAAATCAGTGAGGTATTTGAAATAAATTATTACTAGACTTAGTTTGTAAAACGCTTACGAATTGTGGTATGTTAATAGTAGTTATAAAAAGGATATGTTTAAAAAAAATTGTACCCTATAATATATTGTTTAGTATTATTTTTTTGTTCTCTTAAAACACGTCTGTGTTTAATTTCACAACGTTTCTGGAAGAAGGAAAACTACTCCAGTCTTTTTTTAATAACTAAACGTATTTGCATAAACTATTATTTAGATTTTTTTTGATATAAAATGAAATATCTTAAGTAATAATTTTTTTGTTAGAAGTTTCACAATCTCCAGAGAGGTTGTGCAATTAAAACCCAGACGTTTTGGAAAAATCTAACAAAATAGTACTAAATAGTCTATAACCAACGATAATGTTAATTTAAAAGAAATTTAAATGAAGTCTGTAAATATATAAAACAAAGAAGTGCTAGTTACAACATCTATAACTCGAGAACGGCTGTACCGATTTTGTATCTTTGATTTTTTTTATTCTTCTCTACTCCGAGTAGGCTATAGGCATATTATAAGCAACGTTAGGGCTACGCCCCACTGGCCTGAAAAGTTTGTATATGTTACGCTTATGATGAAAGATGTGACGAAATTTGATCATATGCATACATCAGTTGTGTGAATATTTTATTAACTGCTGATTTTGTGTTGCTTTATTTTCACCAGTCGACCTCTAACGTCATTGTGCGTAATTTTCAGCGAATGTATGTGATTGTTTAGAAAAATGTATCGATTACTGGTCGTTTTGTTTGCCCCAGTTTAAGTATTATCGTTTTTATGTTATGTGCGAATGTAATTAATGAATGTTAGATTACGCGAGTACTATTATAAACAATGCTGCGATTCAAAATATCTAATCTTTCACAATGCCCGTAATGCTATTCGATTTCAGAATATGGCCAATCTTGAAGTAAACACTGTCAGGCGTTACGAAGTTCGCCGGGTCAGCTAGTTGAAATATAAGTGTTAACGATTGTATAAAGTGAAGTTTGCTGGCAGTTTAGTAGATATACCCTTCTTGACTGATGTCAAATAGTTTTTGTCAAAAGGAATGATAGCATCGAGAAGAGCAAAGAGGACGATAAACCTTGACAGGGTCTGTAAACCTCATCCTATCAACGTAAAAGTCCATCAGTGAAGATTGACTTTGTCAGTTTATATCGGTTGTACTTTAAGTCGTTTCATACTTCGTAACTTTTAATATTCGCACCAATTTTATTGTAGGATTTTTTTTGTCAAGTTCATCCTTTGGGTTTCTGTTGTTTTATGCACGGACTTTCGTAACTCTCTAAACCACTTTGAGGTCCGTCAGAAGTCCTCATTTGCTACAGTTAAAAATTCAACAATAGCTTACTTTGAAATTTGAATAGAAAATTAAAAAATACCACCGTCTCAGCAGAATTGCGTACTCAGCGAATTTCCAAATAAATAAAATAATAATAATAGATGACAATTTTTATCAATAACTGTCGATAAATGTAATTCATTTGCCCTTTTTCCATAAGATTAACATGGGAAAGAGGATGCAGCTTTGCTGTGAGGTAAACTGAAAGTAGACCTTTCTAGCATTAACAACTTTTATTTTGACCATTTATACAATGTTTCATCAACATCTGTCCATAAATAAAGGAGTTTGCCTATTTTCTATATGATTAACCATGGAAAGGAGTATGCAGGTTATCTGTCATGATAAAGACATTAACTATGATTTTTAAACATTTGATGCATAAGATTTCAACCACTTGAAGAAAAACACCTAGTTCAATCTAAAAATATTGATTTATAAGTGAAATATTAATTTCCCTTATCCTCCACAAGAGTAACACGGGAGCCCTAAAATTCAACGTTTACATTTTGTAATGTTTCGGTTAACCGTTGAATATAGAGGAAAAATTTATGGAACTAAATAATGTTGTAGTTTTTTAATTGTTGTAATTTTTAAATTGGTAAAAGATGAAATTTATTTTTTTTAAATTACCGTACATATGAAAAACGCAAAAACCCAATTTTTGAGTACAAACCCCCAAACTTCCCGTTCCGGTTGACCGATAAGTCTGGATTACGAACTCGCCCAAATAAATGTAGGAATTACACTTCCCTATCAAATTTCGTCTCGATCGGGCCATTTTCCATAGGGAAGAAGCTATTGCCAGAGGTATCATCCATTTATGCTTAAAAATAGTCGTTGATGTGTTTATCATGGCAGATAATTTGTATACTATTTTTCCATGTTAATTATTCTTAGGGAATACCTATGGCCTATGGTTATGGAACTTGGTATGTGGTCAAAATAAAAATGGTTTATGGTATAAATGCTTATTTTCAATGTTCCACTCTGCAGGAAACCTGCATACTTTTTCCCGTTTTGATGGTACAGGGAATAGGCAACTATTCTTATTTATCGACAGATATTGATCAAACTTGTCACATAAAACTATTGAGATATATCATTGGAAATTCTCTGAGTACGCAGGTCTGCTGCGACGGGGGTATCTAGTGACGAAATGTGTGACTACATATTGAATACGTATGTAACATGAGTCAATTGTTAGGATACGAACTACCTGAAATTTTAAATAAATCAATATTTTTATATAATGATAAAGCTTTGACCGATTAAATTAATTCAAATTTGATCTAAATCCCTTTGTGTTTATCACTATCAAACGTATCGTGTGACATTGTTTAGCGGTTTCAAACGAGCACGTGTTTTGAAATTACATTCGCTTATTGGGCGCTTTTGGTTAAACAGTAATTAGGGACGTGTACAATGAGCTTTGTGATCATTTCAAAAGGTATATAAGTGAACATTTATATGCTTAATTAAGTTAATAGCATAGTATCTTGTAAATAATAGACTCTGTCTTCGTAACTTTTGCAATAGTAGCGTACACTGTTTTTCATTTAGAAAAATATTTAGACGTTATAATAGTACAGCTGCTATTTCGTAATTATTTCGACTCAGTGATTGAATCCTAGATATATTTATTATTATCACTAAATATTTGACTGAAATCAAACGAAATAAATAATGATTGAAAAGGGAAAAATCTAAATATGTAACATACCCGCAATTAAAATCTAAATAACATAGACCCACCATCGCTAACAATGATTTTGAGTGGATGTTGTTCGTAGACCTCAGAATTAATCTTGATTCTTGATAGCAGATACGGGAGTTGTAGCAGGGAGTTGTAAGGAGTTTTGGGGGTTGTAAACTCCAAGTTTGGCTAACTTGGACACATTTGCATAGCTTGCTTTCCGTTTGGAATAAACTGTTCTCGGTGTTCATGCTGAACATGTTTTGTGTTCTCTTGGTTTGTTTTATCTACTTTTCAAACTTTTAAGTAGTTTGAGTCTAGTAAAGTCCGTAAAAACTACGACTATTTGATAACTGAAATAAATAAGCAGTATCATTGGACTGCCACATACTTCCTCCCTTAAGTCAATTTAAAAACGACAATCTGTAATAAAAATATCGTATTATATATAAACTATCGATATTGCCGAAGGGGCCTCCATCCTTCGGTAATAGCAATATTAAGGGGGTCGTTTAGTTGTGTGATGTGACCTTACTTTGTATACCAAGTTTCATGGAAAACGTTTGAGGCATAAGGAAGAAATTGATTTTTTAATATTCTCCATAGGAATAACTGGGCGCGCTCAGACAACGTACTTTGTTTATTATGCTCGGTAAATTTATCTTTTCTCGTAGTCGTAGACAAAAAAATTCAACATATTAATTTGTTTAGATTTTAAGCTGGTTTCAATGGTCGTAGTTTAAATTATACTTTACCTTTATTGTTTTTGGGGAAAACTTAAATTAAGAGCCCATAAGTTTTGAACCGTCATTTTTACAGTCATGCGGTTGGTATCATATTATTTATTATTATATACACTATTGAATTTTTATTTAACACACGCTTCCGTAAAGTCGATATCATTTTTAATTTAGTTAATTTACGGTTTGATGATTTTACTCTCGTATTTATGTCTCATGTATTGCGGATATTTTGTCAACACCTTTCCATAACTGAATATCGGAAATTGTATTAAAACACATTATTAATCTTAAAATTCATAATGGCGTTGGTTCTTAATTATTTAATATATGTCTTATTGGACTTCTCCAACGTGTCTTTATCAACGTGTTTTTATCTGCACACAACGTTTCTGGAGGTGGAGAAACTCCCCCCGTTTTCAACTGATCACTTAATATTTTGCATTATTTTATCGTAGTATTTACATTATAATCTATAGTTTTTTTATTGTGTGTGTTAGATAAGTATAGTATTATAGACATATGATATAATTAATATCTGTAACTTAAACTTTAAATTAGTAAGTAAATTATTAGGTTATCACTTGAAAACGAGAGCAGTTTCTCGAGCTCCAGAACATTGTGTACTGCAGTTACAAACACAGATGCGTTGGAAAAGTCCAATAAAAGGTATTGAATAATCACATTACTAAGCAGGTATATATTTTAGGACTTTGTAAAATTGTATATAAAATTAAAATGTTTATTTTTTCAGGTACATGAGGTGACAATGGCACTGAAAGGTGTATATTCTACTTGCACGGTGAGCTAAATTTGTTATTTAGAAAAATTTGAAAAAGTAAAAAGGAAATTTCTTTATTTTGTTCGGAAGTACTAAAAAAATATACTAAATATTTTACTGTATAAGCTATATACTGTAGTATATATAGAGATTACTGTACAAAGGAATTTAAACCTTTTAGTAAGGTAAAAATGCAATTATTAAAATAATGCACGAAGAATGTTGTATTTATTTAAATCTTTCCATTTCAAGTTTTTTTTAAATAATTTATTTCGCCTATTTTGGTTTCCCTCCTTAACCAAAGTTATAAATTTTCGTCTGGCCTACGAGAAATTAAGTTTTTCATTCTAAATACTGTATTAAATTAACTTGTAATGTTGTATTTATTTAAGTTATTTTATTCACTCTGCCTATTTTGGTTTTTCTCAGGAGTTTTTAACCTAAGGTATACTGATAAGCTAGTAGTTCTAATTGCTGTATTAAGATTTTTTTAATTTTTACTAAGGAAAAAAATTAAGTATAAAAATGTGTAAAGTTGGATAAAATAAAATATTTAGGGGTTTTTAAAATTATTTTGTTCGGTTTTACTTACGTTATTTTACAATCTCTCAGTTTGTTAGGGATGTTTGTAAAAGAAAATATAAAATTTAGTCTACAATATCCCTTAAAATACCCCTACCGGCTACTAAATAGTTTTAACCTCCTTAAAACAAAGAAGGCGCTAAATCGATTTACACGTGCTCAAAAGTACATTACCCGACAAAGGCAGGCGCAAAATTATGTTATGGGATGGATTGTTTACTTCGACCCTATCTTAAAGGTGTTTGGCGCAATATTGTTAAAGGGTGTTTGATGCTGTATAATATTGGGGTCCGTTAACTGAACCGGAAACAGTTATGAAAACACAATTTTTCATTATAATAAAACGATTTGTTATGATTGTGATGATGAGCAATATGTATATTTATATATAATTCTATAAACTCCTAACCAGTAAAACAATTGAAGATCTTTTATTAATTTTCAAAATATAACATAATTTTATTTAGTTGACATTTAAATTAAATTATGTAAAGTCCAGACTGTCTTATCAGTTGACACGCGTTGGTACAGAGGAAGGCAGCTTCCTGTGTTGCCATTCCCACTGTCTATCAAAGCCACAACCAATGAGAGCTCTTCATTTCAAAGAAGCTCCTTTTATGGTAAATAAAATATGTAAGCAATTATAGTGGGGGTAATAATCCACAGAACTCTCTTTTTAAATTTTTAGACATTCATTCCATCATCGACTTCGGAGCAGTAAGTAGTTCCTCCCCCACTAGTAGAGTCTCTCTCTCTCTCTCTCTCTCTCTGGTTCATCTTATCTAAATATTCTCTGTCATGTAACTTAGTTAGTTTGAGATCATGGAAATTAAATAACTTAGAATCCTTTTAGTAATGAACTCACTACCTTGTAATGGAATTGTAATGTGAATCAAGTGTATTCCAGTTTGTTTGAATTGTTCTAATCAATCCTGAAATGTAAATTAAAATTATTGTGAAAGCTAGCATGTGTATTCCCTAGTAAAGTTTAACTCCTTCAAATTACTCGACCTTTCAGGCATAACATGATGAATAAATAAATTAGGCTTACTTGAATTGTAAAGTTTTGGTTAATTTTTGCTCATTTGTATGAACAAAGGTTCTAAAATGAGAAGTTATGTAAAAACGTCACAAATATAGCAAAAACTCGAATACCATTCAAAATTAGAATATTTGGAATTGATTTCTTTACTGTGCACAAATTTCTTAGACTGTTACTTCTTACTAAAGAAGTGTAAAAATCCCTAAATCTTTCATTGCTTACAGCTCATTGCATTAAAAATATTATTGGGATAAAATAGATTTTGTGAAATATTTTATCATAGGTAATGCATTTCACATACTTTTCAAGAATCCATTGTTTATATTCTTAGAAATGTCGGCCATAAGGTAATGTTCACTTGAATAATAATATTGTAAATTATTTTCACTGATTTTCGGTATATTTGAGTGTAGGTGTGTGAATAAAAGTTTTAAAGTAATTATTTATATAAAAACGTCTCAAATAATTGAAAAAAACTTGTTTAATATGAAGTATTTTTTAATCTTTTCCTTACCATGGGTAACAAATGATCGTAAAAAAACTTTAAGACACGTAATGGTTTTCAAATAATTTTTCCAGTGAATAGTTTTCTCCCCATAGTAAGCCTTACGCTATTTCAAAGCTGTGGATATTCAGGAACCAAGTGGTTACACAACTTTCACAAACGCAAATGCAAATTTATACGATTGTTAGGTATGCAATATCTTGAGATGTTGAATTTCGGGGGTCCGAATTAATTATTTGAAGTAGTACGAGATCGCACGCAGCAAGAGAACGAATTTCATAGAACTTGTATTATTCCTATCATAGTAATCGAATAGTATTGAGTATGCAGGTTAACTGTATTAAGGGCTGTTTTATATGGTAATATGCTAATATTATGGATGTTCACTAAGTAAAACACACTCGACATTTTATCCAATTATGTCAATAACATAGAAACTAATATCAATTTATCTATTCTCCGTAAGAATTACAACGAATTTGTTGGTTAGCTGTTGTAAGAAACGTTAAATTTGGGAGTTTTGATAGATGGATTGACCAATCTTAACTAGATGGAATTGAATACCAAATTTTTGAAGAATGTTTAAGTAAATAAGTGAGTTATTGATTTTTTTAGCTATTCTCCATAAGATTAACATTGCACAATGTACTGTGTTTACCATTTTTAATATCTAAGTAATCAAATGACCTAGAGATATGGTGGTATTAATTTGTGTGGTTTTGAGCTGAATCAAATGGAGAAAAGGAAAATTAGTTTTTTTAAATATACATAAGTAGGCCCTACTCGTAAATTGAAAACCATATTTGTGTGGTACAAACCCCCTCCAAAATTAGTTAATATTGCCGGATTTTGTTGCCAAATATGGAGTTAATGGGACAGCTCCATAGAATTTTATAATAATCAGATAATAAATTTCGGCCGTTATCGTGTCGACACATAAAGTTTTGAATGACCCCCCCCAAAATCGTCTTCAGGGAGTTGAGTTATGAACTTCTGTCATGGTCCCGGACTTAACTGTCACCGTGCAGATCATGTGAATACACGATTTTAAGCATTAAATATATCTTGCATTATATATCTTGTTCATATATTGTAATAATTGTAAACATTAATCATTTATTTATAAATAGTGTTACGCTTGTGCTCGGAAGTCAAAATATTATCCCGTAGAACCTTAATTAACGTGGGAATTCCTGACAATTTTGTTTGGATTCTTTTAGTGAAACATTCCTAAAACGAAGGGAAAATATCCTTTCAGAAATGTTATGTTTTTACTTCAAAATGGATAAGAAATTTTGCAAATATTTTTATTTTACACTCACGGATTAAAATTACGATTATTTTACTCCGTGATATATAACAGAACACAAAAATAATGTGTATTTTATTAAAATCGTGTAAACCTATCATTTTAAGTCCGTAGTTATGAGGTTTTATGCGTAGGTTTTTACTTTACATTTGTTGCTAATGTGAATATTTAACTGATTTCTTGAGATCGCTTTAATAATTATCAATGCCTTGTTCTTATTTTTGAAGCCGTTATATCCTGATTTATACTTTTAAAAGCGTATAATTCTCCAAAGAAATATAAATGAATAAAATAAATCAATCAATTCTTTTTCTTAAACGTAGACTTTCGTGGCCAGTGTCAACAATGTCAAGTTGATTTTTTGGCGTTTTCAGGAAGTTTGTGTTGCCAAACGTTTCGCCCTTGCTGTGAAGCGGCATTCACAGTGACTAGGCTGAGACTACTGAGAATGCCACTTCACAGCAATAGTGAAATGTTTTTCAACACAAACTCCATGACGACGCGGTTGACGACGAAAAATAACTTGACATTGTAATAAATTTTTTTTTATTTTCACTGGAAAATACATGAATGCACTACTCTTTACAATAATATTTAACTATTATACAAGAACTAGAAAACTATAGACATTGTTAAAAAAATAACAAAAAAATCTGAATCCATTATGATTTGGATAATCATAATTTTAACCTCAACTGATTTGCAAAACTCGTTACGTGTCCACATGATAATGAAAAATAGACCTATCGAATAAGTAATCTGTTTTGTCACTTATGGAACGTTTGTGAAATTTTAACCGACCCTCTTTATACTCTACAACTTTGCACTAATTAATCCCCTCCCCCTCAAAAACATTAGCTTTCCTCGAATTCCTGAAAATGATAAATTCCAAATAAGCTTTAATGGGTTTTATCAATAGAAAGGGCGTGATTAGCGTTGTGAGGTAATTTAATTAAAGCTATTGTTTAGCTCGACAAAGAGTTTGTGTAATTGGAAATCCGATAGGCTTCTGTTTTACAGTAAATGTTACCCCGGAGTGCGGGTCAGGTAAACGTCTGAAGTTTTCTAAAATTTGTAGAACTTTTTAATTTTAGGTGTGATATGAAATCGTTAATTTTTCAGAAATGGAGTAACAGGAAGTCCGTTATTTTGTATGATTCAGTTGTAAGAGGCAAAATACTTATTTTAATGACAAAATAAGTACCTGTAATCGTAAAGAAATTAACAAACATTAGTTATTACCTAAACTATTTAGTATTACTTTTAAATTAGATTAAAGCAAGACATACGTATCATTGTAAAAATTGGTTACTCTTTAATATAAAGTTTTTGTTTGGAGTCTTATTTTAAAAAAGGTCGAAATTTATTGATCAATGTAAAAAACTGCCATTGATTTTATTTTGTTAGCTGGTTATTTATTTCTGTTGATTTATGTCATTGTTGTTCTTCTTTGTTTGATTTAAGATGGCTTTGATATGCTTAAAGTATTCAAAAGCCTTTTTCAAACGATGGAAAAATAAAATAAGGTGCATAATAATGGGTATATAATTAGCATTTTTACATTTTGAGTTATTAACATATTTAAGTGACTAAGGGTTGCAAAGAAATTCTGAATTTTTTCTTCTAATTTTCGAAGCCACCATTTTTTATACTGTTAAAAGTCTTTAACCTACCAAGGGAATATATTGAGAAGAGTTATTTAAATACAATATTTGATAATTTTCAACCTACTGTTTAGCAAAATCAGCTATGCGCCCACATTATTTTACTCAAGAGTCGAAAACTAGAAGAAATGTTTGTATTTACTTCTCTGCGGGAAATAGGTTAGGTCATGGATATCTAAAGGGAATGTGTTGAGTTCATCTAAACAGCTGTTCTTATAACCATGACCGTCACTAATCATATTACGTCACTAACCAAATGACGTCACTGTTTCAAATTTCGTCGTTTAAATTGCTAACACCCCCTCCCCCAGAACTAAATCATATCCATGTCAATATTTCATTGTAGCCCCATAAGAACAGTGCTGATTTTGTGACAGCATTACTGGTTTGCACGAAAGTCACAAATATATGGCGTAGGTGTCAAATTGATGGTAAAATAGATTCGAGGAATTACATTAGTCATTTTTCATTTTATTTTCTTGAAAAATATGTAACTGTAACCACGCAATGTTTCCGATGAATTCCAAGTAATAATAATTTTAACGACGGAAATTAAAAAAAGGAAAATAATTCCATAGGGAAGCACTTTACCTGTAGATTAACACCTCATCCATGTTTTTATGACGAATCATGCTGTAAGAAATGCTGTCACAAAATTAATAAAAAAATATAAGATCGTGGAGGTACTCAATAAATTTTAATGAATTAATCCTCTATGACTGAAAAATATGATGGCGATAGGTTAGATTTGACACATATTAATAGATCATAACGCCATGTTTCCGGTTTATAACCGAAGACTTACCCTTGTTTTTCAAAATTGATTTTTGTTTCCTTTTAACAAGGCGATTTATGTTCAAAGACAGGGGGATTAAAATGTTCTCGGAGAGAATTATGGCATCTTGTTTACTGGGTTCTTGTCTTAAGTGCTACTTAATTATACATGCCAGGTTATGAGCGGAACTCTTGGTCCCTGAACACAATACTTGTCATGTGATATTTTTGTGTGCGAGTTATGTATATAATTTTCATTTTTTCCTGGGCAAAAATCATAATAGTCTTTGCAGAATCATTGATAAAAAATGTTTTATTTACTTCCCTGTGGTAAATGGGTCAGATCATGTGTTTAAAGGGAATGTTTCCAGTTCATCTAAACAGCTGTTATTATTATTTTATATAAAAAATTCAATACAATAGCTCTGGTAGTTTCTATGGAAACCTGTTACATATTTTACATCTTAAAAATCACCAACACACCCCCCCCAGAGCTAAGACATATCCATGTCAAAAATTTAAAATAAATATCTCAGATTGTAATATATGTTAGATATAGTGTAGTTGTAAACACTGATGATTTACATCCAAAATAATAGTGTATAAAAAATTAGAATTTAATTTATCTTAAAGAAATCGTTAAGTCTAAAATAACTCCTTAGAGAAAAATATGAACCTTTTCCTAAAACTTATCCGGATACGTGTGAGTTTAAAGTCATATTGAATCAATTTGAAAAATTCACGAAAATTTATATTTAAAATGTCATAGGATTTTGAATTTATTTCCGTTTTAGCTGATTTCAACAAAATTGCCATCTATTTTCAATAAATTATTCCTTTTTTCATTTTTACTGTTCTCAATCTCATTTCAGAGTGACCCTTAAACATACTATTTTTTATAGATAAAATAGTTTATTTTTTATTGGATAGGTTATACGTAATACATAAATTAGATATATTAAAAAGATTAGGTTTTAATATTTAACTTTACCTTTATTTTGAAGGAATTAGCTAGTAACATTTAAACACGAGAATAACAATGAAAAATTGACGGATACCACACATTTTAACTCCAAAATAAAATTTGTACTTTGTCTAAGAGCGTCCAATGTAACCTCCTTTAGAGAATGCATTCCTCAAGAGATTACTAAAATATCAATATCTTCCTTATTCTCAAAGCCTTTTGCTTGAAACTTATGCAGCGTCATGCATCGCCCAATAAAACCCGCTCAAAAGATTTTGTTATTACTTAAGGGAGAAAGGGGCAGATGAGTCTCCTCAAGAATGCTCATCATGTGGTGGGAAGGTGCCTGAAGAACTGTTGATGACTAATAATTAGTGAAAATTATTTTGAACCGTTAGATTTGTTTAATTTTATTTTAATATTCATTTAATTATGGTATAGTTTATACTAAATATACTCATCTCTTAGTTTACTTTTACAGGTAGTAAGTATGTATTAGTTTACTGATCTCTATATCTAACGATATCTCGTTAGAATGTAGAATCCAGCTACTTGGAGGTCACGAATTGTGGATAGTTGTGAGCGATGGTCGGAGGGTGTAGTGTTCTCTTGTGTGGATTAACGTCCGCACTATTGAATCCTACGTCAATCCACAAAGACCATCCTTACAATTAGACCAATTTGTAATTCAGAGGCCGTGGTTCGGATTCCACGTTAAACTGTAGGTCCATTAGTTGCCATCGGCTGTTGGGCTACTTAATTAACAGTCCTGCCTAAGGAGCATGTCAGCCTTAGTCAGTAACAAGACTACAAGATCGCGCCACAATCATCCTACATTCATTCCTCATTCATACTTGATTTGAAATACCTACCTTATAGTTGTCGTTATTTTATAATAATCTAATCTAATCTAGAATGTAGATTGAAGATGTAGGCATATTTGAAGTATTTCTTATTGCTGTATTGTTTTTTTAAGTTTACTTCTTTGATAATGTATCGTAAGGAGTATCTGTTACATAAATAAACATGTGGGAAATATCAGTTAAGTTGATAATTGATTGGAAAGTATTTTAGTTCTCGCGCCGGACTTGATATTGTTGGTGTTTTTATTGGAACCTGTCCATACATATTTATGGAGGGTGGCGAAGTTGCTTGGCTAAGTGAAAAGTTTAAAATCCCAGCGGAGCTCTGCACTTTATTTATGAGTTTAAGTGTTTTAGCTTCTGATAATCTTACTTTCAAACAAAGTAGCTCGTCGAGGTGACTCGTCAAATGCTCAACACCTATGAAGGAAATGATCGAGTATAGCTTTTTGTCGTAAAGACGGTTTCTGATTAATATTTTTTTCGAATAAAATCCTGATTAAATAAATGCAGCGAGTCTTATGTTTTTGAAGAGTTATTATGCCTGTATGAAAATATGACACATCTAAACGGATTTTAATAGTCAAAAGGTCTTAGTTTCAAATTTGAAAAAGATCTAAAATTGAATCCATTGTAAGTTATTGGAACGGTGGCGCTTCCTGTAGTCCAGCTACTTGTATGTCACGAATTGCGGATAGTTATGAGCGATGGTCGGTGGATGTGATATTCCCTGGTGTGGAAACTTCCGCACCATTGAATACTACGTTAATCTACAACGACCATCTTCATAATTAGACCAGTTCGTAATTCAGCAGCAGTGGTTCGGACTCCACTTTAAACTGTAGATCCCGTAGATATGCCATTGACTGTTGAACAAGACTACGAGATCGCGCCACAATCATCTTGCACTCATTTCTCATTCACGTGGCTTTAAATACTTACCTGGATAAGTCACCATTTCAGAAAGGTAATGATATTAATAACTAAATTCATCAGTGAAGAGAACTTTCTTATATAGAGCTCAGGAATGGAATTAAAACTTTATTGGCTAAAATAGTTACTTGAACAGGCGCTCCCACAATATTATATTTGTCCCCATGTTAATGCCTTAAATGGAAAATTCATAAAATGGACTGCTCTGATTGGCTTTGGTATTTAGTTTCTCAGGAGGTCCTGCCCTTTGGATTGGTTATTGATTCATTAATTAAAGTCATGTGTTTTATTATTACAAATTACCACAGGTGAAAAAAACTACGTATTCGTAAATGCAAAATTACATTGTTATGACATTGTATACTATTTTATTAATAACTTTATCTGAAATTATAACCTACCAATGTGGGTATTTTAAGCCAAGAATGAGAAATAAATGAGTGTAAAATGATGCTGGTGCGATCTTGTACTCGTATTACTGACTTCAAAAAAAATGAAAATTCACGTTGGACAGGACTATTAAGAGTCTGCATCAGCGGTAGGCATCTTGAATTTTAGTCCCGTAAGGGCAATGTTAAATTCTGGCGGAACATACCTTCACTTTGGCGTGTAGTGGCGTTAATTATCAAAGTATCATTGTAAATATTTGGAAGTACATTGATGAGATGTGGCTCAAGGGCATGACCTTTACAATATGTTCAATATGTTCAAAAATTTAACTAGATATAAAAACAAAAATCCAGGAATATTTTACAAAATAAATCATTATTATTTTTTTATTGAGTGCGAAAATAATTTCTGTAAGGTGGTGCCCTGGAGGACTGTAATACCTTTAATTTGACACCTCTTCCGTTAATTTATGACAATAGGTCAAGTAGATATAGGCGCCAGAATTTAATATTGCTCTTACGGGACTAAAATCCAAGATGGCTACCACTGATGCAGACTCCTAATTAATATCCCAACAGTCAAAGGCATCTAAGAAAACTACAGTTTCCTACAGGATCCGAACCACAATGACTGTACTAGTATTTTATTTCCGAACTACGAATGGCGCCGGTCTAATTTTGAGTATGGTCTCTGCGGATGATTGAGTAATAAATGGTGCGGATTTTAATCCACACCAGGGAACTTGGTATCTACCAATCGTCGTTTATAATTATCCACAATTCGTGACCTTTAAGTAGCTGGATTACAGGACATACCACGCCCCAGTCCATACTACTATCAATAAATCATTATACATTAACTAGTATTATTTATACAATTTTTTATAACTATAAAATTATGAAACCTCCTCAATCTGCTTTATGAAACTCTTTTACTTAATTTTCACAAACGAAACAATGACGATAAAGCTAAGTTGTTTTGCAAAAATATTGAAAAAATTCCTTTTAATCCAATTCGAGAGACTGAAATCTGATGATTGTTCAATAATGCGATGTTTCAACAATGGTCTTACTGAATTCAATATGAAATCCAAACAGATAACCCAAGTTATACAGTTGCTGAGTGCCAACATTTGTACAAGTCTGTCTAAGAGATGAATAGTTTATGGTTGAATGTTATATATTAATAGACGCAATACGTTTATTTGAAAACATGTTTAAACCATAACATCGTTGTTTTTCAACTGAGAGTTGTTCACTTATTTTTAATTTAGTATTCGTTTTATTTAATGTATATTTATATATTAAATATAGTTTTAGTGACGATTCTCTAACCTACGGTTTTGATTACAAATCTTTTGCTTTTCTACGCAAAAATACTACGCTCAATATATTGTAACCATTTTAGCGAATTTTTCACTGTGTATAATTTAATACCGTTGGTGTCAAAGGACTTAATTCGGGGACTATGATATCTTTAGCGAATTTTATGTTTCGAGGTCCCTCCCAAGAGATAAAGAATAATAGCCAATAAAATTTTATATGCATTTGTATATGGTAAATATCAAAACTATCTGTAGGTATATATGAGTCTTTAAACTTAAAATTTTCATAAACATGTTCATTATCTTGACAGAGATGTGCAATCCTAAATGTATTAGGTTGGGTTTGAAAATCAGACATACCGGTCACTTCTTGGAGTTTTTTTACTCCGAAATGTGGATTTGAGGTTTGTGCGTATAATTTAGTGAAAGATTAATACTTTTCCACTGCAATTTAATCAGCTAAATACAATTTAGTAGTTTGGATCTTAGCTCTCTGCCAAACTGTTTTTGGGGTATAGGGACTGGTAACTATAATAACTTTTATTGTGAAGCTCTTTAATCTTTATTAATCTTAAGGGAAAATGTTAAAATCGATATCTGGCTCATGATTTGAAATATTGTGGTAACACTTTTTACATCTTCATCTAGTTCAGGTCTAGTTCTGTATGCAGAAAATTTTTAAATCTTTGGTACCTCTTGGCAGCAAATCTTACCCTTTCACGGTGGTTTTCTTACGCAAATTAATATACCTTCCTAATTTCACCAATGGTCAAGCTTAGTTCGCAATATTACCTAAAAATTCGTATATGAATGGAAATTCTCGTTGCATGGAGCTACGCTACATGCTATATTTTTACTGAGGTATTGCTAATTTAATTAGATTAGATTAGAGTATTGAAAAGGTGACCATACTTTAAGGTTAGGTACTTTAAGATTTGAGTATAAGATGATTGTGGCGCGATCTTGTAGCCTTAGCGTGTGGAAGGCTAACGTGTTCCTTAGAAAGAACTTTTAGTTAATAGCCCAGCAGCAGATGATAATCAATGGACTACAGTTTAACGTGGAATCCGAACCACTGCTTCTACATTACGAATTGGTCTAATTATGAGAACGGTCTCCGCGGATTAACGTAGTATTCAACTGTGCGGACTTTAAGCCACACAAGAGAACACTACATCTACCGACCATCGCTCACACCTATCCACAATTCGTGACTTACAAGTAACTGGATTACAGGACGTCGCCACCGTTCATGGCTGTGTTACTGGGGTTGGTTAAATCCCTAATAATTTTGTTTCCTGTTCGTGAAAAACAATCAAACACGATTAATCTATCCGGGATGTGCCGAACGGCATGTTACGGGAAGGGAATGTTTGTCAGCCTGAACCTTCAGGAGGATGTTTGTCCCGTAGAGGATATTGGAAACGAATCCATTATTGTGAACCTTTCTTACTTTAAATTCTTAGCGTTGCACTCCCTCTAATGAGTTTTCTTAAACTAAACAAAATTATTGTAACCTAAAAGTATTGAGCTTTGCTCGGCACAACGTGAAAGATGTATTTAAAAAATAATTTAGCGTTCAGTGTCTTTTTTAACATTTCGTTTAGACAGTTAAATCAAAATTGAAAAAATAATGCAGCGGAAACATTACTGCATTAGTAAATATAGAGAAGTCATTTTCCTCAAAGATGCTTTAGACTTTTGCAGTATTTAGTATTTTGATCCATAAACAATATTTTTATAAATATTTAATGGAAAATTTATAAAATAACTGATAATATCGCTCTCCAATATATCGAATGTAAAATACCGAACGAATAAAATCGATATTTACTGATTTCGATAGAAGAAGATTTCTGCTTGTACTGTAGTCAGAGTGGCTAGATTTCTCCACGACAGATGATCGAGCGAGTTGCTTTTCCTCGCAAGCGACGCATGTTCTCTTTTATTTAAGCATCCGCGTCATGTATCTTCCACTCCTCAAGGAGTCTATTCCCAACTCTCCTCGTTGTAAATGGAGTTGTTTGTCAGGAGTAGCGTGTTTCCTCCGCGTATTTTATTAATCCCTCCTTTCTCCTTCATTGCTTCTATTCGTCTCACGGTACATGTCATAATTTCCTTGTTTCCTCCCCGGTAATAATCTAGTAAACCCGGTGTTTGCCGGTACATAATTGATGAAACCTAATTATACATTTATGATTCAATTGATAGACGAATTCCGTATTGGTATTACCATTTTTCAAATATGGGAAGTGATATTCAACCACTTAAAACAGTACTCAGTCTCCTCTTTTACCTTTTTTGGAAGTAATTCGTTGTTCTTCATTGAGCTAATGGATCTTTTCAGTTAAACGTATTGTAATGTATTAACATTTTATATAGTAATAGACATTGCATCGATGATTTAATGCCCACTGTATCTAATCCGCTTTGTAAAAGATAGTTTCCTCCTTCTTCTAATATGGACAACGACAAGCTACAGGTTGTTAAATTTGTTAGTCTGAATTATTTAAAAGTTAGTTTTGTTCCTGACCAATAAATTGTGTATAACAATGTTGATTTACTTAAAACACCACATAAGTGGCGACGAGGAAAATAAGTACTAAGGTTAGGTGAATAATATTGAAGACGACTTGAAACTAAACATGATGGAGATGACTCAGGTAGGCTCTTCAACTATTTTTATAGGAACAATAGGGAAGATAAATAATTTAGTCATTTCACCCTCTTTTTGTGTTTGTCACAGCAGGTAGTCTAGTCATTGCACCCTCAGTCTCTGTTTGTCACAGCAGGTAGTCTAGTCATTGCACCCTCAGTCTGTGTTTGTCACAGCAGGTAGTCTAGTCATTGCATCCTCAGTCCGCGTTTGTCACACCAGGTACTCTAGTCATTGCACATCACATTCGTCACACAGGTATCTAGTCATTGCACCCTCATTCGTCACACAGGTTATAGTCATTGTAACTCAGTCATTCGTCACACAGGTAATCTATTCATTGCACTCAGTCTTCGTCACACAGGTAATCAGTCATTGCACCTCAGTCCATTGTCACACAGGTAATATAGTCATTGCAGTCCACATTCGTCACAACAGGTAATATAGTCATTGCACCCTCAGTCCTGTCACACAGGTACAGTATATTTGTCTGTATTGTCACAGGTAATCTAGTCATTGCACCCACAGTTCCCATTCGTCATAGAAGGTAGTCTACACGTTATTCTCCACTAGGTAACGTGCATGAAACACAAAAGAAGTACTGTAGATGTGTCTTTTAAACTAACATAATTTGTATCATGCAAAGGAAAAATCAAAACTAAAATCTCGTCACGTCACCAAGTCTGCGTGATAATCGATCAGTATTTTTTGTATCTGTTCAGAATTAAAATAACCGTCGAGACCGGTGACAGGAATTAATTGTTTTTCGACGTAAAAACAAACTCAGTGATCCGGACTCGTCCATCACCGCGATGTCGTCGGGTAATTAATCGACAGTCAGTTTGGCGGTGGTTTATATAAAAACTGTAGGAAGATGGCTATCTTGTTTAAAATCCTTCAAAATCTCAAATTGTCTTCACTTTTTAAGTGATATTTCCTCAACAATTACTTTAACGCAATGCTATCTTTTGATGAAATTCCGAGTGTTTATTTAGTACTCTAAACAGCCATTTACCGAAACTATGTTTTCGTCATACTAATACGTAAAGGACTGTATTTAATATATGCTTTTCTCTAACCTCCTATCTAAAGCCTTATTTTACTCTGTAGAATGGAGTACTAGAGTAATAAATCTAATCCCAAGGGACTAAAGGTATGTGGTTTTTAATCTCAAGGGACTAAAACTATGTAGTTTTTAGTCTCAAGGGACTAAAATTAATTCCATAAGAATAAAATGGGAGAAATCTGGCACACTCTGTACTAGACTATCAGAAATAATAGCAGCTGACTGTAGTAATTAATTCTTGAACGGTCAGCTGATAGTTTGCGTTGATTTCTTTTAGGTTATGTTAGCCAACTTGGAAAATTATAGTGATTCAGGAAAGTTATTAAGTGGGTAGTTTGTGACTTTTGTAACTTTTTGTTTTGTTTTGTGTCTTTCTACGCCTGTCGGTATTTTTAAAGTTTTGATGGGAAACGGTCCAGTCCCCGGGTTTGTTACTACCTAACGTCGACCTGTTGTTGGGAAGCATCATTAATCTATATCCCAATGACGAAAAGGCACCTGGGTCTAGATCCAACCTTTGCTGGATTCGATACGGCGACCTTCTGTTTTGGAGCCAGGCACTATAACCACTCAGCCATCCAGCCAGACGTATGTTTAGTTGGAGGAAAATTTTGTGTAAAGTCTTTTACGTCCCTCAGAAAATTTCGCCCTCGTATACGCCTCCGGGCAACAACAATTTCCTTCAGAAACAAAAAGATTCACTTTAATCTCACGCTGCACATATAAAGTTTAGTTGTACTGCTGCGAAAATACCGTTTTTAACATATGCTTTGCTGGTCGAAAGTTATCTTTTTCCACCCAAGGGAGGAAAAGAATCAGCTGATGTCGAGGCTTTCGTTTGCTCCTCGTTATTACAACGTAGAACGGACAAAAATAAGTCTATATTCGGTAGTATTGTCAGCGATTATCAATTTGTTATTATCGATCAGCAGTTTAGACAATCAGCTGATTGATTACAAGTAAAAAAAAACAAAATGGGCGCAACTCAATATTAATGTCAACGACTAATAGAAAATTAGCCTAATTTAGGTGATGAATATTTATGAATCAGCTTTTTTCAATAGTAAGAAAAAGATGAGAACTATTTTTTGAGTTAAGTATACAGTGTATAATTTTAGTGTTTAGTTTCATTCATACTGTACTTAAGTGTAATATAATGCGCATCAAGACGAAAAGTTCGTCACTCGAACTAAAAAATTTTTTTATCCTCGCTTATTTTCTGACCTTGTATATAAAAGTAACCCATTACAGTCCTAGTGACAAAAAATTCCATTTAACAAATTAGGATTAGTCTTTGTTTCGTACCAAAGATTTTTACGAAAAATTATACGCCAGGGATTTTTATTGAGCGTGTGAATAATGTGATATTTTATTTTTATTATGCAACCGACGAGGTTGTTCAGAGAAAATGAGTGAGGTTAGAATCCAGTGATCTGTGTCAGATAATGAGCGGTCACCTCTGGCTAGGCTCCGATTGATTTTTTTAAATTTTGTAAGCTCATAACATTTTAACCGTTACCTTTAGAGAGTGGAGGGTGGTGTCATATAATTTTGGTCCTTATTAAGATAAACCATGAAATTTTAATCTGAATCGTAACGGTAGATTTTTATAAATTTACATTTTTAACTTTTTTTGAGAGGTTTCAAAAATTTACAAAACAATTGAAAAAATAGCCTGTACCTTTAGAAATAGTGCCCTTCTACCTAATTACACGATGATTGGACATCTTTGTAGACAGACAGACGTTATAGGGATCCCCAAAAGGCATATTTCCATTTTAAATTCAAATCTTAATGTTTTAAAGAATACAATACTTCCTCCTCATACAAGTTATAGGGAGAAAAAGTAAAAATATTGTTAAATTTTCGTATACTTCATAGCGTAATCATAATTAAGTACGAGGATACATTAGACGAAACTCATTTACTTTTATAAATAGCACATTAACATATTCAGAGAACGCAAATATTTAACATTCATGCTTCATAATGATGAGCAAATAAGGAAATGATATTGAATAATGTCGGGAAACGTTGATAGCTATCATTTGCTCGTGGGATAATGACAATTAGTAAACATCGGCTAATGATTATGTTTGTAGTGCAGGTGGTTCGAACAGATTCAGCTACCGATTCGTCATTGGTGTTGATTGTTAAAATTGGCTCTAATTTATTCTAATTTATTCTAATTTATTAACATGTTGTACGATCGACTCGGTTATAGTTGTGATTGTTTCACTGATTGGGATTCGGTTTGAATGTTAAATGAGTTTTGTTTTCTTCTTTATCATTCTGAAAAGAGTAAAATCTGAAAATTTTGGATTACAATAGTGTATTAATTTTTTCTACATGACAGAATTGTTAATTAATAGCTCAATGGCATATCTAATGTATCTACAGTAAAACGTGGAATCCGAACCACTGCCTCTGAATTACGAATTGTTTTAACTGCGAGAATCGTCTTTAAGGATTAACCTAGTATTCAATAGTGCGGACGTTATTTTCCCAAGAGAACACTACACCCAACAACCAAAGCTCATAACTATCCACAATCCGCGACCTTCAAGTAACTGGATTACAGGACGTCACCACCGTCCATGTTGGCATTTCAATAATCTAATCTAATCTCTTATTAAAAAAATGTTGTTAGAATAATAATAGATAGTAAAATGTTTTTAGTTAAGTCGTGTATACATAAAACATTTTGTGGAATTAAAAAAATAAACCAGAATTTGTAGTTTGTAATTACTTATTTTTTTCTAACTAAATTTAGTTTACAAAATACTGCCGTTGGAAAATATACATTTATATTAAAAAAATTTGTAAAAAAATGTTTTTGTTTAAGGCAAGGTGTAGAAGTCACCCGTGGTGCTAAATAAATGCGTAGAGAAGATTGATAGTGAAATTCATTGAACAGGAATGATGCGTTGTCATATATAACAATACCGGCCTCGATCGCCATCCGTCACCAGTCATCAGTCATCAGTCATCGCCGCGTCGCTGATTGATATTTATCTGAGAATAACCGTCGTGACGTTATTTGTAACACCGTTTATCGAGCAGACCGATAATTGACGCTCGATGGCTGAGATGTGTTATCCTACATTTATTTGGATGAGTTCGACAACGAGGCACATCGGTCCATCAAAATGGGGGGGATTAGGAGGTTACGTGGGAATAATGTAGTTTTTACGACACGGACAACGTTGGCATGGAGGCTTTTTAACTCCAAAATCGTGGGCATGGTGGTTTTTACAGCTCCAAACGTGGGCAAGGTGACTTTTTACAACTCCAATATCGTGGACAAGGTGGCTTATTACAACTCTAAAATCGTGGACATGATGGCTTTTTACAACTCCAAAATCGTGGAGAAGGTGGCTTATTACAACTCCAAAATCGTGGACATAGTGGATTTTTACAACTCCAAAATCGTGGATGAGGTGGCTTTTTACAACTCCAAAATCGTGGAGAAGGTGGCTTTTTACAACTCCAAAATCGTGGACATAGTGGATTTTTACAACTCCAAAATCGTGGACATAGTGGATTTTTACAACTCCAAAATCGTGGACATAGTGGATTTTTACAACTCCAAAATCGTGGACAAGGTGGCTTATTACAACTCCAAAATCGTGGACATGATGGCTTTTTACAACTCCAAAATCGTGTATAGGGTGGCTTTTACAACTCCAAAATCGTGGTGAAGGTGGCTTTTTACAACTCCAAAATCGTGAGAGGTGGCTTTTACAACTCCAAAATCGTGTATATGGCTTTACAACTCCAAAATCGTGGAAAGACTATTTTACAACTCCAAAATCGTGGTATGCTTTTTTTTACAACTCCAAAATCGTGGAGAATGGCTTTTACAACTCCAAAATCGTGAGATTGTTTACAACTCCAAAATCGTGGACAAATTTTTTACAACTCCAAATCGTGGATGGTGGTTTTTATCTAAAATCGTTATATTTACAACTCCAAAATCGTGGAGAAGGTGGCTTTTTACAACTCCAAAATCGTGGACATAGTGGATTTTTACAACTCCAAAATCGTGGATGTGGTGGCTATTTACAACTCCAAAATCGTGGAGAAGGTGGCTTTTTACAACTTCAAAATCGTGGGCATGGTGGTTTTTACAGCTCCAAAATCGTGGGCAGGGTTGGAGCTGTTACAGCTCCAAAATCGTGGGCAGGGTGGCTTTTACACCAAGAACATGGGAATGAGAGATTTTTTTTATTTCACCAACATATGAATACATACCTACCATGTGGCACTACATATATACCAAGACATCTACAACATTGAACCCTAAATGACATTGGAACGTAGAAGTACACCAAATCTTTACGACACATCAAGCGAGCGAAAAGATTATTTCATTATGAAACAGGGACTCGTTCTTTGACCAAAATTAACTTTTTGATTCATGTTAAAAATTGCTGTATTTTTATTCTTGTATTGTTTACGCACAAAATATTAAAGTTTATTTAAACTTCTTTTTTCATAAAAATTACGCTCTAAATCCAACATCTTTTAACTAGTGTGGTACGCTATATTAAAATTACTACGTTTTGTATACGTATCTTCCCACTGATTTTCTCCTCAAATGGACGTATGAAGTCATAAAAGTCAGCATTGCATGTAGCCGTGAGCCCACGCCGTGCCAGCGGAGTTTTTTGGCCGTTCGCCGGGCTGCATGTTTTGCTTTGAGTAATGGCCGCAGTTTTCCTCCGGAGTGCCGGAAAAGTCAGGAAAACTACTCCCTTAATATGCCATTCATCATGGTAAGGTTCGCTGGGTTCTGGAAATTCACTCTATTAGATCAAAGAAAAACTTACTCTAGCATTCCTTGCTTGATCTTCATGAAAATCAACAGTTGTAGTAGGTAAACGTGTACTAAATTATAACACGTTAAACCATTACTTGCTTAGTGATAGATACAATGTAAAATAAAAAATGATAATTTTCGTCACATTCGAGATACTTTTCGCCACATTCGAGATATTTTTCATCACGTAAGTCATATAATGAGAAAAATCATAATTGAAAACATAGTACCATAATATGCTTCACGCGTGTAACATCATTGAGAGATTAATAATTATCTGATAATGATTTGACAATAATAAAAGTCATCTGATGCGCGCCGTCTTTGTAAATTCTTAAACTCTCGAAAGTTACTGTATATAGGACTCGTCATAATTTATATTTTAATTCTTCTTTTCTAGAAATCAAATGACTTATACTAGAACTTGGATATTGACAAAAAACAAAAAATTAAAACACTATCGGAAACTTCCACTTTTAGATTCACCATAGAACTATGTTTCTTAAATTTTAATTTTTACGATGTGATATTGTGACTATTATTCAAAGTGATCCTGGGCAAGTCTGATCAAGTCGTCAGTTGGCAATTGGCACGCTGATTTCGAAAAATGTTCTCCAAAACCAAGGTCCATGTTGTTGACGACTTCTGTTGCGCTCTTAGTCACATTCGAGTAATAATTAAAATGTACAATGTAATGTTACAATGGACATTCTTTTTGTCACATTCGAGATACTTTTTGTCACGTGCGTGATTTTCGTCGCTCTTAGTCATAAACTCAACGATTGTATCGATCCCGAATTTTTTCATGAGTTCCTCTTACGGATAAACCATGGAGAATGTAAGAAAATTAGTAGTACTTTTTTTAGAATTTGTGTATGTTATGAAGTTTTCTTATTGAAATAGCCGCATTTAAGTATTGAAAGTTATATGTTTTCTCGAACAAGTGTTTGAAAACCTAATACAAATTTTTATTCAATATTAGTATTTCAATAACTCTTAGCGTTTATCAACGTCGGAGAGCGCAATAGGAATACTGGTGATGAGAGGCGGCGGCAATAAAAATCGAAACGACCGATAATGAGGTGGAGTTTGCATTGCAGATCGGTTATTGGCGAAACGGCCGCTTATTAGTGGATAATGGCGTTGCAGATTATGCCAACCTTGTTTGCCAGACCGGTTTATTTATTTATGACCGTTTCTATTGCAATTATAAAACGGACCGAAGTTCTGGGAATTTACTTAAAATTTAAATGAGCATGTCGCGTTTCGCAATGAATTCGTTTGGACTAAATTCATTCTGTGATTTCACAATCATCTAGTTGTTGTTTGGGATTCAAATGAATCGGATGCTGATAATATTTTACAAAACTTGAAATATACCACAAGTACATACAAATATGAATATACCATTTACACATATACAATGTGTTTATAACGTTTGTAAAATTCTTATGGTAGATGAAAAATTGTGATAGATTTCACTGATCCAATATATAACCTTCAGGCCCGAACTTCCTTTGGCTCAATTGCCTAATGGCAAATCTCCATTGTGTCAAAGGCATAATAGGGAGATTTCATTGGCTCAAAGGCACTATGCGGAACTTTCATTGGCTTAATGGCACAATGGGGAACTTTCATTGGCTCAATGGCACAATGGGGAACTTCCATTGGCTTAAAGGCAATATGGGGAATTTCCATTTGCTCAAAGGCACAATGGAGAACTTCCATTGGCTAAAAGACACAATGGGGAACTTCCATTTGCTCAAAGGCACAATGGGGAACTTCCATTGGCTAAAAGGTACAATGGGGAACTTCCATTGGCTCAAAGGCACAATGTAGAACTTATAATGGCCTAATGACTCGATGGATTGTAATTGCGCTCGTAAGTGTAAATAATTACTATAAAGCTTGAAAGATGTTTATTAATAGATTAAAACAAGTAACGCATCCCGCTAATAAAGAAGTTATTATTCTGAAACAAACGGGTTTTTAACCAAAGATTAAATACTAATATTTGTTATGTCTAAAAATATACTATTATTAAATATCTACACATAACACTAACATAGTCGTAGAAGATAATGTATAGTAACGGTTTTGATTTCTTTACTTAAGTTTTAAACATTTCTCAAAATACTCACTGATTTTAATGCAATATTTTTAGAGCTCAAAATATTACAGTCTTTTAACTTATCATCTTCTAGTTAAAAAAAGATTTTCTAACATAATTTAAAGACTAAGCTCGATGTTCCACTAAGTACGTCACTTATGAATAAAAGTTATCGGTCCTACAGATTTAAAGATTTCTAGTGTCAACCCATTGTTGTTTGGTGCTATTGTCAACCCACGAGGTGGAGGCTTCAAAGAAGCTATCCAGACTCTATGATCATAGTTTATAGTAGATCTATAATTGGAAGCGGATTGTAAAGCCACAAGTAGAAGAGGACAGCCTGGGTCACCCTTCCAGCCTCCAGGACCATGCCACAGACACACCCAGAGTGCATCAATCAATACTGAGATTCAGCCTGGGTATCGAAATTCTAAGTTTGCATACCCTTAAAGATACAAGACGGAACGAGAGGTGCAAAAGTTCATTTTGGATAACTAAAAGACAACAATATTGTGCAATAAAACAGTCAGAACCACATTTATAGGATCGTAGGGATCGAAATAGATAAAGTTTTCACCAGCAAGTTCAATGAGTTGTATGATTGAATGTTTATATTTGGAGCAACATAACGAATGGGCTTAGTAGGTAGGATCAGTACAGTACGATGCACACTGTAGGCGGACGACTCTCACGTGGGTAATTCAATTCACCCCGAAGCCGGGAATTTAATTTTGTTCATATCCAAACTAACGATGTAACTGAATGCAGAATTAATTGGTAGCGGATTAACGGTGGTGCAAGGAAATCAGAGTTAATTAAAAACCATCCTTGTATCGAAATATTATCCATGCACATGTTAGATTTGTGCAATTCCCGATTATTATAAATTAGAAAAATAATTTATTTGATGAGTTTAAATCGAAAAATTGTAAATCGATTATGCCTTGCTTTGTTACACCATTTAAATGTATTTTTGAATAATCTCTGGATTGATTAAAAAGTGTAAACTACTTGAATCCCTTAGTGTTCCGAACAATGGGTTTAAATCTACCTTGGTTTCTAGTAACAAAAACTAATTTTTAAGTTCTATATTCACGTATTGAGAACTCAAAAACCGCAGGCGATGCACGTGTTTAACCAAACCATAACGAGCCAGTTTTCTAAAATTTATAAATGTTTTCAACGATTTGAATGTCTAAGTTTAATTTTCAACGTGAATGTTTGTGTTAACTGATATGTTTTTGTATACATTTTAAATCCATTCTTTGAACCACTTGGCTGAATCTAGTCAATTAAAAGTTTTTATTAATTTTCCGTGTTTTTTTTTACTTTGGCCTGAAAATTAGCTTATTTTTCCAATAGACATAGACAGACTTATAGTCATTCGTACATAAGACGTGAATAACGCCCATAATAACTTTTCAAAACACATGAACTCGCCGTCACAAACTGCGAACTTAAGCGCCATTCCTACTGATTTTCACCCTTCTCTAGACTGTATAGAAATTGAATAACTCTTATTACTTCTTATCATTGTCTTGAAATTCGTATAAATATGAAATGTTTTTTTTGAAAGTTTTCTCTGCAATTAGTTTTTTAAAGGTTTCCAAATTCTCGTGATTACTATTTCGATTGAAAACACTTATTATTTTTATTTTCTTTTGAAAATATACTCATTTTAGACATAACTGTTACATTGTACGTATTTGAGACCCCACTGCAATCGTGTTCGCCATTCAGACACCTTTACAACCTTGTACGTATTAGAGACACCCCCGACCTTATACTTATTTGAGATACCACCACAATCTTGTTGATATTTCAGACCGCCGCAATCTTGTACGTATTTGAGACACCACAAAAACCTTGTACGTACTTGGACACCAGGCAACCTTGTACGTATTTGACACACAAATTAAATATTGTACGTATTTTAGACACCGCCAAAACATTGTACGTATTTGATAAACAAATTCAACCTTGTACGTACTTGAGACACCACACAATCTTGAACGCATTTGAGACACAAGTGAAACCTTGTACGCATTTGAGACACAAATGCAACCTTTTATGTTTTTGAGACACCGCCGCAAGCTTCTAAGTATTGTTGTGTGAACATGTTCGTAAACTGAAATATCTTTGTTATAACCTTCATCAGATATATTGTTGTGTCATACTACAGAAAGCTTTTAGCGTTTATGAGTGATAAAAATGATTCCCATGCTATAAAACGTGTTATAAGCTATAATGTTGCTACAATTTCTTCACTCACTGTTAAGATGGGTTTTTTTAGCTTTCAACAAAATGTATTGTTGGATAAGTAATTTAATTAATTATGGGTCCTTAAATCGAGCCGGTGAACCTTGGGTTGCAAGGTAAATGCGTTACCTTTTAGCTGTACAAGTATTAAAATAATGCCACTGGTGATGGTAAACACAAAGAAACGTTTATGTTGTGTTTTCTGTACAGCATTTTCAGGTTATGTTGACGACCTGACGACGGACGGAAAGTTAAATTGTATTTATCCGTTTCAATGATGCTCCCCGCCCCTTCAGCTTCAGCGGGGGGGAGGGGGATGCCTTCCATTAGTCTAATGGACTGACGGCCTTTCCCCTTCACGGGGTTGGGATTGTCTGTGTCTTATCAATAAACGCCATTTTGCCTGTAATTTACGTCATGTTTGCCTCAGATTTTGCAAATTTTCACTCTGGCCTAATGGAAACGTTAAAAGGTGGCCACAGAATTGATCGAGTACATTCTGTAAGCGACTGCAAGTTTGATGTAAACGTACCTTTAATAATTGAACCCTAATGAACTCATTTCAGCCCTAGTCAGTATACCCAATCCATCCCCTCTAGTTTTTACTAATTCAGAGATCGAAACCGTGCACCGGTTATGACTGCGTGGGCCTCACGTGACTTTTTTAAATGGCGTCGTGGTCCTCCTGAGGCCCAAGATCAGCATTAGGATAGTTGTGAGCGATGGTCGGTGGCTGTAGTGTTCTCTTGTGTGGATTAACGTCCGCACCTTTCAATACTACCTTAATTCACAATGACCATCCTCATATTTAGACCGATTCTTCATTCAGAGGCCGTGGTTTGATTTCCACGTTAAACTATAGGTCTATTAGTTGTCATCGGCTGTTGGGATATTAATTAACAGTCCTGTCTAAGGAACATGTCAGCCTTAAACATAGAATGGTTTGGAGCGTTCACTGTAAAAATTGTTAAATAATTTCACTGAAATGAAAAATAAATACACTACGAAACGGTGGATAAGGTCTATACTGTATTACAGTATTAGGCATACGCTTGACATTTTATCATTGTTTAGAGTTAAAATATGCTTTTACTATTATATAAATATGTGCCAAGGTCAATGCTTTTTACCAAAAGCTTTTAGATCAAAATTCACTTCGGTTAGTAGAGTTAAGTATTGTTCAGTTAGGCTTTTACGAGTAAAATTGCGTTTTGTTTTCGACCAATAATAATAATAGGTAGATAGTTTAAAATACAGGCAATTGCTCTCAATACATACTGTAGTATAGGGGTAACACGCTGACCCAATATGTCAAAGGTTGCTGGATCGAAACCAGCGGTCGGTGACTCCTGTTAGATCATGAGCGGTCACTTCTGGCTGGCTTAGTCGATTCAATTCCCTACGGCACCTTTCTGTCTTTAATGCATTGCGCAGGTGAGTTGTCATCCAAATAATGTTTGTATTTTTTCCCTGGGAAACAGGTTAGGTCATGGATATGGCTTACGGGAATGTTTTCAGTTCATCTAAACAGCTGTTCTTATAACGAAAAATTGAATACAATAGCTCTGGTAGTTTCTAAGAAAACTGGATACAAACACTTGCGTTACACAAATCTGTTAACACCCCACTCCATAGCTTAGACATCCATGTCTAAAATATCTCTAAATACTACTTCAAAGTCAACCAACATCTCTTCTCTTGAAGAATTGAAACTCGCTAGATTGAAATACATATTGCCATATTCATGTACATACAAATATATGGAGTTTAATCAAAGTTTATCATGTCAGGAGGTAGACAAATACTGCTCTCTTGGGTCATAAACCTCTATTATATTCCAGTACAAATTCATGTGACAGAATGAGGGGTGGTTGGCCCAAGGGACTGTGTATTCTTCCTGGTAGACAGGAGATTTCCGCCTGCGGTAAGGGGATGCAGTTTATGTTGTTGTTTGTCACATCCTGGATATAAATTTACATCACGCGATACGTTGTTCGCTTGTTTTATTAATTTTTTAAAATTAAGACTATTCTACTTTTAAATTTTTACCTGACTAATGATGGAATTTTAGAGTTTTGTTCATCTTTTATGATTGGTTGTCCAAGTAAAGCTCATTACTGTTTCAAAAATATCTAAATAAAAGTAAATTGGTGTCTATATATTGCTTGGAATTTTGATATTTTTGGTAATTTTTACGTTTTTTGTATTTTTTTGTAATGCTTCTCTGTGTAAACGAGGTCATATATGATTACGAAATTTACTGTCAATATTCTATATTTTTTTAGGAGGTTTTTGTTTACTTTAAACTGACCAATTATGAAAATAAAATAATACTTTTAAAACTCCACTTTTAAGCAATACTAGACTGGGGTTTCCTTTTACACATGTCATCTACAAAGATGATTTAATAGAAAGAAATTACCATCAGTTGAAAAATTTAAAATCAATTTTCTAATTTATCTAATATTTTATATTCTGTCGTGATAGGTAAGTATATTTCTTCTAAACACTAAATCATATATTCCGTAAAAAGGATGGCCATTTTGCTGGTCATTAATAACTGTACCCTCTTGGTTTGACAAATCGTCTCATGATCAAAAAGTATTCACTCGTCATATAAATTCAGCTACTGGAGCCGATTTGTTATTCCAATCTCAATCAAATGCATAAACAACTTGGTTCGCAAATCTGGATGATCATTATTTGCAGCCTCATCATTCAGCCTATCTGTTTTAAACGTTTGCATTTCTCGATTTTTGTATTGTAAACATTTTTCGTCTCACTTTATTTTACCGTTAAAATCGAAGTCCTTGGAAGCGTGTAATGCGATCATAATTGCTGTAAAATGATATCAACGTGAAATTTACATTAACCATAGCACTCTGGTTTTAGTATGTAGTAGAACCTCGCATATTCGATTTTTGAAAATTAAAAAAAAACTCTATAATTCTCTATACTTTTTGGTTTGAAATTTATCATCGGTGATGGTGGATTTAAATATTATGTAGATTTGTATTACGAACATTTTCCATCACGATTTTAAGTAAAACAAAGTTTCACGAAGTTTCGGGATCTGGAATCTGATCCCGTCCTCAGGCGACCTAATACCTAAAACATAACACAATTAATACATAATCCGGACTAAGCTGGTATAAAGCTGAAAACAAAATAGTTTAAAGCAGCCAAAAAACCTTACAAACAAACGATTACACACAGAAGAAACATGTCACGTCCACTCGTCACGAAAACTAAAAAAAACTAGTAGTTCGCCTGAGGACGGGATCAGATTTTAGACCTCGAAATGTCGTAAAACTTTGTTTTACTTAAATCGTAATGGGAAATGTCCTCAATAAAAATCTGAACAAAACAATTCGTGTACGTTCACTGCCAAAGAAAAACAATCGATTTTTACATTGACTTCCATACTTATATAATTTATAACCTTTTACAATCTAGTACAACGAAAACAACGTTCGTTCAACGTTGTACATGTGTACGTTTTGCTATTTAGTATAACTTTTAGTAAACTTAATTATTCAAATACGACATTTGGCATCAGAACTGTTTTAAGCTGTGTAACCTACTATTGTTGGACGTATAGAAAGTGAATTGTGCTCACATATGGCCTTCAAATTCAGTAATAATTATAACTGTTATTTACGATATTTATTAGGAAGGTGGAGTGTCTTATAATCCAGCTACATGATGTCACGAGTTTTAGATAATTTTAAATGTTTGTTGGCGAATTTAAAAATGAAAGTAAAGTCACTCGGGTGGAAAACTACGGTAAAAAAATATTCGCAGGAACGCTGTGAGGAGAGCGTGTTGCTGTATTTATAGCTTCCTTTACGATCCGCCCCGACGCCAGCGAACTCTGGTGGTGGCTCTCCAATACCACTCGTTAAATGACTCTCATACTACCTCACTTATACTCAAATCTCGATTTCAACATTTCCATCCTCTCCAAAACTCTATTCCACCTTCATATTTTTTATTTATCATGGGTTAAAATGTAAATAACGCACGACATTTACGCCAGCCGTCTTTAAATATTTAGACGGACAATTTCCAGAGTTTATAATATTTTATGTTGTTACTACCAACCTTCCCATAAAATACTTACCTGACTTAATCCCGTTGACTCCTCCTACAGCATAAGTCCTCGACTATTCCTCTCCAAATTATTACTCTCTGGTCCTTCCTCTCTCCTTAAACTCCTCTAACAACCTCCTATTCCATGTTTTCCTGAGTCTTCCGACCTTTTTGCTCCCGGCTGGGTTCCATTCCAGTGTATAAAATACATAACTACCTTCCCAGGTAGACATACGCCAAGTATGTACGAGAAATGAATGTATGATTGTGGCGCGATATTTTACTCGTGCTACTGACTAAGGCTGGCATGTTCCATAGACAAGACTGTTAATTAATAGCCTAACAGCCGATGACAACTAAGGGACCTTCAGTTTAGTGTGGAATCCGAACCACGGCCTCTGAATTACGAATTGGTCGAATTGGTTACGAATGGCAACCCACCCAGGTAGGTATTAAAAGTATGAATGAGAAATAAGTGTAAAATCTTGTACTGACTGTAAGTGTAAGGCTGACATGTTTCTAGACGGGTCTGCCAAGCAAAAGTTCAATAGCCGATAGAATCAAAGGAACCTACAGTTTAACGTGGGATGATTCAAATTTCGAACTGGTCTAATTATGAGTATGGTCTTTGCGGATGAACGAAATATTGTGTGGTCGTTAATCACAACCACCGATCGTCGCTTATAACTATCCACAATTCGTAACCACCGAGTCCCTGAAGTACAGGACATGTCTCTGTATTTACCAAAGTATTTAATCTTTTTATGCTTTTTCATTTTCCAGTTTAGTATTGATTGTTTTATTTCCAAATGCCTGCAAAAGTATTGTTTGTAATATCACAGTTCATTTCCTAGAACTCCGAAAGGGTTTGCCGTTCCTGTTATTAGTACTATCCTATTAAAATACTTATTAAGAAAAATATTAGAAAATATTTAGTGAAAATTGAATTTGACTTTGAAAAATGTTTTCTACATATGTAGATAAAACCTATATGTGCGGAACCGGGTCCTTCAGATTAATTTTTGTATACTGTGACAAAATTTGTCCAGCTTGTCATAAGACTATTAATTAAAGATGCTTCCAAACAACAGGTCGATGTTAAAGAAACAAACAGGTTGAAACAAAACCATGGTTTGAACATAAAATTCTGAGAGCAGAAGACACAACATAACACAACATAACACAACATATAACTGATCCAATAGTTTTCCCAGGATCCATCGTCAGCAGAGTTATCTATCTCGTTGACTAACTAAAACTCCTTGTGGCACCGACCGAGGTGAAAATAATTCATGCCGAGGGTCGGAGATTTATCGCCGCGGTTATCGGCTCCTCAATACCATTCATTCCTCGCGAATCCTACCTTTTACGTAATTGCACCGAGGTTTAGGTTCTTTGGAAAAGTATTTTAAGTGTAGTGAAATCCGGTTTCGAATGAACTGGCTGAACATAAATGCCTTTTCACGAACAATGTGTGAATTAATTCGTTTCTTGTGGTCGTTTACCTTTGTAAAATCTTGTTATACAACTTATACAATTTACACGACCATTTTGTCATTTTGTATTTAGGATGTTTCAGATCAACCTTAAGACGCGGCATGTCGTTTACACTTAACTTTATACAAAAATTATTTTGTTGATCTTCTTTTGGTAATCAGCACCCCTATCATCCCTTACACATACAAATGCAATAGAAGCAAAACAGGTGTCCACAGCAATCCCAATTTAGCCTTCAACTGACGTCAACTTTCAAATAAAACACAATTAAAATGCTTCCTTAGCTCTTTGGAGAAGTCTTGTTGATCAGTTTGCAAGTAGATCGATTCTAAGTATAGTGGAATCCGGTTTTAATCGAACAGGCCGTTAATAAATCTCTCTTCGTGGATTATGAGAGAATTTATTAGTTTCTTGGCTGTATGTTGTTTGGTTACATAACTTTCAAAATCTCTTTAAAACCATAATTTTGTTGGCATTTTTATTAAGGATGTTCCCTTAAAAATTGGTCGATTTTAGGTAACCCTAGCAGTTGCTGGCGTTTTGCCCTTATGATAAAATAATTGCAGTTCATCTTCACGTACAATCTCAAAAGAAGGAAAACTGGTGTACACTGCAAACCAAATTATGCAGACAACTGACATCAACTTCAATCTAAGTCGGTCAATGTTTATTATAGATGGGCCCTCCCACTACTGGACCATATATTTGCAAGCCAAATTGGAATCATGATTCGAACCCCACACACTTCCAATTGGCTACAAACGTCAGCGAAAACATTGACCTCTCGGCCACAGCATACCGTCTGGGGAAACATTTAATTGGCTGTAAAAACATACTGTAGCGGCAAAACAGCGAACTTATGAGTTAGTTCTGGTATCAGGTCACAAATTGTAGACAGATGTCACGACCTGCCACTTTTCTATTGCTTTCGACACGGGCGTGTCGATGGCCTCATGGTTGTATGTTCTCCAAAATTGTTAAAAATGGCGGATTGCTTAGAAAACTCAACATAACACAAAATAAAACTCAACCAATGGATTTCCCAGGAACCGTCGTCAGCAGGGTTAACCACCTCGTTGAATAAGATGGTTACCTGTATATAGGGATGGTGGCGACGTCCTGTAATCCAGCTACTTGGAGGTCACGAATAATTGTGGATAGTTGTGAGCGATGGTCGGTGGGTGTAGTGTTCTCTTGTGTGGATTAACGTCCATACTATCGAATACTACGTTAATCCACAAAGGTCATCCTCATAATTAGACTAATTCGTTATTCAGAGGCCGTGGCTCGGGTTCCATGTTAAACTGCAGGTCCCTTAGTTGTCATCGGCTGTTGGGCTATTAATTAAGAGTCTTGTCTAAGAAACATGAGAGCCTTATTCTTTAACAAGTATTCAAGATCGTGCCACAATCATCCTACACTCATTTCTTATTTATACTTAGATAAAAATACCTACCTGGATAGGTTGCCATTTCAATAATCTAATCAAATGACTAAAACTCCTTGTGGCACCGAGGTGAATATAATTCATGACGAGGGTCGGAGATTTATCGCCGCGGTTATCGGCTCCTCAATACCATCCATTCTTTGCAAATCCTACCTTTTACGTAATTGCCCCGAGGTTAAGGCTCTTTGGAAAAATCTCTTTAAGTGTAGTGAAATCAGGTTTTGAATTAACTGGCTGAATATAAATCTCTTTCAACAGGTGCGAGATGTTTAGTCGGGTAAGTCGGATTATACGGATAAGTTTAAGAATACAAATGGTTAGTTATATTAAATCAGGACTATAATAGATATAGTAAAAGGTATAAGCTATGTTTACAGTATATACAGTATACCGGGGTCCCATGAAGAGGTCGCTATGTTTTAATTGATATTTAAGACGTATTGATCAGACTAAAATCTTAAAACCCTACAGCCATGCATAAGGTAATAAAATAACCCTAAATTTCATTTTAAATTAGCGGGTAGTAACAGCTGGTTTTGCCATTGAAAATTAAACAGCTGATTTTGTCAAGCCGTAACAATGAAACCATTGAGGAATAAACAATCGCATTTGTAAAGGTTTATAGTTTTTTTTACAACTATAGGAGTTGAATCCATGTTGTTAAATGTTGTTATTACCTTAAATTTAAATTTTTATTACAATACATTATGTTAATTGTTGGCAGTCAATATATTGCTATTATTAACTAAGCGTTGCATTTAGAATATTGTTTGGAAAAGTCAACATAATAAACGACAAATCGGTTGACAAAGCAAATGATAAATATTGCGATAACCTCACCGGTCCGCTTGTGGGGTTGGCTGTGTCATTATCGCAACCAATGAACTCGTATCATTGTGTAATTGTCTGTCATTATCACAACCACTTCACTTTCATTATGGTTTAATCAATTAACTTTGTCATTATCTTAATCAATGAACTTGTATCGTTGTGTAATTGACTGTGTCATTATCCTAATGCATTTGTATATTGTTTTTAATTTTCTGTCATTGTACTAATAAATGCACTGGAATCATTGTTCCTTTACCAACATACTAACCAATGCACGCACGTCATTTTGTAATTGCCTTTCCATTATCCTTATCAATGACTCGATGACGTCGCATCATTGTGTAATTAGCTGAGTCATTATCCTTAATCAACGAGCTCACATCATTGCCATGCTTATATGTGAACATATGTGAACTATGTTCCACAGAAACTGATTTTATACAGAAGAGAATGTACTGAAAGTGTGAAATCATTTAGTCTAATTCGTCATTTCGATCCGGAGCAAAATCGTTAAAAAACTCTGTGATAGTTAGATAATAGACCTAGTTGCGTTTGTCCATTAGGCTATTTATTAATCCTGCTAAATGAATCAGATGATATTTTTCAGTTACAAAGTTTCGGATTATTATTTCCTTTAATAAAATGAAAAATTTTAGTAGGGTCATAACACAAACAAGGGAGAAAAATACGTTTTTGTAAAGCAACAACCGTCAATTTGGGATTTAATGTCCAATTTGGGTAAGTTGTAACAAAAATTCAATTGTATTTGTTATTTGTCTTATAACCCTATTAACATTTTACATTTTCTTAAAGGAAATTAAATGTCGCCATTTTCTGTGTTTTTTGTTTTTCTGTGGCTTTTGATTTATTGGGTTTTGAAACATTTAAATGGCCGCCATTTTGAAATAGTACAAAGTAGAAATCTTAAACTACGTACAGAATTATATCCTATTAGTACTCATACACGTACCAAGTTTGAAGTTTGTAGCTCAAGTGGTTCTGAACTTATAGCAAGTTATGTAAAAAACATTTACAGCCGGAAAATAACAGAGATAATAATAGAGTTGGCCTTAAGTTCACAGGGCTTTTTTGTGTTTTTTGCCCTCAGAAACAGTATTCCAAAGTTTTTCGGTGTATTTAAGATACACCCTGTATAAACTAGTTTTGGATTCAAAGTAAGAACTGATGGAACCTGTGGTGTACAATGTGATAACATGTTGCTTTCATTATCAACACCTACAGAGAGTGATCTTACAGTATGATACGAAGGCTCATTAGCATTCTCTGCGTGTGAAGGGTGGCTGCTGAAAGAGCGGAAACATATTTTAAGTTGCAAACATCGTGCCACGTGCTGTTTGCAGACTCGTCACTAGTGTACTTGATTTAAACTTTTCCACTTTAAAATAAAACTAGTTTCTTCAATGTAAAAAACTTAACTTTTAATGTCTTGGCAGTTTACGGTGAAGTCACGACAAATAGAGACAGATACATCTTAAGGTCATTTGATGGATTTTTCGTTCAGGAGGTTGCGAATTGTGGATAGTAGTTATGACCGATGGTTGGAGGGTGTGATCTTATCTCGTGTGGATTAACGTCCGTACTATTAAATACCACGTTTATCCGGAAATACTATCCTCTTTATTAAATCAGTTTGTAATTCAGAAGCGAAATTGTAGTTCGTATCCCACGTTAAACTGTAAGTCCCTTAGATGCCTTTGGCTGTAAGAAGAAAGATATGTGACCGTCCTAGTCTTCAACGTTTTCGTTTCAAAATCTGTTTACAATAAGTTTGGACAATTCGGAAAGAAAAAGAAAGAAAGTCCATTTTTACAGATAAACTGCTGGATCGAAATTAGTGATCGAATTTTTAGACAGAAATAGTGGAGTTAGTAAGAAATAGTAGAAATAGAAAAGGTTTTCTCCCGATGCCTGCCTGCCTCTATTAGATAATCCTTATTCTTTCTCAATATAACCTAACAGGTGTTACTTTGTCATAAGAAAACATAGCGTACTTCTAGGCTGCATAGCTGACGCTGAGCCTGCTATTGGCAAAACAGAATAAAAAAGACTCATACTTTAAAAAAAATAATAAATTAACTATAAATTTAAATTTATCAGTACACCTCTCAGCCTTTTTTTTACTTTCGCTAGTGTTTTATAAATGTCTCTGAAGTGTTTTAATTGATTCTCATGGAATTAGAAGTGAAAAATTGTCACATGAATTCAGTAATTTTGAGAAAGGAAGTAAACACGTTTGTTTCTTTGAAATTCGTAATAGCGGTGGATTTTAATTATTTGTTTTACATTTAATTGGACGTTTTTCCTATCGCTTCTAGTGTTCAAACACTTGAAGCGATTAGAAAAGTCCAATTATATATAATACAAATTATTAAATTATACATATAAAAATAATTATTGTTTAAGATTGAAAGTAGTGAAATGGAAATAACTAATTTCCAGAGATAAAGTTTGATAGGTCTAATGTAGGACGTGTTTTCTGTAATATAAAGTTTAAAATCTAAAAATTTAACATTACGCTTATGGAGAATCAAATGTAAACAATACAAACCAAAACAGCTGTTTATAACCGTTTGACAGTTCTTGATTGAGACGGCGAACAATATATGTTGTAAATATTTATATAATAAATAAATGTATTATCAGTTAATAAACAATTTGTAAAAACTTAATTTAACAGGTGGATAGTGAGCAGGATGAAAGAGTATTTCCAAAATCTTGGTGGATAGCTATTTTTGTATTGCTTGAAGCCACTGTCAAACCATTAATATGTAAATTAAATTTCTCTTTTGCTCAATCCTCATTCGTTTATAACAATCATTGTCACATAATAAAAACTGTAGATAGTTAAAACATAAATGATTTTTAAAACTATAAATGCATCGTCATACAACTCCTATTTTCGTGTCGCCTAAAACATGCAATTTTTATATTAATATATGGTGTATAAATCGGTTTATTTAAACATAAATGTTTCATTGAATAAATGTGAATTTAATTTTATTTTTTATAATACATATTATTCTAAGACAAAGCTCGGTCACCAGTACTTATATGTAAAATACATAATTAAATTATAATATTACAAAATTAATGTTTAGATTCTTGAGAAAGAAGTGTTGTGTATTAGTTATTGAAGAGGATAACGTGGTTGATAGGGTTGGAAACTTCATCGACGAGTGATGGTCTCTACATCATCTATATCGACAAACGGTCTTAATTACACGCAGACAGAGGACGCTGCTGGTCATGCCGCTGTCTACACGCACAGAGAAACTGAAAAGAGTTTCCCAAACTAGTTATATGTAATATTGTGTTTTGTCACTAATACCGAAAATTTCACTTTTGCCAACAGAGGTCGGATAGTGAGCAGGATGAAAAGACACACATTTGGTACGAGTGACGAACTATATTTTTCGTGCTCCAAATTGTACAATACCCCCTTCGCAGCAGACCTGCGTATTTACAACGTAATAATAATATACTAATAATAATTAGTTCGTCTATTCTACATTTTGATTGACATGGGAATGAGTATGCAGGTTTGCTGCTGTGAGGAACACTGAGAGTAGACATAGTAGATAGTTTACCATAAACTATTTTTATTACGGCCGTATACCAAGTTTTATCAATATCTGTCCATTAATGAAGGAATTTTTTCCTGTTTTCCATAAGATTTACGTGGGAAAAGAGTATACAGGTTAGCTCACATAATAAATACATAAACTATCAATTTTTAGCATAAACGTAGTGAGATATTTAGATATATCTAACTTATATTTCACTCGTGGCTTCAAGGCATTCATAATACAACCGTTGCATAGACTATTTTATCAAAGACTAACAATATTCAGACTTTGGTGCTTTGTCTTCGGACAAATACATGAAATACGCTATTAAAACATTCTCCGAAAATGAACGCACATTATTTCAACTTTTCTATAGTAAAAACTGTTTATATGTTTTTCGTATGCAGGTGTAGATTTCGCAGGCAGTAGACTCAAAACTAACATTTGAGGTTAGCCACTAAAACGCACTCTCTTTATGGATAAATCAGCTAATTTTGCTAACTCATTATATCCAAAATAACATTACTTTCGTTAAATGCTGACCTCTGATTGGCCTAGAACCTGTATTGTTATGAAAAATCCGTATCATTATGAACTCATAATGCAACGGTTTTTCAATTTCCGTTTAATAATGAGCCTCTTAATAATGTCACTTTCAGTATATTAATTGGTACTTTTTGCAATGGATATAAGTAGTAAAACGCTTTACTTATATAAATTTAGTATTATTGTTTCTTTTTGAACGGTACGGTAAGTAATATTTTCAATTTCAGTATTGAACAATTCGTTGGTAACGGCTAGTTAATGTTGACGGACTCAGCGCGGTGCGCCGTGTAATGGCCGTGTGTGGGCATCAGCGAGTTCTTCAGTGACGTCATCTAGCTGCAAAAACGAGCGTCCATCATCGTTAGCTTCGTCGGCAAAAACTGACTCCGGTTGCGATAATATATGGAGACAGAGGTTTGAACAATCCTGTGATGCGGTAGATATATAACATGTATGTTTTTCACAGTAGGTTATTTAGTTTGAGAAGAACGCTTATCAATTTAAGTTTAAATTAAGCTATTTTTGATGTACATATTTTGATATTTTCGATAGCTTTATATTTTGAAATCAAACAAAGAACCTGAATTTCCAAAAAAGTGTTGAGTTAATTTTTTAAATAATATGTACGTTAAAAAAAACAAAACAAAACTATCACTTTTGCCTTTCAATTAATTTAAACTGCCCAATCAATCAGAAATAAATTTTTATTGTATAAAAACGACATTAGTCAGTTTAAAGTTGATTTTTATAGAATCATTTTTATAGTATAACTTACCCTTTTGTTCTTATTTTTGGAACTTTATTCATGAGCTTATTTTTAGATTAAACCCACCGAAATCGTTTTTGTGTAAATTTAGCGACCTTTTCATACGTTATAAACATGACCAGTGAATTCTGACCCATCGTAACGTTGAAAACTTTCACTTTCAAATTTATTAACAAATGGTTAATGCAGTTTTTAAATGCTGTGCCGCTAATTTGAATTTTTGTTTCAGGTATTGCATTGTGATCTTCTAAATAAGTAAGTAATTTATTTTGAACTGGATGCGTTTTATAGTACAATTTTGAATTATTTTTTAGGTATTTTTTTATATTATGTAGGCTATGCTAAAGGAATTTTAATATAATAACAATTTTGCTCGATTTTAAAATGAATCGGGTTTTGAAATTGGTTACTTTTAACATAGATGTAAAAAATTTATTATTTTTTTAGAAATTATAATTTAAATACGAACACAAATTATAGCTGACGGGGCCGCTCATTTGTAAGTCCAAATAAAAATGACCAATTTTTTCTTCCCTTCCGGTTCATGATGGAACGATCATGAGTTTATCGGTCAGCGTTTCAGGATTTTTGTCGTATAAGCCGAAATGATCCTCTACAGTAAATATTGGCCGAACAAATACTGCCGGGGAAACGGCTAAATTGAAGTCTATCCAATCATAACCTTTAGATGAATTGGCTTGGTCAGTTGTACCTTATATGAGCGTCTATACGATATATAATTATAGAAGTGTAATTTTATTAGTAAATGGACGACTGTTAATTTATTACCTAAATATATAAAACAAAGTCGTGTTAGTTACACGCATTATAACTGAAGAACGGCTGGACCGATTTTAATGATCTTTGATTTTTCGGATTCGTTCTGCTTATGCTAGGCATAAGTTTCATAAATTCAATTAGTTTTTTATAGCTTTTTAATTTCTAATGTTAACCTATGGGGAATAAGTTTGTTTACAAATTATACAATCAAAAATTGATTTCTTAAACCAGCTTTGTGTACTGTCCGTTGGCAATATGCTTCCAATCCAATGACTGAATTTATTAATGCAAAACTATGAAGAAATATGTGCTGTATCTATAATATGATCGATTATTCGCCACGTTAATAGTTTACGGTTTTGGGAATTATGTACTGTATTTATTCTTTATTTTCTGTATGATTAGTCACATGTTTGGCAAATAAAAAATAATTACAATTTTTATACATATTAAGTTTATTATAATAGTCAGCTGTTGTATATTTAAAGCTTTCACAACGAAGCCGCAATGTATTTTGACTTCACAAAATGGCTAATCTTAAAGTTAACATGTATTTTCTGTTAGGCGTTACGAAGTTCGCCGGGTCAGCTAGTAGAATATACACGTATCCATAACAAAGACGTTCACTTATGACATATGTATACAATTTCGACAGTACATTGCTTGGAATTCTGTGAAGGTTACTTTTAAGTTTTATTCTACGGAAAATTCTAAATGGGTCTTTCTCAGTTTCATTAAGTCTGTCTTTTTGTATCGCTAAATATGGTATTTTTTTAACGTTTCCCCGAGAAAACATGAGTACCCACAATGACCATTGAAATAATTCACTGTTTATCAACATCATTACCTCTTTCTATTATTTCACTTTTCGTAATTTTTATAATTTACATTTTTATATCATTATTAAGTTTTGGAGAAAGTTTTCATTTATTTCAAAGTGGCCAAAACCTATTAAAATAAAATTCCCTGCATATTAAAATGTTATTCAAATTAAAATGTAAACAAAATTTTACTAATGATACACATTTTTTTAAATTTTATCCAATTTAAAATGAGTAATAAATAATTTGAGTTGTGAATTTATTTTCCCCTTTGATTTATTTTTTTATATTGTGAGGTATATTTACTAGTTATTTTTTTCAAAACTAAACTGCACATCCGAATGAGTTTCTAGCTTTTTTCCTTATAACATCTCTATATACTGTATGAAATTTCATTACTAAACAAAAATCGGTAGAAACTTTAAAAAAATATGGTAAACCGTGTTACAAGTGAAAATTTAATTTTAAGTTAGTCTTTGGCAAACAATTATTGCACGGATAAATCTGAATTCATTGAATTCTTGTAATAGTTTTTGGCCCGCTTAACGCACAGTTTATTTTATAATGAACTGAATTCTCTAAAAAATATCTATACAGGATGTTGTTGTATCTTTCTACCAACCTATTTAAGGTTTCCTTGCACCACAAAAAGTGGCATATTTATATTGTTTAATTTTTATTCGTTTTTCAAAAGCAAGGTATCATTTGGATTTGTCTCAAACAGTCGACTAAAAATACTGTCGCTAAAAATTTAAAACAGTTTTAAGTTTTGTATTTCTTTTGAGGGGAAAAATTGGAAGAAAACAATCTTTGTTCTGGAATATTTACAACGGTTTAATACTTAAGGGAGAGAGAAAAGGCTGTAAGAAGAGCCTCTCGTGTAGCAGTATTTATCGGTGCCTTTACGACCGGCCCCTGACATAAGGGCAGTGGCAGGCGCGGCATTCCAATACTCTTGCGTGATCGACCCTTCTACCATCAAACTTGTTTTACTCATTCATCTCTACATGGTTATCGTATTTATCGAATTTGTATCTTACCAAATTAGTAATGTTGGTTGTTTAAATCACGGTATTAAACCAGAATTGTTTGTTATAATATAATATTTACTGGCATAAATATAGGAATCATAGTATTGTAGAATGTAGAATTAAAATTCCCTGTTATGTTTCGTGTATTAATAGATAAATATTTTCGCATATTCCTGTCATAACTATTTGTCTATTCTATATATGATTCGTGCTTGCTTAGTTACTTAGACTAGTATATCAAATTAACAAAAAATGGCACTAACTTTTAATACACCAGTGAATCCAGAATGTATAAACTAGAATATATAAGAAATCGGAATTTAAAAGACACGACTTTTGATACACTAGACATATAATACGTTAAAATGTAAATATAAAAAAATGTAAAGACACACAATTACTATTGTATTGATTTCAAAAAGTAGCCATTTTAATAAAATACTCGTACGTATTTAAACTCAAGTAGGAAACTTATTTTCTTAAGAGAATTTCCATATAGTACCGTACGAAGTACATCTTTAAATGCTGGTGGAAGATTAATTGGGAAGACCGTTATTTTGGCGCCAAAAAAGAAGTTGTAACTGATAGAGCACTCAGGGCGGCCATTCACAGGAGAACATTAGCCTCGCTCTCCACATTCGTATATCACCATTTTCTTTATGGTCCCTCGTCCCGGATTTTTTCAGTCGCATTAAATAAGGATTCGCGTGAGATTTCAGGTAACTTATATTATAACGAAATGGAATCCTAACAATGTAGGATATTTCAAAATATTAAGGGTGATTCTTAAAGATTCGCTATTTAATTTGGTGATTTGATTTTAACATATTTTAATTTAGTTTCTTATTTCAAGACGTGTTGAAGAGAAATAGGACGACTCGTGTACTAAAAGAAGTAACCTTAAACAATTAAAATCCTACAGGTTCAAAAAAACTGTAATTTAGGTTTAATCTGATTAAAATACTCGTTTGTCTTTAGAGTAGTCAAATTAAGGCAAACTCTATAGCTGAATTTATGATAGAAATTAAAAAATTAAGGTTTAGTGTGTTAAGTATTGAAGCCGCACTAATTTCTCCGACGTGACTTATTAACTAGTTTGTAGCAGGAACCAACGGCTTAACGTGCCTGCCGAAGCAGATAGACTGAGATACAAATTTCACATGCATCATGAAAATGTATCAAAATACTATAATCGTGATATATAGGGTAATTCACAACTCTCTACCAACATTTTTAGGTGATGTTTCTGGATGATCTGGTAATCTTTTTGGGTTCAGTGTTTGTGATAAAAATGAAATAAACATGTTAGTAAAATAACATTTTTATCGTCCGGAAGTCCTCGGTGATTCATGGAGACGCCATTAAAAAAATATATTTATTAAGCGTATTTTTTTAATCCGACATATATTTTAATGATAACATCTACAAATCTAAATAAACAATATTCAAACTAAAATTATCTTCAAAAATTGGTATTCATATAAAAATGTTACAAGGATAACGGGGGTTTTTATAAAATGTTTACAAACTAAGTTAAAGATTTGTAACGCTAAATTCTGTCTGTAAAAATTATAATGAAAATAAATTAAATAGCTGACCCTCTAGTGTTTGCGTTTGATTTTACCTTGTGTGAAAACTCTGTAATCTTTACACAAACTTAACAATACCTTATGTATCGGAGATCGAAGAAATAAATGAGATATACAAATTTTGGTGTATCTAAACTTCTGTGGTTTGTTGTCCAACGTATGTGATTTTTTCATTCTTTAATAGAAATTGTCTGAAAAATATTTACTTTGGACGTATTCCAAATGCCTCGCAAAACAAAAGTATCATAACTTGTTGGTAAAAAAGGTTATTAGAGAGCTCTAAAATACTTTTTATATTAAGGGTCACCAGCCTCCATACAAAAATCTTTAACAACACTATCCCAAGCTACTAAAAACAATTATTTTTTATCACCTTTCTGCTATGGCGACCTACCCAGGTGAGTGTTATAAGCCAAGTATCAATAAAAAAAGGGGAAGAAGATGATTGTGGTGCAATCTTGAAGTCTTGTTGTCGATTAACACCGACAAATAGAACGCTGCCTAGCGGAGTATTTCAAACCCAATCAATCAATATTTTCAATGGCGTGGATAGATGAGCGTGGTAAAACTGAACCGTTGAGCTGTCGTTTACAGAATGACAGGTGATTTAGCCAACAGGAGCTTCGGCTGAATAACGACTTGATAGACTGTCTTTCATCTTCGCCAATTTGTGGCAAGTGATACTTCATTTAGACCTATCGTAATTTTGAAATATCTCCTACACTTAATACAGGGGTGTTAATGACGTTTTAAACTAAAATTCTTTCCGTGAAATTAATAGGTCTTATTTTCTATTTGTTAAATAGATTAAAATAGATGAATCACAGGTAGGAATACATGACTACACTACAGATAACAATGGATGAACTAAAAGAGAAGACGTCGCATTTTATCGTCTTTTTTAGCCAACAAAAATTTATGAAAAATTCTACTAAAAAAGTTTTTGTTTTCTCCAGAGAGTGAATGTGATTTTTTTCTTCTACTGTTTAATTTTTAAAAGTCATACATTTTTCAACTGTATACTTTATAAACAATCTATTCAAAAAAAGTAAAAGTCTGAATTAATTATCCCGACAAATTATTTTGTCATTACGACCAAGTAATTACCAATTCAAATTGAAAATGTCCTTTTAGAAAACGTTTACGCCACTAATTCGATAGGTTTTTGGTGGATAAACATTAGAGGTAATCAGTCCGGGAAGGGGGAGTATCAGACAAAGCTGGTAATGATGACGTTGGGATAATGACGCTGACTGTGGTCAATTAACAGTACATTATGTACTCTTATAACGGCCCAACTCTATTGAATTGACTTTTAGTCAGTTTTGAAATAGTGATGTAGCAATGAGTGTATTAGTGATTTACTTTTAGATTTACGTTTAACGAATTGGTTTAGTTATTTAGATTTTATCACGGATATTTTCCTTTAAGTAAAACAAAGTTTTATGACGTTTCGGGAACTGAGCGTGATCCCGTCCTCAGGTGAGCCTGTACCTAAAACATAACACGATTAGTACATAATCCAGTATAAAGTTGAAAATTAAAACGTTTAAAGCAGTAACAAACTTTCAAACGATACAATCCACCAACTGTTACGCACACGAGAAACATAACACGTCCACTCGCCACAAAGACTCAAAGGCAACTGAATAGTAGTGGGCGTGTCCCCCGGAACCGGAAACAAAATGGCCACGACAAAAAACCCGATACTCAGGCTAGGCTAATTGTGCCTAACAGATATTTACACTTATAGATAACCTAATGCCTCTTACGAGCTTTATTGCGAGTTAGCATAAGAATTTAGTTTCGGATTCTTAATAATATTTACAGATACTTTATTTTCTCTATTCCTAAGTTTTCTTGGTTCTTATAAGAATTGGCAGTGGATTGGTATTGTTGTCTTATATTATTCAAATGTTTTAGATCTATTACAAGTGTTAAGATTAAAGATAATATATATAAGAGAAATGGGTTTCGTTAATAACTTTTAGGAACAAAGTAATAGCTGTTGATTTTCAGCCAAAATTTTAAAATCAACCTTTTATTTCTAAGAAAAATATAGACATACCAGGGTGTTCATTAAAGTTGGGGACAAACTTCGATGGGTGATAGTAACTCATCAAAATAAACAGAAAAAGATCAAAAAAACTGTATATGTAGAAAATCCTTCGTTCAGCCGCTAGCCGCCATTTTGTATTTATACAAAACGTATATATAAATAATATATTTAAGCCACAGAAACCAAACTTTGCACACGTTTTGCACACAATTGAAAAATATTCCCTAAGTAGGCTTATCATTTAGTATGTTTATATATTTTCAAAATGACGGCGATTCTTAAGTTAATGTTTTTTTGTTATTTAAATTAAAACATTTTTAACCACCGTAATTTCGAAAATATAAAAGCAAACTTAATGATAATTTGAGAATATTTTTTTCTTTAGCCATTAAATATGTGTGCGAAGTTTGGTTTCTGTATCTTAAATAATTATTTATATATAACGTTTTTTGTATCAAATACAAAATGGCGGCTAGCGGCTGAACGAAGGATTTTCGACATAAATTTATTAGATATTTTTTGTTTATTTTGATGAGTACTATCACCCCTCGAAGTTTGTCCCCAACTTTAATGAACACCCTGTATGTCTATATTTTTCTTAGAAATAAAAGGTTGATTTTAAAATTTTGGCTGAAACATAACAGCTATACTTTGTTCCTAAAAGTTATTTACGAAACCCATTTCTCTTATATATACTATCTTTAATCTTAACACTTGTAATAGATCTAAATTATTTGAATAGATTAAGACAGCAATACCAATTCACTGCCAATTCTTAACAAGAAAACTTAGGGATAGAGAAAATAAAGTATCTGTAAATATTATTAAGAATCCGAAACTAAATTCTTATGCTAACTCGCAATAAAGCTCGTAAGAGGCATTAGGTTATCTATAAGTGTAAATATCTGTTAGGCACAATTAGCCTAGCCTGAGTATCGGGTTTTTTGTCGTGGAGGTTTTTGTCGTGGACATTTTGTTTCCGGTTCCGGGGGACACGCCCACTTCTGTTCAGTAGCCTTTAAGTCTTTGTGACGAGTGGACGTGTTATGTTTCTTGTGTGCGATGGTATTGTAACAGTTTGTGGATTGTATCGTTTGCAAGTTTGTTACTGCTTTAAACATTTTAATTTTCAACTTTATACCTGGATTAATGTACTAATCGTGTTAATTTTTTAGTACAGGCTCACCTGAGGACGGGATCACGCTCAGATCCCGAAACGACATAAAACTTTGTTTTACTTAAAATCGTAATGAAAAAGGTCCGTGATAAAAATCTAAATAGCTAAACCAATTCATTAAACGTTAATCTAAAAGTAAATCACTAATACACTCAATCTACATCACTATTTCAAAACTGTCTAAAAGTCAATTCAGTAGAGTTGGGCCGTTATAAGAGTACATAATGTACTGTTAATTGACCACAGTCAGCGTCATTATCCCAACGTCATCATTACCAGCTTTGTCTCATACTCTCTCTTCCCGGACTGATTACCTCTAATGTTTATCCACCAAAAACCCATCGAATTAGTGGCGTAAACGTTTTCTAAAAGGACATTTTCAATTTGAATTGGTAATTACTTGGTCGTAATGACAAAATAATTTGTCGGGATAATTCAGACTTTTACTTTTTTTGAATAGATTGTTTATAAAGTATACAGTTGAAAAATGTATGACTTTTAAAAATTAAACAGTAGAAGAAAAAAATCACATTCACTCTCTGGAGAAAACAAAAACTTTTTTAGTAGAATTTTTCATAATTTTTTTGGCTAAAAAAGACGATAAAATGCGACGTCTTCTCTTTTAGTTCATCCATTGTTATCTGTAGTGTATTCATGTATTCCTACCTGTGATTCATCTATTTTAATCTATTTAACAAATAGAAAATAAGACCTATTAATTTCACGGAAAGAATTTTAGTTTAAAACGTCATTAACACCCCTGTATTAAGTGTAGGAGATATTTCAAAATTACGATAGGTCTAAATGAAGTATCACTTGCCACAAATTGGCGAAGATGAAAGACAGTCTATCAAGTCGTTATTCAGCCGAAGCTCCTGTTGGCTAAATCACCTGTCATTCTGTAAACGACAGCTCAACGGTTCAGTTTTACCACGCTCATCTATCCACGCCATTGAAAATATTGATTGATTGGGTTTGAAATACTCCGCTAGGCAGCGTTTCTATTTGTCGGTGTTAATCGACAACAAGACTTCAAGATTGCACCACAATCATCTTCTTCCCCTTTTTTTATTTCATACTTGGCTTATAACACTCACCTGGGTAGGTCGCCATAGCAGAAAGGTGATAAAAAATAATAGTTTTTAGTAGCTTGGGATAGTGTTGTTAAAGATTTTTGTATGGAGGCTGGTGACCCTTAATATAAAAAGTATTTTAGAGCTCTCTAATAACCTTTTTTACCAACAAGTTATGATACTTTTGTTTTGCGAGGCATTTGAAATACGTCCAAAGTAAATATTTTTTCAGGCAATTTCTATAAAAGAATGAAAAAATCACATACATTGGACAACAAACCAAAGAAGTTTAGATACACCAAAAGTTTTATATATCATTTATTTCTTCGATCTCCGATACATAAGGTATTGTTAAGTTTGTGTAAAGATTACAGAGTTTTCACACAAGGTAAAATCAAACGCAAACACTAGAGGATCAGCTATTTAATTTATTTTTATTATCAGTTTTACAGACATAATTTAGCATTTCAAATCTTTAACTTAGCTTGTAAACATTTTATAAAAACCCCTGTTATCCTTGTAACATTTTTATATGAATACCAATTTTAAAGATAATTTTAGTTTGAATATTGTTTATTGTTTATTGTTAAGCTTAAAAATATATTTTTAAATGGCGTCTCCAAGAATCACCGAGGACTTCCGGACGATCAAATTGTTATTTCACTAACATGTTTATATCATTTTTATCACAAACACTGAATTTAAAAGGATTATCAGATTTCCCAGAAACATCACCTAAAAATGTTGGTAGAGAGTTGTGAATTACCCTATATATCACGATTATAAAATTAGACAAATATTTTATTACATTTTCAAGATGCATATGAAATTTGTATCTCAGTCTATCTGCTTCGGCAGGCACGTTAAGCCGTTGGTTCCTGCTAAAAACTAGTTAATAAGTCACGTCGGAGAAATTAGTGCGGCTTCAATACTTAAGACACTAAACCTTAATTTTTTAATTTCTATCATAAATTCAGCTATGGAGTTTGCCTTAATTTGACTACTTAATTTGAAACCTAAATTACAGTTTTTTTGAACCTGTAGGATTTTAATTGTTTAAGGTTACTTCTTTTAGTACACGAGTCGTCCTATTTCTCTTCAACACGTCTTGAAATAAGAAACTAAATTAAAATATGTCAAAATCAAATCACCAAATTAAATAGCGAATCTTTAAGAATCACCCTTAATATTTTGAAATATCCTACATTGTTAGGATTCCATTTCGTTATAATATAAGTTACCTGAAATCTCACGCGAATCCTTATTTAATGCGACTGAAAAAATCCGGGACGAGGGACCATAAAGAAAATGGTGATATACGAATGTGGAGAGCGAGGCTAATGTTCTCCTGTGAATGGCCGCCCTGAGTGCTCTATCAGTTACAACTTCTTTTTTGGCGCCAAAATAACGGTCTTCCCAATTAATCTTCCACCAGCATTTAAAGATGTACTTCGTACGGTACTATATGGAAATTCTCTTAAGAAAATAAGTTTCCTACTTCAGTTTAAATACGTACGAGTATTTTATTAAAATGGCTACTTTTTGAAATGAATACAATAGTAATTGTGTGTCTTTACATTGTTATTAAAATTTACAGATAGCTGTATCAAAAGTCTTTAATAAACCATTTCTTATATATAGTTTACTGTCTATATTCATGGTGTATTTAAAGTCAGTGCCATTTTTTGTTAATTTGATAAAGACACTACAGCATCACTGTCATATATAGTATAGAAATGTAGTGGAATATTAAAATATTATCTATAAACACGAAATGGTTTTTAATTCATATTACAAATATGATACCAAATTTTGAAAAATAATATAATATAACAAACTTGGTTTAATACCGTGATAGTATACAAACAATACTAAATTTTGGTAAGATACAAATTCGATAAATACGATAACCATGTAGAGATGAATGAGTAAAACAAGTTTGATGTTAGAAGGGTCGATCACTCCATAGTATTGGAATGTCCGCGCCTGCCACTGCCCTTATGTCAGGGGCCGGTCGTAAAGGCACCGATAAATACAGCTACACGAGAGGCCTTCTTACAGCCTTTTCTCTCTCCCTTAAGTATTAAACCGTTGTAAATATTCCAGAACACGATTGTTTTCTTCCAAATTTTCCCTAAAAAAAAATACTAAACTTAAAACTGTTTTAAATTTTTAGCGACAGTATTTTTAGTCGACTTTTGAGACAAATCCAAATGATACCTTGCTTTTGAAAAACGAATAAAAATTAAACAAAATATGCCACTTTATTTTGTGCTAGGAAACAAAATAGGTTGGTGAAAGATAAACATCCTGTATGATATTTTTTAGGGAATTCAGTTCATTATAATACTGTGCGTTAAGCGGGCCAAAAACTATTACAAGAATTCAATGAATTCAGATTTATCCGTGCAAAAATATTTTCAAAGACTAATTAAAATTAATTTTAACTTGTAACACGGTTTACCATATCTATTTAAGTTTCTACCGATTTTTTAGTAATGAAATTTCATACAGAATATAGAGATTTTATAAGGAAAAAAGCTAGAAACTCATTCGGATGTGCAGTTTAGTTTTGAAAAAAAATAATAGTAAATATACACACAATAAAAAAAAATAAATCAAAGGAAAATAAATTCACACTCAAATATTTATTACTCATTTTAAATTGGATAAAATTAAAAAAATGTGTATCAATAAAATTTTGTTACATTTTAATTTGATAACATTTTAATATGCAAATTTTATTTTAATAGGTTTTCCTTTAAATAAATGAAAACTTCTCCAAAACTAATAATGATATAAAAAGGTAAATAATAAAAATTACAAAAATTACGAAAGAAAATAGAAAGAGGTAAGATGTTATGTTGAAAAATGAATTATTTAAATGGTCATTGTGGGTACTATGTATTCTCGGGAAACGTTACAAAATACCATATTTAATACAAAAAGACAGACTTAATGAAACTGAGAAGACCCATTTAGAATTTCTGTAGAAAAAACTTAATAATCACAGAATTAAAATGTAAATTGTATACATATGTCATAATGAACGTCCTGTATGGATCGTGTATAAATACAAGCTACCCGCGACTTCGTAACGCCTAACAGAAAAATACATGTTAATAGAGCCATTTTGTGAAGTCAAAACATTGCGGCTTCGTTGGAAAGCTTTAAATCAACAGCTGATAATTATATAAAACAATTGTATAAACATGTTATTTTTATTTGCGACATATAAACACGTGACTATTTACATACAGAAATAAAGAGATATAAATACAGTACATAATTCAAAACCGTAAACTATTAACGTCATAATGCGGATTGAAATAAATATACACCTTAGTTGCCATATTATTGCTATTAATATGAGATGGCAGTTGTAAAGCATATTGCCAACGGACAGTAACAAACAGCTGGTTTAAGAAATCAAATTTTTGATTTATAATTGTAAACAAACCTTATTCCCCATAAGGTTAACATTAGAAAATTAAACGCTATAAATGGAAACTAATTGAATTTTATGGAAATTTTGCTAAAGCATGACCGGAGCAGAGACGAATCCGAAAAATCAAAGATCATAAAATGGTCCCAGCCTTCTTCTATAATTCGTGTAACTAGCATGTTATATATTTTAGAAAAAATTAACAGTCATCCATTTACTTATAAAATTACACTTCTATAATTATATATCGTATAGACGCTCATATAAGGTACAACTGACCAAGCCAATTCATCTAAAGGTTATGATTGGATAGACTTCAATTTAGCCGTTTCCCCGGCAGTATTTGTTCGGCCAATATTTACTGTAGAGGATCATTTCGGCTTATACGACAAAAATCCTGAAACGCTGACCGATAAACTCATGATCGTTCCATCATGAACCGGAAGGGAAGAAAAAATTGGTCATTTTTATTTGGACTTACAAATGAGCGGCCCCGTCAGCTATAATTTGTGTTCGTATTTAAATTATAATTTCTAAAAATTAATAAATTGTTTACATCTATGTTAAAAGTAACCAATTTCAAAACCCGATTCATTTTAAAATCGAGCAAAATTGTTATTATATTAAAATTCCTTTAGCATAGCCTACATAATATAAAAAAATACCTAAAAAATAATTCAAAATTGTACTATAAAACGCATCCAGTTCAAAATAAATTACTTACTTATTTAGAAGATCACAATGCAATACCTGAAACAAAAATTCAAATTAGCGGCACAGTATTTAAAAACTGCATTAACCATTTGTTAATAAATTTGAAAGTGAAAGTTTTCAACGTTACGATGGGTCAGAATTCACTGGTCATGTTTATAACGTATGAAAAGGTCGCTAAATTTACACAAAAACGATTTCGGTGGGTTTAATCTAAAAATAAGCTCATGAATAAAGTTCCAAAAATAATAAGAACAAAAGGGTAAGTTTATATTATGAATATGATTGTACAAAAATCAACTTTAAACTGAATAATGTCGTTTTTTTATACGATAAAAATTATTCCTGATTGATTGGGCATTTTAAAATAATTGAAAGGTAAAAGTGATAGTTTGTTTGTTTTTTAAACGTACATATTATTTAAAAAATTAATTCCACCCTTTTTTCAAAATTCAGGTTCTTTTTTTGATTTCAAAATATAAAGCTATCGAAAATATCAAAATATGTACATCAAAATAGCGTAGTTTAAACTTAAATTGATAAGCGTTCTTCTCAAACTAAATAACCTACTGTGAAAAACATACATGTTATATATCTACCGCATCACAGGATTGTTCAAACCTCTGTCTCCATATATTATCGCAACCGGAGTCAGTTTTTGCCGACGAAGCTAACGATGATGGACGCTCGTTTTTGCGGCTAGATGACGTCACTGAAGAACTCGCTGATGCCCACACACGGCCATTACACGGCGCACCGCGCTGACTCCGTCAACATTAACTAGCCGTTACCAACGAATTGTTCAATACTGAAATTGAAAATATTACTTACCGTACCGTTCAAAAAGAAACAATAATACTAAATTTATATAAGTAAAGCGTTTTACTACTTATATCCATTGCAAAAAGTACCAATTAATATACTGAAAGTGACATTATTAAGAGGCTCATTATTAAACGGAAATTGAAAAACCGTTGCATTATGAGTTCATAATGATACGAATTTTTCATAACAATACAGGTTCTAGGCCAATCAGAGGTCAGCATTTAACGAAAGTAATGTTATTTTGGATATAATGAGTTAGCAAAATCAGCTGATTTATCCATAAAGAGCGTTTTAGTGGCTAACCTCAAATGTTAGTTTTGAGCCTACTACCTGCGAAATCTAAGCATGCATACGAAAAACATATAAACAGTTTTTACTATAGAAAAGTTGAAATAATGTGCGTTCATTTTCGGAGAATGTTTTAATAGCGTATTTCATGTATTTGTGCGAAGACAAAGCACCAAAGTCTGAATATTGTTAGTCTTTGATAAAATAGTCTATGCAACGGTTGTATTATGAATGCATTGATGCCACGAGTGAGATATAAGTTAGATATATCGAAATATCTCAATACGATCATGCTAAAAATTGATAGTTTATGTATTTATTATGTGAGCTAACCTGTATACTCATTTCCCACGTAAATCTTATGGAAAACAGGGAAAAATTCCTTCATTAATGGACAGATATTGATAAAACTTGGTATACGGCCGTAATAAAAATAGTTTATGGTAAAAATGTCTACTTTCCGTGCTCCTCACAGCAGCAAACCTGCATACTCCTTCCCAATGTCAATCTTATGTAGAATAGACAAAATCATTATTATTAGTATATTATTATTGAGTTGGAAATACGCTGAATACGCAGGTCTGCTGCGAATGGGGTATTTTACAATTTGGAGTACGAAAAATATAGTTCGTCACTCGTACCAAATGTGTGTCTTTTCATCCTGCTCACTATCCGACCTCTGTTGGCAAAAGTGAAATTTTCGGTATTAGTGACAAAATACAATATTACATATAACTAGTTTGGAAAATTATCTTTTCAGTTTCTCTGTGCGTGTAGGTGGACAGCGGCATGACACCAGCAGCGTCCTCTGTCTGCGTGTAATTAAGACCGTTTGTCGATATTGAAGATGATGTAGAGACCATCACTCGTCGATGAAGTTTCCAACCCTATCAACCACGTTATCCTCTTCAATAACTCCATATCACTACACTCACTTCTTTCTCAAGTAACCCAATCACATTAATTTTGTAATATTTATAATTTAATTATGTATTTTACATATAAGTACCTGGTGACCGAGCTTTGCTCGTTTAGAATAATACATGTATTATAAAAATTAACTATAAAAATTAAAACACATTTATTCAATGAAAACATTTATGTGGTTTAAATAAAACCGATTTAATACACCATAATTAATATAAAATGTATTCCTTATTTGATACACAGAAAACGTTGTAGACGTCTGCAAATACGACGCCAGTTAAGGTTTTAGCCAAAGCCGATCATATACTGTTTAACTATCCATACAGTTATTATTAGCCTGTGACCAACTGATTTTGATATAAACGGAATGAGGATTGAAAAGCAAAAGAGAAATTTAATTTTAATATTAATGGTTTGTTACAGTGGCTTCAAGCAATACAACAATACGTTTCTATCAAAACACTGAAGATTTTGGAATACTCTTTCCTGCTTTTATTTCGCTCCAGTTATGTTACCTTAAGTTTTTACAAATTGTTTAGTAACCTGATAATTTTCATTTTTACATATAAAATAAATAATATTGAAAATATATTGTTCCCCGCCGTCTTCAATCAAGAACTTTCAAACGGTTAAAAACAGCTGTTTTGGTTTGTATTGTTACATTTTAACTCCATAACGTAATGTTAAATTTTTAGATTTAAAACTTATATACAAAAAAAATTTTCCTGACATTAGACCTATCGAACTAATTTTCTACTTATTAGTTATTTCCAAATTAAAAGAATCACTCGTTCTTTCTCATCCCAAATTTATAGTTTAATATTTAATATGTAATTTATTATATATTGGATTGTATTTCCAATCGCTTCAAGTGTTTGAACACTAGAAGCGATAGGAAAAACGTCCAATTAAATGTAAAACAAATAATTATTAAAATCCACCGCTATTACGACTTTTAAAGAAACAAACGTGTTTACTTCCTTTCTCAAAATTACTGAATTCATGTGACAATTTTTCACTTCTAATTCCATGAGAATCAATTAAAACACTTCAGAGACATTTATAAAACACTAGCGAAAGTAAAACAAAAGGCTGAGAGGTGTACTGATAAATTTAAATTTATTGTTAATTTATTTTATTTTTTTTAAAGTATGAGTCTTTTTTATTCTGTTTTGCCAATAGCAGGCTCAGCGTCAGCTATGCAGCCTAGAAGTACGCTATGTTTTCTTATGACAAAGTAACACCTGTTAGGTTATATTGAGAAAGAATAAGGATTATCTAATAGAGGCAGGCAGGCATCGGGAGAAAACCTTTTCTATTTCTACTATTCTTACTAACTCCACTATTTCTGTCTAAAAATTCGATCACTAATTTCGATCCAGCAGTTTATCTGTAAAAATGGACTTTCTTTCTTTTTCTTTCCGAATTGTCCAAACTTATTGTAAACAGATTTCGAAACGAAAACGTTGAAGACTAGGACGGTCACATTTTCTTCTTACAGCCAAAGGCATCTAAGGGACTTACAGTTTAACGTGGGATACGAACTACAATTTCGCTTCTGAATTACAAACTGATTTAATAAAGAGGATAGTATTTCCGGATAAACGTGGTATTTAATAGTACGGACGTTAATCCACACGAGATAAGATCACACCCTCCAACCATCGGTCATAACTACTATCCACAATTCGCAACCTCCTGAACGAAAAATCCATCAAATGACCTTAGATGTATCTGTCTCTATTTGTCGTGACTTCACCGTAAACTGCAAAGACATTAAAAGTTAAGTTTTTTACATTGAAGAAACTAGTTTTATTTTAAAGTGGAAAAGTTTAAATCAAGTACACTAGTGACGAGTCTGCAAACAGCACGTGGCACGATGTTTGCAACTTAAAATATGTTTCCGCTCTTTCAGCAGCCACCCTTCACACGCAGAGAATGCTAATGAGCCTTCGTATCATACTGTAAGATCACTCTCTGTAGGTGTTGATAATGAAAGCAACATGTTATCACATTGTACACCACAGGTTCCATCAGTTTCTTACTTTGAATCCAAAACTAGTATCTCCAGGGATGTATCTTAAATACACCCCCCCCCCCCCCCCCACCCCCCCCCCCCCCCCCCCCCCCCCCCCCCCCCCCCCCACCCCCCCCCCCCCCCCCCCCCCCCCCCCCCCCCCCCCCCCCCCCCCCCCCCCCCCCCCCCCCCCCCCCCCCCCCCCCCCCCCCCCCCCCCCCCCCCCCCCCCCCCCCCCCCCCCCCCCCCCCCCCCCCCCCCCCCCCACCCCCCCCCCCCCCCCCCACCCCCCCCCCCCCCCCCCCCCCCCCCCGAAAACTTTGGAATACTGTTTCTGAGGGCAAAAACACAAAAAAGTCCTGTGAACTTAAGGCCTATCTATATTTTCCGTCTGTAAATGTTTTTTACATAACTTGCTACAAGTTTAGAACCACTTGAGCTACAAACTTCAAACTTGGTACGTGTATGAGTACTAATAGGATATAATTCTGTACGAAGTTTAAAATTTCTACTTTGTACTATTTCAAAATGGCGGCCATTTAAATGTTTCAAAACCCAATAAATCAAAAGCCACAGAAAAAACAAAAACACAGAAAATGGCGACATTTAATTTCCTTAAGAAAATGTAAAATGTTAATAGGGTTATAAGACAAATAACAAATACATTTAATTTTTGTTACAACTACCCAAATTGGACATTAAATCCCAAATTGACGGTTGTTGCTTTACAAAAACGTATTTTCTCCCTTGTTTGTGTTATGACCCTACTAAAATTTTTCATTTTTATAAAGGAAATAATAATCCGAAACTTTGTAACTGAAAAATATCATCTGATTCATTTAGCAGGATTAATAAATAGCCTAATGGACAAACGCAACTAGGTCTATTATCTATCACAGAGTTTTTTTATCAATTTTGCTCCGGATCGAAATGACGAATTAGACTAAATGATTTCACACTTTCAGTACATTCTCTTCTGTAAAAAATCAGTTTCTGTGGAACATAGTTCACATATGAGCACGGCAATGATGTGAGCTCGTTGATTAAGGATAATGACTCAGCTAATTACACAATGATGCGACGTCATTGAGTCATTGATAATGGAAAGGCAATTACAAAATGACGTGCGTGCATTGGTTAGTATGTTGGTAAAGGAACAATGATTCCAGTGCATTTATCAGTACAATGACAGAAAATTAAAAACAATATACAAATGCATTAGGATAATGACACAGTCAATTACACAACGATACAAGTTCATTGATTAAGATAATGACAATGTTAATTGATTAAACCATAATGAAAGTGAAGTGGTTGTGATAATGACAGACAATTACACAATGATACGAGTTCATTGGTTGCGATAATGACACAGCCAATCCCACAAGCGGACCGGTGAGGTTATCGCAATATTTATCATTTGCTTTGTCAACCGATTTGTCGTTTATTATGTTGACTTTTCCCAACAATATTCTAAATGCAACGCTTAGTTAATAATAGCAATATATTGATTGCCTACAATTAACATAATGTATTGTAATAAAAATTTAAATTTAAGGTAATAACAACATTTAGTTAAGAGTACGTAGCGCTTCCACCATCTTGGATTCAACTCCTATAGTTGTTAAAAAACTATAAACCTTTACAAATGCGATTGTTTATTCCTCAATGGTTTCATTGTTACGGCTTGACAAAATCAGCTGTTTAATTTTCAATAGCAAAACCAGTTGTTACTACCCGCTAATTTAAAATGAAATTTAGGGTTACCGTATTTTATTACCTTATGAATGGCTGTAGGGTTTTAAGATTTTAGTCTGATCAATACGTCTTAAATATCAATTAAAACATAGCGACCTCTTCATGGGGCCCCGGTATACTGTATAAACTGTAAATATAACTTTTATTATACATTATACTTTTTACTATGATATGTATTACCGTATTAATAATAATTAAATATTACGCACTTATCGATGAAAGAGACTATTCAGCAGTGATTAATAACAGATCAAATAAGAACACTTAAGAGATCCAAAGAGCACAATTACGTAAAAGGTATGCAAAGAATGGATGGTATTTGATAAGTAGACATAAGCGGCGATAAATCTCCGAACCTCGGCATGAAATATTCACTCACCTCGGAAGATGGACACAGTTATATAGTAATTAAATAAAATATAGCTTATATTAATATCTTAAATATGTAATTTAATGAACAATGTACTTAAACAGAAATGATAGACTAACATCTGATGAAAGAGATTTATATTACAGTTTAATTCAAAACCTGATCACTACACTTAAAGAGATTTTAAGACCTTAACCTGGCAATCGTAAAAGGTAATTGCAAAAATGGATGTAATGAGGAGCCGATAACCGGGCGATAAATCTCCGATGCGAAATACACCTCGTTCGTGCACAAGGAGTTTTACAAAATAAGATTATTGAAATGCAACCACATGGTACTAATTATGAACATATAATGGAAAAAATGAGTTAGGATTATGGCAACAAAACACTATTAAAAATGGTCTCAAGTTTCTTAACAAGACTCTTAATTAAAACCCAACAGTCGAAACTAACTCATAACTAATCCGAAACTTAATGACGAAGTCTGAATACCTTTGTGGATTAACATAGTATTCTATAGTATGGACGTTAAACCACACAAGAGAACACTACACCCACCGACCATCGCTCACAACTATACAATTATAAGGTAAAAGAATTTGAATATTTCTACAACCTATTACAAAATCGACCATTTATAGGGAGCAACCCTTAATAAAAATCAACAAAAAATTTTAAATAAATTATGGTATAACAGAGATTTTGAAAGTTATTTAACCAACCAAACAATACTTTACAACAACGTACAGCCAAGAAACTAATAAATTCTCACATAATCCATGAAAAGTCTACCTGTTCGTTTAAAATAGGATTTCACTATACTTAGAATCGATCTACTTGCAAACTGATCAACAAGATTTCTCCAAAGAGCTAGAAGCATTTTAATTGTGTTTTATTTGAAAGACGTCAGTTGAAGGCTAAATTGGGATTGCTGTGGACATGTTTTCTCCTATTGCATTTGTATGTGTAAGATGATAGGTGCTGATTACCAAAAGAAGATCAACAAAATAATTTTTGTATAAGTTAAGTGTAAACGACATGCCGCGTCTAAGGTTTCTTAAAATCCACAAAATGACAAAATGGTCGTGTAAATTGTAAAAATTGATATAACAAGATTTTTACAAAGGTAAACGCAGAAACGATAATTCACACAGTTCGTGAAAAGGCATTTATGTTCAGCCAGTTCATTCGAAACCGATTCACTACACTTAAAATACTTTCCAAAGAACCTAAACCTCGGTGCAATTACGTAAAAGGTAGATTCGCGAGGAATGAATGGTATTGAGGACGATAACCGCGGCGATAAATCTCCGACCCTCGGCATGAATTATTTTCACCTCGGTCGGTGCCACAAGGAGTTTTAGTTAGTCAACGAGATATAACTCTGCTGACGATGGATCTGGAAAACTATGATCAGTTTATCTTGTGTTATGTTGTGTCTTCTGCTCTCAGAATTTTATGTTCAAACCATGGTTTTGTTTCTACCTGTTTGTTTCTTTAACATCGACCTGTTGTTTGGAATCATCTTTAATTAATAGTCTTATGACAAGCTGGACAAATTTTGTCACAGTATACAAAAATTAATCTGAAGGACCCGGTTCCGCACATATAGGTGTTTTTATCTACATATGTAGAAAACATTTTTCAAAGTAAATTACAATTTTCACTAAATATTTTCTAATATTTTTCTTAATAAGTATTTTAATAAGATAATACTAATAACAGGAACGGCAAATCCTTTGGGAGTTCTACGAAATGAAATGTGGTATTACAAATAATACTTTTGCAGGCATTTGGAAATAAAACAATCAATACTAAACTGAATTGACCAAGGAATTATAATGTGGAGAGGAAAAGTGAGGACTTATGCTGTAGGAGGAGTCAACGGGATTAAATCGGGTAAGTATTCTATGGGAAGGTAGGTGTTTTTTGGGAAGGTTGGTAGTAACAACATAAAATATTATAAACTCTGGAAATTGTCCGTCTAAATATTTAAAGACGGCTGGCGTAAATGTCGTGCGTTATTTACATTTTAACCCATGATACATAAAATAGATAGAGGTGGAATAGAGTTTTGGAGAGGATGGAAATGTTGAAATCGAGATGTGAGTATAAGTGAGGTAGTATGAGAGTCATTTAACGAGTGGTATTGGAGAGCCACCACCAGAGTTCGCTGGCGTCGGGGCGGATCGTAAAGGAAGCTATAAATACAGCAACACGCTCTCCTCAGAGCGTTCCTGCGAATATTTTTTTACCGTAGTTTTCCACCCGAGTGACTTTACTTTCATTTTTAAATTCGCCAACAAACATTTAAAATTATCTAAAACTCGTGACATCATGTAGCTGGATTATAAGACACTCCACCTTCCTAATAAATATCGTAAATAACAGTTATAATTATTATTGAACTTGAAGGCCATATGTGAGCACAATTCACTTTCTATACATCCAACAATAGTAGGTTACACAGCTTAAAACAGTTCTGATGCCAAATGTCGTATTTGAATAATTAAGTTTACTAAAAGTTATACTAAATAGCATAACGTACACATGTACAACGTTGAACGAACGTTGTTTTCGTTGTACTAGATTGTAAAAGGAGGTTATAAATTATATAAGTATGGAAGTCAATGTAAAAATCGATTGTTTTTCTTTGGCAGTGAACGTACAGGAATTGTATTGTTTAGATTTTTATTGAGGATATTTTCCATCACGATTTAAGTAAAACAAAGTTTTACGACATTTCGGGATCTAAAATCTGATCCCGTTCTCAGGCGAACTACTAGTTTTTTTTAGTCTTCGTGACGAGTGGACGTGTTATGTTTCTTCTGTGTGTAATCGTTTGTTTGTTAAGGTTTTTTTGCTGCTTTAAACTATTTTGTTTTCAGCTTTATACCAGCTTAGTCCGGATTATGTATTAATTGTGTTATGTTTTAGGTATTAGGTCGCCTGAGGACGGGATCAGATTCCAGATCCCGAAACTTCGTGAAACTTTGTTTTACTTAAAATCGTGATGGAAAATGTTCGTAATAAAAATCTACATAATATTTAAATCCACCATCACCGATGATAAATTTCAAACCAAAAAGTACACGAATTATAGAGTTTTTTTTTTAATTTTCAAAGATCGAATATGCGAGGTTCTACTATATACTAAAACCAGAGTGCTATGGTTAATGTAAATTTCACGTTGATATCATTTTACAGCAATTATGATCGCATTACACGCTTCCAAGGACTTCAATTTTAACGGTAAAATAAAGTGATAAGAAAAATGTTTACAATACAAAAATCGAGAAATGCAAACGTTTAAAACAGATAGGCTGAATGATGAGGCTGCAAATAATGATCATCCAGATTTGCGAACCAAGTTGTTTATGCATTTGATTGAGATTGGAATAACAAATCGGCTCCAGTAGCTGAATTTATATGACGAGTGAATACTTTTTGATCATGAGACGATTTGTCAAACCAAGAGGGTACAGTTATTAATGACCAGCAAAATGGCCATCCTTTTTACGGAATATATGATTTAGTGTTTAGAAGAAATATACTTACCTATCACGACAGAATATAAAATATTAGATAAATTAGAAAATTGATTTTAAATTTTTCAACTGATGGTAATTTCTTTCTATTAAATCATCTTTGTAGATGACATGTGTAAAAGGAAACCCCCGTATAGTATTGTTTAAAAGTGGAGTTTTAAAAGTATTATTTTATTTACATGATTGGTCAATTAAAAGTAAACAAAAACCACCTAAAAATAGTATAGAACATTGACAGTAAACTTCGTAATCATATATGACCTCGTTTACACAGAGAAGCATTACAAAAAAAATACAAAAAACGTAAAAATTACCAAAAATATCAAAATTCCAAGCAATATATAGACACGAATTTACTTTTATTTAGATATTTTTGGAACAGTAATTAGCATTACTTGGACAACCAATCATAAAAGATGAACAAAACTCTAAATTCCATCATTAGAAAGGTAAAAATTTAAAAGTAGAATAGTCTTAATTTTAAAAAATTAATAAAAAACGCGAACAACGTATCGCGTGATGTAAATTTATATCCAGGATGTGACAAACAACAACATAAACTGCATCCCCTTACCGCAGGCGGAAATCTCCTGTCTACCAGGAAGAATACACAGTCCCTTGGGCCAACCACCCCTCATTCTGTCACATGAATTTGTACTGGAATATAATAGAGGTTTATGACCCAAGAGAGCAGTATTTGTCTACCTCCTGACATGATAAACTTTGATTAAACTCATAACATGTACATGAATTTCAATATGTATTTCAACAACTTTCAATTCTTCAAGAGAAGCGATGTTGGTTGACTTTGGAAAGGCAGAAGTATTTAGAGATATTTTAGACACGTAAATGTCTAAGCTATGGAGTGGGGTGTTAACAGATTTGTGTAACGCAAGTGTTTGTATCCAGTTTTCTTAGATTCAATTTTTCGTTATAAGAACAGCTGTTTAGATTACTGATTCAAATTTCCATTCCCGTAAGCCATATCCATGACCTAACCTGTTTCCCAGGGGAAAAAAATACAAACATTATTTGGATGACAACTCACCTGCGCAATGCATTAAAGACAGAAAGGTGCCGTAGGGAATTGAATCGACTAAGCCAGCCAGAAGTGACCGCTCATGATCTAACAGGAGTCACCGACCGCTGGTTTCGATCCAGCAACCTTTGACATATTGGGTCAGTGTGTTACCCCTATACTACAGTATGTATTGAGAGCAATTGCCTGTATTTTAAACTATCTACCTATTATTATTGGTCGAAAACAAAACGCAATTTTACTCGTAAAAGCCTAACTGAACAATACTTAACTCTACTAACCGAAGTGAATTTTGATCTAAAAGCTTTTGGTAAAAAGCATTGACCTTGGCACATATTTATATAATAGTAAAAGCATATTTTAACTCTAAACAATGATAAAATGTCAAGCATATGCCTAATACTGTAATACAGTATAGACCTTATCCACCGTTTCGTAGTGTATTTATTTTTCATTTCAGTGAAATTATTTAACAATTTTTACAGTGAACGCTCCAAACCATTCTATGTTTAAGGCTGACATGTTCCTTAGACAGGACTGTTAATTAATATCCCAACAGCCGATGACAACTAATAGACCTATAGTTTAACGTGGAAATCGAACCACGGCCTCTGAATGAAGAATTGGTCTAAATATGAGGATGGTCATTGTGAATTAAGGTAGTATTGAAAGGTGCGGACGTTAATCCACACAAGAGAACACTACAGCCACCGACCATCGCTCACAACTATCCTAATGCTGATCTTGGGCCTCAGGAGGACCACGACGCCATTTAAAAAAGTCACGTGAGGCCCACGCAGTCATAACCGGTGCACGGTTTCGATCTCTGAATTAGTAAAAACTAGAGGGGATGGATTGGGTATACTGACTAGGGCTGAAATGAGTTCATTAGGGTTCAATTATTAAAGGTACGTTTACATCAAACTTGCAGTCGCTTACAGAATGTACTCGATCAATTCTGTGGCCACCTTTTAACGTTTCCATTAGGCCAGAGTGAAAATTTGCAAAATCTGAGGCAAACATGACGTAAATTACAGGCAAAATGGCGTTTATTGATAAGACACAGACAATCCCAACCCCGTGAAGGGGAAAGGCCGTCAGTCCATTAGACTAATGGAAGGCATCCCCCTCCCCCCCGATGAAGCTGAAGGGGCGGGGAGCATCATTGAAACGGATAAATACAATTTAACTTTCCGTCCGTCGTCAGGTCGTCAACATAACCTGAAAATGTTGTACAGAAAACACAACATAAACGTTTCTTTGTGTTTACCATCACCAGTGGCATTATTTTAATACTTGTACAGCTAAGAGGTAACGCATTTACCTCGTAACCCAAGGTTCGCCGGCTCGATTTCAGGACCCAAAATTAATTAAATTACTTATCCAACAATACATTTTGTTGAAAGCTAAAAAAACCATCTTAACAGTGAGTGAAGAAATTGTAGCAACATTATAGCTTATAACACGTTTTATAGCATGGGAATCATTTTTATCACTCATAAACGCTAAAAGCTTTCTGTAGTATGACACAACAATATATCTGATGAAGGTTATAACAAAGATATTTCAGTTTACGAACATGTTCACACAACAATACTTAGAAGCTTGCGGCGGTGTCTCAAAAACATAAAAGGTTGCATTTGTGTCTCAAATGCGTACAAGGTTTCACTTGTGTCTCAAATGCGTTCAAGGTTGTGTGGTGTCTCAAGTACGTACAAGGTTGAATTTGTTTATCAAATACGTACAATGTTTTGGCGGTGTCTAAAATACGTACAATATTTAATTTGTGTATCAAATACGTACAAGGTTGCGTTGGTGTCTCACATACGCACAATGTTTTGGCGGTGTTTAAAATACGTACCAGATTGCGGCGGTCTGAAATACCAACAAGATTGCGGTGGTATCTCAAATACGTATAAGGTTGGGGGTGTCTCTAATACGTACAAGGTTGTAAAGGTGTCTGACTGGCGAACACGATTGCAGTGGTGACTCAAATACGTACAATGTAACAGTTATGTCTAAAATGAGTATATTTTCAAAAGAAAATAAAAATAATAAGTGTTTTCAATCGAAATAGTAATCACGAGAATTTTGGAACCTTTAAAAATTAATTGCAGAGAAAACTTAAAAAAAAATTTATATTAATAAGAATTTCAAGACAATGATAAGAAGTAATAAGAGTTATTCAATTTCTATACAGTCTAGAGAAGGGTGAAAATCAGTAGGAATGGCGCTTAAGTTCGCAGTTTGTGACGGCGAGTTCATGTGTTTTGAAAAGTTATTATGGGCGTTATTCACGTCTTATGTACGAATGACTATAAGTCTGTCTATGTCTATTGGAAAAATAAGCTAATTTTTAGGCCAAAGTAAAAAAACACGGAAAATTAATAAAAACTTTTAATTTACTAGATTCAGCCAAGTGGTTCAAAGAATGGATTTAAAATACATACAAAAACATATTAGTTAAGACGAAAGTTCACGTTGAAAATTAAACTTAGACATTCAAATCGTTGAAAACATTTATAAATTTTAGAAAACTGGCTCGTTATGGTTTGGTTAAACACGTGCATCGCCTGCGGTTTTTGAGTACTCAATACGTGAATATAGAACTTAAAAATTAATTTTTGTAACTAGAAACCAAGGCAGATTTAAACCCATTATTCGGAACACTAAGGGATTCAAGTAGTTTACACTTTTTAATCAATCCAGAGATTATTCAAAAATACATTTAAATGGTGTAACAAAGCGAGGCATAATCGATTTACAATTTTTCGATTTAAACTCATGTAAATTATTTTTCTAATTTATAATAATCGGGAATTGCACAAATCTAACATGTGCATGGATAATATTTCGATACAAGGATGGTTTTTAATTAACTCTGATTTCCTTGCACCACCGTTAATCCGCTACCAATTAATTCTGCATTCAGTTACATCGTTAGTTTGGATATGAACAAAATTAAATTCCCGGCTTCGGGGTGAATTGAATTACCCACGTGAGAGTCGTCCGCCTACAGTGTGCATCGTACTGTACTGATCCTACCTACTAAGCCCATTCGTTATGTTGCTCCAAATATAAACATTCAATCATACAACTCATTGAACTTGCTGGTGAAAACTTTATCTATTTCGATCCCTACGATCCTATAAATGTGGTTCTGACTGTTTTATTGCACAATATTGTTGTCTTTTAGCTATCCAAAATGAACCCTTACACCTCCCATTCCGTCTTTTATCTTCACGGGTATGCAAACTTAGAATTTTGATATCCAGCCTGAATCTCAGTATTGATTGGTGCACTCTGGGTATGTCTGTGGCATGGTCCTGGAGGCTGGAAGGGTGACCCTGGCTGTCCTCTCCTACTTGTGGCTTTACAATCCGCTTCCAATAATAGATCAACTATAAACTATGATCATAGAGTCCGGATAACTTCTTTGAAGCCTCCACCTCGTGGGTTGACAATCGCACCAACAACAATGGGTTGACAATAGAACCCTTTAAATCTGCAGGAGCGATAACTTTTATTTATAACCGACGTACTTAGTAGAACATCCAGTTTCGTCTTTAAATTGATACCAGAAAAAATTTAAAAACTAGACGACAATAAGTTAAAAGACTGTGTAATATTTTGGGATCTAAAACTATTGCATTAAATTTTAAAATTCAGTGAGTCATTTGATAAATCTTTAAAACCTAAGTAAAGAGGTCAAAACCGGCATTTATTTTCTACAACTATGTACGTGTTGTATGTTGATAATATTCATAGTATATTTTAATCATAACACATTTTAGTATTTAATCCTAGGTTATAGACCTTTTTGTTTAAGAATAATAACTTCTTGATTAGCGGGATGCGTTAGTTGTGTTTATTAGATTAATAAACATCTTTCATTATAGTAAATTTATTTACACTTACGAGCGCAATTACAAACGATCGAGTCATTAGGCCATTAAGAGTTTCACATTGTGCATTTGAGCAAATGGAAGTTCCCCATTGTACCTTTGAGCAAATGGAAGTTCTACATTGTGTCTTTGAGCCAATGGAAGTTCCCCATTGTGCCTTTTAGCAAATGGAAGTTCCCCATTGTGCCTTTGAGCAAATGGAAATTACCCATTGTGCCTTTAAGCCAATGGAAGTTCCCCATTGTGCCATTGAGCCAATGGAAGTTCCGCATAGTGCCTTTGAGCCAAAGAAATCTCCCTATTATGCCTTTGACACAATGGAGATTTGCCATTAGGCAATTGAGCTAAAGGAAGTTCGGGCCTGAAGGTTATATATTGGATCAGGTGAAATCTATCACAATTTTTCATCTACCATAAGAATTTTACAAACGTTATAAACACATTGTATATGTGTAAATGGTATATTCATATTTGGATGAGTATATATATGGTGTATTTGTGGTATATTTCAAGTTTTGTAAAATATTATCAGCATCCGATTCATTTAAATCCCAACCAACAACTAGAACAACTAGATGATTGTGAAATCACAGAATGAATTTAGTCTAAACGAATTCATTGCGAAACGCGACATGCTCATTTAAATTTTAAGTAAATTCCCAGAACTTCGGTCCGTTTTATAATTGCAATAGAAACGGTCATAAATAAATAAACCGGTCTGGCAAACAAGGTTGGCATAATCTGCAACGCCATTATCCACCAATAAGCGGCCGTTTCGCCAATAACCGATCTGCAATGCAAACTCCACCTCATTATCGGTCGTTTCGATTTTTATTGCCGCCGCCTCTCATCACCAGTATTCCTATGGCGCTCTCCGACGTTGATAAACGCCAAGAGTTATTGAAATACTAATATTGAATACAAATTTGTATTAGGTTTTCAAACACTTGTTCGAGAAAACATATAACTTTCAATACTTAAATGCGGCTATTTCAATAAGAAAACTTCATAACATTCAAAAATTCTAAAAAAAGTACTACTAATTTTCTTACACTCTCCATGGTTTATCCGTAACAGACAAACTCATGAAAAATTCGGGATCGCTACAATCGTTGAGTTTATGACTAAGAGCGACGAAAATCACGCACGTGACGAAAAGTATCTCGAATGTAACGAAAAGAATGTCGACTGTAACATTACATTGTACATTGTAATTATCACTCGAATGTGACTAAGAGCGCAACAGAAGTCGTCAACAACATGGACCTTGGTTTTGGAGTACATTTTTCGATATCAGAGTAACAATTGCCAACTGACGACTTTGATCAGACTTGTCCAGGATCACTCTTAGAATAATAGTCACAAACATCACATCGTGAAGAAATTAAAATTTAAGAAACCAATAGTTCTATGGTGAATCTAAAAGTGGAAGTTTCCGATAGTGTTTTAATTTTTTGTTTTTGTCAATATCTACCAAGTTCTAAGTATAATGTCATTTGTATTGATCTAGAAAAAGAAGAATTAAAATATAAATTATGACGAAATCCTATATTTTTTGGACAGTTAATTTTCGATGAGTTTAAGAATTTACAAAGACGGCGCGCATCAGATGACTTTCATTGTTGTCAAATCATTGGCTACAATTAATCTCTCAATGATGTTACACGTGTGAAGCATATTATGGTACTATGTTTTCAATGATGATTTTTCTCATTACATGACTTATGTGGTACAAAGTATTTCGAACGTGACGAAAAATCTCTCGCTCTTGACGAAAAGTATCTCGAAAAGTGTACATTTTTTATTTTACATTGTAACTATCACGAAGCAAGTAATGGTTTAACGTGTTATAATTTAGTAGGCCTACACGTTTACCTACTACAACTGTTGATTTTCATGAAGATCAAGGAATGCTAGAGTAAGTTTTTCTTTGATCTAATAGAGTGAATTTCCAGAACCCAGCGAACCTTACCATGATGAATGGCATATTAAGGGAGTAGTTTTCCTGACTTTTCCGGCACTCCGGGGGAAAACTGCGGCCATTACTCAAAGCAAAACATGCAGCCCGGCGAACGGCCAAAAAACTCCGCTGGCACGGCGTGGCTCACGGCTACATGCAATGCTGACTTTTATGACTTCATACGTCCATTTGAGGAGGAAAATCAGTGGGAAGATACGTATACAAAACGTAGTAATTTTAATATAGCGTACCACACTAGTTAAAAGATGTTGGATTTAGAGCGTAATTTTTATGAAAAAAGAAGTTTAAATAAACTTTAATATTTTGTGCGTAAACAATACAAGAATAAAAATACAGCAATTTTTAACATGAATCAAAAAGTTAATTTTGGTCAAAGAACGAGTTCCTGTTTCATAATGAAATAATCTTTTCGCTCGCTTGATGTGTCGTAAAGATTTGGTGTACTTCTACGTTCCAATGTCATTTAGGGTTCAATGTTGTAGATGTCTTGGTATATATGTAGTGCCACATGGTAGGTATGTATTCATATGTTGGTGTAATAAAAAAAAGCTCTCATTCCCATGTTCTTGGTGTAAAAGCCACCCTGCCCACGATTTTGGAGCTGTAACAGCTCCAACCCTGCCCACGATTTTGGAGCTGTAAAAACCACCATGCCCACGATTTTGAAGTTTTGAAGTTGTAAAAAGCCACCTTCTCCACGATTTTAAAGTTGTAAATAGCCACCACATCCACGATTTTGGAGTTGTAAAAATCCACTATGCCCACGATTTTGGAGTTGTAAAAAGCCATCATGTCCACGATTTTAGAGTTGTAATAAGCCACCTTGTCCACGATATTGGAGTTGTAAAAAGTCACCTTGCCCACGTTTGGAGCTGTAAAAACCACCATGCCCACGATTTTGGAGTTAAAAAGCCTCCATGCCAACGTTGTCCGTGTCTCAAAAACTACATTATTCCCACGTAACCCCTAACCCCCTAACCCCCCCCATTTTGATGGACCGATGCGCCTCGTTGTCGAACTCATCCAAATAAATGTAGGATAACACATCTCAGCCATCGAGCCACAATTATCGGTCTGCTCGATAAACGGTGTTAGAAATAACGTCACGACGGTTATTCTACGATAAATATCAATCAGCGACGCGGCGATGACTGATGACTGATGACGGATGGCGATCGAGGCCGGTATTGTTATATATGACAACGCATCATTCCTGTTCAATGAATTTCACTATCAATCTTCTCTACGCATTTATTTAGCACCACGGGTGACTTCTACACCTTGCCTTAAACAAAAACATTTTTTTACAAATTTTTTTAATATAAATGTATATTTTCCAACGGCAGTATTTTGTAAACTAAATTTAGTTAGAAAAAAATAAGTAATTACAAACTACAAATTCTGGTTTATTTTTTTAATTCCACAAAATGTTTTATGTTATGTATACACGACTTAACTAAAAACATTTTACTATTTATTATTATTCTAACAACATTTTTTTAATATGAGATTAGATTAGATTATTGAAATGCCAACATGGACGGTGGTGACGTCCTGTAATCCAGTTACTTGAAGGTCACGGATAGTGGATAGTTATGAGCTTTGGTTGTTGGGTGTAGTGTTCTCTTGTGTAAATTAACGTCCGCACTATTGAATACTAGGTTAATCCTTAAAGACGATTCTCGCAGTTAAAACAATTCGTAATTCAGAGGCATTCTACGTTTTACTGTAGATTCATTAGATATGCCATTGAGCTATTAATTAACAATTCTGTCATGTAGAAAAAATTAATACACTATTGTAATCCAAAATTTTCAGATTTTACTCTTTTCAGAATGATAAAGAAGAAAACAAAACTCATTTAACATTCAAACCGAATCCCAATCAGTGAAACAATCACAACTATAACCGAGTCGATCGTACAACATGTTAATAAATTAGAATAAATTAGAATAAATTAGAGCCAATTTTAACAATCAACACCAATGACGAAGCGGTAGCTGAATCTGTTCGAACCACCTGCACTACAAACATAATCATTAGCCGATGTTTACTAATTGTCATTATCCCACGAGCAAACGATAGCTATCAACGTTTCCCGACATTATTCAATATCATTTCCTTATTTGCTCATCATTATGAAGCATGAATGTTAAATATTTGCGTTCTCTGAATATGTTAATGTGCTATTTATAAAAGTAAATGAGTTTCGTCTAATGTATCCTCGTACTTAATTATGTTTGTGCAATGAAGTATACTAAAGTTTAAAAATATGTTTACTTTTTTCTCCCTATAATTTGTATAAGGAGGAAGTATTGTATTCTTTAAAACATTTAGATTTGAATTTAAAGTGGAAATATGCCTTTTGGTGCTACCTATAACGTCTGTCTGTCTACAAAGATGTCCAATCATCGTGTAATTAGGTAGAAAGGCACTATTTCTAAAGGTACAGGCTATTTTTCAATTGTTTTGTAAATTTTTGAAACCCCTCAAAAAAAGTTAAAAATGTAAATTTATAAAAATCTACCGTTACGATTCAGATTAAAATTTCATGGTTTATTTTAGTAAGGACCAAAATTATATGACACCACCCTCCACTCTCTAAAGGTAACGGTTAAAATGTTATGGGCTTACAAAATTTAAAAAAATCAATCGGAGCCTAGCCAGAGGTGACCGTTCATTATATGACACAGACCACTGGATTCTAACCTCACTCTTTTTCTCTGAACAACCTCGTCGGTTGCATAATAAAAATAAAATATCACAATATTCACACGCTTAATAAAAATCCCTGGCGTATATTTTTTCGTAAAAATCTTTGGTACAAATCAGAGACTAATCCTAATTTATTAAATGGAATTATTTGTCACTAGGACTGTAATGTGTTACTTTTTATACAAGGTCAGAAAATAAGCGAGGATAAAAAAATATTTTTAGTTCGAGTGACGAACTATATTTGTCGTCTTGATGCGCATTATATTACACTTAAGTACAGTATGAATCAAACTATACACTAAAATTATACACTGTATACTTAACTCAAAAAAGGTTCTCAACTTTTACTTGCTATTTAGGCTGATTCAGAAATATTCATCATCAAAATTAGGCTAATTTTCTTTTCGTCGTTGACGTTAATATCAAGTTGCGCCCATTTTGTTTTTTTACTTGTAATCAATCAGCTGATTGTCTAAACTGCTGATCGATAATAATAAATTGATAATCGCTTACAATACTACCGAATATAGACTTATTTTTGTCCGTTCTACGTTGTAATAACGAGGAGCAAACGACAGCCTCGATATCAGCTGACTCTTTTCCTCCCTTGGGTGGAAAAATATATCTTTCGACCAGCAAAGCATATGTTAAAAACGGTATTTTTCGCAGCAGTACAACTAAACTTTATACGTGCAGCGTGGGATTAAAGTGAATCTTTTTGTTTCTGAAGGAAATTGTTGTTGCCCGGAGGCGTATACGAGGGCGAAATTTTCTGAGGGACGTAAAAGACTTTACACAAAATTTTCCTCCAACTAAACATACGTCTGGCTGGATGGCTGAGTGGTTATAGTGCCTGGCTCCAAAACAGAAGGTCGCCGTATCGAATCCAGCAAAGGTTGGATCTAGACCCAGGTGCCATTTCGTCATTGTGATATAGATTAATGATGCTTCCCCACAACAGGTCGACGTTAGGTAGTAACAAACCCGGGGACTGGACCGTTTCCCATCAAAACTTTAAAAATGCCGAGAGGCGTAGAAAGACAAAACAAAACAAGAAGTAACACAAGTCACAAACCACCCACTTCTTAACTAAACTGAATCACTATAATTTTCCAAGTTGGCTAACATAACCTCAAAGCAATCAACGCAAACTATCAGCTGACCGTTCAAGAATTAATTACTACAGTCAGCTGATATTATTTCTGATAGTCTAGTACAGAGTGTGCCAGATTTCTCCCATTTTATTCTTATGGAATTAATTTTAGTCCCTTGAGACTAAAAACTACATAGTTTTAGTCCCTTGAGATTAAAAACCACATACCTTTAGTCCCTTGGGATTAAATTTATTACTCTAGTACTCCATTCTACAGAGTAAAATAAGGCTTTAGATAGGAGGTTAGAGAAAAGCATATATTAAAAACAGTCCTTTTCGTATTAGTATGACGAAAACATAGTTTCAGTAAACGGCTGTTTGGAGGACTAAATAAACACTCGGAATTTCATCAAAATATAGTATTGTGTTAAAGTAATTGTTGAGGAAATATCACTTAAAAAGTGAAGACAATTTGAGATTTTGAAGGATTTTAAACAAGATAGCCATCTTCCTACAGTTTTTATATAAACCACCGCCAAACTGACTGTCGATTAATTACCCGACGACAGCGCCGTGATGGACGAGTCCGGATCACTGAGTTTGTTTTTACGTCGAAAAACAATTAATTCCTGTCACCGGTCTCGACGGTTATTTTAATTCTGAACAGATACAAAAAAATACTGATCGATTATCACGCAGACTTGGTGACGTGACGAGATTTTAGTTTTGATTTTTCCTTTGCATGATACAAATTATGTTAATTTAAAAGACACATCTACAGTACTTCTTTTGTGTTTCATGCACGTTACCTAGTGGAGAATAACGTGTAGACTACCTTCTATGACGAATGGGAACTGTGGGTGCAATGACTAGATTACCTGTTGTGGCAAATTTGGACTGAGAGTGCAACGAATAGATTACCTGTTGTGACGAATGTGGACTGAGAGTGCAATGACTATATTACCTGTTGTGACGAATGTGGACTGAGAGTGCAATGACTATATTACCTGTTGTGACGAATGTGGACCGAGAGTGCAACGAATAGATTACCTGTTGTGACGAATGTGGACTGAGAGTGCAATGACTATATTACCTGTTGTGACGAATGTGGACTGAGAGTGCAATGACTATATTACCTGTTGTGACGAATGTGGACTAAGAGTGCAACGAATAGATTACCTGTTGTGACGAATGTGGACTGAGGGTGCAATGACTATATTACATGTTGTGACGAATGTGGACTAAGAGTGCAATGACTATATTACATGTTGTGACGAATGTGGACTGAGGGTGCAATGACTATATTACCTGTTGTGACGAATGTGGACTGAGAGTGCAATGACTATATTACCTGCTGTGACAAACGCAAACTGAGGGTGCAATGACTAAATTATTTATCTTCCCTATTGTTCCTATAAAAATAGTTGAAGAGCCTACCTGAGTCATCTCCATCATGTTTAGTTTCAAGTCGTCTTCTATATGATTCAACTAACCTTAGTACTTATTTTCCTCGTCGCCACTTATGTGGTGTTTAGTAAATCAACATTGTGCTCAGTTATACACAATTTATTGGTCAGGAACAAAACTGACTTTTAAATAATTCAGAATAACAAATTTAACAACCTGTAGCTTGTCGTTGTCCATCTTAGAAGAAGGAGGAAGCTATCTTTTACAAAGCGGATTAGATACAGTGGGCTCTAAATCATCGATGCAATGTCTATTACTATATAAAATTTCAATACATTACAATACGTTTAACTGAAAAGATCCATTAGCTCAATAGAAGAACAACGAATTACTTCCAAAAATGGAAACGAGGAGATTGAGTACTGTTTTAGGTGGTTGAATATTACTTCCCATATTTGAAAAAAATGGTAATACCAATACGGAATTCGTCTATCAATTGAATCATAAATATATAATTAAGTATCATCAATTATGCACCGTCAAACACCCGGTTTTACTAGATTATTACCGGGGAGGAAACAAGGAAATTATGACATGTACCGTGAGACGAATAGAAGCAATGAAGGAGAAAGGAGGGATTAATAAAATACGCGGAGGAAACACGCTACTCCTGACAAACAACTCCATTTACAACGAGGAGAGTTGGGAATAGACTCCTTGAGGAGTGGAAGATACATGACGCGGATGCTTAAATAAAAGAGAACATGCGTCGCTTGCGAGGAAAAGCAACTCGCTCGATCATCTGTTGTGGAGACATCTACCCACTCTGACTACAGTACAAGCAGAAATCTTCTTCTATCGAAATCAGTAAATATCGATTTTATTCGTTCGATATTTTAGTTATTTCGAGCGATATTATCAGTTATTTTATAAATTTTCCATTAAATATTTATAAAAATATTGTTTATGGATCAAAATACTAAATACTGCAAAAGTCTAAAGCATCTTTGAGGAAAATGACTTCTCTATATTTACTAATGCAGTAATGTTTCCGCTGCATTATTTTTTCAATTTTGATTTAACTGTCTAAACGAAATGTTAAAAAAGACACTGAACGCTAAATTATTTTTTAAATACATCTTTCACGTTGTGCCGAGCAAAGCTCAATACTTTTAGGTTACAATAATTTTGTTTAGTTTAAGAAAACTCATTAGAGAGAGTAAAACGCTAAGAATTTACAGTAAGAAAGGTTCACAATAATGGATTCGTTTCCAATATCCTCTACGGGACAAACATCCTCCTGAAGGTTCAGGCTGACAAACATTCCCTTCCCGTAACATGCCGTTCGGCACATCCCGGATAGATGAATCGTGTTTGATTGTTTTTCACGAACAGGAAACAAAATTATTAGGGATTTAACCAACCCCAGTAACACAGCCATGAACGGTGGCGACGTCCTGTAATCCAGTTACATGTAAGTCACGAATTGTGGATAGGTGTGAGCGATGGTCGGTAGATGTAGTGTTCTCTTGTGTGGCTTAAAGTCCGCACAGTTGAATACTACGTTAATCCGCGGAGACCATTCTCATAATTAGACCAATTCGTAATGCAGAAGCAGTGGTTCGGATTCCACGTTAAACTGTAGTCCATTAATTATCATCTGCTGCTGGGCTATTAACTAAAAGTTCTTTCTAAGGAACACGTTAGCCTTCCACACGCTAGGGCTACAAGATCGCGCCACAATCATCTTATACTCAAATCTTAAAGTACCTAACCTTAAAGTATGGTCACCTTTTCAATACTCTAATCTAATCTAATTAAATTAGCAATACCTCAGTAAAAATATAGCATGTAGCGTAGCTCCATGCAACGAGAATTTCCATTCATATACGAATTTTTAGGTAATATTGCGAACTAAGCTTGATCATTGGTGAAATTAGGAAGGTATATTAATTTGCGTAAGAAAACCACCGTGAAAGGGTAAGATTTGCTGCCAAGAGGTACCAAAGATTTTAAAATTTTCTACAAACAGAACTAGACCTGAACTAGATGAAGATGTAAAAAGTGTTATCACAATATTTCAAATCATGAGCCAGATACCGATTTTAACATTTTACTTTAAGATTAATAAAGATTAAAGAGCTTCAAAATAAAAGTTATTATAGTTACCACTCCCTATACCCCAAAAACAGTTTGACAGAGAGCTAAGATCCAAGCTACTAAATTGTATTTAGCTGATTAAATTACAATGTAAAAGTATTCATCTTTAACTAAATTATACGCACAAACCTCAAATCCACATTTCGGAGTAAAAAACTCCAAGATTGACCGGTATGTCTGATTTTCAAACCCAACCTAATACATTTAGGATTGCATATCCCTGTCAAGATAATGAACATGTTTATGAAAGTTTTTAAGTTTAAAGACTCATATATACCTACAGATAGTTTTGATATTTGCCACATACAAATGAATATCAAATGTTATTGGCTATTATTCTTTATCTCTTTGGAGGGACCTCGTAACATAAAATTCGCTAAAGATATTATAGTCCCCGAATCAAGTACTTTGACACCAACGGTATTAACTTATACACAGTGAAAAAATCGCTAAAATGGTTACAATATATTGAGCGTAGTATTTTTGCGTAGAAAAGCAAAAGATTTAATGTAGTCAGTTTAAAGACTCATATATACCTACAAATAGTTTTTATATTTGCCATATTCAAATGAATATACAATTTTATTGGCTATTATTCTTTATCTCCAGGGAGGGACATCAAAACATAAATTCGCTAAAGATACCATAGTCCCCGAATCAAGTCCTTTGACACCAACGGTATTAACTTATCTCCAGTGAAAAATTCGCTAAAATGGTTACAATATATTGAGCGTAGTATTTTTGCGTAGAAAAGCAAAAGATTTAATGTAGTCAAAACCATAGGTTAGAGAATCGTCACTAAAACGATATGTAATACATAAATATATGTTAAATAAAATGAATACTAAATTAAAAATAAATGAACAACTCTCAGTTGAAAAACAACGATGTTATGGTTTAAACATGTTTTCAAATAAACGTATTGCGTCTATAACAATATTAAAAGGGGTTCCCACCAATAAACTATTCATCTCTTAGACAGACTTGTACAAATGTTGGCACTCAGCAACTGTATAACTTGGGTTATCTGTTTGGATTTCATATTGAATTCAGTAAGACCATTGTTGAAACATCGCATTATTGAACAATCATCAGATTTCAGTCTCTCGAATTGGATTAAAAGAAATTTTTTTAATATTTTTCCAAAACAACTTAGCTTTATCGTCATTGTTTCGTTTGTGAAAATTAAGTAAAAGAGTTTCATAAAGCAGATTGAGGAGGTTTCATAATTTTATAGTTATAAAAAATTGTATAAATAATACTAGTTAATGTATAATGATTTATTGATAGTAGTATGGACTGGGAGACGTGGTATGTCCTGTAATCCAGCTACTTCAAGGTCACTAATTGTGGATAATTATAAACGACGATTGGTAGATACGAAGTTCCCTGGTGTGGATAAACATCCGCACCATTTATTACTCAATCATCCGCAGAGACCATACTTGTGGTTCGGGAACTGTAGGTTTCTTAGATGCTTTTGACTGTTGGAATATTAATTAATAGTCCTGTCCAACGTTAATTTCAGCCTTAGTCATTAATACGAGTACAAGATCGCACCAGCATCATTTTAAACTCATGTATTACTCATTCTTGGCTTAAAATACCCACATTGGTAGGTTATAATTTCAGATAGTTATTAATAAAATAGTATACATTGTCATAACAATGTAATTTTCCATTTATGAATACGTAGTTTTTTTCATCTGTGGTAATAATAAAACACATGAATTATATTTATAAATCGACAACCAATCCAAAGGGCAGGGTCACCTGAGAAACTAAATACCAAAGCCAATCAGAGCAGTCCATTTTATAAATTTTCCATTTAAGGCAATAATATGGGGACAAATATAATATTTTGGGAGCGCCTCTTCAAGTAACTATTTTAGCCAATAAAGTTTTAATTCCATTCCTGAGCTCTATATAAGAAAGTTCTCTTCACTGATGAATTTAGTTATTAATATTATTACCTTTCTGAAAATTCTTTGGACGACTTATCCCGGTAAGTATTAAAAGCCGCGTATGAATGAGAAATGAGTGTAAGATGATTGTGGCGCGATCTCGTAGTCTTGTTCAACAGTCAATGGCATATCTACGGGATCTACAGTTTAAAGTGGAGTCCGAACCTCTGCTGCTGAATTACGAACTGGTCTAATTATGAGGATGGTCGTTGTAGATTAACGTAGTATTCAATGGTGCGGAAGTTTCCACACCAGGGAATATCACATCCACCGACCATCGCTCATAACTATCCGCAATTCGTGACATACAAGTAGCTGGACTACAGGAAGCGCCACCGTTCCAATAACTTACAATGGATTCAATTTTAGATCTTTTCCAAATTTTAAACTTTTAAACTAAGACCTTTTGACTATTAAAATCCGTTTAGATGTGTCATATTTTCATACAGGCATAATAACTCCTCAAAAACATAAGACTCGCTGCATTTATTTAATCAGGATTTTATTCGAAAAAAAATATTAATCAGAAACCGCCTTTACGACAAAAAGCCATACTCGATAATTTCCTTCATAGGTGTTGAGCATTTGACGAGTCACCTCGACGAGCTACTTTGTTTGAAAGTAAGATTATCAGAAGCTAAAACACTTAAACTCATAAATAAAGTGCAGAGCTCCGCTGGGATTTTAAACTTTTCACTTAGCCAAGCAACTTCGCCACCCTCCATAAATATGTATGGACAGGTTCCAATAAAAACACCAACATTATCAAGTCCGGTGCGAGAACTAAAATACTTTCCAATCAATTATCAACCTAACTAATATTTCCCACATGTTTATTTATGTATCAGATATTCCTTACGATACATTATCAAAGAAGTAAACTTAAAAAAAACAATACAGCAATAAGAAATACTTCAAATATGCCTACATCTTCAATCTACATTCTAGATTAGATTAGATTATTATAAAATAACGACAACTATAAGGTAGGTATTTCAAACCAAGTATGAATGAGGAATGAATGTAGGATGATTGTGGCGCGATCTTGTAGTCTTGTTACTGACTAAGGCTGACATGCTCCTTAGGCAGGACTGTTAATTAAGTAGCCCAACAGCCGATGGCAACTAATGGACCTACAGTTTAACGTGGAATCCGAACCACGGCCTCTGAATTACAAATTGGTCTAATTGTAAGGATGGTCTTTGTGGATTGACGTAGGATTCAATAGTGCGGACGTTAATCCACACAAGAGAACACTACACCCTCCGACCATCGCTCACAACTATCCACAATTCGTGACCTCCAAGTAGCTGTATTCTACATTCTAACGAGATATCGTTAGATATAGAGATCAGTAAACTAATATATACTTACTCCCTGTAAAAGTAAACTAAGAGATGAGTATATTTAGTATAAACTATACCATAATTAAATAATTATGAAAATAAAATTGAACAAATCTAACGGTTTAAAATAATTTTCCCTAACTATTAATAATCAACAGTTCTTCAGGCACCTTCCTACCACATGTTGAGTAATCTTGGGGAGACTTATCTGCCCCTTTCTCCCTTAAGTAATAACAAAATCTTTTGAGCGGGTTTTATTGGGCGATGCATGACGCTGCATAAGTTTCAAGCAAAAGGCTTTGAGATTAAGGAAGATATTGATATTTTGGTAATCTCTTGAGGAATGCATTCTCTAAAGGAGGTTACATTGGACGCTCTTAGACAAAGTTTATTTTGGAGTTAAAATGTGTGGTATCCAGCAATTTTTTAATGTTATAAATATGTTTGAAATATACTAAATAAATTCTTCAAAATTAAGTTAAAGTTAAATATTAAAACCGAATATATTTCATATATCTAATTTATATACTACGTATAATCTATCCAATAAAAAATAAACTATTTTATCTATAAAAAATAGTATGTTTAAGGGTCACTCTGAAATGAGATTGAGAACAGTAAAAATGAAAAAAGGAATAATTTATTGAAAATAGATGGCAATTTTGTTGAAATCAGCTAAAACGGAAATAAATTCAAAATCCTATGACATTTTAAATATAAATTTTCGTGAATTTTTCAAATTGATTCAATATGACTTTAAACTCACACGTATCCGGATAAGTTTTAGGAAAAGGTTCATATTTTTCTCTAAGGAGTTATTTTAGACTTAACGATTTCTTTAAGATAAATTAAATTCTAATTTTTTATACACTATTATTTTGGATGTAAATCATCAGTGTTTACAACTACACTATATCTAACATATATTACAATCTGAGATATTTATTTTAAATTTTGGATATGGATATGTCTTAGCTCTGGGGGGGGGGTGTGTTGGTGATTTTTAAGATGTAAAATATGTAACAGGTTTCCATAGAAACTACCAGAGCTATTGTATTGAATTTTTTATATAAAATAATAATAACAGCTGTTTAGATGAACTGGAAACATTCCCTTTAAACACATGATCTGACCCATTTACCACAGGGAAGTAAATAAAACATTTTTTATCAATGATTCTGCAAAGACTATTATGATTTTTGCCCAGGAAAAAATGAAAATTATATACATAACTCGCACACAAAAATATCACATGACAAGTATTGTGTTCAGGGACCAAGAGTTCCGCTCATAACCTGGCATGTATAATTAAGTAGCACTTAAGACAAGAACCCAGTAAACAAGATGCCATAATTCTCTCCGAGAACATTTTAATCCCCCTGTCTTTGAACATAAATCGCCTTGTTAAAAGGAAACAAAAATCAATTTTGAAAAACAAGGGTAAGTCTTCGGTTATAAACCGGAAACATGGCGTTATGATCTATTAATATGTGTCAAATCTAACCTATCGCCATCATATTTTTCAGTCATAGAGGATTAATTCATTAAAATTTATTCAGTACCTCCACGATCTTATTTTTTTTTATTAATTTTGTGACAGCATTTCTTACAGCATGATTCTTTAGAAAAACATGGATGAGGTGTTAATCTACAGGTAGATTGCTTCCCTATGGAGTTATTTTCCTTTTTTTAATTTCCGTCGTTAAAATTATTATTACTTGGAATTCATCGGAAACATTGCGTGGTTACAGTTACATATTTTTCAAGAAAATAAAATGAAAAATGACTAATGTAATTCCTCGAATCTATTTTACCATCAATTTGACACCTACGCCATATTTTTGAGACTTTCGTATAAACCAGTAATGCTGTCACAAAATCAGCACTGTTCTTATGGGGCTATAATGAAATATTGACATGGATATTATTTAGTTCTAGGGGGAGGGGGTGTTAGCAATTTGAACGACCAAAATTTGAAACAGTGACGTCATTTGGTTAGTGACGTAATATGATTAGTGACGGTCATGGTTATAAGAACAGCTGTTTAGATGAACTCAAGACATTTCCTTTAGATATCCATGATCTAACCTATTTCCCGCAGAGAAGTAAATACAAACATTTCTTCTAGTTTTCGACTCTTGAGTAAAATAATGTGGGCGCATAGCTGATTTTGCTAAACTGTAGGTTGAAAATTATCAAATATTGTATTTAAATAACTCTTCTCAATATATTCCCTTGGTAGGTTAAAGACTTTTAACAGTATAAAAAAATGATGGCTTCGAAAATTAGAAGAAAAAATTCAGAATTTCTTTGCAACCCTTAGTCACTTAAATATGTTAATAACTCAAAATGTAAAAATGCTAATTATATACCCATTATTATGCACCTTATTTTATTTTTCCATCGTTTGAAAAAGGCTTTTGAATACTTTAAGCATATCAAAGCCATCTTAAATCAAACAAAGAAGAACAACAATGACATAAATCAACAGAAATAAATAACCAGCTAACAAAATAAAATCAATGGCAGTTTTTTTACATTGATCAATAATTTTCGCCCTTTTTTAAAATAAGACTCCAAACAAAAACTTATATTAAAGAATAACCAATTTTTACAATGATACGTATGTCCTGCTTTAATCTAATTTAAAAGTAATACTAAATAGTTTAGGTAACAATTAATTTTTATTAATTTCTTTACGATTACAGGTACTTATTTTGTCATTGAAATAAGTATTTTGCTTCTTACAACTGAATCATACAAAATAACGGACTTCCTGCTACTCCATTTTTGAAAAATTAACGATTTTATATCATTCCTAAAAATTAAAAAGTTCTACAAATTTTAGAAAACTTCAGACGTTTACCTGACCCGCACTCCGGTGTAACATTTACTGTAAAACAGAAGCCTATCGGATTTCCAATTACACAAACTCTTTGTCGAGCTAAACAATAGCTTTAATTAAATTACCTCACAACGCTAATCACGCCCTCTCTATTGATAAAACCCATTAAAGCTTATTTGGAATTTATCATTTTCAGGAATTCGAGGAAAGCTAATGTTTATGAGGGGGGGGGAATTAATTAGTGCAAAGTTGTAGAGTATAAAGAGGGTCGGTTAAAATTTCACAAACGTTCCATAAGTGACAATACACATTACTTATTCGGTAGGTCTATTTTTCATTATCATGTGGACACGTAACGAGTTTAGCAAATCAGTTGAGGTTGAAATTATGATTATCCAAATCATAATGGATTCAGATTTTTTTGTTTTTTAAACCATGTCTATAGTTTTCTAGTTCTTGTATAATAGTTAAATATTATTGTAAAGAGTAGTGCATTCATGTATTTTCCAGTGAAAATAAAAAATTGATTACAATGTCAAGTGATTTTTCGTCGTCAACCGCGTCGTCATGGAGTTTGTGTTGAAAAAACATTTCACTATTGCTGTGAAGTGGCATTCTCAGTAGTCTCAGCCTAGTCACTGTGAATGCCGCTTCACAGCAAGGGCGAAACGTTTGGCAACACAAACTTCCTGAAAACGCCAAAAAATCAACTTGACATTGTTGACACTGGCCACAAAAACCTACGTTTAAGAATAAGAATTGATTGATTTATTTTATTTATTTATATTTCTTTGGAGAATTATACGCTTTTAAAAGTATAAATCAGGATATAACGGCTTCAAAAATAAGAACAAGGCATTGATAATTATTAAAGCGATCTCAAGAAATCAGTTAAATATTCACTATAGCAACAGATGTAAAGTAAAAACCTACGCATAGAACCTCATAACTACGGACTTCAAATGATAGATTGACACGATTTTAATCAAAAACATGTTATTTTTGTGTTATGTTATGTATCACGGAGTAAAATAATCGTAATTTTAATCAGTGTGTGTAAAAAATGTTTGTAAAATGTTTAATCCAGTTTGAAGTAAAAACATGACATTTCTGAAAGGATATTTTCCCTTCGTTTTAGGAATGTTTCACTAAAAGAATGCTAACGAAATTGTCAGGAATTCCCACGTTAATTAAGGTTCTACTGGATTATATTTTGACTTCCGAGCACAAGCGTAACACTATTTATAAATAAATGATTAATGTTTACAATTATTACAATATATGAACAAGATATATAATGCAAGATATATTTAATGCTTAAAATCGTGTATTCACATGATCTGCACGGTGACAGTTAAGTCCGGGACCATGACAGAAGTTCATAACTCAACTCCCTGAAGACGATTTGGGGGGGGGGTCATTCAAAACTTTATGTGTCGACACGATAACGGCCGAAATTTATTATCTGATTATTATAAAATTCTATGGAGCTGTCCCATTAACTCCATATTTGGCAACAAAATCCGGCAATATTAACTAATTTTGGAGGGGGTTTGTACCACACAAATATGGTTTTCAATTTACGAGTAGGGCCTACTTATGTATATTTAAAAAAACCTAATTTTCCTTTTCTCCATTTGATTCAGCTCTAAACGACACAATTCAATACTTTCCATCATATCTCTAGGTCATTTGGTTACTTAGATATTAAAAATGGTAAACACAGTACATTGTGCAATGTTAATCTTATGGGGAATAGCTAAACATTAATAACTCATTTATTTACTTAAATGTACTTCAAAAATTTGGTATTCAATTCCATCTAGTTAGGATTGGTCAATCCATCTATAAAATCTCCCAAATGTAACGTTTCTTACAACAGCTAACCAACGAATTCGTTGTAATTCTTACGGAGAATAGATAAATTGATATTAGTTTCTATGTTATTGACATAATTGGATAAAATGTCGAGTGTGTTTTACTTAGTGAACAGCCATAATATTAGCATATTACCATGTAAAACAATCCTAAATACAGTTAACCTGCATACTCAATACTATTCGATTACTATGATAGGAATAATACAAGTTCTATGAAATTCGTTCTCTTGCTGCGTGCGATCTCGTACTACTTCAAATTAATTCGGACCCCCGAAATTCAGCATCTCAAGATATTGCATACCTAACAATCGTATAAATTTGCATTTGCGTTTGTGAAAGTTGTGTAACCACTTGGTTCCTGAATATCCACAGCTTTGAAATAGCGTAAGGCTTACTATGGGGAGAAAACTATTCACTGGAAAAATTATTTGAAAACCATTACATGTCTTAAAGTTATTTTTACCATCATTTGTCACCAATCATTTGTCACCCATGGTAAGGAAAAGATTAAAAAATACTTCATATTAAACAAGTTTATTCAATTATTTGAGACGTTTTTATATAAATAATTACTTTAAAACTTTTATTCACACACCTACACTCAAATATACCGAAAATCAGTGAAAATAATTTACAATATTATTATTCAAGTGAGCATTACCTTATGGCCGACATTTCTAAAAATATAAACAATGGATTCTTGAAAAAGTATGTGAAATGCATTACCTATGATAAAATATTTCACGGGATCTATTTTATCCCAATAATATTTTTAATGCAATGAGCTGTAAGCAATGAAAGATTTAGGGATTTTTACACTTCTTTAGTAAGAAATAACAGTCTAAGAAATTTGTGCACAGTAAAGAAAAATTCCAAATATTCTAATGTTGTCTGATATTAGAGTTTTTGCTATATTTGTGACGTTTTTACATAACTTCTCATTTTAGAACATTTGTTCATACAAATGAGCAAAAAATTAACCAAAACTTTACAATTCAAGTAAGCCTAATTCATTTATTCATCATAATAAATCGTTTTATTATGATGAAAAATTGTGTTTTAATAACTGTTTCCGGTTTATCTAACGGGCCCGAATATTATACAGCATCAAACACCCTTTAACAATATTGCGTCAAACACCCTTAAGATAGGGTTGAAGTAAACAATCTATCCCATAACATAATTTTGCACCTGCCTTTGTCGGGTAATGTACTTTTGAGCACGTGTAAATCGATTTACCGCCTTCTTTGTTTTAAGGAGGTTAAAACTATTTAGTAGCTGGTAGGGGTATTTTAAGGGATATTGTAGACTAAATTTTATATTTTCTTTTACAAAAATCCCTAACAAACTGAGAGATTGTAAAATAACGTAAGTAAAACCGAACAAAATAATTTTAAAAAACCCCTGAATTGGAAATATTTTATTTTATCCAACTTTATACATTTTTACAATAGGTTATGATTTTCCTTAGTAAAAATTAAAAAAGTCTTATTACAGCAATGAGAATTACTAGCTTATCAGTATACCTTAGGTAAAAAACTCCCGAGAAAAAACGAAAATAGACAGAGTGAATAAAATAACTTAAATAAATACAACATTACAAGTTAATTTAATACAGTATTTAGAATGAAGAACTTAATTTTTCATAGGTCAGACGAAATGTATAACTTTGGTTAAAAACTCCGGGAAACCAAAATAGGCGAAATAAATTATTTTAAAAAACTTGAAATGGAAAGATTTAAATAAATACAACATTCTTCGTGCATTATTTTAATAATTGTATTTTTACCTTACTAAAAGGTTTAAATTCCTTTGTACAGTAATCTCTATATATACTACAGTATATAGCTTAAACAGTAAAATATTTAGTATATTTTTTTAGTACTTCCGAACAAAATAAAGAAATTTCCTTTTTTCTTTTTCAAATTTTTCTAAATAACAAATTTAGCTCACCGTGCAAGTAGAATATACACCTTTCAGTGCCATTGTCACCTCATGTACCTGAAAAAATAAACATTTTAATTTTATATACAATTTTACAAAGTCCTAAAATATATACCTGCTTAGTAATGTGATTATTCAATACCTTTTATTGGACTTTTCCAACGCATCTGTGTTTGTAACTGCAGTACACAATGTTCTGGAGCTCGAGAAACTGCTCTCGTTTTCAAGTGATAACCTAATAATTTACTTACTAATTTAAAGTTTAAGTTACAGATATTAATTATATCATATGTCTATAATACTATACTTATCTAACACACACAATAAAAAAACTATAGATTATAATGTAAATACTACGATAAAATAATGCAAAATATTAAGTGATCAGTTGAAAACGGGGGGAGTTTCTCCACCTCCAGAAACGTTGTGCAGATAAAAACACGTTGATAAAGACACGTTGGAGAAGTCCAATAAGACATATTAAATAATTAAGAACCAACGCCATTATGAATTTTAAGATTAATAATGTGTTTTAATACAATTTCCGATATTCAGTTATGGAAAGGTGTTGACAAAATATCCGCAATACATGAGACATAAATACGAGAGTAAAATCATCAAACCGTAAATTAACTAAATTAAAAATGATATCGACTTTACGGAAGCGTGTGTTAAATAAAAATTCAATAGTGTATATAATAATAAATAATATGATACCAACCGCATGACTGTAAAAATGACGGTTCAAAACTTATGGGCTCTTAATTTAAGTTTTCCCCAAAAACAATAAAGGTAAAGTATAATTTAAACTACGACCATTGAAACCAGCTTAAAATCTAAACAAATTAATATGTTGAATTTGTTTTGTGTACGACTACGAGAAAAGATAAATTTACCGAGCATAATAAACGCAGTACGTTGTCTGAGCGCGCTCAGTTATTCTTAGGGAGAATGTTAAAAAATCCATTTCTTCCTTATGCCTCAAACCTTTTCCATGAAACTTGGTATACAAAGTAAGGTCACATCACACAACTAAACAACCCCCTTAATATTGCTATTACCGAAGGGGGCTCCCCCTTTCGGTAATACCGAATATTTAATACAATAGTTTTATTACAGATTGTCGTTTTTAAATTGACTTAAGGGAGAAAGTATGCGTCAGTCCCCCGATACTGTTTATTTATTTCAGTAATCAAATAGTTCGTAGTTTTTACTGACTTAAAAGTACTAGACTCAGACTACTTAAAAGTTTGAAAAGTAGATAAAACAAACCAAGAGAACACAAAACATGTTCAGCATGAACACCGAGAACAGTTTATTCCAAACGGAAAGCAAGCTATGCAAATGTGTCCAAGTTAGCCAAACTTGGAGTTTACAACCCCCAAAACTCCTTACAACTCCCTGCTACAACTCCCGTATCTGCTATCAAGAATCAAGATTAATTCTGAGGTCTACGAACAACATCCACTCAAAATCATTGTTAGCGATGGTGGGTCTATGTTATTTAGATTTTAATTGCGGGTATGTTACATATTTAGATTTTTCCCTTTTCAATTATTTCGTTTGATTTCAGTCAAATATTTAGTGAAAATAATAATAAATATGTCTAGGATCCAAACACCGAGTCTAACTAATTACGAAATAGCAGCTGTACTATTATAACGTCTAATTATTTTTTCTAAATGAAAAACAGTGTGCGCTACTATTACAAAAGTTACGAAGACGAAGTCTAATACTTACAAGATACTATGTTATTAACTTAATTAAGCATATAAATGTTCACTTATATACCTTTTGAAATGATCACAAAGCTCATTGTACACGTCCCTAATTACTGTTTAACCAAAAGCGCCCAATAAGCGAATGTAATTTCAAAACACGTGCTCGTTTGAAACCGCTAAACAATGTCACACGATACGTTTGATAGTGATAAACACAAAGGGATTTAGATCAAATTTGAATTAATTTAATCGGTCAAAGCTTTATCATTATATAAAAATATTGATTTATTTAAAATTTCAGGTAGTTCGTATCCTAACAATTGACTCATGTTACATACGCATTCAATATGTAGTCACACATTTCGTCACTAGATACCCCCGTCGCAGCAGACCTGCGTACTCAAAGAATTTCCAATGATATATCTCAATAGTTTTATGTGACAAGTTTGATCAATATCTGTCGATAAATAAGAATAGTTGCCTATTCCCTGTACCATCAAAACAGGAAAAAGTATGCAGGTTTCCTGCAGAGTGGAACATTGAAAATAAGCATTTATACCATAAACCATTTTTATTTTGACCACATACCAAGTTCCATAACCATAGGCCATAGGTATTCTCTAAGAATAATTAACATGGAAAAATAGTATACAGATTATCTGCCATGATAAACACATCAACGACTATTTTTAAGCATAAATGGATGATACCTCCGGCAATAGCTTCTTCCCTATGGAAAATGGCCCGATCGAGACGAAATTTGATAGGGAAGTGTAATTCCTACATTTATTTGGGCGAGTTCGTAATCCAGACTTATCGGTCAACCGGAACGGGAAGTTTGGGGGTTTGTACTCAAAAATTGGGTTTTTGCGTTTTTCATAAAATAAATTTCATCTTTTACCAATACAATCGGATTAAAAACCTACAACATTATTTAGTTCCATAAATTTTTCCTCTATATTCAACGGTTAACCGAAACATTATAAAATCTAAACACAGTATGTTGAATTTTAGGGCTCCCGTGTTACTCTTGTGGAGGATAAGGGAAATTAATATTTCACTTATAAATCAATATTTTTGGATTGAACTAGGTGTTTTTCTTCATGTGGTTGAAATCTTATGCATCAAATGTTTAAAAATCATAGTTAATGTCTTTATCATGACAGATAACCTGCATACTCCTTTCCATGGTTAATCATATAGAAAATAGGCAAACTCCTTTATTTATGGACAGATGTTGATGAAACATTGTATAAATGGTCAAAATAAAAGTTGTTAATGCTAGAAAGGTCTACTTTCAGTTTACCTCACAGCAGCAACCCTGCACACTCTTTCTCATGTTAATCTTATGGAAAACGGGCAAATGAATTACATTTATCGACAGTTATTGATAAAAATTGTCATCTATTATTATTATTTTATTGATTTGGAAATTCGCTGAGTACGCAATTCTGCTGCGACGGTGGTATTTTTTAATTTTCTATGCAAATTTCAGAGTGAGCTATTGTTGAATTTTTCTGTAGGACTTCTGACGGACCTCAAAGTAGTTTAGAGAGTTACGAAAGACCGTGCATAAAACAACAGAAACCCAAAGGATGAACTTGATAAAACAAATCCTACAATAAAATTGGTGCGAATATTTAACGTTACGAAGTATGAAACGACTTAAAGTACAACCGATATAAACTGACAAAGTCAATCTTCACTGATGGACTTTTACGTTGATAGGATGAGGTTTACAGACCCTGTCAAGGTTTATCGTCCTCTTTGCTCTTCTCGATGCTATCATTCCTTTTGACAAAAACTATTTGACATCAGTCAAGAAGAGTATATCAACTAAACTACCAGTAAACTTCACTTTATACAATCGTTAACACTTATATTTCAACTAGCTGACCCGACGAACTTCGTAACGCCTGACAGTAAATACGTGTTTACTTCAAGATTGGCCATGTTCTGAAATCGAATAGTATTACGGGCGTTGTGAAAGATTAGATATTTTGAATCGCAGCATTGTTTATAATAGTACTCGCGTAATCTAACATTCATTAATTACATTCGCACATAACATAAAAACGATAATACTTAAACTGGGGCAAACCAAACGACCAGTAATCGATACATTTTTCTAAACAATCACATACATTCGCTGAAAATTGCGCACAATGACGTTAGAGGTAGACTGGTGAAAAAATAATACAATACAAAATCAGCTGTTGATAAAATATTCACATTATTGATGTATGCATATGATCAAATTTCGTCACATCTTTCATCATAAGCGTAACATATACAAACTTTTCAGGCCAGTGGGGCGTAGCCCTAACGTTGCTTATAATATGCCTATAGCCTACTCGGAGTAGAGAAGAATCCAAAAAATCAAAGATACAAAATCGGTACAGCCGTTCTCGAGTTATAGATGTTGTAACTAGCACTTCTTTGTTTTATATATTTAGAGACTTCATTTAAATTTCTTTTAAATTAACATTATTGTTTGTTATAGACTATTTACTTGCACAACCTCTCTGGAAATAGTGAAACTTCTAACAAAAAAATTATTACTTAAGATATTTCATTTTATATCAAAATAAATCTAAATAATAGTTTATGCAAATACGTTTAGTTATTAAAAAAAGACTGGAGTAGTTTCCCTACCTCCAGAAACGTTGTGAAATTAAACACAGACCTGTTTTAAGAGAACAAAAAAATAATACTAAACAATATATTATAGGGTACAATTTTTTTTAACATATCCTTTTTATAACTACTATTAACATACCACAATTCGTAAGCGTTTTACAAACTAAGTCTAGTAATAATTTATTTCAAATACCTCACTGATTTAAAATACTTTTTCTTTACCACAATGTAAAATCCATTCAATAATTTAATATTTACTACTTTCAACGAAAGGGTATATTTTAAAAGTAGGTTTTTATTTTCATTTGATAAGACTTCATACGAAACTTAGCTTTTAATCATCGAAAAACGTATTTTTTTAAACTTAATTTTAGTTTCGGTCTCCAGATTTAATACAGTAAACTAATAACTTTTTGATTAGCATTATACGTGTTGGTTCTACTATAGGATGAAAGAAAAACTCATATTTACACTTATATAATAATTATATACAAGACGATAAATTTATACAAAAGGTGTTAAATTGGTGATCGATTTCGTCCAATCACACCGGACATAATCAGGCCCAAACGGAGTAGGAGAGTTGGGCGTTAAGTAGTGTTGGAAGACGTGAGTTTTTATTTCATCCTATAGTAAACTAATATAACCAGCACAGTTTTTTACAAATCATGTAACGCCGCTTACGTTTTTAAATCTGCACACCGTCGAAAATGAACGATAAGAATTACTAAAATAAAATGCAGAATTGAATATCAATACGATTTCAGACTTCCGTCTGAAAATGCAAATCTAATGGAAATGCAAGACAGCTCTCCAGTAACAATATATGTAGGAGGATGCTGCAGATAAGCCTTGGAGCGAGGAATCGATTTCACCGACGGAGTCAACTACTATTCTGTAGATAGAACCGAAGTATAAATGGGACGAACCACTGTGAAAACCTTCCTCAGGTGAAGCTGAATACTAATTAAATATTACGCTTATAAAACGCAGTATTTATTTGATGATTGGTGTAGTATTTGATGAAATACTTACAGAAGAGAAAATTAGAGCTCAACAACATAATTAAGCATAGCCTAAGAAAGTTTTACTTCTTAAGAGATATGTGTAATATCTCATTGCTCAGAAGCCTTCATTTCACTTTGATTCACTCAAATATACAGTACGGTCTTGATGAATGGGATAGCACTTACAAATATCTAATTGAAAAACTTAAAGAGCTAACCAAGATCATTAAATTCGCTTAATTCATAAAACAAATTTCAGAGAAAGCTCTTATCCTTTATTTATCCACTTAAAAGTTTTACCCGTTCAACATCAAGTCAAAGTACAAAGTCCAATTTTCAGAATCTCCAAAAGTAAAAAACGTTTTTTAGAAATTCATTTATACATACTTTGGACCAAAAGATTTTAATGTTGTTCCAAGTCACACAAAATCATTGAATAGTTTAGAATTATTCAATAGTAAATACCTTACAGAGTTATTTTTTTAATACAATACATGTTATTCATGATGTAAAAGTTGCAGTCACTAAAAGTTTCTGATGGAGACACTTTGTATGTTTATTTTCTGGGTCCTCCTAAAGTTGCTACTAATATCCTGTGTAAGTGAATGATTACATTCTGTATCAAGGATGTGCACACACTGTGGAGCACAAAGCCCTATCAGTTGACCGATGAAGTGGTGCCGTCAGAAGTCTAAATTGTTTTTATTTCGTTATCAAATTGATAAGAACATTACTGACCAAGTACTGGCAATAGGTCAGTAATAATTCCTACGTTTTACATGTGTTTTTTGTTATTCAAGGAATAAAAATAGTTATTTCATTTAAGTTAAGAGTCTGCCTTCCTGGGATAATAAGTCAACTAACATAATCTTTAGACAGAAATTTGTTCCCTCTATAATTATTTTAGCTAGCTCACTTAGAATAGTATCGTTACGCCTAATTGAATTGAAAAACCGAGTACAAGATATTAACATAACAAAAAAAGTTTAAATACATAAAAAACTTTACTGAGGGCATCTTTGAACGTTAAGATAAATGAAATTAATTACTTTTTTAAGATTATAATTTTAATCCACGCAATTAAAGACACGGTTTTCTAATCTTAGCGACAACGAAGGACCAGAGCGACCTGAATATGCGTAACCAGGCGGTGCAAAAGGAAATCTCCGATATCAAAAGAAGCTGAAATTTCTCGGCCTCAAAGGAGTTCCAATTTCTAAACTGTCGACCGATTCGCGTTTGTGAATATTTTACTGGAACTTTAAATCAAAGATTAATTTTTTAATTTGTGTTCTACCTCAAAGTCGATAATAAGAAAAAAATTAGGAGCGTAAAATAATAGTCTCAGTAGTTTTTGAAAATTGTATTTCACTTAGAAGTAAATAAAAATTCATAACTTAAAATATGTTTAATAATTTTTCTTTGACAAAGTCAATACACTATTGACCTTAGTGAACAGCCACCGACACAAAAGTACGTAAAACTGAAAAACTGAAAGAAGATGAATAAAGAGTTTCATCGATGACACCAATCGTTGGGTCACTGGTTCAGTTAAGGACCATTTATCGATTGTAGGAAATTAATATAGTAACCTTTTTTAACAAAAGGTACTTACCTTTTATTAAAAAAGGTTAAGGTTAAGTACTAAAAGCTTTTTGACTATTCCTTACTATAGTCTCATAATATAGTAGGATAGGAGGTAAAATTTCAGTTGAGTAAAATGGTAATGTAAGGAACTAAAACTATTTTAAACACTTTAGGTCAAAAAGGTTTTAATTAAAACCACCTGATCAACAGCAACCAACACTGTTTATATGGATGTTTTATGGGTTAAAACCTTTTATACAAAGTACCTTTTGTTGATGAAATAATCGATACAACATACGTAATAGTTTCACAACGTTTCGAAATCTGAAATTAAATCCCGTCCTCAAGTGAGACGGAACCTAAAACATAAGAATGACCTTTGTTGTTTGGTATTGATCAAAAGGTTTACGAAATAAATAAATCCATATAAATAAAATTAGAATTTTGTCTGTAAATTTCTCAGAGTTATTCATTTTTAGTTATTTTTACGTTTCGTGCGTTAGAGAAGCCGAAACAAGTCTTTTCTCAATTTCTGTCTGTTTGACTGTGATACTCCAGGAGGCATTTTACGCCGTCTTTTCCGAAAAAACCGGGAGAGCTGATAACGATGAAACTTATTTCATGGATTCCCTACACTCCAGAGAAGGTTTTTCAAAGATAGAAATTGTCCGCCGCCACTTAAAAAGTAAATCACGAGCATTTAAAAACCCTATTTAAACGGGATATTAGTCGCATTTTGCTTTCAATTATAAATGAGCCACCTACTGGTAATAATCAGTTGTCTTTGTAGCTCAAAGACTTAATAGAAAGAAAAACAAACAGCTATCAAATCAATATTAGTTATTTTATATTGGTCATTCATCTTAAACGAATTTGGAAATCATACTATATTAAAAAGTTATTTTTACGTATAACTAATTAAAATAATGGTATTAATGTTCTAATCTATTTAATTGTAAAGTGATGCTAAATAATAAAGCTGTGTATTGATTTATTTTCTTTGTACTGAACTGATATGTTTAGGATTTCAGGTTTCCATTTTGGTATTATAATCTTTCTTCTTTAAACTAAATCCTACAACATGTACAAAGGACGGGCTTACTGCTTGTACGAAATAAAAATACAAAATAAATTGGTTCCCTCCAAGGAAATGTCTCCGAATATACAATTATCGAATCAAATTTGTATAAACACCTTCCAACTCAGCTAACACTTGCGTCAGACAATCGCAGTTCAGACTTATCGACGAGCTCTGTCGCGCGCCATTGCCTTTCAATTTGGTCTTGTAAACGACGTGCGTTGAACTTTCCCGATCAGCTGTTTATTTTTACAAACTTCATATCAGGTACAAGATACAAGGAACAAAGAATATGTCCTCTAATCAATCAAATAAACTGTTCTCCAATTACACTAGAGTCTGCATACCTCCACCAATTTTTATTTTAGTACCACGAGAACATATAATTGAATTAATTAAATGTGACAGCATTTCTCAAAACAAAGATTCAATTCAAACACTTCAATTTAACACTTGAGCCATGCTTTACGACTATCGTGTAGCTGGTAATGCAGCCTCAAAATTAACATTGTTCTTATACGAAAAAAACTAAATATTTAGCCAACCAGGCAAACTCTTAATGACAGTTTTTTTAGGAATTCGCTGACTTTACAGAACTTAAGCTACCTAATACAGATAACATTCATAAAAGGTCATTCAATTTTGTCTGAGACAAATTTCATTCTTAACATATTGAATATTTCCGTTTGTTACTTGTGGTATGTTTATAGTCATAGTGAGAAGTTAAAGCTCCAGCTATACTGTATATAAATTAGGTTTCACACTGTTTCGAACAGTACTTCACATAAAACTTAACAATTTTTATTAAGTTTCATAGTTTCATGACAAATTATTGAAAAAATGTTTGTATTAACAGGCACGCATTAATATGTTATTGGTGAAATATTTAATATCAAACCATTATTTCAATTAAAAAAATAATTTATCAATCAGTCATTCAGCATTAATTGTAGGTACTGAAAAAAACAATTTTTTTACTTATTGAACTAAAACAATTCCAGAGGAAAATACTAATATACATTGTATGTTATTAAAATTAATGATAGTAGCGATCAACTAATACACGGGGAAAAGTAACGTAATAATAGTAATAACATCTGCAGTAAATAGGCATGCAGCATGACGAGATTAAATTCACCGCCTGAGGTAGTTGTGGTAGTGTCTGAGATGCAGCATTTCACTGTATGTAACCTGAGCTGCAGTAATTACACAGCGGAGGGGATTACACATCTGATTAGCTGAGACTGGTCATTAGACATCTCGGTCGACGCCACTTGCAGCTGCTGTATACAGGGTGAGACTGGTCATTAGACATCTCGGTCGACGCCACATGCAGCTGCTGTATCCAGGGTGAGACTGGTCATTAGACATCTCGGTCGACGCCACATGCAGCTGCTGTATACAGGGTGAGACTGGTCATTAGACATCTCGGTCGACGCCACATGCAGCTGCTGTATCCAGGGTGAGACTGGTCATTAGACATCTCGGTCGACGCCACATGCAGCTGCTGTATCCAGGGTGAGACTGGTCATTAGACATCTCGGTCGACGCCACATGCAGCTGCTGTATACAGGATGAGACTGGTCATTAGACATCTCGGTCGACGCCACATGCAGCTGCAGTATACAGGGTGAGACTGGTCATTAGACATCTCGGTCGACGCCACATGCAGCTGCTGTATACAGGGTGAGACTGGTCATTAGACATCTCGGTCGACGCCACATGCAGCTGCTGTATACAGGGTGAGACTGGTCATTAGACATCTCGGTCGACGCCACTTGCAGCTGCTGTATACAGGGTGAGACTGGTCATTAGACATCTCGGTCGACGCCACATGCAGCTGCTGTATACAGGGTGAGACTGGTCATTAGACATCTCGGTCGACGCCACATGCAGCTGCTGTATCCAGGGTGAGACTGGTCATTAGACATCTCGGTCGACGCCACATGCAGCTGCTGTATACAGGGTGAGACTGGTCATTAGACATCTCGGTCGACGCCACATGCAGCTGCTGTATACAGGGTGAGACTGGTCATTAGACATCTCGGTCGACGCCACATGCAGCTGCTGTATACAGGGTGAGACTGGTCATTAGACATCTCGGTCGACGCCACTTGCAGCTGCTGTATACAGGGTGAGACTGGTCATTAGACATCTCGGTCGACGCCACATGCAGCTGCTGTATACAGGGTGAGACTGGTCATTAGACATCTCGGTCGACGCCACATGCAGCTGCTGTATACAGGGTGAGACTGGTCATTAGACATCTCGGTCGACGCCACATGCAGCTGCTGTATACAGGGTGAGACTGGTCATTAGACATCTCGGTCGACGCCACATGCAGCTGCTGTATACAGGGTGAGACTGGTCATTAGACATCTCGGTCGACGCCACATGCAGCTGCTGTATACAGGGTGAGACTGGTCATTAGACATCTCGGTCGACGCCACATGCAGCTGCTGTATACAGGGTGAGACTGGTCATTAGACATCTCGGTCGACGCCACATGTAGATGCAGTATACAGGGTGAGACTGGTCATTAGACATCTCGGTCGACGCCACTTGCAGCTGCTGTATACAGGGTGAGACTGGTCATTAGACATCTCGGTCGACGCCACTTGCAGCTGCTGTATCCAGGGTGAGACTGGTCATTAGACATCTCGGTCGACGCCACATGCAGCTGCTGTATACAGGGTGAGACTGGTCATTAGACATCTCGGTCGACGCCACTTGCAGCTGCTGTATACAGGGTGAGACTGGTCATTAGACATCTCGGTCGACGCCACATGCAGCTGCTGTATACAGGGTGAGACTGGTCATTAGACATCTCGGTCGACGCCACATGCAGCTGCTGTATACAGGGTGAGACTGGTCATTAGACATCTCGGTCGACGCCACATGCAGCTGCTGTATACAGGGTGAGACTGGTCATTAGACATCTCGGTCGACGCTACATGTAGATGCAGTATACAGGGTGAGACTGGTCATTAGACATCTCGGTCGACGCCACATGCAGCTGCTGTATACAGGGTGAGACTGGTCATTAGACATCTCGGTCGACGCCACATGCAGCTGCTGTATACAGGGTGAGACTGGTCATTAGACATCTCGGTCGACGCCACATGCAGCTGCTGTATACAGGGTGAGACTGGTCATTAGACATCTCGGTCGACGCCACATGCAGCTGCTGTATACAGGGTGAGACTGGTCATTAGACATCTCGGTCGACGCCACATGCAGCTGCTGTATACAGGGTGAGACTGGTCATTAGACATCTCGGTCGACGCCACATGCAGCTGCTGTATACAGGGTGAGACTGGTCATTAGACATCTCGGTCGACGCCACATGCAGCTGCTGTATACAGGGTGAGACTGGTCATTAGACATCTCGGTCGACGCCACATGCAGCTGATGTATGCAGGGTAAGACTGGTCATTAGACATCTCGGTCGACGCCACATGCAGCTGCTGTATACAGGGTGAGACTGGTCATTAGACATCTCGGTCGACGCCACATGCAGCTGCTGTATCCAGGGTGAGACTGGTCATTAGACATCTCGGTCGACGCCACATGCAGCTGCTGTATCCAGGGTGAGACTGGTCATTAGACATCTCGGTCGACGCCACATGCAGCTGCTGTATACAGGGTGAGACTGGTCATTAGACATCTCGGTCGACGCCACATGCAGCTGCTGTATCCAGGGTGAGACTGGTCATTAGACATCTCGGTCGACGCCACTTGCAGTTGTTGTATCCAGGGTGAGACTGGTCATTAGACATCTAGGTCGATTTATAACTAAATCAATCTTTAATGTCAATTATTAGGTAATCACTTGAAAACGGGAGGAGTGTTTCCACCTTCAGAAACGTTGTGTAGTTAAAAAAGACGACGCGTTTGTATAGCCCAATAAAAGATATTGAATGATATATTTAATAATAAATTTTATGATACAAGTAAAGTCCTGTAAATGGAAATCCGATTTGACTTCCAGCTGAATCAAGCACTATCCTTGTGCGTGTTTTATGGGCTCCAACCCAAGTGACAGAGGTTCCGGATGAACGTCATCCATCTGAGCTGTTCTGGAGGCAGCAGCTCTGTTTGTTACGGACCAGCTGCGTCTTACGCGCTATTAGAACCAGCCATTCCTCACACTGGAAATATTACTGATACTGTATCGTCCTTCGTCCGATCTTCTCCAGATTACAAAACTTTATTTACTACCAGCTAAGAATAAAAAATTTCGTTATTAAAACAAAATCCAATCACTCAATCATCTCCTACTTAGCATTATTTTATCTACTAGCAGCTACGAAAAAAAAATAAAAATACGTTTACGTCATACAGGTTCAAAAACGTTTTGAGACCTAGGATGCAAAAGAGCAATGATAATGATACTTTTAATTCGAGATAAGCATTCGGTTGTATTAATCGATAAAATAACTGCCATAACCACTACCGGCTTGTTGTGTGTTTATAAAACTCGTAACTACTTAATCAAACTATCGAATGATTGTGATCGAACTATCGATAATGATAACTAACACTGATGTAACCTAAACCAATCAGGTATCAAGAAAGAACTGTTATAACGTAAGTAATAATATAAATCCGAAACATATTTCTCATGGTGAGGCTCGTGAGGTATTGAGAAATGAAGAAGTAAAAACTAGTTACACGCACTTCGCTTGGGTTAAGGTTTTTGCCGCGGCCATGTTGTTTCGGCGCTGGTGTCAAGTTACGTGGACACGCCCACTGGCAATTGTCCAATCCTGTTAGTTCTTCTCGGACCTTTGTGATGAGTGGACGTGTTTCGTTTCTTGTGTGTACAACTATTGGTGTTTGGTATTATTTTTAGGTTTTTTACTGTTTTAAACGTTTTTATTTTCAACTTTATACCAACTTAGTCCGGATTGTGTACTAATATTGTTATGTTTTAAGGTTCTAGCTCGCCTGAGGACAAATAAAATCCCAGAACATCGTGAAACTTTAATTTACTTTCGTAATGTAAAATGTCCGTTGAAAAATCGAAATAACAAAAACAATTTATGTTACGTTAGATAGAGTTATGATAGAATCACGCAGGATAAAGTAATAGATCCTCAAGTTTGTCTTAGACTTTCCTTGGGGTGACTAACATTATTAAGGACTAAGGCGGAGGCGGACGGATTATGCGAAGATTGGCAAACCTTGTTTGTTCCAACGATCCTTCGCTCTTATCCATTTAAGTGTCTGCCACACCTCCGCCATCTTGGATTTGAGTCCCATAGGAGCATTATTAATTTTGTCACAGTATTACTCATCTCTAGATATTCTTTAAAGGTGAATGCAGTTTTTGATCTTAACCTTTAATTTGTAATCCCAACCATCTGTTACGACAATTGTGTAGCCAGTAATTATGTCAAAAAAATAATAAGATTATTCATAAAGGCTTTAAACGAAATAATTCGCCAATGAGGCAGGCTCTAAAGACGATACTGAACCACCTTGGTCATTTCATAGTAATGCAGTCACAAAGTCAAATATTCTAAAAATATTGTTCTCAATTAATTAACCAGCATTATAAAAAATAGTTATCATTCAACATCAATAATTATTTCCATACTGGTTACAAGGAAGGGTGCTCATAATTAGATGTACAATAAGTCTTGAACGTTGAAATAAGTCCTGGATGCAGTGTTGGCAAAGGAATCAACTCTAAGGGGGTGGAAGTACACAAAAAGATCTCAGTAGGGTTATGATTTCTAGAAAGGCAAAATTTTCGGTTCCTATGGATCCATCGAAAAAAATATTCATGTTTAGAATCATTATTCATGTAATTACCATGTAAAAAACTCTTATTGCAGCAAACCTGCGTACTCAGTACCGTGGGCGGAGTTAGAGTTTACTCTCTGGGGGGCACAGAATTGGTGTCCTAGTCTTTGTCACAATATAGCGTAAAAATGGAGAAAAAGACTTAAAACTAATGTAATACCACAGAAAAAACCTATCAAAATATCTGTGTCAAATAAAAAATTATGACAGAACTGGTAAGATTGGTAAAAAAATCCAAAAACTTTCAAGAGGTCTGGGGGCATTGCCCCCCATGCCCCCTCTTAACTCCGCCCATGCAGTACTATTCCATTACTATGATAGGAATCATATAATTTCTGCGAAATTCAGTCTACTCACGACGCATTAAGGTGGGAACGTACAGAGAGATAAGGTAATTTTGTTTTCTATACATACTTAAGGGAAAATTTTAGGTGTAGTCACAGATGCGATATGCTTTCACAGTATTTACGAGACTAAATCCGTATTACTCAATTAATACTTCATCTATGATGCACACTTGCATTAGAACGTAATTTTCAATCGCATTTTTTATTACCTTTTTCAAAAAATAACGAGAACTATGTAGCACAGTGCTGTGAAAAACAAAAAACTTTGTCAAAGAAAAGTAATGAAAACACGGTCTAAAACTCTTTAAAAATGGTAAAATGATATCCACCGATTACTTTTCATTTGCACAACTGAAAATACAGTGCGAAGGAAGTCAAATACTAATTACTCACTAAATTGGCGTTAATCTCAAGATGTATTAAATCAGCGGAAATAAGCCGTTTAGTCTAATTGGATTATAAGCGTCAGGGATTAAACAGCTGTTCGGAACTAAGAGGCAAGAAACAAGGGAGGATCTTGGATTATCCTTCGCAATCTACTGCGACTCTACAGACGTATCAATCGACAGCGACTCTACGATCGAGTCAATCGACTGCGACTCTACAGACGTATCAATCGACAGCGACTCTACGATCGAGTCAATCGACTGCGACTCTACAGACGTATCAATCGACTGCTACTCTACGATCGAGTCAATCGACTGCGACTCTACAATCGAGTCAATCGACTGCGAATCTACAGACGTATCAATCGACTGCTACTCTACGATCGAGTCAATCGACTGCGACTCTACAATCGAGTCAATCGACTGCGAATCTACAGACGTATCAATCGACAGCGACTCTACGATCGAGTCAATCGACTGCGACTCTACAGACGTATCAATCGACTGCTACTCTACGATCGAGTCAATCGACTGCGACTCTACAATCGAGTCAATCGACTGCGAATCTACAGACGTATCAATCGACAGCGACTCTACGATCGAGTCAATCGACTGCGACTCTACAGACGTATCAATCGACTGCTACTCTACGATCGAGTCAATCGACTGCGACTCTACAATCGAGTCAATCGACTGCGACTCTACAGACGTATCAATCGACTGCGACTCTACAGACGTATCAATCGACAGCGACTCTACGATCGAGTCAATCGACTGCGACTCTACAGACGTATCAATCGACAGCGACTCTACAATCGAGTCAATCGACTGCGACTCTACAGACGTATCAATAGACAACGACTCTACAATCGAGTCAATCGACTGCGACTCTACAGACGTATCAATAGACAACGACTCTACAATCGAGTCAATCGACTGCGACTCTACAGACGTATCAATAGACAACGACTCTACAATCGAGTCAATCGAATGCGAGTGTACGACCGTATCATACCGTGTATAGACTCTAAAATCAGGTCAATGTACTAACATCTCTCATAATCAAAATATATATATGAAAACGTGTGTCCGTAAACACGGCAACTCTCATGAAACTGGTCCAATCGAGACCTAGTTTTGTAGACACGTGTATTCCTACATTTACTCGGACGACTTCGTAATCCAGATATATCGGTGAATCGGAAGGGGTATTTGGGTGGTTTTGTACCCCGAAATTGGGGTTTTACGTTTCCCATGTGTAATTTTTTACATGATACTTTATTACTGAATACTTTTTTTATATGAAGCATTTTTATATAATACTTCTACTGACTATTTTTTCCCACTGGGCATCTCAAAACGAAATAGTAACATGGTCCCGGGCTTGAGTCTTCCCATGGGAAATTCTCTAAAACAAAGATGTTTTTAACATTTCGTTCAGACTTTTCTTACCTAGATCCTCAAATGTCAAACTAGGATGGTAAACCTTGCAATATCGTATCTATTTCACAGCTGTGCAATGTGCAATATCACTGCGATTGCTTCCATTACACAGCTGTGCAATGTGATATATGTTTGACGCCATACAGCTCGCCCATTACTGCGAGCGACGTGGAGGGGAGAAGGGATTTAAGGTGGAATCATTAATCTTAACACAATATGAGTCCACTCTGGCCCTAATATTTTCTGTGTTTATTGCACACCATTTTTATTCCTGGATTTATTCAAGAGTTCGCGACAAACTTAATACGTGTATTATTCATCAAAGACCGTAAGATTCATTGTGTCCCGAATTTTTCGTCAATGACGATTTTAATACTTCCAAATCAATAATTTAACAAAAATAATATACTCTATAACAAGTTTAATTATTATCCGTCGATAAATAAGAGATTTCGCTTATTCTCCATAACATTATCAAGGGAAAATTCTCGGGAATTTTCCCGAGTTCATTCGCAATTCCGAAAAAAATTGCGATGATATATGCGAAAATCATGTATGAAGGGTTTGCCTATTCTCTACATGATTAATATGGAATAAACGGTACCAGTAACGACACATACTTTCTCCCTTTATATATTATATTAAATTTAAAAAACAAATGTAATAAAACTAACATTCTACAATAATCTAAATATCATTAATAATTTATTGTTCAAATTATATGAAAAAATACCAAGATTTTTTGAGCTGGTTTTGTCTTGATTTGACCTTACACTCATACCATTTCATGGAAAACTAAAAAAAGGAAGAATGATTTTTATAATATTTTCCATAAGAATAACATTTTTCAGACATACTGCATTTATCTTGGACACTAAATTTAACTTTTCTCTGGAAGTTATCTTCAAATAATCAAAATACAATTTGTTTATTTTTTTTACTGTTTCAATGGTACTAGCAAATAAACTTACTTTTATTGTTTTCGCTGAAATATAAAAATTTGATTTTATTGACATTTAAAAGCCCATGACTTTTGAACCATCATTTTTACACAATGCAAATTTTATTATTATTCTGTGCACTATAAACTATCAATTTAATCAAAATCGTTAGATTTTTGGAAAAATTTGATTTTTCACGTTTTTTAGGGGTTGTTAAGGGTGACCTACTTAAAAATCAAAAAATTCAAAAAAGTTAAAAAACGCATAGATGGTGATTATATATATACATGCCAAATTTTCATCCAAATCGGACAAACGAGTACTGTGGCACTGTACACATCCAGACACACACAAAAACACACATGTAGGACAGACATCACGCCAAAAATTTATTTGTATTCATGACCCAAAAACGATATATCCACCCTCAACTCAAATTCGAAAATTTTGACGAAAACAATACTTTCTCCATATACTATGTATAAAGGGAGAAAGTAAAAAGAGAATGCAGATTAGCTGCCATAATAAACACGATAAACTATGATATTTAAGTATAAATGGATAGATCTCAACCACATGAAGCTAAATACCAACTTTCATCCAAAAATATAGATTAATAAGTGAAATACTGTATTATTTTTTCCGTATCCCAGATTAACATTGGAGCCCCAAAATAAATACAAAGTTTAGATCTCCAGCAATAACTTCGCCCTATAGGAAATTCGCTAAAACACAGTAAAACAAGGTTTCACGACGTTTCTGGTGTCTGGAATCTAATCCCATCTTCAAGTGATGTCGAACCTAGAAAAAGACAATATTTTTATCGCTTTATTGTAATTATTTATGCCATGTTTTGCTTATTTTACTTGGTAGGGCCTTTTGTCATTTTATTTTCATGAAGAAATAAAAATATTCATTTACTTTTAATATATACTATTTATATTACGTATTTAAAACACGAATCATGTCCTGATCTTGTTATGTTCTAGGTTCTAGCACACTTTAGAACGGGTAGATGTCATATCCCAAAACGTCAAGATTCCTCATTTTACTGATCATGATGGAAAATGTCCGCCATCATCAAGAAAACTTCCGAACAAAGAAAAATTGGAAAGATTATATCAAAATATATATTCACCTCACGCATCCAACATAAGTAGGAATTTACTTCTTGTCTAACAAAATACAACTACAAATGATCGGTGGCATTTTCATTGGAATGAAAATATTCATAGAATAAAATGCATACTTCCGTTACATTTGTTTCGCAAAGAAACCGGATTAGTTGTGTGTGCAATATTTGTAAGGATCAAACACGACAGGATGTAGAGACATCAACAATCCAGGATTTGCAGACCCAATAACCCAGGATGTGACGCCGGTACGTTCCTTACGCTCAACAGGATTTTCAATTTCACACTGATCCATAACACGAGTCTGCTAGCAATTCTGTCTGCTTTCCTTAAATGTGCGAAACCAAATAGAAAGTCCTTTGTTTAAAATTCATTGTTGGTGACAGTTATGTTTTAGAGAATTGCGCATAGGGAAAAGCTAAATCCGTACGTCTCATAAGCAAGCCCGGGACCATGTTACTTCCAGATACATCTGTCATTCAGAACGGGTCGTTTTAAGGAGGATTATTACCTAAAAAATATGATTTTTGCATTTTTATGTGTAATTTTTAAATAATATTTTTTTATTTTACCAATGAGTTCAAAAAACTACACAACTAGTATCCAAAAGTCTTGCTATACAGGGTGTTTCAGAATTCCCTACCAATACTCTAGGATATTGTTACTGGGTAAGAAACATATCTAAATATCATATTTAAATTGTCCGGAAGTCCTTAGTTACTTACACAGCCTCCATTTTGTTTTTTCACTTATAATACTTTTTCTGAATAATGGTTAAACGTACAGAATTGAAACTTTGCACAAACATTTATGGCAAATAGACAAAGCTACAAAAAAATTATGACAATTTTTCAAATTCGTAAAACAAAATGGCGGCTATTTAAAATTTTGTTTCTCAAATAACTCGTGAACCGTTGATTTAAAAGAAAATTTACAAGAATAACTTTTTTTAGGTATTGTAATTACAAATCGATTGACACCAAATTCTTTCAAATTAGAATTTTAATGACAGTAAGCAGGCGGAGACTGTTGCATTGTTGTGGCAGACTCAAGTCGCATGCCTTTACATGCACTGCAACTCAGCTCTAGCGGTCACCTATCACTAAAGCTACCATATCTCAGTTAATATTTGTTTAATTTGAAAGACTTTGGTGTAATTACAATACCTAAAAAAGGTTATTCTTGTAAATTTTCTTTTAAATCAACGGTTCACGAGGTATTTGAGAAACAAAATTTTAAATAGCCGCCATTTAGTTTTTTGAATTTGAAAAATTGTCATAATTTTGTTGTAGCTTTGTTTGTTTGCCATAAACGTTTGTGCAAAGTTTCAATTCTGTAAGTTTAACCATTATTCAGAAAAAATATTATATGTGAAAAAAACAAAATGGAGGCTGTGTGAGTTACTAAGGACTTCCGGACAATTTAAATATGATATTTAGATATGTTTCTTAACCAGGAACAATGCCCTAGAGTATTGGTAGGGAATTCTGAAACACCCTGTATATCAAACGGTTACCGAGATATTAAAAATATAAACACAGTACGTTGTATTTTGGGGCTACAATGTTAATATAAGGTAAGGAAAAACTAATATTTCACTTATTTTATTATGTATAAAATAGGTGAATTACTTTATTTAAGGACAAATGTTGATGATACTTCTTGGTATAAACGGTAAAAATAAAAATCTTTTATGCTATAAGTGCCTATTTTCAGTGTTCCTCACAGCAGCAAACCAGCACACTCTTTCCCATAAAAATTTTATGGAAAAAACTCTCTTATTTATTAGGGATTTTGATTAGACTTGCCATACATTACTATAATCATATAACTCATTTGGAAATCAGCTCAGTTCTGCTGCGTCGGTGTCTTGTATTTTAGATTTTAGACATTTACAATCACGATCAAGATCTAAAATCTTGTCTCATTCCCAGTACTTCTTATATCTCTCAAGACTTGTGAACGTATATTGATTTTTACCACTCCTATTATTTGAGTGCCTTTTATAGCTAGGTAGATTAGATTATTGAAATGGCGACCAAACCACAAGGTAGGTATTTTAAGCCAAGTATGAATGAGGATTGAGTGTAAGATGATTGTGGTGCGATCTTGTAGTCTTGTTACTGTCTAAGGCTGACATGTTCCTTAGACAGGACTGTTAATTAATAGCACAACAGCCGATGGCAACTAATGGACCTACAGTTTAACGTGAAATCCGAACCACGGCCTCTGAATTACGAATTGATCTAATCATGATGATGGTCTTTGCGGATTAACGTAGTATTCAATAGTGTGGATGTTACTCCACACATAGACCATCGCTCATAACTATCCACAATCGTGACCTCCAAGTAGCTGGATTACAGGATGACGCCAACGTCCCAGGTACTATTTGTAATGTTTTTAACTAACTTAAAAGTTTTTGTTTTCAGCTTTATACAGGCTTAGTCCAGATTATATACAATCCTTGTCATGTTCTGGGTTCCAGATCACCTGAGGACGGGATCAGGTTCCAGATCCCGAAACGTCGTGAAGTTTTGTTTTGCAAATAGTGTTGGAAATCTATCACACGATTGAAGAACGTAACGCTCTAATATATGTTTACTAAATATAATAGTAACAGGAACCAGGCAAGAATTTTACACGGATAAAAATAAAAGAATAGTACATAAAAGGATAAACTACATTGGACATTCCACTGCAGAGTTTAACATTGAGAGGCGGTTAGTTAAAAAGTACCTGTAAGAAGTTTTACCATAAGTTAACAGCAAATAAAGATAAAAGTATATAAAGGGAAACCTAGAAGCAGAGTGTCAATTAAAAAGTTTTTTGTCCAAAAACGTAAATACTCGGAGGATTCTCAATTACGGCCTAGTAATCTGACGTCCTCCGATTGGGAGAGAAGGATTACAGGAACTCATCAAATTACGAGCAAATACGGTCAAAGGGCGGTTCCGGAACTCGATACGACCGAGATATCGAACCGTATTAATCCGATCTCACGAGGCGTTGCGATATTAGCTTCGATTTATTAGTAGTAGTAGATCCATAAGATGGCGCTGATATACCAATATTAGGTAAGTTCACATAAAAAAAATACTATTAATCATCTAAATAAATAACTTTCGGTAAATAAAAATAGTTTTATTCAAACACAATGCAACTATAAAAAATTATTCAACTATTTAACTCGTCCAAAGATGAATATTCCAAAAAAATTAAACATCTTTCACTAGGATGCTGAAATCTACAAATCTATATAAATAAAATTAGAGTTTTGTCTGTACATTGATCAGAGTTATTCATTTTTTAGTTATTTTTACGTTTCGTGCGTTAGAGAAGCCGAAACAAGTCTTTTCTTAATTTGTGTCTGTTTGTCTGTGACGCTCCAGGAGGCATTTTACGCCGATTTCTCCGAAAGAAAACGCGAGAACTGATAACAATGAAACTTATTTCATGCATCCTCTACATTCCGTAGAAGGGGTTTTAAAGCTTAAACTTGTCCGCCACCCCTTTTTAGGCGTCAGTAGCGTCGGACTTTCTTGTTTAGTGTGCCACAAAGCTTATGGTACAAAAAATTATTTCAGGGATTGCTACAGAATTATCCGTTATTATATATACGGATTTTAAAATTCCTGCTCCGTATACCTTCAGAATACAACAAAAATACAAAACAAACTAGTTGGGATACGATTCACGACACTGGATAGTACCAAAAAGTTAATAATTTATGAATTTAATTGTTTTCAAAGTCATTACAGGGCAAGCATTTTTTAAATATAGGTTTTATAAATTAAATAGAATTAAATTTTTGAAGACATTAAAAATATTATACCTGACAATATTTCACGTCCACAAATAGCAAATAATGAATTACCCACGATGCAGCAGGCCTGCATACTCAGCGAATTTCCAAGTCAATATTAAGACAATTGTAATTTATCACAAGTTTTATCAAAATATCTGTAAATAAAGAAGAGATTTTGCTTATTCTCCATAAGATCAACATGGGGAAGAGTATGCAGGTTTGCTGCTATGAAGAACACTGAAAATGAGTATTTTTAGCATAAAGGATTTTTATTTTGACCATTTATACCAAGAAGTATCATCAACTTCTGTCCATAAAAATAAAGAAGTTTGCCTATTCTGTATATGATTAGTTTCTTACCTATGGGAAATTCGCTAAAAACAGAATGAACTGACGTACGAATTCAGGGATTCGCTTAAAATTTCTCCACGAAAATAGATTTTGGCGGTAAACTTCTCCAAGGAGAATAGAGAAAACATATTGCCTGAAAGTTACTTAGGATAAGAATGGGATAACAGAATTGCCTCATAAACAAAACCACACAAAGAACCTCTTGTGAAGTTGCTTTTAAAATGGTAATGCCACTGCTTGCGATGCCAGCCGCATTAGAGAAAACCCCTATCTTTAGAATTTTATGGATTTATTGCATTAATGCATTTTATACCAGTTTAGTATGTCCACCAATAAAAATTAACCTAATTTAAGATGCGAGTGTGTAATAAAATTATGAGATATAGTGACTATGTAGGGAAGAATTGTGTTTTTACTTTACCCTTAATATATACAGAGTTTATTTTGAAATTATATACTCGTGCTGAAAATTATAGTTTCATAAATCGTGCTCCAAGGGAAAGTTTACACAAAAGCATTATACAAGTTTTAATGTTCGTCTCTTTCTCTCTCACTACGCAAAACAAATAATTAATAATTTCACAAATAAACCAATATCACAAAGTAGACATCTGCTTTCGAACAAATCTATATAAATAAAATTAGAGTTTTTTCTGTACATCGCTCAGAGCTATTCATATTTTAGTTTTTTTTACGTTTCGTGCGTTAGAGAAGCCGAAACAAATCTTATCTCAATTTGTCTATTTGTCTGTGACACTCCAGGAGGTATTTTACGCCGTCTTTTCCGAAAAAACGGGGGAACTGATAACAATGAAACTTATTTCATGCATTCTCTACATTCCAGAGAAGGTTTTTCAAAGTTTGAAATTGTCCGCCACCCCTTAAAAAGTAAATCACGAGCATTTAAAAACCCACTTTTTACACGATATTAGTCGCATTTTGCTTCCAATTATCAATGAACCACCTACTGGTAATAATCAGCTGTCTTTGTAGTTTAATCGTTTAATTGAAAGAAAAACAAACAGCTGTAATATCAATATTAGATAGTTCATATTGGCCATTGAGTTTAACCCATTTCGAAATCATACTATATTAAAATGTTATTTTAACGTATAAACTAATTATAATAATGGTATAAATGTTCTAATCTATCTAATTGTAAAGTAATGTTAAATAATAAATCTGGGTTTATTTTCTTTGAACTGATTTGTTTAGGATTTTAGGTTTACATTTTGGTATGATAATCTTTCTTCTTAAAACTAAATCCAACAACCCGTAAAAGGACGGTCTTACTGCTAGTGAACAAATCAAATTTATTTCCTTTCAGTTACATGTAAAATGTTTAAATTAACATTCCATACAAATATTTATAAAATAACCAAACATTTTGATTTAGTAGTATTATGAATCAAAAGTACAGATTGATCTTTTCGACCAAGTATTTATCGTGTAACAACTTTGTTAGACTCCAATCTTAATTCGTGACAAAGTTGTTGAAAAAATACTTCTCACTACTATATCCAGTCACTTAAACATGATCGATTTCACTTTAAGTTTAAATGTTCAAGCTAACTGTGAACTAAATAAAAAATATTAAAAATCGAAATAAATCCCATTAAAAACATTCAACATAAAAATTCAAACGTATTTTTAAAAACAACTAAAATCTAAACCAGAGTAATTCCAGAACTAGATATTCGTAATATTTCAACAATAATTTGTATATAGTTTCCAAGTTAAACTTATTACTGAACATATTTTTGAACACATTTTTATCAAAATAAAACTCCCACAAAACTCACTTAAACAAAACATTGTATTCAGTATAATAAAATATTATAATATTTTAAACTGTAATTGTAGCTGATCTAGTAAATTTATTTCAAAAGTCTGATGAATCTTTTTAACAGAATTAAATACTAAATTATTGTTACCTTTCCTTTTTTTATTGTTTCCAAGAGGTTTTTTCAATATAATTAAATAATGAATATTTTTTGGCCCAACTTATTCTCATTAAAAGATCACAATCCTTGAAAATGTTCAAATTGTTTTCATTTACTTCTGATCCAGAGTCTTAAAAATAATAACTAAGTAATCCTCTGTCCATATGTTTGATTTAAAATAATAGGTTTCCAAAATACTAGGAAATAGTGTTATTGTATATTCCAAATAGTTTATGTGTACAAAACCAACGACTCTACTTGGAGAAACAATGTATGAGCAATAATTTCGAAAATTTTAATTTGAAAATTGGAACGTCCCCAACAAAGCCGTCAACTATTGAAAGCGTCCGTGACGTCATACCACACAAGTCTCGCGTAGTTTCTGCCATTTACAATGCAAATGTCATCTGCCCTTACACATTGTTTTTTGGTAAACTCCTCTCACATTAGCATAAAATTTGCATTTCCACAGATTCGGGTTCGACATGTTAGTCATAGTACCGATCCATTTCTCTTGTTCAGCTAAATCCCTAAATCTAAATCCTGAATCCCTAGAGTCGTTTTCCCTAAATTTAGTTTATCCATGGTGCTAGTTTAAACTAGAGCGTAGAAAAATATTTACCATTATAGAGTAAAATAAATGAAAGGTTGAAACTAATTAATTAGTCCTTAACGGATAACGCGCGCCATCAGTTAGGGACTTCGCTAGGATTCACGCGGTAGCTCAGAAGGTATGTAACCTATTATTTATTTTACTACTAAATATTGAACCTCAAGTACCTAAAAATACTTCAAATTATAAAAAATACCCCCGTCGCAGCAGACTTGTGTAATTAGCGAATTTCCAAATCATTAATATAATAATAATGTATGACAAGTTTAGTAAAAATCTGTCGATAAACATGAGAATTATTTGCCTATTCTCCATAAGATTACCATAGGAAAGAGTGTGCTGGTTTTCTGCTGTGTGGAACACTGAAAGTAGACCTTTCTAGCATTAACAACTTTTATTTTGACCATTTATACAATGCTTCATCAACATCTGTCCATAAATAAAAGAGTTTGCCTATTATCCATATGATTAACATGGGAAAAGAGTATGCAGGTTTGCTGCCATGATAAACACACAAACTACTATGATTTTTAAGCATAAATGGATGAACCTCAACCACATGAAGCTAAATATAAAGTTTTATCCAAAAATATTGGTTAATAAGTGAAATATTAATTTTTCCTTATCCTCCATAAGATTAATATTTGGAGCCCAAAAATACAACGTACTGTGTTTAGATTTTTTAATATCTCGGTAACCATTGGAGATAGAGAAAAACTTTGAGAAACTAAATTGTGTAGTTTTTTAGCTAATTCTAATGGTAAAAGATAAAAACTAAACATTTTTTAAATTACATATGAAAAACGCAAAAACCCAGTTTTTGAGTACAAACCCCCCCCAAACTACCCGTTCCCATTGACATGTCTTGATATGTCTGGTTTACGAACTCGTCCGAGAAAATGTAGGAATACACGTATCTACCAAATTTGGTTCAAATATATATATAAAGTTTAACGACGATTGCTTTTGGCCTCTGGGCACCTAAAGTCGAAAAAACATGGTCTCGGGCTTAATTCTTGTCACGAGACCTACAGTAATAGCTTCTTCCCTATGGGAAATTCGCTAAAAGGAAATGCATGTACTTATACAAAAATCTTAACATTGAATATCACTTCAAATAAAACTTGTAGCATAAAAGTAAGGAGAGATACTTTAAAAACCAACGTGTCAATACTCCCTTATTTCAGCCTTAAATTACGTTCACTGTAACGGTGAACGTAACGCCATAGACAATTCTGTTTGCGTGCGACGCGACGACGACAATAGATGAATCATTAATGCAGGAATTCACATGCAGATGGCGCTGCACGGCAGTAATCTGCACGCTGTTTTGAATTCCTAACACAGACATGTCACACGACCAGTTACCGTTGATTTACCTCACCTGGGGAATCGTTCCCTACGGCGAATGTTGATTCATTAGTAATTGATTCGAATCTTTTAGATTCATTAGTAATTGATTCAAATCTTTTAACTTTTGGTTGATCACCTTTCGAAAAAAACTAATCTCAGGAAATACTGTATGTTCAATTTATTAAAGGACAGTTTTCATATTCTGTAGTGTAAATGAATTACGTTCATCCACGAAGACCATACTCATAATTAGACCAGTTCGTAATCAGGCAGCATCATTGTGGCTCTTATCTTCAGTTTAAATATAGGTTAATTAGATGTCTTTGGCTGTTGGCCTATTAATTAACAGGTCTTGTTTAAGGAACATGTCAGTAAATAAACGACATTATTTTACAATCAATTCCTCATTCATACTTTGTTTAAGATACCTACCTGAGTAGATTGATATTTCAGAAGGATAAACGTATTTACCTCCGCTAGAGAATCTTTTGCTACTACTGAACGTTGATTCACAAGTCATTGATTCGAATCCTATTTAACTTTGCTTCATTTAGACTCTGGATCAAAAAAACGTTCAAGAAATACTGTCCTTCCGACTTAATTATAAGTTTGAGTGTTGATGAATCAAAACCCTAATAAGCACGGCCAATAAGATATGATACTTGACATAGTTTATGTTTCGTAATTTCTTCTAAATATTGTTGTCATATGAACGATTACTGGAATTCTGGAGAATATCACTATATTGTACTAAATAAAAATATACTGTGGCGACTTCCTGTAATCCAGCTACTTGGTGGACACGAATTGTTGATAGTTGTGAGCGGTGGTCGGTGAGTGTAGTGTTCTCTTGTGTGGATTAACGTCCGCACTATTGAATACTTCGTTAATCCGCAAAGGCCATCCTCATAATTAGACCAATTCGTAATTCAGAGGCAGTGGTGGGCCGATTTAGATTAAATTCGGTATATATGTATATATTCACGATATCTTCAAGCGTTTTTGTTCATTATTTTGAAGTATCAACGTTGTTATTCAGTTGATCAAACACTCTTCCTTAGAACTTATACCGTCATCGGCGTCACATTAAACAGGTAATGCAACTCAATTACATTAATTACACGCATTCCATTTATATGATTCCTATTATTCGAATACAAATAACTTCATTGTTACTTCACTAATAGAAAAATACAATCTCGGAAAACAAATTTCCCGTAAAATATGCAAACCGTCCCCCTTCCCCCCCACAACCAGTCTGAGCACGGCTGACATTCGTCTTCGCTGGATTTTCAATTTCACACCTTCGTTGAACTTAAGTGTTGAATCGAAAAATGACTTTCATTTGGGACCGAGGCTAGATCGTTATTGTCATCGAAAAATAAGCAGATTTTTAAATTTACATCTCATAAATAATGTTACCGTCTCACTTTTTATCCGAACAATTGTGGGGAATATGTTCGTCAAAATAATGAAGAAATGTCACCAAAAAAATGTAAATATTTAAAGTTAATCATACTGCATACAAATTTATCATCTAAAAATTGCGTTTAAAAATTGTCAGCTGATTTCAAAGACATCAGCTGACTTTTTCTCTCATAAAATGAACAAAATATTTGAACGAAACACCTCACTAGCTTAGATATTTGTTAAAATATCCTCCATTATTAGCAAATTTCCAATGGAAAAGTGAGCTACTCACAAGACCCGCATGCAGACAGTAAAGCCCGGGACCATGATAGAAGTTCATAACTCATACCCCTAAAAACGTTTCGAGGGGGTCATATATATAAGCATATATAAATTTGTATAACTCTCTTAGTTATTGACATAATTTGATAAAATGTCGTATGTGTTTTTACTTATTGAACATCACTGAGTACTTTACAATGTAAAAGAACCCTTATTTCGGCAAACGTGCATGCTCAATATTTTTTTTTATTTTGTGTATTTCTACGCCAGTGGCATTTTTAACGTTTTGATGGGGAACGGTCCAAACCCCGGTCTTGTTACTACCTAACGTCGACCTGTTGTTAGGAAGCATCATTAATTAGTAGCCCAATGACAAATGGCGACTGGGTCCAGATTCGACCCTTGCGGGATTCGATCCGGTGACCTTCAGTTTTGAAGGCGGGTATTATAACCAGTACACCACCCAGCCAGTTACAATACTATTCAATTACTTTAATGGGTATAATATAAGTTCTATAAAATTCGCTCTATTCACGCCAGCGTACTACATGCGATATAGTTGTGTAAACGCTTAGATAATAGTAATAGTAGAAACTTTAGTGACACAATGCCTTGAAATAATTTTGAACACTCTTTTATCGATGATTAGGATAGCAATCAATATGATAAATATAAAATGCAACGTCAACACGCAAATGTAACGATGAAATTATCTAACGCGTGAAATTAGACGGTGGCGCGATCTGTCGGAGCGCCGTCGAACTCACACGGTGAAACAGCAATCATGATATTGAGGGGATCAAAAATCACTTTCACCGAGATGTTTGGGCGCGAACCAACAATTGCAGAGGGTTATTGGGTACGAGCAAAGCGGATCATCTGGCATTCATGGCCAACCGCACGCCTGCCTGACGATCTTGTTTTAGGATTTCGTTGACACTTTTAAGTTTGCACTTGAACAAAAATGTAAAGTACATTTGAATTATTTAGGGATTTTTTCCTTTGTACGTACACCCCTAATAAATAGTAATGTATTTTATCTCCTTTTTGGAAATAGTTTAGATCATGTCCAAAGGGAATGTTTTTAGTTCCTCTAAACAGCTGTCCTTATCACCATATTACGTCACTTCCGATTCAAATTTTGGTCTGTCGGATAGTCAATGTACTCCTCCACCTAGAGGTAAGACTTTTGATAACACTGTAGTAGTATACCCAGCTACTTGAAGGTCACGAATGTAAGGGATGTTCTCTAGTGTGGATTAACGTCTGCACTACTGAACACTATTTATCCGCAAAGACCATCCTCATAACTAAACCAGTTCCTCATTCAGACACAAAGTAGTTCGGACATTCACCCGCTCTATTGGGTGTCTAAGGTTAGGGTTAATATGAATTAAGGGCGAAGTTTAATAGATTTAATAACATATAATCTTGGATCCAAACAAGGACCAGCAGATTCATTTGCTAGTACAGTATCATCAATCAATACATCAATGTCTCCTGAAATAGGAGCATTCCGTTTGCGTTGTTGTTTAAACCAAATGAAGAGTGCTTCTTCGACTTCGGGAAACACACTGGTTCTGAGGGGTTTCCGTTTAAAGGGTCATCTTCAACAGACTTTATGAACACATTAATTTATTCTTTATTCTTCATTATATCATCAATCGTAGGCCGTCCAATTTCATAAAATTCCACTACTGCAGTAGGCGTTTCGCCGCTTTTTACACGTTTTGTAATTTTCCATTTCTCGTAGATTGTTAATGTCTTGTGTTTTCGTTTGACGCCACTTGTGCTTGCCATTTCACACAACTTCACGAACACTTGTACTCACTGAAACAGAAATACCACTGCACAGGAAAGATATACTACACGCCCGGTCCCAAGGTCAACTGAACGGAACTGCTCACAAGTCACTGCATGCTTGATTTATTGTCTCCTCTCGTCGCGCCTGACGGTGCGTCGGATTACCGAGTACGTCGGATTTCAAAGTGTCGGACTAGCGAGGGCAGGCTGTATCATCGATCAATATACAGTAAGTAACTTAGAAGCCAATAATAGAATTAATAGAAGACACTAAATGTATCACGCCATTAAAAAGATTTGTTAACCTGTTTCTCGGAATTAAACCGTCGGCCGCAAGATTGACTGGGACGGTGACGTCACTGGCGACGTCCTGTAATCCAGCTACTTGGAAGTCAGGAATTGTGGATAGTTGTGAGAGATGGTCGGTGGATGTGGTGTTCTCTTGTGTGGATCAACGTCCGCACTATTGAATACTGCGTTAATCCACAAAGACCATCCTCGTAATTAGACCAATTCGTAATTCAGAGGCCGTGGTTCGGATTCCACGTTAAACTGTAGGTCCATTAGTTGCCATCGGCTGTTGCGCTATTAATTAACAGTCCTGTCTAAGGAAAATGTCAGCCTTAGTCAGTAACAAGACTACAAGATCGCGCCACTCATCTTACACTCAGCCCTCATTCATACTTGGCTTATAATACCTACCTTGTGGTATAGTCAACATTTAAATCTAATCTAATCTATGAAGAGCATTCTGAAGCAACCAACAACCAGTTTCAATTTGTAACCGATTTTGAATATTAAAATATTAAGTGTACGTTGACTGTTTCATAAAAACTATAAATGACTATTGATTCATCGTTATAAGTATCCCTTTCATACAAATTTCAATTCTTCGGGGACGATACAATTTAAAGGTGCTAAAGGAAATAACGCCTTTAACACAGAAAGGAACCGGAAGTCAAAACCCATTAGCTCCTACACTTAAACATCTCCCCAGAGCCTCGGACGGCCTTTATTTAGTTCATTACAACTTGGGTGTATTTTCCCTCCAAATTTAATTCGATATTTTAAAATTTTCCAGGGCTAAAATCAAACTTATAGCTCATCGTGTTTCAAAATTCTTGCTACATACTTGAGAGTCTGCCGTATTTTCAAAATGTTTCGTTTTAGGTCCGTTAAAAAAATGTTAAATTTGTAAAAGTGTTACTTGTTACACACGATAGCCTTAAACACATGGTTGAGGTGTCTCATTAAAAGAAAAGTGTTATCCATAGAATTTCATTATTATTAGTCTTTTTTTCACAAAAATATACTTATGAGAAAATTATATACGATGTTTAACATGTGCTTTAACTATAATTTTTCGTGATAGAAAAATAAACAAAGGAAAATTTAATTACTTAAAGTCTTTACCATTAATTTGACCCTTCAACCATCTTTCACTACTAAGATGGCCAATAATGCTGTCACAAAGTTAAATTTTTTCCTGTGGGAATAAAATCCAAGATGAAGTAGACTCTTAAGGGTCAAAAGTGAGCACCCTTCGCCCTGACGTTTGCCATTTCCTATTTAAAATTTATTTAGTTCATCCGTTCTAACCAAATTCAACCATACTATGGTTTAACAATCATCTCAGAAGCTTATCTTAAATTAAAATAACCCAGACCATTCCCTATTTTCGTATGAAAATGGTTATTTAAATTTTTAAACCTTAAATAACACAATAGAGAATTCTATTTAAAAATCAACAAAATATTGAAAAATGTTTGGTTTTGTACTATTTTTACCGACTGTAGTAAGGCTGAAAAGAAATAAATGGCCCTAAAAGGTTTTGCAATCCACCAACCGTATGTCAACGACTATGGATAATTTTAGTTAATATTTCGGGCTGTGCAAAACTAATTTCTTTGAGTTTTCAAAACAATAAAGAATGTTTTCCTTCAAAAGTGAGAAAAATTCACAACCAAGAATTGACAAGGCAATAACCCTAGCAGGGCGATACATTCCTTTTGCTTTGCTGGTTTTCCAATTCAACATGAAATTACGTGTTTCCATCAGAACGCAATTTAAAAACCATAAAATATCTCCTAGAACGTTTATATCACGTATGTTTTTCTTTGATCGATTTACAAAATGTTCCCAACCAATATACCACCCTTGGAAATACATTACATCTAAGACATTCATTCTCCTCTGCTGCGTTTTCAATTTAGTACGAAATGACGTGTTAAGAATCCCAATTTAAAACTAGAAATCGATTTCCTGATGTTCTGCTGAGCGTTTGTGTTATGCTTTTTATACGTAATACTAAATATTTTCCATCACACGCAATTATTGCTTTATGAAATAAACTGGATTTAAGATTTGTTTAAGAATTTGAATTGAATTCCCGGTTAATTTAGTCCTGATTTAAATTCTATTTAAACTTATATGTAAATATGTTAGAAAACAGAGAAAGGAAAAATTGTCACTCGAGTTCAAGAGTAATTTAAATAATTTTGAGACATGAGTATGTCTTTTTTAAATGTAACGATATAGCTAAATAACATAACGAATAACGAAAAAATAACATTTGTTAAATTAATTGCTATCATACTTCAACATGAACGTCCTAAGTTTCAATGTTCACATTTGAAACAATGAAAACATAAAATTACTTGAATGCCAACAGCTGTGAACACTAAGATTTGACAGTTCGGGAAGAAGGAGAAATAAAGTTGATTTTTACAGATGAACTGCTGGATCGAAATTAGTGAATTATTAGTTCGAAATAGTGGAATGGTAGATTTTAAGTTTTCTCCAAATGATTGTCTCTATTACGTTTATCCTTATCATTTCCCAATATTTTACAGATGTTACTTTGTCATGATGAAAACACTCGTGTTTTGTCATTTTGTAAACAATAAATAATTAATTAACAATAATTTAAGAGTCTGCATCAGTGGTAGCCACCTTGGATTTTAGTCCCGTAAGAACAATGTTAAATTCTGGCGCCTATATCTCCTTGACCTATTGTCATAAATTAACGGAAGAGGTGTCAAATTAAAGGTATTACAGTCCTCCAGGGCACCACCTTACAGAACTTCTTATTTTCGCTCTCAATAAAAAATAATAATGATTTATTTTGTAAAATATTCCTGGATTTTTGTTTTTATATCAAGTTTAATTTTTGAACATATTAAAAGGTCACACATCTCATCAATATACTTCAGACGCCAAAGTGAAGGTACGTTCCGCCAGAATTTAACATTGCTCTTACGGGACTAAAATTCAAGATGGCTACCACTGATGCAAACTCTTGTGTAGAGCCTACATCTCTCAGCCTTTTTTACCCGTGCGAATAACGGGTTCTTTGGCTAGTATGGTAGAAAGCATAAAGGAAATCATTGCCACTCAGATTCAAGTGTAATTTAAATAATTTTTAGACTTGATTATACATTTTTAAATTTAACAATACAGCTAAATTAGTTTTATTAACAAAACAATTACATTTCCTAATTTAATTGCTATCATACTTCAATAACTTTCCACCTATCATTTATATTATTTTGATTCTTTTAACTGCCATTTAATTATAGTTTATATTTCTAGTTTCATTCTCTTATAACAAACATTTCTTATTCATTTATCCTATTGTTTCTCAAATAAATTTTAATTTTAAACTAAGCAACACGATTGTCGAATGTATTTGTAAATTCTTTAAAGGGCACACCTAGTCCCATTTAACGGTTATGTTTACTTTATTCCATATATCTCTGGAACCAGACTACATACAGACCTGATATTTGTTTTATTTGTACAATCGTATATGTACAACGGAGCGACAACGGGTACCGCTTCCCCGCAAAATATGCTTTAAATTCTGTGATAAAAAAGAGAGTTATAAACGGCCTTAGCCGAATTACGCAGGAGTTCAAGAGTGCTGAGAATGTACAAGTGTGGACCATTCGTTCTGGTACAATATGACTTCCACAGGGACAAGGCCGCCATCTGGCTGCGACCATCCTCTCATTCACAACTTAATTCTCCAACCTAAGCATTTTAGCGAATTTCCCATAGGGAAGAAGCTATTACCGTAGGTCTCAAAGACTTAAGAGAAATTTTTTTTCCTTTAGGTGCCCAGAACCAAAAACAATATCTTAAAATTTATATATATAAAATATATATATTTATATATATATGTATATATACATATTTATATATTATGTATATATATATGTATAAATATAATGTATGTGTCTGTTAGCACGATAACTCTCGTAAAAAAAACCGATCGAGACCATTTTGGTAAACTTATTTCTACAAATGCTTGGACGAGTTCGTAACCAGACATATCGTCAATGGAACAATTTATATTTGTACCATAAATGTTTTTGCGTTTTTCACATGTAATTTTTTTAAAATTTTCTAATTTTATATTTCACCATTAATCACTTAAAAAACTACACAATTAAGTTCCTTAAAGTATTTTCTCTATCTCCAACGGTTACCGAGATATAAAAAAATCTAAACACAGTACGTTGTATTTTTTGAGCTCCAATGTTAATCTATTAGGATTAGAAAAAAAAATTTTCACTATATTATCTAACATTTTTATGAAACTTGATATTTAGCTTTGTGGTTGAGATCCATACATTGTGCTAAAAAATCATAGTTTATGTGTTTATCATGGCAGCAAACCTGCATACTCTTTTTCCATATTAATCATATAGGGAATAGGCAAACTCCTTTAATTATGGACTGTTGATGAAAGTTGTATAAATGTTAAAAATTAAAATGTTTGATGGTATAAATGGCTACTTTAGTATTCCTAACAGCAGCAAACTACTCACTCTCCCATTTTAATCTTATGGAGAATAGGCAAAATTCTCATGTTTATCGACAGATTTTGACCAAACTTGTCATATATTATTATTATTATATTATTGATTTGGAAATTCGCTGAGTACGCAGGTCTGCTGCGACGGGGGTATTATGTATTACTTTGACCTTTAAAATGAAAATGTCCTTAGACAGAACTGTTAATTAACAGCCGAATCAATGAAATATGTAATGGACCTACATTTTAATGTGGGATCCGAACCACTTTTGCTTCTGAATTTCGAACTGGTCTAATAAAGAAGGTATTTGCGGATGGACTTAGTATTAAAAAGTGCGGACGTTAATCCACAGCAGAGAATATCCCATCTACCGACCACCCGTCATAACTATCCACAACTCTTCACCTTATAGTTACTGGATTACAGGACACGCCACCGTCACAGACAATTTATTTACTTCACTACGCAGCTCGTGGGACAAATGTCTGTGGCCTTCGGACTGTTAGAAATAAAAAAAATTAGAGTTGTAAAAAATATTTTATAAACTAATTAAAATAATACTGTATAAATATATTAAACTTCCAAATATAAGTAAGACATTTATGCAAACAATTGGCTCTCTGGGAGATCATAGTAAAGATCTCTGACGTCCTAACCTTAGTAATCGCTTCAAAACTGAAGGAATTTCACCAACTCCAAAAAGGCTCTAGATTCGTTTATTTTAATTTTCTTTAGTAATTCTACTCATTGTGTTAATATTAGTATAGACTAGGACGATGGCGTGTCCTGTTATCCAACTACTTGGAAGTCACGAATTGTGGATAATTATGAGCGATGGTCGGTGGATGTAATATTCCCTGTTGTTGATTAATGACTATCCTCATACTTAGACTAGTTCGTAATTCAGAGGCAAAGGTGGTTAGGACCCCACATTAATCTGTAGGCCCCTTAGATATGCCATTGACTGTTAGGCTTAGTCAATAACAAGACTACAAGATTACACCACAATCATTTTACACTCATTTCTCATTCATGCATGGCTTAAAAATACCTACTTTGGCAGGTCACCATGTCAAACAATAATCATCTATTCTAATGTAATTAAACTCATTTGGACTTATACAATGTCATTTGGATTTATTATGTAACACAAATGTAAATTCTCAAGTGCAGTAATCACTTACAAAATTAGTTTCCCCACCATTTTGCGTTTGAAAAGTCCAATATTAATATGGTATTAGAACAAGAACAAAACAATCACACAGTGGCGAGCGAAGATCGAAAATGTAAATTGTGTGGTTACGTTTATATCCACAATAAACATGCAGTATTAACACCTCTCAAACCAACAATACGCCAGTAGTCATCAGTAGAATCGTTGAACACGAAGATAAGAAGAAATCGATTGTGACACAACGATAACAATTATAGTAGAAACTAACAACACGCTGTAAAACCATATTCGATTATTGGTTTTATGTGTCGGCGCTCAGACAATAGTAATTATTGGACCTTTAATTGCATAATACCGTGAAATATTAATTACTCGTTTTCGATGATTGTGGCTGAGCTTCATGTTATGGTGATTATTCCACATCCATGTTCGCAATAAGCCTATTGACGGGAAACAATTAAACAGACTGAACGACGACGAAGCGATAACCCTCTTTTTAGATATTTATCGATTGTTTCGAAATGGATAACCGAGATATGAAAAAGCGGATCCGTTACGCTAAATCGAACATTTTCAGTTTCGATTTAACTACGATTTAGTTGTTACCAGATCATTTTTTAGGAACAATAAATTATTGTTCCTAAAAAATGCTTAAAAAGTAAGAAATGCTTATTTTGAAGCCGGAATATCATAGCTCTACGTGTAGCACGTCATTAGATTAGATTAGATTAGATCATTGAAATGGCAACCATACTACAATGTAGGTATTTTAAGCCAAGTATGAATGAGGATTGAGTGTAGGATGATTGTGGCGCAATCTTGTAGTCTTGTTACTGACTAAGGCTGACATGTTCCTTAGACAGGACTGTTAATTAATAGCCCAACAGCCGATGGCAACTAATGGACCTACAGTTTAACGTGGAATCCGAACCATGGCCTCTGAATTACGAATTGGTCTGATTATGAGGATAGGCTTTGCGGATTAACGTAGTATTCAATAGTGCGGACGTTAATCCACCCAAGAGAACACCACATCACCGACCATCTCTCACAACTATCCACAATTCGTGACCTCCAAGTAGCTGGATTACAGGACGTCGCCACCGTCCCAGTCGTCAGAAAACTTGGAAGACTGTATCTTTTTATCTTCCATTTCAACTAAAAATGGCCATCATTTGCAGTCCCACAGCCTCCATGGCGTGGTGACTTCGCTTCGTATTAGTACACCTTTGCTTGATAAACAAAATTAACTACCCATCACTCGGGGCTTAGTGTCTGAGTAGTGATTTAAAGACAACGAGGTACCGTAGCAGGGAGGACGTGAGTCATATAGTTTGACCAAAGGTGTTGATCCAGAATATCCACATATCTCCTTAGCCCTAAATTTGAAAGTATAATTCTTTACCAATTTTACTTCCTTACCCTTAGATAGAGTTAGTATTGGAATACTCTAGATTCCAGCAACTGAAGGAAGATTCAAATTACAGTCTGACAGATTGATAAGATAAAGCTCTTAGCTGATAATTTAGCTATTGTTTTTTTTGCAAAACGATAGAAATACCAATTGGTGGAAAGGAATTTTAGATACCAGGATGTATACATCACCAACAACGAGGTCCTTGGGCAGAGCGAGGGGTTTCTCTACGGTTTCTCTACATCTAAATTTCCTTCCCAACCATCACAAGCTATCGATGATGATGTACCTGGCATTTTCTATAATACTCAAGGATTAAACGCTATTTATAACAGGATAGATGATTCGTTACGTGTTTTTTATTATACTTACAATGCTGGTTAGTAAATCACACCATTTACCTGAAACAGAAAAATACGTTACAATTGCAAAATGTTCAATACATTAAGGGCATAAATTAAATGCATTATGGGCAATTTCATTTTGTACGGAGCATAAAAAGAACAGTGCGTTTTAAATTACTAGTGCAAAGCTGCCTAGAGAGTTGGAAGTTTAATTAAGTTGAACGAGTGGCTATAAAATATCAAGGCGGAATAAACGGTTGGAGACAATTAATCTGAATGGAGTGTGGTGTCCCCCAGGGCTCTGTGTTTGGACCCGACCATGTTATGTCGTAAGTCACTGCGCAGGACTCTGTAGACTAACTATCCAAGAGTTGAGTAAATTTTGTAACCAGTAACACGTAATGATATGCATTTTGAAGATTAGTATGCTTAAGTAGTTAATGATTGAATACAATTTAAATAATAATCTTTTTAAGATCAAACTATAAATTGACTGAATTATTCCATTTTTGAGTGCTAAAAATAACCAGGAACCGTTAAGGTAGCTCAGAGGTAGCGCGCTGTCCCAGTAATTTAAAAGTTGTATCGACTAGTGTGGAGACTTCCGCCAGATAATGAGCAATTACCTCATGCTAGCCTGTTAGACTACCACTGCTATGGTACTTAACTATTTTGTTCACCGCACCTAATTAAGGGCATAATTCCACATTGATTGTCAGTTGAGGTTTTGTTAAAAAACAATTTAACAAGTAGAAAGGCGCAAAACGTGTAACGAAAGTAACTTCATTTGGTCATGAGAACAGCTGTTTAGAGAAACTGAAAACATTTTCTTTAGACTAAATTATGATCTTAGCTATTTCTCACAACGAAGTAAATACAAAATTTTTGTTTAGTATATTTATGAAAAAAGAATAACGGATGTAACTTTGTAGACAATGTAAAACATTTTCCTCCGATATTTTGACTAAATACTCAACATCGTACAGAACGTTTTTAAAAAAATGTACTGAACCATATCCAATGAGAGAAGATAGCGTATACAATTTCTAAATAAAAAAATCCTTCCTGTTGGAAAGAAAGGTTAACAGTAAGTTTAACGTCTAACACAATATCGTCGAACAGTAGCTTCTAAGCTAAGAGGAAGAATAAACACAGAGGGAACGAATTTGGCGGCGGAGTCGGTCTCATATTGTGTCAAGATTAATGGTTTTCACCTTAAATCTCCGCCCTTGTCCAGGTACAGCGGTAATGGCCTGGGCATTACTGTATCGGACCTTGCACCTTAAAAACTTCATTAAGTAGTAATTGGTTTTAGCGAATTTTGGAGAAGCTATTACCGTGGGTCTCGTGGCAAGACCTAGACCCTTACAGCAGCAAACCTGCATACTCTTCTCCAAGTTAATCCCATGGAGACCAGGAACCATTCTTATTTATTACGGATACTGATTAAATCTATTATATATTATTATTGATTTGGAAGATCGCTGGGTACACAGATCTGCTGCGACGGGGGTATTTTATTTTTACGGTATGAGCTAATCTTAATTTAACGTATTATTTGTATCAAAGTTTTCGAATTTGAGTGGATATATAATAAGGAAACTCTTTTATTTACGGACAGATGATTAAAATTGATTGATGAAACTTGCTATATTGTCAAAAAAAATTTATGGTAAAAATACCTCTTCTTTCAGTGTTGCTAACAACAGCAAACCTGCATACTCTTTACCATGTTAATCTAATGGAGAATTGGCAAACTCTCTTATTTATTGACAGACATATAAATTAAACTTTTCATATTGTTGAAAATTCGGAAATTTGAAGTACGCAGGTCTGCCAAGAGTATTTTACTTTCTCCCGTTATACATAGTATATGGAGAAAGTTTTGTTTGCGTCAAAATTTTAGAATTTGAGTGGATTTATGCGGTTATTAGTTCCCTGAATCGATAAAGTGGTTTTCTATCAGTCTGTCCGTCTGTCAGTCTATCTTTGTATAACCCCCTGATTCTATAAAATTACTTACATTGGTAATATCTCTGAACCATTTTTCTCACTTTTTTGTATTTTTTATTACAAATTATTCAATAGTGCGAATTTTAATCCACACCGGGGAATAAAACATCCACCGACCATCGCTCATATCTCGGACAGTGCGTCGTCCTGTAATCCAGCCACTTAGAGGTCACGAATTGTGGATAGTTGTGAGCGATGGTCGGTGGGTGTAGTGTGAATTAACGTCCGCACTATTGAATACTACGTTATTTCGCAAAAACCATCCTTATATTTAAACCAGTTCGAAATTCAGAGGCAAAAGTGATTTGGACTCCACGTTTAACTGTAGGTTCCTTAGTTGCCATCGGCTGTTGGGCTATTAATTAACAGTCCTGTCTAAGGAACATGTCAGCCTTAGTCAGTAACAAGACTACAAAATAGCACCACAATCATCTTACACTCAATTCTCATTCATACTTGGCTTAAAATACCTAGCCAGTGGTAGGGTCGCCATTTCAAAAATCTATTTATACTTCGTGACTTTTCTAAAGGTTATATTTACGTTGAGTGTAGACTAAGAAAGAAAAATACAATAAATAAACTATCAATTACCTCACTAAAAACCACATGTGTTATGAATTAAACAATATACCTCAAAGTGAAAGTGTAGAAATACATAAAATCTCTGAACAGAGAGTAAAAGCTTAGTTCTCTCTCACGACGGCCGTTAATGCCACCGACAGAAGAGAAGGAAATTGACAAAATTTACGATGTTACTAACGTCTAACGTCTCACTCGGCCGGCGATAAAGAGGCTGGATAAAGGGATAACTTTGAATCTCTGCTTCGACTCGTCTCGAGTTTCTCAACTGCACTTGGTCTCAGTTCAGGTATGAACTGCATTTGCAAAGTTCTACGTCATTATACAAACTGCCTTAGTTAACTCTTAACTCCGAGTTAGCGTTTCTTCGTCTCTATATTTGTCTAAGAACAGTTCATTTCTTTGAGCTATCTCAGTTATTCTTCTTCTTAAACTTACTGCAGGGGAAATTAAATGAAAGGAAACACATTTAATGAAATTTAAGTGGTCTTGTTACTGAATAAGGTCGACATGTTCCTTAGACAGAACTGTTAATTAATAGCTCAACGGTCAATGACATATCTAAAGGACCTACAGTTTAACGTGGAGTCCGAACCACTACCTCTGATAATTACGAACTGGTCTAATTATGAGGATGGTCTTTGCGGAATAACGTAGTATTCAATAGTGCGGACGTTAATCCACACAAGAGAACACTACACACACCGACCATCGCTCACAACTACCTACAATTCGTGACCTCCAAGAAGCTCCAAGAAGAACACGCCACCGTCCCAGTCATTTTATTTACAATTTACTCACGCAGCCTGTGAGACAAAGTTTTGTGGACTGTTAGAAATTTAAAAAGATTTAGAGTTAGAAACAATATTTTACAAACTAATTTCAAGATACTATAGGAACACATTATACTTTCCAATATATGTAAGATATTCCAACCTTTTTCATTTACTGATCTTATGTTAAAATAATTTTTACATGGATGGATATGTCTTGGCTCTGGGGGGTGTTGGTGATTTTTAAGATGGAAAACATGTAACAGGTTTCCATAGAAACTACCAGAACTATTGTATTGAATTTTAAATATAAAAGAATAAGAACAGCTCTTTAGATGAACTTAAAACATTCTCTTTAGACATATCCATGACCTAACCGATTTCCCACAGGGAAGTAAATACAAACATTTTTTTCGGTAAGTTGTTTACGCCCCTCTTAGTTGCAGGTTTCTTCGTCACAGCTCCAGATAAATTTTATTCGGATTAAAAACACGGGTTTCTGCTTGTACAAAAAATAAGCTGTATAAGTGGACTGACACATACTTTCTCCCTTAAGTTAATTTAAAAACGACAATCTTTAAATACCACTATCATATTCTTTAACGTTTATCTAAATATTATTTCATAATTTATTGTTTTAAACTAATTCTAAATCTAATTTCTGAAAATTACTACAAGAGAAACAGAACAAAATTGGTAGTATTACATGGGAGGCAACCCCCGACGTAATACCAAACTGATACCAACTAATCGACTGGAACAAAACTATCGAATTCCAGAAAACTTTTTCTTATCTTAGTCTACTTGGTGAAATGTTTGAGGAGTGTATAAAGTCATAATCAAGGCCGATTGTGGGCGTGGAAGCAAGATTACAGACCGTGATCATCACCCTTGCAAATGTAGTCCAAAACCAACCTTGGGCTCGCTCCACCCCAGTTATGTAACGTTTCTATGTAAACTAAGTCTGCGGCGTTAATTTATGGAAAAGTAAAAAAAAATATCTTAGAACTACAATTAGAGACGGATGGATAAAATAGTTTATTTTCCAATAGTAATACGGAATTAAGTCGTAAGAAATTTTGAAATATTATTCTTTAGCTTCTCGTGAATACAGTTTTATAGTTACATATATTTATACGTATACATACGTATGTATTTACATGGACATTACAACAAGCGCTAAAGGAAAACAGTGCTCGTATAATGACAAAAATTTAAATTATTTAAAGTAAATTTATTTTCTACCCAGGAAACCTACAAAATAACTACAGAAGAACTCTCATACGAATACATTAACCTTATCTTCATGATTATAACTAAAATGTTTGTATTTACTTAACTGTGGGAAATTGTTAGATCATTGATATGTCTAAATGGAATGGTCTCAGTTCATCTAAACAGCTGTTCTTATTCTTTTACCTATATTAAAAAGTCAATACAATAGCTCTGGTAGTTTCTATGAAAACCTGTTACATGTTTTCCATCTTAAAAATCACATATCCCGTGTTACACAAAATTTCTTGAATCCTTTTACAGAAAGAATTTTACACTGACAGTGCTTATTTTAGGATATAAGATAATATGACTTATTTTATAATAAACTAGCTGACCCGGCGAACTTCGTATCGATAATAATAAACATTTGATTTTTAATCATAAAACATCACAAAAATCACAAATCACAATCACAAAAATTTTCTCTGATAAAAATTATATTTATACAGTAATTACATATCATTGATTACTTACTATTTTATGCTTGTTTCTTTGGCTTCCTCAATGGTTCAAATAAAAACAGCTGCTGTTTATATCTTAAGAGTTAAGATACATGTTGGAATCCAAAACAAAATTATTTCTCCATAAGATTAACATGGGAACTTTAAAGGCGTATAGGGTAGAGATTTATGGGAAAATCGTCACAATAACTATTAGACTCTCCTATTTTAGGCCTAAAGAACCCGTATACCAAATTTCAGCCTCCTAGGTAATCTGGAAGTGGGAGAATTAGTGATGAGTGAGTGAGTGAGGGCTTTGAATTTTATATATTAAGATTAAAATTACAAATTATTATAAATAATACTGATGGGTTTTATAGCTCGATTAGTTGATTTACGATGCAGGATGTAGGCCTAGAGGGTTCCACATGAGAGCCATTGCACATCGAGTTTTCAGGCTGCAGAGCTTGGACATAACCATGAATATTAATTAATGCAAGTGCCCAGACGTCATATGCACCTGTGCAATCTGCGTCCAGCCGTGACGATAATAGCTCATTGTAATTATCCACTGTCCCTTGGTCCTGTTGCTTGTTAGCTTTCAATAACAATGGAAATACATATATAATATATTACAGTAGCCTAACTTGACGTTCTTTGATATAAATAGTTATTTATGCGACAAAGGATTAAAGTGAAACTTTTTGTCCACGAAGGAAACTGTTATGAAACAATTTCACAACAACTCGACTTTGTTGAACTAAGAACTAAAAATAAAAATGATAATTGTTTATTTAACAATTATCACAAACATTTCTTTACTGACTTGCATTAACTCTTTATTTAGATAAATTTCAACAAACAAAATGGCTGACGCTCAGGAAAGAATGCGGACGCAACAGTGATGCCATCACATCAAAATGTTGATCAATTTTCGCTATATCTATTGGTGTACGGAGTGTTTTAGGATCCTTCTTGGAAGAACTTTTCCTCCCTTGGTACTAAAAGTGTCTACTTTTCTCTCTAGGTACTAAAAGTGTCAGAGAGTCCCGTGAGATGAAATGTAGTACTTAAATACTCTATTCCAGAGAGTTTAGGACGACTTACGTAGTAAGTTTAGAAAAGGTTTTTTTAGAACTCTCTACAAACATTTTGACGTCAACCCATTGTTACTAAGTCAGAATAAAAACTATTCATTTCATTTTTGAAAAGAATATTTTAAAAACACCTACATTGGACATACCAGAAGCCTCACGCCATAAAAAGTGTAACATTCTTTTATTATTTTCGATCTTCAAAAACTAGTTTGTTATACGATTTTTATAAGAATAGTTTGAAAGCTATAAATATTTGAAATTAAAATTTTAAAGGACGACCATTTCGATTTTATATCTTATTCTTAATGATTTTTGAGAAAATATTTTTTTATTTTTTGTCAATTGAATTCTGATAATTTGACGCAGTATTGACTTTTTCTGATTTATAACCCCAGATGTACTCCGATTTAAAATACATTGTGATACGAAGATTCAAATGAAAACATTTTGGACTCTAATAAATTTAAATTTTAAGGAGGACGTAAATATTCGGCTTTGTGATATGGAAGATTATGTTATTTTTTACTTTATTAACTTAATGTTCATGCGGGTTACCAAGGCTGACGTAAAAGACCTAAATAAATATTTTAAATCACTTTTAATTTATTCAAAATACAGCTTTAAAATCGGAAAGTTTTTTACCCTTCAAAAATTCTTCAATTTTCTCCGATGTAACTGTAATTCTACCCTACTATTGGTCTAACTATTAGGATGGTCTTTTGGATTAACGTAGTATTCAATAGTGCGGACGTTAATTCACACAAGAGAACACTACACCCACCGACCATCGCTCACAACCCAGTCGGCTGCCTATACCAAGTCGAGGGTAAGGGATCTGCCCTGCTAAGCCCTGACCATCTTACTATCCACAATTCGTTATCTTTAAGTAGCTGGATTACAGGACGTCGCCACTGTCCCAGTCAGTAACATGACTACAAGATCGTGCCACAATCATCTTACACTCATTTCTCATTCATACTTGGCTTAGGATAACTACCCGGGTAGGTCGCCATTTCAATTCAAAATATAAAAAAGTGAAGTTTTTAAATTTCAAATGAAGTGAAAGTGCAATTTCCTCCCAGAATTGAAGCGTTGCACTTCGTGACGAAACTCTATAACATTATGATTACTGATCGCTTCACTGAAGTTCAGTAATTGTCATTTCACTTTTAATGGATCCAATGCACAAGAAGAGTCGTGCCTGGAATAGTCTTGCGTTTTGTGATTTTGAACATTGTAAGGTAAATGCCGGTTGGTATATTTCCTCGTTTTGTTGTATTCCTCTTTTAATTTATTACTTTTAATATTTGTTTAAACATTTTTTTAGTTTAAACTCATATTTCGTATTTTATAAACCGAAGCCACTAATTAGTACATTACCTTTGATAAATTCAATTTGTATATAGAGACTGGGACGGTGGCGACGTCCTGTAATCCAGCTACTTGGAGGTCACGAATTGTGGATAGTTGTGAGTGATGGTCGGTGGATGTGGTGTTCTCTTGTGTGGATTAACGTCCGCAATATTGAATACTACGTTAATCTACAAAGACCATCCTCATAATTAGACCAATTCGTAATTCAGAGGCCGTGGTTCGGATTCCACGTTAAAATGCAGGTATAAAAACACTGTAAACATTAAATGCCATCGGCTGTTGGGCTATTATATTAACAGTACTGTCTAAGGAACATGTCAGCCTTAGTCAGTAACAAGACTACAAGATCGCGCCACAATCATCCTATATTCATTCCTCATTCATACTTGGCTTAAAATACCTACCTGGGTAGGTCGCCATTTCAGTTAAAAGTAAAGTAAAGTAAGCTTAATCAAAAATAAGAATAGATAGCGCTTAAATTTAAGTTTTCAATTAATTATAAACGTTTTTAAATATTTACATTGAGAACATTTGCTTCACGTTCTTAAGTTAAAAAACGTTATATTTTACTATTTACGATTACCATGCTTTCACTAAAAGCTAACAATTTTTAATGAAAACGTTTTAAGGGGATTTTCCTAAATAGCATATTATTACACACACTATTTATTTAGGGTTCACAAGCTTTGCGGCAATGGTTTTCATAACTACATGTTCCATTAAGTCATTATACAAAATAAGAAACATTTTTCATCATTTAAAGATAGTAAAATGTCAAATAAAAAAAATAAATTAGACGTGCGTATTTTAATAACTGTCTAAATAGTCCCGTATCAAGTCCATAAACACGCTGCATTTACACGGTTGCACAAAGGTATAATGAATGTAAAGTATTAGTCACGAGAGCCGGTTGCAGAGACAAGACAACAGCCAGCAAATTGCGGTACTTATGGTAACCGGGGCATTATCCACTTAACGCCACACTTAGAGCAAATGATCTGCTTTGTAAACTTGTATTTCAGCAGAGTTATGTCTTTTATCTTGTAAAGTCACTGAGTGAGTCGTAAATAGTACATTTTTCCATAGTGTTAAATGTGCTTTAGATCATAGCGAATAAAATTAATATATGTGAATTTAAACTTGGTATGTTTAATTTTCCGTAATGATGTTAGTAACATACTTCGAGATTTGACTACCTAGAACTTTTTTCAATCTTTTACCGTGTTTGCCAATAATAATAATACATTTCTTTATTCGTAAAAAATTATGCAGTGCAGTAGTAACCATGTGAAAGTCACATTTCGATCACTTATTCAAAGGTTAACAAAACACACAAATTTACTATACGAGTAGCGATTCAAAACACACAAATTTACTATACGAGTACTTATTCAGCAAAATAAACTACTAGCGATTGCTTAGACATTGACACATTTAAGATGAATAACTGGGTTGCCCCGAGGCTATGCCCGATTGGGGTCCCTTGACTTATGTACTTGAATTCAAAGGAAATAACAGATGTGCCAAGCTGGTTTTTTGCAATGAAATGAGAATATAATTTTAAGAAAAAACATAGTGTGCTAGCAAAAATGAAAAAGTCGACTTACGGCAGATGAAACATAGGTAAAATATAAATTGGACAGTAAATTTGGAACTAATTCTAAATGTTAATCAGCAAAATTAAAAATAAAACAAAACAAACCAAATTTGAGGTTTAAGTGAAACATCAACATCATCAACCTTATGAATCCTTATGAAGTTTACTTAAATATACAGTACCATCAGTAATTTGAGAAGTAAATTTAAATTTTATGTTGAATAACCTAGTCCCGTTTAACGAATAGAAATGAAAAAGGTGTGTATAGAAACTGCTAAAGTGTGTGCTAAAGTGACTACTAGATAGACTAAATATTTGTGATCTCGATTTAAAAACATGCTGTGTTTATCATGGCAGCTAACCTGCATCCTCTTATCCCATGTTTTTGCTATGGAGATTTGGCAAACTCCTTTATTGATAAAACTTGGTGGAAATAATAATAGTTTATCGCCTACTTTCGGTACACCTCACGGCAGCATACCTGCACACTCTTTCCCATGTTAATCTTATGTAGAATAGTTATAGAATTTTATAGAATCTTCTTCCCTATGAGAAATTCGCTAAAATGGAATAGTAGAGAGGTAAACGTAGTTCTGACGTGAAATTGATGCAATTAACAAAAAGTTGAACGTAACATGAACCTAATTAATGGGTTAATGGAATACCGTCATGTTAAGAGCCTGCCTTTCTGCCGAGACATTTCGTCTTATCCTCATCGAACACTTTTGATTTTAAGACAGCAACACTGGTTGATGGTCGTAAAAAATGGTTGAGGCGCCAAATTAAAGGTAATGTAGTTATCTAGGGAAAATTTTCAGAAGAAATATAACTACCACACATTCATATCCGACTGTTAACAAGTAATTAATTTTCCATAGTAGAACAAATTTGATAAATGATTTTATTAATCCAATACTATAATACGAGCTAGGTTTGTATATTTACAAAAGGATCTCGATAACAGCTCTTGTGAATTTCTTTAAATTTTTGAAATAACCGACTAGAAAATAAGAAAATAAGTAAAAATAATTTCCGAGTAGAAAATAAGTTCTAGATAGGTGTAATGTACAGGAAAGTCCCGTTGTTGTAATATTAAGTTTAAAATCTAAAAAAATAACATTAAGCTTATGGAGAATCAAATGTAAACAATACAAATCATCTCTTTATAACCGTTTGACAGTTGTTGAGTGAAGATGGTGGTGAACAATATGTGAATAGAGGTATGTTTTAAGTGAAAAATTATCAAATTAGTTAACAATTTGTAAAAACAAAAGGGTGAAATTACTGTGCGAAATAAAAGCAGAAAAATGTATTTTTCAAAATTTTTTCTAGAAAATTTATTAATTGTACTGTATTGATCCAATGGAACAAACCAATTAAATGGTGTAGACTAAATTAAAATTTCCCTTTCGTTTTTACAATCATCATGCCGTAGCTAACACAATCGGTTTACCACAGACATGTTTCAATGTTTATGTTACATTAATTAAAAAGTATTAAATCGTTTTTATTTAAAGCATATAAACTGTGTTTGAATTGATTACATAATAAATGTGTTTTAATTTAGCTAATTAACTTTTAATATATGTCTTATTCTATCCGGACTCCAGGTACTTTATTTACATACTTCACGATAAGTTTTAGCCTAATAATCAGGAAGCGAATCTTTAATCTTAAATAAACGGTACCAGTGAACTGACACATACTTTCTCCCTTAAGTAAATTAAAAAAAGACAATCTGTAATAAAAATATCATGTTCTACAAAGTTAATCTAAATATCATTTAATAATTTATTGTTTCAAAAATAATCATCCAATTTCTAAAAATAAAAACACGAGAGACAAAGTTAAATTAATTGTTCAAATTGTATGGGGGGGACAGCCGTAACACCAAGCTTTTTTGAGCTGGTTTTGTTCGGTGATTTGACCTTACGCTTCATACCAAGTTTCATGGAAAACAAGGAAGAAATTGATTTTTTTAATATTCTCCATAAGAATAACATTGGGCGCTTTCAGACAACGTACTGCGTTTATCGTGGACAGTAAATTTAACTTTTCTCTGGAACCGTTAGTCGTAGACAATAATTCAAATAATAATTTGTTTAGTTTTTTAAGCTGGTTTTAATGGTGCCAGTCAAGTTATTCTTTACTTTTATTGTTTTCGCTGAAAATTTAAAAATTTGATTTTTGACATTTAAAAGCCCATAACTTTTGAACCGTCATTTTTACAGATATGCGGGTGGTGTCAAATTATTTAGTACTCTGTACACTATAAACTGTCAAATTTTAATAAAAATCGTTAGAGCCGTTTTTGAGAAATTTGGATTTTTCACGTTTTTTAGTTTTTTATGAACTATTAAAAATCAAAAATTAAAAAAAATGAAAAAAAACACCTGGAGATACCGTGAATATATACATACATGCCAAATTTCATCTAAATCGGACCAACGGGGTAGGCTGTGGCACTGTACACATCCAGACACACACATGGACACACGGACACACGGACGGACAGACATCACGTCAAAACCCACTTTTTTGGATTCAGGGGACCCCAAAACGGATATATCCACCCTCAACTCAAATTCGAAAATTTTGACGAAAACAATACTTTCTCCATATACTATGTATAAGGGGAGAAAGTAATCTTAAATAAATAAAATGAGTCTGTCTTTAGCAAAACTTGGTTATCGAGTAGTCCATAATGCTAGAACAAAATTAACATTTTTCTTATGGGACTAAAATTCATGATAGTGGAAGTACTGCATACTGGTTATTCAAATTCAGAGGTTATACAAATAGTTTTCTTTCCGATATCTTTCTTTGCATTCCCCTACAGGATATAAACCTACTGAATTTCATGTGAAACTATATTAATTTTGTTTAATCAATAGTAGTGTCTTATTATAGTCAACCCTAACAAAATTGGCAATGAATTCAGTGTTTCGAAACCACTTAAAAATCTTTTAGCGAATTCCCACAGGGGAGAAGCTATTACCGTAGGTCTCATAGCAAGACTTAAGCCGGGGACCATGTTTACCGTCATATTAAAAAATCTAAACACAGTACATTGTAGTTAGGGAGTCCAATGATAATTTTTGTGGTGGATAAGGAAAAATTAATATTTCCCTTATTAACCAATCTTTTTGGATGAAACTTTGTATTTCGCTTCAAGTGGTTGGGATTCATACGTTTATGCTAAAAAAATCATAGTTTATGTGTTCCTCACAGCAGCAAACCTGCATAAACCTTATCAGGTTAATCTTATGGAGAATAAGCAAACTCCTTTATTTATGTCCAGATAATGATAGAACTTGGTATATGGTCAAAATAAAAATAGTTTATGGAAAAAAGGCCTACTTTCAGTGTTCCTCAAAGCAGCAAACCTCAATACTCTTTCCCACGTTAGTGTTACGGAGAATAGGCAAATACCAACTCTTATTTATCAACAGGTATTTATTGATCAATCTTATCATATACTTGTATTATTATTACCATATTGTTGAGGTGGAAATTCACTGAGTACGCAGGTCTGCAGCGACGGGGATTATTTACAATGACTCAAGAGTATGAAGGTTGGAAAATATTAAATTTCACTTAAACACACTCAGCCCCAACTCAAGTGGATATATCTCTACTTGACGAAGACCATTGTTGAACCAGTCAGCTCGGCTAATATAAAACAATGTAGATTTTCCAAGAGGAAGAAAAACACGAAAATGTTAAATTTCACTTAAACACACTCAGCCCCAACTCAAGTGGATATATCTCTACTTGACGAAGACCATTGTTGAACCAGTCAGCTCGGCTAATATAAAACAATGTAGATTTTCCAAGAGGAAGAAAAACACGAAAATGTAAAGAAAAATGAGGTAGAGATAATGCGTGGAAGTCATTATTTGGGGCTCGGCGGCCGTGGGCGGGTGACCCTCATTTGTTTCACCCCTCTCGCAGAGTTCTCGGTTTTAAATACTGTTTAAAAACGCCTCTTGGAGTTAACTTTTGTTCTCACTGTAGAACCATTGTACCTTGTAACCAACGAACTGCCTACACCAGGGGTTCTCAAGCTTCATATACTCAAGGACCACCGTAAATATGGATATAACGGGATCCCCTACGTTAACCCCCACCCCTACCCCGATTCCACCCCCAGATGACCCCCTTGTATTTCAAATTTATCGTTTAAAAATTACTAATTTAATATAAAGAAATATTTATTTAAATTTATGTAATTTACTGTATTTATTTATTTAATAAATAAACGGTTGGTTTTATAGGTTCATTTTACATAGGCCTAAAATAATATATTTAAATAAGTATGGCCTACCTACTTGAAAAACATGTCTAACTTTATGATTATTCAATATCTTTTATTGGACTTTTCCAACGCGTCAATGTTTTAACTTCACAACATTTCTGGAGATGGAGAAGCTCCTCCCATTTTCACGTGATTGCCTGATAATTTAATATTAATTTAACATTAATATTTGAATGTTTAAAGTAACAGATATATATTAATTATATCATGTTGTCAATAATACTATACTTATCTATGATGCACAACAATAAAACTTTATGATATGTTACTTAAGTGCGAATAATTTTATTTTTTATGTTTTAACAATCTCTTAAATGTGTCGATTTATCTTACTAACTTTTAACTTAAAATAGGTTTCAACTTTTTAGTATATGTCTCTTTGCTGGCTTCAGGTTTCACAGTTCAGAACATGTTCGACGCCAATAAATTGCACAAACAGGAACTACATATTCCATACATTTTTGGCAAGTTCTCGTAGTTCAGCTTACTTTCAACTCGTATATAATCTCTCACAAATCGTAAAGAATGCTCCTTACACACAGACGCACACTAATTACACTAATTACTTAATTAATTAATTAAGACACACTAATTTAAAGTGTCATTTTTTGTTAAATTTTAGGATTTTTAATTAAAAGTGTTTTTGCTAATTTGGTTTTTAATCACAATTTTTTACAAATGTGTAAAAAATCATAGTAAAAAAAGAAAACATGTGTTTTTAAAACTGTCATGTTATTTTTTTTGTTTACATTCATAGTTAAAAAGTTAGTTATAGAATTATATTTAAGTCGCTCAATACACCTTTTCTACTTGTATCTATTATTTTAGTTAGTACATACATCATAAAAATAGCGACGAGGATGGGATAACTTCTACCCATTTCGAAAACGCATTAATCATGATGAAGAACCGGCAAAATCAATATGGATTCTTTGCCACGGTTGATCAGCACAACAGTTTTCACTCTTTCAAATGTTTCCTCAAATGTATGTCCTTGTACCACAATATCACCAAAAACCCATTAAACCCCTTCAATGCCTTGAAGTGAAAAATCCACGAATCGATGCCAGACGTAAGGGGCCACTTTAACACCACACATGATCCGATCTACTTTGTACAGTCCTTTGTCATACATAGTAATTACTATTCATATTATTTAATATGTGAGCTACAAAAATCCAGAATGCTAATTGGTCCCGGGACAATAAGTTTGGATACCGCAAAGTTAGGGAATACCCAGGTTGTAAATTATTGCAGAAGGTAATAGACCTCATTTTACTGAATAAATAGTAATCACAACTCACAGGTTGATATTTAAAATTGAATACCTGGTGACCGAGCTTTGCTCGGATAGAATAAGACATGTATTTTACGAGTTAATTAGCAAAACTAAAACAAATTTATTGCTCAATGAAAACATTTATGTGGTTTAAATAAAACCGTTGTCATACACCTTAATTAATATGGCATAAACACTGAACAAAATTGTGATCCCCGGGCGGGGATCGGCCTCACAATCACCGGCTCGTGAGACCTAAGCGCTAGCCACTGTACTACGACATTGGCCAAGTTCGAGCCGTCGTTTAAGAGTTTTTGGCCAACCTCAATTGTTTTAGCTTATCTTATACTGAATTTAACTGTCCATACAGTTGTTATTATTATCCTGTGATCAACTGATTTTGTTAGAAAAGGAATGAGGATTGAAAAGCAAAAGAGAAATTTAATTTAAACCAGTTATTTGGTTTGTTACAGTGGCTTCAAGCAATAGAATGAATACGTTTTCTTTCAAAACACGAAAGATTTTGGAAATACTTTCCTCTGCTTTTTTTCGCACAGTTATTTTACCCTTTAGTTTTTACAAATTGTTTAGTAATTTGATAATTTTTCATTTATTACATACATAAAATAAATATTTATGCAAAACCTGTATTCACATATTGTTTACCATCTTCAATCAACAACTGTCAAACGGTTACAAACAGATGTTTTGGTTTGTATTGTTTACATTTTGATTCTCCATAAGCGTAATGTTAATTTTCTAGATTTTTAATCTAATATTACAAGAAACCCGGAATTTTCCTGGACATTAGACTTATCTAGAACTTATTTTCTACTCAGAAATTAGTTATTTCCAAAATTTAAAGAAAATCCATCCGTGTGCAAATATACAAATATATATACAAACCTTGCCCGTATTATAGTATTGGATAAACTGTCTCGCCAGTATAGTTTACTCCGTGGAAGAGTGACCAGTCCGGACACGTGAAGCCGCAAGTCATCAATCCGTGCTAAGCCCCCCTGCCCCCCCTAATGGAGCCTGGCTGGCCACTTGCAAAATCTCCGCTCACTTGTTTTTGACCATCACTCCATTTCGTATAAGCCCCCTCACTACTTTACCAGACTTTTTTAACCTCAGTCTATTAGTCATGTGCTGCATTACTCTCAATTAAAATTACTTTAATTTTTTCAGGTTTTCTGGAAGAGGTTTTACCATGGCGGTGTGTCTGAAAAGTATATTTATTACTGTTATCATTATTAATTTGTTCAGGTTTTCTGGAAGAAGTTTTACCATTGCGGTGTGTCTACAAAGTATATATTTATTACTTTTATCATTATTTGATGGTTGAGATTAAAATATCACACTTAAGTAGGTATCCAAAAGTAGGCCAGTCAATGTTTGAAACTTTAAATTATTACATTTTTCCATTTTTATAGCTATATTTTTTAAAGTTCCTTTCTTAATTACATCCAAACTTGCTATAACATTCTTATATCTTCGTCGAAACATCTGATTCGCACCAAAATTCTTCTTTTATCAAGAAATTACTCACTTAAATTATGTAGCTAACAAACTACGGGTCGTTATATAAACATTTCTAACTCCAAACTACCCTTTATTGAAAGGAGGGGGTTTGAATGCATCAAGAACGTTCTTCCTTGATCATATTCCTTGAGTCCTTGAGTGTGATATTTTTTATCACCGTTATTAAAAAATAAGTGGGACTTACGATACACGCTGTACAACAGACGTGCTCCTTGACCTCTTGTGACGTGTGAATTTCCTTTGTCCTTTTTGCTATGGCTCTCTGTGTGTGACTTTTGTTGCTTGTTATCTTTTTTGCAATCTATTTACTGCTTCAAACATTTTTCTTCCAGATTTTTACCGGCAAAGTCCGCATTATGCTCTAATCTTGTCATCTTCTAGGTACCAGCTCACCTGAGAACGAGACGAGATCCTAGATTCCGAAACGTTGTTAAACTTTATTTTACAAATCGTGATGAAAAATATCCGCAATAATAGTATATTCATTACAAGGATGGAAAGTGGTTGTTTCCGAACCACGATCAAGTTTACAATTCGATCAAGTCACTGAATAAAACTTTTAAACCGAGTTATGAACGATATTTTTCATTACACTGTAATCATATTAAGAGAATTAAGAATTATAATTAAGTGATTTAATTTTGGAAACTAACCTTTAGTTGCCCATTTGATTCCTTCAGTACCGGTACAATGGCGACAGTAATACTGTTTTACAGCTGATTTCACAACGCGCTAATAGTGTCAGAAATCGTAACTAAATATTGGTGTGAGTAAAATCTCCAGCTGATTTTCCCATCCTAGGCCGGGAAAATATTACATTCTCTAGTCGCAACTAAAGTTGAAAACAGCTGGTTTTGGTTCAGTGTAATGAAAAATAAATAGCACAACTGAGCTATTTAAATATAGTTTACACTGAAACCAAAATTTTCAAACGTGAGTATTAAAATAATCTGGATAATTAGTAACCGTGTGAATAATGACGTCACAATTTGTAGGTCCTTCCATGTAAAGGATTGAGGGGCGAATCATGGAATTGTTTTAAATTTTCTATTTCTCATTTTTGTGACAGGTTGTCATTGTCAGCAAAACTTAGTAAATGGATCAGCAAATTACATGTAGTTGATTTCAAAAAGAGTAACAACTTCAATATAATGTGCTTTCAAGTCATTATATTTAGTTGGAAGAGATCCCCGAATTCTGAAGGGTATAAAGAACACCAAGTTTATCTCAACTACCAGAGGGGAAAATCCAAGTTCATTTCTTTGACACTGGAGGTGGAAGGGTAAGGCTCCATTTATCAAAAGTGGTCGCCCCCCTCCCCCCCTTCACCACATGGCCCTATCCGCGTCGATAACTAATGCGGACTACTATTCTCAAAAAAACACCTACACCTACTAACATCAAAACTTTTCCGTCATACTATTTCAAAAACAGCTGTTTTAGATGTATGTGTTGAAGTGCAAAAGTTATTATTTTTCTTCCTTGGACTGAACCTATTATGATGATTTTTTTAGTCCTAGGCCGTAAGAGATCATTGTTGAAGATACTTTTGATTGGAGGCCAGCATACGATTGTAAATAACCAATAAAGTAACTGCAACCATCACTATTGATTTTTTGTTTATTGGACGTTTTTGATATCGATTGAAAAACTGGTAATTCACTGTTAAATCGAACTATCGAATGGTTGGGATTGAACTATCGATAATAATAACTGACACTGACATGGCCTAAACCAATCAGAAATCAAGAAAGAACTGCAACAACGTAAGTAACATAACATCTGATTAGTCTAAAGTGGCAAAAATTGTCGACTACTATTGATACTAAATCAGGTAATAATTTATGTTTTACGAGTTTGTTTCTTTTTATTTGCAGGATGACGAAAAATATAGTCAGCGTCGGCTGTTGATCTTGTGCTCGAATCAGAAATGCCCGTTTTTAGTCCTAGTGATGAAATATACTATTACTTGTAGGTTCAAAATGCTGTGTAGTGTAGTGTTCTAAAATCTCCCATAAGGTCAGGACTTAAGTCAGGGTCCAATACAATCTTTTTTGAGGTCCCTATAGACCAAATAATAGTCCCACCAATTTTATTATTTATTAATAATATTTTAAGTATATATGTGACTTCAAACAAAAAAAACTATCGTAAAATAGTCCGATTAAGATCGAATTGGGCAAATTTGTGTCTACATTTATTCGGTGGAGTTCGAAAACCAGACATATCGGTCAAACCAAATGAACTGACCTTAAACAGAAATATTCAACAAAACAGTTCATTATGTTCACTTTACATAGACTTACAACGTACCATTGTATTGATTTACTTTATTAACTAAATTGCATGTTTCAAATGTTGAAATCCACAAACGCACTTTGGAAAAATAAAGTCTGTATCCTGAGGATAAAACCTGTATGGGATGATTACCACTAAATTACATAAAATTTCAAGCTCAAGCTATAGAAGGTCTGTGACCGACACTGTTATAAAATATTACTCCGTCCCTCATATAAAATATTAAATTGAACCCTGGTATAAAATATTATAAAAATCACACATTTGGTTTGGTCTCGGAGTCTTCATACGGATAGACATAAAAACAAGACAGACGTCAATCTGAAAATAACTTTTTAGATTCACAGAGACACAAAATGGAAACTTTCACTCTGAACTCAAATTAGAAAAGGTTGAAAAAAATGATTTTTCCTCCATATACTATGTAAATCTTCACTTAACTCTCTGGAAAAGAGTATGCTAAAATATTACTTTTAGTCCCAAGGGAGTAAAAGTAATCCAATAACAATAACATGAGAGAAATCGGGCACGCTGATAGCAATAGCAGTTGACAGGTAATTCTTGAATGGTAGCTGATAGTTTACATTGATTGCTTTGAGGTTATGTTTGTCAATTTGGTAAATTAAAGTGATTTAGGTTAGTTAATAGTGGGTAATTTGTGACTTGTATTACTTATGTATGTAGGTGGAGGAACACGCAATATGAAAACTGTTTCCTTCGTATACAAAAAGTCACACTTTAATCCTTTGATGCACAAATAACAATTTCCACAACCTACTACGCAACGTTGTTGTTTACACCCTGGAATAGAGTATTAAAGTACTACTTTTCATTCCATGGGATTGACTGATACCGACTTAGTACCAAGGGGCTAAAAGTAATCCCATAAGAATAACCTAGAGAGGATCCATAAATACTCTGTACAGCAATAGATTGAGGTGGCAGAACTGTCCTTTGCGTATACGGTATCTTCTGTTAGACGATCATACTGTTGTTGAAACAAAATGGACAGTAGCAGTGAAAATGTTGAGTTAGGAAATAAAGTTTTCAGATTTTTATTGTGTTCTAAAGAACAAAGGCTTAAATTTATTCAAAATTGCACGTATACTTTAATTATTTTTTCATAGCCAACTTTGTGCTTCACAAATTACAAAATTAAAATGCAGCTTTTTTGAGTAAAGGATCAAATGGAAAAATATATGGGTCTAGTTAAATTGTATACTATTAAATTATAGATATTGTTATTTGTGTAGGTCGACGGAAAATGTATGTGCATCAAGGGATTAAAGTACTTTTTTGCCCACGAAGAGGGTTTCAATTTAGTCCCTTGGGGAGAAAAAGTAAAATTACTACTAATTATCGCTTAAAAGCAATATCATAATTGCGTAATGATGAGAAACGACAAACATCTCCAATTGACATACCAACAGTGTAAGATAGTAAGATAGGGGAAAAGGCGAGTCCGTGGGGATTAGAGAGCTAGTGAGGGCGATGCGCCGTAGAGGGTGTTGAGATGAAAGGGTTAATGTCGCTTTCAAACCGCACCACTCCTTGCCCACCGACAGAGATGAGTATCTTTTTATACACTCCAGCAGAAAAACTCTTAACTTCAAACGGAATATAAAACACAAACCCCTCTCGCGGATAATCTTCAGAGTTATCATTCTCGAAAATTATTTCCCGTTTCGAATTATTTACATTTCCATCTCGGAGTTCGCTAATATCTGACATCCCCTTTAGTTCTGGTAAACCTCGATGAATTATTCACGATGCAGTAAGAGTAAGAAATTATGCAAACGCTTATTTTCCTCCAACGGAATTTATATAAGTAGGAATATTTGTTTATTCCATCCAATGCCATAAAAGGTCATACACCTATTTTACCGTTTACATCCAACATTCCACCCTTGCGATGTTTTTTACTAATAGCTTTAGAAACTATTATACGTTATAAATTTTAATATGGTCTTGTACCAGTTGAGTTTGATACACATATAAAAATTTAGAGTTGATTAAGAAAGAAGTAAATAATAGACTCTTGAGCTTCATTTTGCATTTGTAAATCCTTTAATGCCGGTTAAGACTTAATATTTCTTCCTTTCTTTTATTACATTTACATAAGTTACATAGGTTACATAAGCCCCAAAAATTGGGGGAGTAGACAATTTATTAGGCAACATTACAAAATTTTATTTTTCAAAAACATTCACCACTGAGCCTGAACTAAAAAGGAGGAGCACATGGCTCTGCACCTCTATATATAAGTTCGGTGGGTTACAGGATTCAGTCTGCTTGGACCCTGTGAATCCAACATCCAATCAGAATCGTTCTGTAGGGTTTACAATAGTGTGTCATTGTACTATCCTACAACAAGTTTGAACCAAACTACTTGGCTGTCTTAACCGGCCTACATAAACCTTATTAGAACTTAAATGACAATTTTTATTATATTTTTATTATTTTTAAATACGGTACAGTCTAAAAATATTTTTTTACGTTCTCAAATGTTTAACCCCCTCCCAAAAGGTGTAGTGTGGGAGTAATTTTAAATTTTAAAATAATAACATCAAACCTCAAATTATTAATTTTGTAAATAATAAAAAATATATAAAATGTATAACAACTAATTAAAATGTCCTCCGTTTACGTGGTGACTCTGATATCGCAATTGGTATGTAAGACAGGCATTTCAGTTCAGACTTCAGGCATACTGTACTTCTGACAATTATTAATGATTTAAAATATAATTGTTTGGTTTCCATTTTTTACTTTAAATAAGTAACGACTTCTTCTTTTATTACATTTAAAAAAATGATAATTAAAAAGCTAGGGGTTGTTATATAAAAATAAACACTCACTGTAAACCGCCCCTTTTGGGGTAAGGGTACACTCATTTCTGATTCATACTTTGCTTAAAATACCCTGCCTTGGACAGGTTGCCATTTCAGTAATCAACTAACTTCGATATTTTTTAACGTAAACCCTAATATAAATCTAATTACGTGTTAAATATTGTAGCCACTGTGAACAAGCAGAGGCGAAATTCACTTGTAACAATGTGGCAGAAAGTTTTTCTTCGTGCAAGTTTTAGAACACAACGCTTTATACAAGTTGGCGTTTTAAATTTAATCAAGTGAACTTTACACTGAGTTTCCCTTTATCTCTGTTGTAAAAAATGTGTTTATTTAGACCTAACTGGGTTTTATTTTTTGTTAAGTAATTGAGTCTACAATTTTTAATACGTATAGTAATTACATTCATCATGATGGTATAAAATTTAAAGATGATTTAACGTTGATTTATGGTTTTCCGTTTTCCCCTTATTTTTATCTCATTAGCCTCCAGCTTATTAGTCCAAATTTTCTTTCACTTTATAAGAGAATAAACCACTGACATAAATACGTTATAAATTTCCAGTGCGATGTACATATATGTTGAACTATCCAAAGTACCCGTTCTTCGCGCGGGTTAAAAAGGCTGAAAGGTGTAGGCTCTACTGATACATTTAAGTTATTGTTAATTAATTCTTCATTGTTTACAAAATGACAAACACGAGTGTCTACAACATTTCAAAGTAACATCTGTCAAATATTGGGAGAGGATAAGGATTAATGTAATAGAGACAGTCGTCAGAAAAAAACTTAAAATCTACCATTCCACTATTTCAAATGATTCACTTATTTCGATCCAGCAGTTTATCTGAAAAATCAACTTTATTTCTTCTTCTTCCCGAACTGTAAAAATATAGTGCAAACGGATGTTGTCATGAAATGTAAACATTGAAACCTAAGACGGTCACGGCAGCTCTTTCTTCTTCTTCTTCTTCTTCTTCTTCTCGAACTGTCAAATTTTAGTGTTCACAGCTACATTCAAGTAATTTTATGTTTTCATTCTTTGAAAATGTAAACACTGAAATTTAGGACGTTCATGGGGCGTAGCCCGAGGGGATTTTAAGGGAACTAATATGCCTATGTGTTGCATGAGTTTAAAGTCTACCTTTCTGTAAAATTTCAAACCGGTCGGTTCAGTATTTTTCGCATTTACTTGCCACAACAACCCGAAAACAAACATACAGAAACCACCTCTTCTTTATAATATTATAGATATCGTACAGTAGTACGAGATGTGTAATAATACATTTTTTTATTAGTCCGGGTGAGCGATCTCTGCAAGGTCGTGTCAAACACTAGACAAGAATTTCAATCAGTATTGAACACATTTCGTCACACTGCCGCGAAAACGACCGTTTCTATTACACGCTTAGCGGGTCGAAAATAATCCTTTCCTTCTCTAGGGAGAGAAAGAGTCAGCTGATGTCAAGGTCATCAGCTGGTCGTTATTACAATGAAGAACAGATGAAAATACGTCAATGGTGAGTTATCGATAGTATCGAAAGCGAGCATTATAATAATAATGCTATTATTATTATGTATATTATTATGTATTATGTAATCAGTCACTATTGTGTCTGATTCCAAGTCACAATAGTGACTGATAATCAGCCGATTGTTTACAATTGCAAGAAAGATATTTCATAAGATTATCGGAAGAAAAATGTTGCGTTCAAAATACATTTTTGGTAGTCTACGAAATTTTGTTTCTTATTTCAAAACTTCACATAGGTTACGTGAAAAAGGTCTATTATTCATCCACGTTCCCAAAATTTCAGCTAAAAACATAAGCAGTTTTCCCACACTCCTTGTACGAAAAACTCCAAATTCCCGAATTAACTACCCTGTAACTCATAAAGTTTTTAATTAAAACCTTTAAAAAAATATGCGAAAGCATGTTCATGATACAATCAACAAATAAACGATAAAATTGTGAATTTTTAAGATAATCGATTTTTCCGCCCACACCACCTTAATAGAAATACCTAAAACCCTTTTATATTCTTTGAAAAATCTCCAAGCGACCGTAGAACCGTCAGAACAGCTTAGACCGCTCTATCAGGTGATAAAAACCAATGAAACCCTCCACACAAAGCGACGAGGTTAAATATGCCCCGAACAAACAAGTAGCAAATTGAAAAGGCCCAAGGCTGGATTATCGGGCCAGAAAAAGCAACATTGTGTGCTTAACCTTCGCATGTATCTTTTATAACTGAATAAAACTGAGCTTCGGACCGCGAGAACCCGTTCTGAAACCACACAGATTACCATTCATTCATGTTCACGAAAATGTGTTGAATTTAAAAAAAATACGAGATCTCACACAGTACGCTGGCAGAGCGTATTTCACAGAACTTATTCCCATCATAGTAATCGAATAGTGCTGAGTATGCAGGTTTGCTGCAATAAGGGTTATTTTACATGGTATTGTGATTATATTAAGGCTGCCTACTATGTAAAAAACCCCATACAACTTTTTATCAAATTCAATAATTATGCGAGTTATACAAATTTATCCATTCTCCGTAAGAATTACAGTGAATAACATGTACGACAGCAATTACAACAACAATTAAGACAGTAAACGTAAGTAGGTTTGCTGTCGTAAAAACATGTTTTGAGGGTTTAATAGATTTAATGATAAAACTTAATTCTATGGACTTGGGTACCAAATTTTAAAAGAATATTTAATTAAATGAGTGAGTTATTAATTTTTAGCTATTCTCCATAAGATGAACATTACACTATGACTTGTGTTTACCGTTTTGAATATGTCAGTAACAAATTGACCTAGTCGTGATTTAACATACTAAATTGTGTGTTTTTAGAGCTGAATGGTAAAAAAGAAATACCCCCGTCGCAGCAGACCTGCGTACTCAGCGAATTTACAAATCGATAATATAATAATGAAAAATAATATATGACAAGTTTTATCAGAATCTGTCAAGAAACATGAGAATTATTTGCCTATTCTCCATGAGATTAACGAGGGAAAGAGTGTGCAGGTTTGCTGATGTGAGGAACAGTGAAAGTAGGCATTTCTAACATGAACAATTTTTATTTTTAACATTTATACCAACTTTCATCAACATCTGTCCGTAAATAAAGAAGTTTTCCTATTCCCTCCATAATTAACATGAGAAAAGAGTATGCCCTGATAAACACATAAACTATGATTTAAAAACATTTGAAGAATAGGATCTCAACCACATGAAGGTAAATACCAAGTTTAAGTAGTTTAAAAGTTCGTATACCAGTAATATTGGTCAATCGGAACGGGTATTTTGGGGGGGTTTGTACTCAAAAATGGTTTTTTGCATTTTTCATATGTAATTTAAAAATTTTTAAATTTTGTCCTTATGCTTCAAATGTTAAAAAATCATAGTTGATGTGTATATCATGGCAACTAACCTGCATACTCTTTTCCCATGTTAATCATATAGAGAATAGACAAACTCCTTTATTTATGGAAAGCTGTTTACAAAACTTGGTATAAGTGGTAAAAATAAAAATTGTTTATGTTAGAAATGCCTACTTTCAGTGTTCCTCACAGTAGCAAACCTGCATACTGTTTCCCATGTTGATTTTATAGTGAATAGGCAAATAATTTATTGACAGATATTGATAAATCTTGCCATATACCATTATTATTATTATATTATTGATTTGTAAATTCGCTGAGTACGCAGGTCTGTTGCAACGGGGTTATTTAGTATAGCAGTTATTTCTGTAGTGTTGCTGTACCAAATCTTACTGATCTATCTGTTACCGTTCAGAAAATATTAAACTCGTCCGGAACTTAATGTAATCTCTGTATGGCAAGCTTCTTGGTTGGAAGTCACATACGATACTACAACTTAAGAACGGATCCAAGCCGTATTCTGTGGTTAACTTTGCGTAATCCCAGTACATGTTCAACTTAGCGAAGTTATCTAAGCTGACTTTAACAGCATATGTTCCCCGTAGCAGCAGATCTGCGTACTCTGTGAATTTCCAAATTGTATGGCAATAGTATAGTATAGTATACATAACGATTTTGATCAACATCTGTCAATAAATTAGAGATTTTTCATATTTTCTGTAATATTAACACGGGAAACAGTATGCAGGTTTGCATACTGTTTGCTTATGGGCTTCGGCGGTTACCAGAAGACGAGAACTGAATTTTATTTCTACACCCCCTTCTGTAGTACACAATATGACCGTTCCGTTTGTGTATACATCAGTGTAAGCCGCAGCCTCATATATAGCCGAGTGGAATGAGAACGAATCGAACGGAATGTAGCAGAAACCAACCGTTCAATGAGTTCGCGCAAAGAACATATTCGTCGTCCCAGGCACGGGAAAAAGACGATCAAGTGCTACAAAGGCCTACAATAGTTATCAAAAAAATTTCTAGCAATTAATTTTTTTAACGATCATTTTTATTTACAATCTATTCAAGTTAGTAAAACATTTAGTAAATCAAAATAACAAAGTAAATCACATGGGTTAGTCCCTAGTCAGCTCAAGGATTAACAAATTACAAATAGAAAATCAAAATTTAGAATCTATGAGGCAGGTCTAACACAGAGCACCTTTTAAATCTATATACAGCGTTGCTTTTGTCCAACAGGCTTAGCGCTAGATGGTTAGGGTGAGCTTCTAACTTCTTTTGGTAGCGGTTGCTAAATTTAGTTATCTCTTGTTTCACTGATAAAATGTTTGTATCTTTATGTATTATTCATTATTTATGTAACTGGGGGCATTCAGAATACTTCTTATAAATTTGTATTGAAAGCGTTGTATAATTTCAATGTCGGAATCACTTGTGGTGCCCCAAAGCTGAACACCATAAGTCCACAATGGTTTTAATAAAATCTTGTATAGTAGTAATTTGTTGTTGATGGATAGGCCTAGTTATAATTTTCGATTGAGAAGCCAAAAAAGTTTTTTTAATTTTAAATTTAGAGTCATTCTTTTTATCCATACACGAGAGCGTCATATTGATCTGCGATCGAGATAAATTGTTTTCTCTTGTTATTAGTTCCAGAAATTGGATGATAATAAGTTTTTAAATTATATTTAGATAAATTTTAAATAATACGATAGGTTTATTGAAGTTTAAAAATTTATTTTAAGGAGAAAGTCTGTGTCAGTCCACTGACACCGTTTATTTACCTAATACTAATAAAAATAATTTTATGGAACAGTGAAACCGCTCAAAAGGAGGGAATATTTTATAAGTTTCCGAGAAAATGCCACCAGCACCGATGCCGGGATTCAATACTGCAATAACTCGCGTCTCCGTAATCCTACAGCATCACATTCCTTACGCCGAGCTGGATTTTCAATTTCACACCAATATATGAGCAAGACCCGAACCCAATAGAAACACGTCCAGCCGAAATCTTTCCACTATAATTGGTCGTTTTCGTTCCTTACAAATCCTAAAATTGATTTTATGTAGGAATAAAACGTGATTTCGACTTAGTTCTAGATTAAGTGTAGTTTTTTCACGTAAATAAACGGTACCAGTGAACTGACACATACTTTCTCCCTTAAGTAAGTTCAAGAAAGACAATCTATAATAAAACTATCATGTTCTCCAAAGTTCATCTAAATAAATATCATTTAATAATTTATTGTTTCAAAAATAATCATCCCATTTCTGAAAATAAAAACAAGAGAGACAAAGTTAAATTAATTGTTTGAATTGTATGGGGGGAAACACCCCCCCCCCCCCCCCGGTAATACCAAGCTTTTTTGAGTTGGTTCTTTTGGGTGATTTGACCTTACACTTCATACCAAGTTTCATGGAAAACGGTTAAAAAATAAGGAAGAAATTGATTTTTTAATATTCTCCATAAGAATAACATTGGACGCTTTCAGACAACGTACTGTGTTTATTATGGACAGTAAATTTAACTTTTCTCTGGAACCGTTAGTCGTAGACAAATAATTCTAGATACTAATTTGTTTAGTTTTTTAAGCTGGTTTCAATGGTACCAGTCAAGTTATACTTTACTTTTATTGTTTTCGCTGAAATATAAAAATTTGATTTTTTGACATTTAAAAGCCCATAACTTTTGAACCGTCATTTTTACAGATATGCGGGTGGTGTCAAATTATTTAGTACTCTGTACACTATAAACTGTCAAATTTTAATAAAAATCGTTAGAGCCGTTTTTGAGAAATTTGGATTTTTCACGTTTTTTAAGGGTTTTTAGGGGTGAACTACCCTTAAAAATCAAAAATTCAAAAAATGAAAAAAACGCCTGGAGATACCGTGAATATATACATACATGCCAAATTTCATCTAAATCGGACCAACGGGGTAGGCTGTGGCACTGTACACATCCAGACACACACACGGACACACGGACACACGGACGGACAGACATCACGTCAAAACCCACTTTTTTGGATTCAGGGGACCCCAAAACGGATATATCCACCCTCAACTCAAATTCGAAAATTTTGACGAAAACAATACTTTCTCCATGTACTACGTATAAGGGGAGAAAGTAAAAGGATAATCACAAAAATATGGTGACACACTTTTAAATAAAATGGGGAATATATAAATCGTCAATATCTTATTAAAAGGTTAAGGGGTTTTAATCATATTTTAACGTGAATATTAATGAAATTAAAATGTCAGATCTCAATAATTATGAGCAGTAAATAAAATAATTGAATTTCAGATATTCTTGTATTTTCGTATTTAGCTTTCCCTAAGGTGTTACCAAGTGTGTGTGTCCTACCAAGTAAGAATGAGAAATGAGTGTAGGATGATTGTGACGCGATCTTGTAGACTTGTTACTAAGGCTGATATGCTCCTTAGACAGGACTGTTAATTAATAGCACAACAGTCAATGGCATAACTAAGGGACCTACAGTTTAACGTGGAATCCGAACTACTGTCTTTTAATTACGAACTGGTCTAATTATGAGTATGGTCTTTACGGACTACCGTAGTATTCAATAGTGCGGACGTTAATTCACACAAGAGAACACTACACCCACCGACTAGCGATACAAAAACATTAAAAGTAAATAATAAAAATGACCTAAAAAGTTAAAAATAGCCTACATGGACCTTAAACGGTCTGTGCGTAGGCTCGGGTTGTTTTTTTAATAAACAACTTATGTAAAAATAATTTATTAAATTTAAATGTTATTTTTATCTAGTGTATAGTAAACTATGAATTAAGTAGAGAAAATACGTAAGAAACTATCCTTCCACAGTGAAATATGTAGACAAAGACTCAAAACTGACAAAAAACTCAAGTGAAGTGAAAATAAAATTTAATTGAAAAAAACAACGAAATATTTTACAAAATAAATTTCAAATTTTCTCTACAGTAAGTTTAAAAGCTCTGTACTGAACGTTCCACGTGTAAAGCCAAAAGTGATCTTTCATTCTCTAAAAACCATTACATACGACAAAGCTGGTCGAGTCGGCAAGCTGACAACTTTGTGAAAGGTTTCAAGTTCGTTAAAGTGGGATTAGAAGACAAAACTCCTCTGTCTGATAGAAACCTGTCTCCCCTATAAAGAGATTTACCCTCCCAGTTGAAACAGATACACGACATACAGCTCCGACTCATCCCGTCAACCCCTTTGTTTCCGTCCAAAAATATCTTTTACGTGTTTGTCAAAGAAATTCCCACAAGTAATTTAAAACATACCCCCATCAAAGCAAGCCTGCATCCTCAGTGAAATTTCCTCATATTTAATGATAACTAAATCATTCCAGGTGTCTATTATTTTACTCCGCAAAAAAATGTACTTGCATACATATAGTTTCCATGGTTAATTTTTTTTCAAAAGGTCAAATCCCCCATTTTGGGGGATGGCTCCAAAGACGAACTCCACCAGTCAGTCAACCTTAAGCAGACTGTAAATATTTGATTTTTTAATAGTTTTGAACTGAACTAGTCATCAGTACTTTTTACAGTTTTAACTAATTGCGCAGGTTTAACTATGTACTTGTTCAACCTAACCTTACCCGTTCAACCGGCGGGTGAATCTACACTAACCCCGTATATCTCTGTAAACGTTTGAGCAAAGATTACTAGATCAATAAGATTACTCAAATTACTAAATTGTTTGTTTTTTAGTCAATTAAAAAAGTAAAATCCATATTGTTTTAATAAACCAACTTTAATAAAATCCTTAGGATAGAGAAATATGACTGGTTTTCGAACTTTTAGGTTAGGTTACTTACAAATTCCTTGTTTCAATTTCAATTCGATTTTATTTAAGGACATACTATAAAAATTAAACAAAGTCATATACGTGTATACGGACGGTTTCTAACAAATAGCGTTTTTGAATCTCTTGAAGCGTGGAAACACAAAAAAATTGGTCCTCGGCCTAGGTCTTATCGAGAGTTATACGGTATTAGCTCAATTTCATATAGTAAATTCGCTATAATAAATATACTTTTAAAAATTATCAATCTAATAATTGATCTTATATGTTACTGTTAATGATTTGAAGTCTGGTTTTCAGTTTGGATATAAGACTTTTTTAGGATTTTGTCACAATAATTTGAATCTTACTGCAGGTCCAACCAATAATTTAATTTACTTTTTATTTATTAAAAAACACCTTTAGAGAACATACCAACTCTGATTATAATGCTAAAAACATAGACAAATGAACAAATTTTAAATAAGCGACTCCTTCAAAGTTGTGAGGCGACTTGTAACGCACTTGCGTCGTGCGTAAAGCCTCAGGGACGTGGCAGGCGCTGCGTTGAAGTTATGAATTAACCGATCTGGTGGGGGAGCGGCCTTCGAACGACCTTGCCTCCCGTACTCGCGCCGGCCATCTTGTTTCTTCCAGGAATCGAGCGTTATCTCTACGTAGTGTTTAATTCAACCGCGTTTCGGTGGACTCCTTCATACTTAAATGGGATGTCGTTCATTCATTCTTTTAACGTAGAATTCTGTATTCGTCTTCTCCGTAAAAACGGCGGTACCCACTGAGCTGTCAGAGGTTATTTATGACAGTGAATAATTAAATATACTATGTATAATTCTAATGTGACAAATTTACTCACAACAGTTCAAACGGATAAGGTCAGATAAAATAAGGTATTTTAATTTATAGTGTTTAATGTATTTTGTATAGTTATTTTTTCAGATATTTTTTTAAAAATTTATAGAATTTCTTGTCCCAAGAATTAGCCCAAAAACCAGCAGTTTGATACTTTGAATCTTTGTTCTGTGTCAACCTGTTTCTGAGGCATACATAGTGAATCAAAAGTATAAACACCCTTCCCTTGACGGTTGATTCGAGTAAGTGATTTTTACCAAACATAAGTATGAAAATTTTAAAATTGAAAATTAAAAATTCCTGTGAAACCTGACTTTTTAAAGTGTAAAACTGTTTTGCACATGCTCCAAAATTGGGCTAATCAAAACTTTTAAATGGAAACACTATCGAATGATACATACTTTAAAAATAGATAATTAACTGTGGAAATTCGTTGTTGGTGAGGGTGGTTTATGTTACTTAGATTTTCATTGCGGACATTTTCTATCACGATAAGCAAAACAGCTTATCACACAACAGCAACAACTTACTTAGGTTTTGTTTTACTTATCGTGATGGAGAATATCCGCTATAGAATAACTACTTCGACACTTTGGAATAGCTTTGCTTGTCGAAGCTGTAAACAAACTAGCGATGTCAGCCAGAGAATTGTCCATTAGTACCGGATCAAACTTATCAGCGAACATCTCGACTCCGCTAATGACGTCACTATCCGGCACTCTGAGAGGGTGCTGACTGACAGCGGCGTCAAATGGATTGTGGTTTAAAGTTATCCCAGTTCCCGAACACTCTCCAACCGAAACTCTAGGCAAGATGATTCACCCAACCATTCAACGTGATGGAACTCTGATGCATCCATTATCTGATGGCTGTCATTTCTTCTATTATTGTCAAGAAGTCGTAATCATTTCCCTTGTTGACAAAAACGAGGGTAATGATTACGTAGGTTTGATGCTACGAGGTTAAAATATTTATATTTTTAAACATACGGTATAAGAATTTATGTACATTAAGATGTATCATAACATTATCGTACTATTATCACAATATTTTCAGTCGTAAGCTAAATATTAGTTTTATCTTTCCTCTATTTTTTTATTGTGAGTTAAAAAGAGAACGTTTTGTGTTTACCAGTTTCTAAATCTCAGTAACCGCAGACACCAAGGAATAACATAAAAATTTTTCAACCATTTCCATGACAGAATGTTCAGTAGTTCAGTGTTCAGTTGTCAGTGTGTGTGTCAAAAGTTTTTTATGCTAGAAACGCCTACTTCAAGTGTTCCCACAGCAGCAAACCTGCATACTATTTCCCATGGTAATCTTATAGAGAATAGGCAAATAACTCGCATATTTATCGATAGATATTGATAAAAATTGCCATCTATTATCATTATGAAAAAATTATTATTATTGATTTGGAAATATGCTGAGTACGCAGGTCTGCTGCGACGGTGGTATTATTACTTTACACGTAATTCCAAGACGTATTTAAAATCCTAAATGACATCAAAACAGTACACAAGCATCTACTTTTACCTCTTAGGCCTATATAGCCTATACAAACACTTTACCCAAGCACTAATTGCATCAATATGGGTCGACTCAATTACAGCAAAGTGTGAGCAGAGTTTCAAACTAGGTTGGCATATCCTATCATCGAGCTTTGGCCGGGTGCTAAATGCATGTTGTACAACTTCGTGAAGTGTGGGGGTCCTGGCGGGGGGGGTGAAAAGCTCTCTTGTACAGGACTAATTAATATTCAGGGTGTACGGACGCTTGATATGAGAGCTCTTCGGTTAATGACCAGGACAGTGTGACAGTGACGGTGTATGTGACAAATGCTTTGTACTTTCACACCATTCGATATGTCTGGAACGATATTAGCATCGTTCTAAACTGTTCGATATGTCTAAGATGTTTTACACCATTCGATGTCTCAGATCGTTCTACAATATTCGATAAGTCTAGAACGATATTAGGATCATTCTAAACTGTTTGATATGTCTAAGATGTTTTACACCATTCGATATGTCTCAGATCGTTCTACACCATTCGATATGTCTCAGATCGTTCAACACCATTCGATATGTCTGGAACGATATTAGCATCGTTCTAAACTGTTCGATATGTCTAAGATGTTTTACATCATTCGATGTCTCAGATCGTTCTACAATATTCGATATGTCTAGAACGATATTAGGATCATTCTAAACTGTTTGATATGTCTAAGATGTTTTACACCATTCGATATGTCTCAGATCGTTCTACACCATTCGATATGACTAGAATGATTTTGTAACGGTACATATAGAACGATATTAAGATCGTTCTAAAGTTTCGATATGTCTAAGATGTTTTACACCATTCGATATGTATAGAATAATCTTAGAACGGTATTAGAATCATTCTATACTGGTCGATATGTCCAAGATGTTTTACACCATTCAATATGTCTCAGATCATTCTACAGCATTCGATGTGCCTAAGAGCATCCTACGGCATTGGAAATATCTCAGAACATTCTGCACCATTCGATATGTCTAAGATGTTTTACACCATTCGATGTCTCAGATCGTTCTACAATATTCGATAAGTCTAGAACGATATTAGGATCATTCTAAACTGTTTGATATGTCTAAGATGTTTTACACCATTTGATATGTCTCAGATTGTTCTACACCATTCGATATGTCTAAAACGATCTTAGAACAGTACGTATTAGAATCGTTTTATAAAGTTCGATTTGTCTCAGATCGTTCTACACCATTCGATATGTCTGAAACGATATTAGCATCGTTCTAAACTGTTCGATATGTCTAAGATGTTTTACACCTTTCGATATGTATAGATTAATCTTAGAACGGTATTAGGATCGTTCTATACTGGTCGATATGTCCAAGATGTTTTACACCATTCAATATGTCTCAGATCATTCTACAGCATTCGATGTGCCTAAGAGCATCCTACGGCATTGGAAATATCTCAGAACATTCTGCACCATTCGATATGTCTAAGATGTTTTACACCATTCTATATGTCTCACATCGTTCTACAACATTCGATATGTCTAAGATGTTTTACACCATTCGATATGTCTCAGATCATTCTACACCATTCAATATGTCTAAAACGATCTTATAACGGTACGTATAGAACGATATTAGCATCGTTCTATACTGTTTGATATGTCTAAAATGTTTTACACCATTCGATATGTCTAGAGCGATCTTAGAATGGTACGTATTAGGATCGTTTTATACAGTTCGATAAGTCTCAGATTGTTCTACAGCATTCGATGTGCCTAAGAGCATCCTACAGCATTCAAAATATCTCAGGACATTCTGCACCATTCGATATGTCTAAGATCGTTCAACACCATTCGATATGTCTCAAATCTCAATTGAGGATAAGAAAATATTAAAAATCATTACATTTCACTTATTCAGCTATATTTTTTATACATAATTGAGGTGGGGTATTTTTGTATTTCCTTCATAACACAACTACATTTTATTATCCAAACACTATAGTGGTTACAATTTAGTTTAAAATAAAAAATTTTATGAATGCGCGTACTAAAATAATACCATCAGCGCAGATCTCATCAGACCTGCGTACTCAGCAAATTTCAAAGTCAATAATAATATGTAACAGATTTTTCAATATTTGTCATTAAATATAAGAGTTTGCCTATTCTCCATAAGATTAACAGAGGAAAGAGTATGCAGGTTTGCTGCTGTGAACACCAAATACCAAGTTTCATTGAATAAGTAAAGGGGTTTTAATGCAAACATTATAGGAAATTTAAAAAATGTTTTAATAAATTTTAGCCATCTAAAATTAATTGTATGGCGAACCAATTGTGTTTTGCTGTTGTAACCAACAATATGAACAATACGACTCTGGTTGAAAGTTTGTGGAAAGTAAGGTATAAAACTGCTTGCCTTGTGTTTCAACGTGTGTTATCAGTGTGCAATTTTAAGTGACTGATAAACCTTATCTGTCGCAGGCACAAAACAAAACAGACTCCACAAGAAAGCAGAAACACAGAGATATTCACAATACCCACCATAACAAGGCTTGGTCTACCACGCAGAAGTCTTTAAATCATCTGTGTTTTAGAATTTACTCCAGCATAGTTCAAGAGGGTAATTCAAAAGCAAGACTAAGCAATTTACAATTTTTAACTGCATCCAATAAAAATACCCCCATCATTGCAGACCTGAGTACTCAGCGAATTTCCAAATCAATAATATGATAATAATACATGACAAGTTTTATCAATATCTGTCACTTAATAAGAGACTTTGCCTTTTTTCTGTAAGACTAACTTGCGAAAGAGTATGCAGGTTTGCTGCTGTGAGGAACAGTGAAAATAGGCATTCATACCATAAACAATTTTTATTTTGACCATCTATACCAAGTTTCATCCATAAATATAGATTAATAAATGAAATATTTAATTTTTCTTTATTCTCCATAAGATTAACATTGCAGTCCCAAAATAAAACGTACTTTGTTTAGACTTTTTAATAGCTCAGTAACCGTTTGAGATAGAGCAAAACTTTACAGTACTAAATGGTGAAGTTTTTTGAGCTTATTCTAATCGTAAAAGGTAAAATTTAATTTTTTTTAATTACACATAAAAAACGCAAGATATATTTTTTGGCACAAAATCTTACCCGTTCCGACTGAACGATATGTCTGGATTACAAACTCCTCCAAGTAAATGCAATACACGTTTAACGAATATTGTTTTTGGCCTCTAGGCACTTCAAAGCAAAAGAGTAACATGGTCCCGGGCTTAAATCTTGCCATGGAACCTACGGTAATAGCTTCTTCCCTATAGAAAATTCTCTAAAAATCATTCAAATTTTCTATTTCATATATAGATTGATTAAAACAGATTTTGCTACCTTGTCACAATATTGTAATCCAAAAACATATATATTATGTCCTGACATTAAACTATTAAATACTGCATTCACCCACAAAATCTTCTCTGTAATTCAGATACAAAATTGAGGTTCTGATCCCACTTTAAACTATAGGTCCCTTAGATGTCATCACCTGTTGGGCTATTTATTAACAGTACTTTCTGAGGAAATATCAGTTTTAGTCAGTGACAAAACTGAAAGATTGGGCCACAATCATCTTACACTCATTTCTTAGATTTTGTACTTGGCTTAAAATATCTACTTTGATAGTTTGCCATTTCAGTTAAAAGTATTGAACAAAAAAATTTCAATTTAAAACATAATTTTAACATTTTTAGTCATTTAAGACATTGAACGATAGTAAAATATTTGGTAAATGTCTACCACTTGTGTGGGTAATTTTTTCCACTAGTGAGGGAATGATTGGAACATTGTCTGGTGTGCGGCGTCAATCAGTCGGACAAAGGTACATCAGCTCCGCCCTTGCTGTGCTTTGTCGTCCACATCACATTCCGACGCCCCATCACGGGAGTGTAGAATGGTGGTGTACATTTCTATGAAGAGTTTTGATTGTATGGATAAAGTAAACGGTATCAGTGAATTGACATGTTTTCCTCCCTTAATAGTATTTTCACTGGAGAAAAAAACCTAAATGTCTTATTTCAAGTAGAAAAACTTTCAAACATTGATTATTTCAAAATGCTTCTCAAATTTCTATTTGCTGAAAAAGTAACATTGGGTGCTTGTTGTATTTACCATGAATATTCAATTTTATTGAAATGAAATTGTTTAAAGCCATAAATACCAGACAAAGTCCAGACACTTTTGCTTACGCAAGTACAGTTAGAGAATATGTCATCAATGTAAAGAATACAACATTAGGTTGAAAATATACAGTGTATTACGTTTTATTTTATTTTCACTAAAAAATTTATTTACAATTCTATTTTTTCATAGAAAAAAATTCATGGAGTTAAAATGGTGTGCCAAGAACCAACTTTGAAATTTATTTTTTAACCCTAGAACTGGCAAAGTCATAATTCACGACGCATTTACATATTCAATAAAAAGTGGCAGGAGGAGGCATCTGTCGTCAGTTTAGTGAACTTGTTAGACACTAGCACCTACGTGACCGTGTTGCCCTCTGGGGGCAAGCAACCGAACCTGCTCTTGTAGTGCACTAGACTGCCACCGGTCAGGTCTATAACCAAGTAAACGCTTTCTACTACTATGCACTGAGTGGCTGAACCGGCTAACGCTCTACACTGACGAACGTAGCGTTCTAGCCACTCGGAAGTGCTAGGGTTCGAATCCCGACCATAAGCAATCCCAATTTGGCTTGCAAATGTGTGGTAAAGCGGAGAGGGGGGCCCACCTACATAAACGGTGGCCGGCTTGGGTGGAAGTAGACGGCATTTGTAGGCTTAATTGGGATTGCAGTGGACACCTGTTTTGCTTTTGTGGTTAGTGGTTATAAGGGGGGCATGTTTTATGATTTTTTGTTTAAACTTTGATATTTCAAGAAGACATTAGTAATTATTTTTTATGTTACAGTCAAGAGTAAAAAGCTTGCCACTTCTAGGGATAAAGGGGGTTTCATCATAAATTGAGTTTTTAAATTTATAATAAATCTTCAATTGTGGTATTGAAATTCTTGAAAAACATGAAAGAACAAAATACAAAATTTTCAGAAAAAGCTAACAATTACAACCATTATATATTCAACTAAAATTAATTTCAAGATTTCTCAAATACTTTGTTGAATTTCTTTAAAGATCAACACACAACAACCAGTATGTTCACTTTATAAATTCTATTTAACAACTGGAGAGATCCAAAAAAGCCTGGATGAAGCTGGACTTAGGCCTAAGGTTACAGATTTTCACTGGAAGACCAAAATCACACTATAGCAACAATAATAAATCTTGTATCATAGCAACTATTATAAGATTTTAACAATTTATAAAGCTAGATGTGTTAAGAATATTTCAAAATTAGCTAGTGAAAAATTGTAAAGTTTATAGAAAATGAAACGAGCCAAATTAAGCCAAGTTGTATCAGCAGTGTTCCACCTTTACAAAAAGAAAGGTGTGGCTGTTCCCGATGTCGCCAGCTACCTCCGACACAACTACGGCCTAGAAACGTTACCGGACTACAAAAAGGCACTCAGGTTAGCAGTACATGAAGGGTTCTTGACTGCAAAACAAAATCGTTTTTTCCCAGCTTCGGTAGTGGGCCCTTCTGTTCTCGCAGCTAAAAAAAGGAAGTCCGGAGGAAGAAGACGAGCAGGATTTACAAGTGCTCGTCGCCAGAGACGAAGGAGAGGCAGACGCCACGATGTGGATGTAGAACAGCTTATGGCTCGTCGCAGGAGGCGTTCCAGCAGGAGACGTCGTGGACGTAGGCACGACTTGGATGAAATGGTGGAGGCACGCCGCCGTCGCAAACGACGCGGCGCCCGTAGGGGAAGACGTCACGAAAAGGATGAGGAGTTGCAAGTAGCAAAGCGTCGTAGACGTCGCCATGCTAAAGGGTACACACCATCTGGCACCAACGCCAGACGCCGGCGCAGGAGCCGAGGTAGCAGACGCACCCGCAGACTCAGCCTCGCAGAACAATGTCAAAAAACCGATCAGGAGTCAGTAAAAACTAACAGAACTACTGATCCTCCATCTAACGGGACTGAGGCCAACAATCAATCGGCTGATGTAAACTAATTTTTAATTTTTTGTGTTGTCACATTTTCTATATAATTTAATAAATTTTAATTTTTTATGATTATGAAATAATTGGTTCTGGAATCCGCTATACAATTCTATGTCTTTTAATATCTATTTTTCATATTGTGATTTTGTCATTAGTAATTTTTGTAGATTTATCAAGTTTTAATGACGTTTGGTATATTTTTTAACTTTAAAACAGCAAAAACTATAATTAAACAAAAATCACTAATAGTGAACAATCTAAAAGAATTTCACATTTCATAGGCCTACTGCAGTATTTCGAACACTATTGCACTTCTCAGAACCCCTGACACTTCTATTATCTTCAAGCTTACAATTGACACATAACAAGTCAGTTTGTCCTCTTCAGTTGAAAAATGGCTGCAAAAACTAAATATAGGATAGGTACCAAAGCTGACTGCAGATGATGAACTTTAATAATGTGAAGTATCAAAATTGATTGTAGATAAATGAACTGACCGCCATTATTTGGGTACTGGTAGTAAGATTTATTGTTTAACACAGAATTACAAATGCGATATCTCAGGGATAACAGGCTGGCCCATAAAGTAAAAATTATTCCTAGATCAAAACTAGTGGCTCGTAGCCTCAGATCGAGAGTGGTGGTCACCCGGTGGCGTCTTACTGTAATCCAGTAACTTGGGAGGTCACGAATTGTGGATAGTTGTGAGCAAAGGTCGGTGGGTGTAGTGTTCTCTTGTGTGGATTAATGTGGGCAATATTGAATACTATGTTAATCCTCAAAGACAATCCTCATAATTAGAGCAGTTCGTAATTCAGAGGCAGTTGTTTGGACTCCATGTTAAACTGTAGGTCCCTTAGTTGCCATCGGCTGTTGGGCTATTAATTAACAGTCCTGTCAAAGAAAATATCAGCCTTAGTCAGTAACAGCTATCAGAATACAATCAGTAAGCTATTAGTATACCTATTCTTCCAATTGTACGTTTGGTTTTTTTGTGATTATTCTAAAAAAACGTTTTAGTATTCTGAGAGATTATTTACATATCCATAATATTATTGCTCAGAATCTGGTATTTGAGATTATTTTAGCAAGCTTTTAATATACCTGTGCTTCAAAATTGTAGGTTTTCCCTACTCAGTAATAAAAGCGATGCATTAAATTAAGGTGCTTACCGTACTTTAAATTTCAAATAACATCTAGGCTCTTGTTTTTTTGTACCTGATAAGTGTTAAGTGTGGTAATTGTTTGTAACCGAGGCTTATATATGTTTGAGTTTCCATTGGGGTCGGCGATTAAAAATTTCAATTTTAGGTTTTCCCTACTCGGTAATAAAAGCGATGCATTAAATTAAGGTGCTTACCGTACTTTAAATTTCAAATAACATCTAGGCTCTTGTTTTTTTGTACCTGATAAGTGTTAAGTGTGGTAATTGTTTGTAACCGAGGCTTATATATGTTTGAGTTTCCATTGGGGTCGGCGATTAAAAAAACTAGTGATCACAACAAGTGATTATGTCGACAACTAGAACAGGGGCCTGCGAAAGGTACTATCGAAAAAATAAGGGCACTAACGAATAGTTTGTAACTGAAGCTTATATGTGTTTGAGTTTCCGTTTTGGTCGGTGATTACGATAACTAGTGATTATGACAAGCGATAATGCCGACAACTAGAACGGGGGCCTGGTGGCGGAGCCCCCAGCGAGCGAAGCGAGTGATCTAACCTAATCACCTCTGGCTAGCTTACATGACTAACGACATTACAGTACCTAGTTGTCAATAATGCACCACATAAGCCCTAAGCCAATGGTGGTGGGAAGTTAAGGTTTAAAAAAATTAGTGTAGTTTGATGCTTAGTAAATTAACTTGAAACTGTGATTTGAGGGAAAGGGAGCAATAAATGTTGCTAGGTATATTCAATAGTTCATTTCATTGATTGTATTGGCAAGGGAAACAGTGTAAAGATGTAGATGTTGTAATTAAAGTAATTAAAATAATATATCCATTAACTAACATAATTAATACGATGGTGATTACAGAACTGATTATTATAATGGGATAGAGGTACAGTAGAACCTCGATTAACCGTCACCCTTTTAACCATCAGTCTCTATTAACCGCCACCCCACTAGCGCAAAAAGAATTATGCGTCAGCGCTGAGCCGGATCGTCTGTTAAGGCTCTATGATGAGTTGAGACAACTGTACTGTACACCTGTACTGTGCGTGAATCATTGGCAACAAGGGTAGTGACCCAGCTGGTTAATCCCTTACACTGTCCTCTGCATTCCACTGCTACTGTTTCATTTCAGTTCAGTGTGGTGCTTGGCTTACTACAGTGAACTGAAGTTATTGCTGATTTCGAGTGCAATGTCTACTAGCGTTTTACGTGCTTTATTGTTTATTGTTGATATTGCTGTTTATACGTAGTGCATGCTCTTCTATTATGGCTGAGAAACGGAAACGTGTAGTTTTGGGAATCGACAATAAACAATTAATTATTAAACGTCGGTGCTTCTTCTCGGGAAAATTAGAAACATTACCGCCTGAAAAGCTCGACGGGAAAAGAAACAAAAGAAAATTACGGATTATTTCAAAACTAAATACCGGTAACGGAAGTTTTGAGAGTAAAAGTACGTACATGTACAGTTGATATTTAATTGTTTTCTTAATAAGTATTTTTCACTTGAACTGGCGTAGTTTTGTTTTTTCTCATTTGAAATAAATTCACATTAAGTACTGCACAGCAATCATGAAAATTATTTAGGATTTACAATAGCGCCGTTATAACATGCAAGGCAGTGAATTGCGATGTTGCCACGCCAAACACTGTCTAGGTGCTAAGTTGTATCGGCGCTATTATTATTTCTGTTATCCGTCTATTCGGTTATCCGTCATGGTCCGGGTCCCGAGGGTGACGGTTAATCGAGGTTCTACTGTATATCCGAATTTAAACATTTTTATTTAAAAAATTGCTAGAAAATTAAGTTTTGCAAAGAAAAAAAGTCTTATCAGTGGGAGTATAGTTTTAATCTTAATATACAGTATCTTCCTATTTTAAACCTCAATAATTCGAAAACCTCTCCAATTTGTCTATTTTGTCTGCTCCCTTGAGAAAACCTCTAATATTTGAAAAAAAGTTCCAATAATTCAACGTATTTTTGACGCCTCTAAAATTCAAATTTTTTTATAATTGAGCCTCTAGAATCAAGTAATGTTCCTTTTTTCAAACCCCTACTTCTAAAATTCAAAGTTAACCTCTACAATTTGAAGTCGGCTCCCATAAAATTAAGCCTCTGAAATTCGTAGTAATTAAAAGAAAAGAAAACCAGCCACTCAAAACGTGAGCTTCCTCCAGGAGCAGATCGTCAGTAGCATTGTTTCTTTGCTACGGCTCAGATAATACACTAGAGTCCCAGTAATCTGAACAACCTGATGAGGAAAAAGGTTACTGAGTTTAAATTAAACACAGACGGTTACACTAAGGTTACATTACCAAGTACACAATGTTAATAATATACAGTAACATTCTTTTTGGAACATAGAATTCAATTAGCCTATCATCTTTTGACCTAAGAAAGAAATCCTGTTAGTCAAGTTACGCCATTGTCTCATATTAAACATCAAGCATTTGGATATAGCAGTACACTGTTGCTCGAGATAGCGTAGGGCGATGTCTAGCTACACTCACAGTACATCACAATAGATTTGATTTTCATCAGACTGGTGAAATAGATGATATAGAGTCAGACTGACTCTATATCATCGCTTTTTTGGCAAACTACTTTTCAAACATTTCAGTACATCTCCAGCAATGACTGTGATTGCGTAAAAAGTAGTCCTACAGACGGCACTGTTTTAAAGTCCCTGTTTGTTTTGTTTTTATGTGTCAATGTGTGTGTCGTGTTTGATATTTCCAGGTCCATATTGACTAGAACATCTCTGCAGGTGAACACTTGCCCTTTGTTAGGACTTTGTCAGTACTTTTAATGAACTTATACTACACTTCTAGATAATCCGAACAGGGTTTGGTTGGTCTCAATTACTTCGGATTACCGAGACTATGGTGCTAGTGTATTAATAACAATGGTTACAGTTACATAATTGTGCTGTAAACAGTTCAATTTTTAATGTGCTACCGTACCATATTTGTTTACTCTCTAGAAGATTTTGTTTGACAACGGGTTTTAAGAAGTATGAGAAGGCTTGTGATTCAAATTTAATTCTCACTAACCTTTACAATTCAAAATTCTTCATTCAACCTCTCCCGTTTGAATTTTAATAATAGGGACTAACCTCTACGATTCAAACTCCCTTTACTTGAAGGTAAATTGGGTTTCCCTTAAATTTAAAAAAGGGAGGTTCAACTGTGGTTTTATTTAATAATAGCTGAGCATTAACTAACCTGTAAGTTTGGAGGGCAGTGGTCTAGTAGCTCCAGCATGTGTTTGATGTTTTGGGCGTCTTGAATGACAAAATTGAGTTCCATGTCGAACTCTCCGCCCACCAGCTGAAACAGATTTAGTAATATGAATACCCCATAAAAAGAATAACCATTAACATAAGAGTACATTGTTAATCTGGCTTGAATAAAGAGTTATTGAGTTATTAGTAAACCAAACACATTCATTTAAAGAATAAAGAAAAAAGAAATTGTCAATAACTCATAGGATTGTAGATCAAATACAGGTAGGCCTACGTTGGTATTATACCGACCACATTCATACAATATCCAACGCTCTGCGGAGTTAAGTTAGGTTGGTTTTCTTTAGTAAAATAATACATTGAAAATATCAATAACCCATCTAACATAACTCCGCAGAGCACTGGATGTCGGAATATAAAACGTATGAATAGGGTCAGTATAATATGAAAGTACCCAAATACATTCATCCTAAAAAGCACATATTGGACTTTAGCAATTAATAATATTTGCAACTAAATTCAGCTTATCAATGGCCTAAGTAAATTTTTAAGAAACACAGTACCTGTGTATTTTGTTTAGACCTACAGGTGTTTATTAAACTCCACATTTTCAATCCATATAAAATATTTAGTTGGATTATTCTAAAATAATTAACAACTAGTAAATTTGCATATTCTGTTCCAGTAGTCTACCTCACTTTAATTATGTGTTATTTTAAGTTCAAAAATTAAATTTATCCCACCGACAGCACGTATGATTTATTTTGGTAAAAGGTATTGAACTATAATTTAAATATTCGAAATGATCAGCTACAGTAAATGATATTAGTTTTAAAGTATACTGCAGTATCAGGAATTACCTTGTGCTTATTATTCAATCTGGAAAGAGTGATCCGACTATTTTGAAAGTATTTCAGTGTATTTATTGTTTCAACACCTTGGAGCTCTTGATACAAGATACTTCAATTTTGTCAAAAGTATTTCTCAAAATTCTTCTTACATGGGATGTAAATACAAATAAATATGTATAATGCCAAGAATTACTTAAAAGATAGTGAATTGATCAGTCTGTTATATAGGTTTTGACAATGAAGATGATGATTTACAGTGAGAAAATTTTACAAATTTTTAAGCAATTTTGGTCTTAACAAATAGTGAATAGAACATGTAAATTTTCACTATTTTGTGTTGAAAACAAAATAAATCCTAAAAGGTATTGGGTATAGTATACTATAACCTCAAACAACTGGCTGGAAAATTAAAAGCACATACTTTCAAAACATTCAAAGACTTACCATATCCAATTGGGAATTCGCAGTCATATCCATTTTAATAAAATTATGAAACACTAAACACTTATAATTGCCCGGTATCACTCACAATATGCACATATATCACACATAACCTATCCCTCAAACAACTTTATCACCAATTACTACATGTTGAAAACTTCGAAAAATTAGATCGTGCTATATTAATTATAACCAAGCTTTGAAACACCACTACACAATTTACAATCTAGTAAGTTTCAATGCAAAATTAATCATTCAAACTTATAAAATAACAGAATACACCGATGTCAACACGGATTTGACAGCCATTGCACCACTAGCGCTGTCGTGGAAGCTAGCCGCATCGATCTTGTGATGTTGAGAGTAAACAGCTTTGTTACTTTGGCGCCGCCAGAAAAAGGCAGCACATTAAAATAGTTTAATATTTAGTATCTATACTGTATCATAATATAATAAATATTTATGAAGACGTCCCTTAATGGTTTTAATATCGACTGTTATACTATCATACTACATTTTTACATTTACATTTATACTATCGATTTATATTAATTTATACCTTCAAATCGTAATGGAAAATCACGGTTTAACTTTATTAACTTAATCTTAATCTCTTAATTCTAACTTTACTTTCAGAGTTTTCATACACCCAGCCAAAATTATATTTTAATTCAAGTTTGTTACTTAACTCAAATGAAAATTCAATGGAAAAATCAATTCCATAAAGTGTTTTTTTGTATAAGCATTTTATTAGAAATCTGTTAAATAATATCTAACCTACTAACTAAGCAGATTTCTACTCTGGAAGTCATAAATATATGTTCATAAGGTAAATTTTTGATGAATAATTCAGTCTAATGCCTAAATTATTTCCTCTTGTTGAGTGTTGACAAGTGATAGTCAACACTTCCTGCCCATAAAAGTTATTGTATTTACTTCCCTGAAGGAAATAGGTTAGGATTAGATCATGGAAATGTCTAAAGGGAATGTTTTCAGTTCATCTAAACAGCTGTTCTTATAACCATGTGACAGCACTTCCGTTAAACACTTCCGCTGCACTTTTAGCGTTCCACAAATCGGCTTCCCTTCCCTAGAGCTAATAAGACATATCCATGTTAAATAATATATTACAACTAATAATCTATTTTAATATTTTTTTATGTAAATATATATAATAAGAGGTTTAAAATACATTTAGAAGAGAAAATTTATTAATAAGGTTTACTAGCCTTTAACTATATAACAGATAGTAGACAGATGAATGGCGATTTCGACCGACCGCGCTTCTCGCTGTTTTGAAAACGATAAAACTAAAGTGTTCAGTCAGCTGATTATGACAAAACCAAAAATTTTAAACAAGCTAATTTTGCATTTAAAATATAGACAGTCAATCTGGTAATCTTTTACTATTTAAAAGTAGTGTTGAGATGGGTCACTTTACATTGATTATATTTATGATACTGATTGATTACAACTTTACAATTTCAAGACTTATATTAATTAAAACAAAGCAAAAAAGCAAAAAATATTACAAAAACATTTCTTTGATTTATCATACAATACAATTTTATAAAATACACTTATATTTAAATTAAAATTCAATGGAAAAATCAATTCAAAAAACAAATAACAAATAGTTACATATAGGTATTAAGGGTTTTACTTTTCTTGCTTTCCTTGCAGCAAAGTCGTTGATGGCATCCATCCATCTTTATACTCTTCAGGTTGAGCCTTTACTGCGAGAATTCCAAGACTTGTCAGTCTGTGTTGTGTCATTGTTGACCACATGACGTTCATCACTAGTTTTAGAATAGGAAAGGGCCCTCGAAGCACTGGTTACTGTTGCTGGTATGGCTAAAAAAGGCGGATTGCAATGGAAGTGTTTGGGAATGTTAAAAGGTTGCATATGGCATAAATTTACATAAAATATTTTTCCGGGGTGCCCCTGTCAACAGCTTTTGGACCCGGGCTCGGGCAAATTACCCAAAATAATCTGTCTGCGGTCCTGCCCGGGCATTTACATCACAAGGTAATATCGCTATTCGCTACATACATAATTTTATATGCATTTCAAATTTCACTTAAATCAGACTATTTATGTAGTATGTGAGTTCTTTATATATTCTCATTCAAATTTACTGTAAAATAACAGTTCCTTCTTTGTTGATTACGTGATATTTAAAGTTTAGTAAGATGAGAATTGGAAGAATGGCTTCCATTATGCATTGGGTATGAATAGGCACTCACTAACCTCGCTCTTGTGTTAAAAGGCAAAGTTAGCTAAACAAAAGCGGTGCTGAATAGTTTAACTCTACTTCTCTGATGAGTAGATTAACACTGTTGAACTAGTTTAGAAGTTAGTAGTTATATAGTTAATAGTTATACTAACCTACAGGTCATCAGTATTACTAAAGAACATATAATACATGTTTATCCATGTTCTTTGGTATTACTTTGTTATACCGGTACCAAAAAATGCGAACTTAAAAATCTATGAACTTATTAAAAAATTCACAATATTTACTTTCCAGTGTGAAATAGGTTAGATCATAGATATGACTAAATAAGAGAATTTGTTCGGTTCATTTAAACAGCTGTTCTTAAGTTTTAACTTTTGGTCTTACAAATTACTAACACCCCTCCCCCAAGAGCTTAGACATATCAATGTCAAAAGATTTTGCTGTATATTTTGGTACATCATGCGTTGGGACAACTAAGAGAGATTCACTTAATGTGCGTATACTGCAAAATTAAGCAAAACAGCAACACACTATAATAGCAGTTAATCAGTGCCAATATTACTATCTCTTTTTAAATACATTTACGTCTGCCTCGAGGGAGGAAGGCTCCTCCGTGTAACTAAAACAAAATCCAACAGTTGCTTAGAAACCTAATAGTAACGTTGTAATAACCGGAACGATAAATTGATCGCACCTCACTTGTAAAGTTGCTTCTCGATCTCAAATGTTAATTTCTTATTTCTCAAACACTATGAGTGTGGTGTTTGAACAGAACAGAAATATTCTGAAGCCGAAAATAATCTGTAAACTTTGCAATAAAGCTTTCGCCAAGTCTAACAATCTATCGCGGCATATGACGAACAAGCTCAATCCTCTGATACGCCTATTGGGATCAACATACCGGTACCCAAAACAGACAAAATTCCTATATGGAATGTGAACGCCATATGATTTATTTTCTAATATTTGTGGGTTGTCAATTTGCAACCAAAACCAGGAACCATCATATTACATTAGATTAGATCATTAAAATGGCAACCATACTACAATGTAGGTATTTTAAGCCAAGTATGAATGAGAAATGAGTGTAAGATTATTTGTGGCACGATCTTGTAGTCTTGTTACTGACTAAGGCCAACGTGTTCCTTAGACAGGACTGTTAATTAATGACCAACGGACGATGGCAACTAAGGGACCTACAGTGTTTAACGTTAAATCCGAACCTGAATTACGAATTGGTCTAATTACGAGGACGGTCTTTGCGGATTAACTCTATTATATTACATTAGACATCGTTTTTGAGCATGAGGCTCAACACCAACCATAGAAAAGTAAAGTAGCAGTTCCGTGGAATCGCAACTACAATATTACACTTTGAAACCAAGTCATTGTCGCGATGCAACTGGTTACTCATAGTTCCAAAACATTACGATTTGTCACAGTTACATCAAGGAGCCTTCCTCCATCGAAACAGACGTGTAAAGTTCACTTTATAATCCGTTCCTCTTTGGTATGGGCTTTACAGCACTGCATTTTAGCCATATGACGCGGGAAAACACTTAAAAACAAAGCATAAACTCGAGTTGAGAGGATTGTTTCAGTCTTGGTGGTTAGAATTCGATGTTCTGTTCGTCACTACTTCACTTACTAGAAGGTGTCGAGTTTTTAATTTATAGGTTTCCAATTATTATGACAATCTTTATCATGCTACTCTGTTAACTTTAAATGTATTATAAATCAAACAACTGTTTTAACTGAAGACTGGTCTACTAAGTTCATAAGGATAAGTGCCGGCTGTTCCAACAACCCCAGTTTTAATATTCTCTACCTCCAAGAGTAAGTGACTTTTGTATTTTGATCAAAAGTAATGAGGGCAAAAGGTTGGGTGAGAAAAATATTTATTGTTAGCCTAGGGTAACCTAAAGTTAAGGGAGTGATCACTCTTAGAATAAGGCCATGACATTATCAGAATGAGTCCTTTTTAAGATCTAACACCATTATAAAATAGATACAAAAAGGAAATTTTGTCATTATTCTAGCAGACACAAAATGAGAATAAATGATAATCAATCAAATAGTGATTTGTGTAATTTTGGATCAGGAAGTAGGCAATAGCCTCAGAGACAATGGTAGGCCTTCTAGTAGTAGTGTTGAGATAAGTGAATCAAGTGACTAGGATGGCGTCATCCTGTAATCCAGCTACTTGGAGGTCACGAATTGTCGATAGTGTGAGCGATGGTCAGTGGGTGTAGATTTAATGTCTGTATTATTGAATCCTCAAAGACAATTGTTAATCCTCAAAGACCATTTTGATAATTAGACCAGTTCGTAATTCAGAGGCAGTGGTTCGGTTTCCACATTAAACTGTAGGTCCCTTAGATATGCGATTGACTGTTGGGACAAGATTGCGCCACAATCATCCTACAGTCATTTCTCATTCATACTTGGCTTAAAATACCTACGTGTGTTATAGTTGTCATTTCAATTTAATCTAATCTAATCACTCCTCTGATTCCAATGTTTATCTTAATTAAAAAGCTAGCAGTGAAACAGGCCCTAGTGATTTACCTTATTTAAACACTGATAATGGTGATAATCATGTTTTAAAAAAACAGCACCTTCAAGCAGGCCTACATTACAAAATGCTCTAACAGAATGGGCATTACAATATTTTTATCATAAAACATAATACATTACCCTCCCTTCATGTGTTGTTGAAACCCCATGTTACCATATGGATATCCCGCAAGATGCCAGAACATTAGACACCTAGGGCAGTCAATATCAAAGTTATTGTTGGAGGTGAAAATAGCACAATGAAACTGATTTATTGTAATAGCCCTCAGCCTGATAAATCTATTAAATTAATCATTCTTATAGATGGCCTGTCATTAGTAAAATTTGTCAGTGCTTGTTTCTGGCCAATTTTGGTTTTGAAATTTAAATCAAAATATATTTATATCATTGGATGTTTGTATGGGAAGTAAAAAACAACAGATCCAAATGAGTTTATGGAATGCTTTATTAATGAGCTGAAAGATCTTTTTTTCTCAAATGGATTTGTGTCTGATGATTTTAATAAGTGTATTGAAGTAAGTCTCCAAGTCTTAGTCTGCAATGCTCCAGCAAAGTGTTTTTAATGAAAGTTAAAGGCCGTACAGGTTGCTGCGCAAAATGCTCAATTGTAGGAGAATATGTAAAATAATTCCTTTATTCATACTCTTTTATTAGTTAAAATGTCCGTTTTACAGTATCAACATGAGCATGTTACCCTAACACAACTGACACCTAATAGACAAAAAGGCAGGATCATAACAGTTAGTCCAGGCAAAACTGCGTCTAACCAGAGAGATGAGCAAATAGGAGTGAGTAAAAGTTTTGTTTTTACTTAGAAAAACTCAATAAAACCAAATAAATCTGTTGATCGTTCATGAAAAACGGTGATGTTTCCACTGAGAGGCTATGTCATTTTGAGTTAAATACAAATGTAATTTCATGTTACCAAAGTTAAAAATAAATATATAACGTAGGAGTCAATGGACTATAAGATTGATCCACTATACTGTTTTACACTCTTCTCTCACTCAAATTAACCCTTCCCCGACTACACCCTAATTGGGCGTAGTCCTCCTATAAGAAATGAGGTTGGAGTAAATTTCTTTTGTTTCTGTGTTTACAACACTTAAGTTATTTTTAAATAGTTGAAATAAACTGTATGTATGCCATAAATAATTATTTACGGTAACAAAAAATAAGAATCTACAAAAAAAAATACAATGTTAATCATTATAGAAATTAGTTTGAGTTCCTATTTATCAAAAATAGTATCAAAATAGTTTAAACCTGGCTCAGGTTATTTTCTACGATCCGCAGTTATATCCATCGACCGTCCGCTAGGCCCAAAAATTTAGCGGATATATCCGCCTGCAGTCTGGGAACCTGGGTTAAGATTATATGCAGACTGGGATGGTGGCGACATCCTGTAATCCAGCTACTTGGAGGTCACGAATTGTGGATAGTTGTGAGAGATGGTCGGTGGATGTGGTGTTCTCTTGTGTGGATTAACGTCCGCATTATTGAATACTACGTTAATCCACAAAGACCATCCTCATAATTAGACCAATTCGTAATTCAGAGGCTGTGGTTCGGATTCCACGTTAAACTGTAGGTCCATTAGTTGTCATCGGCTGTTGGGCTATTAATTAACAGTCCTGTCTAAGGAACATGTCAGCCTTAGTCAGTAACAAGACTACAAGATCGCGCCACAATCATCCTACATTCATTCCTCATTCATACTTGGCTTAAAATACCTACCTGGGTAGGTCGCCATTTCAGTTAAAAGTATAAAGTATTAAAATTCCTACAAGTAACTTACCCATCCCAAATAGAAAGAACATGAAGAATGCCATGCAAAAAATTGTTGACTGTTGAAAAAGCCTATTAAACAAGACATTTTAATGCATAATTTGTTTGGAACAATCTGATCATCTAATAAAGTTGGTAATATACAGTACATTTAAACTTCTTTTAAAACCTCACTTTCTTTAGTTTTAACTGAATACGGTATACAGTAGAACTCCAATTATCCGAACTCCGACTATCCGAATCGCCGATTATCCGAATCACTTTCAGACAAAAAATTGTCCAAAAAAAGTCTTAGTGCGCTATTATTCTTCCCCCTGCGAAGCCAGTGTTTGCGTGTATAATGTAAGTACATTTTATTTATATTTAAAACATGTGAAAACATCATGTTTCTTACATTTAATTCAATAAAAAAATAGTGCAATATCAAAACGTAACTTTTTTCTCTCTAATGGCAATTTAAAAAAAAAAACTCCGATTATCCGAATATTTGATTATCCGAATGGGTCCCGGTCCCCATTAATTTGGATAATTGGAGTTCTACTGTAACATATTGCAAATTCAATTCATGGTTACAATCTGTTGAGTTAAAATTGAGAGTCGATTAAAAAAAAAGAGTGTAATACTTACTTAAAACCTAAATTTCTAAAAATTATTACTGCACTTGATGATTTTAAGCAAACTGTTTCACTCAGGCTGTCTAAGAAATCCTAGTAACTTTCCTAGCCTATCCTAGTATCCTTGATGAAGAAAAACTTTTAATATATAAAAATGATGATCCATTTATTGTTTCTGTTAACCTCTTTCTAATTTTTTTTATAGGAAAGAAATGTAGAAATAAATTCCAGGACTCAAAAAAATACCAGGAACTTCTATGAGGAGGTGGAAAAGTACTCTTCAAGACAGCTTAACCTTTAAATATCTTTTAGTTTAGTTTTAATGTAATATTAGTGGCTTTTTTTTAACGTCAATTTATTTTGATTAGAAATCATTTTTTGTAATTAACTTTTTTGTATTTAGTATTTTATTGCAGTAAATATTGGATATGTCAAGATGATTTTGTGCAAAAATAATTGCATACAATAAATTACCTTAGTCTGTTAAATTTTTTATTAGCGAATTTCCCATAGGGAAGAAGCTATTACCGTAGGTCTCATGGCGAGACTTAAGCCCGGGACCAAGTTATTTTTTCTTCTTTAGGTGCCCAGAGTCCTAAAACAATAGTCGTTAAAATTTATATATATATGTATGTGTCTGTGAACACGATAACTCTTGTAAAAATGGTCCGATCAAGACCAAATTTGGTAGAGACGTGTATTCCTACAAATGCTCGGACGAGTTCGTAAACCAGACATATCGGTCATTGGGAACGGGTAGTTTGGGGAGGTTTTGTACCCCAAAATGGGGTTTTTTGCGTTTTTCACATGTAATTTTTAAAAATTTATAATTTTATATTTCACCATTGGAATCAGCTTAAAAAACTACACAATTAAGTTCCTTAAAGTTTTTCTCTACCTCCATCGGTTACCGAGATATTAAAAAATCTAAACACAGTACGTTGTATTTTTGTGCTCCAATGTTAATCTTATGGAGGATACAGAAAAATTAATATTTCACTTATCAATCAATATTTTTGGATAAAACTTTATATTTAGCTTCATGTGGTTGAGGTCTATCCATTTATGCTTAAAAATCATAGTTTATGTGTTTATCATGGCAGCAAACCTGCATACTCTTTTCCCATGTTAATCATATGGAGATTAGGCAAACTCCTATATTTATGGACAGATGTTGATGAAAGTTGATATAAATGCTCAAAAAATTAATTGTTTACGCTAGAAACATCTACTTTCAGCGTTCCTCACAGCAGCAAACCTGCATACTCTTTCCCATGTTAATCTATGGAGAGTAGGCAAATAATACTCATATTTATTGACAGATAATGATCAAACTAGTCATATATTATTATTATTATTATGTTATTGATTTGGAAATTCGCTGAGTACGCAGGTCTGCTGCGACGGGGTATTTTTAGCGAATTTCCCATAGGGAAGAAGCTATTACCGTAGGTCTCATGGCAAGAGTTAAGCCCGAGACCATGTTATTTTTTCTTCTTTAGGTGCCCAGAGACCAAAAACAATAGTCGTTAAAATTTTTATATATATATATATATATATATATGTATATATGTATATATATATATGTGTCTGTTAACACGATAACTCTCGTAAAAATGGTCCGATAGAGACCAAATTTGGTAGAGACGTGTATTCCTACAAATGCTCGGACGAGTTCGTAAACCAGACATATCGGTCAATGGGAACAGGTATTTTGGGGGGGTTTTGTACCCCAAAATGTGGTTTTTTGTGTTTTTCACATGTAATTTTTAAAAATTTCTAATTTTATATTTCACCATTGGAATCAGCTTAAAAAACTACACAATTAAGTTCCTTAAAGTTTTTCTCTACTCGGGGGGGGGGGGGGGGGGGGGGGGGGGGGGGGGGGGGGGGGTGGTGGGGGGGGGGCGTCAAACGTTTTTTACCGAGATATAAAAAAATCTAAACACAGTACGTTGTATTTTGAGGCTCCAATGTTAATCTTATGGAGGATTAGGAAAAATTAATTTTTCACTTATTACCTAATAATTTTGGATGAAACTTGATATTTAGCTTCATGTGGTTGAGATCGATACATTTGTGCTAAAAAATCATAGTTTATGTGTTTATCACGGCAGCAAACCTGCATACTCTTTTCCCATGTTAATCATATGGAGATTAGGCAAACTCCTTTATTTATGGACATATGTTGATGAAAGTTGGTATAAATGTTAAAAATAAAATTTTTGATGGTATAAATGGCTACTTTCAGTGTTCCTCACAGCAGCAAACCTACTCACTCTCTCCCATTTTAATCTTATGGAGAATAGGCAAATAACTCTCATGTTTATCGACAGATTTCGACCAAACTTGTCATATATTATTATTATTATATTATTAATTTGGAAATTCGCTGAGTACGCAGGTCTGCTGCGACGGGGGTATTTTTTCCTTATAGGCTACTGACTGATTCAAGGTATTCTAATTTTGTAATTATTCCTATAGCTTCTATTTTGCATTTTTAATATTTTGTACATATTTGATTCAGTTAATGAACCATATAGGAACAAACCATGTTATGATATTGTATTTTTTCTCTCAGGACCAAGGTCTCGAAAGGTAGAGATGCCCTCGACTAAAACCATAACACTAAAATAGCAATTCTGTAATTGCCTGACATTAAAATATTAGGATGTAACGTCTAAGGTGGTTAAGGCTATATTTTAAAAACAACTCCAACTTGGTAAACAGATATAGGGTGGTAACGCAATGGTAGAAGACCTCTGGGAAGACCAAGACTACAGTGGAGAAATCTAATCCTGAACAATAAGGAGAATGGGAGCAGGAGGATAAAAAAGGCTAAGGATAAAGAAGAATGGAGGTGTGTCATTGGCGAGGCCATAAACCATCCAGAGTTTACATGGCCTGATTCAGTTAAGGCCTAAGTCTTTTACTTCTGGGTTGAAAATGAAACATAAATATGATTTTAGTGATAAATATTAAGTGAAATACATCACTTAACAGCTAAGCAAAGTAAATTAAGAATAAATAAAGTGTTTGTGAATTGAATGAAGATACACGATTATGCAATACAGAATGGTTAGCCCCAGCGGTGTGGCAGGATATTAGGGAGTCTTTGGAGGCCATTTTAATATATACACAAGAAAGGATTGACCGATCACACACTGGCGGTGGTGGGGAGTCAGATGAAAATTTACCCTTGTCTAGGGAGATAAATTGTATAATTTGCTTATTTAATTTACCAACGGTGGTGTTTTTATCATGTGGCCACGTGGCTTGTAAAAGTTGCGCAAACAAAATTGTTAGATGTCCCGTATGCCGGAAAGCCGTTCTCGGTAAAAAAGATTTATTTTTTTAAACATGTGCAAATTCACACACACACAGACAGACACACTCCCCACCACCACTAGCCTTTTTGGCATCGCTCTTCCTAAGCAAAATTAGTCCTCCCCACTTCCGTTCACACTCCCCGCCACTTTTTGGCATCCTGGCCGAAATCCACCTACATCTCAGTCACCGTACAGCCGCCAGCACCATCACCTCTCCGCTACCACCACCACTGCTATTTTACTCCACTGCTATTTTACTCTACAAGGTATGTTACATCTTTTAATCAGTATTAAACTCACAATGCATTTGTACACTCCTCCACTTTTCACTCTATACCAGTCGAGTATTTTAAAAATTATAGAAAATAAATCTAAGTTAGGTGACCAGATAAACGATTTACCACCATCAATACAGCAATATATCGGTCAGACAAAACAAGGATTTATCATAATTGGTGAACTTAGATCTCGTAATTTGGACTCTGGACTTTTTGAAATAGAAGTGAACAAATATATTGGAAAAACTGTCTGTATATGTAAAATTTGTGATGCAGTGGGGGGCTACCCTACACTTTTTCTTGAAAATATCAGACATGTTTTAAGCTACTCCGTCCCAGATTTGGAGGCGCCAAAATGTTTTTATTGCAAGGAGGGTGGCTGGTATAAAATTCCTCGTCAAGAGCAATAAAATAAATTCTCAATTTCCAGATGGTATGTTAGATCTTTTAATCAGCATTAAACTCACAATGCACTTGTACCGGCTGGGTGGCTGGTATAATTACTTATCAAGACCAATAAAATAAATTCTCAAGACCAATAAAATAAATTCTCAATTTTTCAGATGGATTTCCTGAAGCAAAAACTGGAATCAGCCGAGGTGCCCAGCTCACTTCCGATCATCCCGATGAAGCAGCTCACCTCCCCTGCTAAAATCATATCGGCGGTGCGGGTCAACACCCGCTACAACCATCAAACTATAAAACTCGAAGTTTTGACGGCATCGCTAGACAGCCGGGTGACATTCCTTCCAGCAAGATTCCTATCTATACTGACGGATGAAGATCTTCTTGAATTCACGACAACCAAGGAGTACTCTGTAAAATGCACTGGTATGGGGGAGAGGTCTCCCCATGTTTTAATATTTAAACACTAACTATTGTTAGCGTAATTTGTGTGTGTGTAGTTAACTTGTTTATTTTAGTCAAACAATTGTAGTAAATTCTTATGTTTTTAATGTCATTTTTTAAACGTATTTTAGAAATATTTAAACTCTCATGCTTGTAGTTAACTTGTTTATTTTAGTCAAACAATTGTAGTAAATTCTTATGTTTTTTAAATGTCATTTTTTAAACATATTTTAGAAATATTAAAACTCTCATGCTAACTTGTTTATTTTAGTCAAACAATTGTTGCATAATTGGTGAACTTAGATCTCGTAATTTGGACTCTGGACTTTTTGAAATAGAAGTGAACAAATATATTGGAAAAACTGTCTGTATATGTAAAATTTGTGATGCAGTGGGGGGCTACCCTACACTTTTTCTTGAAAATATCAGACATGTTTTAAGCTACTCCTTCCCAGATTTGGATGTGCCAAAATATTTTTATAAAATTCTTATGTTTTTAATGTCATTTTTTAAAACATATTTTAGAAATAAAGTTTATAATATGTTTTTACCGACAGTGGTATTTTTATCGTGTGGTCACGCATTAACTTGTTTATTTTAGTCAAACAATTGTAATAAATAAATTCTTATGTTTTTTAGAAATATTAAAACTCATAAAAACTCGTAGTAAAGCTTGTAAGGGTATCATGTTTTTAATGTCAATTTTTGCTAAACATATAAAGTGTTTTTCAAATATAATAGTAATGTTTTTATTTTTGCTCTGTAATATTTCATACAAACTCGTAGTAAATCTTGTAAGGGTATCATGTTTTTTAATGTCAATTTTTGCTAAACATATAAAGTGTTTTTCAAATATAATAGTAATGTTTTTATTTTTGCTCTGTAATATTTCATACAAACTCGTAGTAAATCTTGTAAGGGTATCATGTTTTTTAATGTCAATTTTTGCTAAACATATAAAGTGTTTTTCAAATATAATAGTAATGTTTTTATTTTTGCTCTGTAATATTTCATACAAACTCGTAGTAAAGCTTGTAATAAAAATAGTGTTTCTTGATAAATTTAGTTTTTTTTATATCCCTTTGCACTCTCGAAAATAAGGGAGGGGGGTATTATATAGATCTGGTCTAGATTTGATCGATCTCATCTATATAATACCCTAACCTGGGGGTGTCTTCAACACTCGGACAGTCCCAAACCCTGTCCTAGGGAGTGCAAGGGTTTAATCACAACAGCTGTGTGCTACCACACGTGTTTCGCTCGCGTGCCACTGGGTTTTAAATTTTAATGCGACAACAGCTGCGCTCGCCAGATGTGGCGCTAACATTCCAAACTCTAACTATGCAGAGAATCTAACCACCTTCATCATCATCGGAGGCGCTTAGGTTGGGAAAATCAAAAAAAAAGTCTCTCATTGGCTAAGAGGTGTACTTTTACAGGTAGGTGGGCGGGGCAATCTATGGTCTGCCTCAATGTAATATTTTATTTCAATTTATGTATTTTGACCAATCATCTACCAACACCTACACTCCGCCATCATTGTGGGCGGGGCTTAGGTGGGGATATATCTCTTAATCGTCTCCTATTGGCTAAGGGGCGTGGTTTACAGGTAGGGGAGGGGGGAAATACTCAATTTTGATTGGTTTGCAGGTAGGGGAGGGGCTAAAATACTCGATTCTGATTGGTGTCCTAAATCATCGCCCTTACTACTGCTGTATCCGGTCAACATTGCTCTCTGTTACCCGCCACCTTCCCCCAAGGGAAAGTCCTCAACATGGTTCATGCAATAGCAACTGCCACTTGCATATGCATTGCCAATACAATTCAACCATTATTCTCATGTTATCAAACCACCTATCTAATCTATGAGGAATAAACTATTATATTTTGTTGTATAAAATGTTATTGTCTTCGGGTGGGTTTATGTTATTTAAATTTGTTTTGCAGTCATTTTCCATCATCTTCTTCTATATATAAAATTGAATGTATGTCTGTATGTCCTTTATGCGTTGCAAAACTACTCATCCGATCGCCATGAAATTTTAGGAAGTTGCTCTACATGTGTCCGGGAAGGTTTTAGTGAAAAAATATTTTCGAAAACCCCATAAGTTTCCATTTTATGGCGTTATAAATTTCTAATGTTAACCTTATGGAGAGTAAGTTTGTTTACAAATTGTCTACAATGAAAACATTTGATTTCTTAGCTACAGCTGATTGGTTTACTTTCCATTAGCAATATGCTTTACTATCCAATGCCATCTGAATCATTCATTAATATAAAACTATGAAGTGAATGTGTACTGTAAAAAATGAACAGCTTTATTCGCCACGTTAATAGTTTACGGTTTTGGGGTATTATGTATTTATACTTTTATTTTCTTTCTGATTAAAATCATGTATTTATATGTTGACCAAATAAAAAATAATTACAATGTTTATATATATTACGTTTATTATAATAATCAGCTGTTGTATATCTTTCCTAGAAAATCCGTATTACAGTTAGGTTTGGTTTGGGTCTGGATTGGATTTGAAAATTGTGAATTAATCCACTCAGATTTATTTTTTTTATGGGAATGTCATTAATATGTCTTATCGTTTCAGTATTGTTATTCACTATGCCCAGAATATATAACCTTTCACAATGAAGCCGTAATGCTTTTCGACTTCAGAACATTGCTAATCTTAAAGTTAACATGTGTTAACTGTCAGGCGTTACGAAGTTCGCCGGGTCAACTAGTGATAAATAAAACAAAGCACCATGCATGACGTTTCGGAATAAGGAATCCGGACCGTTTTTAGGTGAGCTGGGATCTAGAAAATTACAAGATGAGTACATAATCCGGACTTAGCTTAAACATCTTAATAACTTGCAAATGGGGCAATGCCAAGCAACGAAAGAACAAATAATACCAGCGTTGCTTGGTATTATTTGTAATCTTTTACTGCTTTAAATATTTTTACTTTCAATTACTAACCTTGTAATTTTCAAGGCTGCAGCTCACCTGAAAACGAAATTATATCCTAGATCTTGAAACGTCGGGAATCTTTTGTTTTTCTTGAAAACATAAAATTACTTGAATATTAACAGCTATGAACACTAAAATTTGATAGTTCGGGAAGAAGTAGAAAGAGCTGCCTTAACCGTCATATGTTTCAATTTTTAAATTTTCTAATGTCGAAATTAGCGATTGGATTATTAGATCGAAATAGTGGAATGGTAGATTTTAAGTTTTCTCCCGATGCCTGTCTCTATTACGTTAACCGTTATCCTTTTCCAATTTCACTTAAAAGATGTTAGTATGTCCTGTTGGAAACAATAAAACATTTTATAACAACTAATTTAAATGTATTAGTACAACTTTAGTCTTTTTTACCTGTGTGAAGAAAGGGTACTTTGGCAAGTTTATCGTAAAAGATCCATATTTCAACCTCTTAAATATTAAAAAACTAAAATTCCACAAATACAATAATGTATAACTACTGTAAAACAAAAGAATTGCTTCGTGAAAGAAAGTGTGGCGGAGAATGCCTACCCTGTTCCTTCCGGCTTGGAGCCCGTTCAAGCGAAGGCAACGATGTGGAGCCCATTTCCCTGGGCTGTGTTTCATACACTCTCGTATTTTATAAACATTTATACTCAGCTGTTTGTTTTCAGCCTAAGGTATAAGGTTTTAAGTTTGTAACATGAGCTATTCTGTTTCCTTAAATAAACAAAGTTACACACACACACACATATATATATATATTATACGAAGAAGTTATTCATTTTAATGATTTTTATACGACTTGTAGACAGTTATGAGCGATGGTCGGTGAATGCAATATTCTTTGGTGACGTCCACACAATTGAATACTACGTTCATCACAAAAGAACAACCTCACAATTATTCAGAGGAAAAATTGTGTTTTAGATCCCACGTTAAACTGTAGGTCGCTTAGATGCCTTTAAAAGATGCTGGGCTTTTAAATTGCTGTGCTGTCTGAGGAATATGTCGGCCTCAGTCCATTTACTTTTATACTTTTTCAATACTTGTGTCACAATAGCGTTACCTGGGTAGGTCGCCATAATTAAAATTATCAAAGCGTTCAGTAATAGTTAAGTATCATTTTAATTGCTTAGTATATATACTCATTCTTTATCACATTTTTCAATATCTTAGAGACTTTTTAGATTGCCATATTTAATCAGGATTGTAGTGGATGCAAGTCCCACACACCGGGGAGTGTGCCGATTTCCCTCCCTGGTTGTAACAACAATTCCTGTAAAAAACAAAATAAATCCTACATCATGGAATTATACTGTTAACATACTCTTATCTATCTAAATAAATAAAATTAGAGTTTTATCTGCACATTGCTCAGGGTTATTCATTTTTTAATTATTTTTAAGTTTCGTGCGTTAGAGAAGCCGAAACATGTATTATCTCAATTTTGTGTCTGTCTGTGACGCTCCAGGAGGCATTTTACGCCGTATTCTTCTGAAAACGGGAGAACTGATAACAATAAAACTAATTTCATGCATTCTCTCCATTATAGAGAAGGTCTGTCAAAGCTTGAAATTCGTCCGCTGCCTCTTACAAAGTATATTACGAGCAATTTAAAATCCACTTTTTACGCGATATAATTCGCATTTTGTTTTAAGTTTTCAATGAATCACCTACTGGTTATAGTCAGCTGTATTTGTAGTTTTTAACACTAAATGGTTTAAGCATTGGTCATTAATTTTGAGAATATGTGATGCATGAAGTGATTTAATAGACAGAATCCTACAACTCGTACAAAGTACGGGTGTACTGCTAGTATCAACTAAATATATAATAAATTGGAACTCAAAATAGAAATAATAGTTCGAAAGTGAAAAAAAGAAATTAATATCGCGATTTGATATGCAAACTTTTCAACAGAAAAATGTCCTTGACTTACATATTTTGAAACAACGTGATGTACTCCTTGAGCGGTGCTCTAAGGGCGTAAGGAGTGCTTGGGGGCTACACGTACGTAATATTGCCATTAAAGTGGCTGGGAAATAAAGATTGGACTGAATTACAATAAAGCAGAGTTCAATATGGTTTTGAAGAGGAAACATTACATCAGTTTAGATACTTCTGAAAGTGCATTGAAAACTATTAATCAATTAATAATTATTTCACTAAATACTAAACTACCCAATCGTGTTTATGAAATACGTATGCACGTTTACTTTGAAATAATTCATCAGCCTGAAAGTGAAATAAGTGGTTGGAAGTAATTACTGTATCATTATTATAACCTAAACGTGTCTTCGGGGGAGGGGGGTGACTTGAACAATTTTGAGTTGTTCAAGTCTGTAGCTTCTTACCGCTTGTGATTAATTGATTGTCTTGCATAAGAAACGATCAGACCCTCTAGGTACTAAATGACGTTTACACTGAACTAAAATTAAAATTGTGGGGGGCCTTATTCACTCCAACCGTGCTAGAGTAAATCAAGGATATGGTAGCATTAAAATTGTTGTTTGAAGTTACAATGAATAATACAACCATGAACCAACTAAGCTGTAATATTAGTGTTTATTTTTATTGCACAGAACGGAACTGTTTCACACGTTCTTTGGAAGTGATTCCGGTAGACTCACAGACTAGTTTCTTAAAAATCACTTTAACTTTACAAAATTAAAAAAAAACTAAGTAAAAAATGTTTTCTATAAGCATTGTAGGTTCTCTGATAACCAGGTAGATAAGCCAAGTATGTCTAAGACATGAGTGTAGAGACCTGTAGTTTAACGTTTATGCGGATGAATGTAGTACTCAATAGTGCGAACGTTAATCCACACCAAAGAATACTACATCCACCGACCATCCCTCATAACTATAACAGCAATCATTCTTCTCACATGACTGGGACCGTGGCGTGTCCTGTAAACCTTGGAGGCTATTATACTTGGAGGTCACGAATTGTGGATAGTTGTGAGTGATGGTCGGTGAGTGTAGTATTCTCTTATTTGGATTAACGTCTGCACTATTGAATACTACACGCGTATTTTCAGTAATTTGCGTTCGTAATTCAGAGGCAGTGGTTCGGACTCCACGTTAAACTTTAGGCACATTAGATAAGCCGTTGACTATTGTCTCAGGAACATGTCAGCCTTAGACAGGAACAAGACTACAAGGTCGCGCCACAATCATCTTAAACTCATACCTGGCCCTGGACATGTTGCTATTTCAGTATCCACAATTATTCGTGACCTCCAAGTAGCTGGATTAAAGGACACGCCACCGTCTAAATCTTCGTTATGGGCTATAACGTAACATTTTAGTATTTCAGGATCACAAAATATGAAACATATGACTATCATAACCAAAAACATCCGGTCACATGATCAATTAAGTATTTTCCCTATTTGATAACACCCTTACACACCAGATCTTAGACATATCCATGTCAAAACCTTTAATATTCCATGGGGAGTCGTGGAGAAGCAATTTATTCAAGGCACGATTAAGCGGTAGGAGTCCGCGGCAAGCGTCGTTTAGTACCCAGAGAGTCTGATCGTTTCTTATGCAAGACAATCAATTAATCACAAGCGGCAAGAAGCTACAGACTTACAGAACTTTGAGTGATTAGTGGTGGGCCACCCCCCCCCCACAAGGCGCCGTTTAGGTTCACAGGGTTAATTTGTTTCGCTAACAATCTACTTCTCCATTCCCATCAGTCAGGTTGACGTAAGAGCTAAAATATGAATGTACGAGGTTTGCGAATCAAATAATGTGACTGATATTTTAATAAAATTAAAGGTTAAAATACCTGTAGTACTGTCGGTGATCTTCAATTATTATGGTGCTGACGACCAATGGTTTCGGACTTAAAAGTCCATTATCAAGTCAGAATACCAATAGTAAGTAATAAAAATTATCCTCAACACTGACGTAGTGATGAGTCGTCTTCAAAACACCTACACACACGGAAACATGGATACACAAAATACATTTAATTTTGCCAAATTATAAATTTAGGGCGAAGCGTGAGTCATGAAAATTATTTCATCCAAATAGAATTGTTTACTGTATTATAATTAATTATCTTTCTAAATTGGTGACCTATCTTGGCAGGTATTTTAAGCCCAGTATGAATGAGAAATGAGTGTAAGAATGGGGTGCGATCTTGTACACTTAAACACAAAGATTAAATCCTCACCATTTAGACCTCCGATTTTCACATTCGAGAAGAGAGAAAAATCACAAGGACTTAAGTCAGGCGTGAAAAGGAAGCTGAAAAGCTAAACTAACGTTTTTATGGTGAAAAACTCGTGAAAATTTCGGTGTGGGAACCAATTGCCAATTGTCCTTGACGTTTGTTTGGAAGTTTTTTGAAAACTTCTCGGTAAAAGCTCTTCCCTTATCATTTTGACAAGTGACAATCTGAAAGCACAAGATCCCTAATTTTGTGAGCTTTTTCATCCGTTTTTGAATATGAAGTTCTGCTGCTTCGTGGTCCATATTCAATAGATTCTCTACCTTCTGAAAAAAACTCCTAACGTCTGCTGGAGTTCAGCAATGATGTTTCCGACGCACTGTACCCAAATTTGAAACAAAACATGATATCTCAACGCTGCTCAAGATCACCTTATTGAAAAACAAGTGGCAGGAACAAGGTCAAAAATGTTTGTATTTACTTCCCTGTGGGAAATAGGTTAGATCATGGATATGTCTAAATGGAATGGTCTCAGTTCATCTAAACAGCTGTTCTTATTCTTTTATATTGAAAATTCAGTACTGATAGTTTCTATGAAAATCTGTTACATGTTTTCCATCTTAAAAATCACCAACATCCCCCCTCCCAGAGCTAAGACATATCCATGTCAAAACGAAATGTTCACATATCTGTACAAACATATCTGTATTGAACAGATATGTTAAAAAATCGCCCTACAAAACCCAGTGCATCCCAGTGTTTTTACCAAAATCCAGCTATGCACAGTAATAAAAAAGCAGTGAATCCTCAAAATAAGGTATTTTAAGGGATGTTTCGACCATATCGATAATTCTTTTTCAATATCTACGACGATGTCAAGATTTTACAATATTCGTGTAATAGAAAAAATTAAAAATGTTTTTGTTTAAGAAGAAAAGTCAAAAATATAAATGAGGAGGGTTAAATCAGTCGCGAAAGAAATAACGGGATTTCTCTGTTCTGTGCTTTGTTCAGATAAATAATTGCTCATCCCCTAACACAATGTCGGACTTAAATACTTTATCTGCTTTATTTCTCTCTTATCCTCTGTTCAAGTGCATTCGTAAAGTATTTCTAACAATTCTCATTGTTAGAGCTCTTCTTTACTAAGAAATGTTGTTTATAATCTTCTTTGGATTTTTCATGTTCTTTTTATGGGTCATGTGACTCAGAGATCTTTTAGTTAGTTACTGAAATAGTAACCTGTTTAGGACCTGGTATTTTAAGCCAAGTATAAATGAGAGATGAGTGTACGATGATTGTGGCGCGATCTTGTTTGTAGTCATGTTACTGACTAAGGCTGACATGTTACTTAGATAGAACTGTTAATTAATAGACCAACAGTCAATGGCATATTTAAGAGACCAACAGTTTAACGCGAAGTCCAAACCACTGCTTCTGAATTACAAACTGGTCTAATGATGAGGATGGCCACAAGAGAAAACTACACCCTCCGACCATCGCTCACAACTATCCACAATTCGTGACCTCCAAGTAGCTGGATTACAGAACATCGTCCCACCGTCCTAGTCAGGAGAAGAATGATTGCTATTAAATGCTTAAAATTAAAATAAGTAAAGAAACAACAAATGAAAAACGAATTGTGTGCACAATCTTTTTATTAATTTTATATTAAATTAAATTAGGAAACATGAATAATAAGTAAACTTTGGTTTACATTAACATAACATTTTTATATAGTATAGTTTTAAAATTGGTTTCATACCAATGTAAACAAAAAATATTATCTTTAATATGATAACTGGTTATTTATTTTTGTAAAACTACTTACAATAGATAATGTGTTTGGTTAAACTTGGAAAAATGTTACTCTGATATCGCTAAAAACGAGTTTTTGACTTCATTTACGGATTTATAGCTTTAGAGTCAGTGTAAAGCAAACAAAACCTTCCCCATCGGGTATGGAATAAATGAAATACGTTGCATCATTCTAGGTGCTCTGATTTTCTCGGAGAAGCGTTTCAAAAGGACCTTTTTCAGTGTTAGACAACAGACGGACAAACGTTTAGAAAAGACCCATTTCGGCTTTTAGGGGTACAGAACATAAAAATAACACTACCCCCGTCGCAGCAGACCTGCGTACTCAGCGAATTTCCAAATCAATAACATAATAATAATAATATATGACAAGTTTAATCCTGTCAATATGTATGAGTATTCGGCTTAAGCTGTGCAGCCTCGAAGTACACTATTTTTTCATGGAATTCCCATCTAAATTTTGTGGCCATCCCGGAGATCGAACCCGTCACCTCTAGCACCAAAGTCCAAGACGCTAACCGTTAGGCTAGCAGATGCCCAAGTAGGTGTTTCTAGCCTAAACAATTTATATTTTGACCATTTCAAAAAATAAATATATGTTAACTACACTAAGCCTACATATGGATTAAGAGTATAACTTAATAATCGCTTCGTATAATATCTTCAAGAGATCAAAAATGTACCCAATTATTTTTTTTTCAATTTACTTTCTTGATAAGAATTAGTTGTGTAAACTAAATTTAGTGTCCATTGAATAATAGATTTTACCATTAGTTGACTATTCGGGTTTCTATATTTTACTGAATTCTTATGCTCTAGTTGCTACGTCATAATTATAGTTATTTTTATTTCCCTAGGGACTAAAATGTAAAGGAATTTTTCAAACCCAAAAGTGTCAAAATATATCAAATGAATATAAGCAGAACATGTTTGAAACCATTACAGAGTACAGTAAATTATGCATACCATCGCCTAAGTGCTATTAAATAAAAAAAACTATAATAAATAATAATAAGAAGAAGAAAAAGAAGAATGAAATAAATAAAAATAGCATGTCCATGATGACAAGACTATGAAATAGAAATGAACGATAAGAATACCGTAATTTTTCAATAGGTCTAGAGGGATTTTGAAAGGTATTTTTATAACAGGAAGGAAATCTCGTAAGACGGATGGGGTTTTTAGGTGGACAGTAAATCTGAGAATTAATCTCGCAGTTGGACGGCTTCGGATGGGTTTGTAGACCGATAACGCGCTCGACCAGTCGACGTCGCTTTAGTCGATATTGTCTCCAATATTCATGCCACCGAATAAAACTATACTAAAGAGGTTTCATACCGATAACTAATTTGTTCCGACTAATCGATTCAGACCTAATCGATGTATTGTCGATCTATCGTAATAATCTAACAGTTTTTAATTACTATAAACGTTTCCAGGATACCGAAGCTAGGTCAAACACATTAATTACAATATGTGCGCGAAGAAAGCTATAAATTATAAAAAAACGTTTAGGGACAAAATCTATGAGTCCATTTCCGTTGTAACCAATTTTAGATATTATTTATCATATTTTTAATTAAAATGTCTTCTTACAATGTTTGAAATGCATTATCACTTTAGTATTATTTTGTTAGGCATTCCAACCGCGTTTGGGATTCTTTTAACAACACAACGTTTTTGGTGGTGGTGAAACTCCGTTTTGAAGCGATCCCATTTAATTCGCACATAGCAGATAAGTAAACTATACTAACTGCACGTAATTCATTAACTGTTATTTTTTGTTAAATGCCAATTCTTAGGTTATCAATTGAAATTAGGTGGAATTTCACCACATTCTGAAACCGTAAATACGTAAAAAACAGACTATTTAAATACGTTTGAAATTTAAGACATTCAAAATTTAATTTTTGTAGTTAATTTGGGAACTAAACTTATCCATTATTCGTTAAAGCTACTTTGTTAGCTCTTGTCTTCTGCCTATGTTTGAATAAGATCCTGACCATCCTGAACCCTTGAGTCATGCTATGAATTACAACAGTTACAAAACAACAGCTATTGAGCTTTGACATGCCATTTGCATTCAACTTTGAACATAGTACACGACACTGTAGCTAAGAGTTAACGCACTGGGTCAGTAACACAAAAGGTTGTTTGCTGGATCGAAAACAGTATCCAGCGACTCTTGTCAGATCATGACGTCACCTCTGGCTAACATGTGTGACCACTCGTAAATTGATAAAAATCTTCTAATTATACACTTCATTTTATTCTAAATAAGAAAATATTCACTTCAACTGAAGTACTTAATTTTTAGTGGCGTAATTTAAGTTTTCCCAAACATTGACAAATCACGTCAACCTAATCTCACAACGCGAAGTTCGAAAGTTTTTTCAAACTTCCGATGGATCAAACTTTCTTTAGAGTGTTATACATTGCTCAGAGTTATTTAAAACAAGTCTTTTCTCAATTTGTGTCTGTCTGTCCGTTTTTCTGTGACGCTCCAGGAGGCATTTTACGCCGTCTTCTCCGAAAAAAACGGGGGAACTGATAACAATGAATTTGTCATGCATTCTCTACACTCCAGAGAAGGGTTTTCCATGCTTGAAATTGTTCGACGCCTCTTGATATGTAAACAACGAGCATTTAAAACCCCACTTTTTACGCTATAATAGTCGCATTTTGCTTTCAGTTTTCAATGAATTACCTATTGGTAATAATCAGCTGGCTTTGTAGTTTAATGATTTAAAAAAATAAAAACAAGCAGCTGTAAAATTAAGATAAATATTAGTTTATATTGGTCCGTCATTTTAAACCGATTTCGGAATCATTTTATATTAAAAAATTATTTTAACGTATAACTAATTTTAATAATGGTATAAATGTTCTAATCTGTTTAATTGTAAAGTAATGATAAATAATAAAACTGGGTATTTATTTATTTTCTTTTGTTTAGGACTTCAGGATTACATTTTAGTATAATCTTTCTTCTTTTACTGAATCTTACAACCCGTACAATGAACAGATTACTGTTAATTATAACTTAATTTGCTATTCATTGAACTTCGAAACAGCGAGGTTCGACTATGTACTTATTATTTCTTCATAAATATTTTTAACTAAATATTAACGTTCTGAAGGATAAAATTCCTGAACTTAACAAGTTAATTCTTGGTTTTAAAAAAATAGTTAAAATAAACAAACATATTAATCTATTCTACACCGACGATTTCACAAAATTAAATCTTAAAAGAGAAGTTTCATACTGGAATGTTTCTAAGACGTTTTCTCCAGTTTTCTCATTCACGAGAAACAAAACATAAATGTTTTCTCTGTTCCCAAATGTCGCTCTCTCTAAACACGGTTTGTTTTCGCTCACCCACTTCTTCCAATCGAGTGAAATTGAGCGAAAGTTTTTCTTCAAGTTTAATAAAACTGAAAAACAAACAGTTTGTTTTCTCATTTTGTTCATCTATAAGAAACGTGCTGTTGGTGTTTCAACATCGAATTTTTTTAAAGAGGTCCTACTACATATGTCTAAAAATGTAAAATAGATTGTCTTCAAGATTCAAAATTTAGCAATTTTTAAAAATAAAGTAAGGGTTCACACCGAAGCTATTTGTTAAATATCCTCGGGTTACCTCTAAGACCTATTTAGACTTAGAATTAATAGTTCTTTTTCATTGAATTTCATAAGTAATCTATTTAATACGTTTTTTTTACTTTATAAGATAATAAATTAAATATTCAAAATTGTAGAAAACAATTTATTGATGATGATGAATTAAGATTTTATTATTATTTACTTTCTAAAATGGTGACCTAGGTAGGTATTCGAAGCCGAGTATGAATGAGAAACGAGTGTAAGATGATCGTGGTGCGATCTTGTAGTCCTGTAACTAAAGCTACCACAATTTCACCTCTGAATTCCAAACTGTCTAATTATGATGATGGTCTCTGCGGATGAGCGTAGTATTCAATAGCGCGTACGTTAATCTATACCCTAAAAGGAATAAACGGTACCAGTGGACTGACACATACTTTCTCCCTTAAGTAAATTTAAAAAAGACAATCTGTAATAAAACTATCATGTTCTACAAAGTTAATCTAAATTTAATAATTTATTGTTTCAAAAATAATCATCCAATTTCTAAAAATAAAACACGAGAGACAAAGTTAAATTAATTGTTCAAATTGTACACCAACCCCCCCCCGTAACACCAAGCTTTTTTGAGCTGGTTTTGTTCGGTGATTTGACCTTACGCTTCATACCAAGTTTCATGGAAAACGGTTGGAAAGTAAGGAAGAAATTGATTTTTTATATTCTCCATAAGAATAACATTGGGCGCTTTCAGACAACGTACTGCGTTTATCGTGGACAGTAAATTTAACTTTTCTCTGGAACCGTTTGTCGTAGACAAATAATTCAAAATACTAATTTGTTTAGTTTCTTAAGCTGGTTTCAATGGTACCAGTCAAGTTATACTTTACTTTTATTGTTTTCGCTGAAAATATAAAAACTTGATTTTTTTGACATTTAAAAGCCCATAACTTTTGAACCGTCATTTTTACAGATATGCGGGTGGTGTCAAATTATTTAGTACTCTGTACACTATAAACTGTCAAATTTTAATCAAAATCGTTAGAGCCATTTTTGAGAAAATTGGATTTTTCACGTTTTTTAAGGGTTTTTAGGGGTGAACTACCCTTAAAAATCAAAAATTCAAAAAAATGAAAAAAACGCCTGGAGATACGGTGACTATATATATACATGCCAAATTTCATCTAAATCGGACCAACGGGGTAGGCTGTGGCACTGTACACATCCAGACACACACACACACACACACACACGGACGGACAGACATCACGTCAAAACCCACTTTTTGGATTCAGGGGACCCCAAAACGGATATATCCACCCTCAACTCAAATTCGAAAATTTTGACGAAAACAATACTTTCTCCATATACTACGTATAAGGGGAGAAAGTAAAAATATCCACCGGCTATAGATTATAACTTCCAAGTAGCTATTGTCCCAGTTATACAGTAGTTAAAACCCAAATGTTAAATATTGAGTTAGAAGAAGTATAAATTATTCAATATCTTTTATTGGACTTTCCCAATACGTCTGTGTTTTTAAATACACAACGTTTCTGGAGGTAGAGATACTCCTCCCGTTTTCAAGTGATTCATGCACAAAAACACTATATTGATAACGCAACAAAAATAACCACAGCACTCCGCCTCCGAGCTAGCGGGACGACACAAGATAGTCGTGCTCCAACTGTGTTTTGTTTTTTGTGTGTGACTGTTGGTAAATGGTATTTTTTTTAATGTTTTTGACAGCTTCATACCGGTTTAGTCTGGATTGTCTACTACTTGTGTCATGTTTTAGGTTCTAGCTCGTCTGAGGACGGGATCAGATTTCACATCTCGTAACGTCATGAAACTTTGATTTACTTAAAATCGTGATAGAAGATGTCCGTAATAAAAATCTATTATAAATCTATAAATAACATAGCTCCACCATTCCAGACACTTATTTTATTTTTTTCATTTAATTACTAAATCAGCTCAATTGCACCCTATCTGAAATGTATGAAAAGTTATTATTGCGTATTATTTTATTTATGTCATTCAAATGGTAGTTTAATAATTTGTGAATTTGATACGTGAATATGAATTTGTATTTACCAGCTTGTAAAATTAAAGTCAGTCCTGAATATGTGATTTTTGTTAAAGATTTGCGTGCTTTACTTTTTTAATATTTAAAATTTTTTGTTCATGTAAAATTTTAAAGTTTCAGTTAAAATTGCCCAGTGTAAGATGCTATAGTTTATCTGAATAATTTTCATTTAAGCTTTAATGTCTCAAGTACACATGAATACATTCATTTCTTATATTTAATTTGGCTTAAAATACCTGGATTGCTGTTTCAGAAGGGCGATAATCATACTACGTTTCATAATTGCTACCGAATCTAAACCTACATAAAATTACTGTCGGCCATTATAAATATGATTAGTGCTTCAACTCAGGCCTACGCACAGGCTCCTGCCCATGTAGACCTTTCCTTTTGTATTGGCTAAGTTTATACTTAGTTGCTTAGGTTAATATTGCCATAGATTGCTATTATTTATTTTCATTTGAAATTTCTTCCATGTAAATCACTAAAAGGATAAATAAATAAAATTCATTTATTCATTTCATTCACCTAATAATCTGTTTTGTACTTCGCAGCAACGCGAAGCATTAGGATTATTAGGTTTGATATATTGACACTAAATTGTAATTTTGCAAATGGCGAGAGTTGTTGTTTCTCTGTCCATTGTCGATGTTCTTAATTCTTCCCAAAAGGAAAACTATAGTTTATTCCTCCGTGAGTTAGGCAAAATTTTTGTTTACAGTGTTTTCTGTTTCAAAACCATCTCAGGTTTATCCTTTGTTGTGTTTAACCAGTTTAGTTTTAGTTAGTCAGTATGCTTTGTGCATCAGTGGTAGGCATCTTGAATTTTAGTCCCGTAAGGGCAATGTTAAATTCTGGCGGAACATACCTTCACTTTGGCGAGTGTGGTGGCGTTAATTATCAAAGTATCAATGTAAAACTTTGGAAGTACATTGATGAGATGTGGCTCAAGAGCATGACCTTTTCAATATGTTCAAAATTTTAACTTGATATAAAAACAAAAATCCAGTAATATTTTACAAAATAAATCATTATTATTTTTTTATTGAGAGCGAAAATAAGAAGTTCAGTAAGGTGGTGTCCTGAAGGACTGTAATACCTTTAATTTGACACCTCTTCCGTTAATTTATGACATAGGTCAAGGAGATATAGGCGCCAGAATTTAACATTGCTTTTAGGGGACTACAATCCACAATGGCTACCACTGATGCAGACTCCTAATATCGATATTTTGTATTCAATATCTTTGGTTTATATTGTTATCGACATCCAATGTCAGAAGGTTCTCGATAGTGTTTTGTCGCACTACGCAGTTGACATAAGCCGGGTAAAGAACAACCGTTGTGGATCACCGAACCGAGTTATTGAGGTTATAGACTCATCTCCTCCCAACTATATAAGGTGTCCCCCCTCCCCATCTACTCCTCCACAGTCCCATATATCACCCCTACGCCTGCCGGATTTACTGTTTGGTGTGTGTCGCTCTAAGATAGCCCCTCCATAGACTCACAGTTTATTTGTGAAGTTACAATTGAATGGTTCTTTGCAGAAACCCCATTAACAAAGTTTTTTTACTTTGAGGGTTGATAATTTTTTTAATTCTTCCGTACCCTGCTACGGTAGTTTTTTGCAGAGTTTGTCAGAATTTTTGTAATTTTTTAATAAATTTTTATTCTCTCGGGAAGTAATGTTATTTTATATTTCATTATTATTATTGACATTACTGTTATTATTATATTAATTGAGGTTAATTGTAAGATAAGACCATGTGGTCTCAAATTTGCCTCAAAATAAAAAAGTATTTTCATTAATTCATTCATTCAAGTATACATTATATCATCAACCTAATTCTGTTGTAAAATTTTTTATAGAAAAAATATTCTACAGAACAACATCAAAAAGTATGGTGTAAACATGTATTTTTAAATTTAACATACCAGTCAGAAGTTTTGTGTAATAATACTTGAAGCAATCTTAAAGGCAGAGTGCTGCTTTGCGGTCTGGACACTAAAAATATGTTTCTCTTCTACTACCAGCTTTGCAGCATATTACACACCTCCTTGTGGGGTTTTCTTTTTTTCTGTTGGAGGAATTTGCTCCATAAAATGTCTTGTGGGCTTAGGTGCAATGCTTGGCCTCCCATACTCTGGCCACCACTAACTGGTAAGTATGAATAAGGTCCATGATCAACTGAAGTCTGAACTGTATATGGTCACACTTAGCGTTGTTATGTTTCCAAATAATGTAAGAGTTCAGAACAGAAATATTCATTAGCTTTAATAGCTTTATGTACCATTTTACACCGTTTTCTTTCTAAAAGGAAATTATGGAGTATCTCATCTCTTAGGTCAACTCCACCCATTTGCTGGTTGTAATCATATACAAGAACAGGCTTCATGTGTTCTTTGCCTGACTTGCTTCTTCTCTGCTCTATTTCATTATTATGAAATGTAGAAAAGAGCGTGACAAGTCGTTTGTCCTTCTCGTAAAAATGGTCCGATCAGGACCAAATTTGTACAGACGTGTATTTCTACATTTGCTCGGACGAGTTCGTAAACCAGACATATCGGTTAATGGGAACGGATATTTTGGGGAGGTTTTGTACTAAAAAATTGGGTTTTTTGCATTTTTCATATGTAATTTAAAAAATTTAGATTTTATCTTTCACCATTAGAATTAGCTTAAAACAACACAATTTTGTTCTTTAAAGTTTTTCTCTATCTCCAACGGTTACTGAGATATTAAAGAATCTAAACACAGTACGTTGTATTTTAAGGCTCCACTGTTAATCGTGTGGAGGATAAAGAACAATTAATATTTCACTTATCAACCAATATTTTTTAATAAAACTTGTTATTTAGCTTCATGTAGTTGAGGCTCATTAATTTATGTTTAAAAATCTTTGTTTATGTGTTTATCATGGCAGCAAACCTGCGTACTAAATCTTTTCCCGTGTTAATCATAAGGAGAATAGGTAAACTCCTTTATTTATGGATAGATATTGATAAAAGTTGGTATAAATATTAAAAATAAAAATGATTGATGATATAAATGCCTACTCTCAGTGTTCCTCACAGCAGCAAACCTGCACACTCTTTCCCATGTTAATCTTATGGAGAATAGGGAAATAGTTCTCATATTTATGGACAGATTTTTATTATATTATTGATTTGGAAATTCGCTGAGTGCGCAGGTCTGCTGTGACGGGGGTATTTATAAGTTTTTAATGTATTGAGTAAACAGAAATTTTAATTTTTATTTAATCAATTTTAAGTAACTTAAATGACAGTAATCTTACTAAAAGTTTAGGTAACCGTATAATGCAATGAATTTATTTCTAGGCATCATAATTAACCGACACAATTTTAACTATTCAAATAGATTCATAGAGACCAAACGATGAAAAATGGTTTTTATTTTTGATAACGAATAGATATAAATTGTCATATCATTCAGAGTTACAACTCTTCTTCGTACTGTCGAAGATGTCGAAACTAAGAAAAGATACTTTAAAAGGATTACGATTTCCCAGGTTAGATTCCCATCTATCGAAGGTTTGAGTGAGTTTTGTTCGTTTCCAGAAGAATCGTCGTTTCCAGTTCCGCGAACACACCGCGAGTTTGACTTCAACATGACTCAGCTTTCAGCAGGTAAAAATAATCGTGACCTCCGATAAACAACTGCCGAAGAAAATTTGTGTTAACTATTTAAATAATATATTAAGATTTTTACTACGGACATTTTCAATCATGATTTTAAGTAAAAAAAGGTTTCACGAAGTTTCAGGATCTGGAATCTGACCACGTTCTCTAGCGAGATGGTATCTAAAACATAACATTAGATAACATAACATTGGATTAGTACGTAATCCAAAATAATACAAAATGCGGCAAAAACCCTCAAACTGAGACGAAGTGTGTCTAACAGATTTCTATACTTAAAGGTAACCTAATGCCTCTTACAAGCCTTACTACGAGTTAGCAATTCAATTTTTCTCTAGTTCTAATAATACGAAATACTTATTAGTGTAGATTTTAAGTTGGTTTTCATAATGACAGTCAATTCAAAATAAACTATTTATAAGAATATTATCTTGCCGAAAAAAATTGTATTTATTTCCCTTCGGGAAATAAGCTAGATCATGGATACGAAGTCTGGGAATGTTTTCAGTTCTTCTAAACAGCTGTTCTTATAACAAAACTATGACGTCACTAACCAAATTAAGTCACTGTTTCCAACTTTGGTCACTCAAATTACCAACATCCCCCTCCAGAGCTAAGACATATCCATGTAAAAATTTACATTCGGATATTTGGGATCCTGAGCACTAAAAATCATATCATCTATAATATTATAAAGAAGAGGTGGTTTCTGTATGTTTGTTTGTGGGTTTGTTGTGGCAAGTAAATGCGAAAAATACTGAACCGACCGGTTTGAAATTTTACAGAAAGGTAGATCTTAAACTCATGCAACACATAGGCATACCGGTACTCATTTCCTTAAAATCCTCTCGGGCTACGCCCTGTGAACGTCCTAAGTTTCAATTTTTACATTTTTAGAGAATGAAAACATAAAATTACTTGAATGTCAACAGCTGTGAACACTAAAATTTGACAGTTCGAGAAGAAGAAGAAGAAGAAAGAGCTGCCGTGACCATCCTAGGTTTCAATGTTTACATTTTCTAATGACAACATCCGTTTGCACTATATTTTGACAGTTCGGGAAGAAGAAGAAATAAAGTTGATTTTTCAGATAAACTGCTGGATCGAAATTAGTGAATTATTTGAAATAGTGAAATGGTAGATTTTAAGTTTTTTCCGATGACTGTCTCTATTACATTAATCCTTATCCTCTCCAAATATTTGACAGATGTTACTTTGAAATGTTGTACACACTCGTGTTTTGTCATTTTGTAAACAATGAAGAATTAATTAACAATAACTTAAATGTATCAGTAGAGCCTACACCTTTCAGCCTTTTTAACCCGTGCGAAGAACGGGCACTTTGGCTAGTTTTTTATAAAAATCTTATACTCGATTTGGAATTTTTACTATTTTTAAGACGTGTAAAGGTTGACCTATAAAAGTACAAATACCCCCGTCGCAGCAGACCTGCGTACTCAGCGAATTTCCAAATTTAATGAAATTCGGACCAATGTTGTGTTGAGATATGTACATAGACACACAGACGTGAGTCCGAAAACACTTTTTTTGTTTCGAGGAGCCTTAAAATAAATATTTCCACTCACAATTTAAATTCAAAAAGTTTGACGAAAACAATTATTTTTTCATTTACTATGTACGTAAGTAGCGGGAGAAAGTAGAGTAGAAAAGGATCCACAATTAAAATTCACTAAAAATAGTTAATTGGATCGTATAGAGTCAACTGGGAAAAGAGTAAGCAGGTAGTGCCAAGCTGTATAAACACATAAACTGTGATTTTTTGCTCTACATTATGGGTCCCAGAAACATAAAGCTAAATTAATTTAGTCGCAGCGCCAAATATTTTTAGAAAAAATTAATTTTTCCTTCAATTTCATCAAGAATAAATTAATATTGTTCAAAAAAACCGTACTGTGTTTTAGATTTTTTTATATCTCAGTAATTGGATATAGAGAAAAATTTTAAAATTAAATTTGTTGTAGGTTTTTAAGCTGAATTTTAATGGTGAAAAAAAATCTAATATCTAATTTTTATATTACATATGAAAACGCCAAAAACCAAATACCCGTTCCCATTGACCGATCTGTCTGTTACGAACTCGTCGAGCTATTGCAGAAATACACTTTCTACCAAATTTGGTCACGATCGGCATACTGTGAGAGCTTTGGTATTTTTTCTACTGTGGTTTAAAATTAAATCCGTCGCAGCAGACCAACTCAGCCCAAATCAATAATATAATATATAATAATATATGACATTTGGTCAAAATTTTAACGACTATTGTTTTTGCTATTCTCCGAAAGAATTAAAATAAACATGGTGGGTTAAGTCTCGAGGGAACCTACGGTAAGTAGCTTCTTTATATCAAACAAAGATTTTATTTATACACAATTTTTTTTGTACCAAATTTCCATAAATATAGGACCATCAATCCAGATATATACATAGAAAAGACGTATGCACTTTTTTTGTTTCGAGGAGCCTTAAAATAAATATTTCCACTCACAATTTAAATTCAAAAAGTTTGACGAAAACAATTATTTTTTCATTTACTATGTACGTAAGTAGCGGGAGAAAGTAGAGTAGAAAAGGATCCACAATTAAAATTCACTAAAAATAGTTAATTTTTGAGAGCCTCAAATAATACAAACGTACTGTGTTTAGATTTTTTATATCTCGTAAGCTTATATAGACATAGAGGACTGTACGGAAATATCATTTGAAGTATAATTAATTTAGTCGCAGCGCCAACATTTTTAGAAAAAACTACATGCTTTGAAGTCTCTTCAATTTCATCAATGCAATAAATTAATATTTTGTTCAAACCTTTAAACCGTACTCATGATTTGTAGGCTTATGTGGGTTAATTGAAAAATATTCGATCTGCCCTTTGTAATATTTATACTCTTTTACTGTATTTAAATAATTAATTAGGTTTGTTGTAGTGTTTTTGGATACTAATTTTTGCTATTGGATTCGATGATCAATGTAAAAAAACTAATATTGATTTTATTTTGACAGCTATATTTATTTAGCTTAGCCAAGTGAAACCTTTAATTTGATACCAAACTCGACCTATACTGCTGTTTAAGAATTTTGTTGACCGTCCCAAAAGGGGTTATCAGGTCGGTAATTGGGCAGATATGTGCATTACTATCACCAGTAAGCATATGTGAACTTTTGTATTTTTTTCTACTGTGGTTTAAAAATTAATAAGAGGTATCAGACTTAATTTTCCCCCTCAGTATATAGACATTTTATCATAATTCGTTAGTCACTTTCTTATATTCCTTTGTTCATTCAGGGTAAATGAGTCTGGAATATACACAAAACACACATACGAGAAACGCAATAAAATAAAAATTACTATGACATTGTAATAAAATGTTTTTTGGAAGTACATTGTAGAACACTATTCTTTAAGCCCTCTATTTATAATATGCTTTTTTAATTTTCTCAGAGCTAAAACAGGAGAAAAAATGCCTGGATGATTGCGCAAGAACAATGTCAGGTATCGACAAATAAAATAAGATCTTTATTACGAAATTCTTTTGCTTTCCAGAAATAGCATCTACAGGATTCATGTCTTCGAAGAGTTCTTTGTTTTATCCTGGCGTTGGAATTACTAAATTACTCGACATTCTTTTGTTACATCGTTTCTCCCTACCCACTGCTTTCAATGAAATCTTATATTGAAATACCTGACTTAATCGCTTAGTAATCCCCCTTCTTTGTTCGTATAACTTTACAGCTTAAAAAGTGCATCGTTTCTCTATTGTGTTTCTTATTACCTTTTGGCAGAACTAGGACTTTTTAACCTAATACAGTAGTAAATTATTTTATTTGATTTACTTATACTTGGTTTTTTTCGAATTAAATAAAAATTGAACTGTTTATTGCAGAACTCCCTTTACCATTTTTTTGTTTTGAATTTACCAATTATTACCTAGGTAGGTATTGAAAACCAAGTATGAATGAGAAATGAGTGTATGATGATTTTGGTGCGATCTTGTAGTTTTGTTACTGACTAAGGCTGTCATGTTCCTAAGACAGAACTGTTAATTAATAGCCAAACAGTCACTGGCATCTAAGGAACCTTTTAACGTGGGGTCCAACCCACTGCCTCTGAATTTCGAACTGGTCTAATTATGAGAATTATCATGCGGATTAACGTAGTATTCAATAGTGCGGACATTAAATCTACACAAGAGAACACTACACCGACTGACCATCCCTCACAAATACCCACAATCCGTGACCTCCAAGTAGCTGGATTACAGGGCATGCCATTTTATTTTCCTTTAAAATAGTATCTGTTGTAGAGTTAACCATTTTGACCATTGTGTAATCCAGCAATTTGAAGGACACAAATTGTGTTATTAGAGATGGTGTGTGGATTAAAGTCCGCACTATTCTTCGTTGTTTTACTAATCATTATAGAAAATGTCCCCAATAATAATCTAAATAACGTATGCACCAATTATGTTCGTGCTCTCAGTCATATACATTTGTATTAGTAGGTACATGGTATACGTGGCACGCCGTACAGGCGACGCTATGCAAAACTGATGCAGTAGCCGAATTGCATCCAGCTAAATGAAGGGGCCAACACATCATCTGTCTATTTGAGTCGTAACTAATACGAATTTTAAATTAAATACTTTACATTTTTTGTCGTTCCCTGCTATGAATTAACGTCCGTACTGTCATCATGTTATCATGGACTCCATAGTCTGTAACCTTTGGTCATTATAGTGGTCACGCTAACAAAACGCGTCCACTCCTCACAAAGACTCAAAGCCAACTGACGATTATTTGTGACGTATTTTGTTTTTTGTGTGCGTTAAAGTCATGAATGGTATTGATTGTAAGTTTTTTAACTGCTTTTAACTTTTTCGCTTTTTTCAGCTTTATACCGGCTTAGTCCGGATTTTGTACTAATCGTGTTATGTTTTAGGTTCTAGCTCACCTGAAGACGGGATTAGATTACAGATCCCGAAACGTCGTGAAACTGTGGTTTCACGTACAATCGTGATGGAAAATGTCCGTAGAAAAATCTAAATAACATAAATGAGCTACATTAATATAAATTTGCTCAAACACATGTCCAAACTCAAAACCCTTTAAGCCATCATAACCGCATCTCCAAAAATGTTTTTGAGCCTTTTGACAAAGGTAAACAATTTTCGTTCTGTAAAATCACAAATTGATTTTTAATCAGTAACGTAAGTTGTAATATAGTATAATATTTTTAATTTATTGCTTTCGGTTATGAGGTCAACGTTACCATGGGAAAAAGTTTCAATTATTTTACAGTAGAATTTGCATGAGACAAACTTCAGTTTATCACGTCATATAAGCAGGAGGTGTAAATTTAGCTTGTCGGTTGCAGGGGCCAGTCAGACTGATTACCTGCACACAGCGAATGAGCCATTTAATTGTTAAGCTGCACAGCAAACCCAGGTAATAGCCTTGCTGGGAATAAAACGGCCCATTAAAGTGACGTCACCGCAACACTATACACGTCTTTGTATCCGTAATTGTGAGTTCACCGTTATAATTTCACCATCAGAGTTTTCAAATACAAAACTATTCTCTAAGCGAGTCGAAAAAGTTAAGCGATAACCTGTGATAAAATTCAAACTCATATTAGACTTTTTTACTCGTCTACCACACTTCTCTTTCACGATCTATCTGGAGTGTAAAGCGGGACATTTTCCTTGTTAACTATTGTTATATAAGGCCACAGAGGACGAATGAGATAATTAATATTAGTGTAACGTAATTTAAAAAATCTAACACATTACTTAAAAACTAGCACCAGTCGTTTGAAAAGGCACCTCACTTTAGCGTGATTTTAACCATGAAATATTATCTTATCTTTGTTAAACTAAATAATACTGAACGGTAATTTGAACGATTTTTAGGTTTTTTTATAATCATGGACTGATTTACAGTCAAACAATTAAAAAACGTTATAAATTTTAGGTTTTAAAGTACAGTAATTCCTTAAATTGTTGATTTAAGTCTAAATATACGATCTAAATTTATGCTTTCTTATAAATAATGAATAATTAGTCAATTTTAGCTTATACGAACTGTTATTCCATTTATTGACTGGGACAGTGGCGACGTCCTGTAATCCAGCTACTTGGAGGTTACGAATAATTGTGGATAGTTATGAGCGATGGTCGGTGGGTGTAGTGTTCTCTTGTATGGATTAACGTCCGCACTATTGAATACTACGTTAATCCGCAAAGACCATTCTCATAATTAGACCAATTCGTAATTCAGAGGCCGTGGTTCGGATTCCACGTTAAACTGTAGGTTCCGTAGTCGCCATCGGCTGTTCGGCTATTAATTAACAGTCCTGTCTAAGGAACATGTCAGCCTTAGTCAGTAACAAGACTACAACATCGCGCCACAATCATCCTACACTCATTTCTCATTCATACTTTGCTTAAAATACCTACCTCGGTAGGTCGCCATTTCAAATGGTAATCTAATCTAATCGAATCTATTACAAACAAAAATCCTTAATTTACTTTTTATTTAGATTAATATACCATACCTGAAATTAAAGGTTTCAAAAATATCACTCGTATTAACGTATACAATTTCAACACTTTTCATTAGCTATTATAAAAACAAATTGACATTTTGATGACAGAAGCGATACAATTTGCCAAGTTTACACTCAATGAAGCTTGACCGGGTTTATAGGACCAAAACATGATGACACTACTCTTTTATATCGCATTTTAGTTTACTGTGCGATAAAAACGAGATGGATTTTATCCAACGTATCGCCAAAGTTCATCATTCTAAACACCGTTTATGTCTACCTTATAATAACTGTGATTGTTTTAGTAACAGCGGGTATGAGAGTAACTAATTAACTTTTCATTTTCAAAAATTATTTTAAATGCGAGGGCGGTTTGATATGTCTGCGCATTTTTAAATAAAACAAAATGTTTTCGGCAAATAAACATTCTATTTATTTTTTAACATAATCACCTTTTAGCTCGACACATTTATTGCACCGTTTTTGACATGGATATGTCTTAGCTATTGGGGGCTGTTAGTGATTTTTAAGATGGAAAATATGTAACAGGTTTCCTTCCATAGAAACTACCAAGGCTATTGTATTGAATTTATTATAAAAGATTAAGAACAGCTGTTGAGATGAATTGAAAACATTTCCTTACAGAGATATATCCATGATCTAACCTATTTCCCACAGGGAAGTGAATACAAAATTTTTAATTTACCCCAAATAATAAGTTTTCTCAACCCTTAGAGACTTTTCCTTTAGTGACCCTTATAGGCTTAGAAACTTTGACCTTCTTTGGTCCTTACTCAACCCGAGTAACCAACTCAATGTTTGGCTTGTTCCTTGGTCTCTGGCATGTTGTGTAGGATCCATGTTTCGACCAGAGTAACAATACGGCGTAAAAATTTCGTTCACATTGTGGCTAAACATCGTTAAACTTTTGAAGTGGTTACACGATTGCCCTTACACTTGTGTGTGAGCAATCATGGCATCCCTCTGTCGAAGAGTATTTTCATGTCCAAATATTCGTGTAAAGTATTGTGTAGGCCTACCCGTTGATGCATGAGCCAACTCGCACAGTTCATCCAATATCATTCCATTGATTTAATAGACGATTTTCGGCGTGTTCATTTCTTTAGGGTGGCCTGGACGTTCGACGTCAATAGACACAACGGACCTTTGTAAACCACATTTTAACCATTCAAATTTATGGTTCCGAGTCCCGTAGTACTTATCAAGTCTTTCCTTAGTTTCAGTGATGGATTTTTTAACATAAAGATTAATGCTTAATCAGCACACAAAACTCAATTTTTTACATTTTCGTAAAAATTCACGAGTTTGTCTGCTTTGAACGGCTATAAAAACGCCAACTGCGTGACGTAGCTTGCCATAACTTTTAAGTTGTACACTGATAGTTTGCAGTTGACGGCAGCACTGTTGCATTTGGAGTAACTGTGCGGGAAATTCATAAAGGCACTGCCTTATCAAACCGCCCTCGTAGTATAAATTAATAACAGTTAACAATTATATCTCACTACGAGAGATAAATTTTAAACTAAAACATTTACCATAAAAGGTGAAGATGTTACCTCGGCTTTCAGGATTCCTTTACCAGTGAAACAGATTATGTTCTTGCGCATCTGTAGGTCGTTTTGCTGTTTATCCTTAGATCATGTTCCTGTTTATCTGTAGATCATGATTACGTGTTTAGGTCCTATGTATCCATAGATCATGTTCTTACGCATCTGTAGGTCATGTTCCTATTTATCTGTAGGTCATGATTACGTGTTGTAGGTCATGTTCCTGTTTATCCATAAATCATGTTTGTGCGCATCGGTAAATCATGTTCCTGTTTATCTGTAGGTCATGATTACGTGTTGTAGGTCATGTTGCTGTTTATCCATAAATCATGTTTGTGCGCATCGGTAGGTCATGTTCCTGTTTATCTGTAGGTCATGATTAAGTGTATAGGTCATGTTCCTGTTTATCCATAGATCATGTTCGTGCGCATCTGTAGGTCATGTTCCTGTTTATCTGTAGGTCATGATTACGTGTTTTAGGTCATGTTCCTGTGTATCCATAGATCATGTTCGTGCGCATCTGTAGGTCATGTTCCTGTTTATCTGTAGGTCATGATTACGTGTTTTAGGTCATGTTCCTGTGTATCCATAGATCATGTTTGTGTGCATCTGTATATCATGTTCCTGTTTATCTGTAGGTCATGATTACGTGTTGTAGGTCATGTTCCTTTGTATCCATAGATCATGTTTGTGCGCATCTGTAGATCATGTTCCCGTTTATCTGTAGGTCATGATTACGTGTTTAGGTCCTATGTATCCATAGATCATGTTCGTACGCATTTGTAGATCATGTTCCCGTTTATCTGTAGGTCATGATTACATGTTGTAGGTCCTATGTATCCATATATCATGTTCGTGCGCATCTGTAGGTCATGATTACATGTTATAAGTCCTATGTATCCATAGATCATGTTCGTGCGCATCTGTAGGTCATGTTCCTGTTTATCTGTAGGTCATGATTACATGTTGTAGGTCCTATGTATCCATAGATCATGTTCTTGCGCATCTGTAGGTCATGTTTCTGTTTATCTGTAGGTCATTATTACGTGTTGTAGGTCTTGTGTATCTATAGTTATGTTCGCGCGAATCTGTAGGTCATGTTCCTGTGTAGGTCACGTACCGAGGTATATTATTAATATTACACGCACTACCATGTTGATCACAGCAAGGATCACCGATGTTACAATTTCAGACTGAACTCTTTTACGAAACCAGGTCTGAAACGGAATACATTAATTAGGAAACAGCTACAGTTGAGAAGTTAAATTCACTTCGCCAATCTCCATTTCAAATTACTGAATCTAATTTGCTCCCATTACCTTTACAAAGGACAACAATTATTACATAGACCGCTGGATAAGCTTTGACTGGGAATTTCAGGGGATCTTTTCATAACTGCTGATTAATATGATTGTTGAAAATTTAATTTCATTGCTTATGATATTTGTAGAGATAAATAGAAAATGCTACTAACAGGATGACGCCACCATCCCAGTCTCTGTGGGAGATAGGTTAAACTATGAATTTCTCTGAAGGGAATGTTTCCAGGTCCTCCAAACAGCTGTTCTCATAACCATATTTATAAGCCCCCCGAGCTTTGACTATGTAAAAATTAAGCCCAAAAATCACTTTTCACTACAGTGATTTTTCTGTAAAAGAAAAGTTGTAGTTTGTCTTAATTTTAACTCATGTCCAACGGAAATTTAACTTATGATATAATGTTTTTAATCCAACCATAATACGAGTTGAGCAGAGAAGGTAGTCATGGTGACTAGTCGGTTTGGGCACTTTGGAATAATTTTAGAAAAGTTAATTGTTTTTTAATGACCCCCATTACCGGCAACCATAAAGTTTAAAAATATCCTAACGAAAATTAAAATACAACAAAGCTGTTTTGAAACGACTGATGGGAGGGAAAAATTTATGCTATTGTCAGAGAACCAAAATTAAATAGCTTGAATGAAAAGTGAAATATTGTTTTAGATAAAGATTCTTTTGCGAGCAAATGAAGCGAGACACGTCTTTGACAGTCGAGCGGTGACAAACGCGCTTTGTTTCTATAACGTCACAATATTCTGTTTCCGCTTCACTTCGCCGGCAAAGATGGTTTATTCTGATTCCTCAGATAAATACTTCGATCATAAACATCCGTATGGATAAAGTTAGACAATTGTCTGTATATTATTGGCTATTTTTACATTTATGCCACAGAAAATTCGAAATGGGTCTTATATTAATTTTTTTATACCTTTCTCGCTAAACAAGTAATTTTTGTTCGACCTCTCCGCGAAAACTAGATTAACCATACTAATGAAACATATTTTCCTTATTCTATACCTTTTGGAGAAGTTTTTGACATGGATATGTATTAGCTCTAGGGGGGGATGTTGACAATTTGTAAGATGGAAATATGTAACAGGTTTCCATAGAAACCGCCAGAGCAGCTATTGTATTAAATTTTTGATATGAAATAATAGAAACAGCTGTTTAGATGAAGCGAAAAACAATACTTAAATTAGCCTTGCATTATGAGTATAAAATAATAACCTATCAAAACCCCAGTTTTGAGAAATTAGACATATTTTCTCTATCTTTTACCGAACCTATGATATAAAAAAGTGATTCTATTGACATTAATATAGCCATCAGCTGTCAAATTAAAATAAATATTGATTTGTTTACATTGATCATTTATTTTAAAGCTACTTAAAAATCATACTATATGTCATGTTTTCTTGACGTATATAACGAATTTTAACAAGGATACTTCTATTAGCTTTATCTTAGTGGACTTTTTACAACACGTATGTTTTTTTAACTACAACGTTCTAAACTTTCCAATTTAAGTGGTCACCTAACAATCACCAGTTTTTTTGTGATAAATATTCTACTCCTATTGTAAAAAAATAAATACCTATCTGTCATGAACAGCTCACAAAAAATCTATCAAAAATGTATTTTTGTGTATTATTCATGACGGATGAATATATTTATTGTATTTTTTCAATGGAAATCTATAGCTAAAAAACTTTGAATGTAAATGTAAATTCTTAGGGAATCACTTGAAAATGGAAAGTTTCTCCATATCCGGAAACCTTGTGTAAATATTGACTGGAAAAAAGTCCAAAAAGATAAAATTAGTAAACAATATAGAACTCCGAATTATGAATTTCAATGATTTTACTACACTCAGCCTTTTCTCAGTTTGTAATATATCATAAACTACAAACCGTAGGTGTAACCAAAAAATCCACCAAATATCCTTTTGCAATAAGACCAAATGAACATTTAGAAAATGGTGAGGTAGAGAGAGGAGATAGCAATGTTGTAACTCAATAAAGGTGTATTGCTTAAGAGATCGGAAATCATTGGGGACTAATATAGACCGAATTGGCTTTACTGAGCGAAATGAAAATAACGATTGCCGTTTTCTGTTCCCAGACATCCTCGACTAAATTTAATAACGGCACGAACCACTTCGACATCACTTCAAAAATGGTTAGGCTTCAAATTCTACGTAACCACTCAACATGACTTGATTTAGAAAAAGTAAGGATATTTAAAGCTTATTTATGTGATCCTGTCACAATTCTTAGTCATAATGTATGAGAAATTCTATTACCATTTGTATAAATAAAATTAGAGTTTTGTCTGAACATTGCTCAGAATTATTCAGTTTTTAGTTATTTTTAATTTTCTTGCGTTAGAGAAGCCAAAACCGGTCACATCACAATTTTTGTCTGTTTGTCTGTGACGCTCCAGGAGGCATTTTACGCCGTCTTCTCCGAAAAAACGGGAGTACTGATTACAATGAAACTTATTGATATGGATATGTCTTAGCTTTGGGGGCTGTTGGTGATTTTTAAGATTGAAAACATGTAACAGGTTCCCATAGCAACTACCAGAACTATTGTATTGAATTTTAAATATAAAAGAATAAGAACAGCTGTTCAGATGAACTTAAAACATTCCCTTTAAACATATCCATGATCTAACCTACTTCCAACGGGGAAGTAAATACAAACATTTTTCATGTGTTCTCTACATTCCATAGAAGGTTTATAAATGCTTGAAATCGCCCGCCACCTCTTGAAAAGTAAATAACAAGCATTTAAAACCCCACTTTTACGCGATATTACTCGCATTTTGATCCAGTTTTCAATGAATAACCTACTAGTAATAATCAGCTGTCTTTGTAGTTTAAAGATTTAATAGAAATAAAAACAAACAGCTGTCAAATAAATATTAGTTAGTTTATATTGGTCATTGATTTTAAACCCATTTCGAAATCATAGTATATTAAAAAGTTATTTTAACGTATAACTAATTATAATAATGGTATTAATATTTTTGTACCTCTTATCGTATATCTTATCTTTCTTCTTTAACCTGAATCCTACAAACCGTACAAAGGACGGGCTCACTGCTAGTCTTGGAATAAGATAAAAATCAAAAAATTAAACTGCCCATCTTTATTGATTGGAATGACTCCTATGATTTTTTTATAACTATCACAGTCATACAGAGATTGTACAGAAAGGCTTTTCAGGAAAACCCAAACCCAAATGGGCATCCCAATATTTGAACCCGTGACCTCTTGAACAGAAGTCAAATACGCTAACAACTAGGCTAGCAAGGCACCCAAATCCCCACAACCTATTACTAAATATCTCAAATACATGTAGCTCAATCGCTACATCAGTTCAATATTTATACATCTGACTAAAATAATTACATACGACGATAATTCCCATATTATTTTGAGTAGATAAGAACGACGAGTACTTTGATAATAATGTATCGCCATATTTTGAAACATAGTATTAACAAATTAGATTGTATTGTAAAAAAATCAAAGTATTTACAATTTGTTAATTAGGTAACAAATGTCAAATATGAACGGTAAAGTTTGTAGGGCAGTAAATTGTCGCTAAAGAGTTGACAGACAAATCTCATACCAACAAGGGTGGAAACTTGTACAATGTTAAAGCTCAGCTGACAAGTCAGCTGTTTGTCTTGTACCATAACCGGGTACATGTGTCTACACTTCTTCCTCATTCACACAAATATGACTTTATTAAAAACTCCTTTTCTCAGCCTACTACCTAAACCCGTATTTTACTTTCTGGAATTGAGTACTTTTCATCCGATGGGTCATTCTGACTTTTTAGTACCATGAGACTGTAAGGGGTTATTTTCAGGACGAACAAATTAGTACCTCATACAAAAATAGAACAGATTTACAGAACACATTTGTTGTTTTCCAGGATTCACTCACGAAGTGGGGTGAGTTTGCCCCTTTAAAGCAGGCTACAGCTAAGCAAATTTCAGACTAGTTCATGGAACTTATTTTGTTGAGGTTTGGAGAAAATGGCAAAAATAAAATAAGTGCTGAATACTAAGTGTACAAATTTCTGGAGTATGGGAAGGATTTGGAGCTGCAATCTAATGAAACAAAAATCCTTTCAAAGAGCTAATTGGAGAATGGTTTATATTTGCCAAACCAAAAACAAGTAGCTGTAGAGAACACACAAGGTATATTAAAAAGGATAAGCGAATAACAGTAACCAAGGCAAGGGAGAATGCCATTGTCAACTACATCTGCAATCTGGTCAATTCTGAAAACAACAATTCCGAAGAATCCAAAGCTGACTTCCAGGTTGTAGATAAACCTTACGTTAAACAAAAAACATATGGTGTTATATAAGAAATTTTCAAGTTGTCGGCCATATTGGAAAATGGCGGCCATATTTTTGATTAGAAATTAATTTTAAAATCCTCTAAAAATAAAGGAGAGTCCTCATAAGAAGTTTGCTGTCATGTGCTTAGTATGAAATGTAGCTATTGGTTCACTTTAGGTGAGACACCCTGTATATATAGCCATTTTAAAAGCAAAGAGAGTAGAAATCCACGTAATTTTTGTTTGTTTTTTCTTAGTAGTCACCATTGTCCATTGTATAATTTAAAGGAACATTAATTTTTCTTTATCAAGAATGACTGACTGAGTATAAAAATGTTTGAAATCATGATGAACGGTTGTTCCTAAATGAACATTAAATTGACCACCATATTCCATATTGGAAAATGACGGCCATTTACAAAATATTACAATTTAATATTTTTAATCCTCTTCTAAAACAAGGGTATGTTTAAATTTTTCATTTCAAGATGTATAGCAATAACAGTTCAGTTAAAAATCCAAAATATTTATATTGATTCGAATTTTGAAACAAAGTCATATGAAACCGTTAAATTATACGATTAAAAAATTTAGTTTAATTAAACTTTTTTTAAGTATTTATAAATATCAAAACACAAGTACATTTAAAAAGTTAAAAACTACCTAAGATTAAATTTTCTCCTTGGAATCAATAAATTAAAAAGTCCTCTTTAAACTCAAAAAACATTTATTTTTAACGTCAAATCATCTTTTGTTCCAAGTGGCAAAGGAGTTTGATTAATAAATGAATAGTCTTTTGTTTAAAATTTCAATTATTTCCTTAGCTTCATTTGAAATCTTTTATTTTCAAACTAAGTTTCTATCAATTAATATCACTTGAACCCCTTAAAAGTTAATATTGGAGGAGTTTTTTCAATAACCTTTTTTTACTTCATCTCTAATATCACTAGTATTGCAGATTTAAAAACTGCAGTTGAGTTAAAAACCATATTACCTTACTAAAATGGCGTCCTACCCAGGTAGGCCACCATTTCAAAATATTGAAGGTAGGTAACTAATCAAAAAAGGTAGGTAATTGTTCAATAAGGTTGCGATACACAACACCATCTACAGATTTGTCAAAAAATAAAGGCCCTACAATACGACGCCAAGAGATCGCACACCAAACACCAATTTTACGTGCATGTAATGGTCGTTCTTGAAATGCGTGAGGATTTTTAGTGCTCCATATTCGGCATTTTTGGCTGTTGACGTAACCATCTAAGTGGAACCACGCTTCGTCACTGAAATAAACACGATCCAATATTTCAATACCGTTGTCATTAACAAGAGAACGTATCCAACGACAATACTGTATACGTTTCCCATGGTCAACATCCTTCAGTTCATGAACGACTCCGATGCGGTAAGGACGCAGATTCAATTTTTTAGTAGCCCTGAAAGTGGAAGATAGTAACAATCCAGCCTGTACAGATAATTTTCTAAGTGATTTTTTGGGTGAGGTAGTCAAACGTCGTTTCACATTATCCAGAACTTGTTCTGTTAACACTGACGGTCGACCTGTGCTTTTCCGATCCTGTACACTTCCAGTCTCACGAAATTTATCGATCAGACGCGTTATTTTGGCGTTATTAGGTACTGCAGCATTGGGAAATTTCAACCTGAATTCGTCTTTCACTCGTTCGTAAGATTTAAACGCGAAATAACTTTCAATAATAAACACACGTTCATCCTTTGAAAAAACCATAGTTGAACATACACAGACACTACAGATTACAAATGAATACTAACAAGCACTAGTAAATGTAAAATGGTGCATGCCGGATCAACAATGAGTACGGTAGTGCCAACTGTTATTTGGGGGAACAAAATATTCCCTATACAGACAATATATTCCCTCAAACTTCGATGTGCGTCCTTTTTGAAACACCCGGTATTTTACACTCGGTATGAATTAGAAATAACTGTAAAATAATTTTTGCGCAGTCTTGTGGTATTGTCACTAACTTAGACATGTTCCTTAGAAAATAATAATCAAATAGCAATTGACATATAAAGGACTTGCAGCTTTACGCGAGCCCTGAAACACTATTTTGCTTTAGCATAAAATTTAATAGTGTAAACGTTAATATTACACCAGAGAATGTCACATCCACCGATCATCACTCGTAACTATCCACAATTAGATAATCAAAATTTATTTTTGCATTAATACAAAATACCCCTATCGCAGCAGACCTGCGTGCTCAGCGAATTTCCAAATCAATAACATAATAAGAATAATATATGACAGGTTTTATCATTATCTGTAGACAAAAGAGAGTTATTTGCCTATTCTGCATAAGATTAACATGGGAAAGAGTATGCAGGTTTTCTGCTGTGAGGAACACTGAGAGTAGACGTTTCTAACGTAAAAAACTTTTATTTTGACCATTTATACCATGTTTCATCAAACTCTGTCCATAAATGAAGGAGTTTGCCTACACTCCAATCAATCTATCTCCAACGGTTACCGAGATATTAAAAATCGAAATACACTAAGTTGTATTTTGGGACTCCAATGTTAATCTTATGGAGGATAAGGAAAAATTAAAATTTCCCATATTAATCAATATTTTTAGATTAAACTTGGTATTTACCTTCATGTTGTTGATACCCACCCGTTTATGCTTAAAAATCATAGTTTATGTGTTTATCATGGCAGCAAACCTGCATACTCTTTTCCCATGTTCACCATATAGGGAATAGGCAAACTCCTTTGGACAAATGTTGATGAAAGTTGGTATAAACGTTAAAAATAAAAATTGTTTCTACTTTCAGTGTTCCTCACAGCAGCAAACCTGCACACTCTTTCCCATGTTAATCCTATGGAGAATATGCAAATAATTCTCATGTTTATGGACAGATTTTTTATAAAACTTGTCATATATTATTATTATATTATTGATTTGGAAATTCGCTGAGTACGTAGGACTGCTGCGACGGGGGTATTCTACTCTTTTAATCAAACTCAGATTGATTCTTCACGACGATATGACATGATTCAATGTTAGTATGTTTCTAATTTCTACATTAATACCACCATGAATGAATTCCATCCTCAGAATTACCGAATAATACTATAATTCTAGAAATGTTATATTATGATAACAATCTGCGATAGGACTGAATTGTAGCCGGTTATTGTTGACTCTAATTGATCGAGTCCGTTGGAACTCTAGTGAGTTTTCATTATCAGAGACCTAACCACTCGTCTCTGTTGGATAATCCAAACCACTCATTCAGAACACATAATGAGTGGTAGCGTTCGTGGAAATGACAATGCATTATTTATATCACGTAGTGCATTATCAAACAGCTCACACCGACAAATCCCTCCACTCATTTGTTTAGACATTTTAGGTTACCCCCACAATGTGCTTTTGTAGATTAGCTAATGCGTTCAAAATAAGCATACAGTAAAATTGGCTGAATTGTATTAAAATTCTCCAGGCTTCTACAATGAAACTTAAAGCATTATTTCGGTCATACCGCAGCGAAAACGACTGTTTTTGATATATTATTTGCCGGATTAAAGCGATTCTTTCTCACCCTAGGGAGGGCAAGAATCAGCTGATAATAGTTAAATAGATAAAAAGACGTGAAAGCGATTATCAATTATTAGTATTGACAAATATTCGATTGTTTACATATAATTGCAAGAACAAGATGGAAGCTACTCTTTCGTCTTTTACAGACGATCTATGGGTTTTACAGTAGTTAGCTTAATATTTTATACCGTCTGATGAAAAATATAGTTCATAACAAAAGTCTTTCCATTACTTGCTAAAACTACAACCTTGAGTTCGTACGAACATGCTCAACTTTGACACTTGTAATGAGATATACAAATAAACTATTATCGCGTAGTTTTTCCACAATGTAAAAATCCATCGCGATGGAAAATGTACGCAATAATCATTTTTAATTTCACTCACCAAAAACAATAATTACTTTCACAAAAATTAAATGTAAAACGTTTGTAAGTGGTATAGTTGATCTTTTCTACAGGAGATACCTAAGAGTATGAATATCGTATTTTAAATGAAGCTATTGGTGATTCGTTCAAGGATTTCTCGGATACTTATGTTGTAAGGCATTTAATAAAATGTCTTACAATATGTTTGAAATTTGTGCCTATGAAAAACTATCAAAATGAATGTATCCGTTGAAATTTACACGATTCAATCTAAAATGTTTGAATTGGAATGTTCTTACATCTGTATATATAAAATTCAAAGCCCTCACTCACTCACTCATCACTAATTCTCCCACTTCCCGATTACCTAGGAGGCTGAAATTTGGTATAATGGTTCTTTAGGCCTAAAATAGGAAAGTCTAATAGTTTTTGTGACGATTTTCCCATAAATCTCTACCCTATACGCATTCAAAGTACCCATGTTAATCTTATGGAGAAATAATTTTGTTTTGGATTCCAACATATGTATCTTATCTTTTAAGATATAAACAGCAGCTGTTTTTATTTTAACCAATGAGCATGCCAAAGAAGCAAGCATAAAATAGTAAGTACTCAATGGTATCTAATTACTGTATAGATATAATATTTCTCAGAGGGAAGTTTTGTGACTATGTTTTATGATTTAAAATCAAATGTTTATTATTATCGGTACGAAGTTCGCTGGGTCAGCTAGTTCGTATATAAATTGTAATTACAATTTTCAAACGCGGTAAGGAGAATTGACTTCAGGAAATAATTTTATATCGAACGACCTAAATAGACTTCCTACAAGAAACATTTTCATTACCTAAAATGCCCTTTGAGCATAAAGCAGTTCGTTCATAAAAACCTGGCGTAGAACATAATTTCGTATTGGGACAAATACGAGAGACAGTGGAGACAGCCCCGCGATGATGTTTAGGGCAAGGGGTGAGAAGGGGGAAGGTTGATTGAGCTATATTAGATCTTTTCAAACCCTTCCTCTCCGTTGACAGGCCAAAAGACTGATGAACATTGTTCTTCGTCATTTTATGTCGTATTTCAACCAGAAATCCCTTCTTTCCGACTGGTTTTATTTATTGAAGATCCAACTTATGGTGTTATATAATGACTTGGAATTCTGTTTCGGAAGAGTAAAAGCCTCTATAGAATTTTACATACAATACCTAAAAGTCTACTTTTACTTTCTCCCCTTATACACAGTATATGGAGAAAGTATTGTTTTCGTCAAAATTTTCGAATTTGAGTTGAGGGTGAATATATCCGTTTTGGGGTCCCCTGAATCCAAAAAAGTGGGTTTTGGCGTGATGTCTGTCCGTCCGTGTGTTGTGTGTGTCTGGATGTGTACAGTGCCACAGCCTACCCCGTTTGTCCGATTTAGATGAAATTTGGCATGTATATATATAGTCACCGTATCTCCTGGCGTTTTTTCATTTTTTTGAATTTTAGCTTTTTAAGGGTAGTTCACCCCTAAAATTTTGTCTGAAAGCGCCCAATGTTATTCTTATGGAAAATATAAAAAAATCAATTTCTTCTTACTTTCCACCCGTTTTCCATGAAACTTGGTATGAAGTGTAAGGTCAAATCACTGAACAAAACCAGCTCAAAAAAGCTTGGTATTACCCGGGTGGGGGTTCCCCCCATGCAATTTGAACAATAAATTATTAAATGATATTTAGAATAACTTTGTAGAACATTATAGTTTTATTACAGATTTTTTTATAAATTTACTTAAGGGAGAAAGTATGTGTCAGTCCACTGGTACCGTTTATTTATTATAATCACTAAACCAAGCAGGTTAATATTCATAAAACTATCCTTATGATTTAAACACTGACCCATTTTGGTCGGTAATATGCGTGAAGATATGCCTTTTGATTGCTAATGATTGAAATTAAATTACATTGCTACAGGTAAAATTGTTATTGCCATTCAGACGTTTATACTAGTCAGTTTTTCAACATCACATGATCATCAGTTTGAAAAATTGATTCCGAAGCATTGCATTTCCGAAGCGAAATCTAGAAGTAACGTCATGTATTTTAAACATATAACATAAGGTTCTAAGCCCATATAAACCTAACACAAGGTTAACGTTTTAAGCTGTATCATCGAACTTAACATGAATTGAGAGGGGATTTAAGAGGGCTTCGACTACTAATATGATTAACACCTACCAACCTTACCGCCACAAGCCTACAAACCTACCAACCTAACAGATTTTATAATTTTCTTGTAAGAATTTAACGTTTTATGTAGCGTGACATCTTTTACTCAACTTAAATTATCCAAAAATTTAACGCGTTGGACATGCACAAAACGTATAACTTGGAAGAGAAATGTACTTAGATACGGGTAAGTACTTAGATAGTAGGCATATATACATCCAATTGTATATACCATGATATGGAACCGTAGAGATTTTTACATTCCAAATATTACTAGCCTAGTAAGTTGGATATGTTTATGAGGTCAGACACATGTTAACATAATTTTTCAGAAACCATATCAGTGATTTTTCAAAATATGCGTGGAGCTTTCTGTTATAAATTAACCTTGATAGAAGTTCAAGAATTCAATTCAATTACCGAAATATTTGAAGTAAATTTAATACCATGAAAAAAGGACAAGGTTCTGCAATATTTACAATATTAAAGAGGTCAAATTTACAGAACATTCTATGAATATTGTTTCTGAAATAAATTTACTCAATAGAATATCGAAATATGGAAAAAGACACTTAAGAAACTCTAAAACATAATTATTACCTGATTAAGTATCAAGTTGTCGACCATTTTTTGTCGCTTTAGACTAATCAGCAGTTATGTTACTTACGTTGTAGCAGTTTTTTCGTGATTCCCGATTGGTTGTTTGGATCATGTCAGTTATTATTATCGATAATTCAATCTTAACCATTCGATAGTTCGATAGTCACTACTAGTATCACAATCGATAAACGGAACGTCCGAAATACACAAAAAATGATAGTGATTGTTGCAGTTACTTTATCGACTATTTACAATATGACATTGAAGCAAAAGTATTGTCTACAATGATCTTTTGCGGCCTACGACTCAAAAGGACAGCTTTTGCTCTTCAACACGTGTATATGAAACAGCTGTTTTTTAAAAGCAGTATGACGGAAACTATTTTTTACAAGACAAATCATCTGTCGCAGTTTGTTTAAATTATTTCAGAAACTGTATATTAGATAACATCAGTTGATACATTTAAAGTACAAACAAAATTAACACCATATGGATTGAAGTAAAATGGTTTTCCGAATAATATCAGGTACACTGAGGTTAATCACTCAGAACAATCGCCGAGCCGGCTTAGCCGACCGACTGCTCAGTGTTAGTTCCCAGCTTATTGCCAACCGTTTATTCGTAAGCGTCAAATTACCCAGCACTTTCCTAAATTCCCAGCTTTGTCTGCGATTCCGGTTCTCTTGATTGTCTGAGTGTTTTCAGGTGTAATATTCTATTTTAACGGAATATTTAATTACGTTTCTATTTGTGTTAGATTCTATTAAATTTATAAGGCCCCAGTAAATCTGTCTGAATATATCTTTTTACGAAATATAATATAACCACCGGAAAGAAAAGGTTTATCAAAATGTGAAAGCTAGGGCATGGGTGTTCACCTAAATCAAAGAAGTAAAAAGTACCTCAAAAAATCCAAATTGAACATCATACTCCAAACTCGACAATCCCCAGGCCCCGTATAAGGGAAAATTCTATCCCATGGTGCCCTCAACATTTTAGGGTACTCGCCCTAAAAAAGTACATCCCTGCCTGGCTAACCCTGAGACCACGTCAAGTTAGCATCTTTCCTCCAGGAGAACCGTAAGACACACAATTTCCCACAATTCAGGACTCGGCGCCTTCAGAAACTTCCATATGCTTTCAGCATTTTTGTAGAGTAGTGCGATGCGGTAGGCGCTGCTTGTATTTTCCAGGCGCTCGCGCTGACTCTCGGCTGTTTCAGACGTACGTTCTCACGACACCGTAACAATGAAACGATTAATGTTGGAATTTCGACAATAAAATACTGTGTAGACTGATTTGTAGTCAACCAACTGTATCTATTGTACTTTTAGCCATACAACAGTTAGTTGAGTAATTCATTGCACTCTGGGTAATACTATGACGATAGAAAACTCTGTATATTATAAAAATTATTTAATAAATAAATGGTTTAATGACCTTTTACTGCCAAAGACAAATCCAGTACAGTATAAATATCATGTGCTAAAGTTTTTGTGACTGTCTGTTTTTAATGGTCCATAAACAAACATTGATAAAACTTATAACACCAAAAAAAGACATCCAGTGGTCTGAAGATGATCCCATCTAGGATTTGAAATTGAGTAGCTAACAATAAATATGAAAATCGTCTTCGACAGTAAAGGTTACTTAAACCACTTATTGAAAAATCGATTCAGTTACTGATAACATGCAACTGATTTAATTTGGTAGCCTATATAATAAATAGCACAGTATTTTAATTATAGTTGAAATTGTAATATTTTTAAGTATACTTATTTTTACTACTGTGTTTATACTTTAGAATCAATAATTGAAAATAAAAGATAGATTTTATTTCTCATGAAAAGATTCTTTTTCATCCTTTAAACGGTTCTGAGGTTACCAAATGCAATTATAAAATAATTAGGAGCACGTTGTTCAGTTTCATGAAAATAGTAGCCACATTTATTTTTTATTATTTTTTTAGTTTTGCAATCAACACAGAATACAGATCAGTGCGTGGGATGTACCAAGCAATGGTAGAGGGTTGTCGACAAATAGCTATGTGGGCGGTACAGCGCTGATAACGACTTATTGAAAACTCCAATATCAATTATCAAATGCATACAAAATATTTCCTTTTCACATAACAAAAATTAACATTTTGTTGATATTACGTATTTGAAGTCATACATAAGTAATAAGACTTCATAAAAGGAGGTACTAATTTAGAAAGTTCTACGTAAATACCACTAGTTAAAAACTGACCTCACTCTTTGATTTATTTTTCCACGAAAAAATTTTAACTCCTTATTTTTACCAAGGGTTGTTACTACCATGGCAACCCTATGTACAAAAACTTATTACTTTACAATAATTTTCATGACAATTTTATATATTCGTATAGTACATGTTATAAAGTAATAAGTACAAGTCCAAATTTTAAAGATGGATAAAATTTAAAATAATGTCTTAAATTTTAAGTTGTTGAGAATTAAAAGATACGTGGTGCTTATCGATAGTGGGGAAATTTTGTTGAGCAGCTCTTTTTTAAGTTCTTCTTGATGTAAATTATATGAAAATAATTATATAATCAGCATTTGAAATTTCCTGTCCACAGTCACACAGGAGACTGGGAGATTAATTTTAAAAGATGTTCTCTTGTGAAGTTATGGCTAATTCTTAATCGATTAGATGTTGTAATGTAACGCCTGCTCTTCTCAGATGCCTTGAATTTTCCCGAATAATACAATTTAAAAGTAACAATCACAGAGTTATTTTCTAGTAATTTCTGTAACGATCTCGTATATTATAAGTGACGTTTTTGAGGAACGGCAAATCCGGAAGGAGTCGTTTACAGCCGGAAGTCATCACCGAGATAGCAACTTGATATCTCTATTTCTCTCTGTAACAGGTTTTTACTTTATTTCTCGAGCAAAATAAACTCTGTACAAATAGTTCGCAGGGTAGGATAGTTTGTGTACTATGAAAATATTAGCCTCTATATATTGAATGGATTTCTTTAAAGAAATTCTAAGGATTGGTATTAAATATAAAAATTGATTACATACAGTATATAAATTATCATTTCACCACACCAAAATGTAAGGGGTTTTCAAAATCCACAAAAGCACTCTTTGGATTCCTAGGACCTAAAAAGTCCCATCTGGGCTTATATATAAGTGAACAAAAGAACACAGCTAAAAGATTTGGAAAAACGTTTGAAGAACCGAACTGCTTGAAATTCAATTTTGACATGGAAATAGCTCTGGAGGGGGGTTATTGGGAATTTTCCAGACCAAAATTTGAAACAGTGACGTCGGTATGCTTAGTGACATCATACGGTTATAAGGACAGCTGTTTAGAGGAACTGAAAACATTCCTTTTAAACTTATCCATGATCTAACCTATGTCATACAGGGAAGTAAATACAATTTTACTTCTGTGTAGTGGAGAACTCATTAAAACCTAACTAAAAAGTACTAGGAAACAACTACTAAATAGGAATAACGTGAATCAATTAATATGGTAGCAGTTATTGTTTTCTATTACACTGGATTGGAGATTGTATCGTCAAAATAAAATGACACAAAACTGTTTTGGTATAGTTTTAGCGAATTTCCCATAGGGAAGAAGCTATTACCTATCTCATGGCAAGACCTAAGCCCAGGCCCGGGACCATGTTACTTTTTACCTTTTTACCTGGAGACAGAACAATTTTTATATAGGCCTATACATATATATGTCCGTGAACACAATAACTCGTAAAAATAGTTCAATCGATATCAGATTTGGAAGAGGTGAGTATTCCTACATCTGCTCGGACGAGTTCGTGATCCAGACATATGGTCAATCGGAACAGGTAATTTGGGGGGGTTTTGTACCCCAAAAATGGGGTTTTTGCGTTTTTTCCATATTTTTTAAAAATTTTCAAATTGTATCTTTCACCATTAGAATCATCTCAAAAAACTACACAATTTATTTTTTTAAGTTTTTCTCTATCTCTAACGGTTACCGAGATATTAAAAAATCTAAACACAGTACATTTTATTTAGGGGCTCCAATGCTAATCTTATGGAGGATAAGGAAAAATTAATACTTCCATTATAAATCAATAGTTTTGGATGAAACTTTGTATTTAGCTTCATGTGGTTGGGATCCATACGTTTAAGCTAAAAAATCATAGCTTATGTGTTCTTCACAGCAGCAAACCTGCATACTCTTTCCCATGTTAATCTTATGGAGAATAGGCAAACTCCTTTATTTATGTCCTGATAATGATATATGGTCAGATTAAAAATATATAATGTTAAAAATGCCTACTTTTACTGTTCCTCAACGCAGCAAACCTGCATACTCTTTCCCATGTTAATGTTACAGAGAATAGGCCAATACTCTAATTTATCAACAGGTATTGATTTATCAATCTTGTCACATACTTGTACTATTATTGTCATATTATTGATTTGGAAATTCGCTGAGTACGCAGGTCTGCTGCGACGGGGGTATTGGTATTTACTTTGAACTTCAAGCATTAAAGTACTCACGAAGTACATTTCACTGTATTTGAACCCTAGTGAGGACCGCTAGACCGATTGTGGACCAAAATGCGCCCACAAAGCAGCCTATCGGACCTCAGTTTCGGGCACCAGCCAGCGGTGAAATGGACGTGTTTGCTTTAATAATGTATTGATCTCTAAAAGTGCTGGAACGGCAAGACACGTTTGTATCCGTCACACAAATTACTCGTTAAATTTAGTTACAATCCGTTTCGCAAATAATTATTGCACTTGGAATAAAAGTAACCGTTATTTACAAAAAAACACTTGTAATGTTACTCGTTCCCTTCAGTTAATAACAGTTCCATGTATAATTCTTATACGTAGAACGAAAGTAACCATTAGTTACAAAAACATAACCGTTAATTACTCGTTCTATTCAGTTTATAACCGTTCCGTGTCTGATTCCCTTAAATTGGTGTAATTAATAGTTATTTTCCGTTTGTAGCTGTTCTGTGTATAATTCTCATTAAAAGGACGCATCTATCCGTTAGTATATTTACAACTGTAAAACTCAAAAGATAAACTTAATTAATTTGATATATTTTGGCAATCAATCTATTACCCAAACTATTTTTTAGTATAAGTTGATCGAATTGATATAACTCTACTTCATGAAGAAAATGAAGCCAGAGGGAAAGCCTGGACCGATCTTCCGGGATGCCGACAGGCTAAGGAAATGCTTGGAGGGCATAATATAAGAAGGTCTGAGACCATGATTAGTCTTAAGAAAAACAATCTAAGTTTACTGATGGGTTTTCTAACCGGGCATTGTAGGCTCAGGGGTCATCTGAGTAAGATGGACATCGTTCAAGAGGGTGAATGTCGCTTCTGTCAATCTGGGGAGGAAACACCTAGACACCTATTGGCCGAGTGTGAGGCAATAGGTCAGAAGAGAGCCAGAAGCTTGGGAACACACCAGGTGGCAGAGGGAGATTTCCCAAAGTTAGAACCCCACATGATACTAAACTTCATTAAGGTGTTAGGACTAGAGGGGGTTCTCTAGGCAAGAACTAGAGACTAGTCTGGGGGGCACAATAGATCTCATAGGTTGCAGTGCAATCTTTCCCCTAGGTTTTATCAGTATCACTGACTCTACTTCATTATTTAAAACCCTTTCAATATCAGCATTTTCTAACAGGTCCCAAATGAGTTTTATTGAAAATATAGAGGTTGCTTAGAACTTAATTATTTATTGACAGAATTTCATGATACTGTTTTTTAATTACTTCCAAGCATGTCGGCTATAACATGCATTTAATTAAATCTTTTTAGTAATGCTTTATTAAAAAATAGTGTTTTTGCTACTTTTCTTATTTGTTCTAAATTTCCTATTTCAGATTGTTGACAGTTTGTGTAAAAATGGCATGTCCAAGCCAAAACGGGTTACATTAGTATACAAAGTTTCATTCAATTATATCCACAAATAGCGAAGAATAAAATAAAAACTTCAACGGATGCTTTATACGGCAGCTGATGTTCTACCACGTTACTAGTAAACAAACCACAGCCTTATAAATCAAGTTGGATAAAAGTTCCGATATATACTTTAAGTAGTTACACTAGTTTATTGCAAGTATTCAGATGTATACATATGGTATATTTGTTATAGATTTGGGCAATAAAAACATAATTTGTTGAACGTTTTAAAAATCGGAGGTTGGGATTGAAAGGGTAAGTAACATCACAGTTGTGACATAAAATAAAAGATTTTCAATTAATATTTGATGCGGTTGGAGGTGTGCAAAAACAAAACTAGAAGGTTCAATACGTACAAACAAGACAAATAGAACAAGATGACTAGATATCAAGACTAGAAAGAGAACGGGTATTGGGTTATTTTCAATTCATGAGTTCACAAAATTTCCATCCCCCTGTGTTTAGGTGAAAATAAATTCTTCAACACAACGTTGCTCTGTTTTTATAAGTTTTTTTGCAGTAATCGTCGAAAGTGCTTTTATAGAGTACACATCAATCGAGACAATGTCTAAAAACGGCCAGCAACCAAAAACTTACGGTCCTGTACTTTACTGTGTAGCTATAATTGTCAAAAACACCGAAACTAGCTGATCGCACGCAACGCCACGTTTTTTCAATCCTTCTATATTACCTTGTCATGCATAAAATGTCCAAACACATTTTCCTAAAAAAATCTCACAATAGTCCTAGAGGTATTCCTACTTACGAGCAAAGTGGGTCTTTTCATTAATGTAAATATAACAAACTGTAAATTAACACTTACAGACAAAAAAGTTGTAGCAATTTCTAAAACGTACCTGGAACAAAAGAAAATAGTTTAAGGTTAGTTTTTTCCAAAATAAAAATTGTAATAAGGATAATAAAGAACTATATGACATATGAGAAAGGGACCGTGACGTGTCCTGTGATTCAGCTTATTATGGTTTACTTATATTGTGGAGAGTTAAATGCAATTACTCGTAGATATGATATACCCTGGTGTGGATAACGTCCACACTATTGTAAACTACGTTCATTCGCAAAAACCATCCTCAAAATCAGACCGTCCGTAATTCAGAGACAAAATTGTAGTTCGGAGCCTACTTTAAACTGTAGGTCCCTTAGATACAATCGGCTGTTCGCTAATAGTCATTTATTAGGAACATACCAGCTTAAGTTAGTATCAAGACATTTTTATTTCGTAATTTTAAATTTGTAGGTCCCTTAGATGCAATCGGCTGTTCGCTAATAGTCATTTATTAGGAACATACCAGCTTAAGTTAGTATCAAGACATTTTTATTTCGTAATTTTAAATTTGTAGGTCCCTTAGATGCAATCGGCTGTTCGCTAATAGTCATTTATTAGGAACATAACCAGCTTAAGTTAGTATCAAGACATTTCTATTTCGTTATTTTAAAATAACTTGACAAGTCGTGATTCTAAAAATGTAATGTAAATTTAATGCAATAAACAAGTATAAATATTATCACACAGAAAACGGTAATTTAAAAATAATAAGCTGAAGTTATCGCAGTTTTAAAAAGGGATAATGCTATCAGATAATAGAAAATCGGTTAATCTAGAAAAGCCAAATAAAACTTTAACAGAAGTTTAATTCAATCACCCAACATCCGAGGGAATCAAATTGCTTGTCGAGATTCAAACTTTTCCAATTTCTGGTTCTGTTGACGATTATAGGAACTCCCTGAGGATTAGAGTCCACACGATTAGTAAAACAGTAACAGCGTGTTAGGTGTGTGGAGTTGAGCAAGTATCACGATCATAACACGACACGATAAATAACATAACAATTATAGGAACTCCCTGAGGATTAGAGTCCACACGATTAGTAAAACAGTAACAGCGTGTTAGGTGTGTGGAGTTGAGCAAGTATCACGATCATAACACGACACGATAAATAACATAACAATTATAGGAACTCCCTGAGGATTAGAGTCCACACGATTAGTAAAACAGTAACATCGTGTTAGGTGTGTGGAGTTGAGCAAGTATCACGATCATAACACGACACGATAAATAACATAACACGATAAATAACATAACAATTATAGGAACTCCCTGAGGATTAGAGTCCACACGATTAGTAAAACAGTAACATCGTGTTAGGTGTGTGGAGTTGAGCAAGTATCACGATCATAACACGACACGATAAATAACATAACAATTATAGGAACTCCCTGAGGATTAGAGTCCACACGATTAGTAAAACAGTAACATCGTGTTAGGTGTGTGGAGTTGAGCAAGTATCACGATCATAACACGACACGATAAATAACATAACACGATAAATAACATAACAATTATAGGAACTCCCTGAGGATTAGAGTCCACACGATTAGTAAAACAGTAACATCGTGTTAGGTGTGTGGAGTTGAGCAAGTATCACGATCATAACACGACACGATAAATAACATAACATGATAAATAACATAACAATTATAGGAACTCCCTGAGGATTAGAGTCCACACGATTAGTAAAACAGTAACATCGTGTTAGGTGTGTGGAGTTGAGCAAGTAACACGATCATACATATTATACGATAAACTAGCCAGTAGTACCCGTTCTTCGCACGGGCTAAAAAGGCTGAAAGGTGTAGGCTCTACTGATACATTTAAGGTATTGTTAATTAATTCTTCATTGTTTACAAAATGACAAAACAGGAGTGTCTACAACATTTCAAAGTAACATATGTCAAATATTGGGAGAGGATAAGGATTAATGTAATAGAGACAGTCGTCGGAAAAAACTTAAAATCTACCATTCCGCTATTTCAAATAATTCACTAATTTCGATCCAGCAGTTTATCTGAAAAATCAACTTTATTTCTTCTTCTTCCCAAACTGTCAAAATATAGTGCAAACGGATGTTGTCATTAGAAAATGTAAACATTGAAACCTAGGACGGTCACGGCAGCTCTTTCTTCTTCTTCTTCTCGAACTGTCAAATTTTAGTATTCACAGCTGTTGACATTCAAGTAATTTTATGTTTTCATTTTCTAAAAATGTAAACATTGAAACTTAGGACGTTCACAGGGCGTAGCCCGAGAGGATTTTAAGGAAATGAGTATGCCTATGTGTTGCATGAGTTTAAGATCTACCTTTCTGTAAAATTTCAAACCGGTCGGTTCAGTATTTTTCGCATTTACTTGCCACAACAAACCCACAAACAAACATACAGAAACCACCTCTTCTTTATAGTACTATAGATAACATAATGGCGATTGTGGCGGTGGCGTGTCCTTTACTCCAGCTTCTTGGAGGTCGCGAATTATGGATAGTTGTGAGCGATGGTCGGTATGGATTAACATCCGCACTATTAAATATTAAGTCCATACATACGCAAATACCCAAATACCATCATCATTAGACCAGTTCGTGATTGAGAGGTAGTAGCTCGGACTAAACTAAATGTCCCTTAGATTTGCCATTGACCGTTTGGCTATTAATTAACAGTTCTGTCTAGGAACATGTCAACCTTGTCAGTAAAAGTAACTAACTAACTAACATCTGATGCAACTAACCTATTGCATCGTCAGAGAATTTCCTCATCTTTAATCATCATGACCTATCCAAACTATTCAATGCTGACTTGTTTGTTTTGAAGAGCATTGCAGAAAAAATATGAAGCTTTTAAAAACAACTATAACTTTCCTGTGTTGTGTCACAATAATTCATTAAAATAAATGTGTACTATTTAAAATTTTCCTCATTTTAATCTCTCTTTAAAACAGTTAAGGATACACCTGGAAAACAAAAAAATCCAGCTGATGTCAAAGTCATCACATCAGCTGATCGCTATTTCAATGTAGAACATAATTAAATGCATATTAATGGTAAGTGATCGATAATATCCAAAGCGATGGTCGGTTATTGTAGTTATTAACATCCAGAATTATGTTTAAACTTTTACCAAATCATTCTGCAATATTTTACATACTTATTACGAATTTAATGAATAATTGTTTCTTGTTGTTTCAAAATTTTACTAACATTATTATTACCTAACAAATAGGACTAATACCTAATACTGTACGTGTGTTAGAGAAATGTATTAGTAACTCTATACAAATCCAAAATCAAATGTGTTTAGTAGAAAATTGCAAAGAATGTATCCAATGGCTCACGTCAAATCAAATTTGTAAAAAACGGAAAAGAAGTTATCGAATAACTAACGTTATCTTGAATAAAACGCTGTTCCCGAGACAGAACAAGAAAATGAGAAGTCTGTGATGTTGACAGCATTTCCTGTTTCTGTCAATATACGTCAGTGGGAGGAAATTAAATAACCTTTACAAGATGGGGAAAGATGTGAAAATGTACATCTTCGATGATACCCAAACTCTCATAGAACATTGTAAGACTCCTTTAAATCTAAATATACGATTCAATAAAACTCCGATTAACACACAATTTATGTATCTATTATCTTTGTAGTTTAATTAATTTAAAATTAAAACTCGATGGCTATATTTAATTTTTGATCTCACAAGCTCTTTTCCTTGCATGATGTTCGTTTATTTTTCCAAAGAGTTGTACATTAAAGAGCAAATATCTGTGACTGTAAAATTTACATTTATTATCTTTCTTACTAATGAATTTTAAGCTGGTATTAAGGAGAAATGAGCGTGAGATGATTGGTGCGCGATCTTCCATTGAAAGGACTGATATATAAATACTAAATTACTCATTAAGATGCCTCCAGAGCAGTTTTACAAAATAAAAATAAAGATACATATATTAAAAACTAGCTGACCCGGCGAACATCGTAACGCCTAACAGAAAATACATGTTAACTTTAAGATTGGCCATTTTCTGAAGTCAAATAGCATTGCGGCTTCGTTGTGAAAGCTTTAAATATTCAACAGCTGATTATTATAATAAACCTAGTATGTATAAAAATTGTGATTCTTTTATTTGGCAAATATACAGGGTTTCCGAAAAAGAATGAAGGGATTTCGAACGGCCGTTGCTTGGGGACTATTCAAGATAACTAAACGATTTAAACGTCAAATTGGAGAGAAAAGAACTAAGTTTTGTTTCCCGCGTAGCATTAGAGGGAGCGTTGACCTCATTACCGTCGGGAAGTGCGCGACACACTTAACAACAGGTTTCCAAATGGTTGGATAGGCAGGGGTGCGCCTATTCCCTGGCCTCCCAGGAGTCCTGATTTGACCCCTTTGGATTTTTTTTTGTGGGGATACGTAAAGAACATTGTCTATGCTGAGAAAATTCGTGATTTGCAACATCTTCGTTCGCGAATTTCGGATGCGATCGCAACTGTGACACCAGAGATGCTTCACAACACTTGGCGAGAAATCGAATATCGCTTCGATGTATGCAGAGCAACAAATGGAGCTCACATCGAAACATATTAAGGTATGAAAAAACTTAGTTCTTTTCTCTTCTATTTGGCGTTTAAATCGTTTAGTTATCTTGAATAGTCCCCAAGCAACGGCCGTTCGAAATCCCTTCATTCTTTTTCGGAAACCCTGTATATAAACGTTACTTTTAATCGTACAGAAAATATAAAATAAATAAATACAGTACATAATTCCCAAAAACCGTAAAACTATTAACGTGGCGAATAGTGCCAATTTTCTACAGCACATATTTACTTCATAGTTTTTAATGATTCATATGGCATTGGATAGTAAAGCATATTGCTAATGGAAAGTAAAACAACAGCTGTAGCTTAAGAAATGAAATGTTTTTATTGTAGAACATTTGTAAACAAACTTAGTACCCATAAGGTTAACATTAGAAATTTGAAACGCTATAAAATGGAAACTAATTGAATTTATGGAAACTGACCGGCATGACCGGAGCAGAGACGAATCCAAAAAATCAAAGATCATTAAAATCGGTCCAGCCGTTCTCGAGTTATAATGCGTGTAACTAACACGACTTTGTTTTATATATTTAGATAAATTTGATTAGAATGTTTTTCCCGGACCCCCAAAACACTGCATAACCCTGGGGGTCCGCGGACCACAGATTTAGATATCAATATCACTTGAATAAATCTTAAAAAAGGCCAGTAATCGGTAAATGTTTAGTATTAATACTTTATACTTTTAATTGAAATGGCGACCTACCCAGGTAGGTTTTTAAGCCAAGTATTAAACTTTACGAAGCGTTTCAGATAGCAGTTTCAGTACATAAAATTTATTTAAAAAATATTTTTTACCAGAAAAATAACCAACAAAATTCGTTAGAAATATAAATATTGAAGTGAATGAAACAACTTTGAAGTAAAACTCATACTCATTAGTGATAAGTACTTAAGATTCCAAAGGATGGCGATAGTAAAAGTTCATGACCCAGTTTTTTCCAAAGGACGGTATTGGTTTAACTGCCATCTTTTGTGAAACGAGTAAGCCGGAAACAGTCGTTTGCAGCCGGAAGTCTCCGCAGTAATGCCAACTTGATAACGTCTTCATCCACCGCATATTCTTTTTACAATTTTCTTCACTTTTAAATATACTCCTTTGCTGCAAATGCTTTTAAACTACTATCTGTTTTACCAATTGTGTAATTTTTATGTCTGTTATGACTATCGTTACATGTAATAAGTTATTAAGTTAAGTCAATTATCATGTAATAAGTTAACAAGATGGAGTTAGTTGGCTAAGAAATTATACAGTGTGTCTGATAAGACAGTCACTAAACTTCATGATGTAGTTTACTGGGTAAAAATAAGCAAAAAGGTTCCCATCGGGTATGTCCTATATATAATACATTCTTAACTAAATATCCACCATTTTGTACAAAATATTTTATACCACGGTCATTTTTTAATTGATTGTTTTTAAACGTGGCAAGTGTCTTTTAATTGTAAAGATCCAATTTAGACAAAAATATTAACCCGATTAAATTTTCAATTTAAAAATAGCGGCCGTTTAAATGTTGTAGATGAAAATACATAAAAATGGTTTATCCAATACTTTGCGAGCCAGGAGTGTAATATTTGCAAAATGATTCCGAAACCGGCTCTACAGTTTCCTTAAATTTTAAAAATAACTAACTTCTGAGTAAAAATAAGGTCTAGATAGATCTAATGCCCAGGAAAATGTAAACAATACAAATCAAAACATCTGTTTATAACCAATTGACAGTTGTTGATTTAAGATTATGGCAAACAATATGTACCAAGATGGACGTGAATAGCGGTTTTGCATAGTATTTATTTGATGTGTGAAATGAAAAATTATCAAATTGGTATACAATTAGTAAAAAAGTGAAATTACTGTGCAAATAAAATCAGAGAAAATCATTTCCAAAATCGTTTGTTTTGATATAAAAGTTGTATATATAAAACTTTAACTTGTAATTGTATTGTATGAATAAGCCAATCTATGAAACCAATTGATGTAAATTAAATATTCCTCTTGCTTTTCAACCCTCATTCCATATCTAATAGAACCATAGTTGGCCACATGCTAATAACAGTTATAGTGCATTCGCATTTCATATAGTAAGCACTGACAAAGTACATATAAATATAGATTTTGAGAAAACCTAAATTCCCAAAAATCCGAGGAAACATGTCAATGTTTATGACGTTGATATTGAATTGTGTGACAGTAATTTAAAAAAATAAGTTTTGCTCAATCAGGGTTCCGTCGATGTGTGTCACTAAATAGATCAGGACAGAAGTTTGATTCAATCACAGCCTCCGGAAATCAAATTTGGTCCAACTTTTTCAATCTCAACTTCTGTTGACGTTTCCCTATTAGAATTACCCCTTGTTTTTCCAGTGTGAGATTTACTTACGCAGTTTAGTTCTGTGGTTAACACAAATTCACCTTCCCAAACCGGTTGTTCCTTTGTATTTATTTGAACAGATGACGAGCCAGGAGATATTTTGATACGTTTAAAAATACTTTCCCTCTCTAATCTGAATGTTATAAGCGTTGCAATAATAAACTACAAAAATTTATAATAGCTTATTTTATTTCTAAGCGACGGCTCGTGCATGCTAAATTCCCTCATCCTCACAATTTGACCAGTTCGTAATTCATGGGTTAAAATAGGTTCGGATCACACGTTAAACTGTAGGTCCCATAAATATCTCATTTTCCGTAGGGCTACTAATTAACAGCCCTGTCTAAGGAACATGTCAGTAACAAGACAATAAGATCGCGCCACAATAATCATTCTTATTTTTCAATCATACTTGGCTTAGACATACCTGAGTAGTCCGTCATTTCAGGAAGGTAATAAGGTATTCTAGTACCTGACGTGATCTACCTTCTAGTTACTTTAGATTTATCAACGCGATTATACATGTTAGATGTTAAATATTTATTTCTCTTTGATTTAAAATTATTTGAGATCATGTTTCAAAAATTAGTTTATACTATAGTTTTAGTTAAATTATGTGTTTATGCGTCCGTGTTATAAGTTTTACAGTGATTAAAATAATTGTATGCTCCTGCAACCGTCTGGACCCTCCCTCGCCTGCATCTTTCTTATGCTAGCAGTACACTATCGCCGAATGTAGGCGAACCAGACGAGCGCGATAGTGTACCCGGTGTACTCGTGAAAACTGAAAACAAAGGAGACGAACAAGGGCGAATACAAAGGAGACGAACAAGGGCGAATGCCGAGTGCAGACGGGTACCAACTTGAGCCAGTACACACTCGCTGTCATTCGTGTTGTCACGGACACACTCCGTGTATAATATTCAGTGCAGTGACTGGTGCGATTTAATTATTTATTATTATGGAGTGGTCTAATGAGGAAACGTTGTTGTTTCTGGAACCATACCACGCGACCCTGTTCAAGAAGCATCTTACCTGACTTTTAAGAAAGTATCCGGGAATGTAAAGTGTAAGTTTATATTAAAATATGTGGCATTAAATCAGTAAACTATACTGTAAATACAAAACAACTATTCCATAAAATGATATGATATTTAATAATAATGATATAAATTTTTAAACTATTTGAGGTGTGCGCAACTATAAAACAGAAACACAGCGGCAACTTCAATGTCAGCGTCCATGTTGCACAAAGTTTGGAATGAACGTTAGCCGATGGTGTACTTGGTTAATTCGGGAGGGTTCGTATTGCAGATTCATCAACATTCGTGGTCGAAATCTGACCCGGTGAAAGTGTACTGCTAGCTTTACAGTAAGGTGAGCTGAGCAGCTTAGACCCAAGGCTGCAATCTGGCTGAGCGGCTAGACCCAAGGCTGCAACCTGGCTGAGCGGCTAGACCCAAGGCTGCGACCTGGCTGAGCGGCTAGACCCAAGGCTGACCCAAGGCTGCAATCTGGCTGAGCGGCTAGACCCAAGGCTGCAATCTGGCTGAGCGGCTAGACCCAAGGCTGCAATCTGGCTGAGCGGCTAGACCCAAGGCTGCAATCTGGCTGAGCGGCTAGACCCAAGGCTGCAATCTGGCTGAGCGGCTAGACCCAAGGCTGCAATCTGGCTGAGCGGCTAGACCCAAGGCTGCAATCTGGCTGAGCGGCTAGACCCAAGGCTGCAATCTGGCTGAGCGGCTAGACCCAAGGCTGCAATCTGGCTGAGCGGCTAGACCCAAGGCTGCAATCTGGCTGAGCGGCTAGACCCAAGGCTGCAATCTGGCTGAGCGGCTAGACCCAAGGCTGCAATCTCGGGCAGCACGGCGTCCCCCAACTGCTAATGGTACCAATTTGGGAGGGGGAAACCTACCAAAGGGTTGTGACCATAGAACGATAAACAAAGACCATGGATAAAATAAAAGACACGCTTCAAATAAAGGCTTTTGCATTTATTCATTATTTCTTTATTGTTTATTTATTTCTATTTATTCTATACTCGAGAACCCCCGAAGACCCAGCATATGAGCGTAATAAAACCTTATGACGTTTTTAAACTTTACCAATGAAATTTTGATGAGCGAAGCCGAGGAAGTTAACAATAAACTGAGAAAACTTGTTGGCGGGAACGCGTCAATGCGAGCGGGAATTTAATAAGTCAACGCGGAGCTGGAATAACTTTATTAAATTGGACAATTTTTATGGTTCAACCTATTGTTCCATAGTTTCAGAAACAACTTCTTAATGTATTTTCTTGTAGCGTTTCCCATTGTAACAATTTAAACGAGGGGACGTCTTATTAATGTCTCAGCTCTGGGGGAGGGGTCTTGGTTATTTTTAAGATGGAAAATGTGTAACAGGTGTCCATAGAGAAAGGGCTACTGTATTGAATTTTCAATATAAGTTAATAAGAACTGCTGTTAAGATGAATTGAGATATTCCTTTTAGACATATCTATGATCTAACCTATTTCCCACACGGAAGTAAATATGGTAAATACTAGAGTCTCCAGATCGAAAAAAGTAGTTTTTAGAGTGACATCTGTCTTGTTTGTCTGTGTGTATATTGGGGGGGGTTGTGCAGGAAAATAGAGAAATATAGAGATGAGAGGTCCGATATGAAATTCAGTATGTACGTGACAATCCACGGTATCTAATTCTGTAACTTATCTGCAACTGCAACTATTTCCGTACACTTAAAATATAAATAATATATGAGTAAATTAAGTTCTAGATAATACTAAATAATAATAAATTTCTTTATTGCAGTAGAACAATATACATTGCATTGGTCATGTAATATATAAGAGTTCATTTTTATAGAAGATATCCCAGCGGCTCATCATGAACTCATCAACCGAGTACAGAACTTTAAGCACCAAGAGGCGTTTCAGTCGAGTTTTGTAATTTTAACAGTCCATTCTCCCTGAAAGCGTTCCTGCAGGGCTCTCTTGGTTGCAATTTGGAAACGATTCTAACTGCCTTTTTTTTGCAGTATAAAGACTCTATCTAGCCTCGATTTTGCACAACTACCCCAAAGCCTTATTCCATAGGCAAAATGGGGATAGACTAGGCCAACAAAGGCACGTCTTTGGGGCAAAACTTGGCAAGGTTGCGTAAGGCATAAATACCGGAAGCAACCCTGGCACAAATGTAGATAAGTCCTACGTCCATGAAAAATTTGATTTTTTAAAATTAAAATTAGTAAAATCAGTTTTTAAGTTTTAGTAGGTTCAGGTTTATGGAGTTACATATTAAAAAAAGTTACTACTTTCCTTTGGGGAATAGCTGGATATGTCTGAATGAAATGTTTTCGGTACGAGACAATTTTAGCGTCTCGAAAATCATCTTACTCTTCAGAACCTAAGACATTCCCATGTCAAAATATTCGAACAATAAATTTTTCTTAACGTTTAAGAAAAATGATTTCGGTTTCAGGGTTATTTAACATTAATTCAATGCCGTATGTGTCAATTCGTATACAGATGAACATTTGAGATGATATTAACTACTCGTCAGATAAGAGGCTAGCGTATGGTTATCACGTCACGCCACTCTGTATGCAGGCTTGGAACCCTTCTCGGTAAGCTAATATCTTGGTGTACGGTGGTGTATTTCTGATCCAACCCCATAACTTATGCAACGACGTAGCGCCTACGTGCAAGGAGCCGCGTAGCACGCTCCACGCGGGATAATAGTGAACTACGGCTGGTAAACATCAGCAAGTATGTTTTGTGTATTTTACAGCTTTTACTTAACTTTTCTATGTGAATAATTCATTTACTTCAACCCGGCTTTTGATGATTAGTACATTACAAGAAGTACAGAACTGGAGAGCATTCCAAGTTTTTTAAAGGTTTACTTATTCGTCTTCCCCAAACAGCTAATAATAATATTTAACTACTTGTTGATTAGTCATTTATTTCTCTATTCCTTTTTTGCTAGTTATATTCGGTAGTTTATTAATATTATAAGTATATTCATATATTAATTATGTCATCCCAAAGTCATATGAATAAACAATAATAATAGTAAGTACCACCTCAAAAAATCACCCTTTTATTATGTAAAAATAATTATTTTACCTACCACCACTTAAATTTCCAAGCTGTAAATATATTCATAAGTAGTAAATCACGCTTAGTCTATTCAATAATTATCGTTGAACCCTCCAGGTGCTAATATCTCACTGTTGAGATCCCTGCGAGTTGCAATTGTATAGCGCTATCGAATTTAAAAATTACCGTCACGGTGCTACCATTTGCGAGGTAATAGGTGCAAATACTCGTGTAGTTCTGCTCTGACGCTTGAGTTCGTAACTTTGCCGCTAGAGAATGCTTTTGTAGCCAAATAAGTGTTTTCTTAGACGGTGGTCCTTTATAGTGTAGTGGTTAGACCGTTGACTCTTAACGACTGGGATGGTGACGACATCCTGTAATCCAGCTACTTGGAGGTCACGAATTGTGGATAGTTGTGAGAGATAATCGGTGGATGTAGTGTTCTCTTGTGTGGATTAACGTCCGCACTATTGAATACTGCGTTAATCTGCAAAGATCATCCTCATAATTGGACCAATTCGTAATTCAGAGGCCGTGGTTCGGATTCCACGTTAAACTCTAGGTCATTAGTTGCCATTGGCTGTTTGGCTATTAGTTAACAGTCCTGTCTAAGGAACATGTCAGCCTTAGTCAGTAACAAGACTACAAGATCGCGCCACAATCATCCTACATTCATTTCTCAATCATACTTGGCTTAAAATACCTACCTGGGTAGGTCGCCATTTCAGTTAAAGTATAAATTAAAGTATAAAGTTGTGCTGACGAGTACATCAGTTGAAGCCATTCGGAGGGACGAGGGTTCGAATCCTGACCATGAGCAATCCTAATTTGGCTTGCAAATGTGTGGTAGAGTGGAGTGGAGGGCCCGCCTTAAATAAACTGTGACCGGCTTGGGTGGAAGATGACGGCATTTGTAGGCTTGATTGGGATTGCAATAGATACCTATTTTACTTTTATGGTTAGTGGTTATAAGGGGGGCATGTTTTGTGTTTTTAGGTGTATACATGGTATTTTAAGATTAGTTGCATAAAATTGAAAAATTCAAACTAGTCATAGCACTTGGAGGGTTAATCACTGAAATGTAAAAAAATGCAAAAATCTTATTTCATATACAGTGGTTATTTTGGCCATTTTCCTCAAGGATTCAATAATAATTGTGTAGTGTTTACGGTGAATTCAAAAAGATACGTGCGATTATCTAGTAGCTGTTCAGTATCGGATGCACCGTCCGGCATGTGCGTCTCAGAGGTCGCTCTTAACGGCCAATATCCCAACCAACCCCTACGATGCATTAAGCCTATAGGTTTTAGGTCAGAAGAAGCTAAGATTCTCGCAACAGACTGCATATTCAACTCGCAGTTGTTTCTGGCTGACCCAGCACATACCGGATTTAATTATAAGTTTGTCCAACGTATCTCTTTGAGTTGCTAGATAAAACTAGTAACTGAAGAACTAGTCAAGAACACTGACATTGTGCTATCCTCTTATCTTCTGTGGACTCAGTTTCACAGCTGATAGTTTAGGAAGCCGTACGGCATCCTTCCCGATGTAAGGCTTGATAACGAAAGTTTGCAACCTCCTTACTCCGTAGTAGCTGCATCATTATCAAATTTCGTACTTAAAATGGTGGGAGGTGTAAAAGGAAAAGGTCAGGCCATTGTCTCAGTAAAATATTGAAAAAAGGAATACCTGAGTTTTAAGTGGCAGTCTATAATGGCAAGAGGTTTGGTACTTGTTTTATTCTGCCGATCAATGATATTTAAAACTAGGAAAAGTTTATTCCCTCAATTACAAGTGTTGTGGCAAGGGAATAAAAAACTATCCATTGCTGACCTGTACAACTGTTTTTCAACTGTAGTCAAAAGTACAAGCGAGTACGCAATTGGCTGACACTGGAAACTATGAATTACTTTATCACTTCATCCTGAGACCTTTCTTACAGAGGAAACCTTCTTACAATGGCTTCAACTGTGAAGGAGGCAAAACAGCCCACTGCCTTGAGGAAGGCGAGAGTACCCAAAACTAACCAAATGGCTCTGGCTTGGCCTGAAAATACGGACTTAAATTGTAAATAATAATGTGAGAACGGTTAGTAAAATCGGTACCCGAGTGTCATGGAAGTCAGAGTGGAAGATTTAAAAGATTGAACAACGTGAAAACAAGTTACAATTGTCTTAGAAAGCTCAATACGTCAAAGGCCACATGGGAGCTGATCATAGTTGAGACTAACGAAAACCTGAAGAAATGGAATGGAATTTGCGATTGAGTCTTTCTGCTCAACATAGCAAAACGTCCAAGAGCGTAAGAAGCTGGTGCGCAATACTCCTAACGTCATCTAATGACCACGATGAGAATAACCGACGAGAAAAACACTTCAACGACGTTAACTAAGCATTGATCATACCTACATAACTGTGATTTAGTCACGACACACGAAACAATAACATTAACTACAAATCGCGAAAACGACGCACTGTATCTGTGATGCCACAATATGAGAACGATTAAAAAAAGAATGTGAGGAAGAGTCAACTTTAATAAAGAATGTAATAGGCAACCATGACATTGCAGAAATGATGCAACGATGGCAACTAGCTGGTAATGGCCTTTTTAGTGCTGATCCAAGAAAAGACTAGGACTTTAAAAACAAGAATTCAGTGATTGAATCATTCCGATAAACATGTCACAATTAAGAGAACGTGGAAAGATTGGGCCACTGGTGCACAATACTCTTAACGGCATCCTCTATCCGCGATTAGAATGGACCAAAATGATTAAAATAACTTGACGAAATGAGTCACATGAATGACTCACCCTAATTACGATTTCGTAACGAGAATGCGAGTACTTATTGAGCAAGCATAGATAAAATCAGTACCGACAACTTAGACATTTCAAACACGATAGAATCAATGGACCGGAATTCTACACAGATATTAAACAGATAATCATTACTCACTGTTCGAGCATTCAAGGATCTGAACAGAATCACAGAAGATTATTATATTCACAAGCATCTAATCTCTGAAAAAGTAACCTTATTTAATGTAATAAGTTGTCTAGAATCATACGAGAACTACATTTGTTATTGCAGGTTTTATTTTCACATGTAAGCTGTAAAATTCTAAAATTCTAGTATATAGCCTAGAAAGATGCATGACAATTATTTATTGTTAAATTAAGTGATATTTTTTAAATAACAAATTTAATTTATGTTATAAATAAGCAAGCATAACATAAGAACGTACTATACTGCTTTTTCAAATTCAGATAGTGCACTACTTTACCGACACTAGATAACCACCTACTTTGTGCACTACTTTTACTTCACCGACACCAAGGCCCACTATGTTCTTTACCTTTCTGGCACTCTGTGAACCAACGGAACAAACACATTATCGATATATTTATACAGTGTAGTAGTGCATCATGATTTCATATGTAGAACGTAAACACATCCGTATCTTATGTAAATCATAAAAACCTCACAAACTCGAAAACAGACTGTTAACAATTTCAAAAGAAGATTTTTTTGTGGCAGTGATAGTGATGTAGGATAAGTGAAACTTATGTCTTCCGTTATGCCATAGGGCCTTTCTTTCTAGAGATAGATCTAAATATAATAGGTTTTAAAATTTTCATAGAAATATCTTATAATAAAAACGTACAATTATTGAATCTGATAATACTCGTCGCTCTATCTTTTAAAAACTTCAAGGTTAACTCTTTAGTAAGTTAATCATTTTCGAAAATTCTTAAAACCCTGTTTTAAGAATTAACAACTTTATTTTTTTTAATTTTACAACCACTGGCTTTACGACAAATTTCTTAAAGCCCTACGAGAACGCACGTTTACATCCCACAAATGGGATGGTGGCGACGTCCTGTAATCCAGCTACTTGGAGGTCACGAATTGTGGATAGTTGTAAGCGATGATAGGTGGGTGTAGTCTTCTCTTGTGTGGATTAACGTCTGAACTATTTAATACCACGTTAATCTACAAAGACCATCCTCATAATTAGACCGATTCGTAATTCAGCAGCTGTGGTTCGGATTCTACGTTAATCTGTAGGTCCCTTAGTTGCCATCGGCTGTTGGGCTATTAATTAACAGTCCTGTCAAAGGAACATGGCAGCCTTAGTCATTAACAAGACTACAATATCGCACCACAACCATCTTACACTCAATCCTCATTCATACTTTGCTTAAAATACCTACTTTTTAGTATGATCGCCATTTCAATCATCTAATCTAATCTAATTTGTTCATTTATCTATAGACATTTGTTACCAGGGTGTACTTTGTTAATGTTTCTTGGTGTCTTACGGAAATTTGTATTTTATCATAATCTTAGGTTTAAATATACATCGGAAAACCTACTTAGCGTTTTATAGTTCACCGTTCATAAAACAATTTGACATTGCGGATATAAAATAAACTTATAAGTTACCAATAAACATGCACTTGAAGAAACTCCAATATATTTTACTTCGTGGTAAAATATATAATATTAGTAGAAAAAGTCCACAGACATTCAATAAAGTAAAGACAATGTTCATGTGGGTTGGTAAACCGGATCTGAACAATATAGGCTTAGTACAAACACTACCACAAAGAAATAACCGCCAGGGTGAACTCAGTCGAAGACTGCAAACCAACCCTTCTTTTGAGCAAGACCTCATAAAACTGGTCCTCTTGGAAGGATTTCTTTCCTAGTCCTAGAGGAAAAATCGTACAACTTAGTGTTTACAAAGGTAGAAGATATGTTTCGGTATTATTTTTTGAATATTTTAGTTTGTTCTGAGTTTTTATTTTTAGCTAGTATTAAAAATAATAAAATAAACATATTAAAACTAACATGACAAATTACTGCAATCGTAAAAAAGAAATTCTGAGCTCACTTTGACGGATACAAAATTTGTTGGTCTTATTAGTAATTGACAAATTTTACCATAGCTAAAAAAGAGAATTAAAATGTTGAACAATTTAGGTTTCCTAGGCCAGCTTTGGGTCACCTTAATAGATTTATCAAGTAGAGTTGCAGAATTTACCAAATTTACCAGTTGCTGTTCTTGCAAGTGCAGGGTGCAGGGGAAGGTTCTAAACACTTCCGCTGCACATTTTGCATTATACAAATCTGCTAACACCACCACAGAGCTTAGAAATATCCATGTCAAAACGACCAAACGAACATAAACAATTAAAATAATTCATGCTCGTTCATATAGGCTTGGATGTCACCTCTTAAGTTAAATATTTAGCTATTATTAAATAAAATTACAATATTTCTATCATTAGTACAATTTTATATATGTTAAGATAGCATTCAAATATATTTTTGGATAATTTTATAATCGCACGGTAAAAAAACTAACGTTAATTTTTGTTTTACTGCCGGTTTATTTCTCACTTAAAAATCACTTTAATAGATCACATGTTTGGATAGAGAGTTTCTAATACAGCCCAAAGTTTTAGGAACCATTACTTTATTTTAATTACTAGGGCTGCCGTCAGGATAAAATTTGATTTAATTACATTAGTGAAATGGAAACCTACCCAGGTATGTATTTTAAGCCAACTATGAATGAGAAATGAGTCTAAGATGATTGTGGCGCGATCTTGTGGTCTTGTTACTGACTAAGGCTGACATGTCCCTTAGACAGGACTGTTAATTAATAGCCCAACAGCCGATGGCAACTAATGGACCTACATTTTAACGTGGAATCCGAACCACGGCATCTGATTTACGAACTGGTCTATGTATGATGATGGTCTTTGTGAATTAATGCAGTAATCAATAGTACGGACCTTAATCCAAACAAGAGAACACTACACTCCCCGGCCATTGCTTACAAGTATCCACAAAACCTTCTCCAAAAGGTAACGAATATATAATTTATATAAAATGAGTTCATCTGAATGAGTTGGCTAATTCATTTCGTTTTCACAGAGAAGTGTTTCGAGAAGGTATTGTTAAGTTACACGACAAATTGACAGACTGACTGATGTACGGTAGAACCACCCTTTACGCCTTTTTCTGTGGTATAAAAAATAATAATAACCATAAATATCACTATACCAATAAAAGTACAAATAAAACTACGGTTTTATTCATTACTAGAGAATTACTGGATTACTAGAGAATTGAACAGTGGTTTTATTGTTTTGTTTCGAAATAATGATTTCGGTATTTATATTTGGTAATACAGTACTAATTGTGGTATTTCATTTGCTTCCTTAGTCACTAGGATTAAATGAGGAGGATTTTCAGTGCTGAATCATCTCTGTCAGAATAGTATCCACAGTAGAAAACATCTTGTTAATCGGGAAAACATATTTAAGGTCTCTTCGAGAACGAGATCGCACGCAGCACGATGGCGTGAGGAGAGCGAATTTCGGAAAACTTATATTATTCCCATCATAGTAATCAAATTGTACTGAGTATGCAGGTTTGCTGCAATAATGGTTGTTTTACATGGTAATAGTGCTTATATTGGCTGTTCACCAATTAAAAACACACACAAAACGTTATCAAATCCGGTCTGGGACGGTTGCGTCGTTCTGTAATCCAGTTACTTAAAAGTTCACGAATTGCTGTGATGTAGTTGTGAGCGATGGTCGATGGGTGTAGTGTTGACTTGTGTAGAGTAACGTCCGCACAATTGAATACTACGTTAATCTGCAAGAACATCCTTATAATTAGACCACATAAAAATTACACAAGTACACGTACATAAGACACCTGAAATGAACCGGCATAAAATTCAATCTAATTTTAAAATTGTTATAATTTTTTGTTTCTCCCACTTTAAATTTTGGGTTTCTTTCTATTTATAACCTTGGTTTTTTTATTCACAGTATTTTGTTTCATAGCTATTTGATATAAGTACAGTACTCTATTATTATATTGTTCAATCTACCTTGGACGCACTTCTAACCATTTATAACTTCCTTGAGGAGAAAATTCTCGAAATATCCAATTCTTTAAAGCTTTATAAATCTTTCCACAATTGCAGCTATAGTAGTAGAAAACTTGTGATAATAATAAATGTTAAACACTTTAACAATGGTCTGAAAATATTTATTGAACAATTCTGTACCATTTTAACGAACATTAGGTGTATAAAAATCAAAGTTGGTTTTCTTTTTATCAAAACGCATAACCTGGTCCTTAATCACAACATCATGAGCACGAAATACATTATGAATACGACTAATGTTACACTTTTACCGTATAATATGAGCAATAAAGGAATTTTCAGTTCAGTTTTATTGTGAGCATTAAGCAATATTTGAGCATTATTGTGAGTTCAAGGGTTTGGAAATGGTTATTTAAAAATTCTGTGACATTATCAGAACACATCAACAGGAAGAATAGTTCCACTCCAAGAGGTAATCCAGCAGCTACAGCTGAAAACCTAATGCTGTGATTCGCCCAAATGAAGTCCTTTCGCCTGTATGTAAGTTTCTCATACACATCTAGACGGATGGAGGAAGGTGGGTTTAGTTTGGGTATACCCCACTTAACGGTGGAGTCACCACATAAGCCTCGCAGGAGCGGGGGGGGGTACTCGTAAAAATTTACCAACTGTACAAAAAAAATAGTTGTTATCACTTCTGTTACCGCCGGTCCTGTTTATTCCTGTTCAATTTAGACTCCTGTGGCAATAAAGTAAACAACAACCGAATAAAAACAAGCAATAATAAAGAATATTTAACCATTCATAACCCTTTAGGAGTAACTGTAACATTCCTGGGAGAACTAGACGGTTGAATAATCTGAATATTTTAACTGACATAGAGCAGTCTATTACTATGTAAATTTTATTCATCGTTTTCAACGAGGCGTGTGAGTGTGAAAATAAAGATATTCCTTTGAGATCACCGACCAAAACACACTGAGCGGATTTACGTCACGTATGTGCATTATTATATAAAATTATATAATAACATTAGCGTTACTCGTCGCACGTTGCTGTGATGAACAAAACTGATTAATAAGGTTTATATTCGCTGGCAAATACGAAAAATAATATGATTATTATTAACTTTCTGAAATGGTGGCCTATTCAAGGTATTTAAGCCAAATTATATAGAAGAAATTAGTGTATTCGTGTGAACCTGAAACATTAAAACATATATGGTAAATTGAGACAGACTATATAATCTTACACCAGGGTAGCTTTGATCCTTACACAACCTAGTAGATACACATAGCGAGAGGATAATATAAAATGGGAAATAGCTTAGATTAGATTAGATTACCATTTGAAATTGCGACCTACCCAGGTAGGTATTTAAGGCCAAGTATGAATGAGAAATGAGCGTAAGATGATTGTGGCGCGATTTTGTAGTCTTGTTATTGACTAAGGTTGACATGTTCCCAGACAGGACTGTTAGCCCAACATCCAATGATGTCTAAGGGACAGTTTAACGTGGAATTCGAACCGCTTTTGCCTCTAAATTACGAACTGATCTAATTGTGAGAATGGTATTTGTGGTTTAATGTAACATTCATTAAACCACAAATACCACTCTCTACGTAATCCACACCGGAAAACACATCCACCAACCATCGCTTTTAACCATCCACAACTCATGACCTCCAAATAGCTGGATTACAGGACACGCCTCCGTGTCCACTAATTTTAGGCAATACTCCACAGAGCTTCTATTGAAAATCTTGTACCCTAAAAACCTTTTTGAACATATAGGTAAAATTATCTCAGAAAAGAAAAAAGATGGTGGAATACAGAAATTTTGTATGTGCGAAAGGTTGTGTATTTCTTTCTTACTTCTTTCTTTCTTCTGGTACTATTTTCATAGATTTCCTTAACACATTATGTTTTAAAAATGGTATTTTTCAATAATTTACTCGATTTTCAATATTTAAACATATCGTTGTAAACAAATCAAATAGAGGGAGTAAGTAAAAGGACAAAGAGTATATGTTGTTAAAAATTCCATCTTATAATTTCCGAAAGTGTCGTTGGCTTATTGGATTGCACGAAGTTCTCTAAAACGGAGTCAGCGATATCGCTACAGTAACTTCCAATGCTCCAGATGTCGATAAGATTTTATCACAGATGTTTACCCAGAGGTCTACCGACAGACTTTTTGTTTCACTGACTCCCTCCATTTAGTTATGGTGTCGAACGGAAACTGTTAAAGAGGTTAGGAAGTTAGATTACATTATTGAAACGGCAACCTACCCAGGTAGGTATTTCAAGCCAAGTATGAATGAGAAATGATTGTGGTGCGATCTTGTAGTCTTGTTACTGACTAAGGCTGACATATTCCTTAGACAGGACTTAATTATTAGCCCAACAGTTAACGTGGTGTCCGAACCACGACCTTTGAATTACGAACTGGTCAAATCATGAGGACGGTCTTTGCGGATTAACGTATTATTCAATAGTGCGGACGTTAATCCACACAAGGGAACACTAAACCCACCGACCATCGCTCACAACTATCCACATGACCCACATGGTGAAAACCCGGGTTAAACCCGGGACTATTGTAGAATTTCATAGCTAACCCCCTGAATTAATTATTCATCAATTTTAAGTGTGGCGAATCTATAGAAGAGAATGATGATGTGATAGTCGTCTCGAAACCGAGTCAACACACTACCAAAGAAAATTATATTGGTAAGGTTAAAGGTCTTAGTAATTAATTAATAATTGTATATGAAATTAATCTCTGACTATTATAAAATTCTGTGGAGTTGTTCCTTTATGTAATATTTTGGACGGTACGTTGGGCAACGCAATCGGTCTACATTAACTACATCTCAAAAATTGGGGTTTCATTCAATTAATTTATGTATAACTTTTAAAAACGTATAATTTTCCTTTTTGTCGTTCGATTCAGCTAATAAACACACAATTTAGTACATTGAATCATGAATCTTAGTCAATTGGTTGCTGTGATATGTAAATTAGTAATTACAGTAGAATGACTAAAAATCAATAACTCCCTTATTTACTTATAAATCCAATAATTCAAAATCTAAGAAATCCAAATATTTTCAATATTTGGTATGCAAGTCCATCTAGTTCGGTTTTATCAATAAATCCATAAAACCACAAAATTTAATGTTTCTTACGGCAGAAAACCTACGTTTTCATTATAATTCTTACAGATAATAGCTAATTTGGTGTAACTCACTTAGTAATTGATATAATTTGATAACATTTTATGTGTTTTTACTCAGTGAACAGCCTTAATTACCATGTAAAACAAGCCTTATTGCAGAAAACCTGCATACTCAGTACTATTCGATTTTACATGATGGAAATAATGTTCTGTGAAATTCTCTCTACTCACGGCAGCGTGCTGCGTTCGATCTCATTTTTAAACTATTCACGATTTAACTGAGTTGAAAAAAGGTGTCAGTGGACTGACACTTACTTTCTCCCTTTATTAAATTTAAAAATATGAAAAATTAGTTCCATCATACAATTTCGATAGTAAATTATTTGAAATATATTCATAAAATGTCTTTCATTCATCCTCTAACTAAAAGTTGAAAATTATTAGAGATATATTCAGCTCACATCCTTCAGAAGTGTCAGCAATATATTTGTGTAGGGTTTATGGGATGGTGTGTCCTTAATCTCCAAGTTTCATGAAAAAACTGTAGGAAATATATTTTTAGTTATCTTCTAATAATCATATCGAGCGCTCATTTGGATACAGTGTCATTACGGACAGTCAATTCAGCTTTTCACATAATACTAATTTGTTTGGTTGTAATTTCAATAGTGATAAGTGTATAAAAATACTTACTGATAAAAAATAAAAGCCTTATAACTTTTGAACAATTCATTTTACAGACATACGGGCGGTGTCATATTATGTGGGACATTAATGACCATAAGCAACACAGTTTATAAGTCATAGGTAAAGTGCTAATATTATGTATGAGGAATAAAAAAATATATAAAAAACTAAAACTCTTTACGATGTTATATAGTTAAAGCAATGGCACAACGTTACTCTTCATTGAAATGGCAAGCATTTACAAGTTCAGGTTATTATTGTGCAGTGTGAGGAAAGTGTTGAAAGGTCATTCATGGCGTTGTGGGCGTCGTGTTGAACTTCATGTAGTTTGACCTCTGAACTTCTAGAGATCTCAAAAGCGACCAACAATTGTACTGACTGAATGTGAACAAAACGAAACTCAAGGAAATAAATTATCATCATAATAATACTAACAATTTCTAATAATTTTATTCCTTTGTAAATTATTTGAGATAACTTTTTAAGTTAAAGTTGAGTATGATTCTTCCATAATTCCTTGCGCGATTTAAATTAACAAGAGAGCGAGACTGAAATTACACAGATGTCTGTAGCTACATTAGATTTTCACGTGTGTTCATCCCCCTTGATTAACATTCTGCTTGTTTAGATACATCAGGACAACGTCTGAATTAATATTAAGTGATTAATTTCTGAACCTTTCAACTGGTTGCAATTAGTTAGCAGTGTATTTGTCTTTGAAATGGATAGGAAAGTTTGGAAACAAATGGATAAAGTTGGGTTGTAGTTGAATGTAAAAGGCAGATGAAATTGATTTTGAAGGATCAACAAGCTTTTATGCTGTAAAAGGTTCTGACAGGTCCATGTTTGACAGGACAAAACTCACTTATATTAGTGAGATGCATGAATATCGGGAAAAGTGAAAACGAGGTAACACGATTCTAAGGCAAAATCCGTTCCAGAGGTAAGACACTTAAATTATTTCTTTGGAATTCAATGTTTCTTATAATGGGTTTATGCTATTTAGACTGTTATTATGGACATTTTCCACTGTGATTCTTTTTTTAAGAATCGCAGTGAACTTTTTTTAAGTTCAAGACGTTTCGGGGTTTGGGATTTGATCCGTCTCCATGGAAGCTGGAACCTAAAAAATTGTAAGATTAGTTTATATTCCGGACTATACCGGTCAAAAACTGAAAACAAAAATGTTTTAAGCAGACAAAGAACTTAAAAAAGCAACCAAGTAACAGACACGTACGTGACTTTTGCGGTTTGATTCCTTTTAAAGTTTTTGAATGCTTCAAACATTTTGACATGGATATGTCTTAGCTCTGGGGTGGAGGGTGTTGGCGATTTTTAAGATGGAAAATATGTAACAGGTTTCCGTAGAAACCACCAGAACTATTGTGATGAATTTTTAATATAAAAGAATAATAACGGCTGTTTAGATGAAGTGAAAACATACCTTTAGACACATCGATGATCTAACCTATTTCCCACAGGGGAGTAATTATAAAGATTTTTGTTTTCAGTTTTTTACCGGCTTTTTCAAGATTATGCACGGGATCAGATTCCAGATAAACAATGTTTGTATTTACTCCCCTGTGAGAAAACAGGTTAGATCATGGATATATGTCTAAATGCAATGTTTTCACTTTATATAAACAGCTGTTCTTATTCTTTTATATTAAAAATTCAACACAGTTCTGGTGGTTTCTATGGAAACCTATTAACTATTTTCCATCCTACAAACTCTCTCTCCCAGAGCTAAGACATATCCATGTCAAAAATTTTTATATTTGCTTCCCTTTGGGAAATAGGTTGTGTCATGGATATGTCACAGAAAAATATGGCATAAAATACAAATAATCTAGTGAAGTCCTAAGGTTTTAAAGACGAGAAACAGAAGTTTGGCTGAAAGGTTTAAAATTGTATATTGATTATATATACTGTATTTCAATAATAACTTCAAACCTTATAATAGAAGTAAGCATAATATAAGTTTAGTAACCTGAAAACGACATGTTAAACCGAAAAGTGCATTGTAATAATAAAAAATGGATTGTCACAAGGTAAATTTTACTTTTAATCATAAATTTCAAACTTGCTTTTAGTGGAACTTAATATTCACTCAAGGAAAATGCAATCTATTTTTTTCTAGAAACGCAATCGCTATTTTGAAACATTTGATGGTTGTACAATGACAAATCTAAGAAATTAACTGTATGAAGAAGAGCCCAAAGTTTCATGTAGGAGCAAAAGATCAGATAGAACAATCGGTTTTATGGACGTCAGGACGAAGTGTCCATCAATACCACTCTACTTCAATAAAGTTGACGTCTATTGTTGACTTAACCTCTAAAGCCTCTTTCACTAAATCCCATTTGTATCACCCTCTGATAAATATACTTACAATGTAAAAAATAATCATGTACGAGCGAATATAAGACACGTCACCATTGTAAAACATAATTATGCACGAACGAACTTAAGTTAGTTTCATGAATGTTACAATATGTGGCGTTGCGATGTAGTCCCAACAATAAAGTTACAGCTGAGCTAGGCCACAACAAGTATTGCCAACGGAGCGGCACGACCTGGCCCTACAATGCTCGCAGTTTTACCCACACCGACAGATTTACAGCATGTCATGTGGCGTTACAGTTACCGAGTTCTGTGACTTACCGAGACGTTGTTCGGCTTTTATTGTGTTCATTCAATTCATACACATGTAAGGGAATATTCCTAAAGAGGTACGGAAAATCCATTGTAATCACTAGATTTCTTATTTATTAAAACGTGCAAAATTTCATATGATGATGGAAGACTATCCGTATATACGTTTTACAACTCAACTGAAGATATTTTCAACATTTATAACATGTGACGATGTTAAAAACAATCGTCAGCTTCAGATGCTTGTAAAGTCGTTCCTGTAATCCAGCTACTAGGATGTCACGATTTGACCTTCATTATCCACGAATGGAGTGGATAGTTGTGAGCGATGGTTGATGGGTGTATTGTTCTCTTCTTTGGATTAATGTTCGCACTTGTGAATACTACGTTAATCCGCAAAGACTATCCGCATAACTAAACCAGTTTATAATTCAGAATCAGTGGTTCTGACTCCACGTTAAACTGTAGATCCCTTAGCTGCCTTCTGCTGTTGAGCTATTAATTAATAGTCCTGTCTAAGGAACATGTCAGCCTTAGTCAGTAACAAGAGTAAAAGACCACGCTACAATAATCTTACGCTCGATTCTTATTCATACTTAGTTTAAAATACCTACCTTGTGGTAAGGTCGTCATTTTAATAATCTAATCTAAACTGTTTAGACGATTTTGACCTTCTAATCCATAAAATAATTATATAACAGTCAATGGAATCTAAGAGACCTGCAGTTTTACGTGAGATCCAAACCATAATATTACCTCAGAATTACAAACTAGCCAACAAATTATGAGGATGGTCATTGCGGATGAACGTAATATTCATTAGGGTGGACGTTAATCTACGCTCGCTAGGGAATATCACATTCATAGGCCCTACTACATAGTTATCTGCAGCTATCTAACTCTCTACAGTTCCGTGACCTTTAGGTAGCTGGATTAAAGGACAACCACCGCCAACGTCTCAATACTGTCCTGACACATGGTAGTGGTTAGAGGTTTAGGTTACGATCAGGCATGAGGTCATGAGTTCGATTTATACACACACAAATTTCGGAAGTGAACATACTGCTGTATCTTTTTTACTTTTAGACTTAATTGTTAAGGGGCTTTGGTACTCGTAAATGGAGAAAAATTGAAATATGTTTCTTCTAAGTAAGAAAATATACACTTCAACTATGGTACTTAATTTTTAGTGGCGTAATTTTATGTTTTCCCAAACCTTAACAAATCACATGCACCTAATCTCACAGCGTGAAGTGTCAATTATCCGAAAGTTTTTTCTTCTACGTTTTCAGGACTTCAAATTAATATTCGGGGAGAACCGTTGAGGTTAGGTGGATTAAACCTTTGTCATTGGACTATTGGTTTTCTGCATATTAACTATGTAAAAAACAATTTTTTAATTTTTTATACTTAGTTTTTTTACTTTCTTTAAATACTAAACGGTGAAATTATATGAATTTTTATTTTACTGAAATACCTACACTTTAATAGCAATATTATCAATTTTGAGTGAGTAGCTTTTACAAAATATACATTAAAAGTACCATTTTTTGCTGTAAAAAACAATTTTTTTATAACACGGTTGGGTTTCTTGGGATACAGAACTAACAAAGATTATCAGAAAATAAAAACATTTGTTGTAAGTTTAAAAAAGTATGTTTCCAAAAAATATTACTTTTTACCACATCAAACACAAATAAATTCAATCTACCCTTTCAAAACAAATATTCCGAAAAAAAAATTAAAAATAGAACCTAACAAAAATAAATCTATTCATTCCATAAATCCCTAAACCGCAACCATAATGCAAGGAGTTATTTTTAGATGTTTTAGAAAACTCGACCCAGAGGTAAGAAACAGCTCCTGTATTTAAATATCCTCACCTTGTTGTTTCAGCAGATTGTTATGTTTCCATTTGCATCCTCATGCACACAGATTATTTCTTTCTTTGTTTAACATTTTGCGTCCTCGTTGATAAAACGAATCGTAAAAGTTTTTTGCATTTTGTAAATTATGTTATTCTTTCATTTATTTATTTTAATTTAAAGGAAACCCTGTGAATGGTTTAAATGGAAAAGTCCATTCATAACACGCTGACTGTAATTTCATTAAAATAATCAATACATTAGTGTGGAATATGTATTTTAATTGCTTTAATTTTTACAGAAACTATTTACGCCCTATAAATTTTTATTAATTTAAATACAATAAACTATGCTTAACACTTACAAGTTGCACAGTTGTAGCAGTCTTTAAAACGTACCTGGAACATAAGAAAATAGGCTAAGGTTAGTTATTTTCCAAAATAAGAGAGGACAAAAGTTGCGGTGCTTACAGCTTTATTTGTTTACTGCTTTATTTATAGATAGTAAAACTATAATAGGTGATGAACTATGAATAGACTGGGACGGTGGCGTGTCTTGATTACAAGCTACTTGGAGGCCACAAATTGTGTGTAGCTGCTATAAGCAATTACTGGTGGATTTTATTAGCCCTTGTTGTGGATTAAAGCCCGCACTTTTGAATACTACGTTCATTCGTAAACGAAAATCTCATAATTAAACCAGATTTTAATAGTTCAGAGGCAAAATAAAATCCTGGTTCGGATCCTATGTAAAACTATATGCCCCTTATATGCTGTTAGGCTATTATTTAAGTCATTATTTAAAAGTCCTGTCAAAGGAACATTTCAACCATTGTCAGTAAGACTAGGAGATCGCGTCATATGATTGCTACAGTCTTTTTCAAATAATCGAATGAATCACATGTCCCTGTGTTAGGAATTACTATTGACTAAGTATTCTATTTTCTATAATTGATAGTAGATAAAGGGTTCTATAAATGTTTTCTATAATTGACAATTGATACAGGCTTCTCCGATTTCTTTAGTTGATAATTCATAGAGTTTTCTCTGCTTCATATAATTGCTACAGGTTTTTTTCAAATAAACGAATGAATCACATGTTTCCAAAAAATGTTTTACATATAATAAAAATTATTATAAAACTGACCTGTGTGTCCATCAAGCAAAAGAGAAGCTACGGAAGAATAAGAACTGTAGTGACTTAACTGCAACCGTACTTAACTGTGTAATAACTGAATTAGTAGTGTAATATATTTTCCATAATTAATCAAACGTTTTTGTTGTAGATTACATTTGACGTAGAGTTACAGAATTCTAATCTGAATGCAAGAGTAATTTAAAGTAGGAAGTAAACCAACGAAATATATATCAAAGTATCATTTAAAATTAATTAGAACCCTCCTAACTTTCTCCCCAGAGTTAACTGTTACTAAGTTTCTAGCAGCGGTTTTCCTTGCCCTCATTTCCTAGTTATTAAATTCCTCATCATCATGTCGACCACCAAACAAGTTTTTGATTAAGTCGTAGACATTTTATTGCCATAGTTGGCAACTATAACACTCGACTGCACCACCGCACTATTACTTCTCCAGTAGTTTGTAGAATACTTACTGATAATCAACCAATCACAGCTGTTAAATTCCTTTGGGTATACACTTTCATTATGTGTCCACCAACTGTAATATTAAGAATTTCGGTTTCGGAAAATGGTGGCCTATTGAGGTTGGTATTTTGAGCTAAGTATGAATGAGAAATAAGTGTAAGATGATTGTGACGTGATCTTGGTAGTATTGTTTCTCACTATGGCTGACATGTTCCATAGATGAGTCAGTTAATTATGAGCCCAACAGCCAAAGACACCTTAGGAACTTTGAGTTTTGCGTGGAATCCGAACCTAAATTTTACCATTTAATTTGGAACTGGTGTTATATTGCGCTGGCCCAAGTAATCCAAAGGTTGCAGGATCGCAACCAGTGGCCGGGGACTCCTGTCAGATCATGAGCAGTCACCTCATGATCACCTCAGCGTCACGGTACCTCGACGTCCTGTAATCCAGCTACAAGAGGTGGTGATGAGTTATATTTGTGTGGAGACCGCGACGTCCGCAATTTAAATCAATAATAAATAATTAATAAAATATTCATTTTATATTCGGTCCATAAACTGTAGGTTAGTTGCCATTACAAAATTAACATAATGTGTCAGGTCAGTAACACTAAATTAGGCATTCTACATTAAAGAATTAGCTTAAAATATACCTACTGGGTAGGTCAAATTTCAAATAATCTGGCTTAACCTATATGATTACTATGGTACCTCGTTGTCTTTAATTCAAACACAAAATTATGGATTATTTTAAAAAAGGTAGATTATTATTATCAAGTTTTATAAAATATTTTCATTAATTATAGAAATATAAATTTTTTTAATTTAAAACATTTTGAACTTAAAAATTTGTACACTGCGTCTTCAAGCCATGGTGCTCTAGTCTTTAATAATTTTATTTTTAGCCTCACTTACAAATGAGATAGTAGTAAGGTTGAAAAATTACTGTAACTAATTTTCGACAAAAAAACTATTTCCATTAACCGTGAGACACACACACAAACACACTAAAACACAACCACAAAAACACAAAAAAACAACAACACACACTTATTTTTTATACTTTAATATTTTTTGTCACAATGATTGAAACATGTCGAAGAAAAATTAACTTTTTCTGGTATTCGTTGACTTATTTAGGACAAAATCTATATATAGTATATTATATATATATATTAAAATATCTACTATTGTTTTTGACTCGACCTAAAGAAGAAAAATAACATGGTGGCAAGATCACATGATATCGATAGTTTCTTATTGATGGAAATCGAAAAGATATTATTTACGCCTTATAAAATACTTAGTCATTAGAATTAGTTAGAAGTTTACACTGTAAATTTTAACTTAAAACATTTTGAACTTAATAATTTGTATACTGCGTCTTCAAGCCATGGTGTTCTAGTCTTTAATAATTTTATTTCTACCCTCACTTACAGATCTAGAGAGACTAGTTAGTAAGGTCACGGAACTGTAATTTAATCGACATTAAATACTATGTATCTACCGTGAGACTAAGTTTAAACTACAGTATGTTCCTTAACCAGTAACCAGTACATTAACTCATGCCTTGCCAAAATATCTATACTTAAGAGCACACTTATTTTTTTAAATTTAAGCTTCATTTTTTCGTCAAAAATGAAAACCAGTGTATTAGATACACTTTCTTCACTTTCTAGACTAAATAAATGATATTATGAGTCCAAGGCCGCAAAAGATCATCTTTATGGATTCTTTTGATTCGAGGTTAGCATTCGATTGTAAATAATTGACAATCAACAATGGTTGGCTGCAACAATCACTATCGATATTTTGTGTTTATGTAAAACTATTGAGTGGTTGAGATCGAACTATCAATAATAACGTCTAGCACTGACATAACCTAACCAATCAGGAATCTTTACTGTCACGCAAGCAACTTCAGCTGTTGCTGTGACAAAAGGGTCAAAACTATGATACATCAGGTAATAATTAATGTTTTACATTTGTTCATTTATCTGCATAGGCGTAAAAAAATTTCATCATACGGTCGGTTTTAGATATATAATCGCACATTTAACAGTATTTTGTCGTAACAAACCCACAAACAAACATACAGAAACCACCTCTTCTTTATAATATTATAGATTATTACAAATACCTAATTTAATAATACGAATGTACACAGGTTCCACGAGTGTAATCTCTTTGAAACGCGCCAGTCACGATCAGTTTTCCATCTAGCTCCTGGATATGGTAATAAATAATCAGCTGAACGGCTTGGAACGATATTACACGGATAATACGATAATCCGAACGACTCAGCGAGGCGACGCGACTGGCTCATAACTCGGCAGGGACGGATATATCACATCATCACACAGGGTGTTGTTTAACAATATAGAGCGTCTTGTCACTATACGAGGCATACACAAACAATATATTTATATGTTTCACAACAGGGTTTAGCCTAATAACGGTGAAGCAGTTCTTCAATCTTAAATAAATTTAGCATGTCTTTATCATCACTTCAATAGTAAATCTTTCTTACCTTGAGTGATCACATTTCCTACACTTAAAAATAAATAAATAAATATATATATATATATATATATATATATATATATATGTATGTATACATATGTTATTTCCTCGACAAACCCGGTTGTGGACCAGTTTCAACAGGAGTGCAGGAGTTCACCCCGGTAGGTAGGAAACAACATGTGGTTGGAGTTCACATTTTTATTTGGTTTTTGGTTTTTTTCCCAAATTATAGTCAGTCAAGGCCAATCTAGTTTCTGCTTTTGAAACCCCTAACTCGATACTACCCCCATGCAGCTGTCCTGGGGTAATTTTCTTTTTATTTTAGGTTAGTAGGATAGTGCTGACTACCCCTGGAGTAAACCCGGCAAGAGTGTTTCCCAGTCAGAACAAAGCGAATCAAGTTATCTGTATATTCGAATTCGTACTCGTAAAACAAGTACTTTATTACATATGTTACTTAAAATTTTCAACGAGAGCTTGTTTTTCTTACAAATTACTTTGACTGACACATTACAGTCACATTTTAAGTGATAAATTTTTAGAAAACACCACGTAATAAATTAATATTCAAAAACATAAACATGATAATTTATACAATATCACATTTCCCTACAACGAATAAACAATAAAAGTTTAAATTAATTATTTTTAATATAAAACATAACACGAATTGTAAATCATAATCCAGTGATTAATTAAAACAAAAAAATTAAACTCCAAAAAACTAATAACGATGTAAGCTGTTCTTTTACAGTATAGTTTCATTTATATTAGATTATGCATTGGTATTTTAGCATATGCTAAAAATAATAAATTAACTGTTTTACTTAAAAATTGTTCATTGTAAAAATTAATAAACTCTACTCCAAGATAATAATAAACGCCATAAATAAACTTATGGATATATTTATATTTTCTTATATATAACATCTAAGAGCAATTGACCATACAGATCGTAAATATTATTTAATAAATGATGTACAAAGGATTATTGAAAGAAAACTTTACTATGTAGATTATAACAAACATTTAACTTTTAATTATATGAAAATTTTTAAAATAAAATAAAAACTATTTTTATATTCATTGCTAAAATTTATTTGAAACGTCCAATGTAATTTAAAAATATTTAGTTAAAATAAAACGCATACTTTCAGATAAGTAAATAAAATTTTTTATTCAATAACGTGTAAATTATGTACGATTTTTTGTATTTAAACTTTAATTTACTTATTTTATCCGGTCGTAAAAAAATTCAGAATCAAGAAACTGTATACAAGCATTGTGTGAATATCTTTTTAGGTCGAAAACTTCAAGATAGTAACATCAAAATAAACAAAAAATCACTATAACTTTTGTCGAATCTTCGTTTAGATACTTTTGTATTTTTACAAAAAACGTTTATATCACGCTATTAAGTACAGACCAACTTTGCACACATATTTATTGGTCAAGACAAAATATTTTCAAAGTATCATCTATTGCTTTTAAATTTCAAATGTGGTTAAAAATCTTTAATTAAAATAACAAAAAACCCATTAACTTTATAAAATTTTTAAAGTACAAAAAATATTGCAATTTTAATTTCAAATCGCTTACTTTGTGACTAAATCCATCAGATAACGAGAAAATGCATAATAATACACTACGCCAGCGGAGTCAAAGAACTTTTACTAATGTTTTCACGCTCCGCTATTTATCTACATTAAAATGCATTTTTGGTATCCTACGGATTTCGCTCCAAGGACGTTCGATTGAAATTAAAATTGAAATTTTTTTGACTTAAAAAATTTTATAAATGTTTTTTGTTATAAATTTAAAAATTTTAACCAGATGAAATATAAAAGCAAATTAATGTACTTTGAAAATATTTTTCGAATAAATATTTGCAAAGTTGGTTTTCTGTATCTAATAGTTCGATATAAAATTTTTTGTAAAAAATACAAATGGCGGCTAGTTTTAAGAAGCATTTTACAAATGGTATAGGTGAATTTTGATAAAATACATCAATTTGTTTAATAAATTATAATATATTTATTTATATTTGAAGGATCTCGAAAACAGCACTAAATTTTCTTTAAATTTTGGAAATAACTAATTTCTGAGTAAAAATAAGTTCTAAAAGTCTAATGTCCAAAAATTCTTGTTTTCTTGTAATATTAAGTTAAAATAAAAATTTACATTACGCTTATGGAGAATCAAATGTAAACTACAAAACAAAACAGCTTTTATAACCGTTTACAGTGTTGATTGAAGTTTCAAACAATATGTGAATAGAGGTTTTGCATTAATATTAATTTTATTATTTAATTAAATGAAAAATTATCAAATTACTAAACAATTTGTAAAAACTAAAGGGTAAAATACTGAGCGAAATAAAAGCAGAGAAAATTATTTCCAAAATCTTTTGTGTTTTGAAAGAAAACGTATTCTATTCTATTGCTTGAAGCCACTGTAACAAACCAATTAACTGGTGTAAATTAAATTTCTCTCTTAATCCTCATTATTTTTCTAGCAAAATCAGTTTGCTGAAATAATGTTTTTAAGATCTGGAGTAAAATATCAAACAGTTGGAAAATAAATATTGACATAATAAGTCCCTGATGTACAAATGAGAGTTGAAGGAAAACTTCTTTTGTGCAACTTTGATTTCACTCAAAATCACAACTCCAATAAAAGTATGAAAATTATATTAAGGAGTAAAAACTATTTTTTTTAAATCATATTAAAATTTATGAAATTGTCAAACTGCAAAAATCAATATATTTGCAAAATAAAATTAGTCTTTTTCTATTAAATAACTAAACTCTTTATTTTGGAACATTTAAGTTCATAACAATCGTATATTTCTTTAAAGAATAATTCTTATACATTTAATTCAATAAATCAATACTACATCTTTATACTTATCCAAACCGTAATATTGTCAAACTGAATAATATGGGCTTTAGTTTTCCTTAAATATTAATTTCTTCTCAATTTTAAGGTATGAAGTGGTGAAAATGATGAGCAATGTTTGGTGTAAAAATGTATGTGTGACGGTGATATTCCAATTTCGTATGTTGAATCTTGGATGTTTTGAGAGATGGTTTGTTCTTTAAAATGTTGAATGTAATCTAACGTTAATATCAAAAATCCTCTAATGCATAGGCCACTGTAATTCGAAGCCTATGGGCTTTGAAAATGTTGTGTTTTGATTTGTCAAATACAACGTCATAAGATACAATAATCAGTATGTACATTTCATTCAAACTGGCTTAAAATTATTACATTTTTTTAATATAAGTTAAAGTAATATACTGTCCTTTCCTAAAAGAAGAGTCCTAAATAGTTAATCTTAACATAAATTTCTTTTTCAATAAAAAGTAATTAAAAATAATCTAATATACTTCATCAACACCAATTCTTAAATTATGTTAATTAAAATATTTATTATTATTTTTAAAAATGGCAAACAACTAGGTAAGTATGCCAAGTATGAATGGGAAATGAGTGTAGGATGATTGTGGCGCGATCCTGTAGTCTTGTTACTGACTAAGACTGACATGTTCCTTAGACAGAACTGTTAATTAATAGTTCAACTGTCAATGATATATCTAAGAGACCTACAGTTAAACGTGGAGTGCGAAAAATCACCTCTTAATTACGAACTGGTGAATAATGAGGATGGTCTTTAAGGATTAACGTAGTATTCAATAGTGCGAACGTTAATCCACACAGGAGAACACTACACCCAGCAACCATCGCTCCTTCAAGTAACTAGATTACGGGACACGCCACGGTCCCAGTCAGTTGATTTCGGTCTCCACGTTACATTGTAGGTCCCTCAGGTGTCATTGGTTGTTGGGCTATTACTTAACTGTCCTGTCTAAGGAACATGTCAGCCTTAGTCAATAAAAAGACTACAAGACCATTTCTCATTCATAATTGGCTTAAAATACCTAACCTTCAGTTTTTAGTTTAATTATTTCGGTTGAAAGTATTAAGAAAAATAAAATGGGATCGTAAATATTAAAACATAAAAAACATCGTAAAAATTAATATTTTGCAACAAAGAGTTTACCGCTTCTCGCATTGGTCAAATGCTTTAGTAAACGGGTTTAACGGCTCGGGTAAACCACGTCATCCATAAAATATACGATTGTTTGTGTGCATGTCTGAACAGATTTATTACTGGTGTTTCTCACGATGAGCCCAAAGCTATCGCTGGGGGCACAATGCTGCCAACTTAAAATGTGGTAATTTGTTATTTACCTTTTCCGTATTCATAAATTGAAATGGTAATTGTGTTTTGTTTACATTAACGTAAAAATGGCTGTCGGTGAAACAATTATTATGAGTGATGATCCATATGATCCGTAATACCCTGTTGAAGGTTTATCGCGGTTAAACACTGTTTAGACTTTATTTTCAATTTTTACCAGTACAACGAGGCTCAAATGTGTTTTACTAATAGGAGAAACAGTAATTGTTATTGTAGCTTCAACTGTTAAACTATTAGGACGGTTTTAAATTAGCTGATTTCGTATTTAATGAAATTGAGGAACTAAATTGACTCTAACTAAATTGGAACTAAATTGGAATAAAAACATTTAACATTAATTCAATTTAAGACTTAAGGGAGATTAAGATTAAGGGAGTGGTAGGCAACCATTGAGAAAACGGCAATGGTTGCCTACCACTCCCTCTTCGCATCTCACCTGCGGTATGAGGTCGTTGCTTGGGGCTCAACATCAGTACAAAACCTGGACAGAATACTAAGACTCCAAAAAGCAGCAATTAGAATAATTCTACAAAAATCCACCACAGAACACTGGAAACCGCTTTTTGTCCAAAATAACGTTCACACAATAATATCCATATACACCCTCGAAACCATAATTTTAACAACAAAATCAAAACCTATCCTTAGATCCGATCAACACAATACACAATACAACACACGAAGAAAAAATGACATTGACCTTCAACAACACAGGCTAAAAAAGACTAGTGATTCCCCAGCATATTCAGGTCCATATTTCTTTAATCTTCTATCAACTGATATTGAGAAACTTAAAAATACAAACTCTTTTATAAATAAACTAAAGCAATATTTATTTGTTAGGCCATACTTCACTGTACAAGAATATATTACAGAACACACTTACACACACCGCTACAAATGAGCTCACTTCGTGAAGAGGTAAAATTTTGACGATTCCCTGGTCCCCAGACTGCGGAGAAGACGCCGTATGTAAGACTAAATTAAGTTTCATTGACTTCACCAGCACCGTATTGTAGAGGTGACGTTCTGGCCCTAAGTTAAATGTTGTTTAATTTAAAACCAGTGGCCAGTGACTACTCTCAGATCACTTTTACCTATCCTATGTGACTCAAGCCTCTACGGTACCTCGCTGTCTTTAATTCACTTCACAGACTCCTAGTCCATGGATATGGGCTGTCAAGTTTCTAACACTATAGGACAAACCAAGGAATAAAATTGTTTAGGAAATCCTTTTTTCTACCATAACTTGACCGGCTCTTATTTGAAGAAGGGTATAGCTGAAAGAAAGAAACACTAACAAAAATAACTTTTAATATCATAGAACAGCAGCATTAGTTTCATATTAACTTGATTGTTTTCAAAGATAGTGCTCAGAGCATTATTACAATAGTTTTATAAGTAGGAAGTAAATCAACGAAATATATATCAAAGTATCATTTAAAATTAATTATAACTCTCGTAACTTTCTCCCCAGAGTTAACAGTTACTAAGTTTCTAGCAGCGGTTTTCCTTGCCCTCATTTCCTAGTTATTAAATTCCTCATCATCATGTCGACCACCAAACAAGTTTTTGATGAAGTCGTAGACATTTTATTGCCATAGTTGGCAACTATAACACTCGACCTCCGCACTACCACTTCTTCATTAGTTTGTAGAATACTCAGAATCAACCAATCAGAGCTATTAACTTACTTTGGGTTGTTTACATGTACATTACTTGTTCACCAAACTATATTACAGTAATACTAACAATTTCGGTTAGTAAATGTTGTGATGATTAGTATTACTTTTATAATTATAATTTTATACAAACGGTAAATATATACAAATTGTGTTAAATTGGCGATCAATTCCGTCCAGTCACACCGAACGTCTTTAGGCCCAAACGGAGACTGAACAAAACAAAATGGCGTCCCTGCTTGGATAGTATTGGCTGCCGAAAGTTTCTGTCATGGCGTCGTATGTGGCGATTATTAGCTGGCTGATTTCCGGAAACAGATTTCTATATGTTTATTTATAAATAAAATTGTTAAGATAAAGAAAAATTAATAAACGAACAAATATACGTATGCAAGAACGTATAGAAATCTGTTTCTGGAACTCAGCCAGCTAATAAACGCCACATCCGACTCCATGGCAGGAACTTCCGGCAGCCAATAGTATTTAAGCAGGGGCTCCATTTTGTTCATTCAGTCTCCGTTTGGGCCTGATGATGTCCGGTGAGACTGGACGAAATCGATTGCCAATTTAACACCTTTTGTATATAATTACAATATAAGTGTAAATATATTCAGTTGTGTTGGAAGACGTGGGGTTTTAATTCATCCTTTAGTAAAAACAGCACGTATAATGCTAATCAAGAAGTTATATCGGAGACATAAGAGTTACTGCTATTTATTGATAACACAGAGACGAGTGGAACATCAATGTGACCAGCAGATGTTTATGTACCTCTGTCCCTCTCACTCTCTCTCTTATGGCACTCACTTCCCGTATCTGTCACTGGGATGTTACACCGATAATGTGTTTGTTATGTATATTCATACATCACTTTGGTTCTTTACCTAGAAGATACAAAACCTCGACACACCGAATAAAGTGATACTATTGTGATTACTTGGTTTAGAAATTCTATTTGTTAAAAATGTTCAATATCTTTTATTGGATTTTTCCAAAGTGTCTGTGTTCTTAACTACACAATGTTTCTGGAGCTGGAAAAACTCCTCTCGTTTTCAAGTGATTACTGTGACGTCATCGGTTACTTCTAATTTACGAATTTAAAAAGATAATGAAAGATAAGAATATTTAGATCTCTGACATTTTTAGATGATCTTTCAACGGAATCTTTAGTTGTGTTTTTGTCGGTAGTTTTTTAAAGACAGTTTTGGTTGATTTTTTTTTAAATCGAAGGAAGAAATGCCAAAATTTACTCTAAAAGATTTTTTCATGAGATAATACGTATGTTTTTGCGTATACTGTATGTTAGTACACATATGGTTTAAAAAAGTACAATTTCAAAGTCTCAGGTGGAATAAAAAGGAAAAATATATAGGAAAATGTATTTGGCTTCATCTATACCAAGTAATCCAAAGACGTAATGAAGATAACAAGTGGATCAACAGTGAACATGCGTAACTTCCGCCAAACCTGACCATTATAAAGTTACGAGCTTTAGCCTGACGTTTGACTCGTGTCGACTTCCCTCGGGCTCTTTGCTGGTTATTAAATTCCTCCGTGGGTTGACGCAGTTCTCCAAACAAACTTTTGGATAAGAATCATAACTTACCGGTCCTAGTTTGGTTGGCGCACAATCGTAACGTATATGATATCCTGATCATGTACGTTACTCCTAATACAAAAACATTATATAATAGTTGTTAGAGAATTTCCTATGGAAAAATGAGCATTCATATGACCTGCACGGTGACAGTTCCTGGGATCATGGTATAAGCTTATAACTCGCCGCAATTATTGACTGATTATTATAAGTTCTTCCTTTATATCTTAATATCGTAGACGCATTCGTTGGGAATCGGACTACATTATGTTTAATCATAAAATTAGTACTTTGAATCATTACTTTGGGTCAATTGGTTACTAAGATATTCAAAATGGTAAACAGTGCGTTGTATTGTGTTAATCTAAATGGAGAATAGCTAAAAAGCAATAACTCACATATTTACTTAATTATATTCCAAAATTTGTTATTCAGGTTCATCTAGTTACGTTTTATCAATATATCCATAAAAACCTCAAATTAGATGTTTCTTATGGCAGTATACCTATGTGTGTATTCATTTCCCATGTAATTCTTACGGAGAATCGGTATCAATTTTTAGCCAATGACATTGGTTAAAATGTTGTATGTGTTTTTACTTAGTGAACAACCTTAATATAAGCACATTACCATGCAAAACAACCCTTATTTCAGCAAACCTGCATACTCAGTACTGTTCAATTACTATGATGGAAAATAATCTATTTTAAATTCGCTCTACTCACGTTAAATTCGGCACATTGAACATCCAAATGAGTTCAAAAGAAACTTTTAAATTTTATTTGTTTAACCATGAGCTCAATCAAATGTTCTAAAACCTGGTGATCGTTTATGGAAACGTTTCCCTTAAACGTCAGTCAATATCCAAAACTATTCAAGGATTATATTTTTGGTAAATATATTCATAATTCATTATTCATCTAAGGGCTAGTTTAGCATCCTGGTTCAATAATTCAGGAGTAGTTGTTACCGAAACATCAAACTTTGAGTAACTAAACGTCACAGTTTGACAACCTTTGATATTCGCTAATAGTTCTAAGATTAAAAAATTAAATATTCTTATAATAACTGGATTTATATACCGTATTATCACTGTAGGAGTTTAGGAGATGAAAATTGTTCAATCTATATAAATAAAATTAGAGTTTTGTCTGTACATTTCTCAAAATTATTAATTTTTTGGTTATTTTTACGTTTCGTGCGTTAGAGAAGCCGAAACCGGTCTTATCTCAATTTTTGTCTGTTTGTCTGTGACGCTCCAGGAGGCATTTTACGCCGTCTTCTCCGAAAAAACAGAAGAACTGATTACAATGAAACTTATTTCATGTATTCTCCACATTCCAGAGAAGGTTTATAAATGCTTGAAATCGCCCACCGCCTCTTGAAAAGTAAATAAAGATCATTTAAAAACCCAATTTTACGCGATATTACTCTCAATTTGATTCATTTTTCAATGAATAACCCACTGGTAATAATCAGCTGTCTTTGTAGTTTGAAGATTTAATAGAAATAAAAACAATCAGCTGTCAAATAAATATTAGTTAGTTTATATTGGTCATTGATTTTAAACCCATTTCGAAATCATACTATATTAAAGTTATTTTAACTTATAACTAATTATAATAATTTTTATAAATATTCTAATCTATTTAATTGTAAAGTAATGCTAAATAATAAAGCTGGGTATCGATTTATTTTCTTTGTATTGATTTGTTTAGGATTTCAGGTTTACATTTTGGTATGATTATCTTTCTTCATTAAACTGAATCCTACAACCCGTACAAAGGACGGGCTTACTGCTAGTAAACAATATTTTAGCTTATTTTTACGACATCTTTATGATAGAATATCAGTTGTTTCCAATGGTTTAGAGACAGTAGGATTAGGAGACAATTTGAATCGTAGGGATCAGTAGTACTAATTGGAGTCTCCTTGTTGGCGGTCAGATTCCTCAAACAATTATCCAGAGATGAGATTCCTTTTCCCTGAGTCGTTTTTTGCAGGTTACCGATCGGAACTATTTTTGCGAAGTACTTCAAAGTTCAAATTATACAGACCACTGATCACCTAGATCTTTCATGCTCTCTTCGTCGATTCTACCTTCTCTTTTGGACTGAACGAGAAACTTGGTCAGAGATTTGGTGAAGACGAAACTGAAGTTGGAGCTCATGAATAGTGGATAGTTATGTGGAATGGTTGGTGGATGGAGTATTCTCTGGTGTGGATTAACGTCCACTCTATTGAATACTGAGTCCATTCGCAAAGACCACCCTCATAATTTGACCAGTTCGTAATTCAGAGACAGTGGTCTGGACTCCACGTTACACTGAAGGTACCTTAGATGTGTCATTGACTGTTGGGCTATTAATTAATAGTTCTGTCAGCCTTATTCAATAACAAGACTACAAGATTGTGCCACACTTATTTTACACTCATTTCTCATTCATACTTGGCTTAATATACTTTGACAGGTCGCCATTTCAGTAACTAACTAACTAAGCAAAGCTATAGATATCAATTTTAGTAATTATTTTAAGTCAAAGTGCTTATCGCACGAACGTAGGAAAAAGATAAATTAGTATATGCAGTATATGTTTAGTTCTATACTCATTGAGTGTACCAAAAACATCAAAATAAAGTATTATACCAGATGTCCACAAAATATTCATAAGGTTTCAGCCGCTTATATTTAATTAATCTTTACGCTACACTATTCAAAGAAACATGTATTAAAAGTTATTTAAGTATTATAATCATGTATTTAACACTCATTGTTTCCATTTTAAGGTTTTGTTGAATAGTTTTGAAATGGTGACAGTTGAAGAAAACATTTTGTGTTTTAAAATACTACTGCAAGACCTATTTCGGCTTTTCTAGGGCTTAAGCCATAAAAATAACTAAAAAATCATAATTCCAAGATAGATGTTGATCAGTACAACTGTGCTCTAATGCCAACACAACGAGCCAAGACCTGTTTGATTATACCCATGACAATAACGTACAACAGGTGATCCAAACGGTCCAATAATATCATTGCTTTTCTCTGTATTGAATTGTGCAAACAATAATGAATACAGTTATTGATATAATTGTGACCTTTCCCGTTCCTTTCTTGTATCCAGCCTACTTGTTCCTAGGAATACATTACCAACCGGATTCTCTAAGAGGTCTATTAGGAGGCTAATCCGCTGAGCTTCGAACATCTTCAGTCAACGCAGGAGAACAACGCCAAACATGCACACTCAGCTGTCGCTGAAGCAGTGGACGTGTAAAGCTGTTATTTATATATTTCCTTAAAAAAATCCAAAAAGTTTCACTATTTCGCAATTATTCAATACACAACGTTTCTGGAGGTTTGAGAGCCTCCTTCCGTTTTCAAGTGATCACTTAATATTTTACGTTATTTTATTACATAATTTTTATTATATATGGTTTTTGTATTGTGCATATTAGATGAGTATAGTGCTATTGACAAAATGATATAGTAAATATAATCACTTGAAAACGGGAGGAGTCTCTCCACCTCCAGAAACGTTGTAGTCAAAAACACAAACACGTTGGAAAATCCATACAAAAGATATTGAATAATTAGTGATACTTAAGAAAAATTTATCAAAGTCTTCCTCATAATGACGGATTTTAAAATGTTGCATCATCGTTGATTGTGAGCATGTAATAAAGATGTAGTTAATTGTTTAACGAATCCTATTTTTTACCAAACAAGCAAATGTTGATGGTACAATAACTTGTACTGTTTGTCAGATAAATCTGAAAGCTGCTGGTTCGATTCTGTGCAAAATAGTAAAAAAAAATCGACACTGGACCCACTCAGATCCTACTCGGGTTCTTTGAGTCTTTGTGACGAGTGGACGTGTTATGTTTCTTGTGTGCGTAATTGCTAGTTAGTGAATGGTTTTGTTTGTTAGTATATTTTGGGCTGCTTTAAACTTTTCTGTTTTCAACATTATACCTGCTTAGTCCGAATTATGCATGTCCGGATTTAGCACTATTCGTGCTATTTTTTAGGTAGGCTCGCTTGAGGACGGACCATGTTCCATATCCCGAAACGACGTGTAATTTTCATTTTACTGCAAATTGTGATGGAAACTCCGTAATAATAATCAAAATAACATAAATGTACAGTCATCAAACATGTTACATAAGCAAATACACAAAACAAAAACCATGACCATTCTATGTAGTAATATGCCAATTATTTGTGTATATGCTTGTACAATGGAATATTTCTCTTTTTATTAATTACACACCAATACACACTTACTATAGTTGAAATGATTATTTCATAAATAATAATTTGGAAAACTAATGAAATTAATTGTATGTAGCCTTAAAAGTGCAATAGTAACATACCCGAATAAAACGTAGTGAAAACGATGTATATTACAATCATAAAAATTGTTATTACAACAACATCCGTTCCTCAGAAAAGTAAGTTAGCCATTTCAACAATCTACAAAGTTTAAATATGTTGACACATGTCATAAATTTCTTGAACCAGCTGAAGTTATATATCGCCGAGCAAAGTTAAATAAGAGACATCTGAGATTCGAAAACTCCATGAAGTTGAAAAGAAAACTTGGGTTACTTATCATGTTTCCGTAACTTCCGTAGAGTTCAGCCAGGGACGTGTCCTGTATAAAGTTCTCAATCAAATAAATCCGTGAACCATATAAATCTTGGTGCCAGACTAGCTAATACCTTAGACAACAATCCAAAACTTCTACCAAGATTTATTCAATTAGATTATTCTTTTTTATGCAGACGAAATGTTACTGAATATTTTTCATTCGAAAACATGTTTATTTTAAATTCACCACCAATATTTTAATAATTGGAATATGATGTGTTTATTAAAACAAATTATAATTGTAGGCTACTATTAGAAACCTTTATCTACAACATTCTTAGTTGGAGCATAAAAAATTGTAAAAATGATAACCTCTTAAAATGATTGCCAGTCTCAAAATTTATTTTTATAAATTATGCAAATACTATTAAGTTTGTTCAATACTTTTACATGCAATATTTACACAAATTGTTTTATGTATTCTTTCACATTGTTATAAAATATTGTGGTGCAATACGTTTGGTTAGTATTTTCTTGTGATATTTTTGACATGGCTTATATCTTAGCTTAGGGGAGGCAGTGGGGGGTGTTGACAATTTGCGCGACCAAATTTGAAACGGCGACGTCATTTGGTAAGTGACGTCATAGCTTGGTTATAAGAACAGCTGTTTAGATGAACTGTAAACATTCTCTTTAGACATATCCATGATCTAACGTATGTCTCACAGGAAAGTAAATTCAAACATTTTGAATTAGTTTTAATTTACCATTATTAAATTGCCTTGAGGTGTCAATTGTATTGTCTTACGCTATACACGTTTTAGACGTACAACAGTCCATTCTCAGCAGTTAGTACTAACTAACTACTAACTACTAACTAAAGCCTGCTAGTCATAGGTACGCCCACTACATTAACTCGAGACGGATATATTACCTCTCTAAAATGACCCCCATCATCCGTCTTTGTGATAAACACTTTGACTTAAAATAATTACTAAAACTGATATCTATAGTTTTTCTTAAATAGTTACTGAAATGGCGACCGTTCCAGGTATTCTTCGCCAAGTATGGATACGAATGAGTGTAAGGTGATTGTGACGCTATCTTAAAGTCTTGTCACTGACTAAGACTGACATGTTCCTTAAATAGATTGTTCATTAATAGCTTAACAGCCGAAGACGTCTAAGGAACCTACAGTTTAACTTAGGATCTTAACAACAAATTTTCCCCGGGATTACGAACTGGTATATAATGGAGAAGGAATTGAGCAATGTAGTATTCAATGGTGCGGACGTTAATACACACTAGAAACTATCCTATCCCCCGACATCGGTCATACCTATCCACAATTTTTGACCTCTAAGTTGGTGGTTAGTTCGGTATGCCACGATTTTATCCTTTTATTTCGTGTTGTTTTAAGTGCCATAAATGTGCTTGAGCGTGTACAATATTCTTCAAAAGTGAATGCGCAAATTTCATATTCTTCCCGACAACTATTGAATAATAGGCTAATCTACGTTGCTGATAATCGACTGTTGTAAATCTGAAACGCGTACAGAGTAAGAAGATATTATCAACTGACATCTCAAGACCATTTAGTAAATTTAAATATCTTTCATTAACTAATGTTTTATAATTGAAACATTACTTAATCGTCAATCTATACTGTATAATATTTCGTATCATTCAATAATATACGTTTACCACAACCAATAACCAAACTACATGATTTATGGAAAAATGAAAACGCCTTCTAGAAGGCAGACGTTCTAATGACATAGACGGCATTTCCGCTATCTGTCAATATACGACGACGAGTGAGGAAATTTAATAACTCAGGCGGGAAAAGCTGACTGCTACAAGATGTCGAAGTAACATTTAACATTGTGTTACAGCGTTTTCTAGGGAGGGAAATATTTTCTCTGCATTTCACCTAACAAAATAACGTACAATGGAGTAATTTTTTCACTTGTTACAGTATAGTTATATTTTAAAATTCTCTAATGATACTTTAATTGAGTAGGATTCTGGTAACTGATACAATATCTCTTATTCGACTAATCCAACGTGTCTGTGTTTTTATCTACACGTTTCTGAAGGTGGAGAAACTCCTCCCGTTTTCAAGTGATGACCTAATAATTTACAGTGGTATTAATTACATCATGTTGTCAATAATACTATTCTTATCTATCACGCACAAAACAAAACTATATTCATAACGCAACAAATAGCTACAGCACTAAGCCTCCGAGCTAGCAGGGCGACTCAGAACGGAGGTTGCTTGCCAGTAGTGCTCTAACTCTTGTTCTGAGTGCTTGAAAACGGGAGGAGTTTCTCCACCTCCAGAAACGTTGTTAAGTTAAAAACACACACGCGTTGGAAAAGTCAAATAAAAGATATTGAATAATTAATAATCCGTTATGAATTTTAAATGTTGTTTTAACTTATGAGGTAAGTGCTTATACATTGGTAAGATATAAGAAACGAAGGTACCAATTTGCAGGATTTTATGATTGTGAAAACGGCTGTAAATTAAATCATATGAAGACGACTTTGGAATCCATGTGGACGTCTTTGAGTTCAGTAAAAGGTTTCTATAGATTAGGTAAAATTGTTCTATGTAAAAGTACGATATCGCCTCTGCTTCAACCTTGCTTCTGGTCTTCATCAACACGATTACGTTATTTGTTATGACCCAGTACTTTTGGAGTCATATGTTTGTCAATATTACATTAAAATTTCGATAAAGTATTTGTTTAGTAACAGGATCGCCAATTAAATTTGAAGTTAGCGCTCCGAAATTAATATTTTAAATTTGCGTTTTGAATATCAATGTACTAAATTTTTCTTAAAATTGATTTGTTTTTGATTCGAGGAAGGGCTTACTGTTAGTTTGGAATAAACTTATTATTAAGTTGTGATAACGCTGAGCATGGTTACATGAAGATGGTCAAAGATGCTAACGAGGGATGCCCGGATATTCTCCACTGTGTACTCCATTAACTGGCCAAACATCCCCTATGCCTTGCACTCTAACTCTCGAGACCTCAGCCACAGGGTCGACCAATCACAGACGCATAATCTCTCAACAATGAGATGTTGCGATACTATCGATGTCAGAAAATATCGATATTCTTTCCGATAATCGAGAATTTTATTCACCATTAAATAACGTAACTGTTACAATAGGTTTCTTCAACTCAAACCAAAATATAAAACTAAGACGGTAAATCAAAACATAGACAAACATGGCTCAGTGTAGCACAGAGGTACAAAGCATCTTAAAAACAAAATCAGATATCACAAACACCATTACTAAATTCTAAGCCATGGACATTGTAAAGGTATTCTACTACTAAAATAGTTTTTAAAACACAATAAATTAGATAGATACATACAACAATTTTTTTGAGAACAAGTAAATCTTAGCTGTTCTATCCTAATATTATTTCTATTTCTTGTATCATATTACACTGAATATAGTTAAGAGTGACACGAACAAACAAATCAACGTTGCAGATTAATCTGATTATCAAATTATAACGATATCTTTGCTAGGGATATTTTTGGATATCGAAGGTTTTTTTGAGGTATCAGAAATCTTAAATGGGGATTAATTTTCTTTAAAGCTTCTATTTTTTAAGCGAATTATATTTATACGAAGTAATTAACTTCCACAGTATTTAAGCACTTAATTAAATTAAATTATTTAATGGCTAAATTAACAAATTTACACTTTATACACTGTATATGAATTAATTTCTGAAGTGGATTTTATTTCAATTATTAAAAAAAGATTGTGATTAATTATTACGTTTTACTGATTACAAATTCATTTATAATTATATAGAACGAAAGCTATTTACCTTTTACGAAAGGCAAACAACCTTATCGTGAAAAAGGCACGATAACATTTTTGGAGATGCGGCCATGATGGCTTAAAGCATTTTAGGTTGGACATGTGTTTGAGCAAATTTTTTATTAATATAGCTCATTTATGTTATTTATATTTTTACTGCGGACAATTTCCATCACGATTTTACGTAAAACAAAGTTTCACGATGTTGCGGGATATCGAATCTCATTCCGTCCTCAGGTGAACTAGTACCTAAAACATAACACTATTAGCACATAATCAGGACTAAGCCGGTATAAATCTGAAGACTAAAAACGTTAAAGTAGTTATAAAAACTTACAAACAATACCATTCAAGACTATTATGCACACAATAAACAAAACACGTCACAAATAATCGTCAGTTGGCTTTGAGTTTTGTGAGGAGTGGACGCGTTTTGTTAGCGTGCCTGCTTTAATGACCAAAGGTTACAGAATATGGAGTCCATGGATGGCGTGGACAAACATAGAATCTGGTAAAGGACTCTAGTACCTACGTTAATTCATATCTGGGAATGACAAAATACGTCAAGTATTTAATTTAAAATTTTTATAGTTACAGCTCAGACAGATGATGTCTTGGCCCCTTCATTTAGCTGGATGCAATTCGGTAACTGCATCAGTTTTGCATAGCGTCGCCTGTACGGCGTGCCACGTATACCATGTATCTACTAATACATTGTATATGACTGAGAGCACCGACATACGTTATTTAGATTATTATTGGGGACATTTTCTATAATGATTAGTAAAACAAAGAATTAAATAGTGCGGACTTTAATCCACACACCATCTCTTATAACACAATTTGTGACCTTCAAATTGCTGGATTACACAACACTCCCGTCCCAGACAGACTGTCATCAAAATGGTTAACTCTGCAATAAATGCTATTTTAAAAGAAAATCATAATGGCTTGTCCTGTAATACAGCTATTTGGAGGTCACGAATTGTGGTGTAGTGTAGTGTTCTCTTGTGTGGTTTAACGTCCGCACTATTAAATACCACGTTAATCCGCAAAGATCATTCTCATAACAGTTCGTAATTCATAGGCAGTGGTTCGAAGTGAAGGTCACTTAGATATGCCATTGACTGTTGGGCTATTAATTAACAATTTTGTCTAAGGAACACGTCAACCGTAAGCAAAAAAATCTTTAATTATTTATATAAATACTTACAAAAAATGGCAATCAATAACTAGAGAGAACGATATTTGTATATTCTAATGTAAACTGAGTGTATAACTTCCTTGGTTTGTATTTGACTATAAGCCTATAAGTCCTTTTGGTAAACCAACGGACCAACTTCGGTCATCCTTTCCCTAAGTAAAGCTCTTCGTTTATTTCCACAAAAGTTCTCCTTCACTAACAATGTGGTTAACGAGTTATTAAAATTATATTTAATCCATATCTAATTATGTTATATACCTTTAACTCCACTTTGCTCGTTTAGAATAATACATTTTATAAAATAATTAAATATATTTATATATAATAAATTTTACAAATTGCTCGTATATAGTATTGGATATATATATATTTATATATTATATATATATATACATAAATATATACCATTTGTTTATAGTTTTTAATAAATGTATATAAAATAAAGTACCTGGTGACCGAGCTTTGCTCGTATAAATAGACATGTATTATTTAAAAATACACATTTATTACTCAATAAAACATTTATGTTGTTTAAATAAACGTACGAAAATGAAAACGTATATGAAAACATTACTTTTTACGTATACGTTTATTAAAAACGTATATGAAAACGTATATTATGCGTAAATAAAACGTTGAAAAATGAAAACGTTTTCTATCAAAAATCAAAGATTCTGGAAATACTTTTTTCTACTTTTATTCACAGCTATGCTACCCTTAATAAAATTGATTAGTAACCTGAAATTTTATATTATTACATGCATAAAATAAATACTATATTTATGAAAAACCTCTATTCACATATTGTTCCCCGCCGTCTTCAATCAAGAACTGTCAAACGGTTATAAACAGCTGTTTTGGTTTGTATTGTTTACATTTGATTCTCCATAAGCGTAATGTTAAATTTTTAGATTTTAAACTTAATATTACAAGAAAATACGAATTTTCCTGGACATTAAACCTATCTAGAACTTATTTTCTACTCGGAAATCAGCTATTTCCAAAATTTAAAGAAAATCCTCGGTGCCATTATCGAGATCCGTGTGCAAATATATATACAAACAGTGCTCGTATTATAGTATTGGATTTACAATGATTCTTTAACTCCACTTTTTCAATTCACTTAGCGTCATTTTTTTATATCGGAGGGACTTTACATTAAACGATTAGCCATTACTTGGATTTGAAGGTTAAATTTTTAGAAATCGTTGAATCATTAAAATATGATATTTCATTTAAAGTACATCATTACAGTAAATAAATATTACCATTTGTTTTTAATGTTTGTCAAAATAATAAAAAGGATCCTTTACACATTTTTGTTTGTAGTGTGTGATTAATAAAATGTTCTTTTTGTAAGTACATTATTATAATAGTTCATTTAATGTTGAAGATTACAAACTTAAAAATATTAATATCAACAGTAAGCTTACATAGAAATCTTCAACAACGAAACAGAAAAATACAAAAACATATAGTTATAATAACAATAAAACAATACCAAACAGTCTACAGATATTTGTATTTAATTAAGTTGAGTCACGACTTAACATTCGCCGGACATTCACATGTCCAAACAAACTTACAGATTTTCCAAAACTTGTAAGTGTTTTTAAATGATGTGCTCAAAGTGTTTATTTTGTATAAATTGAACTTATCAAATGAAAAGAAAGTAACTTGTGTTTTTAAGATGAAATTAAAATTAAAAACTCGAAACTGTGATAGTTTTAGCCAACCTTTCGGACCACTAGGCTGATTAACTTAATTCAAACCTTTTAATTGGTATAAGTGGTCTAAATGCTATAAAACTATTCAATTTCTATTGCCAAAATATAAAAAAGGCGTCTAGTGGGTAAAATATGGATTTGTTTACTTATATTTATTGGACATTTTAGTTTACTTGAGTGAGCTTTAACCCCTTAAAGATTACAAAATTAAATTAGAGAAAAAATTGATTACACCATTTTTAAATTGCCATAAGGGACGTAGAATAATACATCTCTACTACATAATACTCTACTGATTTTTACATACGTGACGATTTTGCATGTGCTCTAGCAGCTATGGGGCGGTGGCGTGTTCTGTAATCCAGCTACTTGGATGTAACAAATTGCGGATGGTTAAGAGTCTGCATCAGTGGTAGCCATCTTGGATTTTAGTCTCGTAAGAGCAATGTTAAATTCTGGCGCCTATAGCTCCTTGACCTATTGTTATAGATTAACGGAAGAGGTGTCTAATTTAAGGAATAACAGTCCTCCAGGGCACCACTTTACAGAACTTCTTATTTTTGCTTTCAATAAAAAAATAATAATGATTTATTTTGTAAAATATTCCTGGATCAAGTTAAATTTTTGAACATATTAAAAAGTCATGCCCTTGAGCCACATCTCATCAATGTACTTCCAAAGTTTTACATTGATACTTTGATAATTAACGCCACTACAGACCCCAAAGTGAAGGTATGTTCCGCCAGAATTTAACATTGCTCTTACGGGACTAAAATTCAAGATGGCTACCACTGATATATACTATTAATCACGATGGCCTGTGGATGTGATTCTTCCTGGTGTGGATTAACGTCCGCACTATTGAATACTATGATCATCCGCAAAGACTACACTAATAAGACTAGTTCGTAACTCAGATGTTTGAATTCTCGTTCGGATCCCACATTAAACTGTAGATGTCGTTGTTGTTGGGCTAAATTGAAGTTCTGTCTAAGGAACATATCAGCTTTAGTCAGTAACAAGACTAGAATATACCGCCAATATAATCTTACACGTATTTTCCTTCTTAACACATTTTTAGGTTAAGCGGGGAAAACATTGAAATTATGAAATAAAAAATAAAAACAATTGTTACGAAGTGATTGTGATTAGTCGCATAGTAATTTCACAGCTAGAATCAACAATGTAAATAATTTAAACTTTCAAACAGTTTTATCGCCATGATTACTAGGAACCCTCAGAGAGCACAGTAGTGTAAACAACTGCAACAAGCACAAGGCAAACAAAAGCAATTGCCCGTACAAGGCTGCATTTGGGAGTTTGCTGTTAGCTCTAGTCTACAACTGGAAATACTTGATTGCTAATCAACTTTTCGAAAGTTAGAATCAGTAAAACTATATATATTTCAATTAAACCTAATTTAAGCCTTTACTAAAAGTACAATTCATGAAACTAAATATAAAAGATAATAGAATATTTCGTCATCAGGACATAAAGTATCACTTTTACATTCGAGATAAAGTTTATTTTCGTCTTATTGCGTAATATATTAAGCTCAATACTGCAAAAGATGTTTGTATTTACTTCCCTGTGGGAAATAGGTTAGATCATGGATATGTCTAAAGGGAATTGTCTCGGTACATATAAACAGCTGTTCTTATTTTTTTATATTAAAAATTCAATACAATATCTCTGGTAGTTTCTATAGAAACCTGTTACATGTTTTCCATCTTAAAAATCGCCAAATCCCCACCACAGCTAAGAAATATCCATGTCAAAACAAAAATATTATACAACTTTGCTCATAAAACCAGCTATCTTTTTCTTGCTATTTGAAAACGATTCATTCATCAGCTGATTTCTATTTTATTCTATGAACACTTTGGAGTTTGCTGTTTCTTCCAGTCTAAAACTAAAATACTTGATTTATAATAACCTTTTCGGAAAGTGATATCTGTAAATAATTATTTTGAATTTCAAATAGTTTAACCATTAGTTCATTATAATGTAATTTATGAAACTTAAGGACGTTTTAAAATTCATTTAATAATATTTTTCGTCACTAGGATCTTAAGTGACAAGTTTTCGTCCGAGGTAAAATGTAACGGAGGATGAGTGGAATCTGCGGAATGAACGAAGAATTTAAAAGAAAATTTTTGTCCGAGTGATTATATTTTCGTCTTACTGTGTATTAAATAGCACGTAATACCGTAATAAACTAAAATTTCACTATATATTTAGTATGTTCTTTGTACGGTTTTGTAGTATTCAGTTTAAAGAAGAATGATTATCATACAAAAACGTAAACCTTAAATCCTTAACATATCAGTACAAAGAAAATATATTAATACCCAGCTTTATTATTTAGCATAAATTTACACTTAAATAGATAAAAACATTTATACAAGTATTATAATTAGTTAAATGTTAAAATAACTGATTAATATAGTATGATTTCGAAATGGGTTTCAAATCAATGACCAATAAAAAATAAATAACTAATATTAATTTGACAGCTGTTTGTATTTATTTCTATTAAATCTTTAAACTACAAAGACAGCTGATTATTACCAGTAGTTGGGTTATTGATAATTGATAGCAAAATGCGACTAATATGCGACTTATTACCTAATAAGAATGTTTACTGTGTTTTTGGATTTTAACAATATAAACAAACATTTTTATTGTCTTATAAGCTAAAATAAATTTGAAAATACCTAAAAGATAAATGGTTTGCATATTCTCATCATATTTTGAAGTCCTCGATTGATCTCGTCCTCCAAATATGTAGTTTCGAATATGCAATGGCCCACCTTCGACATTTGTTATGAGACATGCTATTGTATTGAAGATAACTTTGTTTTCGAGGAAATTTGATTACGACACAGTTTCAGACTATTGCACATGAAACTATACAATACAAAATATAATTTATACCTTATTCATTAATTAATTTATTTAATAATTTGTAATTAATTAACAATGTGTATTAATGATTTTTGTTACTAATTAGTAACTAGGTTAAAAAAACAACTGACAATTCAATAACACAGAATAATTAAATGGAATTCATTAACCTAATATGAATATGATTTGGAGAGGAATAAAATTTTCAACGGTTTATTAAACTCAATTCCCAATTACGATCCAATGTAACTAATTATAAATCATTATTAAAACAAATATGGTGTGATTTAAGTTTTGAAACGATAAATTAGAAAAATAAAACAGATGTTTCCATAAAGGTAATAAATACTGATACGAAGTTTAATTGTAAAAAGCAAGGGAAACGATCAGAATAATGAAAAGAGACAATAGAAACTGAATACAAATGAGTTTGAACGAGGAGGACGTGCGCGGGATGCAGGAGCTCGGTGATTATGTCGGAGATTCTCGCTGAAAACATCTCTCTCTCGCGTCCTCAAATATGTCGTACATCGTACACCGTACACCAACCTGGGAGAAAACATCGCCTCGACATTTCATGTTTGTTGAACGGATGATAGCTTCTTCTTGGCTATATGCTTCGTGTTAGTTTTTAGTGTAGTTTTCTCACCAGTTTCGTTTTAGTGAATTACCAATAGGGAAGAAGTTATTACCGTAGGTCTCGTGGCACGACCTAAGACAGGGCCTATGTTACTTTTTTTTGTAAAACCGTAATTTACACTTTTAATTAATTATTTAGTGAACTGGTGACCTAGGTAGGTATATATTTTTTTTATTAGAAGGGGCGGATTAATCCTAAGGCACATCAGCCTTAGCGGCTTTTTGCGCACCCCTGTGTAGGTTGCGGCATTATCACATAGCGAAAAGCCATTGGTGTTTAGCGGGATTTGAACCCGGGAACTTGGGCACCAAAGCCCCGCGCTTTACCCGTAGACCAGCGCGCTCCCCTAGGTAGGTAGGTATATGAAGACAAATATGAATGGGAAATGAGGCTGACATGTTCCTTAGACAGACCTGTTAATTAACAGCCCAACAGTCAATCGCATATCTAAGGGACCTACAGTTAAACGTGGAGCCGAACCACTGCCTCTGAATAACGAACTGGTCTAATTATGAGGATCAAGGAGTAATCCCATTAGAATATAATAGGAAGGATCTAGAAATACATACATTTCGATGGGGCTTTAGATTTGAACATTTTGAGTTACCCCCGAATTTCCAATTTTAGGGGGCCTCAGAATTTTCGATACTTTGGGTTAAGTATGTATGGTTTCCGAAAGGTTATTTATATCTTCTAACAAATAAAAAATTAATAGAGGGAAGGGGCTTTATAATTACCCTTTATATTTGTATTTTCTTCCATCTTGTATCTATGATAAGTATTGATTTTTATGTAATAAAATGGTGCGACCGTTGGAAGGATAAATAAGTAAATTTACTTTCTTTGTCAAGTAGCTCAGAGAGAGTTTATGCGAACACAGAGAGGATCCTTGCGGTAGCGGATGTCCGTCTTGCTGCTTCCACTCAACGATCCGGAAATCAAAGCTCAATCCGGAAAATACCCAGCATTTGACCGCCCTGGACAGATTTACAGCCGGTGTATCCGGTTATAAACAACCAAGCAAGTGTTTGATCGTAGATTCTACATCATCTTATCTTTGTTGATTTAATAAAATCTGTAATTGAGGTGCAAACCCATCTAACTAGGTCTTGTGAAAAACTATTTGTACCCAGAGTTAGGCTGGATCAAAAATTGAAAAGTTTCTTCATTGTAGGTGTGCGTTTTTTTTGGGAGGGGAGGCGAACCCTCCATAAGACGGAATGTTAACATAAGTTCCTTTCTCGAAGATACTACTGTACCAGTCATCTTGAAATTATACACCAAGTCTAAACATGTGTTCGTACATAGTCGGAGCTTTTTTAGTGGTTCCTGAGAAAAAGGAATGTAATTTTGAAAAAATAAGTGCAATACCAAACTTTCGGAAAACGCATTTACATGGTGGGCCAAGCTGTAATAAGTTCATGTAATCCTATTTAAAAAACGTTCCTCCAAGTATCATACATTACTGTGCTCAAAAAATCCTAAATTTGAATAAATAAAGATAATTTTTTTGTAAATAAAGTTAATATAAATTAAGTTATTAAGGGTCCACCTCAATTCTTAGTATTTCCAAGTTTGTATTATGGTCCGCCTTCCCTTAATTGACTGGCAGCTGAGAAGGCTTTACCTCCTTCCCAATTCTGAACCATCCAGAGGGATTGGTTGTCAGAAAGTCCTTTCTACAATATCCAGGAATTTGAATAAGCCATCCTTACCAACACCATAAAAATATATATCAATATATATTCACCAGCAACAAAATCTTTGAATATACACAACATCGACATTGAACGATAAATCAATCCTGGAAATAAAACGTTTGTTTTCAAATTAAATTAAAGGAAGTAGGGAATGAAATAAGTAATCACAGTTATTATTAAATGTAGAGCAGTGTTTCAAGTCTTTTTTAAGTCAAGTATAAATGAAAAATGAGTGCAACATGATTATAGATCTTGTAGTCTTGTTACTGACTAAGGCTGACATTTTCCTTAAACATGAAAACAAATGACATTTAAGGGACCTACAGTTTAACGTGGGATCCAAATCACAATTTTGTTCCTAAACTACGAACTGTTCTAATTAATGAGGATGCGCTTTGTGGATTAGATTAGATTATTGAAATGGCAACCTACCCAGGTAGGTATTTTAAGCCAAGTATGAATGAGAAATGGGTGTAGGATGATTGTGTCGCGATCTTGTAGTCTTGTTACTGATTAAGGCTGATGTTCCTTAGAAAGGACTTTTAATTAATGTCCCAACAGCCGATGTCAACTAAGGGACCAATCCGAACCACTGCCTCTGAACTACGTACTGGTCTAATTACGAGGATGGTCTTTGTGGATTAACGTAGTATTCAATAGTGCGGATGAAGGAAGTATCCAAAAGTGTGGGCGTTAATCCACACCAGAGAATAAATTAGATGCAACCACCGAACATCGAATATAACCACCCAAAATTTGTGGGATTAATAATGTAGAAGATAGCATATTACTAAAATAATTAAATCTGATGGATTCTTAAATTGAATAATTTATCATACTGATTAATTTCATAGGGTGATTTTCTTGTTTGGATAACTGAAATATACACGTTAACGTTTTACACAAAACTAATCATCTTTCAAAAATAATTAAGCTACAAATTTATACGACTTCATATATATTTTTTTTAATTGTATCAATTTTTATACAGTAGTTTAGTATTATTGTAACTATATTATTATATTTTAACTATAAACATATATTTCAAAATAATAAATACATTCATTTTCCAGGAAATCGAAATTTTTCGTTTTGATAAAGAAAATAACCAAGTGTATAAACGTATAAACTAACATCATTTTCCAAAAATAAATTGTAACTTTCATAGCTTATAATTATCTTATACTCAATAACTATTAATCTAATCAATCTTTAATTGATCATTCTTGATAAAAATGTCATCTCGAGTTCTCTTAAAATTTTATAAAACATCTCTCCACGACATTGAGGTTGAAAATTCAAGATGAATGAGATTTTAAGTAAAGAAACCCTGCAAACTGTAAAAGCCGGTAACCAACGTAAAATTACAACATGCAAACATGTATTTCCAAGAAATGAGTCTTTTCTGCGGGGAAATACCCATTGCAGGCGGTCTAGAGCGTGGGATTAGGTCGGTGTTTATGTATTTTCCCTTCACTCTTGCCTCCCTCTCTGCGGAAAACCTCCATATTTTACGCCATTATATTCTCCAACCATTTGATGAATTTAAATTTGAAATACTAAATAATTTCAAAAATTTCGAAGTCACCCTCTAGAGTGGTAACAATAAAGAGTTGGAAATAAAAAATAGATTAAACATGACCCAAAAAGGTTTGTTAGGAAGTAACAAAAGGGATAAACTTGGCTACTTCTAAATGGATAAAAATTGAGAAAATCCTTTGATTACATTACCTTATTTTATTTTTAATTAGAAAATACAAACTTCAACTAGGGTACTTAATTTTTTAGTGACGTAATTTAAGCTTTCTCAACCTTTACAAATCACATCCATCTAATCTCACAGCGCAAAGACCATCCTCATAATTAGACCAATTCGTAATTCAGACGCCGTGGTCCGGATTACACGTTAAACTGTATGTCCCTTAGTTGCCATCAGCTTTTGGGCTATTAGTCAACAGTCATGTCTAAGGAACATGTCAGCCTTAGTCAGTAACAAGACTACAAGATCGCGCCACAATCATCTTACACTCAATCCACATTTATACTTCGTTTAAAATACCTACCTTGGTCGCCATTTCAATAAGCTAATAATCTAAAATCTCAATAATACTTTTTGGGAAAGTGGTGCTAACCTAAATGCACCTCTTTGTTATGATTATCATAAATGTTTGAGTGACTGTCTCCCCAACTACAGGCATTTACGCGTTTGGAGAGTTTTTTATTTTTTTGAGATTTTTTAACATGGGAATGGACGGGACGCATTTCAAAGCAAGAAGGTAAGTTAATAATTAAGATATTTTATAGAAACCCCCAAAATGTAGAAAGCCTGTGGAAACACCGAAACTAAGATGGGACCAAATTGAAAAAGACCTGATAAAACTAGGAAGAAAGGAGAATGCTATAGACAGAGACCTAAGAAGACCGTTGGGTGGTTTTTGAGCACAAGTACAATTATTTACGGTACCTGTTATTACGGCCATTGCTAAATATTACTCCACGAAGCTTTTACAAAAAAATTACTCAAAATTCACTACACCCAAAGCAGCTGCTTCACAAAAACATTAAGTGTTGAGTCACGTTTAAAACAATCGCGTCGTTGAGTGTTTTTGTCCGCGAAACGCAATAATTGTGTTTTTGCGGTAAATTTGCATATGTGTTTCATCCGACCAAGGGTACAGTAATTTATAGGATTGCCTAACAAACAGCTGCAAAGACCGGACTTTAAAAAATATTGTACTAGTAAACATAACACAATAAAACATCAACGTAGAATACCCAACTTTGGTTTATAAACAGTCTATAAAATAAAGTGCAGATACAAAAATTATTATATAAATCATTTTTGAATCAACCTATAACTATTGACAGTAAATATGTTTATCGTACAAACTCTTTCAACGATGGCATATTTATCAGACCAATGTGCGTCAAGGCACAGGCTATCAACACTTTTACCTATTATTTGGTTGTACAAATCGTTTATTTCCCATGTTGAAATTTATATACTTATTTTTTCCAGGAAATATGTTAATAGTGGTGAACCACCATTGCATGGCCAATAGATCCAGATTCATCATCACCACAATCTTATCCATATATTTACTACAGTAGCTTAGAACAGTTATCAGCAAATGATGTTATTTTGCCTTTTAAAAATTAGCACTTGACAAATCCTTAATATGTATGTTAAAGATAACGCTGCTCCCAACACTACGCCTTGAGGCACCCACTTCTTAATTTATTTAATTTTTTCAAAAGTTCAAAACCATTTATACACCTCCTAGACCACATTGACATAATTTACAAAGTATAATTTGTAAGATTGATTGTCTTTGCCTTTTTCATATCTAAAAATAACTCACTTAAGTGATGAAAAAGTTTTCAACCCAAACAGATCGATTTAAATTTAACCACCCCGAGTCACATTTAATAGTAAAGTTAACTTTATTTTATATATTTCTGGAACCAAAGTACACAGAGAGCTGAAATTTGTTTTATTTTAAATATTATGTTAGCATCAATGTCGGAAGAGATACTTGTGTATTTTTATTCAATATAACAAACTTTATTCAAGGATTTGTAGTGTTTTGTTTTCAAAACAAAATTCTAAATTTTTACTTTCTTTGTTGCCAAGATATCAGTGAAAGGGACTAGATATGTGCACTGTTAGTTTACCAAGACGATTTTGTAGTTGTAAGTCTAATGGTTTAGGAGTTATGTGTATTGAAACTTAGAAAAACTAAAATTATGAAATATAAAAAAAAACTATAATAGCTCTGGAACTCCTAATTGGTGGAGTTGGAGCAATTTTTAATTTAAAAAATAAGTCAAATCTAGTTCCAAATTGTAGGTCTCTTCAATTGGAATGCAAATACTGCAACTGGTTCTCAAGACGTTGATACAAAATAAAATAGTTACATAATTGTTTTTTCAGTGACTTTGTACCACTGTAGTTTTAAGTATTACATATTATTGGAAAGAGGAAATTCTAAAGAACAAAAATATGATAAAAGCTTAAAAACACACAAAAAACTAATTTTAGTCGATTTAGGGTCCTTAAGTTACTTATTTTAAAGTTAAATTACTCGGAATATGTACGAGTACACGTTAGAGAACACCCACGTAATTCGCCTAGCTTGGCACCTCGTCACTGACAATGGCGAATTAGCATGATCAGACCGTCGCTGGATCAGATTAACATTGATTGAACCCATTGTAATCAGGAACCGCGCTCTTTTAACCGCAGCGCAGTTGAATCAAATCAAAGAGGAATCCATTTCACTGATTAAATAGTAATTAATGCATATATTTATAGCAGTGAGAGGCAACAAACACTATTATGTTCTATTTTTATTATATTAAAATTACCAATAGCTTTTGTGTAGTATATACAGGGTGTCCTTGAAAAACAATTTCCATGTATTTCAAACACTTTGTAACGGATTATTTTCAAATTTGGTATGTGTTTTACACTATTAGATTAATATTAAAAGATAACTCGCATTATTCAAGCTCAAAATCCGAAATGGCGGCCATTTAAAATTTTAAAACGAAAATAATTTGAAAACGGTAAAATATACAATAGCCGCCGTTTTGGATTTTGAGCTTGGATCATGCTAGTTTTTTTTAATAACAGTAGTCTACTAGTGTACACACCATATTTTAAAATAATCGGTTTGAAATTTTTTGAAACAAAAAATATTTTGTCAAGAATACAAAGTGGCGGATACTGAGAAAATAAGCGTTTTAGGCCATACCTCCATTGTAACCTTTTTCTTCCTTTTAATGTACCTAATCACTCACCGAAGTCCTGAAACCTTTTTCATGGAAACCCTGTATATTAGTTTGCATTACACGATAGATATATTTTGTAAATTATCAAATAAATAACTAATAACTCATTTCACAGACCACAATCTCTTATTGATATGCATCCAAATAGATGTTAATCAACATTTTCTTTTACCTCTTTATTAATATTGGTGTGATTACATAGAATTTTTTAAGTTAAAATATTTTAATTTTTTAATATTTTAATTTGTGAACACATGTATGTAATTAAAACTTCGTGTACTTTCAATACCGTTTTCCCTGCCACGAACAAATTTAAAATTTTACGTAATTGTAAGTTTATTAGTAAACACCGAAGCACGATTCGTTTCTTAAATTACCGAAAACTCCATTGACGTGAAATTTTGATGTAGATGAAAATTAAAGTTAAACTTAGATATAGACACCTATGCATAATACTGTAAATAAATCTTTAAATTCGAATAACTATAACATAAACAAAAACTACAATACTTAAGGAAAATTTTAAATATCGGTATATAAAAAGTGAAATAACCTTCTAATTTTTTTAATGAATAAAGAACAAGTGTTGGCGTAGTTTTTCCCAGTACTATTATGTAATAATAAGGTAATAAATGTACGAGTATATGAAAAAAGCCAAATTTGGGCCATGTGATGAACTATATTTTTCATCATAGTGCAAATAAAATGAAACGAACTCGTAAAACATAAATTATTACCTGATTTAGTATTGATAGTTGCCAACCATTTTTGTCGCTTTGGAATAATCAGCTGATATGCTACGTGTGTTTTAGTTGTTCTTTCTTGATTCCTGATTGATTGTTTAGGTTATGTCAGTGCTGACCTCGAATCAAAAGTATTATCAACAATGATATTTTGTGGCCTAGGACTAAAATAATCATCATAATAATAGGTTTAGTCTTAGGAGGAAACAAGAACATCTTGCTCTTCAACACATGTATCTAAGACGGTTATTTTTGAAGCATTATGTCGAAAAAATAGTTCTAGCTTGAATTCTGTAAATAGATGAAAACAATGTAGCACAGAAATATCCGTACGAAAACGCGCAGGGTGAAAGGTGTGGATATAACCGTAACATCTCAGTTCTATTTCCAACACGTATTGTTACACGTGCGATACGTGAGGTGAAGAGTTGTGGAGGGGGGGATGTGATGGTTAATCTCAATAGACAGCAGATATAACACCTCTCTTGCTACTTTCAGCAAAATATTTAATTTGATAAACTCTTCTTATTATTACTAGCAGAGAGTCCTAACTTTAAACGGATTTTACGTCTCAGTGTTTAGAAGAAAGATACTAATTATTACGACAAAATATGAACCTACAATCGTAAATAAATCTAAATATTACTTTATTATTTATTTCAACAACATTGTTTACATAATGGCTTCGATAAATTAAACAAATACTTAACATCGAGGACCATGTTAACTTAAACACTATCAATAAATTATATATAAAAAAATTAATTTTACTGTAATAATTACAAAAATTGAACTTATCCAAAATATTAATATGTGGCATGAGGTGGGCTTAAAGGCTGTAACTACAGAAAGAAAGGTGGCAAAATATTCCTGTACATATAGTGTATAAAGAAAAGAAAAATGCATTGAAAATGGTTATTAATTTGCCACAGTGGCAGCCCTGCAGCTGCCACCTACATCAAATTTCACTCTCTCTCACACACACCCAATCACAGTTGAAACTTGAAAAATCAACCCTAACCACAAAGTAGTTGACATGACATTACAATTTTACAGAATTTACTTAATGCATATTTATCAAGAACAAATACAACACAACCTGATGGTTTATGCTACATTAAATAATAAATCATTTAGGAGAAATTTGATCCTACCCTATGTGGAATGATTTTTCCTAGGCCTATATTTGGTGTTGTGACTAGTGAAAGTGATTTACTAATATCTAACAACTAATACTAATTTCTGTGTGTTGGTGAGTAACTAAAAACTAATTCCTATGTGGTGGTTGGTAACTAACAATTTAAACTAAAACCACTTTCCTAATGTGTAAGAAGTGGTGAGTGCAGTTTACCTCCATCAAAATATCAATACATATACATGATCAGAACATCATACAAAAAGAGAGACAATTGGACAATATATAAAACCAATTCGTGTCAGTTACAGCATTTATAACAGAGGAACGGCAGAATCGATTTTAACGATCGTTTTTGATTCGTCTCTGCTCCGATCATGGTTTAGGCATATTTAGTTTCCATGAGTTTCCATTTCATGGCGTTTAAAATTTCTAATGTTATCCTAATGGGGTATAAGTTTATTTACAATTTTGTTTACAATTAAAACATTTGATTTCTACAGCTACAGCTGTTGGTTTACTTTCCATTAGCAGTGTGATTCGTTATTCAATGCCTTCTGTATCGATCGACGATTTGAAACTATAAACTAAAAAAATACTGTAAAAATGAACAGTTTAACTTGTCACGTTGATACGGTTTTGGAGGTTTATGTACCTATTTTTTATTTAATGTCCAGTCCAATTAAATTTTACACGTTAGTAAATTTCATCGTTAAAAACTACATACTATACAAAACAAAGTCCTGTTAGTTACACCATTTATAAATCAGGAACGGCTGGACCGATTTTAATGATCTTTGATTTTTTTGGATTCGTCTCTGCTTCTAGAAAACCTTTTTGCAGTTTTGTACTTAACCTTAGGGCTAAGCCCCACTAGCCTATTAAGTTTGCTTAATTATGTTAAGCTCATGAGGAAAAGACGTGATGCATTTTGATCATATGCATACATCAATAATGTGAATATTTTATTAACAGCTGCTTTTGTATTGCTTTAATTTCACCAGTCAACAGCTAACGTCATTGTGCGTCATATTCAGCAAATGTTTGTGATTGTATAAAAAAATGAATAGTTTACTGCGAGTGGAATTAATGAATGTTAGACTACGCGACTATTACTATAAAAAATTCTACGATTCAAAAAACTTAATCTTTCCTATAAAAGGCGTATTTCAGTTAGGTTTGGCTTGGGTTTAGGTTGGATAAGAAAATTGTGAACCAATCCACTCAGATTTATTTGTTTTGTTGGAATGTTTGTCGTATGTCTTATCACATCAGTATTGTTATTAAATGTGCCGAGACCCAGAATATCTAATCTTTCACAACGAAGCCATAATGCTATACGACTTCAGAACATGGCCAATCTTAACGTTAAACTGTATTTACTGTTAGGCGTTACGAAGTTCGCCGGGTCAGCTAGTAAACAACAAAAGGAGAATAATTCCGATCAGAACTATACATCAGATCAATTATTTGGTATTAATTATATATTATTTCAATAAGATTAATGAAGAACATTTGTATCATTAGTAAGGTTTATTTCATTAAAATAACATGTTATTATATAGGCCTTATTTCTTTACTTTATTAAAGCGTGGGTAGTTTTGAAGTAAACCAAAACCTTCTCATAAAGGTATAGAATAATAAAAATAGTTTCACTGTCTGGAGACGCGTTTTAAAAAATTCCTTGTTAAGCGTCATGGAAAGACAGGCAAAAATTAATACGGGTAAGACTCATTCCGGATTTTATAGAGTGGAAAACGTAAAATAAACCAAAATACTATAATTCCAAGTAATTTACTGACTAAACTCTAATTTATTAATGTAAATAAACTAAATATTTGAAGTCGCAACGATTTCAGCTACGCTAACATTCTGATTATTTTTTTATACCTGTTCATGTTTATTCTTTTGCATTTACAGCAGTAAAACGTTTCAAATATGAACTTATTTCGGGGTGAAATTCAATATTTGTAGACACACAAATTCCGTCAAACTGAAGTTAGGATTTAGATTAGATTATACTATTGAAATGGCAACAAGGTAGGTATTTTGAGCCAAGTATGAATAAGAAACTAGTGTAGGATGAAATCTATTTATGAACTCATAAAATATTTCATGACGCCCCTTTAAGTCTCATGTTTAGGTACTTCGTCTAGGTACATGCTTTGGTTTGCCTTTTGGGTCTCGTAAACAGTGGTATTATGTTTAGGTCTTTCGTCTTTACGTCATGCTAATACTTCAACATTTCGGTACGTTTGGTAGCATTTTAATACAAATTATAAAAACACACATTTGTAATTATTGTTTTCAACGAAAAATCACACGGGTATATTTGGGACTATCAATAATACTTAACGCAGTAATAAAATAACAGGCATATTTTTTTACCTTTAAACCAAAATAATAAAATTTTATTTTTCGTTTCTATCAGCTTTATCAATGAAAAACGAAACATTCGATTTAACATCGTTTCCGTAACAACACACGGCCTCCAATCCAAATGCGTCTGATTTGTCGTTCTAAATAAAATTGGTGACCTGGAAACAAAATACTGCTGAAAATACGTTTCCAATATATTCTTCTGACAAATATTTCAACTTTTTTTAAACACAGGTTTTATACTAAACGACTTCAAAAAATAACTTTTAATTGTAAGATAAAAACGTTTATGAAGAGAATGTCGAGTGTGTACAGTATCCTGTATAATTTTTATCCTTAATAAAAATTAATCTTTTGCATTCCATTCTGCTTGCAAAAGAGTTGTTTCCCATAAATTCCGAAGAAGGAAAATTGATAAAAAAGGAAAGTAAATCCAACTGGAAAAAGACCCCGTGGAATACAAAAAACCGGTGGAAGGATCAAGTAGAAAAGGATCTAAGGAAAATAAGAGGAAAAGAAGAAGGAGCTGAAGATTGGGAAAGATGGAAGCAACTTGTTGGTGAGGCCAAGGTACCCAGGGCCATGTGAGTAAGAGTAAGTTTGTATGTATTTACTATGCTGTAAAATGATCAAAGGTACCCTGCTGTAAGATGATATAGTCTGTCTCAATTTTTAATATATGTTTAGAATTCACATGAATTCACTCATTTCTTGAACATAATTTGGCTTAAAATATCTGGATAGGCCACCATTTTAGAAATGTATTCCTAATTATACTATGTTACATATTTGCCAGGGAATCTAAACCTAATAAATCTGTTTTGTACATCACAGCAATGTGCGTCCTACATAAAAAAAATAATTTATTAGATGACCAATTCAATATATACTACATCAGTGGGTCCTTTAAATCTTCATCGTTTGGTAATATATGGTAAAAGCATCGCTGTAAGAGATAAATTAAATATTCAACTACACTCAGAATAGGCCAATAAACGGAATAGTGTATGCGTCCGCCGTACCTCGCCTCTCAAGCGGCCTTATCTCAGCCGTGTTGTGTTTATATTAGCATTACCGTGTGACGAATAAATTCTCAAATTGGAATTTAGACAAGTTAAAAATAATGCAAAACTGAAATAACATTTTACAAAAATATCGAAAATATAGTCTCTGTACTATAATTAATAAGAATATGTTAAGTTCACAAAAAAATTTCAAAACATCAACGTCTCTGATAAAACGTATATCTTGTAAAGGTTATTTAGTTTTATTGTACTATGAAATTAAACTTCAATGCATTGCAATTATTTTAAGTAATTAACTACTTTACTAAAACAAAAAATTAGATATGTTTTTTTTACTTAAGGATTACGATTGTAAGAATGTTTGTATTTACTTCCCTGTAAGAAATAGGTTAGATCAAGGATATGTCCAAAGGGAATGTTTCCATATGACGGCAGTGTTAAATATTATACGGCTGATGATGATCTGTAGAGATCGAAATTCCTGTAAAATTAATAAATTTTGACACCTGAAAGCAGATAATTCAAGGTGTAAATTAAAAATGCTTCGTTAACTAGCCGATTTTGTATTTTTACAAAAAACGTTATATTTACGAACTATTTAGTTAGGTACAAAACCAAATTTTCACACATAATTGGTGAAAGACAAAAATATTTCAAAGTATCATAATTTGCTTTTATATTTTCACTGTTATTAAAATTTATATTAAAATAACAAAAAAATTAACTTTATAAAATTTATACAAGATACAAAAAAATTTGAATTTATTTCATCGAACTACTTTTACGAATCGTCACAGATAAAAGAATAGGTATTTTACATTACAGGTGACGACCGTGAAAGAATTGTGATCTGAATCCGTTCTTAACTGTTTAGTATTCTAACATTAGTGTCGTTATATGGACGGATGTCACCAAAGTACCGTTCGATTTGAAACTAACTAACTAAACTAAACGTTCGATTATAAACTAGACAGTTTATTTCTGTCTAGTTGAGTGTCACAGCTCGTACTCAATCATTCTACAAAATTAAATTTTCATTTTTAATACAACTCATTTACTTATCTACACTTATTTTTTAAATAATACACATAATTATAATACTAAATTACAATTTTGCACTAGATTGCTTTTTTTGCACTTGTACCTTGTTTTTTTTGAGTTTGTTGCGTAACTTGTTATTCTATAAATTTAGAACGAATATAAAACATTTAAAAATTGATTTTGAATTGACTGAGGCAAGTACATTAGGGAGTTATACAGTAAAATAAACGTTTTAAATATTTAAACTTGTTTTTAATTGATTTCTGCAATTTAAAAGTAATTTAAAACCTAGATTAACAATGTGAGCTATGAAATTTCGTTACTAAATTCATTCCCAATTTTTTGGAACGGTAACAAGGATTCATACGAGTATAATTAGTTTAGTTAATTAGGAGTGATTTAATTCCGGAAACGACTCTAACCCAAGTTTTGCTAAGTTGCACAAGTTGGGTTTCCTTGCTTTGGTGGGTTTCTACCAGCAGGAAACTCGGACGCCAGGTCAGTGATAAATCTAAGCTCTTCAAACTTATAGTTAACACTGAAAACACTGGCCTTAAATCTAATTGATAGTATTATGCCACTAAATTGAATATTAATCTTTTTCTCCTATAGTAAATATGTTGAAAAGGGTATTAAACAATATCTGTAGTTGCAATATTTGTTGTAAAATAATACATGGTTATATCTTTTTCCAATTTATGAAGACAAAATGTTATAGTGCTTTATCGTTAAAGAGCACTAACATTGGAAGAGACTGTATATTAATTTATATAAAGTCACCTTACTAGCGAAATACAGTATTTCATTTTAGCCCAATAAGACCAATGTTGATTTTTTGACGATTGAAAAATGTTTAACCTCGATGAACCATTATTTCTGCTCGGTGTATTTTTACGTTAAGAGTCTGCATCAGTGGTAGGCATCTTGAATTTTAGTCCCGTAAGGGCAATGTTAAATTCTGGCGGAACATACTTTCACTTTGGCGTGTGTAGTGGCGTTAATTATCAAAGTATCAATGTAAAACTTTGGAAGTACGTTAATGAGATGTGGCTCAAGAGCATGACCTATAAAAACCAAAATCCAGGAATATTTTAAAAACTAAATCATCATTATTTTTTTATTGAGAGCGAAAATAAGAAGTTCTGTAAGGTGGTGCCCTGGAGGACTGTAATACCTTTAATTTGACACCTCTTCCGTTAATTTATAACAATAGGTCAAGGAGATATAGGCGCCAGAATTTAACATTGCTCTTACGGGACTAAAATCCAAGATGGCTACCACTGATGCAGACTCTCAAGTGTTTTTTGCAAATATTTTGGGAAACCACTATAATTAATGAATTTTACTTTCTCAAGAAGAGCATTAAGAGGGTTTGAAAACATACTGAGTATAGAAACATCAACAAGTTGGCGGAGCTTAAGTACCGTGCGCCGGTGATCGAGTTTGTGAAGTGTCGAGCTCAAATTGGGCACAGTCACGCACTTGCAACAGGTCGGTTGTGAGACACGATGTGAAACGGATGTTTCGATACAGCGATAATACTATCGATATAAAAATATCGATCTCACCGATATCCAATGGACTAAATCGAGTTAGTTAGTAACTAAAATGGCAACCTGTCCAGGTATTTTAAGCCAAGTATAAATGAGAAATGAGTGTAAGATAATTGTGTCGCGATTTTGTAGTCTCGTTACTGACAAAGGCTGACATGTTGTTTACACAGTACCGTTAATTAGTCCAACAGTCTATCAAACATTTAAGAGACCTACAGTTTAACGTATAAGTATTCAATATTGCCGACGTTAATCCACACCAGAGCAAAGCAAATCCAGCGCCCATTACTCATAACTATCCACAATCATAGCCTCTAAGGAACTGGATTACAAGCGGAAAGACGAATAAAAGTCATTCCTTTTAAACGTTATCGTTACAGCCGAGTTCACGTTTACGACAAATACAATCTATATAAACAAATATATATAATGTTAAACCTGAAGTAAAAGTATACACACTATCATTAGCAAATTTCCTGTGGAAAAGTGAGTAAGTCACAAAACTCGTATGGTGGCAATTAAGCCCTGGACTATCATATAAGTTCACAAATCGACCCCCCATTTTGAGGGGTCATTCAAAATTACTTAAATATATATGTATACGCATATATTTGTGTCAACACGATATCGGCCGCAATTAATTATTGTCTACACTTTGAGAGGGAGGTTGTTACCCGAAAATGGGGGTTTTCAATTTATATATAGTAATTCTTGGATAAATGGACCGATGACGTAGTTCCGAATCCAGCCGCAGGAATACACGGTGCTGAACGGAGCGAGCCAAAAATGGCGGCCTGATCCATCCATCCCTGGCGTTTGGGATAGATAGACCTGTTATTAAAAAGGCTTTTTACATATTTTAATGTCGGAAGATTTATATTTTCTTATTTACCTTATTTTACAATCCACTATTGTCGTTCTACCTATCCCATCTAGGGTGGCTCATCTAACCCTAACAGTGTGGAACGGATGCGCCACTTCTTATTTTTAAACTTTCTTTGTTTTCTAGAAAAATATAAGTATCAACTGGGCAATATTATATCATCATAGAACTATCTAACACTACACTACAACATTTTTTGGCAACGTGTAATGCTAATCTTATGGAGATTAGCTAAAAATCAATAACTCGCTTATTTTCTTAAACGTCTTAAAAAACGTGACGATTTACTTAGTGAACAGCCTTAATGTAAGCGCATTACAATGTAAGACAACCCTTATTATAGCAAACCTACATACTCAGCACTATTCGATTACTATGATGGGAATAATATAAGTTCTATGACATTCCCTCTACTCACGCCAGCGTGCTGTTTGCTGCGTGAAATCTCGTTTATTTTATAGAGGTAAAGTGTTCGAAGGAGAGAACTTTCACGGACAGGGACAACCTGCGAGATAAATATTCACTCGCGAGCCATAAACTTGGGAAGCCCCTAAGTCCTCCTCATAGTCTCCATTAACAACCTTAACAGTTTGTTTAAGCCTTGTTCCAACTTCATAAGTCTCCAGCTCCTCTCGCCAGTAAACATACTTTCTGCTGAATAAAAGTATTATGTTTACTTAAGAGGCATTCTGTTACGACGTGAAAATGGTTAAACCTGTTCGAAACGTTAAAAAGCAGAGTTATTTTAGTTCAAAGGCAGTACGTCAATACAAAACAAATTTCGTCAACACTAAATTTTTACTAATAAGATACAAGCTAAGTAAATTTTGCACTTGTTATCATAAGTTTTAAGTATAACAGTAACAGGAACTGTATTTTAGTATATTTTTGTTATCTCTAATGCTTTGGTTTCTGCATTATCTCACATATCATTGACTCACTTCCCATGAGAGTAATAAATTCAAAGAATAGCGTGCATTTTGTAGCAATTGTGGATAGTTAAGAGCGATGGTCGTTGCATGGGATATTCTCTGGTGTGGAATAACGTCCGCACAACTGAATGCTAAATTCATCCGCAAATAACATCTTATTCAACCAGTACGTAATCCAGAGGCAGTTTTTCGGACTCCACGTTAAACTGTAGGTTCCTTGGATATGCCATTGATTGTTGGGCTATTAATTAACAGTCCTGTCTAAGGAACATGTCAGCCTTAGTCAGTAACAAGACTACAAGATCGTTCCACAATCATCTTACACTCATTTCTCATTCATACTTGGTTTATGTAGTGTTACATTTCATTCATACATAATTTAGTATTAAGTTGTTTCAATGTTATTTTATTTTATTCAAATTAATGATAACCATTCAAACGAAAACATAAAAATAAATAATTTATGACATATTTTATTCCCCCTTTGCCTATTAAATTTAGTCTTGGTGTTAATTAAAACATCATATATATTATAACAATCAATATTTCAGATAACCTCCCCAGAACATCACTATACCCAATAAGATATTATTCACCTAGCCTGCAAAATCAAATTCATATGATTATCACCATTAATAACATCCAAAATGGAAATAATCCAATATAATGTATAATCATCTAAAATAAGTTTGTAAAAGAATTGCAATGGAATACATTTTATATATTACACTTTTCCAAAAATAACCCATAAGCATTCTGAATTCAGTGACTTGTGACCATTGTAAAAATACGATGTGCTCCAACAATAGCTTAAACTATCAAAAAAGAAGCATTGAGGAAGAAATCTTCAGAAACAACAGTTCATATGGACTCCCAGTGTGTTAAATTAATTAGGTTACAGAAACCTATTTTGTAATTCCCAGTGTAACCTGCTGTTGAATTCTCAGGTTATTAAATATTTAGGGACAGTGGCTCACTACAATCATAAATTCACCTTTATTTGAATAATCCCCCAGCTAGTAGTAAGTGAAAAGATGTCCATTAGATAACCTCCATCGTGTATTGCCAGAGACACCAGGAATATACAGACACTTCAAGTTTATTAACTACTAGCCAAAGTACCCGTTGTTCGCACGGGTTAAAAAGGCTGAAAGGTGTAGGCTCTACTGATACATTGTTAAGTTATTGTTAATTAATTCTTCATTGTTTACAAAATGACAAAACACGAGTGTCATTTCAACATTTCAAAGTAACATCTGTCAAATATTGGGGGAGGATAAGGATTAATGTAATAGAGACAGTCGTCGGAAAAAAACTTAAAATATACCAATCCACTATTTCAAATAATTCACTAATTTCGATCCAGCAGTTTATCTGAAAAATCAACTTTATTTCTTCTTCTTCCCGAACTGTCAAAATATAGTGCAAACGGATGTTGTCATTAGAAAATGTAAACATTGAAACCTAGGACGGTCACGGCAGCTCTTTCTTCTTTTTTCTCCTTCTTCTCGAACTGTCAAATTTTAGTATTCACAGCTGTTGACATTCAAGTAATTTTATGTTTTCATTCTCTAAAAATGTAAACATTGAAACTTAGGACGTTCACAGGGCGTAGCCCGAGAGGATTTTAAGGAAATGAGTATGCCTATGTGTTGCACGAGTTTAAGATCTACCTTTCTGTAAAATTTCAAACCGGTCGGTTCAGTATTTTTCGCATTTACTTGCCACAACAAACCCACAAACAAACATACAGAAACCACCTCTTTTTTATAATATTATAGATTATTATCATATTATTGATTTGGAAATTCGCTAAGTACGCAGGTCTGCTGCGACAGGGGTATTTAAAGAGTATGATAATTAATAAGAGAGATGAAGAGCGCGAGACGTAATCAGCCATCTTACAAAGACTGATTTGCAGCGCTCCCTGCCGTCAGGAAATGAAAACTCTTGTTTATCTTGTACTTGTTACGGCTGTTGACTGAATGAACTTTACTTCTTGTCTTCCCTTCCACGAAATCTTTCGTTTAACATAGTGAGCGTGTTGACTCGCGTTAACATTAACTGGATTCGAAAGTGAGTATTCGGTTTTCATGTTAAAAAATACACAATTTACAAAAAGTTTTGCTACTTTTGATCGATTATTTTCACCATATATTTAATTATACTGTGTTTTTTACCTATTGAGAAAGAGCTGCCATTGCAATTCTCTAATAAAATGTACAATTCAATACTTACAAAAGGATGAAACCCATAGTCAATTGAGTGATGAAAATTTTCACTAACCTGTAACAATAACAAAATCGTGAGAAATTGCATTTCTTGAACTTAAAATGTAGTATGAATAAAAACATTAAACGAGTCCTTCATTTAATAATTCAGGACGTCGAGTTTATATGATATAAATTCTTTCTGTTGTTTTGTAAGTTTTGTGACTACTTTGTTGGTTATCAGCTTTACACCTGCTTAGCCCGGATTATTTACAAATCTTAAGAAGCTGAATATTTCAATTTACTTTCACCATCTTTAAACTCTTGCTTTGATACACTTTTTTAAGTTTGAACTAATCGAGGATTTTGTACAAAACTAAAAAATTTAATTTCATCGAATGCGTGGATTTCAATATTAACATGAATGGTGGCGTCATCCTGCAATCCAGCTACTTGGAGGTCACGAATTGTGGATAGTTGTGAGCGATGGTCGGTAGTTGTAGTGTTCTCTTGTGTGGATTGACGTACTCACCATTGAATACTACGTTAATCTGCAAAGACCATCCTCATAATTGTATCAGTTCGTAATTTAGAGGTCGTGGTTCGGATTCCACGTTAAACTGTAGGTCCCTTAGGTATGCCATCGGCTTTTGGGCTATTAATTAACAGTCCTGTCAAAGGAACAAGTCAGCCTTAGTCAGTAAGAAGACTACAAGATCGTGGCACAATCATCCTACACTCATTTCTCTTTATTGGCTTATTCAAAAATGCCCATATGATTTAAGCACCCTTTTTTAACCCTTTTTTTACTTTGGTTTTATTCTTGTTTGGTTTTAATTCTGTTTGATTGGTGTGTTCTTTTAAAACTCTTAAACTATTTCATAAGAGTTCCTGTACAACAACTGAGCTACCAACCCTTGTAAATCATGCATGTTTAATGCTTGTATGATATTTTATGTTTTTGTATCATATTTATTGTTTATTCAAACCTACTTTGACTATATTCATGCATTGTACAAAATGTTAACGAATCAATAAAGATTTTGATTTTAATATTCTCATTCATTCTTGGCTTAAAATGCCTACTTTGTGGTATGGTCACCATTTCAATAATCTAATCTAATCACATCAAACACAAGGTTAAGAGTCTCTAAGCAAGCTGTGCAGATATTGTGAACACACATCCTTTTGATAATTTGTGAAGACACTATCAATATTTAGCGAATTTCACCCACATGGGTACAGTTAGACCCGAAACCATAATAGAAGTTCTTAACTCTGACCCCTGAACACGTCTGGGGGATGGTCATTAAACGTTTTAAATTAATTTTAATTTAATAATTTACTAGTGTCGGACAATTCAAGCCTTAAATGACACTGTTGATAACTAGATAAATAAAAAGAACCTGATTAATTTTATATTCGGAATTAATCTAAAAGTAGTATTTTAGTTGTGCTTGAATATATTTTTCTATAATTTGTTTATATATTTGATTTTGGGTTTCTGTATGCACTTTTAAACTGTCTTTGTTAAATTTTGAATGGATATGAATTTGAAATTCTCTTTTATATTTAATTTTTCACCTTTTCGTTATTGTTCTAGAATTTTCATGTTTGTAGAGCTATGATTCGTGGATGGTGAATATTCTGCAAACGAAGATTTTTGTGTAGATTTGCTATTTGCTTCGAGCACTTGAACGTGGTCTTGAAAACGTATACGAAAATTTCTTCCCGCAATGATTCTGAAAAAATTTACATTAGACAAACGTAAAGCAGTGAAGGGGCTTATACGAAATGGAGTGATGGTCAAAAACAAGTGAGCAGAGATTTTGCAAGTGGCCAGCCAGGCTCAATTAGGGGGGGGGGCTTAGCGCGGATTGATGACGCGGCTTCACGTGTCCGGACTGGTCGCAATTCTACAGAGTTAACTATACTAGCGAGACAATTCATCAATTTTAAATATCAACCTGCAATCTTGTCGTCTACAATAATCTCAAACGAAGCCATCTCAATTTTAAAGATCCAAAAATGTATTTTCGTCATCCTGTTGTGAAAGCAGCTATTTATTTTAACATATGCATTGCGGACCGAACTAAAATCCTCCGACCACATACAAGGTAATTTTTTTGTAGTTACTTCACTTTGGGAAACAGATTAGATGATGGATATATCTAAAAGGAAAGTTTTTATTTTATCAACAGCTATTTTTATAACCAAACTATGACGTCACTGTGTGATGATTGAGCAGTCGTAATTAGTTAGCAATTGTTGCTGATTTCAATATAAGGAACAGCTACGACCTATGGGTAGTTGCAATCTTTGTGCGACAGCTGTTTGTATATGACGTGTACTTATGTAGTGAATGAAAAGTGTATGGTTTTATTAAGTATGTACTGGGTGTCCCACGAAGAGGTCCCTATTTTTGATTTGGTGTGACGGACGTGTGGATCGCGCCACAAACCCGAAATTCCACAGTCGTGACTAACACATATGTAAGGGAGCTGCCTCCGAGTCTCATATAATTCTGACTGACCCACATGGCGGAATAACAAAAAAAACAAAATCCAGCAATCGTATTTTAAGGGCAAACCCAAAAACAAAGTTAGGACCTCTGGAGAGGTCTTAACATTGTTTAGTGCTTAGTAACATATTTAAAATTCAGTAATTATGTTGTAACACTTAAGCAAATAAAACTATTTTAACGAAAAGGTACTATTTTTTAACATCCCGCCATTTTGTCCTAATGTGTCAGAATTAACTGATACTCGGGGGTATTTCTTTTGCACATGTGTGTGTTAGGACTGTTGAGTCCCAGGTCCGTAGCGCGATCCACACGTCCGTCACACCAACTCAAAAATAGGGACCTCTTCGTGGGACACCCGGTATTGCTAAGTGCATGGGTTTTTGTGAGTATGGGAAAGACAAATTCTGTGTTTGGTGTTTGTGTATGTGGATGTATATTATGGATACGGTACTCTAGTTTACTAACATTTTCTATGATGAATGCAAAATGGAACGTGTTGGAAATTTCACCTCGAGCCCCGATCGTCACTACACAGCACAACAGAAATTCGTCCTTTGTGTTTTTTTTCTATAACATGCATATAATACTATAACATCCATACAACTAAATGGAAATAAATTCGATTTATATTAATTTATTAAAATCGCCTGAGCTACTTATAAAGTCGTATTACAAATTATTGAGATTTTTTATTAACCTAATAGTTAAAATTAAATTTTATGACTGACCTTTAAAAAGGAAACTACATGTGATATAACAGAAGGTCAAAGAGCTTTAACAGATAAATTGAACGGAATGTTATTCAAGATTACGTTATTTTTAGACCGTTTCAAACAAAGAATTGGCAAATAACTGGATAAATGAGGATTTGCCAGGATCAAAGACTCCAATTACGATAGCGATGGAGGTCCTCCAACATCTGTTCCGTTTATAAACGCAGTAATCCTGCCTTCTATCGGTAGATTGTTAATTATCATGATTCGTGTTCACTGAATTACGAGCCTAAAGTGTGCACCAGATAATTTTCTTACCACTATAACAATTTTTTTCTTATATTTTCTATAAGAATTGTATTTACTTTTTAAGGAAGAAAGTACATGAATTTGTTATTTCACTGATATGTTTTATTTTTCTATGGTGCAAAGGTTAGGGTTTAGTCTTAGAAACCTTACAAAGTGGTGTGAATTTAAAAAAAAATATAAGGTAATATAGGTTAGTATACATAGTGTCCCACGAAGAGGTTTTTTTTACGTTTAATTTTATATTATGTGCCCATTCATGCACCAACCTTTTTAAATTTTACACAGTTTACAAAGTAGGTTCCTTCTAAATATATTCTGAGAAAGTATCAGCTCCCTAACATTTGTAGAAACAAAATGGCGGCATAGTAAATTGGTAAATATCTTACCCATTTCCTATAAAACTACTTTCACTTTCATGAGTTATTATCTGATTTGTTTACTACGTTGCGGTTCTAACGCTCATTGTCTAAGAGCAACTGTTTTATTGTAAAAGTAAAGTAAAAATGATGCATCTTATTTCGCATCATGTCAAGCAATTACTAAATGACATGGCAATATTCATGACCGTTGGATTGGTCGTGGAAGAGATTTTTTAGATTGGCCACTCCGATCAAAGATTTAATTTTGGTTAATTTGGGATCGGGTTACTTGAAGGAAAAAAATGTAAACCCATAGCTTCAATAATGATGAGGAACTTAAACGATCAAAGAAGAGGAACTTCTCCAGTTACCGCGGAGTTTCTTTGTTAGAGCTTACAAATCATTTCTTAAGCGCTGTCATCCATGTGTTGCTGTGGATGGGTTACAGTTTGAATAATTTTGGACTTTAAGGTTTTTCATTAGGTTCTAGTTCTTTTATTATTTGAAATTCATATTGCCCTAGAATGTAACAATAAAAATATTTTATAAAACCAAAAAAACCTACTACCGAAACGGATAGAGGTTTGCAGGATTTCTGTTAATTCCCATTCAGACAGATTCCTAACAGTGAGTGCGGTTCAGTAGAACTATTGTGTAGGGATCTGCCTTCATCGATCCGAGCTGGGCTTCCTCGAAGTGTCTATAGAAGCAATGTTCCCCAAACCTCAAACCTCACTACCTCAAGACCGTTCTTGCTAATATTAGGTTATCAACAATAGTTGGGTAATTGGTTGGCGGGTGGAGCACTGTTACAACTACAAGTTTCAAGACTCGACTGTTCAAAGTCATATTAACTATATTATATATTACTGTAACATTAAACTAACCTGCTGTACGCTTGGTAAAACGTCAAAACACGCTACTTCAGGATTAAAATGAGGATTTTTTTATGAGAATTCACATAAAGATAATTTTAATTCTTATTCATACTTAAGGACACCTTTCCATCTTTTTTTAGGTAGTTTAATCTTAATACATATAAATCGTCCGTACGTGTGTATGTAATTGAACTCCTTCTAAACTGCTGGAGAACAGATAAATAGGTATAACTCGCTTAGTTATTGACATGATTTGATAAAATATTTCATGTGTTTTACTTAGTGAACAGCCTTAATATAAGCACATTACAACCCTTATCGCAGCAATCCTACATACTCAGTGCTATTAGATTACTATGATGGGAATAGTACAAGTTTTGTGAAATCACTCACGTCAGCGTGCTGCGTGTGATCTCGTTATAATTACCTAAATTATTGTACATAAATCTGTATTTTCAAAAGTATAACAATTATTTAAACTCTTAAACGATTCGTGATATTCGAAACAAGTAAGTTCTCTTTATAATAGTGTCGGAGAGCTGTTTCCGTAATCCTTGTTCAAACTTGATAAGTAGGAAAGCCTTTCGAGCTGGCAAGTTTCAGTTAACTTGCAAAGGGTGACTAAGTCCTCGGGATTCGAGTGAGGGGGCGCCACTTTTCAAATACTTAACAACAAATAAAGCTTCTTATTTCATTGTTTATAGTAATGAACGTGAATCGGAGACCCTTTCAAGTTGATCTTTCTGTCCTTTAAGCTAAACTCTTTACGGCCCCATGTTAAATTTGTCTATTTTAGGTACATATATCTCGAAAAGTGATCGAAAGGAAAGCTGTATTTACTTCCTTCAGGGAAATGGCTTAGATCATTGGTATGTTTAAAGGAAGCTTTTCTTAACAGCTGTCTTATAACCAACTGGCGTCAATTCCGTTACAATTTTTGTGTGATGCAAATTATTAACACTCCCCTCCTAGAGCTTAGACATACCTATGTTAATACGTCACTAGATAGTGAACAGTGTCTAGTCTAACACACTAGCCTTACTGTCATTTAGAGGCAAAAGTGGTTCGGATTCCACGTTGAACCGTAGATCCCTTAGTTGCCATCGGCTGTTGGGCTATTAATTAACAGTCCTATCTAAGGAACATATCAGCCTTAGTAACAAGACTACAAGATCGCGCCACAATCATCTTACACTCAATCCTCATTCATACTTGGCTTAAAATACCTACCTTGTAGTGTGGTCGCCATTTGAATTATCTAATTTAATTCTATTAGCTATCGAGTCCTGTCTAAGAAACTTGTAAGCCTTAGTCAGTAATAAGACTACAAGATCGTGCCACAATCATCTTACACTCATTTTCAATTTTTTCTTGTCTCAAAATAAACAATATGACAATATTTACTTCAAAATTGGCTCTGTGTATTTTACTGACTTAACGAATCAAAAATTGTCTACAACTTATAAATTGTCTTTATCTCTAAAAAGATAACGAAAATCAAATTACTCAAATTTGGTTTACTTCCTTAATTTGGGGAAGCAATCGCGCAAGAGAAAGGGCTTGGCGAGAAGTAACAAGATTTAATAATGGGATCGTTTACTCCTGTGTCCTCGACGTGAAGCGACGCAGTCTTTCAGGCTTGAAGCACCCTTTAACAGTGGCGTGAGGGTGTGGAACTGCGATACGTTCTCTTACGGCGTTTTATAAACAGCTTAAGAGTCTTCATTCGTGACGAATTATTTATTTTTAGCCACTTATGAACAATTTATATATTTTTAAAGCATTACATTTATTGCGCTTATTGTATAAAAATAATTTAGGGGTTAATGAGAGGTTAGATGAGATTAGATTATTGAAATGGTAACCTACCCAGGTAGGTATTTAAAGCCAAATATGTACGAGAAATGAGTGTAGGATGATTGTGAACGACTTTTAGTCTTGTTACTGACATACTGGGATTAAAATCAATAGAAGCTACAAGGTCACTTATAAATCCAGTTAAACTTTATAACATACTAGCTTCGCTAGCTGGGTGTTCCGCCCCCAGGCCCCCGTGGTTGTTGTCGGCAGTCCTTAGTAATTAGAATACAGTTAATGGCGGTTAATAATGTAACACAGTATCAAGATGTGCAAGAGGAAGTCACAGTTAAAAATTTAAACTGTTTAGTCACTCGCATAACCTTAAAACAAAATAGAACACATAAACAAATGCAAGTGCTTCGATCTGTGGAGTAAATCTTCAACTAACAGATATAGTAAATTAATCAGCTGTTAAAAAGACAATAGTTATAATGTAAAAAAAGTTCTGGTACCACAGTATGAGATCCTTTTTGGGCTTCTAGGGCGAAACCCGATTGGGCTACAACAATATTGATGATCCATAAACCTTCTCCATGAAATTTTATCTATGTGTACCATTTTTCATGGCTAATCATCCAACGTTGTCCGAGCGCATAAACTTCAAACATACAAATATATATACAAATATCCTCTTTTATAGATATAGATGGTCGAGTCTGTTGTCTGTTTTGTTTATTTAGTAAACCTAACCTCCTCATGCTTCTCGAGGAACACGGCTTTAGATGTAATTAAACATGACATCATATGTGCAGTCACATCCTTGTTTTAGATTAATTTAAATTTACCCTTTAAACTTTACTATAAGTGTTTATTATTTCATTAATGTATGTCCTAAACATTACGACTTAGAATTAAAATCAAGACAAACAAAAATCAAAATGTTAGAAACATTATTCGTTGCATGGATTTTTGTCACATTCTCTTTTTCAATGTAGTATTAAGTTGTTTCTCTTAATAATGCAAACACTTAGGCCTAATTTATTAATAAACACTTTTTTAAATATACAAACGGAATTGTTCTTGGTTCAATCATTGCATTATAAGTTAAATGTTCTTTTATGAATGTGTACAAAACATTGGAAAATAATAAAAAATAGTCAGAATTCAATGACATGTGTTTATATGAACCAAATGACTTAAATGATGATTTAAATTTACCCTTGAAGCCTCTATTGATTTTATTCCTAGTATAAGTCTGACATTTTCCTTAGACAGGACGGTTAATTAATAGCCCAACAGCTGATGACAACTAAGGGACCTACAGTTTAACGTGGAAACTTTAGACACGGCCTCTGAATTACGAATTGGTCTAATCATGAGGATGGTCTTTGTGGATAAACGTAGTATTCAATAATGCGGACGTTAATCCACACAAGATTCAAGTTAGGAAATGAAAGAATGGTATATTTCAATACAATAGTCAAAAGTGAGTAACGAAATCCGTGTTATTTAACTACAATTTTCATCGGACCGCATAAAATATTGAGCAAACAAAATATTTAAATATTTTACTGACGAAAGAGTTCCCTCCTTATTGTATTTGGAATTTCAAACAATCATCAGACTGTACATCAATAACTAACCATGCTGCTGATAACTTACTATTGAACATAATTTAATTAACTTTATATTGTTAGTCAAGAACAGCTGATGACTACGACATCAGCTGACTATTTCCATGGAGTACGAAAGCGTCACACAGAGCGTATTTTAAAACCGGTAGTTTTCGTATCACTATCTCGAAAAATTATTCTATTGTTTTATAATAAAACAGTATAATTTAGTTTACCTTTCAAAGATAATTTTTATTTAGATACAGTAAAGCACATTCTGAACTGTAATATTTTGTCCGATTAAAAATAATTAATTTGGATTGATAATGTCTTGAATTGATGTCTTAAAACACGTTAATGTGGTTGGTGGTGACTACACTATATATTACCACAGAAGACAAAATATAAATGGAAATATTTACTAGACATTAAATATTTATGGATTTTTCAACGAGACAGGTGAAACCGGATTTTTTTTACCTTTTGTTCAAGTTTGATGGCTGGGAAAAATAATTTATAAATACGTATCTTGCTGTCTGTTGAAAAAGTACTGAAGGACTTAACACAATTATAAAGAGTTTTTTTACTTACATAAAACGTTTTCCAGAAGTAAATAACGCTTGAATAGTTTATTATATTAATTCCTTCGTAGTTTGTGTGTTATTTATGTATCTTTTAATTTACACAAATCAGTAAGCCTAAAGATACACATGCTTGGCGGTTTTTGAAAGAAAATATTTTTAAAGTAGGAAGCTATTTTTCTTAAAAAAAGTAAGAAAAGTCAAATAGTAATTTTACCAATCCGTTATGAGAAAATTTATAGAGGGTGAGTATTAAATTCCGCGAAAAATGATAATACTTTCAGCAATTCAGTTTTGTTCCGCAAATAATTTAATTTGTGTGGTATAAAATGTTGAGTTGAGAAGAAAAACACCGCGAGGGTCATAAAAACCAACGAACCGTTCTACTTTGTGGTGGTTTTAGTTTAAGTAGAACTAGCTCTGCATATTTCGTATCACTTTGCGGTTCATGTAAAATGTTGCAGAATGATTTTTTATCTTAGCTTATAAGGTTCATAAATCACTGTTTTTTAAACTACCGTACCAGTAACTGGTAAGGCTCATTAAAAAACTACTTAAAAATTACTAATACTAATAACTATTAATTTAATTTTTTTTCGTTCCGAGTATTGTAAGTATGAGTTTTACTATAGGTGTACAATAAATACTGTAAGGGTGAGTGATTAATCTTAGGAGGCATAGTCATGCAATGAAGTGTACTAAATTGTACTTAACCACAAAAAGACAATTGGCTTTACATATTTTGGCGATAAATTCTTTGAGTATATTTCTCAGTTGTTTCAGGAATTACATCATGATACAATTACATGACATCATGATTAGGAATTACATGTTTGATATTAGCAAAAACAGGTCCCAACATTATTTTGAAAATATAATAATTCTATAAGGTTTTTAGATTTTAATAAGCAATATAGGTAGTTGTCTTTACTGTGGATTATATGGTTATTTGGAAATAAATTTATATGAAATCTTTTTCTGTAAATGAAGAAATGTCGGTGAAAAGGTAAGGAATAAGTGAGTGTTAAGGATAAATGAACATGAAATTATATATGTAATTTTGTCTAAAGATGAACAGTGTGTGAGAATCTAATGTAATTGAAAGGGTTAATAGATATGAACTCTTGAGTGAAAGGGTGTTGGAGGGAGTTTGAAGCTAAATGAAAAGGTGGTTTTAGTTTAAGTAGAACTAGCTCTGCATATTTCGTATCACTTTGCGGTTCATGTAAAATGTCGCAGACTGATTTTTTATCTTAGCTTATAAGGTTCATAAATCACTGTTTTTTTAACTACTGTACCAGTAACTGGTGAGGCTCATTAAAAAATTACTAAAAATTACTAATCCTAATAACTATTAGTTTTAATTTTTTCTTCATTCCGAGTATTGTAAGTGTGAGTTTTACTATAGGTGTAAAAACTGTTTAAATATCCATTTATATAACAGAGAGAAGCAAAACTATTAGAAGCTCAAAGTAATAACCTTTTTAAAATTGTAAATAACAAACCATGGTGTTATTTTTTGTAATTTAATTTATTCTCAATTAAACTTCTCATCCCAAAATTAACTGAGGTCAAATTAAGTTCAGTATTTCGGGTACAATAAATACTGTAAGGGTAACAGATTAAACTTAGGGGGCATAGTCATGCAATGAAGTGTACTAAATTGTACTTAACCTCAAAAAGACAATTGGCTTTACATATATTGGCGATAAATTCTTTGAGTATATTTCTCAGTTGTCTCAAGAATTACATCAGTTTACGTTTGATATTAGCAAAAACAGGTCCCAACATTACTTTGAAAAATATAATAATTCTATAAGGTTTTTAGATTTTAATAAGCAATATAGGTAGTTGTCTTTACTGTGGATTATATGGTTATTTAGAAATAAATTTATATGAAATTTTGTCTGTAAATGAAGAAACGTCGGTGAAAAGGTAAGGAATAAGTGAGTGTTAAGGATAAATGAACATGAAATTATATATGTAATTTTGTCTAAAGATGAACAGTGTGTGAGAATCTAATGTAATTGAAAGGGTTAATAGATATGAACTCTTGAGTGAAAGAGTGTTGGGGGAAGTTCAAATCTAAATGAAAAGGTGAGTAAAATTTTACTGTTAATGTAAGGGTGATTAACTTGAAAAATGTTACAATTCATACCAAAGACTACAATATCATAAACTATATGTAGACTGGGACGGTGGTGACGTCCTGTAATCCAACTACTTGGAGGTCACGAATTGTGGATAGTTGTGAGAGATGGTTGGTGGATGTAGTGTTCTCTGTGTGGATTAACGTCCGCACTATTGAATACTACTTTAATCCGCAAATACCATCCCCATAATTAGACCAATTCGTAATTCAGAGGCCGTGGTTCGGATTCCATGTTAAACTGTAGGTCCATTAGTTGCCATCGGCTGTTGGGCTATTAATTAACAGTCCTGTCTAAGGAACATGTCAGCCTTAGTCAGTAACAAGACTACAAGATCGCGCCACAATCATCCTACATTCATTCCTCATTCATACTTGGCTTAAAATACCTACCTGGGTAGTTCGCCATTTCAGTTAAAAGTATAAAGTATAAAAGTATTTCCTTAAAGAGTGTGTTAAAATATATACATTATATATATGTATTATATTATATATATATTTATTACTACAGCAATAATATTTATCAATAGATTCCTCTGACTAGTGAGCATCTCAACTTTAATGGCCAGGCAATGTAGCCGTCCATCAAGTTATTATTTCCCTCTGAATTTCTTCCCCCTTACATAAGAGTGCAAATTTAAGAATTAATAAAGACAACACTAATAACACCCATATGTTCCCGGAAAAATACACAAAAGGTATTTCACAGGTGATTTATTATTTCTATAAACTTTCTTAAAAAGGGTTTATAAGAGAGGGTTATTTTATATTTTAATGGCTTGGGTTGATTAAAAATGGAGAAATGATGTCCAAAATGTAAAGAATAATAAAAATGTTTCAGATAAAGGATGCTATTTTACAGAGAAAACAGACAAATATGAATTTTATAGTGTTAACATCTGCCTCTCTCAAAGTATCACATGGTGTGCCGCAAGGTTCAATATTGGGTCCTACTCTGTTCATATTGTATTGTAATGACTTGCTATGTAACATTAATGACCTGAGTACTGAATGTTTTCTCTTTGCGAATGGCTTAGCTTTCAGTGCAAAGTGTAAATCTAAAAAAACTGTTAATGATACTGTACATTTATAGTCAAATGATATTGAAAACTGGTGTAATGCAAACAAATTGTGCCTTAATGCTAATAAACTGCAAGATCTTACACGTTTAGCCTTTGCTCTCACTCTGAGTTAGCCACTCTCAAATCCTTGCGCTTTCACTTACAGTCTAATTTGAAATGGCATACATTGATGTTTTAGCTTCCAAGATTTGTAAGGGAATTTTTATGTTAAGGACTCTTAGGTTAAAGGTTTACACTGAGGTCCTTCTATGTATTTATTATGGTCACATACACAGCTTTTTTACTTATGGTACATCACTCTGTGCAAACAATTTTTAAGCCAACAAAAGACTGACTGTTTACACTACAAAAGAAGGCAGTTAGGATTATTTGTGGAGTACAAATAGGACACACTGTAAACCCCTGTTTGTATTTCTTGGTATCCATACATTACTGTCTCTGTTTGTTTTATCATGTTTGTTAACCACCAAAGCTAAAATAGTTTATTTGACAAAGATCAGTGATGTGCTCAATTATCAGACTAGGTTTAGAGATAATATTGTAACCACTAGACGCAACTACACCACAACACAAAATAGTTTTCAATATCAGGGAGTAAAACTATTTTACTCTCTCCCTTCACATATTATAAATTTACCTGGGGTATGTTTAAAAAGGTTTTAAAGAAATGTTTAATAGAGACCTGCTTGTATAAACAGGAGAAATTTTACAATATAAAGTTCTTACTAGGTTATCCTCTATACTTGACCCTTGTAATGAACTCTATGGTTTCAAATGCAAATGTAAAAAAAAAATAATTTATTTTAATAGAAGCAGGCCCATAATAATTGTGATAGCTTAGTGAATTGAAGTTCACAGCCAAGAAATATCTAAACTGAATTATCTACTGACATCAATTCCTTCAATTATACCATAACAGTGTCTGTTATGTTATTTTCAGATACTAAATGATTAGTTTTGTAAAGGTCTTATGATAATAGTGTTAAAACAAACATAAAAAATCACTTAATGTTCAAATGTTCCTTTAGCGGAGTTTATTTACTGAAAGGAATTACATCAAACGGGTTTCCTTGTAACTTTCTGTAAGAAAGACTTAATCCTGAACTAAAATACATCATATATTATGCACAAAGGTTCGCGATATTGCTTTTCGTGAAATCCGCCGAACGAAAAAGCAATAAAAAAGAGCGAAAGGAAAATCTCGAAGGGGAAATTTAATAAAAGGTTCTGCGAACTCATAACATGGATTATTTAAACAAGTGTATCAAGGGAAATCCCCAATCAGATCTCCGAACCTCAGGCGTACTCTCACTTGGCCAGACTCAAAGGGCTTTCGGAAATGCATTTGTATCCACACATTTTCATGTATTTAAATTTGTTGATAAGATTAGGTTATTGAAATGGCAACCTACCTAGTTAGGTATTTTAAGCCAAGTATGAATGAGAAATAAGCGTAGGATGTGGCGCGATCTTGTAGTCTTGTTACTGACTGAAGCTGACACGTTCCATAGACAGGACTGTTGCCTCATTTTAGGTACACTTTTCTCAGAAACCATTTAACCTAGAATAACCAAACTTTGTACACATGTTATTACACATAATATCAAGCTGTAGTAAAACTATGCATCTCACTTAAAGCCTTGTATCTTTTTTAATTATCTTACAATTGTAACTTAAAAAAAAATTTTTTACTAAATAATGATATACATCATGTTTTAAATATGAGCCAATTCAAAATATTTTACTACAGTAGTTTAGTATAATATGCCTGAGAATCCACAAAAAATCACAAAACTGTAGCTCATCCGGTTCATGAGATAAGTGTACCTAAAGTTCAAAAATTAAAAATTGCGGAAAACGAGTAAAAACAAAGAATTTGCTGTTATTATTGATTGTATTGACTGTGAACAAACTTCTACTGCTACAAGCAAAGAAATAATAGAGTCAGATGATTTGACAAATTGTATAACAATACAGGTTTGCCAACACGGATATCACTAATAAAATAAAACCCATGGAAATTAATATAAAAGAGCTCAAAGTGTAATCACAACCAAGTTGTTGCTAGGCAACGCAACGAGCAAAGACTGTGTGATATATTTTTCGACAGATTATAAATAACGTTTTCGGTCAAAGGATCATTGTATATGTGGTATCAAATTACTCAGGAAGAACTGAACTACACATTTAAGGAATAAAAAAAGTCAAATTTTGACTTGAACTCCCCTTAATTAATAGCCCAACGGCCGATGGCAACTAAGGGACCTACAGTTTAACGTGGAATCCGAACCACGGCCTCTGAATTACGAATTGGTCTAATTATGAGGATGGTCTGTGGGGATTAACGCAGTATTCAATAGTGCGGACGTTAATCCATACAAGAGAACACTACACCCACCGACCATTGGTCACAACTATCCACAATTCATGACCTCCAAGTAGCTGGATTACAAGACGTCTCCACGGTCCCAGTCACTGTAAAGACGTCCTGTAAAGAAGAAGGTTGAAAAGCTTAATGGTAATCTCAATTACAGGTTTCTTTTATGCAAACAAAATAAACAAAATGCTAATAAACTTTAATTAAAAACTACATACATGGAAAGCTAAAATATACTTCAGTTACATAATTTAAACTACGACAGGACACTGGTACTTAATTAGAGTTAAATTGCTATCAGATAAGTTAAATTAAATAGTGTAAACGCCAGAAACCGGCTCATAAAAGTTTGATCAAAACAAAATGACAGTGGTGTGAAGTTCATAACTTTCCATTTTCAAACACCTGCATTTTTTACATATGACCTTTTAAATGGGTTTTCATTTTTTTAATTTGATGTACAACATTTATTTCAACACGTTTTAACTTACGATTTAACCATTTATATTATATCTGAAAACCGACTACCATGTACAAAAGGTAGAATTCTATTAACATATTTATGCCAAATTATACTTTTTTTTTACAAATTTAGTCGAATATCTACCTTTACGTAACTTATAATTTTAATTAATACAAAATATAATCTATTAAAAAACTAGCCTTATATTGTTAAAATTTTAAGCTCTAAAATTTCATTTATATTACTTATATATATATAAAATTAATCTATTAAAACACTACATTATGATGAAATTTAAACATCTAATTGGCATTCATAAACTTTCCATCAGGTTTCTTTAAATTAGTTTATAAAGAAGTGCGGTTGAAAAACATAGTAAAGTTCCGTTCGCAGATGATATTACAAAAGTTCCTAAATCTGGATCGAGGAAGGTAATATTTTAAGTTTGTAAACAAGTTTACTTCGAGTAAGTTTTCATTTTCATACTCTCCACTATGTAACTATAGTTTTTTGAATTTATAATTAATTGCAAAAACACATGCAATTATTACACCTACTAAGAAGCTTAAATGTTATCAGATTAATGTATAACGCGTTGATTACCAATAGGCATTAGATTAAATCTATTATTAATCCAGACTAGATGGGATGGTAGTGTCGGAGGGGAGGTAGTTCAAATTATAGTTTATGTTTATACATCTACATGAAAAAATAAAAAAAACATAAAACAGAACGAATATTTAAAAAATATATAAAACCTGTGTAAAATAAGACAATCCTATACCAGAGTGTGCTTTTTAGTGGTCAACATGCTCTCCGTATTAAATTATTCCCATAATGTTTTATTTAATTGGTGATCAATGTTTGCAATATGATTGGTCACCGTAATCTAATTTGTGACATGTTAGGATGGTCTGTGGTTTAATTGGTCACGGTGATATGCAATCGAATTGGACGATCTGATCTGTGATTTGATTGGTTACCGTAGACTACGCTCTTATTGGTTGATATTATTGATTATGGTCTGATTGGTTATCTTCATCTGCAATTTCAATGGTTAACTAGTTCTGGAATTCAGTTGGTCACCGCAGTCTACACGCTGATTGGTCGCATAGATCTGGAATCTTATTGGTCACCCTGAACTGTGATTTGGTCAGCCGCCATGCTTAATTTTAAATTGTCTGGTTTGGTCTTTATTTCGACCGGTCACCATAATCTATTTTGTTTTAATAGTCAATCTAAACCTTTTTGGAAAAAGTTTTAACCCTTTTTTATCACTATACTATACGTAATTGGTACGAGTTTAGTAAATTTCCTGACACGGGGTAAATTTAAGGCTTATTGCAGTTTAGGCACCTATCACAGAGGCTCGAAACGTTTCAAAAGCAAGGCTTACTGATCCCTGTCAGCAAGGGGACTTTATGTATGTCCTTGTAACACCAAAGGAAGTAATTGTATTTAGTAGGAGTTATGGAATACGATCTAAGCTTATTTAAGTGCCGTTTTTCTTTCTTTAAAAAAACTCCATTGTCCAGTAGCATGGTCACCAGGAAAGGACAGGATGTGAGGTTTCAGTGGGCTGAAATAAATATAAGAATTTGAATACAATAAGCATATAGTGTACAGTACAAAGCAGTTACTTGATAATTAATCAATACAATGCAAGAATGATCAATAACAATAAATAAAATATAAGGGAATAACAACAACAATAACCTATAAACTATCAATCAATATCAATATCAATTGATGAATATAAATTTACCTTTTCTATCCATGGATATGAATCCCTAATTAACGAGGGCCAACCAGAGTCATAAACACATCTTCAAATTATATTGACCACGCACTTTTTAAAAGCAACATAAGAAATAAACTGAATAGTCAACTGTTATAAACAACAATACAACTGATCACTGCGCGGTAGCGGTGTGGTTCGCCTGTCTGCCGCGGACCGACGCTGGCGCTAGTGGCGGTGGCGGTGCCTCAGCTGTTGGTGGCGGGGTAAGCTGTGGCCTCCGAGTAGAATACGCACTCTTGCATGAGCTTTTGATCTCTATGGATTGGTCTGACATTTATCAGCAAAATAATGTGTCGGATGCTTTTGATATATTTTTAGGAAAAATGGGGACCGTTATTGATACTGCTAATAAAGAATATAAGCATTAGGTGAAATTAAAAGGCTTAATCCGTGGATTGATTTAGAAACTTGTAAAAGAATTTAAATTGAAAATACGTTGATGAAAAAAATTAAGGTTTAACCAGACAATATTAATTTGAAGGAGTCTTGTAAAGGAAATTATCTGCCAGTTATATGGTTCTATGTTTATAAAATCTATGAATGTAAATAATGACATTATTAGTGATTTAGGTTCACTATACATACATAACGAATGTATTTAATAAATACTTTATCAGTTGCCGTAAACCTATGTAACAACAATATTATTCCATCTAACTGCATTAACTGTTCATGGAAAGATTGTGTTAAGAAAATAAATGGAACGCATTCAATTTTCTCGGCACCAGTAGTTAAAAATGAACTTGTAAACAGTAATTGATTCTTTAAAGAATGGTATGTCATCAGGTATTGATAGGTTTAGTTCTGCATTAATCAAGCCAATTCATAATCACATACTAGATGTTCTCTTATATATTTTAAATCATATCTTTTCAAATAGAGTATTTCCTGATAATATGAAGGAAGCAAGGGTTTAGAGACACTTGCTGTAACTAGACCCATTTCATTGCTCTCTTCCTTTTCAATTTTTTTTTTTAACGAATGAAATCTAAATGAATTAACTATCATGATAAAGTCAGATTTTTAGTAACCGGCAATATGATTTCAGGCAAGGTATGAGCACATAAGTAGCTTTGTTTGAATTCATGAATGTCGTAATTAATTGAATAAGTGACAGCAAAAGGGTTAGTGGTTGATATTTTTAGCCACTGTGGTATAAGATTTATTCAAATGGTGCATTCCTATCAGACTAAGCCTTGGAATCATTAATTTATTTTCCAACATTTAAATTATTTTGAGTAAAAATGAAGTCTGTCTGGTTTACAGTGTATATGAAATATATGTTAAGACTGTGTTTGAGGTCAATGTGTTAATTCTTAATCTTTTGTAGCCTCATATTAAAATATCTATTTAATTTATATTGTATTTTTGTATTTGAATTATTATACTTCTATCATTTCATATTCAGAGTAAGAATCGAGAGATCCTTTCAATTTTATCTTCCACTTTCATACATTCTTCTTTGGTGAAAGTGGATACGAAAATACATCTTTTCTTATTGGAAACAAAACACACTGGTCGTGGAATAAATTTGAGAAATAGAGGCATTCAAGCGCGGTGAGAAGGGAGATATGTGTTAAGCGCTTCAGCAATACAAACGACATTCTCTTAAACAGACAAAGTTCTGCCGTCTTTATATCTACGTAGAGCTCGCATTGTGTTCTGGACACGTATTATGGACTTCGTCGGTAGTGCATAATCTGAACTTCAGTGGAACAGAGTATATTTAATCGGTTTATTTTAAGCTGTACACAATTCAGAAAACACTACACGTTTCCACAATTATATAAAATCATATTACATTACTGATCCATAATGGTTAAGTTTGTCTGTTTTGAATTTTTATTTTACCATCCCTTGTTATTACCAACTCAGTAAACCTATTAAACTTTTATTTCAATGACTGTCCTAAATCAATTATCAAAGTAAGAAATTTATTATTTTTCAATAGTAAACTAAAAATATAAAAGGTATTACTACATACTTCAATTTTTTAGATTTGTATAGTTTTTTTATTCTTTAGATAATAAAATATAGACGGGATTTTTTACCCATCGTTCCACTCTCAAAACAATGAGGTAATAAACTATTACGGAATAAATAATTGTACTTTCAATGGAGAATACAAGCAATATATTTTTCATTGTGTCAATATTAATTTTAATAAGATATTAATTTGACGTTATGTTAAAATTATTGAAAATAGCTTATTCAAATTTAAAACTATTACCATGCTTTATACCTTATGTCTACCCCAAAGTACAGCATTCAACAACCCATGGATATTTTAGACTGATGTATAATAAGTTATAAAATAAACTTTATTTGGTTCAAAATTGATAATGGACAACGTATGTACAATTATGCATACCATTTTTATTGTAAAAAATTGTAATATATTTGTATGTGTAAATTCGCTCTAAACTTCTCCATAAAAACACGAAATCAACACCATATCATATGAATAATATATTAGAGTAAAGCCCCTTACAAGAACAAGGTCTCTAATGTGAATTGCTACCTAGCGAGATAAGCTAGCTCAATTCCAACAATGAGGCAATGTATTTAGGAGAATGGAGATTGCCTTGCGTAAGCTGGGAAGGAAGGTGAAATCTCGTTCTTACACTTTTGTGTCCCAGTGAAAAAAAATATTCTTGTGGAAAACAATTACGGTTGGTAAATCGTTTCAAAATAGTTTGAATCATTTGAATTTTCGTCGATTAATAGTAAGGTATTAAATAAATTACTCTAAAATTATGATTTTTAAACCGTTGAAGTTAATAATTAATTGGGGTACAAATTTCACTAAACATCATGTGATCTAATGAAATGTACTAAATATACTATAAGTCAGAAGTCTTTATTCAGCCAAATTAACAAAGTATAAATTGCATTAGCCAAGTCAACAATGAAAATTAAAAGCTAACTAAGAAAGGTCTTATAAAAGAAAACTTTAATACAAGAAAATACCATAACACCTTTAACGACTACTACTAAAAAAATCCCAGACGCTGTAGTTAGCTTCATTTAAGAGTAACCTTTTTAATCCTCCCTTAAATTTAACGACTTTTAAGGATAATGGAAGGCTGTTATAAAGTTTTGATGACGTTGTATTGGTACTGTTTTTTGAAAAAGTATGTGGAATGCTTGGGAATGGAAATGTTACTTGAGTTGCGGAATGGATACCTGAGGGAAAAAGGAAAAGAAAACATTGAAAGGTTTGTTTTTACAAACAACAGTGTTTTAAAGGTTTAAATGGACGGAAAAGCTAGTACTGTATTTTGAATTTTTGAAAGGTTTCCTTACATGACTGTGTTTTTGAGAGTGAGAATATTAAACGAATAGCCTTTCTTTGCAGGCGGAACAGATACAAGGTCCGTTGACATTCACTTCCCCAGACGGGCACAGCTTAAGTTAGGTATGGGAAAATTATACCATAGTATGCTGACAAAAGAACATCGTGACTCGCTGCCTGTTTAAGCGTTCGAAGAACAAATATTCCAATTGAAACCTTATTATTTACAGGTTGTTTTATATCTTATCAGTATCAATCCTTCCAAGGTAGATATAAAATATTGTAATACTCCCAAATTATGTAATAATTAATTTAAATAAATAATTGTATTTACTTCCCTGAGGTAAATATGTTAGATCAAAGGGAATGTTTTCAGTTCCTCTAAACAGCTGTAGTTATAGCCATATGACGTCACTGTTTCAAATTTTGGTCTTGTAAACTGCCAACACCCCCCCCCCAGAGCATATCCATTTAAAAATGATCGAATTTACTTCTCTGTAGGAAATATGATAGATCATGGATAAGTCTAAAAGAAAAGACCTTCATGAGAAAAGAGGACAAGGGACCAGTGATTGTTGTTTAAATCCAGGCAGACCTCAAAAAATAGGATAACTGTATGAATCTTATATTTTCTTTATGTTTTCATGATTACAGTTTTTATTATACGTGCACATAAATTTATCAGACATAATTTTAACAGTTTTATAGCAGAGTTACCTGTCCTTAAAAAAATTACAGAAACTTAAGTCCTTTCTGAAGTATGGATTAAGCAGTCAGAAAAGGATTTATTTACTATACCTAACTATTTACTTTATCATCTAACGATACATATACAGCGGGTGGTGTAGCATTATTCATACATGAAAGTGTATTGGAAGTTCAAATAATAAATTGAAATATTTTATCTGCAAATTTATTCCCAGTTCGCCTTCGGATATTGAAGATATGATAACCTAAATATTCCAGAAGATAACAATGCAATTGAAAATTATAAATTTACCTTTTCTATCCATGAATATGAATCCCTAATTAACGAGCCAACCAGAGTCACAAACACATCTTCAACTTAAATTGATCACGCACTTTATAAAGCAACATAAGAAATAAACTGAATAGTCAGCTGTTATAAACAACAATGTAACTGATGACTGCGCGGTAGCGGTGTCGTTCGGCTGTCTGCCACCGACTGACGCTGGCGCTAGTGGCGGTAGCAGTGCCTCAGCTGTTGGCAGCGGAGTTGACTGTGGCCACCGATTAGTGCTTCTAGTACTTCTCTGTAGGAAATATGATAGATCATGGATATATCTAAAGAGAATGTTTTCGATTCATTTAAACAGCTGTTCTTATAACCAAAAAATGCAATACAATAGCTCTGGTAGTTTCTATGGAAACGGGATCTAAAACCTCCACTGCACTTTTTGCGTTAGGGTGCGTTTATGTTGGAGCTGTGATTAGCGATACAACTGAGATCCCATCAACGCGTAGATAATACTGACGTACTTTCTAACGGACCTGTTTACGTCGGGGCTGCGTTAATACTCGCTCTTAGCAGTGATAATAGCTCGGCCCCTTTTCTCAGCTAGTATCGAAGCTCTTAACTTGCTGGATGTTGATAGTTTAATATCACAAGTATTTATGCGACCTGCATTATGGGGCAAGAATAGTAAAAATCACCACAATAAATTTGTGTTGGGCGAGCGCGGGGTAAATTGATGAAGAATTGAATACAAAAAGCAAGTAAAATTAGTCATATTTACATAGGCTTACAAGATCTTTACTTAAAATGTATGTTTACAAGATGAAAATATTTACATGTAAGTACAAGATTACAATGAATTTAAACATAACTAAAATTTAAAAAGGTTTCTACATTTTTGTAGGATGTGCATAATATTCACGTTTTGTAAATCCTATTAAATAATACTTCACTGAATTTGATGGTAAAATTAAATCTTCTTCTTCAGAATCATCCATCATTAATTCGTTTTTCAAAACGTTAACTCACAAATCAACCTTTGAGTGCAACTCCCTACTATCATCTCCATTCTCATCGTTGCTACGATATTTTATTGCATCTCCGACATAAACAAACCCTACACAAATTTGCGAACACCCATTAGTAGACATATCCATGTCAATATCTATTTAAAAACGTATAAAAGTGTCTCAAAATTTCACGTACAACTAATACGCCTGTTCTTCGTATGGACGAATCAAATTCTTAATGTATTTGAAAGAACATTAGATCATGATTTTCTGTTCTACAGTAGAAAGTTTTATTTAATTTATGTCCGGATGACTTATATTCCAGGCACCTTCATTGTAAAACGAACAACTGCATCTTTTAGGAGAAATATCTATTCAGGTTTCCTTATAACAATTCCAGTAATTTAAATACACTGTTTAGCTGCATTAATCATAATTATACTGTTGTGCTGCTTGTTATTTTAATTTAAGATTTATTATTAATATTATTGTTATTCATTTTGCTGTTATTGATTTTAATTCTTCTAGTTAAAGTTGAAATTGCCTCTTAGAAGTCTCAAGTTTTCAACATAAAATTACTTAAATGTCAACAGCTGTGGACACTATCATTTGAAAGTTTGGGAAGCAAAAGACACAGTTGCTGTGAATGCCCCAGCTTTCAATGTTTATAGTTTCTAATGCCATCAACTGTTTACACTACATTTTGAAAGTTCAGGAAGAAGAATAAAGAAGATTCATGTTTACAGACTGACTTCTGGATCAAAATTAGTATTGCCGAAAATTGTAGATTTTAAGTTCTATTCCGATGTCTGTCTCTATTATTTTACTCATTATACATTCCCAATATTAATTAATAGGTGTTAATTTTTTATGTTTTAGACACTATATACAGACTATGACTATTTATTGTTACTAATTAGTTGATTTCTTAGCCCCAGTTATGTTTCAAAATAATGACACAAAATTATGTATCAGACCGTGCGAACAACGGGTTCTTCAGCTAGTTTTGAACGAATCGCTAAGGAATAATCGCTATTGTATTGATCTAGAAACACAATATAAATTCAAAGGACAAAATAAACAATACAAACAACGGCCAGTGACGATTGGATACGTGAGAGGGCTGCTAAGGGGCTGTGTGAATGATGTTGGTTGCAACCGATACACGATACAGAATCACATTCTGTCCATTACTTACTCAAGGGGAAAAGAGAGGTCAAAATATTTTTTTCAAATTTTTTTTAGCTTTTAGTGAATTTGCTAAAGGGAAGAAGCTATTACCGTGGGACTTATGGAAAAACTTAAGTCCGGGACCATGTTTTTTTTAAGGTACCCAGAGGCCAAAAACAATAGTCGTTAAAAATTGTATGTATACACAAGTGTAAGTAAGTGTGTATATAAGTATACATAATACATCATGTCTGTGAACACGATAACTCTCGTACAAATGTCTGCATTTACTTCTCCGTGGTAAATAGGTAAGATCATGTATATGTCTAACGGGAATGTTTTCACTTCATCTAAATGAGTTTTTCCATCTTTGAGTCTTAAGCTACCAACTGATTGTCAATACTAATAATCTATTATCGCCTTCAATACTATCGAGTACTTTACATTTACATACGAGTATTTTCAAATTTTCTACATTGTAATAACGACCAGCTGATGAACTTGACATCATCTCTTTCCCGCCCTAGGGTGGGAAAGGTTTACTTAAGACTTGCAAAACATACTATATAAAAACGGTCGTTTTGTACCTATGTTATTTTCTGTAACTATGATTTAGGTTTGAGTGTAAAATATATTTAAAACAAAAAATATATTTATGGTTTTTGGGAAAAATAACTCTTGTGTCATCTTTGTGTGCTGGGTCATTTTAAGTATATCAATTAGTAAATTTACTTTTATATTTTGTTCATTCTTGAGTCATATATCTATCATAAAAACGACATAAACAAAGTAATTTTGTCTATTGGAATAATATTAATGTGATTGAGAATAATGTAAGACCTATGAGAAATACATTTTCTGTGATTAGATGCGTTTGATATTCAAAGCCGTCCTATAAAACACGCGGCACAATAGCTGCGTCACAACAGAAACAGGGAACAATGGACAGCTCCTACGTCACTGTCACAGCCGCGTGTAGTGCTGGGGTTATGCGACATGTAACGTTCGTATTGGTGTTACTACTTCACAGGCTGACCAGTACATTTATGGTCAGACCTTTATGGCAGACGTGTCCAGTAATCCAGCTACTTGTAGGTCACGAATTGTGGATATTTATAATGGATGGTCGGTGGATGTGATATTCTCTGGTCCGCACTATTGAATACTATTTTAATCCGGAAAGACCAACCTCATAATTAGACCATAGAGGCAAGGGTAGTACTACGTTATTGATAAAGAATTCCCTGTTAATATAAATTAAAGATAAATAAATCCAACCTTCAATATCTTTATCCTAGCAAAAAAATCAAGCAAAATAAAATGATTTTCACTTTATGGGCTTGCAAAATACAATTTTAACGCATTAGTGTGTTTAATATTACTTACTTAACATCTTAATACAAGTCAATCTGTAAAAAGATGTACTGTGTATGTTATTCCTAGACAATACTAATAATATTTTTTTGTCCTTCTCATCCCCAGTACCTTTTGAGCTAGGCCATCACCCAGAACTGTTTTCCACATTACTTCAGGCTAGACCTAGTGGGTTGCGTCATCATCACATAGCGAAAAGCCATTGGTGATTAACGGGATGTGAACCCAGGACCCTGGGCACCAAAGTCCCGCGCACTACCCCTAGACCAGTGCGGTCGCCTAGTAATACATCATAATAGTGATATCTTAGTAAAAAAATAATAACTTTTTATTATAGAGAATAATACACTACTGTGGTATTAACAGCTGTGGTATTTTCAAAACAAAAATAGGAAAACAAAGGTATTTCAAATAAGAGACTTTTTTTAATTTAATTCATATTCAAGCAGGCTTGATGCTAGAATAGAAACGCGTTAGTTCCCCCGGGAGTCGTGGATTATAGAGCGCGCCACTGACGAGTCATTGTCGCCGATCAGCTGTTCCGAGTGACTGCGCGCTGTTTGCCGCATGAGCGGCTGCTTTATGTCCGCGGTTGCGGGAAAACGATACTCTCAAACCCGAGGGACTAAAGACACTACATTCGCTTAGAACGTGGATTGATGGATACGTTACCTAGGTTAGTAAACAGTGTCGGTGAACGGACACATACTTTCTACATTTAAAAGGAAACTAAATAATGCAAATCTTGAAATGCTTAAAAGGTAACACTAAATAAATATTTTATACGTAAAATAGCCGTACAATTCCCATAGCCATACAACAAAGATACCCATAATACAATTTTAAGGACTCTCCCCATCCCACCCTTTCATAAAAGGTAGTACCAACCTTTTGAGCACAAATAATTTGTGATTACATTTCCGTCAAGTTTATTTAAAAATTTTAGTATATCAAGAGAGATATTTTGACTTTTTAGTAATCTAACATACATAAGAATGTCATTGAGTCGTCTTAAACAACGTACTGAGTTTAACACGGACAATAAATGTATATTTTCTCTGGAACCATTAATGGAAGACTAACAATTGAAAATACAAATCTGTTTAGTTTTTCAATCTGGTCTTTAAAGTCATGGCAAAATTTTTTCATTTATGTATGGTGTTGTCCATATATTTGTCTGTTTGTCTATATATAATATACATAAAAATATGATTTTTGACAGTTATGGTGGTGGTGTTATTTTATTTGAGATTATAAGTTTTACAGCCCATGACATTATAATCAAAATAGTTAAAGCGTTTTTAGGAATTTAGGAATAAAATTATCTCGAAAATGAAAAAAACAGTTTAGGGTATCGTTAAAGTGCACCCTAGCTCCAAAATTTATAAAAAGTCTGGTAATGAATAGTTGTATAGACAGACGTCAGTCTGAAAAATTGTATTTAGGGACCTCAAAAGAAATATTTTCAATCTCAGGTCAACGTAGAAACTTTTGACAAAACAATTGTTCTTCATCATGCTATATTAAAGGAGAGAATGTAAAAATTAAAAATTGTTAATAATTCATTTCCATATTTAACTTGTCATTATTTTTTGAATGAAAAAATTGATTTTTTTACTAACTAGACCAAAAAAGACCAAATTAAAAGATAAATCTTAAATAGGAAGTAAATCTCCACTGACGGGCAGCTACATGTTTCGGCCATTATAGACCGAGGTCGTAACGTTGAGGGTTATTTTTAAAGCATTATTGGTTTACTATGCACTAGTACAAATCTAACATCAGTTGTTAAATAAAAAATTAGATTTCATATATAAGTTTACCACAGAGGTACATATCTGAAATTAATTGATATTATTCACAAGGAAAATGTTTTCAATTAAAGTAAAATATTAACCTAAACACACTGTTTGGGGGTGTCAAAGGGTATAGAATTTTGAAATCGCTTCTTTTCAATTGACCATGACAGTCTAAATCTGTGGTCCTTGTGTAGTAAAGCATTAAAAGAATATTTTTCAATTTCAAACTGATATGATATTATAAGATTAGATGACCTTTTGAAATGGCGACCTACCCAGGTAGGTATTTTAAGTTAAGTATGAGGTTTGAGTGTAAGATGATGTTAGCGCGATCTAGTAGTCTTGTTACTGACAGGCTGACATGTTCCTTAGACAGGACTAAGAGACCTACAGTTTAACGTAGGTGGAATCCGAGCCAATTTATCCTCTAAATTATGAACTGATCTAATTATGAAAATGGTCTTTGCGGATGAATGTAACATTCAACAATGAGGACGTTAATCCACACCAGAAAAAATCACATTCACCAACTATCGATTTTAACCATCCACAATTCATGACTTCCGAGTAGCTAGATTATAGAACATGTACAGACTGTCCGCTCTGTCAACAATGACAACAAACAAGAAAGATATAGCCGGATATCGCCCAGTAAAATCGTAATTAAACTACAATCCAAAACCATATCAACCCCTCCTAAGAACGAATGTTTTTGGTTCTAGTTCACCTAAGTACAGGATCAGTTTCCAGATACCGAAACGTCATGAAACTACTGTATTTTACTAATCGTGATGTACGCAAAACAATCAAAACGACCTTTCAACCAACCATGGCAATGCTTTCAGTCAGATAAGTATTTTATGAAATGCAATGTATACGGGGCACGCCGTACAGCCGACACTATGCAAAACTGATACAGCAACCATATTGCATCCATTTAAATGAAGGGGCCAAAACAACTGTATCGAAATCCTAGTCAGTACGCAGTTTGAATTGAACATCAGCACTAGACATTTTTGTCATTCTCTCATGTGGAATAACGTCCAAAATACTGTATACTACTTTCACAATTCTCATAATTATACAGTTATGTCTTTGGAACGAGGCAGTATTAGTACTTACTTGGCTTAAAATATCTAACCTTAGGTTATCATTTCAGAAAGGGAAAGATGCGGCAAAGGTAGTTAATTAAAACTCCTTAACTTACATGAACATCACTTTAATATTAACATACGCTTTAACATTACACTGCTATTCATAATATTTGTATTTTATGACTGGAAAAGCTATTCTCACTTATTGTGACTTTAAACTGACAGAACAAATTTATAAAGAGTTTCTGCTGTGGGGATTAATATATTAAAGAAATCTGTTAAACGAACCACAAGTTCTCGGAAACCATCTCGTTTGAAGGGAGAACACAGAGGAATACATTTATAATGGTTGGGAAACGTGAACACTGTCAAAGCATGATGAAGATGAATGACTTTTGCCAACAACGCTTTGACATCTTATCCATCTTGATGGCAAAGTCATTGGAAAAACCTTATTGTAGGTTTTATAAATGTATTTTTTTATATTTTCAAATTAAACTTAAAAATAGAATAGTTTAACTGACACATACTTACTCCCTTGATAAGTAATACAAATCAATAATGTTCCTTCCAGAGGTATAAAGAACTTATTCTATTCATAATAAAAATTTTACTTTTCCCAAAATTATTTAATTTTTCATACTTTATAGCTATACAAAATTCGAAATTTAGATCTAACTGTGTAGTGTGACCTCGTCTACCGCGTAGAACACATGGCTTGTCAACTCACGCTCCAGTCTCGTTTTGAACAAACGAAGGTAAATTGTTTTCCATGTATTTTAAATATTTACTCAGTTTTTTTTTATGAAGGTAAAAAGCTGAACTATATGTCATTAACTCATAGCAACATGGTTATTTGTGTGGGGGGGGGGGGGGGGGGGGGGGGGGGGGGGGGGGGGGGGGGGGGGGGGGGGGGGGGGGGGGGGGGGGGGGTGGGGGGGGGGGGGGGGGGGGGGGGGGGGGGGGGGGGGGGGGGGGGGGGGGGGGGGGGGGGGGGGGGGGTGGGGGGGGGGGGGGGGGGGGGGGGGGGGGGGGGGGGGGGGGGGGGGGGGGGGGGGGGGGGGGGGGGGGGGGGGGGGGGGGGGGGGGGGGGGGGGGGGGGGGGGGGGGCGGGGGTGGGGTTGCAGGAACATTTGTGTGGATTGTAGGATTAAAGTACTTTTTGTTCCTCAGGAAATTGTCACTCTAAGGCGTAGCTGAGGGGATAAAAAGTGTCACTTTAATCCTTCCATGCAGCTTGACGAAAAATATAGTTCATAACACGCTACTTCAATATAATTTTAACCCTGAGTTCGAACGAAAAGCATCCCTTCCGAACTTTTTAATGAACTCTTAATCCGGGGATTAAAAACTCTTCTACAAAAAAAGTAAATTTTTCTAATTTTAAAATCACACAAAACAATAAACTCTTCCAACTCTTATCTTTTATAAACATGACAAGATAAACACGAAAACGTGATAATTATTAATGAATCAAAGCAAATTTTTGGCTCTACTACTTGATGAGAATTTATCCTGGACTCCACATACCGGTACAGATAATTTAAGACGTAAGAACAATTATCTGTGCAAAGGCTTCCAAAGGTACGCTTTTTCAATTGGGCACACACCATCATTATAATACGTGACACAAAAATTAGCCAGCCATAAATAAACATAGCCCGGAGTTTTATGATAAAAAACAATCTGCCTCTGGAGTCATATGTTTACATAAAATACCCAGGTACATAAAACATATTAATGAAAAAAATATTAAATAGAAAACTACAAAAGTAAATAATAAATAGAGCATTTTATTCGTTTGATGAGTATCTCAATGCTTGAAGATGGTAGAAACTAAATACTTTACACTAGCCAAAGTACCCGTTCTTCGCACGGGTTAAAAAGGCTGATAGGTGTAGGCTCTACTGATACATTTAAGTTATTGTTAATTAATTCTTCATTGTTTACAAAATGACAAAACACGAGTGTCTACAACATTTCAAAGTAACATCTGACAAATATTGGGAGAGGATAAGGATTAATGTAATAGAGACAGTCGTCGGAAAAAACTTAAAATCTACCATTCCACTATTTCAAATAATTCACTAATTTCGATCCAGCAGTTTATCTGAAAAATCAACTTTATTTCTTCTTCTTCCCGAACTGTCAAAATATAGTGCAAACGGATGTTGTCATCAGAAAAAGTAAACATTGAAACCTAGGACGGTCACGGCAGCTCTTTCTTCTTCTTCTCCTTCTTCTCGAACTGTCAAATTTTAGTATTCACAGCTGTTGACATTCAAGTAATTTTATGTTTTCATTCTCTAAAAATGTAAACATTGAAACTTGGGACGTTCACAGGGCGTAGCCCGAGAGGATTTTAAGGAAATGAGTATGCCTATGTGTTGCATGAGTTTAAGATCTGTCTTTGTGTAAAATTTCAAACTGTTTGGTTCAGTATTTTTTGCGTTCACTTGCCACAACAAACCCACAAACACACAAACCCACAAACAAACATACAGAAACCACCTCTTCTTTATAATATTATAGATTATTACTTTACAGCTATGAAGATAGACTATTTAAAAAAACTCTCCGTTTCTTGTCCCCAAACTCTTATCAGGACATCGCCGTTTCGTCTTGAAATACCAGTGTTAAAATAGGACCGTTTACCCGGGGTACTCGACATGGAGCAATTCTGGCCCTCTTTGTCTGAAGTGTCCTTCAGTGTCGAGGCAAGGGTGTTTAGAAATTGCTCTGCTACAATCCGACACAACGTCCTTCTCACAATGGGCTCTGTCACGTAACTCCACACGTGTTCTTTAGATAAAACTGTTAATAGACTTGGAAAGATTGTATCAGTGGACTCACAAACACGTTCTACCTTAAATAATTTTAAATACAACAATCTGTAATAAAACTATCATATTCCTAGCTTATGTAAATGGCATTTAATAATTAAGTTATTGTTTCAGAAAAAATTCTTCAAATTTCTGAAAATAACAACAAGAGAAACAAAGTGAAATTTAAAAAAATTCTTACATTTTTAAGGTGGGAGAGGGGTTAAAACCCTCCCTCGTAATACCAAGCTTTTTAGTGATTTTTGTTTGGTGTGATCGTACTCTGCATAACAAGTTTCATGGAAACCGGTTGGGAAATAAGGAAGAACTTGATTTTTTAATATTCCCATAAGAATAACATAGCGCGCTCTCAGGCAACGTACTACGTTTATCATTAACAGTAAATTGAACTTTTCTCTGGAACCGTTAGTCGTAGACGAATAACTAAAATAACTGATTTGTTTAGTATTTTAAGTTGGTTTGAATTGTGGTAGTCAAATTATACTTAGATTTGACGATAACATTTTTTTAAATATTTTTAAAAATAAGTCCATAACTTTTGAACACCACAATGTATTTTTTTAATTCAGGTGGTGTTATTCTATAACTTTCATCGAAATATTTAGAGTCGATTTCAAAAAATAAAAAAAATTGTCCAAGATACCGAGGATTGTTACAATCATACCGAATTTTATGAAAATCAGACCAATAGTCTCGTCTCTAGGCTTCTGCACATCGCCCCCCCCACACATAGACAGACATCACTCTAAAAAACTTTTATTTCGATTGAGGGAGTGCTAAAATGGATATATCCACCAGAAACTTAAATTCTTACGAAATACTTTTTCCTTATACTATACCCCTATATGATAGGGGTGGGAAGTAAAAACTGTGTTTCTGAACTGACGCATACTTTCTTCCTTAAACAATACTTAGTAAATATCGTATTATTTTTAAATTCTTATGTAAAGTAAAAAATCTGCTAAGCTGAGATTTACTAGCCAAATAACTATTTTGTGCTGAAATGAGATTAAAAACCATCAACACGGTAAAAGAAAAATTAAAAAATATTTATCATTACAATATTGATTTCTTAAAGGGCAGGACGAAATTGGAACGATAAAAAAGAAACGTCAGCTTAAAGCTAACACAATAAACAGAAAACAAATGACCTGTGACGATTGGGTACGTGAATGAAATGACGATGAACTCTGTGACCAATTTCCTTTATTTACTATTAAATCCATTACAATTTGAAAAACTTAACAAAGGTTAAAGATATATTAACCATGTTTTAAACAACACAAAACAGGTTTCTTTGTAATGTACCTTTGTTCGGTTGAAAGATCCGGGTTTAGTATACTGAAATTAAAGGTAAGATGCCTATTTAGGGAATAAAATTATCCGCTTTTTCTACTTGTTAATTATTTACCTAAATCTATAAGAGAGGATGTTTGTATATATACCGGGTGTCCCACGAAGAGGTCCCCACCCCCGAACTGGCACGACGGTCGTGTGGATCGCGCCACCGACCCGAAATTCCACAGTTGTGACTATGTGAGAGAGTTGCCTCCGAATTAATCCAGACTGATCCCAACAAAATGTCCGAAAAACAAATAAAACAAAATCAGCAATGTTAATACCTTGAAAGTTTGTTGTTCCGCAAAGCGTATGACTGTTTTCTATTTGGTTACGCGTATCAGTGCGTTGCGATCGATATACATAAGTTTGAATAAGGTTTATGGATCAAATAGATTTGATTTATTTATGAGTTGCCTATATATTTAATTCCCCAACGTTTTTTAGCGCTTAGTAACATAGTTAAAGTTCAGTTACTATGTTGTAACACTTAAATATCCCGCCATTTTGTCCTAATATGTCAGAATTAACTGATACTCGGGGGTATTTCTTTTGCACATGTGTATGTTAGGACTGTTGAGTCCCAGGTCCGTAGCGCGATCCACACGTTTGCCACACCAACTCTACAATGAGGACCTTTTCGTGGGAATCCCAGTATATATTTGTATGTTTAAACTTATACACTCGGACACCGTTGGACGATCTGCAATGAAAAGTGGTACACTTAGGTAAAATTTCATGGAGAAGATTTGTGGATCATTAATTTTGTTGTAGCTCAGTTGGGGTTCTCTTTAGAGGTCCAAAAATATCCCGTACTGTGGCACCAGAACTTTGTTAACATAGTTTTTTTTCAACAGGTGATTTTTTACTGTATATGTTACACCACAGATTGAAGCACTTGCATTTTTTATGTTTTTTATTTTGTTTGGCTTACATTTTAGTTATAAGGTTATATGAGTCACTAAACAGTTAAATGTTAAAGTCGATGGGGGAGTAAAAATAAAGTTTTACGACGGAGTACAAGTCAATTGACACGATTGTAGAAGAAGAGCAACCAATAAACTACCTCCTGGAATGACACCACATACATTGAATTTGAAAGTCGGTTCGCCAATATTGTTTTTCCGGAATTGCAACACATCAAAACTGTGCAACGAAACTAGACTTACTATCATATTCCCAATTTGATTGAAGCAAAAATATTGAACGGAAAATATAAGGATAAGATGTATTGATAGGGTACCAAAGTTTCCGATATTTTTAACTGATTCGCCATTCGACTTTAAACGCTCCAATTAACTGTTTGACATGTTTCCGCAATGACAATCAACAAATCGTAGACAGTCATTGCGCCTTGCCACAATAAACTTAAGTAATCCATGTTTTTCACGTGAACAGTTCTATGACGCTTGCTCGAGAATAGACCCACAAAAAAACCTTTACATTCATACACCTAATAAGAAGAACAAAAATATTCTGTACCCTCTTACACTCATTCAATAAATATTAGTTTTTCTATAATTCTTTTTATTACTTTATTTTGGTATTTTAATAAAAAATGGAAGGCAAGACAACGTCTTCCAGGTTCAGCTAGTGTGATATAATTGCGTTGTAATTACATTTTTTCTGACGGTAAAATAAAATAAATTATTTTATTCTTTCAACCATCTTCTACCTCAACCATTATTTACGACTTTCAAGTAGCTAGTAATTCACAAAAATAACTCTTCCTATAACACCAAAATAAAAGGTCTCAAGAACGTCAATAACGTCCGCCTTCAGCTTACCCAGACATGTACCTACCTCGGGGTTAAACTCGACTCCCGCCTCACCTCCCCCACATCCTAGAAGCCAAAAATCGTGCCACATCCCGTCTCCGTGCCTCCGTAATACCTCGGTTTACGATGACACTCTATCCCACCCTTCCGTGACTTCCTTCACCACCTCAACACCAAATACCTTGATCGAGCCCAAACCTCTGATACCCTACAACCCTTCTTTGAATATTATTTCACCACCCGATCATACCACCCATCACTCACCGTCCACCACCTAATCAACCTCCCACCATATTTTTAAATTACTTTTATCCTTAAAATTCAATTTCAGATACCGTACTAATAACAGCTGTTACACCCCATAGCCTAGTCCCCAGCACCAAAATCTAACCATCTTTACATTTCTCACTACCCGACCATATTCTGGACATTCGTCCGTGTCAGGGCAAATACGCCTGGCCTGTCTATGACCATGGGTTCTTTACTCCCTACACCCTCACTGCTACGATATAAATTCTTGCTAAAATATTAAAGCCAGATACTCGTTCGGCGTGGGTTTATAATACCTGCCTTGTTCTGGTCTTTATCTCTATCCCCTTCAACTCTTACCAGCAGACAATAAATAAATTCATCCCAAATCCTTACCCTTCCAACACAACACACTAAGCCAGACATTCGTTCGGTCGAAGACTACCTGCTCTCGGCTTAACTCTGGTCTTTGTATTTAAACCCACTTTCCGTCAACCAATAACTCGAAAACTTCCATACACCTCAATATACATGACATAGTCCTATAGCAGGATGTTAGACTTCACATTTTGTCCCAGACTTCTACGTCACAAAACATCACAGTAGTATCGCAAAGCGGTGTGAGTAGATTGAGCGAAATGTTGGTTAGGCGCTTCAAGTGTTAGTTATAGTTAGGCCACTTCGGTTTGAGATAAGTGATACTTCCAGCCATCAAGGATGAAATCTAATACTGGCGAAGGAAGCTTTCAGAGGTGCTCCGGTCACTTAGACATCGTTCATAAAGTGACGCTGCCTCCTAGCGTAGCGCGCAACTGCATTGACTTTAAACTCCGAATAAATTAATTATAACACCATAACCTTATAAAATTTAGTTCCTATACACAAATTTGTATAAAATTGTTTGGATCTATTTAACATTACCACGGCAAAACCTTCTAATTTCCATACAATAGGGCGTGAAATCAGGTACTGGAATTTAACGTTTTTTATTTAAAAAAATTCAGAGATTCCTGTCATACTCTAAAAGGTGGTTGTATAACACGCACACATTTTAATAAATTGAAGGCGTAATAATTCAATAATCAAGCTAAACACAAAATTATTTTAAAGTTGGTAATATGTGCCTGTGTTTAGTTTTAGTCAAATATTTTTTTATATCCCACCAAAGTGTAATGCTCTTAAAACAAACGTTGGAGTATTTGTTTAATAATAACGGATTACAAAATTCACCAAAAGTCACCTGTGATGTTTAGGTTTGTCTGGCTTCAAAAGTTATGTCTAATTCGTCTAACTACATTGTAATGAATTCCAGACCATTAAACTCAAAATTATTCACGTAAATTCCTTTTGATGTATACAAAACCCTAATTGTGAACTTAATTGGACCCCTGTCACAGGTCCCTTAGTTTATTGTTCAGAAGCTATCGTTAACCATCTCATCTTAGATGTTTATAATACGTAGTACAGTCGAAAGTTTCCAGGAATAAATTTATGCAGTCATTTAGAGAAAAGGACGGTAAATTCATCTTGCAGAATCTAGTACTATTCCTAGGGGGGAACAAATTGCTTAAGAGATCACCACAAATTGACAACAATGCCGCAGTGGAAAGCACTTAGTATTAAAAGGCTTTTAATGAAATGCGTGCGGGAATTTGTGTTCATTTTCCATTTAGACTGGAATTCTGATTGAGGATGTGCATGTAACTCGTTTGTTCGTCACTGATACCATTACTAACAATACTCCTTACCCAGAAGTAGTACCAACTGCTCCGTGACAAATTTACCCAAAAGAGGCCTTTAAATCTATTGAAAAAATAAAATACAGAAAAGCAAATTTGAAATAAATATTTCTAATTAACTACAGAAAACATACGACTATAACTAAATAAATATCTATAAATATGACGCAAAAAATTAAGTTTAACAGGTATTTAAAAAAGTATTGGTTACACATTTTAATACTCACGAATTACTTGATAGATACAAGGTGCAGCAACATACCTGAAACAAAAATAATCATATAGATACAAGAAATAAATATAACACTTATTATTGTTTATAACTTGATTGGTATCAACCAAAATAAGTCTAATTTTTCAGTATTTTTTGATTAAAGAATCATTTAAATCGAACTTTTGATCAATAAACGTTTCTTAACCGATCTCAAACACTTTGTGTTGGATGAACTGCTTGATCCATTTCTGGTAATGCCAATTGGAGCAAGACATGCTCACTCATGCATACCTATTCACAGTAATAGTTTTAGGAAGCAAATTGGTAAAATTTCCAATATGCCGCCATTTTGTTTCTACAAAGGTTACGGAGCTGAAATCTTCCCAGAATATTTTTTAAACCTACTTTGTAAACTGTGTAAAATTTATTATAACATTTTTGCATGAATGGGTACGTGATATAAAATTAAACGTTTCAACCTCTTCGTGGGACACGGTGTATAAAATTTCCCCCCCCTAAAACGTGTCAAAGGAGTTGATTTATGAACTTCTATCATGGTCCCGGGCTTAACTGTTACCATGCAGGTCATGTGAATAACTGTAAGTTACACAGATATAAGTCAGTCCAAATACCACTTTTTTGGGTTCGTGGAACCTATGACCGGAAATTTCCACTCTCAACTCAAATCCAAAGATATTCAAGAAAACAGCACTTGCTTCACATTTATATGGGGAGATAGCAAAAGATTTTTGTCGTAAATAACATTGTAGCGTTATTTCTAAATGGCAGTCATATGAGATCGGTGCCACCAGAACTGTCGCAGGTGCAACACAGAAATCTGATACAGCCGGTGGAGATTGGAAATGCTCGAGGTCCGGATTTGTATCACCAGTGAGCTGTGAACACCACAACCCTTGCTTAAATAAACGGTATCAATGCACTGACACATACTTCCTCCCTTAAGGAAATTTATAAATGACAATCTGTAATAAAACTATCATATTCTTTAACGTTTTATCTAAATATCATTTAATATTTTTTTTTCGAAAATAATCATCCAAATACTGAAAATAACAAAAAGAGAAAGAAAGATAAATTAACTGTTAGAATTTTATGGGGGGGAACACCATCCCATATCTGACCGTGCACCCCCAATGCATTTTAGTGGGTTTGGTTGGGTGATGTAACCTTACGCTGCATACCTATTTTCATGGAAAACTGTTGGGAAATAAGAAAAAAAACTTTTTTTATTCTCCGTAAAAATAACATTGCGCGCTCACAGACAACGTACTGCGTTTATCATTGACAGTAAATTTAACTTATTCGTAGACAAATAATTCAAAGTACTAATTTGTTTAGTTTTTTAGACTGGTTTCTATGGTGATAGTCAAACTATACTTTACCTTTATGATTTCGAGGAAAACCCTAACCTTTCAAAGCCCATAACTTTTAAACCGTAATTTTACAGCCATTCGGGTGGTGTTATTTTATGTAATAATTCATGCACTATAAGCTATCAAATTATTTAAACTATTTAATCAAAATCGTTAAAACCATTTTTGATAAATTGAGATTTTACATTTAAAAATTCAAAAACAAGAAAACAACGCTTGAAGGAAAGTGGAATATATTAATACATACAAAATTATATCTAAATCGGACCAACGAGGTGACTGTGCCTCCTTACACAACCAGACACACACACACACACACACACACACACACACACACATACACACACACACGCTCGCGCACAAACAACCATGACAGACATCATGTCTAAAACCACATTTTTATTCTAAGGACCCCAAAACGGATAAATCAACTCAAATTCAAAATAACATTGACGTCAACATAATGCTCTCCATTTACTACGTACAAGGGGAGAAAGTAAAAATAAATAAAAATTATATAAGTTAACTGACAAATACTTTCTCACTCTAAAGGCAAATTAAAAAATGTATTATATTTTCATTTTAATATAGAAAAATTCATTCGTAAAATTTTCTTGACAAACTTTCTTACTACTACTAGAGAGAAACCCAACCCACCCCTCCCTTTGGAGGATAAAAAAACTTGTGTGGGTTTTATGGGATGAGGTGACTTCGGGTGCACAAGTTTAGTAAAAAACAGTTGAGGAATAGGGAAGACATTTATTTTATAGTCAACTCCCGAAGAATAACATTCAGCGCTTTTAGACAATGTACTGCGTTTACCACAGACTGTAAATTAAACTTTTTCTGGAAAAGTTAGCTGTAGACTAATGACTTAAAATACTAATTAGCTGAATTAATCTGGTTTTAATGGTGATAGTCAAATTATCTTATAAAATTATCGTTTTGTCAAAAAACCATTTTTTACGTTCAAAAGCACATAACTTTTCAACCATTAGTTTTGTAGACATCAAGTGGTGTCATATTTAATCAAAATTGTAAGAAAGGATTTTGAGAAATTAATATTTTTACTAAGATTTTCAGGTGCAGGATACCATTCTAATAAAAATTTCCAAAGTGAATAAAATCTGGTCTTGAGATATAGCCAAAGATCACCCGTGTACCTAATGTAATGAAAATCGGACGATCAATTTAGTCTCGGGGTCTTTAACGAGACAGCTAGAATGACAGGCGTCGGTCCGAAAATCCCTTTTTTATTCTGGGAGCTTACAAATGAATACATCAACTCTTAACCCAGATTCAAATAAATAAACCCCAATATACCCCCGTCGCAGCAGACCTGCGTACTCAGCGAATTTCCAATTCAATAACATAATAATAATAATATATGACTAGTTTGATCATTATCTGTCAATAAATATGAGTATTATTTGCCTACTCTCCATAGATTAACATGGGAAAGAGTATGCAGGTTTGCTGCTGTGAGGAACGCTGAAAGTAGGTGTTTCTAGCGTAAACAATTAATTTTTTCATCATTTATATCAACTTTCATCAACATCTGTCCATAAATAAAGGAGTTTGCCTATTCACTATATGATTAATATGGGAAAAGAGTATGCAGGTTTGCTGCCATGATAAACACATAAACTATGATTTTTAAGCATAAATGGATAGATCTCAACCACATGAAGCTAAATATCAAGTTTTATCCAAAAATATTGATTGATATGGGAAATATTAATTTTTCCCTATCCTCCATAAGATTAACATTGGAGCCCCACAATACAACATACTGTGTTTAGATTTTTTAATATCTCGGTAACCGTTGGAGATAGAGAAAAACTTTAAGGAACTTAATTGTGTAGTTTTTTAAGCTGATTCCAATGGTGAAATATAAAATTAGAAATTTTTAAAAATTACATGTGAAAAACGCAAAAAACCCCATTTTGGGGTACAAAACCCCCCAAACTACCCGTTCCCATTGACCGATATGTCTGGTTTACGAACTCGTCCGAGCATTTGTAGGAATACACGTCACTACCAAATTTGGTCTCGATCGGACCATTTTTACGAGAGTTATCGTGCTAACAGACACATATATATATATAAATTTTAACGACTATTGTTATTGGACTCTGGGCACCTAAAGAAGAAAAAATAACATGGTCCCGGGCTTAAGTCTCGCCATGAGACCTACGGTAATAGCTTCTTCCCTATGGGAAATTCGCTAATACTATGTTTAATGGGAGACAGTAAAAATTAAACAATATTAACATTGCATTTGGCAACAATAGTATAACTAATGTGGTTTAATATCGAAATGTGTAACATTCGTGATATATTTTATCGACAAAATGATCGCATTGAGTAGTGATAGTTAATTCTGATATAATGTTAGAATGTGGCTGTGTTGGAGTGAGAGCGGTTCGACAGAGAACAATTCCACATAATGGACTGCATAACTATATTGTTTCTCCCTCTATACCGTTTATTGAGTTCCACTCGATGGTTCGGTGTATTTCGTTCTTTTCAACATCAGGGAAAAACCTAATGCAGGAAATTTTATAACGATTCGATAAAAAATACAAATTAATTTACCATTCTATGCACCCTTCTACTTCATACAGGAAATATACCCTATACAAGAAATTATTTTTTTTTGTGTGTACTGAAGAATTATGATTACAGAATCTTGAAAAATCGTAATGACGTTGGTTATTTTATTCAATATCTTTTATTGAACTTTCCCAACGCGTCGTTGTTAACTATACAACGTTTCTGGAGGAGGATAAACTGCCCCCGTTTTCAAGTGATTACCTAATTTACATTAAAAATTGAAAGGTCAACTTACAGCTATTAATTATATCATGGTGTCAATAATACTTATCACGCACAATACAAAATCTATACTATTGCTCCAACTCTCGTTATGCTCTTTAACGTTGTGTTGTTAAAAACACAGACGCGTTGAAAAAGTCCAATAAAAGGTATTGAATAATTATGTCAGCCTTAGTAACAAGACTACAAGATCGCGCCAAAATTATCGTACACTCGTTTCTCATTCATACTTGGCTTAAATACCCACCTTATGGCACAGTTGACAATTTAATAATCTAATCTATTATTATTTGGTTATATTTACGATTTATAACGAAGAATAGCCGAAATGTGTCTTATCTCAATTTCTGTCTGTATTTCTGTAACTTAACAAGGCCTTTATGTAACGCTTATCCGTTGAAACGGGAGAATTCACTTTGTGGGAGTGATTAAATGGAATAATGATGTATTTAAATGGGAATCAGCTGGTCAGTTAGGTCCCAATGACTAAAAAAGTATTTAAGATATTATTGAATATATTAGAAACAAATTGTACTAGATTCAAGAAAAAATATTTAAGACCAATGTATAAAAATTGTTTTCCAATTAAAAAAAATGTAGTACACTTTGAAGCTACTAAAAAATTTCAGGCATTTTCGATAGTTTAAACATTTAAGTAGAACCTTAATGATGGGATTAATGGAAGCCATTTCAGAAATTCATTTTTATCTTGTATAGTTGATAAAATATGTGATTAAAACAATACATTTTCTAAATCCTTCGAAAATTTAGAATATTTTTCTGCAATAATAATTTTTTTAACTTTTTCTCCAAAAAGTGCATCCCTTCCCTAGAATGAAATAACTAGCTGTTGTATTAAAATCAATATTGATGTTTACATTGATCCATTGAATTTAAACATATTTTAAATTATACTGTATTAAATGTTACGTATGTTATTATAATGTAACAAAATGTTTATTTTGAAAATAAATATTCTATATAAAAATACAGTATTTAGTCACACAAGTAAATATCTTTCACCTTAACCGACAGTTTTACTAGTAGATAATAACAATTCTTATCCTTCAGAATAAAAAAAATTGTTTGTCAAGCTAAGTAACTCTCCTATGATAGTAGTATTGAATGTAGATATTCATAGGTCAGAAGTTGTTTTAATTTGAAAAAATCATTTTTCATCAAGAAGCGATCCAGGAAATGTAGGGCATTAAGAACAAAATTAAAATATTTTAATTATTTAAAAAAATTTGAATTGCTCCATTGGACATTTGGAGCCTATAAAAATCCTATACTCAGTGAGATAATCTTGACGATTACATTAAAACAAGTAAAGAAACCTCTTTGAAATATTCACTTTAAAATGTTCGTGAACTGCAGTTAATGCTGTGCCGCATAGCAGTCAAGGTGGTTTGCGGATTGCTTCATTGTTGCCAACTGTTGTAGAACAGCTAACAGAACAGCTTACTCTATGCCTTAATATCCTTTGATGAGATTCGTGGCATATTTATATAATTAAAAAAACTAAGTTATAGATTTATTTATTGTACTATGTTTAACGTTTTGAACAACTTTAAAGTTGTTCTTAATAGAACAACTTGTACTTAATAGACTGTTCAAAACTTTAACGTTTTGAGTCTATGGCATAGTTGTGTGGGGTGGCAAATCAAAATTGCATTCGGCTGTTCAAACTTCAGAAACAAAGCCATTCGAATAATGGAAAATTTAAATAGAAAAATAAGATAAAATATAGATAAAATAATAATAATAAGTAATAAAATAGAAAACTACAGAACATGGAGACACCGGAGGGCAGTGCATGAATGATTGCTTTCACAGGCAGGTGTTCACTTCGTAAACAATTTGCCACGCAACTTTGACAAGGTTTCAAATCCAAACTTGCTCAAAACAAGGCTGAAACGCCTTCTGGTGTCCGGAGCTTTTTACTCGGTTGGCGAGTACTTGAACCACAGATGGGACTAGATCTGGGGCATCGCAAGGGCATAAATTCAGCTCCCTTATGTACAGTAGTATTGGCACTGCTGGGACGGATTTTTTCATTGTTTTCATTGTCCCCTGACTGTTCTCATTACGATGTGTAAACATTTTTGTAAATTTACGCATCCTATGCAATGTTACATAGATAAACAGATTAAAGAGTCCGTTATAACTACACGAAAAGTGCATTCTGTAAACGTACTACTTTGATATCTTTTTTCTCATTTCAATATTTAATAAAACAATTTAATATCTTTGAAAATACTAAAGGAATCTTATCAGTATTACATTAATTTACTCTTAAATCATTTTAAGATTTAATGTTACAAAATACTTTTGTTTGAAACATTTTTACTGATCCAGTATAGGACTGAAACTAAGTTACAAAAAGTAACTACTTTTCGTAGTTTAAACCCCTTTTTGGGGGGCGAGGGAACCCCCAAAACCAATACACCAACTGTGAAAACAATCATTCAAAAATGTTAAGGAGAACAATACTTTCTTGTTATACTATCGCGTAGGTGTGAGAAAGAAAAAAACGTGAAAAATACAAACGAATAGAAATCCATCGTCATATTTAGATTCAAGAATATAAGAGAAAGTTTGTTAGCAATTTACCGGTTTTGTACGTTGTATTGTGTATTTTTCACGAGAATAACGTGTAGACTGTATGAACAAACCGTTTCATTAGCTAAAAGCAGATATTGGAAATCCAGAGAAGGTTGTTCACACTAACACGGGTGTATGGGGGCGTCCGACTAACTGTAGGTAGGGCTGGCCTCTGCTAAAAAGCAAGGATTCAAATCTAACACGGATATTCGGGCTGCTTTTGAAACAGCTGCGTATACAAACTAAACAGTAAACAAACGTAAAATCAAATATAACAGAAAAGGTTTTGGTCCATAAATTCAAAACTAAAGATGTGCTTATTCTTAGTGAAATACCTTAATATTTTTTGTTTTAATTTATTTTTGTATTGATGAAAAACCATATGTCGTCTTATCCATATGACGTCACTAACCACATAACGTCACCGTTTCAAATTTTGGTCTGATGAATTTCCAAAAGCTAAGAGCTAATTGCTAAGCCAAGAGCTAATACAAAGCCATGTGCAAATTATTTCATGTAAAAACTGACATAATTTATCGAATTCTATAACGTTCATCTTCCTTTAACACAAATTCCAATTGATCAGCTGTTTTATGTTATTTTTACGGATATGCTTTGAATGACTGTTTAATGTAGTTGGGAAAAACTCTTTGATATGTTTTGTGTGAAAATCATTATGCCTCAAGAATTTCTGAAGTAAAAATATTTTTGAGGTTGAAATATACGTTATTTGTATAGATTTTCTTTATAACCTTAATGTACTTTTTGGGTTCACTAATTTAAATTGGAACATTTTAGTTCTGAAAGCTACAAAACTTTAAAATTAAATTAGTTTATGATAGTGATTTAAGGGCGACAAAAGTTTGTAGGTGTTAAATCAGTAAAATTAACAAATATTTCCGTTTATCATCGTACCTTGGTATTAATCCGATAAATTTTAAGACATCTAAATAAATATGTTTTAAAATTATCCTCATATATCTGAAAACTAACCACATAAAATAAAATATTGTAAATGTTTACCAAATAAAAATATCTTTTGGAGTATAAAACAAATTTTTTTATAGATTTACCGTGTATTATCGTAGTCGTAGATACTATTTAAGTAGATTAAAACTAGTGTCGAATTTTAAAGGTGAGTGAAAAACATAAGGTACAAAATTGTAAATGTGACACCGGTCTCCGAAGCTTGAGGTCGTGGGTTCGAATCCCACTGTTGGTAAAATTTGCACCTCATTTACCCGTGGTTGACGTGAGGCTTTCGGGAGGCTGCGACTCGAGTAGCGCATCCTGGTCTAGAAAACTAGCACTAAAGCGGTGAAAAACGCGTTATGCTGACCACATGTTGTTCACTGTAATAGAACGTACAATAGCCGTGGCTAGCAGGAAAAATACTTTATAGGAACGTAAAAACCACAGGAAAGAGAAAGAACACAAAAATCGTTAAAATACGCGAAATACATTGAGATGAATTTTATTTCAATAATTAGTTCTTCGTAAAAATCTGCTCAGCCATTAAGAGCAAACAAGGTATTGAGACTAAAAGCTTTTAGCTGCTGGCGCGTTTATGAGTATAACATTTCAGAATTACAGCAAATATTTAAAAATTTTATACTGTAGAATTGTAAAGTACTTACTGTATGTTAGATTCTTAAAAATTTGCCTCAGAAAAACCGGCTGGACACATCCTCCTGCGGGATATTTACAGCTGTTGGAGAGAAGGAATTGATAAGGATAAGAAAGGACATGTTCAGTCCACGTAATTCTTAAAGGAATAAAAGGAATTTCCAAACAAATATAAATCCAGGCTCGGGCCTCGGAATATTCTAAGAGGATTTCCTTCAGACGAGGAAAAAGAGTCCCCAGGATCAGATAGCTATAATTTATAAAGTCCTGTTGTAGTATTATAGTCCCCGAGAGTAAATACTTAATACTCTAATTACGAAATAATAAATGAGGCTGACTATATTATAAAAAACATATTCACAAATATGTGGCAACAACTACTGCGTTTACCATGGAGAGTAAAATTTTACTTTTCCCTGGAACCGTTAGTCGTAGACAATTCTAAATACTAATTTGCTTTTTTTAGCTGGTTTTAATGGTCGGATAAAAAAATACTTTACCTTTATTGTTTCCGACGAAAACGTAACTTTTTTACATTTAAAAACCCATAACTGTCATATTATTTAGTACTCTATGCACTATAAGCTACTAAATTTTAATCAAAATCATTAGAGCCAATTTTGAAAAATTTGGATTTTTCACGTTTTTAGGGGTTTTAGGGGTGTCACGTGCCCTAAAAATAAAAAAAATCGAAAAATATAAAAACGTCTGGAGAAACGTTTATTATATACATACACACCAAATTTCATCTAAATCAGCCCAACGGGGTAAGCTGTGGCTCTGTACACGTCCAGACACACACGGACAGACAGATATCACGTCGAAATTCACTTTTTTATATTCAGGGACCCCAAAACGGATGTATTTTTTTACGAAAACAATACATTCTCCATATACTATTGTTTAAGTGAGACTAATAAAAATAATAATAGCCCCGTAAATTAAAAAACTCAAGAAGTATTTGGTTGATGCAGAATGAATTTACCTCCATGAAGAAAGGAACTAAGAAAAATGCAATAGTTACAAATTAATTATATAATCAACAACGACACTTGCAGTGTTGCCATTCTTCATAAATAAATTCAATTGATTATTTCTATCATAATTCAGTATAAACTACGAAAATTAAACTATGAATTTTATACCGCTATATAATTTTTGTAATGTTGGTAACAAACGCCTAGTTATCTATAAAAATTTTAAATAGGTTGAACAAACTTTAAACTGTTGATGACTTGGGTAATCACTCGTCAAAAGCGCTATTTATGTTCAATTAATAGTTGATAGTGGAAAACCCAAAGGGTGGACTTTGTTCCGAATAAATTAACTTCGTCCACTGAGCCCGATGTGTTCATTAGTGACGTCACTAAGCTGAAATAGCATTCATTACCTAATTATTAAGTTAGAGTCGAATCCACTGCACAAATGTAGTTTATAATAGACCTCGGTAGGGACCGCTGATGACGTACTGTCAATTATGAAGTTTACATGGAATGTATAATGAGCGTTTATGTCAACAAAACGGTTTCAATTAGTTATAAATATATTAAACTTATTTATCTTATTATTATAATCGAAAAAGTGTATTATCCATTTCTATTTCAATGTCTTTAAAATTATTTAATTATTTTTTTAAATTTTCAACTATTTTTAAAGTTTCTAGACTAAGTACTATTTTTGTATATATTAAGTGTATCGTTTAAATAAGCTATATGTCAATTATTGTTTGAATCAGCTAAAAATAAGTCATATAACAAATGTTTCAAAATCGATCAGTGGTTTTATTATCGTTTTCTGAGGAATTTAGAAATCTTATAATACATATGCAAGTTTTGTTTTAATGATCTAAATTATCTATTTATCACACGCAATGCCATTGAATATACTTACTGATGTTAGTTTAACGTTGCTCTACACTAATTAAAATATCTGTAAAAATTAAACAACACGAAAACAAGGAAGTCTTTTTGACTACTCAGCTTGTATTCTATTCAACAGTTCCGGTTTAAACAAGAGCTAGAGGCAGCGGAAAATCCGGTCAGGGTAGCCAACATCAATACACCAGGCAGGTTTGCCAACCTCAGTTCCGGTCTCAGATAAACTAATGACGTCACCAACATGTTCATTGAATCCTCAAACTACTCTATTCAAATTTACGCTTACACTTAACGTGTTATTTTTTACTTAACCAACTCAAAGTCAAATTATATACAGGGTGAATCACGTAAGGTGTCCAATATTGATTCCAGACAAACCGTTGGTCCTACTATGATAAAATAAAATAATTTCCCACTAAACAAACTCCAAGGAATAATGTAAATTATTTTAATACAGAGTGTTCCAGAAAATTAGGGTCACTAGTTCGATTCTCGGAAATATCGAATAAGAACATATGTCATGTTAGGCATTATATTAAAGCTCTCGCTAATATAAACATTTTTGTGTATGCAATCTGTATTTTTATAAAAAATGGAGATTACTCAACTCTGGTTAAACAATTGTATTCCTTATGAGCCAAGCCGTATTTACATTTTCCGGAACACTCTGTATTAAAAAAAATGGAACTATTTTTACGTTATACCTTGGGGTTGGTTTAGTGGGAAAGAATTTTATCATTGTAAGACCCACGGTTTGCCTGGAATCAATATTGGACACCTTACGTGATTCACCGTGTTAAAATCTTCTGTATTTTTGGTACTGTACGTAATTGTGTTCCTAGAAAGTTTAAATCACTGACTATCTAAAAGTCTAAAAAAAATAAACCAGTAGTAGGACTGGGATTTAGGCGTTTCCTGTAGTCCAACTACTTGGAGGTCACGAATTGTGGTTAGTTATAAGTGATGGTCGGTATTCCCAAATTCCCTGGTGTGGATTAATCTCCGCACTGTTGAATACTACGATCATCCGCAAATACCAGTTAGTAATTCAGAGGCAAAATTGTGGTCCAGATCCCTCGTTAAGCTGCAGGTTCCTTAGACGACTGTTGGGCTAATAATTAACAATCCTGTCTGAAGAACATGCCAGCCTAAGTTAGTAAAAGGACCACTAGATTGCGCCACAATCAACAATCATTTCTCATTCACAATTTAAAATACCTAAGTGGTCGCCATTTCAGAAAGGTAATCTAAATATATAAAACAAAGTCGTGTTAGTTACACGCATTATAACTCGAGAACGGCTGGACCGATTTTAATGATCTTTAATTTTTCGGATTCGTCTCTGCTCCGGTCATGCTTTAGGCATATTCAGTTTCCATAAATTAAATTAGTTTCCATTTTATAGCGTTTTAAATTTCTAATGTTAATCTTATGGGGAATAAGTTTGTTTACAAATTTGCTAAAATTAAAACCTTTGATTTCTTAAAACAGCTGTTGGTTTACTGTGCGTTAGCATTATGCTTTACCATCCAATGTATATTTAAAGCTTTCTCAACGAAACCGCAATGCTATTTGACTTCAGAACATGGCCAATCTTAAAATTAACATGTATTTTCTGATAGGTGTTACGAAGTTCGCCGGGTCAGCTAGTAAAAAAATAAAATATCTGCACCTACAGTAACACAGTGAAGGTTTGAAGTCGGATACAAAATATAAGTGTATTTAAGTTGGTAGGTAAGTTATTACTGAGTTCAAATAAGATGAAAAAACATTAGATAGTGTTTTAAACTCTGACTAAGGCGGCGGAGTCTACTTAAACACGTAGCTCACTCCAGATAATAAGCTAGCGCTCCAGAGAGTTTTACAGACAGGAGGTGAAAGCTGCCTTGACAAGTCCTTTGACGCGAATTAATTATGTGTATGTGCACAGCGAGGGATCGCTTACACTGGAACGGCGTATATCATATGCTTAGTGAAATCCATTCACTTTAGAAATCCGCTAATTAATGTACCGTGATGAGTGATCCAACTTAAAATATTATTTGTCGTCATACTGCTTGGAAGTTTACTTAAATGTGATGACGTCAACGTCATCACATTTATTTTCATTACAGGATGAAAAGTAAATGGGCTTAAAGGTAAATCATAATAAAATGATGAATAACCCAGAGTCGAAAATTTCGTTTGGATGTCAAGAGAAAATTCGTAGTGATTTGATGAGCGAAATTGTAAAGTAAATCCATCTTAAAGTTTTTGACATGGATATGCCTAGCTCTGGGGGATGTTGGCGATTTGTAAGATGAAAAATATGTAACAGGTTTCCATAGAAACCATCAGAGCTATTGTATTGAATTTTTAATATAAAGGATAAGAACAGCTGTTTAGATGAAGTGAAAACATTACCATTATACATATCCATGATCTAAATTATTTCCCACAGGGAAGTAAATACGAGCATTTTTTTGTCAGCTATTGATCAAACTTGTAGTATATTACTTTTGTCACATTATTGATTTGGAAATTCACTGAGTACGCAGGTCTGCTACGGGGGTATCTCCTCATGTTTAATCAACCTTCTCAGTCTCTGTTTCTATGCATCTGTAGAGTGGTACGTTCGTTTCACACCATTAGTTAGGTCTACTGAAAGTCCATATTGCCATACGTGTCAACTATCGTTATCCATAGTGTTTTTGTGTCCTTTTTTATGGTTTCTGGGCCGCCTAATTTTATCATACGATTAGTAACGAATTTATTATTTTCCTACTAATTACGAGATTATATGATGCTCTTATTAAGTGTTCTAAAAATGAAAATAAGTTATATTTTTTTATTGTACTTATCTTTGAACCTATTCCATTACAACTGTTGCATTAGATGTTATTCTTCAAACTGTATATTTGTGATATTAACAGGTTCTGTCATCCACCTTTAATTAATTTAATTATTACTGTTACACTGTTAGTCGTTTCGTTTACACTATATATTTCAACTATGAAAACCTTGATATATCGAAGTTGTTAGTTAGAGTACCTTTCATCAATTAGATTAGATTAGATTATTGAAATGGCGATCATACTACAAGGGAAGTATGTCGATGTGATTGGGTGGAGGATGGGGAATGTGACATTAGGGATAAACTACAAAATATTAATGGACTCACATATTAAATTTTACTTAAATCCTGTTTGTAAATTAAATAATTATGAGTCGGTACAGCGTTTGGCACAAACCAACGTACACATGTTTTCCTGGTTCCATATGTATGCAGATTAGGCAGTCATGTGAGTTTTTCCATATGGCAATGTTTTATCAGGTAACAGCATGCAAGTGACCAGTTGCACAGCAATTCACCCTAAATGGAACGGAAGTATCAGTTTAAATTTTACAGTTACCGGTGACCAAGCCCTGCTAAAAAATTGAAGTCATTCTGATGTTTGCAATCACTTCACAAAATAAATCCACTCTAGTTTTTTATTATTCAGACTCCGTTTAACATCATAAATCATACAATTTGGAGCGCTGTAATAATCTTTTCAATAAATACCAATTTCTATATTTTAAAATTTAATATCCCAAAGTTAGTTGTCTAGATACCTCACTAGTAATGGAACTAGTGGCGTGTCCCGTAATCCAGCTACTTGGAGGACAAGAGTCGTGGATAGTTGTGAGCGATGGTCGGTGGATGTAGTGTTCTCTTGTGTGGATTAAGATCCGCACTAGTGAATACTACGTTAATCCTTAAAGACCATCCTCTTTATTAGACCAGTTCGTAATTCAGAGGCAGTGGTTCAAACTCTACGTACAAACGTAGGACCCTTAGATATGTCAATGACTGTTGATACACTAATTTCTCATTCATACTTGGCTTAAAATACCTACCTGGGTAGGTTGTCATTTCGAACCAAATTTTATTCGGTGGTAGTCTACTACTTTGTACACTCAGCTACGACTCTATCAACTCATATTTCCTAGCTTAACTGATAAAAAATGTTTGTATTTACTTCCCTGTGGGAAATAGGTTAGATCATGGATATGCGTTAAGGGAATTTATTCAGTTCATCTAAAACAGCTGCAATACAATAGCTCTGGTAGTTTCTATGGAAACCTGTTACATGTTTTCCATCTTAAAAATCACTAACCCCCCCCAGAGCTAAGACATATCAATGTCAAAAACAAAGCTACACTAAATAAAATGCAATTCAACCTCAATCAAAAGGCCTCATCCACCTTCAATGCCATAAAGTGACCAATTGTTATCGTATTCAGCAGTAACAGCTGTCTCAGCGGTGCAATGCATGTAATGTGATCAGCTGTGGGAGGAGGGGGATTGGAAATGGTCGAGTATTGGTGTTGTTCAACCAGTCAGCAATTGGAAATAACTAGATTTGTTTTTACATGCAATATTACATTTAGATTTGCATACAACTGGAATTATTATTTGGAATATCTGTACAGATCAGCAATGTTATGACGTCAATAAAAATATATATGTTTTGGCACATTTAAAAAAATTGAAAATGGTGTATCGTAGTCTATTTTGTTTATTAAATTCTTTATACTATGGGGTATTGTTGTAGTGAATAGTGCTAAGATTAATAATATTTTGTTGATGTAAAAAGGACACAGAGTATTTAACTTTGTTGGTAGAAAATATTGCAAACTATTGACATGGATTTGCCTTAGCGGGGGGTGCGTGACTAAAATTTGAAACAGTGACGTCACAGTTTTATTACCTATTGGAATAAAACTATGGAAACTCAAAGGTAAAAAATATGAAAACTATGGAACTATTGGATATGTCTAAACATTCCCTTTAGACATATCCAAGATCTAACCTATTTCCCACAGGAAAGTAAATGCATTTATTTTTTATCGTGGTAGGATTTTAACCATTAGTAATTTGTATGTGTTTTATAATGTATATATATGTATACAAACTACACTAGTAGGCTTGAATGTAAACGAAATAGTCCACTGATCACTATGTTATTTTTTAACGAGCTGTGAAACTTTTATATGTGAAAATTCTTGGAATCCATCCAGATACTAAGTTAGCTTGGCGTGTGCGTGACGATTTTGAATATAGGAAATTAAATAAGATGGAGCATGTATTCACAAAAGTATGATTTTATAAGTTTTTTTACACCATTTGTCTTGTATCTAGAAAATACTTGTATTAACAGTGGTCTATATTTATTGTACATTTTTACAAGATCCATTAAAACTTCGATTTTTTAAACTATTAGTTTATTTATCAATTTATTTAAGTCTGGTTACTTGTGAACCATTAGAGATATAACTCTCTAGATATTTTAGTGAGTCGTTCGTTTACGGAGTTGAATGATCAGAACTAGTTCAAAATAGTGCGGACTCTGATTACAGAAACTGAACGCCCAGAGTTTTTACTTAGAGGTCCCAAACTATGGATTTATAAGCGATGGTCAGTGAATACAATATTTCCTGAATAAATTATTATCCGCACTCATCATGTTATCCGCAAAGACCATCCAGGTTCGCAAATTAAAGGTGAAATTGTGTCCCTCAATAAACTGCAGGTCCCTGAAAAGTCATTGGCTGTTAACAGTCCCGTCTTAGGAACGTGTAAGCCTTAGTCAGTAACAAAACTACAAGATCACACCACAATAAACTTACACTCATTTTTCATTCATACTTGGCTTTAAATGCTTATGAATTGAAATGATTAAAAATAGTTAAAAACATTACTCTATGTTCTACAAAATGTAACGGCTTCATCTTCAAGTTAATTAATTATTTTAAATACATAACTCTGTCTGAATTCTGCCGTGAACCTAGTTCTGAAGCACATTTTTGACATGGATATGTCTAAGCTCTGAAGGGGGTGTTAGCAGATTTGCGGAACGCAAAAAGTGCAGCGGAAGTAGTGTTTCAGCAACGGTTTATATTATTTCAGTTATTTTTTACATGTATATGTCTAAGCTCTGGGGGTGTGGGGGGTTATGGAACGCAAAAGGTGCAGACGAAAGTGTTTAACAGAAGTGCCGTCATATGGTTGTAAAAACAGCTGAAAAATTCACATTCTAACCTATTCCCACAGGGAAGTAAATGCAACCATTTTTGGCTATGTTTCGATTGGAGAGCCTGTCCCAGTGTTCTTATTTTTATTTTTATACCTGACTTATAAATCACCCTGAAGATAACCATCTACTAAACCTCCACACTCTCCAACCCAAACCAACTAAACCAAAAAAACTAAACAAACAAAAAATAAAACTACAAGAAATAAAAAAAAAAACAAAATACTAATAATAAAAAAAATTGTATAAAAACACATAAAAAACACATAAGCACAACATAAACTCAACAACTATAGTCTTTACAAACTACACTACAAAATACTAGCCTACACACTACATCGAGTAGCTTCGTGTTACAGTTTTTTATAGTCTTCGTGTTGTTTTAACTTACAGAGTTACATCCAAAACTAACTAAGTTCGGTTTCGTTATTACAAAATACTTTATTTAAAAAATTTTAATTAGGTTGCTATGTTGTATCGGCAGAGAGGGGTAGGGACTATTGGGTTTGTGGTAAGCGATACACCGCCATTAGGGCTAAATAAGGACACGAGCATGAGAGCCTTCAGCTAGTCTGGGTGGTTACATTATGAATCGTTCCTTAAAACTAATAAAATACAATAATACTTAATCTTTAGTTATGTCTTTAACTCGTGTTACTTATACGTTAATAAAACGAATGGTTTGTTTATAAGCTTTTTGACTGCTTTAAACCATTTTGTTTTCAGTTTTATACCGGCTTAGTATGTATTTATTGTGTTGTGTTTTAGATATAAGTTCGCCTGAAGACGGGATCAAATTCCAGATCCCGAAACGTCGTTAACTTTCTTTAACTTAAAATCGTGATGGAAAATGTCCTAAATAATAATCATAAATAATAATAATAAATAAATAATTATCAAGTTAGTTATGACGTAATGTTAAAAACTGAGATTAATATTATTATTAATAACCTCCAACGGTCTCCATAAGTTTGTTAAACTATCTTTGATTGAATAAAATTTGTGAGCTTGGACGACAATAATACTAATGTGGCTGGAAAGTCTGTCACAGATATAAAACGTGATATTTCAAAGTCGTTACATAAAAGTGTATTAACGGGCATAAAATTTAACAGTGAACAAATTCACGACATAAAAGACTGAACTACAACGTGACATTACACATTCTTGCGTTCACGTTACTCGCAGGTTGTAGCATTTCATTCTTCCTTCGTGAAACTATTTTATCCATCCTATAATTTGCAGAAGATGCTGCTCCCATAATCCTAATCATTGATTTTAATCACATAAATACCCCCGTTGCAGCAGACCTTCGTACTCAGCGAATTTCCAAATCAATAATAATATATAACAGATTTGATTATTCATTCAAGATTAACATAGGAATAAACAAGTTTGCTGCTGAGAGGAACACTGACTAAAAGTAGGTATTTTTACCATAATCCTTTTTTATTTTGATCATATACAAAGTTTTATCAATATCTGTCCATAAATGAAGGAGCTTACCTATTCTCCATAAAATTAACATGGGAAAGAGTATGTTGATTTACCGTTGTGAGGAACAGTGAAAGAATGCATTTCTAGCATAAACAATTTTTATTTTGACCAATTATACCAAGTTTCATCAACATCTGTCAATAAATAAAGGATTTTGCCTATTCACTGAATGATAAACATAGGAAAAGAGTTTACAGGTTAGTTGTTATGATAAACACATCAAGTATGATTTCTAAGCGTACATAGGATGGGGACCTCAACCACAAGAAGTTAAATATCAAGTCTCATCCAAAAATATAGGTTAAGTCAAATATTATTTTTTCTCATCCTTGGAGCCCCAAAATACCTTTTTACAATTCTGTAGAAATATTGTTATTTATACTTTTTCTTCCTAACCCATCATTATTAAGATTTTTACAAAATTTTAAATTATTAGGTTTTAAATAACAATATTGATTTGTGAGTCCATAATCCATACTATCTATTTTATTGGGCTCATCACTCGCCTATTTTTAATTGCAGCAGGAACTGGTCAATAAAACACACAACACGCACAAAAATTGATCCAGTCACAATTTACCGACGTTTCGCGGGGCCGAAACACAAATAAACGCACGTCTTCAGGATTAATCCAAGACGAGGGTTGAACATCTAACCATCTAACCACAAGACATGGTTAGATGTTCTTAAAACCCCTGATCGATTTAACGAGCTCCAGACACAATTAACAATAGGTCTCACCTCAATAAAATAAATAGTTTAGTAAAATTTTTTTCAGCTTTACACCGGTCCGCATTATGTACATCTAATCTTGTCGTGTTCTAGGTTCCAGCACACCTGAAGACGGGCTGAGTTTATACAAATCGAAACGTCGAGATACTTTGATTTTACTAATCTTGATGGAAAATTTCCTTGGTATAAATCTAAAAAAACTCACCACCACTAATAGTGAATTTTATACACAGAAGAGGTTGGTAGAGTTCCGAAACACCCTGCATATAATTGAGCACGACACGCAAAATCTGGCGTTACGGTGTCACCCGTGAGGATTGTGTGTATTGCATTAGCCGCAGCGTTGTTGAACAACGCACATTACACAACTTGAACACGGGACAGACGCTACTTAACAGGGTGTGACATAATGAACCACCAACCTCGCTGGAGTCCCTAACTGATACGAATTACTATCCGAGTAAACGAGCTACTTAAGTTTGTTACCGAAGTTAGCGTTTTCCCAATTATTCGCGACGAGTCCCGAGTCGCTACACTCAAGGTATCTAAAAGTGCCCACGGCACAGCAGACCGCGTACTCAGCGAATTTCAAAATCGATACTACGAAAATAAAAATTTATGACAATTTTGATCAATATCTGTCGATAAATATGAGAGTTTTCCTATTCTCTGTAAGATTAACGTGGGAAAGAGTGCGCAGGTTTGTTACCGTGAGGAACACTGAAAGTAAGAATTTTTACCATAGTAAACTTTTATTTTGACCAAACACCAATTTTCATCAACGATTACTGGAAATGATTGAGAAGTAACTATATTTTTCTGGAAGTATAAGAAAAAAATACTAAATTTGATTTCACAGAAATTGACTTTACCAATAATTTAACACTTTAACCATCTGTTTACGACCATCGTGTAACCAAAAATGCTGTTACAAAATTAACATTGTTCATAAGGGTCTGAAACGAAATTTTTTACCAGTTAACAGAGAGACTTTTTAAAAATCTATTTCAGATATTTTTTAACTCATTAAGTACAAGCAAATTAACAATTTTGAATCGTAAAAATAAAATTATAAATTTATTTTAGATTTAATACTGGACTTAGTACAGCATAGAATAGATTTTAAAACTTAATCTGTAAGCTTTTTATTGGTTTTAACGAGATTATCTGTCGTAAGGTTGAATAAGGCACGGGCGACGGCGGAACATCCGGTCAGGTTGACCAACGTCAATACGCCAGTCAATATTGCCAACTGCGATTCCGGTCGCAGATAAACTGAGTTCATCTCGGCTATGTGACGAAAATGCCAACGAAATGATTCATTTCTGTTCACTTTCTACCAGAAATTGCCTTCAGCTTAGTATATTTCTACCGAATTTCACCTCCAACAATTCAATCACATACACATATTTCTAAACTATTTAGTGGGTCAATCCACGTCTATATTCCTCCCTGCTATGTATATGAACAAGTACATTTTCTAAAAAAAGATGATACTAAAGCAATATTTTTTATATTTGTTAACCAAATCTCTTTTAAGTGTATATTCAATGTTTCGTTGCCAGGTATTTTGACATGGATATGGCTTAGCTTTGGGTGGGGCGGGATGTAGGCAATTTGCAAGATGAAAATTTTAAACAGGTTTCCATAGAAACTACTAGAGCTATAAGCTAAAGTATAGAACTTTTAATATATAAGAATAAGAACAGCTGTTTAGATGAACTGAAAACATTCCCTATAGGCATATCCATTATTTAACCTATTTCCCAGAGGGAAGTATTTTCACATAGACGATTGCTACGAAATGAAAAAACTTATTTAATCAGTAAAATTGCAGGTATTCATGTATGAATACCTTCCACTACGTTAATCCACAAAGACCATCCTCATAATTAGACCAATTCGTAATTCAGGGGCCGTGGTTCGGATTCCACGTTAGACAGTAGGGCCCTTAGTTGCCATCGGCTGTTGGGCTATTAATTAATAGTCCTGTCTAAGGAACATGTCAGCCTTAGTCAGTAACAAGACTACAAAAAGATCGCACCACAATGAGTGTAAAAGTAAATGAGTAAGTAAGAGTGAAATGAGTGTAGGATGACTCATTTCTCATTCATACTTGGCTTAAAATACCTACCTGGGTAGGTTGCCATTTGAATAATCTATCTAATCTTATCTATAATAATAAGAAAGCGAAATAAATTGGATGTAATATATTTTGGAAGCCCTCAGAGGTAACTTACAACAAAATAAAAAACATTTATTCAGGAAACCGATAAAACTAAAATATATTAACTATCCAAGGAAATTTCTATTAACTACATCAATGAGAATCGTATAACACTTAAGAATGCAAATTCAAACCTAAGTAACTTCTGAATAAAATGTGAGTACTTGAAAAATAATAAGTCCACTAAATGTGTCATCCTGGAAAAATTCAGTATTTATAAACTTAAGTGTTTATAATAATTTACTCGCAGCTGATTGCTGGAAAGAACGATCAGAGATACTTTTTCCACCATCAACTTTTTCCGGGAGAAGTTTGCAATTCAAAACTCGTTTAACAGCTAACAGCTGTCGTTCTCAATTTCAGATGTGATTTTGTTTTGTCGCTGTCAATTTGATTTACCCACGAAACATTTTTTCTTTCTTTATATGAGAGTAAGGGTCAGATTACGTTATGTGCCCGCAACGCAAATCTTGGTACATGGTCAAAATAAAAATTGTTTACGGTAAAAATGTCTACTTTCAATTTTTCTCACAGCAGCAAACCTGCATTCTCTGTCCCGTGTAAATCTTATGGAAAATAGGCAAACTCTCTATATTTTATAGCCTTATACACATCATACTTGTCATATATTAATATTGTCACATTATTGATTTAGAAATTCGCTTTTTACGCAGGTTGTTCTTGCTTTGTATACCTCGTATTTTTCGGATATTGATGATTATTATACCTGAATTATCTCTTGTATATGTACGTTGTTCTGTGGTATTTGCTTCTTATTTATTTTCTCCGTAGAAGGTACAGCATTTTATTTGAATGAAATCATTTATATTAAACTAATCAGATTGTATGATATATTTTTTGAGCATCTCGTATTACTTAAGCATAGAATGAATTTTCATTGTACCTGCAAGCTTCAATCGGACAGATTACAATTTATATTTTACTATAGTATTTTTCACGTGTATTATTTGTTTATTTTTTGTTCATCATGTTGTGGATAGTATGTAGATTATTGAAGAGATTGGCTTGTCTTTATGTTGATATCTTTTTTTGATGTATTTTTAGTTTTTATATCTTGTGTATATTGTATTCTACTGTAAATGCCTATGTCCGTTGGAAAAAAGTAAACTTGTAAATAATATTAATTTCCAACTACGGTACTAAAAAGTAAATAATTTTTCTGAAGTGACTTAAAATAAACTTAGTAGTTTTAAACGCTCAGAAAGTTTTCAACTCATAATGCCCAAGATTTGAAGAATCTCCCCAACCAAAGAGAATTTAATCTCAATTAAAATCAATTTTAAAGAAAACGATAACTTTAAAGTTACTATTAACTGTGATCCTAGAATATGTATGGAGTTTTTTTACTCCAATCAAACGTGAGTTAGAGAGAAAGCTGTGTTATGGGGTTCGATTTTGCGTATTGTGCAACCGGAATGTAAGCATTCAAGTTATAACATAACTTAGTTACCTACACGCCAGTCCGTAACGTAGTTAGTGACAGTAACAGTGTTACAAAACATTTACATGTGGACATACGACACGGACGTCTATGATTCTGGATTATGGCATCAACCTACTGTCAAACACATACTACATGATACGTTTTAAAAGCAATTAAAAAAAATTGACGTAATATGTTAAGATCGTTGAAAACAAACACTTTAGTCACACTGCTGCAAAAACTAACGATTTAACCCTTAAAGCGCTACTGAAAATCACACTCCCTGCTCATTTAGGTTGAAAAAATCAAAATTATATTTTCCCAATGTTATTTTTGGATTTAGGTAGCTTGAATAAAGTAGAAAACTGAGCTTCATTTTTATTTGTTGAACATGTTAACACTATTTTTCAGGTATCTAAAAAAGTTATTTTTGCCAAAAATTCTTAGGGCTTGAAATAAAACTTGTAGGCTTACATAAATGACCGAAAAAGTGAAAAACTACTTATTATAAACATTAAAACAGTAGAAGAACCATGTAAATAAAGTTAAAAGATATCATGAGCATTACCACTAAACATAGTTTTGCATCGTATGATACGCCTCGAAACAGTCATAAGTCCATTCAGGGACTCATCAAATTCCGGATCGTCTGGATGTTTCACTTTTCATTTTATTATTTAGATTTACAAACATTCACACTACATTATCTGTTTACTTCTCAAACACAACACAAATAAACACACGTCAGTGGATGTCAACAAACAACGATTGGAACAGTGAATGCGTTTGCCTATTCTCTATTGGTTTAACACGGGAAAGAGTATGCAGGGTTGCTGCTGTGAGGAACATTGAGAGAATAAATTCAAATACATAACAGAAAAGTACATTACTTTACGTTTAAACCTGTCACGATAGTTATGATGACGTCACTAGGAGTGGTTCTACGTTTAAAGCTAAATATAGATTCGCCAAACCAAAACGGTGGCTAAAGTGGGTGGTCGCGTTTTCTTCATTAAAATCAGTAACCTCATTTGAACCTTGTGGTTGGTGGTTTGGTTTTGGTTTGTCGCAGAGGGTACTAGATCAATAGGAAAATGTCCATGATTTGTTCAATTAGATTAGACAACTTATGGATATTCACTAATGGATTGACTGACGTTGTCCTGTCCCTCGTCTTAAACGTTAATTATCTGTAGAAATTGGACCTTTATGACGAAGGTTTTTATTAGAAACCTATTAAAATACCTAACGTCATTTATATACAGAATGGTTATAAAATCCCTTTCCCCTATTATTATTTTTATTTTTAAAAAATGCCCTTTGGGAAACCTAACCTAAAGTATCTTTTGAAGTTATCGAAAATGTTTTTTTTTTATTTATCACAATTCAACCAATCGATAACTTGAGAGTACGTGTATTAGTATGATTTCAGAGATGTTGAATATAGAAGCTGTGTTCAATAAAAATTTGAATTCGTTTTAGTTGAAAGAGAAAAGGTTAAATCTCAAACTATTATATAACGGGCATTTATTCTTAGAGTTAATTATCTACAGATAGTTAAATTCTCATAATGCCATAAAGTGTATATTTTTGGTTAATCCTTGAGAGGTATAAACAAATAAATTCGATGGTTTTCCCACTCTCGAGCATGTAACGCATGGCCGTGAAAAAAGGCAAGGATTTTCTAATTCTAATCCAAAAATTGTCATTGTTTGACCTTGTGCCTTATCAATAGTCATCGCAAATGCCAAGCTGATTGGATATTGTAAACGTTTGAATACTATAGCCGAATCTGAAGGAATCATTGGAATCCGTGGTAGAGGTACAATTTCACCTTGAGATATTCCACTCGAAGTAGTGGCTTTAAGAATGTTGTCCATAATTTTGTTTACTAATAACTACACAATTTTGGCACATTCAAATTTCGAAGGAAAATTATATGTGAGCCACACCTTCTCTTCTCCATTGCTTAGACCACACTTCTATGTAAAACTTTTTAACATCAACACACATATTATAAATATGTAAATTCATTGTTAAACATGATCTAATTGACCAAATTGTGAATTTAAACCATTCTCAAATCCCCTTGAATACACACAAACAATTTCATCAGAATCGGACCAAACCGTTTAGAAGGAGTTTGATTACAAACACCCGTAGATAAGATTTATATACAGTGTCCCGCGATGAGGTTTAAAGGTTTTATTTTATATTAGTGCCAATTCATACACCGAACTTTTTTAAAAAACACCCGTAGATAAGATTTATATACAGTGTCCCGCGATGAGGTTTAAAGGTTTACTTTTATATTAGTGCCAATTCATACACCGAACTTTTTTAATTTTTTAAAGAAATTTCGCGTTCCTCTTCTATTGATAGTTTTAGTTTCTCATCATTATTGAAGCTATGAGTATAAACCTTTTCCTTCAAGTAACCCCATAAAAAGAAGTCACGAACAGTTAAATCTGGTGATGGGAGTGACCAACCCAACGGTCATGAAGGTTGTCATTTAGTAATTGCTTGACTTGATTTGCGAAATGAGATGTATCAACATGTTGTTGGAAGATTGCTTGATACATTTCCTGTGACGTCAAATAGGGCAAGATATGTTCATTTAAAACTCGCGCATATATATCCCCAGTCTTATTGCCCTAGAATGTAACAATAAATTTTTTTTATAAAAACAAAGACACTTTTTCAATAATTTTAAAGTTATATTATCACTTACCAAATGAATGGTATCTGCCTTTCAGGTGTCAGTTTTGATAAATATTCCTTACAGGAACCGGTTTCGGTCGTTAACCGACCATCATCAGCCTTCTAAACAGGTATCACATGACACAAATTCTCACCGTCGGTGTTCGTCAAGATAACAAATTTTAACAAATCTTTTACACAGACACGACATATATTTCCCCTGTTTAGAAGGGTGATGATGGTCGGTTAACGACCGAAACCGGTTCCTGTAAGGAATATTTATCAAAACTGACACCTGAAAGGCAGATACCATTCATTTGGTAAGTGATAATATAATTATCTAGGTGTCCAGGCTTTCAAAATGATTTTAAAGTATCGTTATTCAATATACCTCCATTTTGTTTCTACGAAGATTAGGGAGCTAAAACTTTCCCAGAACATATTAAGAACCTACTTTGTAAACTGTGTAAAGCTTTAAAAAGGTTCATGAATGGGCAAGTAATATGAAATTAAACGTTCAAGCCTCTTCGTGGGACACTGTGTATATTAGGATATTCATTAATCTTCAAATGAAAAAAACCCACTGAGTGAATCATTGTGAATCAATCCATTTAAGATTGGTACATATACTATATCTTATCGCATCAGTATTGCTATTAACTATGCCGCAACCCAGAACATTGGACCGTAATTTGTAATACACTCATAGAGAACTGAAGTATTTCAAAATATGGAGATCCTTAACATGTATGAAGTGAATTTCTGAACAAGAGAAGCTGCGCTGGACCGGGGACGACGTTAATTATGCGTAATGAGCAAGAGGTTGTGGCGGAGGTTAACTAACTTGACTAATTTAAAATTCCCATCTCGAGTGAAAATGTTTTCCCCGGCTAAACATCGACAGTAATTCTATTTTTAGAATGTTGTTTCCAAAACTGTAACAAAACTTTTAATACACTAGTAGTAAGCCAGTATCATTGTTATATGGTTCTATTATTGAAAATGAAGGACGCTTATTGTATTCGAAAATAAAGTTTTACGCAAAATATTCGGTCGAGTAAATGATGAAGAATTAAAAGTTGAAATTCTTAAAGTCTTTACCGTCTGCCAGATTATTATTATCAATTAATTTTCTTAATTTTTCACATATTTCTTTAGTTTTAAAATAGACTCGGAAGTTCTTGCTAAAAATTAAAGGATTATTAGAAATATAAAAGGAAAAGCCTTATACTGATTGTCAAATACTATACTTTTAAGAAATCAGTAAAATCCACTCACGCGTTTTAAATTTAATGACATAAAAGCTTAGCTGACGTGTTTTATTGAATTTTCCAATCATTGCTGCGATAATGTCATTTTGTAAGAAGGGTGGGAGAGAACTAATTATCTGCTTTTCAATTTAGATTGATGATTTAATCACCATTTTTAGTTGTCGATCGTTTAAAGTTTCAATTTACGTTTGTTCTCTTTTATTTTTATTGCATTATACTCAAATGGCAATATCATTTCCATTAAATACCATACACTAATACTATACTAAACTATCATAAAATATACAAGTAGAATGGCGTGAAAATACAACTCTTCCTGTATAATATTAACCATACAATAACAAATGGAGTGATAGAGTCGAGTTTACGATATGTGTTCGATCCTACTAAGATATTATGTGTTGATGAGAAAAACAGTGTGCTTAGCCGTCGATGGAGTACGGTCGTTCAACAAGGAGACTTAAGAGTCAGCATCAGTGGTAGCCATCTTGGATTTTAGTCCCGTAAGAGCAATGTTAAATTCTGGCGGAACGTACCTTCACTTTGGCGTCTATAGTGGCGTTAATTATCAAAGTATCGATGTAAGACTTTGAAATTACATTGATGAGATATGGCTCAAGGGAATGACCTTTTCAATATGTTCAAAAATTTAACTTGATATAAAAACAAAACAAACAAACAAAATATTCAAAAACAAAATATTTCTGGATTTTTGTTTTTATATCAAGTTAAATTTTTGAACATATTGAAAAGGTCATGCCCTTGAGCCACATCTCATCAATGCACTTCCAAAGTTTTACATTGATACTTTGATAATTAACGCCACTACACACGCGAAAGCGAAGGTATGTTCCACCAGAATTTAACATTGCCTTTACGGGACTAAAATTCAAGATGCCTACCATTGATGCAGACTCTTAATAATTAAGGTTTGTCTAGAGAAGAAATGGATATTCTCCGGAAGGGGGCAGGTTATCTCCAAGAATCTGAATTTTTGGAAATCAGGAAATTATGGTTCTTACTCATACGGAAGGACGAGATGCAAGGAAAGTAAATAAGTAAAACATAACTAAAAGAAACTCGTGATAAATCTGTAATCCTATTACATTCGAAAAATTAAACTGGTCACTTTCACCCCAATCAGGGTCAGTTAGTCAAAAGGTAATGCATCGAAATCAGTAGCTGACGACTACTGTCAGATCATGAGCGGTCACCTCTGGCTTATGAGCCTAAGTCACCTGGCCTGGAGCGCCGCTACGTCACCTCGCTGTATTAATGGGCCAATGGTATTTGCCATTGGCCCATGATTTTTAATTAAGTATTGGGTAGTTGAGGTTTTATAAAAGTGTGAACTGGAAGATATGAAGATGTAGTCACCTAAAGATTGGGATTTGACTGGGATGGTGGCGTCATCCTGTAATCCAGCTACTTGGAGGTCACGAATTGTGGATAGTTGTGAGCGATGGTCGGTGGGTGTAGTGTTCTCTTGTGTGGATTAACGTCCGCACTATTGAAAGCTACGTTAATCCGCAAAGACCATCCTCATAATTAGACCAATTCGTAATTCAGAGGTCGTGGTTCGGATTCAACGTTAAACTACAGTTTAACGTTATTTAACTAATTGCCATCGGCTGTTGGTATATTAATTAACATTCCTGTCTCAGGAACATGTCAGCCTTAGTCAGTAACAAGACTACAAGATCGCGCCACAATCATCTTACAATCAACTCTCATTCATACTTAGCTTAAAATACCTACCTTGTGGTATGGTCGCCATTTCAATAATCTAATCTAATCTAATCTAAAGGTTATGCTAAAGCACTTTGTAAAGTTCAATTTCCTGCTGTTTGTTATACGATAATCCGCACAATTGAGACTTAAGACTACCGTTGTATGGAGACTAGTTGGTTGGAGTTAATCGCAAATGATTCTAACATAATCGGTGACAAATAAGTCTTCTATTTAGTGGATCATCAGACATTTATGAAAACTAGGAATACCATTAGACTCAGAAGAGAGCCTTGGGGAACAGCTGCGGTTTGATGGAGAGCGAATCCGGAAATTACACTCTTCAATGCCAGCCGTGTATATAGTCCTTGAGTTAGGAGAGTAAGCTAAGACCTGCCTTAGTTTACGTAAGTTTCACTTTCAAAAAATTGGTTAGAATATTCTTTGTCAATTGAGTATGCTGTAAATATGCCTACCTCAAATATCAGAAACTTAGTTTCCACTATGAAGAGTTTTTAGTCTATGATATTTTTGGCTATTTTACACGTTTTATATTCCAGAGAAGCCGAAACAGGTCTCGTCACAATTGCTGTCTGTCTACCTGTCTTTCTGTAACGCTGGGAAAAGTATTTTTGTAATTTTTCTTCTTGAAAACGGAAAAGCCCTCAGTGATGAAACCTTCTTTTCATTATTCTATATCTTTTGGCAAAGCTTATTATTCTATTTAAACTTACCCCCGGCCTATTGAAATAGAGTAATGAGTTCCTAAAAACTTAGCATTTAGCGGTATTTACAGAATTTTTTAACTTTTACAAAACACGTTATCTTTTGTATGATTTGAAAAAAATAAACGACCAGCTATAAAATTAAAACAAATCTTATTTTGTTTAAATCGATTGTTCATTTTACTTCTGTTTCAAAACAACTATATTGAAAACGGGGTAGTTTAATCAACTCTCGACGCGTACAGCTAAATACAACACAGCTAAATATTAATTTAATAAATTTTTTTTGTTTTGGGATATAAAGCTGTTACAACATTATTCTTTCTAGTAATTCGCCTTATTTTCTCTGAAACTTTTTTAACATTAAAGGTATGGTCACAGTAGTGGTCTGATCTTCGTGTCGTGTGGTCCTACTTGATCCTCTCCGCTACCTCTGAGGCGGAGTGTTAGTGTCGTTGAGTTGAAATTTTCCAAATGTACAAAATAGGCTGAGTGTTTTATTTACTATTTAATTCTCTCATTTATATTTTTGTGCTTTTTTACCGGTTTCTTTTCTTTACAGCAATAACCCTTTGTTTCTAAAAATGTAAATATCGTTACACTTGAAAACGGGAGAAGTTTAACAAACTCTCGAAACGTTGTTTAGATTCTGAACACAAGTCGCATTAGGAAAGTCCATCTAAATATTAATTTAATACTAGCATACCTGGCGCACGAAATCGTGCGCTGTCAAGGATACAATCTGTCCAGCAATAACTATGTTTAGAAACTAAGTTTAGATTTTCCCAACAGATTTTCATTTTGGTTATGTTTTGGTTTTGTGCAAATAAAAACTGGCGTTTTATTGCCAGCTTGTGACGATGTCTTCATTAAACGAAAAAATAAAGAATCATGTTTAACTGTCAGATTTTATTTGTTAATACACCACTTCCTTAAACAAACAGCTGATTTCTCGATCGTCGGTATTTACCTCCATATTAATTTTATGGGGAAAATCACGACTTTGACCCCATTATTTTCCATGTCCACGGTGAATTTTCAAACTTTTTTTAATTGATGGCAAAACTACATGCTAAGACCTTTATAACGACACCTTGGCCATGGTGATTGGTAGCACCACCGCTCCAAAACAATTATCACAAAAATAGGCCTAGTGTATTAAATATATAAATTACTATATTAACATAACATAAATTTTACTAACAATACCAACTTTATATTTAAAATAATTTTAAATTATACTAAATCATGGAGCTAAGAAATTCTTTCTTCTTTCTATTAATTTGTGATTTTTTATTAATATTTTGTTATAATACACAAAAACAGTGGTTTTGTGTCTGCTCAACACTGATTCATAAAATCCGTACGATAGATTACGTATAGTCTTACTAATAGTTTATTTCTATAAAATTAATTCTTGTAAACAATACAGAAATTATAAACAAGTAACAGTTATCTACAAACACTAAAACATTCATGCTATTGATCTATAAGTTTTGAATAGTTTATTTGTTAAGCTGTAAAAAGTAATGACGTAATGAATGGAGTGTTTTAATAAACCGGAATACATCTCTCCCAGAGCTGCTCAAACATCACATAATTATTGGTCGATAACTGAAGTGGAATGTAAATCTCCTTCCCTAAACAGTCCTTTGTCTGAAGGGAAACTTTGCAATTCAAAGTGCGTTCAACAGCTGCTGCTTTGAACACCGATAAACTTTTTGATATTTGGTCTACTCTTTACACAATTAATTTCAAAAAAATTTTTACGACTTATTTTTGAGTGGTTGTCTAATAAAGTATTAGACCCGATAAATAGTTTAACAGTAAATCATTAAAGATTAAAAAAAAATATTTCCTATTTTTGTAGGAAAACAAGTATTTAGTATATACAACTAAGTAACTGCTCTAGTATAAGGACTAAACTGAAACATCCTGCCGGAGCCTTTTTCCTTCCTCAAATTTCCTATCCCTAGAATCCTATTTTATACTGCATGTTTTATAAATTTAAGCTAAAATTTTTCCAAACCTGTGTAGATATGCAAGATGATAAATTAATTGATGAAAATGATTTATTACTCCTAACAAACTCCTTATGAAACTTACTGGAGGACGGGTTTTTTTAAATTTCAATTTTTGAAATATTTTAAGCGGTTATTGAATAGGTCGATGTTTGTTTGTGTTTAGTAAATTTTATGTTTTGAGAAAAATTATGCTTCAGTGATTGTAAAAATTGCCAGTGTACAAATAAAATGAATATAAATATGAGAATTGACGTCATCCCAAATTAACTTATCTTATTAAAAGTATTACTTGTCTGCCAATAACATTTACCTTTTTTTTACATTGATATCACTAAGCTATGGGGGCAGATTTGTGTAACGCAAAAAGTACAGCGGAAGTTTGAATACCGTTTCTATAGAAACTACCAGAACTATTGTATTGATTTTTTTAGTGAGTGTTTAATGGAAATTCTGTCATATGCTTATAAGAACAGCTGTTTAAATGAACCGAAATCATTCCCTTTAGACATATCCATGATCTAACCTAGTTCCCACAGGGAAGTAAATCCAATCGTTTTTTAAATGGTGACATATCTAGGTAGGTGTTAAAGCCAAATATAAATGATTGCGGCACGATCCAGTAGTTCTGTTACTGACTAAGGCTGACATGTTCCTTAGACTCCTTAAGGCTCCGGTCTACCCCTGCCACGCGACCGAAATGCAAGGGTTTACAAAAAGCCGTTTCCCTCTTTTATTACTGAAGGTAGTATCAAAGTTAATGTGTCATATGAAAGAGAAAGAAATTTTGTGGTCTGGGAGGTGCATTTAGAACCTCTGCAAATGAAAATAAACAGTAAGGAAGTGGCATTGCCTAGGGACAGCGAAATGGCAGCAAACCACTCACTGCGTTCATAATAGTGTTAAGTGTTGTGTTCACAATATCAAAATGAAATGCACCTTCCAGACTACAAAATTTCTTTCTCTTTCATATGACACATTAACTTTGATTCTACCCTCAGTAATAAAAAAAGAAAACGGCTTTTTGTAAACCCTTGTATTTCGGTCGCGCGGCAGGGGTAGACCGGAGCCTTAATAACCGAGCAGCCGATGCCATCTAAGGGACTTACAGTTAAATATAAGATTCCAACAACTTTTGCCTCTTAATTACTATCCAGTGTAATTACGATGAGAACGAAGTATTCAATGGTGTGGACGTTAATCCACCTAAGGAATATCGTATCCACCGAGCATAGCTCACAACTATCCAAAATTCAATTCAAGTTCAATTAATGACTATGCATAGACGTGGTACTCATTAAAAAATCTTTCGTCGAAATACATTATTGAGGACGTTCTAACAGTAGCCTCATTCAAGTAGGTTTAAGATTTGGTAAATATTAAGACATTTAAGTACAAACAACGACCTTCATTAAGATGTTTCGCTCGCGTGGTATGAAATAGTCGTGCTATATAGTCTCCCACACAAAGAAGTGACCGAGCATTGTGCCCTGAAAGGCAGCTGCCACACCTCATTAGCAAGAATATAGCAGATCTCAACCCGCTCCCCTTTCTCCTTCATAAAGAGAACTTGGGCCTTTTGTTTCTTTGCTCATTTAATGGGCAGTGCTTGTAATTCAAAGAGGAGTCTTGAAACCGACTTGATTTTACGCCTTTGAATTTCCTCAAACCTATTTGTTACTCTCCGGTTAAGTAATTCCTTTCAATTTAAGGTGGGAATAAATTATCTTCATTAGGCGCGAGGAATTCTTACAATTTTCATTTACATTGGGTTGAAATTTCATTTGAACCGGCATTTTAAATAAGGGTAGTTTCATATTATTTAAGACTTTTGGCACTATAAACTGTTTAATCAAATTAGTTAGAGCCATATAAGAAAAATTCGGGAGCGTATTTAAAATTAGTAAATTTAAACACTAAAACTTTTTTTCACTATTTCGATGTACCTATTTTAGTTTTAACTAACAATAGTATAGTCTGTTTGACTGGGCTTATTTAAGCTATGCATTGAAATGAAAGGAAATAATAGTTTATTCCCATCGGTCAAACGTACAGTAAATACAGAGTGACATTGAAAATAATAGTAACAGCTACAAATAAAAATCAATAAAAATTTAGCAAGGAATTTTTTTTAGGTTTTTACGCAAAATGCCTGTGCGTAGACCGCTGTTGTTATCAATTTTAATGGTGAATTTAAGTAAAAAGTGAACTAAACAATTAACTAAGGTAATAATTTGTCTTTAGGATTGGTTTTCATTGTAAGAATGATTTGAACTATGTTTTTTGTTATTGGATTGACAAATTATTGATCGTTTATTTATGTACTATTTTATTGTAATACGTTGTGCGTATTATAGCTCAATACCATCTTCATTCTTCGATAGCAACAACCATTTGAATTTAAGAAAATCACTATACTTGGTGAAGAAATCCAACGTGTTGAGGTGGAGAAAGTTTGGGTCAAGGGTTGTGCCTGTTGTAGTTGGGTCCGATAAGAGACTCGACTTTCTCCATTCCAATAGTGTGGAAACACGTAGTGACCTGTTTGTTTTTTTTAACTGCAAGTGAAGGTGAGTTAAATAAATTGCTAAATCCTTAAATTTCGAAATACATAATGTGATACACAGAAATAGTTTGTTGGTAGCTTATAGATATAGATAGTACAAACTGTCTATTTTGTCTTTGTTTAATGAATCTTGTACAGATTTTGGATTTAAACCTGGATAAATTCTTAACAGTCGAAAACCAGTAAAAGAAAAGCTAGGTAGTAAAAATCGAAAACCAGTAATAATAATTATGAAACGTCTTCCGCAAAGGATCTGGGATCAATTTCAGATCGTAGTCCGAGTTAGTAATATTTTAATCTTAATTAGTTTCTCGTCCCTTAACTAACAGTGATAATCTTTTTAATACTGTAAATACGTCCTGAAAGAAATCTATAACATAAAATACCCCCGTCGCAGCAGACCTGCGTACTCAGCTAATTTCCAAATCAATTATATAATAATAATATAAGACAAGTTTTATAAAAATCTGTCCATAAACATGAGAGTTATTTGCCTATTCTCCATAAAATTAACATGGGAAAGAGTGTGCAGGTTGGCTGCTGTGAGGAACACTGAAAGTAGTAATTTCTACCATAAATAATTTTCATCTTAACATTTATACCAACTTTCATCAACATCTGTCCATAATAAAGGAGTTTGCCTATTCCCTATATGATTAATATGGGAAAAGAGTATGCAGGTTTGCTGCCATGATAAACACATAAACTATGATTTTTAAGCATAAATGGATGAACCTCAACCACATGAAGCTAAATATAAATTTTTATTCAAAAATATTGATTAATATGGGAAATATTAATTTTTCCCTATCCTCCATAAGATTAACATTGGAGCCCCCACAATACAATGTACTGTGTTTAGATTTTTTAATATCTCGGTAACCGTTGGAGATAGAGAAAAACTTTAAGGAACTTAATTGTGTAGTTTTTTAAGCTGATTCTAACGGTGAAATATAAAATTAGAAATTTTTAAAAATTACGTGTGAAAAACGCAAAAAACCCCATTTTGGGGTACAAAACCCCCCCAAACTACCCGTTCCCATTGACCGATATGTCTGGTTTACGAACTCGTCCGAGCTATTGCAGGAATACACGTTTCTACCAAATTTGGTCTTGATCGGACCATTTTTACGAGAGTTATCGTGTTCACAGACACACACACACACACACACACACACACACACACATATATATATATATAAATTTTAACGACTATTGTTTTTGGACTCTGGGCACCTAAAGAAGAAAAAATGACATGGTCCCGGGCTTAAGTCTCGCCATGAGACCTACGGTAATAGCTTCTTCCCTATGGGAAATTCGCTAAAAGACTCATTTGATCCCAAACTAAGTTTACCGCCTGTTTAAATAAATGAAGGACCGTCATTTCTATCTCAATGTCCAGACTGCCGTGAAATCAAAAGCCCTAAATTAAGACCCGAGTTACAGATTGGGCAGAATAAGGTTCTGCAACAGTAAAACTTGACACTTGGAATTTACGTCAGGAGAAGTTAAGTTTAAATAAGCAAAAGTTCAGACGCCCTTCGTCCTCTGAGGATGGAGGGGAGTTTGTATTTCTTTGGAATCACATGATTACAAAACTCCACTCTTTATCACGTTACTTTGTAAAATAAAGTAATTAAATACAAATTTGCAAATACATTTTAGGATATTAAATGTAAATAATTGTGAAAATCAAAATATTCAAATTTGTTTGGTAATACTAATGTTTTATATTGTATACCGGTATATGTAAAAGATTTACGAATAATGCGTTTACGGCAATATAATTTAACATTAAAATACCGGGAAACCAAACTTCGCTCGGATGGAATAGAACATGAAATATTTAACTAGGTTACTAACCTATCCGTCCAGTCAGTTCATGTAGTGTTGTGCGACTATGCGCATTTCGAAGACAACGTCTTCATCATCAGATGAAATGTTTCTTTCAAGCTAAACTAAATAAAACATTTATCGTGTTTACGAATTTGACTATGAAATATACAAACAACCTAAATCAGTCGATTTTGGTCAAATGCAGCTGTAAAAAATGTCCATGACGAAACATGGACACTTTGAAGGACTGTATGACGAAAACCGAATCTTCCCAAGCCTTGAAACCTTCGTTAATCAATTTCTCGAAATCATAAATGCTTAGACAGAAAACAGATTTTGTCCGGACAGTATTTGTTTTAATCATTTAACAGATTGCAAACATTTCTTGAATTATTCATTGCATCTTTTGTACAATGAACTTACATAAATATTACGATAAAAACGAACGGCAGAAATTGTAGCAGAGGTAGATAGATGAATATATGTTATAAATTCAATAGTTAAAATCCATGAAACCTTGCTACTAATTATGAACAATAGGAATTTGTTCCTAAATTAAGTTGTTATTTTAAAAAGTTTTTTTCAGTCTTGTCATGCACCTATTTTAGAGTATTTACTTGAAAATACCTAATTTAAGTAATTTAATACAAATTTTTGTGGGTTTATGTTATTTAGATTGTTTTGGTGGATATATCCTATCACCACTAGTTAAATTAAGTTTAACTAGATTAAACTCAACATAATCCAAAAAGTATTTTTTATTTTGACATTGATATGTCTTAGCTCGGGGTGGGGTGTTGGCTATTTGTAAGATAAATATTTGAAACAGGTTTCCATAGAAACTACTAGAGCTTGTATTGAATTTTTAGTATACACGAATAAGAACAGGTGTTTATTAGAACTTAAAACATTCCCCTCAGACATATGCCATATGTTTGTTTTGGAATTTTTCAATTTTAAGGCAAAGTTTACCCCTAAAAATCCACCAAAGGGTTTTAAATCCAAATATTTGTTAAATTAATTTAATTAAAATGAAAATTTAAAGAAAAATTAAAATTTCTGTTGTCTTTAAGAATAAATTTCTATATTTTTTAGATCTTTAAATGGCGGATAAATGTTAATTATAAGCATTAAAATGAGCTTAAAGCCTAACAAACTGTTATTTTGAATTTTTAATCTATGACCTAAATTTTTAGAGAAAATTAAAATTTACCCAATTTTATTATTATCTATATTTCAATATCTTCTTCATTTATTGACGTTTTGCGTGAAACTTGTTATGCAGCGTAAGGTCATATTGTACAATAAAACTCATGAAAAATTGTCTTACTAAATTACCTTTAGGATAGATTAGTTGGATAAATATTTTAACAATTTTTTCTTACAGTCAGAGAGTGTCTGAAAAGAAGGTGTGTATTATTTAGTTAACTTTTGAAGGGAATATGTTCGTTCCCTGACACCCGATTTTCACTGAGATCATTTAGTCATTGGTGGATCACGTAGTGATAGGGTAGCTACAAAACGTCACAATGGATGAAATCTGTTACCAAAGCAAGTGGTTGGGTTACATGGCGTCATTAATTACAGGTTAAACAATGGACTGCTTGGGTCTAATTAATTACTCTTCGACTCCGGATTTTTGACAATTTTGGAAAGTTTTTTAAAGAATAATACCCCCTCTACAGTTTTACGTTAAAACCAGAGTCTTGCAAAAACGAGTTTCTAGCTAAATTATTATTTAATTCTAGAGAGTTCCCTATTGGTTTTAAAATCCCATTGCAGCAGACATAAATCCTCAGAGAATTTCCTCATCTATAATAATAACCTATTCAAACCATATTCTTCAAACTTTCCCCTCTCGTTTCAAAACCCCACTAGATTAAAATAAAATTTCTTTTTAAAACGCTTTAAATGAGGTATCACTCGTTGGGGCGCGATTTCAAAGTTTTCACTGGTACCAACAATTTCCGATTTAATCGTGATGGAAAGGTTATCTACGCCGTTGACTAAGCCTGTATGATTATAATGGTGCAAATTAAACATAATTTGTTTATTACATTAATCTTAAATATCCAAGTAACCTAATTTTGGGGTAAAATCCCTAGAACCATCTTCGAGTAGAGGTGCATACATTCATGCCTACCTCGTGCCTCGCTTTCGAGCTTAAACCCTCAAATCAGTATTAAAACGTATGTAGTATATTTCATTTCGAACCATCTTACGAAATTGTTACTGAAATGGCAACCTGTCCAGGACCAGGTATTTTAAGCAAAGTATGAATGAGATATGAGTGTAAGATGATTGTGGCGCGATCTTATAGTCTTGTTACTGACTAAGGATGATATGTTGCTTGGACAGAACTGTTAATTAACTGCCCGACAGTCAATGGCATATCTAAGGGACCTACAGTTCAACGTGGTGCCGAACCACTGCCTCTGAACTACGAACTGGTTTAATTATGAGGATGGTATTTGCGGATTAACGTAGTATTCAATAGTGCGGACATTAATCCACACAGAAGAACACTACACCCACCGACCATTTCTCACAACTACTATCGAATGTGTGCGTGTATGTGTCTACAGAAACAAACACTCATACATTTACAGTTTTGAACGAATGGTGATTTCATCCGGCGACTCACAAAAACGTGGTTTATGCTTTCCAACAAGAACAACGGTAGCTCCATTAAGTTCGCTAAAATAATGAAAGGAGAAAGAGTTGAACAGTAACTTTTCAGAAATCGAAGACTCGTTTCAGTTTGTCTGAGTATTACTAGTTACAAAGTGAATAATGTCGATCCTGAAAGTTTAGGAAGATTTAGGCTGACGTTGTCTTTGAAAAACTGATATGATTATCCAGACTCAGCTGTTTATAGCAGATGTTTTATGCATGAGCTAATTTCCAGAATAAAACAGAATTTCTTGTTTCTTTGTAAGAGAACCAATATATATATGTTCCTGCGTTCCTTTGATAAATGATTTTCCTCAGCATTCTTTTGGAATATTATTTTATTCTTCACTTATTTTTTTGGATTCCTAAAAAACTGTTTCACTATTTTTACTCATATTTTATTCTGTTTAAATATACAGTGCGTCCATGAAAAACGTTTCTGTACTTCAGTGAGTGATTAGGTACATTAAAAGGTAGAAAAAAAGTTCCAATGGAGGTATGGCCTAAAAAGTGTATTTTCCCAGATATCCGCCATTTGTATTATTCAAAAAACATTTTATTTAAATTATTTTTTCACGAATTATTTTGAAATTTATTATCTGTTTTACACTAGTAGATTACTATTATTAAAAGCCCTAGCACGATCCAAGCTCAAAATCCAAAATGACGGATTTTTCAAATTTTAAAACTAAAAAACTTTAAAAATGTAAAAATACAAGAAATTTAATGGAACAACTATTTTAGGAAATGTTATTACAAATAGAATGACACCAAAACTTTTAAAATTGAATTATACACAACTGAGATCTGTTTGAATGTAGATGTATGTATAAAAGTCTGCAAAAGAGAGGCTACGACATCGGAGGACTTTTCAAAACGTTTTCATTACACTGAATACTATTGAATAACTATTAAAAACATAGAACGTTTAAAGCAGTAAAAAAGGATTTGTCTTTGAAAATTTGTGACGAGTGGACGTGTTTAGTTTCTTGTGTGCGTAACTTTTGGTGAATGGTATTGTGCGCAAGGTTTTGACTGCTTTAGTTTTCACCTTTATACCGGCTTAGTCTGGATTATGTACTAATCGTGTTATGTTTCAGATACTGGCTCGTCTGAGAACGGGATCAGATTCCAGATCCTGAAACGTCGTGAAACTTTTAATTTAAATCGTAATGAAAATTTTCCGCAAAAAATCCAAATAACATAAATGCACCATCAATTATAATGAATTTTACACAAAGAATTCAGCCTCTCTTACAATTTTTTTTCTTAATTTTGTTATTGACACTTTCGTCGATATACTATCAAAAACGCATCAAATTTTATACCGATACTTTTGTTTGTTTGTTCTTATTTTGTAATATAATTTTTTGTATAAGAAAGATTTTTTGTCCAAAAAAATAACAGGAAACCCTATAAAAACCATAATTGTAACGAGAAAGCCCAATGTAACGAGCGAGAAGTGGATTAGGGCTGCAATGTAAAGCGATTCTTTTACAGGGCTGATTGCTGATTCGATTGACGACAAAGGCCGTGAAATTGGATCAAAAGCTCAAGCAAACACAGTAGTCATTTAACCTGACAGTTCAGAATGACTACCTATGAATAAAATAGTTCTGAGTGAAATGCTGTACAAGGTTATTCAAAATGAAATAAGCTTTTACTTAAACTGAAAAATAATAATTTAAGAGGATTTGCTATCCTTAAAAAATGTTCTGATTTTTTCATGTTTGATAACAAAAATTTGTATTATTCTAAAAAAAACTATTGAAAAATTTATATTTTATAAAAACCACTCACTAAAAATTGTGCATTTTTGCATCATATTGTAGGTATTTAGGTAAACTTTACATTCATGTATTTTACCATTGTGTTGTAAAATAAATTAATTTGAAAATTAAAAAAAATATTTATTTGCAAAAGCTAATATCCGGATAACATTCAAAATACAATATCTCAACCATTCTATTCTGAGAGAACCGTTGGTTCTCTCAGAATATAGAAGTCCTGAAAAAATAAACTTTCGGATAATCGACAGCGAATTGTCATTAAGTGAATGTATGTGTAAAAAGATTTGAGAAATCTTTAAATATGCCACTAAAAAATTCAGTATCATATTTGAAATGCATATTCTCTTATTTAGAATAAAATTAAGCTATATTTGGAAGAAGAATAATTCATATTTTAAAATTTGTATCCATTTACGACAAGCAAATCCCTCTTAAACCTTTAATATTGGCATTCATAGACAGCTAATGAACTAAAGTTTTACTTTATCAGCTAATTTTTTGACTCATTGTTGTCACAATACCCTCATTTTAAGAATCAAAATGGTAAATAATAATGTTTAAAAACCTTTTTTGTGCTAGAAACTAGAAAAACCTCAACCAGTTCCTGTATTGGAAAACCGGTTTATGACGCGTTCCCAAAAAAATACGTTCAAGTTTTAAATCGAAAAATATCACTTTTTCCTAGTTAACTCGAAGCCTGTTTACCTTTAGCAATAGTTTCGTAGTACAGTAATAATGCAAACCCGCTGGAGTCGGACCAAAAGCTTAACCATAATCAAATAGTGCAGATCGAAATCGCTGTAATATTTTTACAGAATTAACAGATTTATCTAGTTAATTAGATTGTTATTCAAACATTTTCATCACGTTAGTGAAACAAAGTTTCACGACGTTTCGCGAACTGGAATCTGAAGAGGTAAGCTGGAATATAGAACACGACAAGATCAGTACATAATCTAGACTAAGCCGGTATAAAGCTGAATAAAGCTGAAAAACAGCAAAAACTGTGCTTCTTGAGGCCTTGTGACTTGTGAACGTGTTTAGTTTCTTTTGTTCATGACTGTTTTGATGCTTAATATTTTTGTAGATTTTTTGACTTCTTTAATAGTATATTTTATCACTAGAACGAAAAACGGGCGTTTTTGATACGAGCACGTTTAACAGAGGCCATATGATGAGCTTTATTTCGTAATACTTCAAATAATATGAAACAAACTTGTAAAACAAATTATTACCTGATTTAGAGTATCAATAGTTGTTGACCATTTTTTTCACTTTAAACTTATCAGCTGTTACGTTGTAGCAGTTCTCTATTAATTCCTGATTGGTTGTTTGGGTAATGTCAGTGTTAATTATTATAATCGATAGTTCAGTCTCGACCATTTGATAGTTCCATTTAATAGTCGATTATCAGTTTCATAATTGATATCCGGAATGTCATACACAACAGATCGATAGTGATTGTTGCAGTTACTTGATCAATTATTTACAATCGAATGCTGACCTCAAATCAAAAGTATTATCAACAACGACCTTTTGCGTATCTAAAACAACTGTATTTGATAGCTGTGTTGAAGAACTAAAGTTGTTATTTTTCTCCCTAGGACATTGTTGCAACAATGTGTTTTAAATGTTTTATACCTTTATATGTGATATCGATTCCTTAAAGCAATATCGAAACGTAAATTTCGATCTTATCCGATATCGACAATATACGAACGTCCCTTGTACAACGGAGCACGTGTAGCAAAGTCTAACATAACGTTGTGTTCCTACGGGACTGGAACGTTTGGTTGTGTAGCAAATCACTAAGTTACTGCTTTAACTTCTCGAATGGGACTTTGGCGTAGAATTAACTCCGAATTGGGAGTCATGATTTGAATTGAATCGTTGGCAATCGATTCTATTGTCACTTTCACCGTGGTAAATTGTTTGTGTTTCGACTTCGACTATGTTGCAGCAATATTGAATTGAATCCCCTCATAAAATGATTCGAAATACCCTATTATCTGCGCCACAAAAGTAATAGAACATGAGGTTGTCCGACTAATTTCAGAAACGGCTTTATTAATAATAGTTTTAACTGAAATTATAACCTACCAAGTTAGAGTGTGAATGAGATGTGTCCTAGTGGAGCCCTAATGCGGGACACTGAATTTAAAAGTTAATGCTAACTTTGGGAAAAAATAAAGCAATTATTTGAGTTACAGCAAACTAACATTTATTGTAAGTGAAATGAAATGAATACGCATGGGTGTTACCTATTAAAAAAACTTGGTCTAACAAAGGATTCAGCAGCTTATGCTACAAGTCCAAAATTTGTTTTAAAAACAAAATAGCTTTAGTTAAAACTTTGGAGGTTAATTTTGTCTCACAACATTTTGAGATTTGCCAGAGATCATGCGTGTAATTGAAACTTATTTTGTAAATAAAACGTTCCACATTAGTTGAATATAGTTAAAAAGAAATTCTTAGCTCACAAAAGCCGACAAAATTAAAAGATACAACAAAATCTACCTTCTGAAAAATATCGGACTATTTTAATAACGCAGAGCGTCTTTAAATAATGTGGGATGCAAATGTATCAGCGGAGACTATTACAGAGAAATGCGTGTGACGAGTTATGAGGAAGGTCTTTGGGATGAACTTAATACTCAATAGTACGAACGTTATTCCTTACTGTGGAATATCGTATCCACAAGTCATCGCTTACAACTGTCCACAATTCGTGACCTCCAAGTAGCTGGTTTAAAAGACACGCCAACCCAACTGATTTTCTAGCATACCTATACAAAAGAGTGTCAAAAGGTTTTGGAAACGTTTTTTACTTTTCCCTCCCAGACCCAAGGGCTCCCAAACTTCAATGTATTTCTTAAAGGGAAGTGCAGTTTTCTCAATAACCTAAAAACGATTAACCAAAACTAATCTCGAAGTCTGAAACATTGTTGAAGGGCTATGACGTGAACGTGAAGTTTTGAACCACTTTCGATGTTTGGGCTCCTCCCCATTGACCTTTCTTATGGACCTTACCATGTCCTATTTTTAGACCTTTAAATTATGTGTTCGAAGGTCGGAGGAAAATTTACAACTTCAAATTAAATTTAAGTGAAATCTTTGGATACTATTTAAGGTACAATCGGTATAAAAATCGATTACATAGTCCTAAAACCAAACTATAGGATCATTTTGAACTGTATAACAACCTTTTAACCCTAAAAAATATTTATAGTTGTAGGATACATCACGCTGACTAGGCTGGTAGAATACTCACAAACTTTAAATACTGAAGTCGTAATTGACACTTCTCTTACCTGAAAGTAAAAGAAATTTATTAATATCCTAGCCTGAAACATCAATAATAATACTTTTAATCCAATTCGGACTAAATTAGTAGGACACTTAAAATTAATATTCTTTAAAATAAAATGTTATTTTACCTTTAAGTTTAATTTAATTAAATATTATTAAAAAAATGAAGTTTAAGATTTCAATCATTCCAAATAATTGTGTATAGTTAGAATTATCTAGAACCTTGAAACAGACTTTTACAATAACCTAATTTTTAATCAATTTAGCACAACATCAAAATGAAGATGTCAGGAAATTTAATTTTTTATTTAGAAAACTCGTCATCTATGTAAATAAAATTAAAGTCGTCACTGCATTGCTTGGAGTTACATGATATTTTTGGTGATTTTTATTTCTCACGCCCCAAAAAAACAGATTTGGGCCTTAAATGAATTTCCGTCAGCCTATCTTTCTATAAAGCTGAAAAAGGTATTCATTTCGAATTCTTATTCATGAAAACAAGAGCTCCAACTATGAGTACTTATTTTTATTATTTTATACTCTTTGGAAAAGATTTTTGTTTACTTTTAACTAACCCTCAACATATTTTAAGCTGTCAAAACCCCCGTTTTTAATTAGATCAACAAATTTTACTGAATGATTTTCGTTAAACTTGTGATCAATTATACTTAACGGAAATAAATGACCAGTTGTCAAACTGAAATAAATATTAGTTTGTAAATTGATCAGTGATCTTAAACCTGAACTTAGATGGATTTTAGTAAATATAATTAACACCTAACAGTAATTTAACTTAGGATGATATAATGAAGATCTAATAGTTAATGAACATTATTAAAGTTTTGAAAAGTTTGCTAGTTACATCCCTCAAAATATTCCGGGGACGTCTTCCGACGAAACTGTGTTCTAACTACAATCCCAAGTTTAACCGTATTTCGATTAATAATAAATTTCATGAAATGGAAAAGTTTAGCGAAATGACCGAGGGGTATAAAGAGTTTCGGAGGCTGAGCAGCTAAAGGGACGATCTCTGGAGGTCTTGCTCTTTCTTTTGGATCAAAATTGAATTTTATTTATGTTGGTTTTAAAAAAGAAAATAGACCGAAAACTATTTTTCTCCCGTAAAAAGTGTTAACATCAATATTGAAGTAGTAATTTTACAATTCTGCGAATTAAAACAAAAATGGGCTACATTAAAAATACCCTACTTACAATGTAAATGTTATAACATTCTCAGTATTTTAAATAATGAGGAATATAATGAGTATTTTGATCTGGTTTTCCTCAATTTACCAACTGCATTTACATTACTAATGTTATAATAATAGTGTTAGTACTTGTATAATCAACAAGTGAATATTCTGGAGTCAGATAACTATTCATATTGGTTGTTGCTTTAGGAAGCTAGTTGAATAAACCCTTCCAGATATTTATTACGAAGGTTGCAAAATAAAGGTTATTTACAAGATGGAACATAATCAATCACAATTTGTATGTAATCTGCAAGCCGTGTTTATTTTTAAATTCCTCCAACCCGTTTACACGACTTGGTGTTATAAATCTTTATCTGGTATACAAATAAGATATTACTTTAATTTTATTAAATTTTATATTATTATTAAATATTATTAATAATATTATTAATATAATAGTATTAATATAATATTATTAATATAATATTATTAAATTTAATTTTTAGCAAAACTTAGAAAAGTTTGTCAATCTCGGTCATAATTTGTTTTAATGAGTCAGTTTAAAGTAAACAAAATCCTTTTCCAAAAGGCGTAGGGTTATGAAAACAATTTTCATCATAGTGGGTGTTTATTTTCACGGAGAAGTCTTCGTTTGGCGTTACAGAAAGACAGACAGATATTGAGACTTTTATTTACATGTAAATTAATATTTTGATGATGATTTGATAGTAATCTTTTTTATTCCAAATGTTTCTAAAAGTAATAGAAACATATTTACATATACTATGTAATAAATATTACTCCAACCATTTTATGCTTAAAATTACTTATTGTGAAAAACAGCTTTTATCTTGGCGTCAATCAAATTAAAAGCTAAAAGCCTAGACTCGTTCATGGCATCGTAAGTCGTGGTAAAGTACAATATACATCTACACTAAGGGGGTGTGTATCCTCGCTAGAATATCACCGTAATAATTTTACACTATACGAACAACAAAATTTGGTTTAGAATTTTGCTTACTTCAAAACCAAAAATAAAATTATTTATTTAAATTATTATTGCGAACATTTTACATAACGATAAATAAAACAAAGTTTCACGACGTTTCGGGATCTAGAAATTAATACCGTTTTCCGGTTAGCTGGAACCTACAAAATAACAAGTACGTAATACGGACTAATCCTGTATAGAGCGGAAAACAAAAATGTTTAAGTAGAAAAAATACAATGTTGCCTAAGCCCCTTAAGTGTACGGACGTCTCAATTTATTATTGTATGTTTAGAATATTCACTTGACTTTGCTATCTTCCATTTTTTAATAGAAAATGATAAAATAAAGAGAAAACATTAACAACAAAAGCACGTGAGCAAACCTTCAAATGGAAACGAAGTCGAGAAAATCAAATCTTGTGAAATGATATTACTTTTTACATCATAGCTGAACGTTTAACATACACATTACTAAATTTGGTTGTTGCACATTGGTTGTCAATAGATATAAATATCTATGGTATGTAGAAACTAGTATCTATGGTGCTATATACCTATAGCACCACTCACTTTTTGTAACTTAAAAGTATTAAAATGTTGACAGTGTACTTTGGTGGTGTGGTGTGGTGTTTGGTGGTGTGTTTGGTGGTGGTTGTGTTTTTGTGTACTGGTGGTGGTGATACCTATATCACTAACTCATTTTTTATAACTTAAAAGTATTAAAATGTTGACAGTGTACTTTAAAAGTTGGGTTCAAGTATATTACCTCTAATTGATAGATAATAATCCCCTCATCAACTAACTTTTATACAAAAAGTACTTCTAAAGACAAGGAAACCCTTTTGTAAAAGCAAATATTAAACTCAAACAAAATTATTATTTTTCATTTAAAAATAATCTCCACTCCAGCTGTATCATGTAACCCTCATTTCTCATTCCTACTTGGCTTATAAAGCCTGCCTGGGTAGGTCACAATTTCAAAAAGTAATGTAACGTATGGTATTTTTTGATTCGACGTTTCCACGAATTATCTGGAGGGCTTGCAATTTCGTACGTACAATTTCCAACACAACAGGCTTCCAATTAGGGTTGCGACTGCGTGTGCTGCGATTGTACTCGTCGATACAGATATGACCCAGATACGATAATTTAATGAACGTATCGAATCAAAACCCTGACAGTTGCTACGGTGCACCTGACCGATCGAGTAATTAGTTTTGAACGTCATTCTAAAACCGGATTTATACAATTGTAACTGGAAATGGCAGACTCTAAACCATTAAAAATTTTATTTTAAAATATTTAACTCAAGTACAAAATTTCCACGAGACTTTGAAAATGTTTACACTTGGTACTTGATTGAATTAAATACCTAGAGTTTCCGAAGTTATTTTTTTAATGATTGTAAAATGAGGTAACAGTCAGGTTTGTATTGGAAAAATTCAGTGTTGCGAAAAATTACCTCCTTTTGGGGGAAGTGCAAAAGGGTGAAACATACCAAAATGTATATTTTATTACTTTGTAAATATACTACGTTCTGCCAACCTCACTACACCCAATTTTAACCCTGCAGTAGGCGCGCCATAAAGTATAACAGATTAGGACGCGTGGGCTACTATTGTAGCCCATGCACATTATATTTTATAAATACTATATTTTGAATTTTTTCAAATCCTACTTAAAGTATAAAATTGTGTAGGTGATTATCTGTATGGAAATAAATAACTAGATGTTACAGGATTTTTTTGATTCTCTGTATTTAAGCACTGAAAACAACCCTTTGTTATTACTTTTAATAACACACTTGTTAAATTTACAGCTGAGTACAAAAATCCCTGTTTTTCATACATTAGGCTCTACAATAAAAGGATTTCAAGAAAATGTACACTTTTTCAAAATTTAATTAATTGTTGCACTTACGTAAATGTATTATTATACAGCTTTACCCTTGTTTTTATCGGTTTTCATTATACACAAGTCACACACTAGTCGAGAATGGTTAGGGCAAATCTTGTGCCCAGATTCGTGACAGTATTTCCTCGTTGACCTGTCCCTCTCTCTTCCACACCGGTCTTTAGACCGGTGTGGCAGTCATAGCTGAGTGGGTAGAGTACTGGCCTACCACCCAAAAAACCCGGGTTCAATTCCCGGTCATGACACAAGAAAAAAATTTAATTTCTCAGACTGTCACCGTGCTTCGGAAGGCACGTTAAGCCGTTGGTCCCGGCTACATAAGTAGTCGTTAGGTCACGTTAGAGGCAGTAGTGCGACCTGAAAACTCTAACATTAGACCTTGGCCAGAAGGTTACACCGAACTTTACTTTTTTTCCACACCGGTAGTAGTGACCGTGCAACTTCACATACTACTAGAAGTGGATTCGATCTAGGGATATTAAATTTCAAGAAGTTTTATCCCCCCTTTCAGCTCAACTGACAAACAACAAATCTTGACCATTTCTCTTTTTAAGTGACGTTTGTGGTGAACTCATTTCTTGGCAAAGGAGACCCTTCATGCCCATGTACCATTGTACACATTTAAGCATTGATGGTGCCAATGTTGAGTAAATAAAAAACATGCCCATTTGTCATGGCCTAGTATTTCTTGATGCAGTGTATTTTACACACATCTTGAAGATGTCAACTCTTACTTTCGTATGGTTTTAGAAGGTGATGATCTTAGGTTTTCTCAAATTCCCTGTAGTTTCACCATTTTTGTGATAATCATGCTTATCTTAACTAAGCTAAAAATGATTACCTTTACTCAATTAGGCTAACTTTATCAAATAAAGATCATCCAAACTATTAACTTCAGACAACAAACAACGTTCTTGGCCACTCATAATACTTAAGGTTGCGCGGGCTACAGTTGTAGCCCAAACAACTTCAACAGCAAACAACACGGACATGCTCAGTCTGTCAAGGCTAACAACACACTGGGTATGCAGAAGGGATGACAAACGGCAGCTACCTGTGTTCTACCCCTCCTAGAACAATTCGTAACGGAATGACAGGAGAAACAAAAACAGTGGGCTACAACTGTATCCCGCGCGCCTACTGCAGGGCTAGCAGTTATAAATGGTACTACTTTTGACTAACCTGTATATCTCAATAACAATTTGGTATAAGGATAAAGATTCTAATTTTTAAATTGTTTTGTTATTGGACTAATTCAAATGGTGCCGAGAAACGCCTTTTTCATTATATTCTTTAAAATACATAAAACCCAATTTAGGTTTATAAAACCTTCCTATAACCCGTTTCAGAAAGAACGATATACATAGTTTTCAACTTCAACCCCATATTATCCATTAATGTTTTAGCGTTTTTGGCATTTATTTAAGATATTATATATTGTTGTGATATTCTCTGCCACAAAATCTATTCTTGTTGCGCATAATAGAGCCATGTCGGTCCATAGTGACTCAAATGCAACCCACACGACACTAAATTTTATACAACCTACAAACAGACCATAAACTATGTGAATGTTTTAGCAAATTTCCCTAGGAAAAAGCTATTACCACAGCAAGATCTAAGCGCGGGACCTTGTTACTTTTTCGTTTTTACTCGGCCGAGTTCATAATCCAGATATATTGGTCAACCAGAACAGGTAGTTTGGGGATGGGAGGTTTGTACCCTAAAATTGGGTTTTTTGCGTGTTTGTGTATAATATTTCAATATTTTACATTTTACATAAGCCATTAGAGTCAGCTCAATAAACTACACAACTTATTAGCATTTTGGTGCTCCAATGTCAATGTTATGGAGGATAAGGAAAGTTAAAATTTCACTCATTATCCTATATTTTTTACGAAACTTAATATTTAGCTTCATGTGGTTGAGTTCTATCCAAGTGTGCTTAAAAATCATAGTTTATGTGTGGCAGCTAAACTGCATATTCCTTTCCTATGTTAGTCATATAGAGAATAGGAAAACTCCTTATGGAAAACTCCTTATCTATGGACAGGCGTTGGTATAAATCTTGGTATATGGACAAAATAAAAATTGTTATGGTAAAATGCCTACTTTCAATGTTTCTTACAGTACCAAACCTGCATACTCTTTCCCGTGTTAATCTTAAGGCGAATAGGCAAACTTCTCTTATTTATTGACAGATATTGATCAATCTTGTCATATATTACTATTGTCATATCATGGATTTTATTATTGATTATTGATTTCCTACTTCGTTTTTCATCCAATAGATCGCACTGCTTTATTGTCAGATGGAGTCATAATGGCTTGCGCGTGATCGTCTTGTTCTCACCGTCACCATACTATACCGGATGCGGATGCCGGCCACGTTCGTCGCCAGCAACCGGAAGGAAGTCACCCCGACGCGGAGACCGTGCGCTGTGAATCTGCTCTTCTTCATACGACAATTCTACTAATGACTAAGGACTAGAAAACGATATCAGGAAGCTGACACATACTTTCTCTCTTAAAAAGTGATTTGAATAATAGACCTTTATAATATTACACCATTTAATGGTTAGTAAATCATCATTTAAAAAGTTCATCGTTAAAAAACTGTTATAAAAAATAAAATTGTTTGTAAAAAGTTGAAAGTGTGATACCCTTCACCCATCTTACACACCCTTTCAAGGTATTAACAAAATAGTTGTTTGGGTTTACGGGATGATTTGATCTGAAGCGGAATACCAAGTTGCACGAAAAACTGTTTAGAAATGAGAAGGAATTGATTTTTTGTAAACTCCATAAGAAAAACATTAAACGCTCTTAGACAACTGTTCTTAAAACAAACAGTAATTTTTATATTTACTCTGCAATCATTAATTGACTAATAATTTAACAATTTTTAATGTTTTAGTAGTGACATTTTTCAATGTGCGACCATTTTGTTCCTACAAGGGTTACGGAGCTGAATGTATAAAACTTAAATTTTCTACTTTTTAAGCTGTGCGAAGTTTCAAGATGGTCGTTGCATAAATGGCCAATGAAAAACAAAAGTTTAAACCTCTTCGTGGGACACTCTGTATATTTTTTATTAACAGTATGTAGTATATAGGAATGTTATATGGGCATGAGGGATGGACACTAACAAAGGCACTGGAGAAGAAGCTGCAGGCATTTGAAATGTGGTTGTATCGTCGCATTCTTCGAATTTCTTGGACAGAAAGGGTGAGGCATTCTGAAGTATTAGAACGAATTGAGACAACAGTGGAGGTTGTTCAATGTATTAAGATACAGAAACTTCAGTATTTTGGACCTGTGATGCGAAACGAAAAGTACAAATTTCTGCAGTTGATCGTGGAGGGCAAGATTGAAGGAAGACGCCGACCTGGAAGAAGAAGAACGTCCTGGTTGAAGAATCTGAGGGAGTGGTTCAACACTGATTCAACATCCCTGTTCCGAGTTGCAGTCATTAGAATCCAGATTACATTGATGATCGCCGATCTTCGTCGCGGAGCTGGCATATAGAAGAAGAAGAAGAAGTATGAAGAAGAAAATACCCATACGTCAGTAATATAACAGACGACGTCATCGTATACAGTTGTAATAACAAGAGTTGAGTTTATCCAGTATATCTAGTGCATACTGGTTTTCAGAATGTAATTAACCTCTCACACATGTTATCCTAAACAGCTGGCACGCTGATGCTTTCCTACTACGATAATACCGCCCTATACTGGATTCAAAATGAACACAGGGTAATAAAACTAGCTTAAGATAAACCTACCAAATACCAAACGGTTAAGGATATATTACCAGGATTACAGTATTACCTGTTAAGGGTAGTAATGTTTGTAGTATTTAGTTTTAAGGTGTAATTCTTGCTCATATTTGTAATAATGACTTAAGTGATAAGTTTTTAATCATATATCCAACCCATGTTATTATTTAAAACGAATTCTAATTGTGAATACACTCCAAACCGAAATTTTCACTCCGTTAGTACAGAAGCGTTACAAAAAACTGGTTTAGCGTTACAGAAAGACAGACTGACAGAAATTACGACAAGACCCAGTTCTGCTTTTGTGGATAAAAATAAGCAATATCAAACAATCGTGAATAAAACGTAAGTTCTGCGTAGCCAGACAAAACAATAATTTCATTTATATAAATTATTATTAAATTGGAGGAAAGGCGTAGAACTGGAAGATCGAAAACCGTACAACGTGTTAAAATAGCATCGATTTGTTATCGATTCGACAGTAAAATAGATTTTACTGCTTTAAAACATGAGCTTAGTTTTTTTAGACATACGTCTTTGTCCCTATCATTATACTGTATTTATAAATGAGGGAGCCAAGACACTGAATACTATATGTCTTTGCATCTGTTCTTAACATAAAGAAAAATCGTGAGTCCATAAGTTGAAGACGTGACAGTCATACATTACACACCTGGTTTAGAAATATTGATATTCCTTTGGTTAGGTTAAGTAAATTGCATTGTAGAAATAGTCAAATACGTTCAAGATTTTAAAATCATATCGTCTGTTTGGTCTGAACCCAAAATACAAATACCCGAATATAATTCCTAATTAACCTCCTGGACATTTTATTGTTTTCCCCTACCATATTCAACTACTGAACTCTTCCGCTTTACTAAATAATACCCCCGTTGAAGCAGACCTACGTACTCCAAATCAATAATATGATAATAACATATTACATATTCAAAATCTCTCCATCAATAAGAGATTTCACCTATTCCCCATAAGATTAACACGGGAAAGAGTATGCAGGTTTGCCGCTGTAAGAAATATGATATTTCTAGCGTGAACAATTTTTATTTTGACCATTTATACCAAATTTACCAACAAATGTCAGTAAGTAATGGAGTTTGCCTCCTCTCTATATGACTAGCTACTATGATAAACAAATAAACTATGATTTGTAAGCAAAAATGGAATATTGAGATTCATAAACTCTCTTATTTATTTACAGATATTGATCACACTTGCCATATATTACTATTGTTATATTATTGACAAGCTGACCCGGCGAACTTCGTAACGCCTAACAGTAAATACGTGTTAACTTTCAGAATGACCATGTTCTTCGTTACGGCTTCGTTGGGAAAAATTAGTTATTCTGGGTCGCGGTATAGTTAATAACAATACTGAAACGGTAAAACATATTAATAACATTCCCACAAAACAAATAAATCTGTGTGCATTGATTCACAATTTGTCTAATCCAACGTAAACAAAACAAAAACCTAACTGTAATATTTTGGCTTTTATAGAAAAGATATACAACAGCTGATTATTATAACAAACGTAATATGTATAAACATCGTAAATATTTTTTATTTGTCCGACATAATTATAAACACGTGACTTTTTAATCAGACAGAAAATAAAAATATAAATACATAATCCCAAAAAATCGTAAACTATTAACGTGGTGAATAAAGCTGTTCATTTTGTACAGTACACATTTACTTCATAGTTTTACATTAATGAATGATTCAGATGGCATTGGATAGTAAAGCATATTGCTAATGGAAAGTAAAACAACAGCTGTAGCTTAAGAAATCAAATGGTTTTATTGTAGAACATTTGAAAACAAACTTAGTCCCCATAAGGTTAACATTAGGAATTTAAAACGCTATAAAATGGAAACTAATTTAATTTATATGCCTAAAGCATGACCGGAGCAGAGACGAATCCGAAAAATCAAAGATCATTATAATCGGTCCAGCCGTTCTCGAGTTATAATGCGTGTAACTAACACGACTTTGTTTTATATATTAGATTATTTGGAAATTCGCTGAGTACGTAAGTCTGCTGCGACAGGAGTATTTAGTACAATGAACGACATTTGCCCTTGACCATCTTAGTGCTAGCTTCCTAGACCATGTAGTTTCATACAGTGTTTCGGATGTTTATGTAGTTTGAAGTATTATTTTTTAAACTTTTCACGCTTTGAAGCGATAGTTAGTTTCAACTAATTAGTGAAGATCTCGAACGCAATCATCACTAATTTGAATTGTATTAAGGTGGAATTCCAATTTCTCAGCACAATCACAATGACAGCTAATAGCTAGCGGGTTAAGTAATTGCAATTACGAAATTTCCGTCACTGCTGGACGTCCCCTTTTTAGAGAGTTCATGGCTTAAAAAGATTGGCCTAATTACTTCATCCTGGAGGCGTTGGAATAATTACAACTCAGGATTAACAATTTTATCTTTCTTTTAAAAATTTCCTTTAGCTTCCTTTGAAAAGCTATGTACTTTTTTTAGAATTTCCTGTTTGGACATTGTTGTAAACTATTTTAGCTAACCTACACAGTCCTTTGTTGTTTATTTAAATATTCTTTATAGATTCATTACTAAAAAAATAATCACCCAATTTTTTAAATTAACAATTTTGAAAGAATTGAATACTGTATTAGTTTGAAGCATCAATCAGATAAGAACGAAAACAAGCTACTAATCGATAATAGAATCTAAATATTAATGCAAATATATCTCACAAATGCGAAAGGATTCAGTGAACAGAGAAAGGTTATTGACTTAGCAACTAACTAACAATTGAACAACCAGAATATTATGCCATCAAAATATGCAATCACAAAAATAAATTAATAGCGATTGGGTCAAGGTAAGGAAACAATATGTTGTAAAAGGGTAATGAAGTGAATAATGTTTGGGAAATGAATTAAATAATACTCAAAACCGTAAATCCTAATAATAACAGTTGTTACTTTAATATATGACGTATTATGGGTCGAAATTTACCTTCGTAACACAAAGTTTTTTATCCTGAATTATTTAGCATCTCTGGAAGGTAACAGTGATTGAAGAACTAAATATCGATTTTAATGTGACATTCTTGTCACATAACGCTCGAAATATAAGTTGAACTACAGAATTTTTTTATCTATACATATTCTTATGCAGTAATTCAGTAAATAATAGTCATGCCGACACCTTATTCTCGGCGTATTCACAATACGACTCGTTTTCTGTTGTGCGTATTTATTGTCCTCAGCAAACCTATAAATAATGAGTCAATATTTGTCATGAAACTGATAAAAAACTGGAGATTGTCACATTAAAATCAACTTCACATACACATCACATACATGCTGACAAACTGTCTCACAGAAGATACACATGCAATCATACAACATCTTTTGTTAAATTTTCAGCGGACATTTTTTCATCAAGATTAGTAAAACAAAGTTCACAACATTCAGGGATCTGAAAAATAATCCTGTCCTTAAGTAAGGTGGAACCTAGTACTTAAAAGGATAAGTACGTATTGCTATGATGTAGGTCCAGCTTACCTGAGTACGGGCTCAGATTTAAAATTCCGTAACTTCATGACAACTTTGTTATACTAACCGTCAAGTAAATGTCCCCAATAATGATTTAAATAACATGAAGTACGGTGACGTGTCCTGGAATTAATCTAGTTGGAGGTCATACATTATGGATAAAGTTATGAGCGATGGTCTGTGGATAGGATATTATCTGGTGTGGATTAACGCCTGCACTATTGAATACTAATTCAAAAACCATCCTCATAATTAGACCAGTTCGTAATTTAGAGGCAAAAGTGGTTCGTATTTCACGTTAGACTGTAGGTCCCTTAGATGTTATTGATTGTTGGGTTATTAATTAACAGTTCTGTCTTAAGGAACATGCTAGCCTTAGTCAGTAACAAGACTTCAAGATCACGCCACAATCATCCTACACTCAACTTTGCAATTACGAATTTAAAACTATAAACCTGACAGGACTTTCCCTGGTTCTAAATAGTTGAACTAAGGATCACAGTTTTCACCAATATGTTTTTATGAGCGATGGTCAGTGGATAGGATATTATCTGGTGTCGATTGAATAATAATTCATCCGCAAAAACCATCCTCATAATTAGACCAGTTCGTAATTCAGAGGCAGTGGTTCGTACTCTACGTTAAAATGTAGGCCCCTTAGATATGCCACAGACTGTTGGGCTATTAATTAACTTTTCTGTCTAAGGAATATACCGGTCTTAGTAGCAAGACTGCAATATCGTGCCACCATCATCTTACACTCATTTCTCATTCATAAAATACATAAAATACGGCATAAAATACATACCTGGACAGCTTAACATTGTAGTAACTAACTGACCATCTCCAACAGACTTACTTTCAATTCTAGAGATACATTTTATGTTTTAAAATGTACTAAATTATCTGAAAATAAATATGAGAGATTTCTTGTCCCACTAAAAGGAACGTTACCTGATCGTGAGCATCCTTGACTTCCACTGAAAACACCTCCATTATCAAACTGACCACTGTAAACCTTGACAGCACGAAGGCACTGGCGAACATCCAGCCTTGACACCCGACACCCGCACACAATCACAACGCCAATAGTCACTGGGGGCAGAGCTCCTCACGATAAGGAACTGTTTACACTTGTGATTTACACAAGCATCTTATCAACCACCGCTACCTCTTGTGACCCTACCATTCACAACTGATTGTCTCCACTACAAACGGTCTTGTCAACAGTCAAGCAACAGTATCAAATTAATCATATTATATTAGGTATTTATAAGTACGAATTAATAATGATTAAACTGACTAAGGCTGACATGTTCCTTAAACAGAACTTGTACCATATAGATGTGAGGTACAATACCAGCACGTAACGTTCAAATATGTAATAGCAAGGCAAGGTAGATCAACCAATCAGTGTTCGAGTTTCGTAGATTCTTCTAGATCCTCGAACCGAGGTTATAAAAGCAGCCCTAACTTCAATTCGGCTTTCTTGTTCATTTAGCTTTCTTACATTAACGTTGTGCACCACTGTTCAATAGTTTAGTTTTTCTTATACCCCAAATTTGGGGTATTAATTTTAGAGTATAGCAAATATTCAAGAACGTTTGAGAATAATAAGTTAAAAATTTATTTTGAATAAAGAAGATGAATCAACCCAAAGAACTAAAATTATATTTTATTTAAAATCCTTCAAAGACTTTTATTTTATATTTTATAAAATTGTACGCCGGTAAATTGTAAGGCGGTACAAACTGTTAATTAATAGCCCAACAATCAAGGCTTATCTAAAGGACCTACAGTTTAACGTGGAGTCAAAACCAACCACTTCCTCTGAATTACGAAGAGGTCTAATTATGAGGATTTCAATAGTTCGGACGTTAATCCTTACAAGAGAACACTACACTCACCGACCATCGCTCATGACTATCCACAATTCGTGACCTCCAAGTAGCTGGATTACAGGACACGCCACTGTAACTGACTCTCCAGGTAGGTATTTTATGCCAAGTATAAATGAGAAATAATTGTTAAGATGATTGTGGTGAAATCTTATTGTCTTGTTACTGACTAAGGCTGACATGTTATGCCTAAACAGGACTGTTAAAATAATAGCCCAACAGTCAATAGCATATCTATGGGACCTACAGTTTAACGTAAAAACCAATGCAGAATTTTTATTCTGAATAAGAACTGGTTTAATCATGAAGATGGCATTTACGGATGAACGAAGTATCCAATAGTGCGGACGAGAACCCTTGAAAGAGAATCCACTGAACACCTGAACCACCACTGAACATCATCGCTCATAAACAGACCTAATTCACAACCTAAAAGTTGCTGGATTACAGGACACCTCAACTATCCCTGATTCTTTTCCACCTAGACGAGTAAAACTTTATAAAAAGCTACTACATACTATTTTAAAATGTTTATTTAATTTATTATTATCTTACTGTTACACGCAATTTTGTCAATGTGTGTTTAAGCTATTTTCATTGCAGATTCGTTTCGATTTCGTTGCTGTTACACCAGTAAAATATTGTTATGTTTAAGTTGATACATTTTTTTATTGAATACTCATTGTTTTTAATTTAACTTTCTGTGTCATTGAATTGTAAATCCAGATAAATTTGATACTGAAAATACGATGATCCCCAAACTCCTTATTATCTAATTTAAATCAGGTCACAATAGATAACTGCTGAAATATAAAGATTTTAAAACATTTTACTTCACCCAATTCCTGGGATAACGTTCTGTAGCCAAGTAAACAAATAGGAATCTAGTGTAAACCAACTAATATACCTCAATAATACTTTTCAACGAACAATTAATTACTTTTCCATTTCGTGAGAGAATTAGACGAAATTGGCATTTCATAAGCCCGCGCGGCGGTTAAGGATGAAAATGAATATAATCCCAATACTGGGCTTTCCATTAGTGAATATGGCGAGGGCTCAGACTAAGCTCTGCCCACGGGGGATTACGGATGTCCAACAATTGCGCGTCGGCGCTGAGGGGGTTTCGCGTTTTAAGGTTGTGGTTGTTTAGGGGTTGTGATCTGGTCGCTGCCCTGAAACGATCAGTGAACGATGACGATCGAGCAGAGAAAATCCTGTCAGGTTTATAGTTTTAAATTTGTAATTGCAAAGTTGAGTGTAGTATGATTGTGGCGTGATCTTGAAGTCTTGTGACTAAGGCTAGCATGTTCCTTAGACAGAACTGTTAATTAATAACCCAACAGTCAATAACATTTAAGGGACCTACAGTCTAACGTGGAATACGAACCACTTTTGCCTCTAAATTACGAACTGGTCTAATTATTAGGATGGTATTTGTGGATGATAGTAGTATTCAATAGTGTAGACGTTAATCCACACCATGGAATATTACATCCACCGACCAGCGTTCACAACTATCCACAATTCATGACCTCCAAGTAGCTGGATTACAGGACACGCCACCGTCCCAGTACTTATCATCATATCCCATTCCTGGCGAATTCTTTATTCCTTGAAATATTTTAATATACCTATACTTGAGACACCGTACTAAGTGGGTCAGTTTGGGTATAATTAGGATGAATGAAAAAAATTCTTTAAGAGATAAATATGAAATAAGAAACATTAAAAATACTACAACAAAATCTTAAGAAAAATGCAAAATTACCCACAGAAGCAATATATTAATTAGTCACAATAACAGGATTGGTTTTCAACAGAATTATTTTAGGTTTAAAAGACAAATTATATATTCTAAAGTAAGGTTTAGCAATGGCTTCAATTTCTCTACTCTCCGTGATAATTACAATGAATACGTAGGTTTGCTGCCGTAAGTAACATTAAATTTGGCGTGTCATGGATGTATTATTAAAAGTTAACTAGATGGACTTGCATACCAAATTTTGGAAGAATGTTTAAGTAATTAGTTATTGATTTTTAGCTATTCCCCATAAGATTAACATTACACAATGTACTGTGTTTACAATTTTGAATATCTCAGTAATCAATTGACCTAGAGTCATAATTTAAAATACTAATTTGTGTGTTTTAGGATGGTAAAAAGGAAAAGTAGATTTTTGTCAAAAATATACGTAAATAAATTGAAAACCACTTTTTCAGTACAAAATCCCCCTAAAAGTGTAGTTAATGTAGCCCGACTGCGTTGCCAAACGAACTTGTCCAAGATATTACAGATAGGGACAATTCAACCGAATTTTTAAACTAATCAGATAATAATTGTGGCCGTTATCGTGTCGACACAAATATATACAATTTTGAATGATTCCCCAAAACGTTAGGGGGTTTAGTTATGAACTTTTATTGGTCCAGGACTTAACTTTCACCATGTTGGACATATGAATAACTCACTTTTCCATAGCAAATTCTCTGAAATCGCAGGTAAATTGGAAACAGTGTGTTTTCGCAATTTTGAAACTGCGTGGAGGTTGTTAGATGTCAGACTAGAACAAACTACAGGACACGGTGGAGTCACAGTTACATTTCAGCGGTAATTGACAATTACTGTCCGCATCGCGTATCCACACAACGTCATCAAAACAGCGTGAATAGAAACGTCCCCGGCGAAATAACGAGCAGAGTATCCTTGGGCTTGTAAACAAAACAACGGTCTTGACACACAGACCTGAGTGGAAGTTGTGGAAAAATTCATATTGTTTCTGGTTATTTGGTCATTAAATTAACACGCATCGGTTATTCTATTACAATTTTGTTGGATTTTTTGGCCTCTTAGTTTTTTTGATATATAATTTTTCTGGAAATTGTGAAACCTTACCTCATAATTCTTTGCCCGGGACCGTGGCGTGTCTTGTAATCCAGCTACTTGGAGGTCGCAAATTGTGTATAGTAGTGAGCGATGGTCGGTGGGTGTAGTGTTCTCTTGGGTGGATAACGTCCACACTATTGGATACTGCGTTAATCCGTAAAGACCATCCTCATAATTAGACCAGTTCGTAATTCAGAGGCATTGGTTTGACCTCCACGTTATAATGTAGGTCCCTTAGATATGCCTCTGACTGAATTAGCAGTTATGTCTAAGGAACTTGTCAGCCTTAGTCAGTAACAACACAACAAGACCGCGTTACAATAATCTTACACTCAATTCTCGTTCACACTTGGCTTAAAATACCTACCTGGTTTGGTCGTCATTTCACTAATAACTAACGAATATAATTTTGTTGGACTTTATGGTATCAACGTTCCCGGAGATGGTGAACCTTTATCTTATTATTTGTTGAAGATATTTTGTTACAAATTTGATTTATTTTTACAACATGAAGCAATGTGCATCGAAACATGACGAACTGGTCTAATTATTAGGATGCTATTTTTGGGAACGTAGTTCAATAGTGTGGACCTTAATCCACACAAGGAAATAACACATCCACCGACAATCCTCATATTACCAGGTGTTTGGATTTATTTAGTTATCAAATATAAATAGAGATGAAAACGGAAAGACTTTCACCACTCCGGAAATGATAAGCGATTAAAAACACAGACATGTTGAAAACCCTAACAAAATAATATTAGAATAGTTAATGTTCAACACCATGATAAATTTCAAAAGATGTATCGCTTCATTAGTAAAGTAGAGAATAGGAACAAATTTGGAAGTTATATTATAATTATTCATTCATTTATGGTTAAAAATTATAGTTTATACATTTATCGTGGGAACTAACCTGCATCCTATGTCAATCCTATGGAGAATAGGGAAACATTACTGATTTGAATTCGCTGAATACGCTGGTCTGCTGTGACGGGGGTAAAATCAATACCCCGTTACAAAACCCAGAGCGCGAAATACTTTCCCTCTACGTTCTAATAAGGAAAAGAGAGCCGGCCTGGAGGGTAGAACAATTTAATCTGTGACAAATCCTAATCCATTCAGCTTAGCGGGGCCAGCCTCCTCCCGACAATGAGATTACGGACCAATCAGTTATCTATCGCGACTCCGGCACAATTGATACCACTTAGCCTGACTCTGCCGGCACACTGAATTTCCTGCTTGATGGAAAAAGTTTGTTATTTAACCCGCCGTTGGTCGAAATCACTTGTGTTACGCGGATGGTCGAGGTCACTTGGGTTACGCGGATTGTCGAGGTCACTTGTGTTACGCGGATTGTCGAGGTCACTTGTGTTACGCGGATGGTCGAGGTCACTTGTGTTACGCGGATTGTCGAGGTCACTTGTGTTACGCGGATGGTCGAGGTCACTTGTGTTACGCGGATGGTCGAGGTCACTTGTGTTACGCGGATGGTCGAGGTCACTTGTGTTACGCGGATTGTCGAGGTCACTTGTGTTACGTGGATGGTCGAGGTCACTTGTGTTACGCGGATGGTCGAGGTCACTTGTGTTACGCGGATCATCGAAGTTACTTGTGTTACGCGGATGGTCGAGGTCACTTGTGTTACGTGGATGGTCGAGGTCACTTGTGTTACGCGGATGGTCGAGGTCACTTGTGTTACGCGGATGGTCGAGGTCACTTGTGTTACGCGGATGGTCGAGGTCACTTGTCATACGTAGGTGGTCGAGGTCACTTGTGTTACGCGGATGGTCGAGGTCACTTGTGTTACGCGGATGGTCGAGGTCACTTGTGTTACGCGGATGGTCGAGGTCACTTGTCATACGTAGGTGGTCGAGGTCACTTGTGTTACGCGGATGGTCGAGGTCACTTGTGTTACGCGGATGGAATTTACGCGGATGGTCGAGGTCACTTGTGTTACGTGTATGGTCGAGGTCACCTGTGTTACGTTGGTGGTCGAGGTCACTTGTGTTACGTGTATGGTCGAGGTCACCTGTGTTACGTTGGTGGTCGAGGTCACTTGTGTTACGTGTATGGTCGAGGTCACTTGTGTTACGCGGATGGTCGAGGTCACTTGTGTTACGCGGATGGTCGAGGTCACTTGTGTCACGCGGATGGTTGAGGTGGCTTGTGTTACGCGGATGAACCGTTTTGATTGACCGACATGGCTGGTTTACGAACTCGTCCGAGTAAAAGTAGTAATGACTTTTTTTCGCCTATGGGCACCTCAAAACGAAAAAAATAACATGGAACCGGGTTTCCGCCTTCCCATGGTACGGTAATAGCTTCTTCCCTATGAGAATTCGCTAAAACCATTTGCAAAATTCTTTATTACCTCCATGTAGGAAAACTTATTTCGATAACTCTCACTGAAAACCTTTCAAATTTTTGTAAAAGGATGTTTTACAGAAAATCACATTTATAATAATGAAAGGTGTATATTATTCAGTTCACTTTCAAAGAGGTAAACTACGATTCAGGTCCCTGGTACAGTTTATCTTACGAACTACAGCTCGTATACGAGGAGAGTGCCTAATGTAACATACGTCACAAACTGCCAGCATTACTCGAGAGGGATGATCATGCTCGGACGGGGATGGTTAGATGTTTACGAGCGGTATTATCCGTGGGGGGGAGGCAGCTCCAACACATGTGACCTCCGCCAATAAACCACACACGGCATCTCAGATTGTCCGCTCAGACAAGGAGTTGACGTCGTTCTGTCTCTATAAAAGAAAGCTGCGGCGGGGTTTACGAGGCCCTTCGTTAGGGGAACACGTCTAGAATTATGATGACGTCAAATGTTTACTACAATGTACGAGTGTATTGTGTTCAAGAATTTATCCTGTTTTTGGAAATGTTGGAGATATATTTAACGAAATTAAAAAATTTAACTTTTACTGTCGTTTCCATGGTAACCCGGGACGAACATTTTTGTTTTGTATACTACCTATACTATTATTACATTTGTGGGTTTAAGCTCAAAAATCGTGTACATCTCTAATATCCAAAGGGGTTTTAGATTCCAAAATTGGGTGTAATGGATTTTTACAAATAATTTGTTTAAACAATATAAAATGTATTTTTAATGCAAAAGAATTAATTACAACTTACTATGGTTATCAGTACTTATGTGAATCTATTGCTGATGCATCCTGGGTTAGTCAAAATTATAGATGCCTCATCAATGACGGTGTCATATTTTCAAAATGACGAAAACTAAATTTTTTATGGGTATTAATGTTTTTGGGCCTCCCCTGATATGATGGATTTTTGTCTAGAAAAAATATTTAAATAATTAATTTACACCACATTAAGTGATATCTCATTTCAAAAGAAAATGACGAAAACTAAATTTTTTATGGGTATTAATGTTTTTGGGCCTCCCCTGATATGATGGATTTTTGTCTAGAAAAAATATTTAAATAATTAATTTACACCACATTAAGTGATATCTCATTTCAAAAGAAAATTAACTATGGAACTACGAGTCTTTATCTAAACCCAGCGTAATTTTCAGTCTGTGATTCTTAAAATAATTTTAAGATATGACTTAAATAGTTTTTGATAGATAATTATTAAAGATTAGGAAATTCACTGAGGGCAGATATGCTGCGACGGGAGATTTTAAGTAAAGTAAAGAATGACATAGACATTAGACATTTGAAATCGGATGGTAAAAGTTACAAAAATGGAAAGGAATAAACATAAAAACTGTAGAGAAATTATTATTCAATCAAAGATATTAAAACAATATTAAAGCGTATATTTACGTAAGGTCTGAGTTTCCAAATTAACTGAGGTAATTCAGGTGTGTATTATCCAACACTAAAGTACAAAATATTTGTGTTCTTTTGTTCTATAAGCACTGAAATAAAATATTTGGATTTGTAAGGAGTACATTTTATATTTAAATTTAAAATCCAATACAAAAGTATTAGGAATAAGCTTTGATTGTATAGACTTGGATGTAATTTTAGAACATATTGAAATATTTGATTATTTTTACCTCACTACTAACAAAAAGGTTTAAATATGTTAATACTATTTCAATATATTTATGGATGTTTAGGAAGATAGATCTATAAGTTATAATCAATATTTTAGTGAATACAGTAATATATTTAATCAACGACAATTTTAACTTGTGCACTCGATGGAAAATTAAATCCTCACAAGATGAGACAGTTTAAAAAACGAGGAAGACTAAATAAAACATCGGGAAACTGGTAATTCGATTTTGTCCCGAGGGACGCCACAAAACCGGGGTAAACTCGTAAATAAAGCAAACAATTGAATCAGGAAGGATTTGCCGCGTCGTAGTGGCCTCTGACCTGACCCGGTATCGGGTCATCAGAGTATCGATAGTCATTGTTGCAGGGATGACCGATTGTCGATAGTAACCTACAATCGATTAATCCGATACCACTGTAAAATACAATCGCAAATTGTAATGTGACAATCTCTTAGCTCTTTGGCAATTTAGGTTTTTTAGCTTTTGGCTCTTAGGGTGTTGGCAATTTGCGCGACCAAAATTTGAAACGGTGATGTTATTTGGTTACTGACGTCATATGGTTAGTGACGTATTAGCTTGGTTATAAGAACAGCTGTTTAGATGAAATGGAAAGATTCCCTTTAGACTTATCCATGATCTAAACTATTTCCTATAGTGGAAAAATACAACATTTTTTAATTGTAAATTGAATCGGTACTAAAACTACTATTTTTTTATTTTATTACACTTATAACCATATGACTTCAATTCTGTTACAACTTTTGCGTCTCGCAAATTTCTACTCACCCTCCCACCAGAGCTTACAACAAAAATAGAAATTATAATTTCATCGTTATTCAATTGTAAATTTCTTTATAGACTTTTCAGTATTTAACACGTCGCAAGTCCATAAAAAATTCGTTTGAAAAGTTACAACAGTGTTGCAGGGAGTTAGAGATGAGGATTTTTAGCGTAGTCAGAGTCCATTTATCCTGAATACAAGTTAATTGAGTCGGACAATCGAGCTGACGGTGAATAGACGAGAGCTGATTGGGAGACAAAGAGCCGGCCGCCATTGTCCACCGGTGCGGCCGAATGTTACCTACTCTCAATGACTTTTGCCTAAGAAATAAACAGTGTCAGTCAACTGGCACATACAAATATAAATACTTTATTTTCGTAGTTTAACCCAAGTGCTATGACTATTTAAATTTTGTTATTTTTATGCAACTCTTCATAAAATACCAAGAATACACAAAAAACCACAAAACATGCCCCCCCCTTATAACCACTAACCATAAAAGCAAAATAGGTGTCCACTGCAATCCCAATTAAGCCTACAAATGCCGTCAACTTCCACCCAAGCCGGTCACCGTTTATTTAAGGTGGGCCCTCCACGCCACTATACCACACATTTTCAAGCCAAATTGGGATTGCTCATGGTCGGGATTCGAACCCTCGTCCCTCCGAATGGCTTCAACTGTTGTACTCGTCAGCACAGCAGTCTAACCACTACACTACAAAGGACCAACGTCTGAGAAATCACTTATTTGGCTATAAAAGCATACTCTAGCGGCAAAATAACGAACTCAAGCGTCAGAATAGGGAACTACAGAGTAGTTGCATGTATTAGCTCGCAGATGGCAGCACCGTGACAGTAATTTTTGACTTCGATAGCGCTATACAATTGCACCTCGCTGACATCTCACAGTGAGATGTTAGCACCTGGAGGGTTAATAGCCATGGCCCCAACAAGTGTCAAAAACTTGTCGGCGGAGACCAATTGTACCGAGTGTAAAAAGATTAGTATCTTATATCACACTTTAAAACCAATATTGTCCAGGGAAAATTTCTTTCTGTTCAAGGATTTATTTTTTTTACGTATTAAGGCGATTTGGTCACCCGTTTGGATTAGAGCAGGTCTCAGACTTTCGTCCTACATGCCTTCAAATTGTCCAGATTATCTTTAAGGATTTTTTAATGAATATTTTATTCCACGAGTACGTTTCGGGGCCTACGGTTTCATCTAGCTACGACGTCATTGTTTGGGCCGCCCGCTCACCTGAACAGTGTTTATGATTTTTGACATGGCTATGTCTTAGCTATGGGGAAGGGTGTTGGCAATTGCCATGACCAAAATTTGAAACAATGACGTCATATGGTCTGAACTTTATGGATGAATTGATATGTGCTAAAGATAAAAATTAGGGTAGTGTTGTGGCTGGATTGGATTTCTCTCAGGCATTCGATTCGGTTAGTTTCAATCTACTGTTGGCCAAGATGAGGTTTTATCACTTAGATGATCGATCTGTGAACTTTTTTTCTTCCTAAATACATAATAGGTCACAACAAACACGAGTTAATAATCAGGTATCAAAGTTTTTTGCCTAAAACCTCCGGGGTTCCCCAGGGCAGTTGCTTGGGCCCTATCCTCTTTCTATAGTCACTGCTCTATTCATTCCTATGCTGACGACTCACACCTTATTTTATTTTATTCATTGGCTAAATTTCCTGAAGCAGTTTCTTGCATAAATTATGACTTGATGAAGGTGAAACAAAAGTATGATGACCATGGGCTTCAGCTGAATCCTGATAAGTGTTCTGTTTTAAGAATTGTGAACCCCTCTACACAAGACCAACACAACAACGATCGTGATTTGAAAGTTATTCTTGATGATAGGCTTGAATCACTACCTGTATGTGATTCATTGAAGTTTCTTGGTGTAATATTAGAATCTAAGCTCAATTTTTCTGAGACATATTTGTAAAACGGTTGTTTGTCTTGTCAGTGTCAACAAAACTTGAAATTGTACGTGCCATAGTTCTCCTTCTATTCATCATGCTCTTCCATATTTTGCTCACAGCCTCACTCAGGAAAATATGATTATTCTCACAAGGCTTCAGAACAGTGTTTTGAGATTTGTTTTCATCTTGAAAAAAATCAGATCATATCAGTGATAGCAGGTCTAAGGCGAAGGTCTTGTCAGTTAGGCAATGCTGTGACCTTCAGAAAAATATCTTAGTTCATAAAACTCTTTAACATAGTGTCCACAATATCTAAGAAGGAAGCTGGTTTTCAGGTCTGAGGTGAGCGTTCGGTTATCTCGGAAGGAAGGCTTGCTCCATCTATCAAGGGGCAGACCGGAACTGGGAAAGAAGGCATTTTCTTACTTCGGACCCTTAAACTACAATGTCCTACCTAAAGGCAGCAAATTCACCAAAGTTTAAAAAGGAGATGAGAGATTTGTTTGATGTTAATGATAAGTAGCCATGTTGGCAATGTACAGCAGTTTTATGTATGTTAAAAAACAATATAAATTTTAAAAAGTATTAATAACTAAGTATAATTTCTGACAATAGTTGTATTGAAAAACAAAGCATGTACTTTCAATAACGCATATGTACTCATGCATATGCTTAGTGACGTCAGTTGGCTACAATGACAGCTGTTTAGAGGAACTGAAAACATATCCCTGTAACATATCCATTATCTAACCTATTTCCCAAAGGGAAGAAAATACGATCATTTATTTATTTCTTTGGGGCTTCCTAAATCTGAAGTGTACCTTAAACATTAGGAGCCTTTAAATAGACCACAGATAAGTGATTGGAGCGTTTGCAAAATTGTGATACTGGGTAATGTGTTTAACAGATTTACAACAAATGCAAGTATACTGAGAATTTTGGTTTAGTAGTTAAGTTTTTGTGAATTTAAAAATGTACGTGAAAGTTGTTTTCCAAATACTGGCTTTAAAGTTACTTAACAATCGTCAGGTTAATCTGCCACACCATGTATTTTGGAGGGATTGCCTATTGCTCCATGTCATTTGGGATGTAATTAATATTATATAACACCACCGTTTTTTCACTCTCTGCTGTAAAATTACAAAATACAGCCCGAAGATGAGCTCCGGTAGAGAGACATTTCCGTTTCCGTGTGACCAGCCACTTCAGCGCACCGCCATCGGCATTTCCATTACTAAAACAAAACAATTTGAAAACCTTTCGCCCTCCCAAGCCGTCTCCAGAAATTCTTCTCTCTGAGAGAAAACGAGATTTAATTTCTCATCAAACACGAATTTTAACATTTTTAACATCAAAATTTTCTATTTTGAGTTGGGAGTGGATATATCCGTTTTGGGGTTCTACGAATTAAAAAAGGCGGGCTTCGACGCAATGTTAGTCCGTGTGTGTGTTTCTAATTTTTTTAAGGGTAGTTCAATCCTAAAAACCCTTATATCGTGAAAAATCCAAATTTCTCAAAAATAGATCTAATGACTTTGACTAAAATTTAGAAGTGTATAGTGCACAGAGTACTAAATTATATGACACCACCCGTCTGATAAGATTATAGTTCAAAATTTATGGGTTTTTAAATACAAAAAAATAAATTATAAAAGTTTTCCGCAAAAACAATAAAAGTAAAGTATAGTTTATTTGACTACCACCATTAAAACCAGTTTACAAACGACTAACCTTCAGAGAAAAGTTAAATTTACTGTCCATAGTAAACATAGTTGTCTGAAAGCGCCAAATTTTATTCTTATGGATCATACAAAAAAAATCAATTTCTTTTTCTTTCCCAACCGTTTTCCATGAAACTTGGTATGCGGTGTAGGGTCACATCACCCAACAAAACCCACTCAAAAAAATCTTGGTATTACCTTTGGGGAGTGATAAAATTCTTACAGTTAATTTAATTTTGTTTCTCTTGTTGTTATTTTCAGCAATTGCTTGATTATTTTTGAAAAAATAAACTACTAAATGTTAAACTTCAAAGAATATGATAGTTTTCGTTGGACGGTATATAAATTGAACAGCTTGTATCGTAATAGGTGTTGTAATATTCTATTTGCTGAGTACGCAGATCTGCTGCCGCACGGGGGGTTTATTTCACTCTCTGCTGTAAAATTACAAAATACAGCCCGAAGATGAGCTCCGGTAGAGAGACATTTCCGTTTCCGTGTGACCAGCCACTTCAGCGCACCGCCATCGGCATTTCCATTACTAAAACAAAACAATTTGAAAACCTTTCGCCCTCCCAAGCCGTCTCCAGAAATTCTTCTCTCTGAGAGAAAACGAGATTTAATTTCTCATCAAACACGAATTTTAACATTTTTAACATCAAAATTTTCTATTTTGAGTTGGGAGTGGATATATCCGTTTTGGGGTCCTACGAATTAAAAAAAGGCGGGCTTCGACGCAATGTTAGTCCGTGTGTGTGTTTTAAAAAAATTTTCTAATTTTTTTTAAGGGTAGTTCAATCCTAAAAACCCTTATATCGTGAAAAATCCAAATTTCTCAAAAATAGATCTAATGACTTTGACTAAAATTTAGAAGTGTATAGTGCACAGAGTACTAAATTATATGACACCACCCGTATAATAAGATTATAGTTCAAAATTTATGGGTTTTTAAATACAAAAAAATCAATTATATAAGTTTTCCGCAAAAACAATAAAAGTAAAGTATAGTTTATTTGACTACCACCATTAAAACCAGTTTAAAAAAACTAAACAAATTCGTATTTTGAATTATTTGTCTACGACTAACCTCCAGAGAAAAGTTAAATTTACTGTCCATAGTGAACATGGTACGTTGTCTGAGAGCGCCAAATTTTATTCTTATGGATTATACAAAAAAATCAATTTCTTCTTCATTTCCCAACCGTTTTCCATGAAACTTGGTATGCGGTGTAGGGTCACATCACCCAACAAAACCCACTCAAAAAAATCTTGGTATTACCTTTGGGGAGTGATAAAATTCTTACAGTTAATTTAATTTTGTTTCTCTTGTTGTTATTTTCAGCAATTGCTTGATTATTTTTGAAAAAATAAACTACTAAATGTTAAACTTCAAAGAATATGATAGTTTTCGTTGGACGGTATATACAATTGAACAGCTTGTATCGTAATAGGTGTTGTAATATTCTATTTGTAATGATGAATTGATTTGTACTGACAAATGGCAACCCTCCTAGGCTTAAGCTTGGAGCTTCTGCTGTTGATGATGAGATTATTGGACCTATCATCCCAAGATATGGATCCCTGATGATAGGGATGGACCCTACATCCCTGACAACAGAGTCCTGAGGCATTTTAAGACACGAAAAATAAAAATACTTCCAATAAATTTTTCGAAAATATACCTTAGTATGAAACGAAGGAAAATGTTGAGTTTCAATGCGTTTCAAATCAAAAGGGGGTGGGGTTATATCAAAATTATACAGAACGATGAAACATATAAAACGTATCAATGGACTGACACATACCTTTTCCCTTAAGTAAATTTAAAAAAAGACAATCTGTAATAAAACTATCAAATTCTTCAAAGTTTATCTAAATATCATTTAATAATTTATTGTTTCAGAAATAATCATTTCTGAAAATAACAACAAGTGAAACAAAGTTAAATTAATTGTTAGAATTTTATAGGGGGAACCCTACACGCCCCCTGGTAATACCAAGCTTTTTTGAGTTGGTTTTGTTGGGTGATCCGACCTTACGCTTCATACCAAGTTTCTTGTTTTTTTATTCTCAATAAGAATAACATTGGACGCTTTCAGATAACATGAATTTATCATGAATAGTAAATTTAACTTTTACCCGGATCCGTTAGTCGTAGACAAATAATTTAAAATACAAATTTGTTTAGTTTTTAAGCTGGTTTCAATGGTAATAGTCAAATTATACTTTACTTTTGTTTTTTGTTGAAAATAAATTTTTTATGACATTTAAATGCCCATAACTTTTGAACCGTAATTTTGACAGACATGTCATATTATTATCATATTATTTAGAACTCTGTTCAACATAAACGGTAAAATTTAAATCAAAACCGTTATCGCAGTTTTTGAGAAATTTGGATTTTCCACGTTTTTAAGGGTTTTTACGGGTGAACTACCATTAAAAATAAATGATTCAAAAAGCTCAAAAAACACCTGGAGATACGGTGAATATATACATATATGCCAAATTTCATCTAAATCGGACCAACGTTAGGCTGTGGCTTTGTACACATCCAGACACACGCACACGCACGCACGCACACACACACGCACACACACACACACATACACACACGCACACACACACACACACACACGGATGGTCAGACATAACGTTGAAACCCACTTTTTTGCATTCCCCAAAATGGATAAATCCACTATTAACTCAAATTCGAAAATTTAGTCGAAAACAATACTTCCTCCATATACTATGTTTAAAGGGAGAAAGTAACAATTCCCTACATTTTAAAAATTAGGAAAATAAGAGCGTTCGTTGTATTGCGAAAAAGTAAATAAAAAATTAGTTTCAGATCCAACAAAAAAAATGTTTTTGCTTAATTGAACAAGTGAACCTCATAACGTGTTTAATTATTTACTTTGGCGGTGTCAACCGTTCCGCAAACAAAACAAACAATTGAGTTAAACGAATTTTACCTCTGTCCGGTGCATAGCGGTGTGTCCACATGCGCTATAGTTACTCCTCTAGTCAAGGCTTTCTGTTAGTACCCAGCAGAAAAAATTGTGTTTGCCATAAAAATTTTTGGTGACCGCCGTATTGAAAAATATCGACTGTGATCAGTAATATTTATTTCATATTTTTAAGCGTCGACAAAAAAGGTTCGTTCCCCATTTAAGGTTTACTGTCAGATTTTTTACAAGATCCCACAAGTGGCACAGTATAAAAATCAATTTGTCACACGCTGTGACCTTTTTCACGTTGTGCGGCCAATACGTTTCAGCCTCACCTTGACCCCAGGGTCTGTGACAGAGCGTGAGGGGCTCAAGTGAAGTGCGAGTTGTGCGAACGTGTGGTGAGAGTTGGTAGCCCTGCCCGGCATGTTCTGGTATGTCGCCTCAGGACTAATCTTTCCCCTTACTACAGGAAGAGAATTGATTTTTTTAGAATTGACTGATTTTTAACGGCTAAGACATTTATTCCCGGCTATCACTGATTACTTTCAAGTTACCTACCCTATTGAGGATGCCCCGGTGGGTGGCTTCAGGTGTGAAGGTTCAGGGGATGTATGGGGACATCAAAAAGGTTATACTACACCAGCTACGTATTCATAAAAGGAAGACGGAGTACGTGTGCGGTTATTACGGTGAGGGAGGGTTCCTCTTCCTCTGGATTATTACTAATCACTATCGCAATCACCAGGTTGAACCCATTCTTCGGACCCTGAACATGAATCCGCCCCCCTTACGGAGACGCCAGAGGACAGTTCCACGTCAGCACATCGTGCTGGTCGTGTCCAGCGAGGAGTCTGAGGTGTAAGCGGATGACGCCCCGCCTCCCCAAGCAACACCACAGGTGGAGAGGCAAGAAGAGAACCGCCCAGCTGGTACCCCAGAGGCGGAGGCTGCACCGGAGCCTCATATAAAGGAGCTGAGAGGTATCGTAAAAGAGGTCACCGTGCTCCGTCATCAAATAGAAAGGGGCCGCGGAGACTCCAGGGCGGCACTTGACACCTCTCAGATGGGTGCTTCTACTCCGGTGCTTCGACTCCAGCAGACACAACGGCAGATTTGTCGGCGATGCTGGACAGGCTGACTGTAGCTGCTGCGGGAGACGACGAGCAGGCCTAGGACCACATCCTCGACACCAGCCTATGACCGGCGCGACGGCTGAGAGAACACTTTCCAAGTAATTTTGTTATAGCTAGTCCTAAAGGGGGGTTCAGTTGGATGGGGGATTTTTAGAGAATTCTGTGAATGTCACTGGTAGTGGGGAGCCCTGTAGAGGCAGCCCAGAGGAGTGAAGAAGACCGTATTATTAAAATAACCCATTATCAAATGTACCAGTCTTCTATTATAATTGAGATTTCAATCTTGTACTACCAAAACTATGTTCTCAAGGTCTCCCCGAATTAAATTTAACGAAAGGTGTAACCTATTTGATTTACATTTTGTATTTCTATGGACCAATTTATTGAATTTAATCACAATTCATAGATATTATAACCATCAGTAATGTAACCTGGTTATTTTCAAGAGAAAATTTGACCTTCAGAGACTGTACCCCGTGACGTCACGTGCGGTTGTCCACGATCGCCGCTGCTGACGGACGGGTACGTGTACCGTATGGAACGATCGACTCGGGAAATCCAATTTTCCGTCTCATCGACTCTCAGGACGCCAATGCTGATACAGCGTCCTATATTCATGCGGCTGCAAGTGTTGCCGGATTAATAAAGGGATTTCCCTTCTTTAGGCGTTAAAATTCCCTGCTTTTCCCTCGACTACTCGAAAGAGGCTTTTCGCATCTTCTTCTTATAGACGGCTTAATTAATCATGATCGAGATCCATTGTACTGTTAGAGTAATATTTTTCAGTTACGTTATTAGTTCATGTTGGTGCATTAAGAGTCTTACTTTACAATAATAGGTAATGTAATTAAAATACCTGAATAAGTAACGGCAAACATATAAGTTGAACCTTGAATTCAATTAAACTATTATACTACTCCCAGTAGGTTGTCTAAGACTTTGAAATATAATCTCTCCCAGTATTTTTAATAAAATTATACCCGAGTTAGGACTTGTTATCAATGAGTATAGTTTGAATAAACTTAATAATTTTATGACTAAAAATAAAAAGGTATGATGTCAGTTGATTTTTTGTTTTTTAGTCTCATTGTATGAGTTTGTAGTTTTAGTATATCGATATTTTATATCGCCTCTATCATCAACCTGCATAAGACTCTCTATTTATCAACCAAACTCAATGGCATAACTAAGGGACCTACAGTTTAACGTGGAGTCCAACCCACTGCCACTGAATTTCGAACTGGTCTAATTATGAGGAACGTATTGTTTGAGGAAGGATGGAATTAGTATTTACCAGTGCGGACTTTAATCTACACCAGAGAATGTCCCATGCACCGACCATCGCTCAATACTATCCACAATTTGTGACCTCCAAGTTGCTGGATTACAGAAGATTACACGCCACGGCCCCAGCCTTAGTGGTAAAGGACCCAAGGAGACGAGATCTAACCTGAAGCAAGATGAAAACTGGAAGGAATAAATACACTTTGTTACTGAGATCAAAAATTTACTTCGGTTTGAATGGCCACAGAGGTAACTTTTTATCACCGACACGGTTGCTCTAGGGTGGTCTGGTTGGAAACCAGTACACTACTAGACAACTTCTGTCAGATCATGATCGGTTACCTCTAACTGGCCTATGTGACTAACCTCGCTGTCTATTCATCACATAGGACTCGAGAGTCGGTTCTACTGGTAAAATATTTCGTTTTGGCCCCAAGGTAACAACGTTAATTTTGTTACAGCACTACTGGTTACACGTCAACCAGTCAAAACATCCAGTGATTATCTCCAAAATTATATTACCAACATCAATTACTTAATCGACGAGTAATCTTCCTTATGATGGAATAGTAAAAAATAGAAATGTAATTAATTGATAACCACTTTATCTTTAATTTGACACTTCAACCATCTTCTTGAGCATCGAGCGGCCAGTAATACTGCCGCAAAATTAAAGATTACAACCAAATATAGCGGAGGGACCACAAACTGCCATTATTCTAAAAACATATTTTCGAAGGTAAAAATTTTCATATGAAAAATATTACACAGAACTTTTGTTGAAGAATACTAAAAGTGGGATACGATGTTTAATTAACGCAAACGACTTGATTAACTGTGGCCAAGTTAGAGCATTAGCCTCGTGATGACGTCATTACCGACGTCATTGTTGCGCCAGTCCGCGACCGCGCCACGTCATATCTCATTGTTTATTTCACAAACGCACTACTTTATTATTTACTAGCCAAAGTACCCGTTCTTCACACGGGTTAAAAAGGCTGAAAGGTATAGGCTCTACTGATACATTTAAGTTATTGTTAATTAATTCTTCATTGTTTACAAAATGACAAAACACGAGTGTCTACAACATTTCAAAGTAACATCTGTCAAATATTGGGAGAGGATAAGGATTAATGTAATAGAGACAGTCGTCGGAAAAAACTTAAAATCTACCATTCCGCTATTTCAAATAATTCACTAATTTCGATCCAGCAGTTTATCTGAAAAATCAACTTTATTTCTTCTTCTTCCCGAACTGTCAAAATATAGTGCAAACGGATGTTGTCATTAGAAAATGTAAAGATTGAAACCTAGGACGGTCACGGCAGCTCTTTCTTCTTCTTCTTCCCGAACTGTCAAATTTTAGTGTTCACAGCTGTTGACATTCAAGTAATTTTATGTTTTCATTCTTTGAAAATGTAAACATCGAAATTTAGGCGTAGCCCGAGGGGATTTTAAGGGAACTAATATGCCTATGTGTTGCATGAGTTTAAGATCTACCTTTCTGTAAAATTTCAAACCGGTCGGTTCAGTATTTTTCGCATTTACTTGCCACAACAAACCCACAAACAAACCCACAAACAATCATACAGAAACCACTTCTTCTTTATAATATTATAGATTTGTGAATTTTAACAATCAATAACTGTCTATTCCATCAACGCCCACCATTCAATCGAGTTCCCTTCTAGGATTTACGTGATTATAATTTAATTTTACGTATATGCCTCGTGTCTGTTGTCTTTGATCCATCTCTGAGATTTCGTAGGTTAAGAGGTTTTTTTGATAATTAGAACGGATTCTTTGAAAAGTTACTTTTAACTGAAATAGTGACCTACCCAGGTCAAATTTCAAGCCAAGTATGAATGAGAAATGAGAGTAAAATAATTGTGCCGCGATCTTGTAGTCTTGTTACTGGCTAAGGCTGACATGTTCCTTCAACAGGACTGTTATTGAATAACTCATCGGCCAGTGACATCTAGAGGACCTACAGTTTTACGTGGGATACGAATCATAATCCTGCCACTTCCTTAAAAACTATTTCTTTACCTGCCACGTGGACTACTAGTGTAAACTCGTATTTGAATATAAAAATATGGAAAAACGTATATATTTTATGAGTCTAGTGTCATGTAAACCAGCACATTGGAGTTCGTGAATATTGTTTGTGGATAGTTGTAAATGATTGCCGGTGGATACGATTCTCTGGTGTGGATTAACTTCCGCCCTATTGAATAATAATTTCATCCGCATAATTAGAACAATAAAAATAAAAAATCGTCCACGTATAACTGACTAATGAAGGGTTGATTTCTGACCCGAATCGGCAAGGTTAAAACAATGATCATCTACTGTTTGGTTGAGTGAGTTTACAGCAATTAGGAGAGGCCTAAGGAGTTTTGATTAAGAAACTTGAATGGAAGTTGGGGTTACTTTTCACCCAGACTCACTGGTTTGGATTCGTTTCGTCCAGGTTAGGTTTTACATTATAACAGTGAGTCTAAATGTACATTACAATGTACATTTAGACTGTAAACTGAGTGGCAAAAAGTCCCGGAATGGCTTAATATTTTGAAAATTAATCATCCTACTAGAGTAATTAGGACCAAAAATACAATTTGTTCGGCTTATTATCGACAATCAAGCTCAGATCTTAAATGAAAGTATGGAATGATATTTACATAAAATATATTCTATATAGAGTACAATGCCTTAACCTGACTTCAACAGGGCAATCACGTAGGATATTGCAGATGTTTAAAGATGGCTTGAATTTTAATTTGAGGTGCTGAAAAGTATTGAATAGTTTTAGTAATTTATTAGATATATGATTAATTACCAACCCTGTCCAAGGAACATGTCAGCCTTAGTCAGTAACAAGACTACAATATCGCGCCGCAATTATCTTACATTCGTTTCTAGTTCATACTTGGCTTAAAATACCTACCTGGGTAGGTTTCCATTTTAGTAACTAACTAACTATCCGGTACGATACTCGCTATATAACCCCGTAAGAAGATTTGACACGGAAATACATCGTACGAGTGGCGAGACTATCGTATCACCCCACCTTTACAATCTAACGTTGTAGGAAAAGTATATTCAAACTTTGATCTCCAGTGATTTCATGTTTTGAATATTTGTCCGTTTACTCTACTGCAGAAAGTCACATTCCTAAAACTGATATGTGACCGAAACAAACCTCACTTTCCATGGGAAAGGCGCAACAAACCATGTTACACACTCAATTTGGATAAAATATCGACCTTGGTAGGTCGCCATTTTAGATCAAAGTATTAGATTTTCTAACAGTCCAAAAGGTGTGATGTCTACACCAGTGTTCGCTGTTCATTGCATCATGTTCACGCGGACTTTTAAAACATTATATCACATTTGTGACATAATATTTTTAACATTTTTGTTGTTTATCGCCATGTAAAACGAAACTGTAGTGAACACAATATTGACTGCTGAAGACCGCTGAGGGATTTTTACAGGATGTTAAAATAATGAAGTCTATTTACTTTACTCGTAAAATTACTCAAATACCAATACAATCTGACTACAATTTTCTTCCAAATACACGCTAAACATTGGCAAAACGTACCCTTTCCTAATAAAAGTTAATAACTTCTTGATTAGCATTATACGTGTTGGTTTTACTTCAGCATAAATTAAAACCCCACGTCTTCCAACACAGCTTAATATATTTGCACTTATATTGTAATTATATACAAAAGGTAAATATATACAAAAGGTGTTAAATTGGCGATCGATTTCGTCCAGTCACACCGTACATCATTAGGCCCAGACGAAGACTAAGGGAAACAAAATAGCGTCCCTGCTAGAGAACATTAAAACATTACAAACTTTAAGACAGGCCTGTTCACTCAAAGTAACAGAACACACTGGTAGCATGGGACAGACATGAAGCATGAAACTAACTATGGTGTTTATGTTCTAAAAATTGAACTCTATTTGAGCTGTATGACGGAATTTTACGAAAGTGACATAATTGTACGTTATTTAACGTTTTAAAATAATAAAATCAGTTTCAATGTAATATATTTTCACATAATGTTTTCTAAACCCATACATTTAAATCATTTCAGAAAGGCAACAGCTATGTACACATAAAATAAATAAATATCTAAAACACCATCCATTAATACAAAGCTTAGGTTTGCATTCGCTAATCCCATGAAATGTTGATAATTCAATGCTGTATTCTACATAGTGATGGCCGATATGCAGTTAAGCCCTGCAGAGATTGGAGTTATCTGTCAACGCAGATCCGCACATTTCTGCTCATAATCAAACAGATGGAAGCCCTTTTTCAGTATTTCCATCACGTGAAACGTGATTTATCTAAATTGGATTACTTCATTCCACTTTTTAAGTTGAAATAAACTAAAAGTTTTTTTTACTAATATAACTCTCCTAGAGTAAACCGCACGAAAGTAGTCTGATGAGGTCTTGGACAGCTGGTTTCCCCCTTACCCCTTAGTTTTGCCATTTTTCATTTAGCCTATCAGATGACGTAACCATATGCGATAATAGACTAGGGCGATTTGGCAACACCGCACTGACTCTTATGGGACCACATTCGTGCCGTTTACTATTTTTCGTAATTTTTGTGAATTTTCAAAATTGCTTTACGTTTTTAAAGGGAACGATCCAAACCATGGTCTTGTGACATCTAAAAATTAACCTATTATTTGGAAATTTTAGATGTTTGAATTGGTGATGGTGGGTTTATACTATTTTTGACTATTGTTGTGGACATTTACCATAATGATTATCCATGATGACCATCCTCATAATTAGACTAGTTCGTAGTTTAGAGGTAGTGGTTCGGATTCCACGTTAAACTTAGTTACCATCAGCTGTTGGGCTATTAATTAACAGTCCTGTCGAAGGATATCAGCCTTAGTCAGTAACAAGACTACAAGATCGCGCCACAATCATCCTACATTAATTTTTCATTCATACTTTGCTACATTTCAGTTAAAAATGTAGAGTATAAATTAAAGGTTAATGCTGCACAATCACACAACCATAGAACATTCGTGTCAATACTAATATGCTCATTTCACATTATCACCAACAGTAAAGTTACAATGCCAACATCCATGTTTATGTGCTTAATGCCAACAGAACGAGCCCATGCCAATAAGGTACAACAGTTGGTGTTCCTAACGATCAAATGATGACGTTGCTTCAGTCCAAATCGGAAACGATGATGTGGTTTAGGTTTTATATGTATACAAAAGTTACATTTCAAACAGTAATGATAATTTTTCACTCCACATATAATCACGAGTCCATTAAATAAATTTCAAATGTTATTTTTCTTATAAAGCGACAAGTTATGGTTCATTTTTTTAAATTTTTGTTTAATACTCGCCAAGTTTTTAACTCGATAATCAATATAATAAATTCAACCTTGGACAACAACAGTGAGGTTTGTAGATGGCACAAAGTCGCAGAAAACAAAAGGCCCATACCCTTTGCCATCCTGGACGACCTACCAAAAAGGAACAAAGTAACCTACCAGCCAAAATTCTAGCACAAAAATGCGTCCCCCATTTTTTCACATTTATCTTTCATAATGTTTCATTCAACATGCACCGGCTCTATTTTCATTAATTTAATTGATTTAGCCTATTCATGAGTGGAATTCCATCAGCTACACAAGAAACATCTAATATGCTGCCGACGAAGCTCATACGGCGGTATGTGTGAGTGGAGGCGATGATGGACTCGGTGGTAGGCACCGCTTAACGGTGGAATCCCACATAACTGCAGCAAAAGTGCGGATTTTCTCTACTTAGTTAATGAAAGCTCCCCCATCCCCACGAATAAAAAATAGCTCGTTCTTTCGCAGTATAACTTGTTAAAAATTGTTATAATTAAAAAATATACTCATACATTAAAATAATATAAATCTTATCTCTAAATGCCATGTGGTTGAAGGTTTATTATATGTTATTTGAAACCAATACACTGCAGGAGTTCTGGTTTCGATCCAGAAATCTTAGACTAATTTACATCAGTGCGTTCCTACTGAGCTATCATAGGTCATGTAGATTTCCAATTACAATAAATATAAATATAGAAATATTGAGGTCGATGATTTTGTTTAAGTTAAAATATATATTTTCCATTATGAATTATTGTTTCAAACAAAACTATAAATGCCACAAGAGAACCCAGGTGAGTGCGAGACTAAGCATTTATATCCTTCCGAGATGACAGCAACATTCGTCTACACAGCTGACGGCCCATGATTCGAATTTTCTACGGTCTCGCTAAATCCATCAAATAGATATCTTGTAGATTTACGCATCTTAAATCTGTTGCAAAATTTGAATCAAAAATAGGTTGCTAGTAATGAGGAAAGATGTAAAAATAATGAATTTTAAACTAAACTTTGACAATTTGTTTAGCAGTCAATTTAGGTATCAACTTAAACATATTTTCTGATTAGGTCTCCAATTTGATCATCAGCGGAAACATTATAAAAGATTTTATCATAGTTTAACACTGGAATCAATTGCTTTTATCATTTGGATATTAATTAATAATCCAAGGCAAATAAAGCAAATGATCTTTGATCAATAACAAAGATACATGCCAAAACTCATCACACTCATTTCTATCGCAAAATATCCACGTAAGGCGTATATACGTATATACGCCTACTACAGGTGCCACAAACTACGTATATACGTAGTTTGGGTTGATGTCATACTAATAGTTAGTTACTGAAATGGCCACCATTCCAACTATGATTGAGAAATGGGTGTAAGATGATTTAGCGCGATCTTGTAGTCTTGTTAGTGACTAAAGCTAACATGTTCCTTAGGCGGAACTGTTGATTAATAGTCCAACAGTCAATGGCATATCTAAGGGACCTACAGTTGAAAGTGGGAGTCCAAAACACTGCCTCTGAATTACAAACGTAAAATTACGACGATGGCATTTGCGAATGGACTTGGTATTCAATAGTTCGTACGTTAATCCACAGAACATTCAATTCATCGCTCATTAACATCCACAATTCGTGACTTCCAAGTAGCTGGATTACAGGATACACCATCGTCCCAGTCAGAGAATAAGAATGAGCACTAAAGCTTCAAGGATACCCTTAGAGGACACTACAATTACTACTGTACACACTTACTTAAAACTATTACTTGAAGAAACGCAAAAATCATAATATGTAATAATATCACAAACACTTTGATTAAAAGCTGTAAACGAATTCCATTCCCTGCATCGAAACGATTTTATCATAAGAGAAAACTTATAAACGTAATTCAATAGATGAAACGACATTGAATGTGCGATAAAGTTTAAAACGGGATGCTGGAGTGGTTTTATGAAGCGAGAAACACTCGGAGCGTTGCAAGACACTTGGACGCGTCTGTTACACTTTAGCCACGCCTAACGACACTGTTGTCTCGCCTCTTTAGTCTTGACTAACTCGAGATGAGAGATGAGGTGTTATTTCTATTAGTGAAGGCGTCAAACGTTTCGTCATAGGTCAACTTCTTGAAGTGTGTTATTCGCAACGGTTCAGAAACTACTAAGGTGCCTGTTTAGTAACATAGCATGAGTTAATCAATAACACTTCCTTATTTAAGCTTTGAATGGTTATAATTTGATATAGAGTCGCTGGAGAAGCAGAGTGGTCTGCCCAAACTTTCAAAAAACAACTGCGATGGAAAACGATGGTAGATATTTAACCTTGAATATGAATCATCTTTCAACGTCTCGAGGATAGCAATAAATGCCACAGGGTCCTCGGTTTTTTAAATTAACGATAGGCAGAAAAATAAAAACCAGATCGTGGATGATTAAGAAAAAGACAAGATTAAAACATAATCACCGAAAATATGCAAAAAAATCAATAGTGAATTCAGTCAATCAATATTTATTCATGAATTTGTACTAGGATGAACAAGAATGGTATCAAAATATGATAAATTTATCAACTAAGCGAAACCAAAACTAAAAACAAAAGATAAATGTGAACATTTTCCTACATAACTCTAAACAAAAAGTATAACTACATGACAAAACCATAACCTAGCAAAGAGCAAATATAATAATTATAATTAAGAAGAGTTGGTTTCTGTATGTGTGTGGGTGTGTTGTGGCAAGTAAATGCGAAAAATACTGAACAAACCGGTTTGGAATTTTACACAAAGATAGATACCTATTAAACTCATGAAACACATGGGCGTTTCATTTCCTTAAAATCCTCTAGGGCCCCGTGAACGTCCTACGTTTCAATGTTTACATTTTCAAAGAATGGAAACATAAAATTACTTGAATGTGAACAGCTGTGAACAGTAAAATTTGACAGTTCGGGAAAAAGAAAGAGTTGCCATGACCGTCGCAGGCTTCAATGTTTACATTTTCTAATGTCAACATCTGTTTATACTACATTTTGACAGTTCGGGAAGAAGAAGAAATTAAGTTCATTTTTATAGATAAACTGCTAGATTGAAATTAGTTATCAAATTATTGATATCAGTATCACTAGTATGCTAGGGGATCATTTATTATAAAATGTAGCTCCGGCGTTTGACGGGTTTTTCTCCGTAAATTTCAGGTTGTGTCAGGCAGGCTTTTTGTTTCTATTCTTGGTTGTATGAAATGAGTCCAATGTTCACAGACTTGACATATGCTTCTTTAGATGCATGCACACTTCCAGTACATATTGAGAGAAAATGGTTTAAATGCTTAATTATTAAAATATTCTTTTACTGTAACTATTTTCTGAATTTTGAAGAAGTAAATGTGGATTATATCCCATTACCCAATTGGAATGGACAATGATCTGGTTTGGAGTTGACACATAACCTATATGTGTCAACTTTAATTAATTTAATTTAACTTTTAATCATATATATCTTTAAGGAAAGGTCTTGTCAGAAGACGGAGGACACCATGTGCCACAGATTTCGCAAGATCTACAACTTTGGTTACCTGATTTTTCTCCTTCTCTTCTTTTCTCTTCGACTTTTTCATACACATTTTCCTACCGTGTTACGTTAATATAGATCAGTTTACTCTTATTTAAATATAAAGAAGCTATAAATTATTTGTTACGTGAATTACTAAATTTGCTAAATTGAACGACATTACGAAAACTTATAATACATCTTTAACGTCTAAATTTGCTCTTGGGAACTTACTTTTAAATTAGATAAGGCATTGGAATAAAATGATTAAATAGTTTAGTTTTTAATTATATGCGTTAATGAATTGACTATTATTATTATTAATACTTACACGAAACAGCGACCTAGCCAGGCAGGTATTTTAAACCAATTATGAATGAGAAATGAGTGTAGGATGATACATGGTAGCCTTGTAAACTTGTTACTGACTGACAGGACTCATAACCTAAACCCAAAATAGGATAGCCAACAACCTATTGCGTCTAAGGGACTTTCAGTTTAACGTGGGATCCGAACCAAAAATTCTTCCTGTGAATTACCAACTGGTTCAATTATGAGGATGGTATTCGCAGATGAACTTAGTATTCAATAGTGCGGACGTTTATCCACTCAGGGTATATTGGACCTACTGGCCATCGATAAGACTGGGACAGTGGCTACTGGGAGGTCAAGAGCTGTGGATAGTTATAAGCGATGGTCGGTGGGTGTGATATTCTCTGGTATGGATCAACGTCCGCTCTATTGAATACTAAGTCCATCCGCAAATTAGACCAGTTCGTAATGCAGAGTCAGTGGTTCGGACTCGACGTTAAACTGTAGATTCCTTAGATATGCAATTGACTGTTAGGCTATTAATTAACAGTTCTGTCGACCAAAAGATCGCTTCACAATCATCTTACACTCATTTCTCATCCATACTTGGCTTAAAATACCTAGACAGGTTGCCACTTCAGCTCCTACCTATTTAACATCGCTTACAACGACTATCCACAGTTCGTGGATTCGTAAATCTTATGTAAATCTCTTATTTCCTCAATCATCAAAACCGTGTTTAGATCGATACTCTTGTGTTTTTAAGGATTATAACTTTTAATCGTATAGTCCAACCGACAGAATAGTAAAATTTACTATTGAAATCGATATTTCCAACCATATTTTACTATAAAATTATAAACCCAGATATATACTCACATCTAATCTTTGTCTCCGCTAACACTAAAACGAGAATATATTTTCTATCAATTAAAGCTAAAACAAAAGATCGTATCATTTATAAATTAGGTGTCTCGTATTCTGGACATTATAATTTAGTTTGAATAAACAGCTCGAGTCGGATAGGTTGTGGGATGCCGGAAATTCACCTGATGGGACTCTCCATTAGTGAAAGGGCTTATTGTAAGCTTTGGCCGGCGAAGCGATCGACAAACTTCACACAATTATCCCTCATTGGTCCGTCCAAAACATCGTATTACGTTCCGAAATATCTCCTGCATGAATCATACTAAGAGTACTGTATAATCTACCTCCTATCCTCGGGTGTCTTGGTGGCCCAGTGGTCAGCGTGTTGGACTTCGGTGCAAGAGGTCACGGGTTCTCATTTGGGCCGCTTTTCCAAAAAGCGTTTGTGTACAATCTCTCCCTGACTATGTTACAAAATGCCTATGGTGTAGAAAGAAAAAAAGCATGACAAAATATCTATGTATATACTATCTTAAGAAACATTTTGCTCTTCAATGTATGGTTAGTTTAGTTTGTTGACAATGCACGATATTTGGGATGAGTAATATGTATATAAATCCAAACGTGCAAATAAAAAAACTTATAAATACCTCATGATGACTCGGAGGAAACACATTATTAAGGTCTTCGTATGTGCCATTATTTTTGTCCGTAATAAATGAGTAAGAAGGTTGCTGCTATTAGAAAATATCTTTCATTTAGAACAAATCTTTAATCAGAAGAGTAGGAGAAACTTCTCTAGAAAATTTTCGTATCTTTTTGACGTGGATATGTCTAAGCTCTGGGAGGCTAGGGATTAGCAACACGTCAGACTAAAATTTGAAACGGAAGTGACGTTGTTTATTACGATAGTTGTTTAGAGGAACCGAAAACATTCTCTTTAGACATCCATGATCAAAGCTATTTCCCAAAGGATATGAAATCCAATTCATTTTTTTCAATAAAACCTAAACTACCCATCACCATATAAGTCTGTTTGGTGAAACGAGGTACCGTAGAGGCGTGTCACATAGGCTAGCCAGGGGTGACAATGAGCAGACAGGAATCGCTGGCCACCGGTGACGTGTCCTGTAATCCAGCTACTTGGAGGTCACTAATTGTGGATATTTGTGAGCGATGGTTGGTGAGTGTAGTGTTCTCTTGTGTGGATTAACGTCCACACTATTGAATACTAAATCCATCCGCAAAGACCATCCTCATATCTAGACCAGTTCGTAATTTGGAGGCAAAAGTGTTTCGAAACCCACGCTGTACAGCCCTAAAGTAGGGACATGGTAGGTCCCTTGGATACCATCGGCTTCTAAGCTATTAATTAACAGTCCTGTCTAAAGCAAATGGTAGTCTAACTCATTAACAAGACTACAAGATCGCGCCACAATAATTTTACACGAATTTCCCATTCATATTTAACTTAATATACCTACCTGGATGGGTCGCCATTTCAAATGTTAATCTGATATTTCTCATTAAACTGGTTTCAATCCAGTAAACTTTGATTTCCTAGGCCAGTGCTATACACCTAAAGCTACCGTGCCGGTGTTTTGTAATAGGCTGTTCACAATCAATTTCTTTGTGGTATCCATAAACTCAATAATTAACTCTTAATAGAGTTTTTACCTTTATGATATTATTAATTGAATATTAAATAATTCGTTTTGCATAATCCTGAAAGTTTCTAGGACATAATTCTGGGATGAAAGATTATTAAAAGGGTTTTGGTGTTGAAATAAGTAATGAGATGTTTGGCCAAGTCCGCAGCGATGTTGGGTCATTACCGAGCTAATGATCAAACTTCGTCCGAGTTTATAAAGGTATTTGAATAATTAAACTTCTTAGTCATAAATCACCTTATTTTCGCCTAAATTTGTTTACGATAGCCATAATAAAACACGTCTTTACATTTCCAAACTCGCCCTAATTAAATCACACTAGCTTAGTCGGTAGCTTATTGTGCAAAAATATTGTTTACATTTCAGTTCACTAGTTTCTCCAAATATAATTGCATTTACTTCCCTCTGGAAACATGTTAGATCATGGATATGTCTTGGAATGTTTTTAGTTTATCTAAACAGCTCTACTTATAACCATATAACGTCACTAACCATATGATGTCACATTTTGAGATTTTGGTCTGACGGATTGCAAAAACCCCCAGAGCTAAGATATATCCATGTCAACCAAACTAAAATGATTATTATCCACTTTAAGGAAAAAAAATATTGATTGTTTCCAGTTAATCAACAACCAATAATTTAGTGTTTATTGTAAGATTAAATGTTGCATTTTAAATCAATAGTTCACAGCATTAAAACATTCATAACAGCAACATTCGAAATTGTAATTGAAAAATACCAATTTGTAGGATTAGTTGTAGGAAATCTTTCAAAGATAAGAAATTTGTTAAATATTTGTTTTGTGAAGTAGTAGATTAAATAAATTGGACAAAATTACGTAAAGTGTAGTTAATTTCAATTTCATGCATCTATGTAATAAAATGAGCTCGCACGATTATATATTAGATTCCCATTTGAAATGGTAACCTACCCAGGTAGGCCAAGTATGAATGAGTAATGAGTGTAAGATGATTTTAGCGCGATCTTGTAGTCGTGTTACTGACTATGGCAGACATGTTCCTTAGATAGGACTGTTAATTAATAGCCCAACAGTATATGGCCTATGTAAGGGTCCTACAGATTAACGTCCGAACCACTGCTTCTTCATTACAAACTGGTCTAAGGATAGGGGTGGTCTTTGCGGATTATTGTAATACAGTATTCAAAAGTGCGGACGTTAATCCACACAAGAGAACACAACTCCCACCGACCATCGCTCACAACTATCCACAATTCGTTACCTCCAAGTAGCTGGCACGCCACCTCAGTCTATTTAAAAGTCAATTAAATAGTAATTTGAAAGTCGATTTAAATCTAAGATATGAAATATTCAATGTTTATCTATGTATTAAAAATAACAATCGAATCATAAATGTCGATACTAATACCGAGTATCGAGTAGACGTAAACAGTAGTCAACAATGTTTGAGCAACATAACGATACATGGAATCGAAGCTATGTGTTTGCTTCAGACTGTAGTATTTGTAGACCATACGGTTGATTTGTTGCTCGCTTTAACTATCGAATAAATACACGCAATAAACCTTATTCGATTACCTTCCTTCTAGCTCTCCTTTGTGAGTCTTGACATCAGTGTAGGGGTACATTAAAGTACTTTGTTTGGAATTTACTATTTGTGATGGTTGTTTTTCCATAACGATATTACGTAAAATAAAGTCATGACGTTTTTGGATCTGGGACCTAATCCCGTCTTCAGGTGAGCTATAAACTAAAACACGATTAGTACATTACTTTAATTTGTACTATGCTATTATGTACTAATAGTTTTATGTTTTGTTTTTTGTCTTTCTATGCCAATTAGCATCTTTTAACGTTTTGATTGGGAATGGTCCAAACATCGGTCTTGTTACTACGTAACGTAAACCTGTTGCTAGGGAGCATCTTTAATTAATAGCCCGATGAAGAAATTGCAACTGGGTCCAGATTAGACCCTTGCATGAATCGGTTTGGCGACTTTCAGTTTTTAAGGCGGGCAGTATAACCACTCTGCCACAAGAAACCAACCAGTTTAGTATAAGGTTCACCTGAGGACAGGATCATAGTCAAGTCCCCGACTACAGACATTATATTACCTTATGGAATGACGACCTACGCAGATAGGTATTTTAAGCCAAGTATGGATGAGAGATGAGTGTACGATGATCTTGTAGTCTTTTTACCGAGTCTGACATGTTCCTTAGACAGTACTGTTAGTAAATAGCCCAACAGCCCATGGATCTACAGAGTGGGTTTTGAACCACTTTAGCCTATGAATTACGAACTGGTGTATATATGAGGATGGCCTTTGCAGATTAATGTAGCATTGAATGGTCCGGACGTAAGTCCATACAAGGGAATACCACAAAATTGTTCACCAACCATTGTTCACAATTATCCACAATTCGTGACCTCCAAGTAGCTAGATTACAGGACACACCACCGTCAGATACGGAGACGTTGGCAATCAGTTTGGAAAAATTTCCAAAAAGGGAAATTTTTTAGGCATCATTTCAAGTATAAGCTCCATCAAGTGATACCTCATTTTAACGAACCTTTACAAAAACATATAGGTCTATATCAAACAAGATGAATTATCTCACTAGAGTGGTATATTTTAAATATAAGCCTTGAATAGTTTACTTGACTAGATTAGATTAGATTATTGAAATGGCAACCATACCACAAGGTAGGAATTTAAGCTAAGTTTGAATAAGGTTGGAGTGTAAGATGATTGTGGCGCGATCTTGTAGTCTCGTAACTGACTAAGGCTGACGTGTTCCTTAGACAGGACTAATTCATAGCCTAACAGCCGATGGTAACTAAGGGACCTACAGTTTAACGTGGAATCCGAACCACGGCCTCTGAATTACGATTTGGTCTAATTATGAGGATGGTCTTTGTGGATTAACGTAGTATTCAGTAGTGCGAACGTTAATCCACACAATACCACCGCCCACAACTATCCACAATTCATAACCTCCAAGTAGCTGGATTACAATACGTCGCCACCGTCCCAGTAAATGGTTACAAGGATACATGGATACAGTACATGGGTTACTAGAAAGTATAAGAAAATCGACTAGGATGCAAATCTGCTACGACTGCGGTATTTCCTGTGTTCTATGTCAACCCAAAACTTTTACTAAGAATACTTCGACTCCGTGAACGTCTGGGGCGCGATCTGGTAGGCACAAAAGAATAAAAGCACAGCCAATTTCCACCCGGAGCAAGCCGCGGGAAGATATTACGCGCCTCCATTCACGTCATAAAATTAGATTTTATTCCACGCGAGATTGAGGACTAACCAAGTTTTCACTTATAGGTCGGCTTTAACACGTTAAACTAAGCCGTTATAAAAATATGAACGACATTGCTTTTGTATAGGTCTAAAATATAAAAAAACAATTAATTTACCTCCTTAAATTCATTGACAATGCAGAAAGTAGCAGCGTTTAATTTAATATGTCATGTATTTAATATATGCTATTTCTCGTTTCATACATCAGCTATGTTACGTTATATATTATACTTGTTAGTAATAGGATTCTGTAATGAAAGTAAGTATGACGAGTCCTTACCTACCCATGCTAATTTTGTTTACGTTGGTTTTTCTAAAAAAACTGTAAGAGGTATTTATCATGATAACATACATCTATTTTTCAATGTACTCTCTTGAAAAACGTGAACAGAGGTCTCTTATTTCATGAATTCAGAGAGTTTTTATACTGCAAAAGAGGGCTGTAAGAGCCTTAGCTGAGCTAAATTTCAGAGAAAGTTGTAGAGAAGCTTTCAAGACTGAAGATTATGACATTAATAAATCTCTATATAAAATAAGTCATCCTGTATGCCAATGGGAAAACATTTACACAAAATAGACAGTTCCATGGATACAATACTCGACATGGTACAAGATACTGTCTCCCAGCTCACCATCTCACCCAATATGAAAAGAAACCATCCTACATGGGCATGAAGCTGCACAACCTACTGCCAGAAGAACTGAGATGCCACACCAGGAGAAGAATGAAGACTGCTCTAACAGAATGGCTGATAAACAATCCATTCTATACATTGACCGAGTTCATGGAAAGAAGACGATAAACATTTTTTTAACCATCCAGCTGACGCCATTTCAATACTTGATGTATTTTGAAAATAAAGCATATTTGTATTTGTATTATTATTTTTTTATTTTATTAAATTATTGTTTCCACTATATAATATTTATAGATTTATCTTCGTATAAGAGTTCGTATAAGAGAGAACTATAAACTACAACCATTAAATTCTAAAAATAATCCTATGTAATGCAGATGATAATTCCCAACTATGTGTGGGAAGTACACTAAAGTCCAATACGAAACTAATCCTGCATTGTAGGGCCAACCATCCAGTATGTCTGTGGCATACAGTGTTTCATCTGGGATAAAGCCGCTTAAATTTCTCTATTAATATCACAATGAAAACATTCCAGGTTAAGATATAAATACGTTTGTTATATGATATTTTGACTATGACGTTAATGTCTTCGCAGTTATAGTAATTTCAAATTAGAGCCTGTGATAGGGTGTGAAATATTTGAGGTGTGTGAATATATCATAAAATATGGTTTGTTTTGTATTGTCTTTCTTAGCCTTTCGACATTTTTAAACTATGGGGATTTTATGGGGAAATAATTATTTTAATTTTAATTAAATCTACCAATACATATTTAACTTCTTAGTCAGTTGATCCGGATTTCGATAATGTCTTCCTTGTGAGTAATGAATAAATTTGTAAGAATAAGAAAGAAGTTTATTCCCAAGAGATACAACAGTTTATATAATAATACAGTACTTGCTTTCTACGTAAAAACTTCAATCTATTATCAATCACTTAAATAGTTTAACAAAAAATGTTTGTATTTACTTATCTGTGGGAAATAGGTTAGATCATGGATATGTCTAAAGGGAATGTTTTCAGTTCATCTAAACAGCCGTTCTTATTCCTTTATGTTAAACATTCAATACAATAAATCTGGTAGATTCTATGGAAACCTGTTACATATTTACATATAAAATTCACCAACACCCCTTTCCCAGAGCTAAGACATATCCATGTCAAAATATAACTAGTAAAACACCAATAAATAATGAACATAACAAGTTCACAGTTAATATAACCTACTTACTAAACTAAAACTTACATATAATGCACTAAACTAAACTTAAATACATATAATGCACTTAAAATAATATATTATGACTAAATATGTTCTCTTGAAAATAATAATGCCTCTAAAGAAAAAATCCGGTATTGAGACATTTCATAGAGGCTGGACGAGTGAAAAAAACTATTTGAACAATTAATAAGGTAATAAATAGTGTGAGAATTTTGTAAATGTTGTTTACTAAGTTTGCCTTCGTGTATTTGTGTACTTAAAAAAAGTAAAAATCTGTACTTTTTTAGTCAGTAAACCCTCAACATTATCCAGTTCTTCAACAAGATTTCTACGACATTTACAATACGAAAATGAAGATAGGAACTCTTTTCCATTTAGTTCTAAGAGATTATATAGTTTGGGAGCAAGATAGTTGAAATTCAATTCGTTCTAACTTCGCTTCGATGAACCCCCATTAATAGTAACTGGGGTTTTACTTAAGTAAGGTAATGACGCGATAAAGGTTGATAAAGTTCTTTTTTTAAATATAAGAAAACTTAGGATAGTGTTGAAAAACACGAAATGTAAAAAATACTTCCGTCGCAACACACTAAAATATTTCACTCATTTTACTAGGTTGAGCACAATACCTAAAATTTCAACAGTTCGTTCTTTAACAAAATATCACTTAATGGCACTTTCATAAAAAAATGTATTTTCCCAAAAATCCCCCATTACAGGAGCTAAACAGAAACACAAACCAAAATGCATAAATTATTTTGCAGGTATACTATTTTTGATCAACTACCCATTTAACCGTTATAGGAGTACCTTCACTCTTGACTACTCGTGTATATATCAGTAACAGTGTGCTTATAGAGCAATAATTTAAATAACTAAAAAAACCTGTATTTAAAGTATATAAAATCCTTAAATCCCAATTTACAAACCCCCCTAAAACCACTTCGTATGAACGTACCTCGTTTCGGAACTTGATCACGAATTGTCTTTTCATTTTTGTATCAAACTTTGTAAAGGTCGGACATTTTTTACGAGATTAATCGTGTCTGCACACACACTTATAATAATAACCTTTTTACCTAAGTCTTGATGACGACTGTAATAGCCTGATTTCCTAAAAGAAATTTGCTAAAATTCGTTTGAACGAGTGACGTAGTAAATATTATTGAATAGATGGATCGGATACATTCCCTGTGTACCGGTGGTGCACGATGGGAGGCTGCAAATGTACCTCATCCATCACCTGGCGGACAAGGGATCTCCGGCGACTGACGTAATAACGGGAGGATCAAGCGTTCCTGCGATGTGGCAATGTGCGGGATATGTATATACTGTTTAATACATAACTGAGCATATTGCTTTACATATGTTAGCACTATCATTGAATATCAAAATATTATATTCCATTGACAATGATACTTAAACACATTGCAAATCATCGTTAAAATTAGGAAAATGAGGCTCCAGAAAAGCTTGCCACTTCGGACATAGTTGTTCTTTGTACAAACAGATAAAAGGAAGGGTTTAAGAGGATCGCCAAGGCAGAAGAGGAGAGTCTGTGTACCCGGAAGGGCGAGGAAATAACTCCCACCCAGCTCCCTGGACCCGATGTCATGCCCGAGGGTTAAGTAACCGAACAAGCATGCAGCAGACACTCCATCAGACAGTTCATCCTAGAGTAAACCATCCACTGTGATTGAGTCTAAGATTGCTCTGTCAATTATCATGCTCTGAAAGAGACAAGTAGGAACCAAAGGTGCTGTTCACCATATATAGCCAACGTCCAAAGTGAATGAAACATTCAGGAAACCATTTAGGCGCTTAAATTAACTCTTAATACCATGCCACACCGACATCAGCCACTAACGCGCGGTAGCGGTAGTTTTTTGGTGGTGGAAGGATCCAGCTCTCGGCTGTCACTTCGAATATCGGTCACTAGTAATTAAAATGTCGTCCGATGTACCTTGGTTGAACCGCGGCTTGGTGAAAAATAGTGTTCCGTGGGTGGGCGACGACTCGGGTAGTGACCAGGAACTAATACTCTTATACCCGGTGGCTTGTAAGAGGTCCAAGTGGGTTCACCCCATAAATGAGAAGATAGAGGGGAGGGGACGTATTGGGAGTTCCACCATCTTATGGCAGATTTGGAACTAGACGAAGAAAGGTTCAAAACCTACTTCAGGCTAAACCCAGAACAGTTTAGTGAAGTGTTGTCACTAGTTGGAGAACATATTAAGAAAAATGATACCAACTACAGGAAAGCAATAACCGCAAAGTTTGTTGTTTCCTTCTTGGCCTCTTCCTAACTTCCTCAATCAGTTGTTCCATGATGACCAATAAGAAAACACAGTACAAGTAGCGGCAGAACACGTTGCACTACCAGGGGATGGGAGATAGCGATAACAATAGGGTCAGAAGCGCCTTTGCGCATGCGCAAGACCAAACTCCCGCAGTGGTAGTCTTAAAAAATCGCTCAGAAAGCGGTAGTGGCGGACACTACCTGACGCCCGCGGTAGCTCGGTGTAGCATGACCTTTACATCTTGTTTTTCAGATGATATGATCGATATTGAGAAACACCACCAAATCGTCAGACAGAACAGGTAATTTCTTAATTTACAATGTAGGTATCCCTAGAAATGAAGTGATTTGGGTCCCAACGTAGAAACCTATGGTCACTTTCCTTCAATCTTCGACCGATACGTTCTCTCTCGTGCATCTTGTTAGTGACTAAGGCAGACAGGTTCCTTACACAGGACTTTAATACTTTTATACTTTTAACTGAAATGGCGACCTACCCAGGTAGGTATTTTAAGCCAAGTATGAATGAGGAATGAATGTAGGATGATTGTGGCGCGATCTTGTAGTCTTGTTACTGACTAAGGCCGACATGTTCCTTAGACAGGACTGTTAATTAATAGCCCAACAGACGATGGCAAATAAGGGACCTACAGTTTAACGTGGAATCCGAACCACACCCTCTGAATTACGAATTGGTCTAATTATGAGGATGGTCTTTGTGGATTAACGTAGTATTCAATAGTGCGGACGTTAATCCACACAAGAGAACACCACAACCACCGCCATCTCTCGCAACTATCCACAATTCGTGACCTCCAAGTAGCTGGATTACAGGATGTCGCCACCATCCCAGTCTATTGATTAATTAATTGCACCAGCTAATGTCATCTAGGAGAACCACGATTTTGCCTCTGAATTACGATCTTAATTCGAGTCAAGGATATACTGGGAGTATTATCCCTTTATGTGAAGATTGTCGTTTGTGTATTAAATCCAAATTTTACCTCATATAAGTTTCTATTAACCTGGAGGTAACCCCCAGGTGCGCCCTCTGAAAGGTTAATGGCTAAAACTACGTTATAACTTACAAATAACTTATGGTAAAACGCATATAATTACCAATTTGAGAAGGTTTGGTAGTGTAAGGAAACGTACCTGCAACAAAATAAATTTTAGTTAGTTTTAAATTGTAAACGTCTACTACACTGTAGAACGTAATGTTTGTATGTTTTCATGAAATTCTAGAATCAACCACTAAATCTTACTATCTAAAACGCCTAAACAAATTTCTTATTTAATACTAACACGGAGGAGAGCCGACCACAAAACGCTAATACTTTAACTGAACATAGTACAGTATTCAATAGTACGGAAGTTAATCCAAACCATGGAATATCACATCCACTGATCATCGCTCATAACTATCCAATATTCGTATAAACTTGTAAAACTTAACATTTTGGGTATTTGCTTACATTTTTGTGCAGAACAAATTGTACTTTAAAACATTGTTTGGTTGGAATGTTGTTGAGTGCTTGCGGAAACTATTGAATCTTAAAAATGATTCGAAAAAGAGTTGTAAAAAATTTATTCACAACTGAAATTTTCAATCAAATTTAAGATCTGATCTAGTTTGATTTAGTCACCATACAACCGAGGAAAAATTTTTATATATTTGGGTCGTTTAGTTTTATTTCTTTTATATTCATTTGTGATTGTTTTACGATACAAAGGCTGAGTTTACAATGTACATTTTTCAAAAAATTCAGGGAATGCATTCAACCGAGGCAATCAAAATATTGCTGAGTTAAGTCTTGAGTCTACTACAAATTTTATACTATAGAATGTTGCTATAACATTTTTTAGATATGAAATGAAAGCGGGATTCATGCCCATACAAAACAGCGAGGAGTGAGAGTGTATGTCATGTCCAGGCCACTCAATGACGACCAGTAAGCGAGGGTCCTACGTGATGTCAGCCGGTCGATTTACAGCCAAACTCGGACAGGTTTACTGCTTTTCATTTAAAAAGTGTTTGTATTTACTTCCCTGTTTGAAATAGGTTGGATCATGGATATGCCTAAAGTGAAGGTTTTCACTTCATCTAAACAGCTGTTCTTACTCTTTTATATTAAAAATTCAAAACAATAGGTCTGATGGTTTTCCCTCTTAAAATCCCCAACACCCCCCCTCAGAGCTAAGACATATTCATGTCAAAAGTTTGGAAGTATCACAGTTTGTATAAAAGACGAGCATTTTACATTAATACTTTTCACTAGATTTGTAAGTATGAATAAGAAATGATTGAGACGTGATATTGTTGGCTTGATACTGAATAGAGTGATTCCTTAGACAGGACAGTCAATTAATAACCCAACAGACAATGGTGCTTAAGCGACTCTAAAAAATCACAATATCATATTCAAGAAACAGTTGGCTTCCAACAAGACAGCTTGATGCAATCTACAGTATTGTTACCGATGTATTGGAAAGTCTTGACAAACAAAGTAGAGCTCCGAGTGTCTTCCTTGGTCAACCGAAGACTTTTGACTGCGTTCATCAAAAACTTATCAGTTCGGAATCCGTGGAATTGGTCCAAATTTCAAAATAATTTTCACGAACCGAGTTCCTTACGTATGGTGTACCACAGGGATCGATACTTGGAACTTTCCTCTTTTATATTTACGTTTTAAAATAACATCTAAGGCGTTTGTATTGCCATCTAGTAAAATTGCCCAGTTTGCAGATAATGCAACTCTGTGCATCAGCATAAATTTCAGTTGAAATTTATGATTTTATTCATTTAAAGTTGGCCAAAACACTAAAAAATATTCAATCCTAGGAAAATTAATTGGATACGTTACCGAAGCTAGGAGACCCACAGAGAAGACCTGATTGTAACTGTTGAGGATCAAGTCTTTGAACTGGTCTAGATCGCAAAATTCCAGGGCATCATTCTGTACCGTAGGTTCTTGTAACATCTTCTCCTAGATTGCGATATTGTAAAGATGTGCACGGTGGTTTAAGTTCGGAGAACTTTATCATAGGCCCAATGTCGTGCTAAAATTGTATTATTGGCCTCAATTGTTTTAATAACCCCCGGATGATAGACCACAAAAGCGAACTTTTATAACCTTTTAAAGCGACTTCTTTTAATAAGCGATAACGATAGTTAACTGGATAAAAGAATACCTTAAATTAAAGAAATATATTTAAAAATAAATCGTTCTAATAGTCTTTCTTCATATAATTGTGGTTACCATTGAAAATTAGATTTAATTGAAGTCATGCTGTAACCATCAAAGCCAAAAATTATTTTATACTTTACGGAATAAAATTTTAACCTAACAGATTATTCAAAGACTATAATATTCACAAAAATCACCGAGATACCGAATCACCGATGGTTAGGGTACGTTGTGGTAATAATTAAATAAAATGTAAACACGTACACCAAGAGGCGAAGTGACGTACCGTAGCTACAGTAGTGTTGTCGTCAATCAGTTGACGTGTACTCGTATCAGACGAACTGACTGATTGCAACGGATATGTTTGTTACGACTGATTGACGCAATGACGCTGCCAATGTATCCAGCTCCGAGCTGTGTATGAACCTTCACTATGATTGTTCAGACATCACACATTCTATTTACGTTTATACATCTATCTCTGATCATTTAAACCATATTACTCGTACATGGTTAATTGACATGGATATGTCTTTGCTCTTTGCTTTGACGTCATATAGTGACGTCGCGGTAGATATGTAGAGCCGTTTAGAAGAACTGAAATCATTCAGGTGCCTTACATGTAATAAAAAACTACACTGTATTTAAAATTCAATATTATCCTGTATTTTTAATCGTTTTGTAGATTTTTCATCTGTAATACTGTACTTATAAAATTTCTTTCACACACCAGTCTTTGTTTTTGGGGTGCTAAAACTGCCTTCCTCTAGGTGAAAGCAAAGTTCTTCATTGGGTGGTGTAGTCATAAGGTGGATACAAAGTTGAAAGAAAAACTGTTAAGAAAGAAGAAAAGAATTGGGTTTGTTGTATTTTCCATAAAAATTATATTTGACTCTCTTATATACTGCGTTTAGCACCGTCAGTAATTTTAAATTTACATTATAACCGTTAAGTAGACTATCAATTTTAATTAGTAAATTGTCTAGTCTGTAGGGGATTTTAATGGACACAGTAAAATTACTTTTGTAAATTTGTTGTTTTTTGCCGTAAAATAAAACAATGATTTTCATGTTACTTAGGATTGTAATCGATGTAAAATCTTAATCAAATTCGTTAGTCTTTTTGGGAAATTTTGATTGTTTCACTTTATTAAGAGTACAGGGAAGTAAAGTGATCTTAAAAACAAAAATATAAAAAAACCTTTTCAGTAAGTAATTGCTCTTCTACCAAATTATATAAATATTGAACAATCAGCGTGGTGTTGGCATCGATATATAGTCAGGAAGGACAGAAAAGAATCCAAAATCAACTTTTTGAAATCAAGGGCTTTAAAAAAATAATTTAACTATAAAAAATCATGAATGAACTCACGAAAACGATACTTTATCCGTATAGTACTATTGGAAAAGAGGGCAGAAGTTAAGCTGATTTGAAATGCCCAGCAAGGTATAAGGACAAACGTAGTGATATTGCAAACGCATACAGTGGAACGATGGTACTGAGATCAAGCCAACAGTTTGCCCTAATGATGGAAAGATAAGCCGCCATATCCACGGGTATCAAATCCTTGTAAGTGTGTTTGGTGAGCATCCACATCATGTTCTCGTTTTCTGCATTGGGCAAACTCTAACCTGGTTTTACTCTGCGTTATAAAATATATCATTTGGACTGCCTATACTATCGGGTGTCTCACCTAAAGTGAACCAATAGCTACCTTTTAAACTATTTATATACAGCAAAATTCTTTAAAATTAATTTTTAATTCTAAAAATATGGCCAGCATTTTCCAATATAGCTGACCACTAAGACCGGAGTTTGAACCGATCCCCATCAAAAATATAAAAAATGCCTCTGATGTCGTTTATTTACAATCGCCTTTGTAATAATAAATCCTTTTATTGGTTTTACTTTCAAAAACTGTTTATTCTATTTTTTACAGAAGAAAATAATTATCAAGTTTGGTCAATCTACTGACTTTGACTGATTAAAAAAATTATTTCAATCTAAAATGATCTACTGACAACTAAGTGAAATGAACTTTGAGAAACGTTATTCCACAATAGTTTGTGTGTAACATCATTCATGTAAACTGCAATTTTTATAAACCATTGCAATATTTATATTTTGCGAATATAAATAAGAAAATAACACTCGCCTCGACAATAGAGCTCAGGTGAGGGGTGCACATTTATATCCATCCAAGGCGACAGGAACATTCGTCTACAGAACTGACAGACCATGATTGGAACCTCTTCCCTTAATGTGAATTCATATTTTATGTCCTTTTACATTTAATACTTTAAGTATCAGTTTTAACATTATGTTTTGACATGGATATGTCTTAGATCTGGGGGGTGTTGGCGATTTTTAAGATGAAAAACATGTAACAGGTTTCCATAGAAACTACCAGCTTTGGTGTTTAACTTTTAATGTAAAAGAATAAGAACAGCTGTTTAGATTAAGTGAAACCATTCCCTTTAGACATATCTATGATCTAACCTATTTCACACAGGGAAGTAAATACAAATATTTTTCTGTGTCGCACTGGGACATTGGTGTGTCATGTAATCCAGCTATTTGTAACTGTGGATAGTTTCGATGGATGTGGCGTTCTCTTGTGTGGATTAAGGTTTGCACTATTGAATATTGCGTTAATCCGCAATGAACATCATCAAAATTAGACCAGTTCGTAATTCAGAAGCAGCGGTTCGATGCCACTGGCTGTTGGGCTATTAATTAACAGTCACGTATAAGGAACATGTTAGCCTTAGTCAGTAACAAGACTAAAAATACCTACCTGGTAGGTCGAAATTTCAGTGAAAAGTATAGATATGAATACTAAGCGCGTTGAACAACTCGGTCTATAAATGGGAAAAATTACTGTTATGGAAATATTCAATGACAATCCGACGATAATCATCGAATAAACTATAATCGAATAATCGTATCGAAAAGATTACGACTGACTCCCTAAAGAAGCATTTTCAAATGCCAATACATGAGCTCATTCTAAGAATAATATGAAAGCCAATTCAATATCCCCAAAGTACAAATAATACAATATGTTCAGTGCTCAGTTGCCTTCATCGTTCGTATATTAGAGCATGAGCAAAAAAAACAATACTGAAATCTATTCTGCTGTAATGATTTTCTCGATTAGTTGTGTTAAATTTAATTCTTACCACGTCTTCGTGTTTATTATTTACAGTTTTATTCACGAATATGTTTTGCAAATTCGCAACATCGTAATACACAGAAAATTTTTATCGATCAGTTTTCATAGGTGAAGGTTAGTTCAACGTATACAAAAACCTTCTCTAGAGGGTATCCAATAACGAAAAATGTATTCATCTTAGTGGTTCTCTCGTTTTTACAAAGACGAACTGCTTTGCACTGTTTTACCTTCCTTCAGGTATAAAACATAAATTAACCAAAGCTATCACAATCACAAGCAATATACAACAAAAAACTCTTAACTTCATTTGCATGGATAAATATAAGTTTGTTACGTTACTCCGTTAACATGCGCGACGTGAAGCTGAACGCAGTTTCCAACTAATAGCTATTAGAGGGTATGGCGTGGGTTTCAATCACTTTGGAATTCTCATTCCTCCGGCTCAAAGGCTCTGGATAGAGAAGCAGACGAGAGTGGTTCAAAGGAGAAACCAAGTCCCACAATTGAGTTGAGGAAACTGAGCACAATGTTCTCACACAATGTTCGTCGCAGACAACGACATGGAGACAAACTACTAGAATTAAGTCTCGTGCCTGAAATGCTTTCGGGTTATAGATCACGACCAATATGAGTCTCAGGTAACACAATTACAAATACCCCATCACTGCAGACCTGCGTACTCAGTGTCCAAATCGATAATAATTTATAACAGGTTTAATAAATATCCGTAATAAATGAGATTAGATTGGATTATTGAAATAGCAACCATACCACAAGGTAGGTATTTTAAGCCAAGTATAAATGAGAAACGAGTGTAAGTGTATGAGGACAACTAAGGGGACTACAGTTTAACGTGGAATCAAAACCACGGCCTCTGAATTACGAATTTGTCTAATTATGAGGATGTTCTTTGCGGATTAACGTAGTATTCAATAGTGTGGACGTTAATCCACACAAGAGAACACTACACCAACCGACCATCGCTCACAACTATCCACAATTCGTGACCTCCAAGTAGCTGGATTACAGGACGTCGCCATCGTCCCAGTCCATGAGTTCGCATTTTCACCAAAAGAATAACATGGAAAAGAGTATGCAGGTTTGCTGCTGTGAGGAACACTGAAAGTAGACATTTCTAGCATAAACAATTTTTATTTTGACCATGTATACCAAGTTTTATAAAGATGTGTCCATAAATAAAGGAGTTTGCCTATTCTCCGTACGATTAATATGGGAAAAGAGTATGCAGGTTAGCTGCCATGACAAAATATATTTTTTCGGATAAATGTATGGATCCGAACCGTATGAAGTTACGCTAAGCTAAGTTTCATCCAAAAATATTGTTGAATAAGTTAGATATATGGTTTTTTCTTATCTTCCATAAAATTAACATTGGGGCCCCAAAATGCAATGTACTGTACTGAGTTTAGTTTAAAAAATCTTATTTAACATTAGGGAAGAGCAAAACTTTAAAGTACTAAATTAAGTAATTTTTGAGCTGATTCTAGTGATAAAATAAAAGTGTAACATATTTAAAATTTACACATAAAACGCAAAAACCCCAATTTTGGTGTACAATACCCACTGAAACCACCCGTCCCGATTGACCGATATGTCTGGACTATGACTTGTACGAGTGAATGTAGGAATATGAATGTAGGGAAACCAATTTTTTGTATATATTTGATTTTATACACTGTTTTCGAAATTAGACTCATTTTTAAAGTTTCACTGAACAAATGATCACTAAAAGCAATTTAACACATCGACTGTCACTCCACAGTATGGTAAAAAGGTTGACAGGCCACATAATAACCTGTTTTTAAGTCCTGTAGGACCACTTCGAAATTTATTTATACAGCAAAATTCTTAAAGGCCAAAAGTGCCATAATGTTCAGTGGGCCACGGCTATTAGATTACATTTTATAAAGCATGACCTGTAGTCTCTGTTGAGTCACATGGCCTCAGAGTACAATATATGTGTGGTTCACGCGGGTGACTCACATAAAATACCGTAAACAATATTTGGCCTACGTGGCAGTTATGTGTTAACAGAAACACAATCCAAAAATCAATGTTATCTTGTTTACATTGATCAATGATTATAAAACAATTTCAAAACTATACTCTATTAAAATTTTATCTCCACGTATAACAAATTGTGTAATTTAAATCAGATATATGGTTTTAGTTATTTATATTTTATCTTTACACCTATACTATTCAAGAAAACTATATGTTGAAAGAGCAGTTTTTTCAGTTTACCACTCTTAAAGTTTTGGTTTCTAGTTTTAAAAATGGTTACAGTTGAAGGTAAAAATATTCTGCGTTTTAAAATACGATCGAAATGTATCATTGATAACTGTTAAGTGTGAGTTATGTAGGCGACTCAAAAGGAATGGTGCTCCCACACACCAGTGTATGTTGCGTTTGTATCGTCAATTTAGCCACAGGATGTGTACTGAAATACAAAAGCTTCAATGTAGTAGGTTCAACCCACCAGTAGATTCTGGTTAACGTTTGGGTTTATTTGCAGCTTCGGTTCTGTTTTCGGAATCTCTGAACTTCGAACATCTGTTTTTTGATCAATTGGTCTCACTTTGATCATCTTTAGGATTTCAAAGGAAACTTTAAGACTTTTTATTTCCAATGGTACAATTCACAACAGTATTTTTTAAGCTCAATAAAATATCTTAAAACCTATTGAATATTTTTTAAACACCTGGTATTTTTCTTTTTATGTAATTGTTTACGATTTTATATTTATATTTTGTCATAGTAAGTATCTTATAAAATAAAATAATACAATCCGTATAAATTGCGGGATTACTGCTGCTTACTTAAAAATAATAAAAAGTTCAGTTTATTTATAGATTTTATATAAAACCGTCAATCTTATCCTACAAATAAGGCAATTCAGAAGACAATAAACTCAATTTCCTCACCAGTCACTCACTCCATCATCGTTTATAAAGATTGATTACTTGTCCAAGACAAATGTCAGTCGGTAAAGAACCTTTAAATGAAATGAAATGTTAATTTAGTTGTAGAGTCAGGTTTTATAGCAAATATAAACAAGCAAACACAGTCAAGTTGCCAAACTCTGTCGTTGGTCGTGTTTGCTTTGTACACAGTATCAGTCATTTCAGCGACTATTTGCTATCCAAAACAAACGGAGGAACGTAATTGGAAGTTCCAATTTGAAACACCAATTTTGTACGGTAATTAAAAAACAATTTATCACGTCACATACGTATACCTTTTTGAATCATAAATGTAATAAACATGCTGTTGCAGATACTTCATTATCTAACTACAGACATATGTAATATTCCACGCTAAAATGATTTAACATATTTGCCCATAAATTAAACAAATTTTCATAACTGAGTAGCCTATTTATTTTTTTATAATTATTTACTTAAAAATAATATACGACATTTTTAGGATCTTAGTCCATTATCAAGTGATGTATACATGGACATAACGTTGTTTGTAAATAAAATTTATACAAGTCATATGGTAAATCTTGAAGAGTAAAGAAGAGAGGAGATGGGTTTTATATATTCATATGTAAAAGTTGAACATTCAATTGTTTATGAAAATTATTAGGTAATCACTTGAAAACGGGAGGAGTTCTCCACATCTTGAAACTTTGTGTAGTTTAAAACACAAGAGCGATAGGAAAGGCCAATTAATTGTAAAATAAATAATTAAAAATTCATCGCTGTCATGAATTTCAAACGAACAGTCCAAAACATGTAGTGTATTCTAAAAAATAAAAAGGATACTTAGTTCTGAGAAATTGTTTAATAATAATAATAGCTCTCATTTACCAACTTAATTTACTTATAAATATATATTCTCGTTTATTTCTTCCCTACTATCGGGAATTCATGCGAAGAAACTAGCTTTTGTAGAGAGCAGAATATAAATTTAATACATAACCACAACTGGAGAACTAAACATTTATTTTAACAAAACTAAACAAATTTAAGGAGTATACGAGTTCATACGTATAGTTCATCCAAAAGTTCATTCTTGTACTATTCGTATGTTATAGGAAACAGCTAATTGGTTAAGAAAGATTCATAAAATATGAATTTACCGAAATATATTTCTTCTTTCCTATCTTTTAGCGAATTTCCCATGGGGAAGAAGCTATTACCGTAAGTCTCATGACAAGACCTAAGCCTGGGGCCAAGTTACATTTTCGTTTTGAGGTGCATAGAGACCAAAAACAATAGTCATTAAAATTTATATCTCTATATATACATCTTAGTCTTTGTATAACATTTAATTATCCAATTAATTTGTTCAGAGTAAATGAAAATGAAAAGTTTTGCAAATTTCGTTTAATAGGATAATAATAAGTGTTAATTTACTTTCAAGCAATGAAAAGAGAAGAATAACAGCGGCTTCAAATATTTTTACATTTGATTTTTTGACAGAAAATTTTTAATTTTGAAAATATAGATTAAAATAAATGTTAACTAAAATAACGTTTTTGAGTCAGTAAAACATGTAATAGATGTAATTTTTATTTTTGTAGCCAATTTAGTTGAGTAATATTTTATCATTTTATCTCAAGTTTAATCCGGATGGGAATGGTTTTAGAACCAACTAGTGTACCAATTCAAAATCCCTAAACACTAGTTAGTTTCTTTTTGCATTTTGATGTGATTTAATTTTGTGACGGGCTTTAAGCTCATAGCAGCCTTCAAAATTTTGGTTGTGAGAAACATGATTATAAATAGGTGACCTATCATCTCCATGTGCCACATGAAAACGATAGCAAATCATACGAACTAAAGTGAATTCGATGTGAACTCCATTATATTATTTTGGACAATGTTTACATGATAGTTTGTAAATCACATCGTGGGTTTCGATTATCCGACTATTGGGTAAACTTTGTCTGTCACACTGATTTTAAATTTAGTAGAATTACACATAATATTGAAAATGTCACAATGTGGCTTGTGGAATAGTTCACAGCCATGCCAAAAACCTAATTTTGAGGCCGAGAATTTTGAGCCTCTCAAACATATTTTTCTAAATTTTGTGGCATTTTGAAAACAGCAAGAGATGGTCTAGTAAATAAATTTTGATTTATTTGGCAGGTTTTTCAACTGTGTTAATTTTATGTGGTCCAAGAAAATACTCAGTGATGAAATTCGGGTCTATGGAGTGGTTATTTTAATGTACATTTTTGAGATTTCTAAATTGGTTACTTAAAATTCTTTAGAGCAACCTCTTTCAATGAAAGCAGAATTTAATTTAGATATATATTTATCAAAGTCAGTCCTATCTCTACATAGGGATTTGACACGAATTGACAAACTTTGGAATAGATTTTTCGTGTTCATAGGGTGACAGCTAGTGAAATTACTACATTTTTTCCAATTTATTGTTAATAATAAATACGTCAATATCAAAAAACGTGACTAATTTTTTAAAGAATATAACGAAGTTATTGATATATTATTTGTCATATATTATTAATGTCATATTATTGATTTGGAAATTCGCTGAGTATACAGATCTTAAGCAACGGGAGAATTTTCTTTTTAGTGTAACATTTTACTATTATATAACTCAAATATAACAAAAGGTAAAGTGTCAGTAATTCTTAGTCGAATAATTTTAACCTACACATAACCCTAAAATTTCAGAGAACATTTGATAAACTAGAAAATAAATATTGTTTAATAAAGTAAAATATTAATCTGAATATCTTCCAAACAACTTGTAACCCAATTGTTGATCGGTTTGTAAAAATAAAATTTTCCGTGTGAGGGTTAATTATTTGACGGCAATAAGGGAGAGTGTCGAACAACGTGTACAACATGAAACTAGTAGTGCCAAAGGTGACCGGGATACATTCTGTCAACATGTTATGTACAGCTAACATCGACAACGGGAGGCTCATCAATTCTAATATACAGGGTGTGCCTGAAATTCGCAGAAAAAAACTTTGGGACACTGTTCTGAGGTCAAAACAAACAAAACATGTCCTGTGAACATATAACATATCTCGCTCCGTTTTTCTGTCCGTCGCTGTGTGAATGTTTTAAACATAACTTGCTATACCTTTAGAGCCAAGTGAAGTACCAACTTCACACCTGGTACGTGTATGAGTACTAATAAGACTTATTATTGTGCATAGTATTGAAATGGCAGACATTTCAAATTTTCAAAACTGAAAAACCATGTGATTTAAAAATAAACGGTACCAGTGGACTGACACATACTTTCTCCCTTAAGTAAATTTAAAAAAGACAATCTGTAATAAAACTATCATGTTCTAAAAAGTAATTCTAAATATCATTTAATAATGTATTGTTCAAATTGTATGGGGGAACCCCCCCCCCCCCCCCCGGTAATACCAAGCTTTTTTGAGCTGGTTTTGTTCGGTGATTTGACCTTACACTTCATACCAAGTTTCATGGAAAACGGGTGGAAAGTAAGGAAGAAATTGATTTTTTTATATTTTCCATAAGAATAACATTGGGCGCTTTCAGACAATGTACTGCGTTTATCGTGGACAGTAAATTTAACTTTTCTCTGAAACCGTTAGTCGTAGACAAATAATTCAAAATACTAATTTGTTTAGTTTTTTAAGCTGGTTTTAATCGTACCAGTCAAGTTATACTTTACTTTTATTGTTTTCGCTGAAAATTTAAAAATTTGATTTTTTTGACATTTAAAAGCCCATAACTTTTGAACCGTCATGTTTACAGACATGCGGGTGGTGTCAAATTATTTAGTGCTCTGTGCACTATAAACTATCAAATTTTAATCAAAATCCTTCGAGCCATTTTTGAGAAAATTGGATTTTTCACGTTTTTTAAGGGTTTTTAGGGGTGAACTACCCTTAAAAATCAAAAATTCAAATAAATGAAAAAAACGCCTGGAGATACGGTGACTATATATATACATGCCGAATTTCATCTAAATCGGACAAACGGGGTAGGCTGTGGCACTGTACACATCCAGACACACACACACACACACACACACACACACACACACACACACACACAGACGGACAGACATCACGCCAAAACCCACTTTTTTGGATTCAGGGGACCCCAAAACGGATATATCCACTTTAAACTGAAATTCGAAAATTTTGACGAAAACAATACTTTCTCCATATACTATGTATAAGGGGAGAAAGTAAAAACTAAAAACAAAAAAAGTTGCGAAGTTTAATATTCTTTAAGAATGTATAACATTTTAATAGTCATAACATAAATAAAGGAGAAAATACGTTTTTCTGAAGCTACAACTGTCAATTTGGGCTTTGGGAAGTTCGGGTGAGAAAAAATTGCATTTCCTTTTAAAGATAATTAAATTTCGCAACTTTATTGTCTTAGGCTATTTTTTGAATCAATCATTTTCGAACGATTTTCAAACTCATCCAAAAATTCACGATTACTCGTATCAACTAAATGACATGAGCACTTTTTCTGCGCATCTATAGACCCCGAAATGATAAAATAACATGGACCCAAGCTTAACTCTTGCCTTACCGCCAGGGAAATATGCTTAAACTCGCCAAAACTCGAGTTTCGCATAATTTCGCGTAATTAATTTAACTTACGTACCACTTACTCCAGGATGGAGTCATTAAACCTGGAGTCATTAATCCCAGGTCATTAATTAGGACGCTATGGAAGGACCAGAATCACCGGCCCCAGCACTGTTTAATTGAATCATTAACTTCAATGACCGTACAAGCCAACCTGCGCATACTGCACTGCCATACTGCCACACTGCCGATGTCATCTACCACGCTTTCAATTAGCATTTAGTTCCTGTATTACTTATTATTTATATGCTATTCTCAAATTTCTTAAAAAAACTACACCAAAAAACTTCGGGATATTGTTTCTGAGGTCAAAAGAAACAAAAAATGTCGTGCGAACATATGGTCTATCTAGCTAATTTTCCGTCTGTCAGTGTGTATGTACTTTTTACATAACTTGCTACAAATGTGTAACCACTTGAAGTACCAATTTAAACTTAGTACGTGAGTGTGGTGAATAAAAGTAAATACCAAGTTTCATCCAAAAATATAGATTAATAAGTGAAACATCAATTTTTCACTATCCTCCATAAGATTAACATTGCAGCCCCAAAATACAACGTACTGCGTTTAGATTTAATATCTCAGTAGCCGTTTGAGATCGAGCAAAACTTTAAGAACAAAATAGTGTAGTTTTAAGCTGAACGCAAAATCCCCTTTTTGGGGTAAAAACGAACGATATGTCTGGACTACGAACTCGTCCGAATACACGTCTCTTCCAAATTTAATCTCGATCGGTCCATTTTTACGATAAACAAAAGTTACTATAGTTCCAAGCTATGTACGACGAAATTTAATTTTATTAATATCGATCTGGTAATCCGCTGAAGATGCGTTTATTATTATCAAAGTAGAACAGCGCACAGCATCGCTCATCGTGTATGGTGACTGTTTGGCATCCAATACAAACTCCAGGTAACTGGAGCGACATTGTTATTATTGCAGTCTGATTATCCAAACATTTACTATTTAGTATAACCGTGTTTACAACCAGGACGTAGGAGGGTAACGTTTCCCAAACAAACCTATAACGAGTGTATTTTCATACAGGGAGTTATAGACTATATTTTTAAATTAAACAGATAAAATCGAAGATATCTCAACTAATTAGTTTTTTCTCGTTTCTATTTCCTCGTTGCCACACTATTCAACATTACAATTTATCAATTTAAAAGCTTTAAGGTTTTTAAATTTATATAGGGTTTAGTATTGATTTGTTTCGTTATAATTGTAATTTATTTGTGAACCAATTAGATAGATTTATTACTTTCAAGATTCTTAGCATTATTACCATACTTGTTTTAATACCTAATTTTTTTTAATTTTGTTAAACTCACACGTTACTCGTTCTTCTGTATTTGATTACTATATTTAGTTATAAGTTTGCTATTCTTGTACTCTTATTATTCATTATTTAGTTTATTATGTTTTCAAAATGGCTGTTTTGGGCATTAGCCTGTAACCATTATGTATGTAATTCAATAAATAAATAATATAACGACGTTGAAAACAGTATAGAAACCACTACTCATACCTTAAAAGGATTTACTTTCAAAACGGTAATCACCATAACTAATGTTTCAGATAAATGTTTACCAAAACAGTTAAACACAGGATGTAAATGTTTTCAAATAAGTGTTTTATTGCCTTAATTTAATATTATATATATAAGCGGAGTTTAGCCGGCACAACGCGGCTTCTTAGCCACGGCCACTCCGCGGTGGCGAGTGGGCCCTGTATTCTAACTTTAAAATATTGGTTATCCGTGGACGGATTTCGTTCACCAAAGTACCGTTCGATTTGAAATTATAATTCCAATCTTTTTTGTATCTTGTAAAAATTTTATAAAGTTAATGGTTTTTTTGCTATTTTAATTTAAATATTTTTAACCACCGTGTGTAAAGTTTGGTTTCTGTATCTTAAATATTTCTTGATATATATAGTTTTTTGTAAAAAATACAAAATGGCGGCTAGCGGCTAAACAAAGGATTTTTCGACAAATGTTTACAGGAAATGTTTTGTTTATTTTGATGAGTACTAAAGTTTGTCCCCGACTTGAATGAACATCCTGTATATATTTAATTATTAAAGTTGTATAATTCTCGGCTATGGTACATGTACATTATTATACAGTACATCAATTTAATAAAAATCTGACATTTTCATTTACCATCAAACTAATAAATTATGACTAATTTCATGTTTTAAACTGCAATTTCCTTCTTCCTTTTGTTTATATATATGAGAATACTTTAATACAGTGTAAGCTAATAAAGTATTTGCAAATAATTAGTGACATTAATCATTACAAAAAGTGAATAAGTATTGATTAAGTTTAGGTGTTAGTGTAGATAAAGTCGTATACTAAAAGTGTCTTTAATCACTTTTAAGTAAAAAAACTATTGTACTATGTGTTTCAATCTAGTAAGAGTTGAAAATCACTTCCATAAACAATAACACTTAGGTACCGGTACACCAATATACAGGGTGTTTCAGAATTCCCTACCAATACTCTATGGCATTGTTCTTGGGTAATAAACATATCTAAATATCATATTTAAATTGGCCGGAAGTCCTTAGTTACTCACACAGCCTCCATTTTGTTTTTTCACTTATAATATTATAAGTTATAAGTTTTTGTTATAAAAAATAAAAGTGAAAAAAACAAAATGGAGGCTGTGTGAGTAACTAAGGACTTCCGGCCAATTTAAATATGATATTTAGATGTGTTTCTTACCCAGGAACAATGCCCTAAAGTATTGGTAGGGAATTCTGAAACACCCTGTATTTAAAATTAGGTAGCAAAAACAGAAACTCATTCAAATACAAAATATATTTACGAAAATTGTGACGTTTCAAATGCAAAACTTGCAAATACAACTACTTTTGATCATGTTTGAAAGTTTGATCTAGAGTCTGTTTAGATAGATGAAAGAAGCCTTATCTCAGACCGCAAATGGCTTCTAGTTGCTTTGAACCGACGATACGTTCAACTACTCTAACTAGAACCGAGCTTTGCCGACCTCAACCGTGACTCGCTCCGTCTGTGTTGCTGTTTTAATGTTCTAAATGCAACCAGCATTGCTTTATACAGAAGCTAGTTAGCTAAACTTGATTTGTCTGACTGTAGTTTCTGTAAGTCTTTCTTTCTGACAAAAAAATTTGTTTTAGCTCCATAAAACCATTCTTTGTGACAGCATTATAGCCCTAAAAATATGCTTAAGAGCTTAATATGCTAAAATTATATTTTTTCGTAATGGAAGAATGAAATAGAAAACGTATTTCCCATGTAGCATATTATAGTTTTAATTTTTTTTTAATTTTATGTAAAAGAAATTAAATTATTGTTTGTAGAATACAGTGTTATGTATTTAGAGGAAAAGTTAATGTATTCATTTAGTTAATTTTGTTAATATTTTATTTGAAGTAGGTATCTAAAAAGGAGTTTTATAAACAGCACAGTAAGTCAATTATTCTTTTAATTAATTTGTCATACAATAGTAGGATTCTGTCTACCAAGATTGAACAAGAACCGAACAAAAAATTTTCAATAAACATTGATCGAAAAATCCTTTGTTTAGCCGCTAGCCGCCATTTTGTATTTTATACAAAAAACATTATATATCAAGAACTATTTAAGATACAGAAACCAAACTTTGCAAAAATTTTTATTGGCCAAAGAGGAAAATATTCTTAAAGTATCATTTAGTAAACTAATATATTTTCAAAATGGCGGCGGTTAAAAATCTTATAATTTAAATAACAAAAAAACCATTAACTTTATAGAATTTTGACAAGAAATAAGTTACCCCCGTCGCAGCAGACCTGCGCACTCAGCGAATTTCCAAATCAATAATATCAATAATAAAATTTGACAAGTTTTATAAAAATCTGTCAATAAACATGAGAATTATTTGCCTATCCTCCATAAGATTAACATGGGAAAGAGTGTGCAGGTTCGCTGCTGTGAGGAACAGTGAAAGTAGGCATTTCTACCATAAACAATTTTTATTTTTAACATTTATACCAACTTTCATCAACATCTGTCCATAAATAAAGGACTTTGCCTATTCCCTATATGATTAACATGGGAAAAGAGTATGCAGGTTTGCTGCCATGATAAACACATAAACTATGATTTTTAAGGATAAATGGATAGATATCAACCACATGAAGCTAAATATCAAGTTTTATCCAAAAATATTGATTAATATGGGAAATATTAATTTTTCCCTATCCTCCATAAGATTAACATTGAAGCCCCAAAATACAACGTACTGTGTAAGCAACTTAATTGTGTAGTTTTTTAAGCTGATTCCAATGGTGAAATATAAAATTAGAAATGTTAAAATGAATAACTTGTGAAAAACGCAAAAAATACCAAATTTTGGGGTACAAACCCCCCCCAAACTACCCGTTCTTATTGATCGATATGTCTGGTTTACAAACTCCTCCGAGCATTTGTAGGAATACACGTTTTTACCAATTTGGGCTCGATCGGACCATTTTTACGAGAGTTATCGTGTTCACAGACACACACACACACACACACACACACACATATATATATATATATATATATATATATATATATAAAGATTTTAACGACTATTGTTTTTGGACTATGGGCACCTAAAGACGAAAAAATAACATGCTCCCGGGCTTAAGTCTTACCATGAGACCTACGGTAATAGCTTCTTCCCTATGGGAAATTCGCTAAAAAAGTAATACACCAATGCTAAATTTATATTTACCACCTAAAAAATAAATTTAGCATTGGTGTATTTCTGATTATCTGTCTTAAGAAACTAGTTTGCTCATTTCCTCAAAGCTGCAGGGGAATTGAATGTTAATTATAATAGACCTGGGGCGAGAAATGGAACTGAAATTGTCAAAGATCTTTAACGAGTCTTTTAAACTTTTTTTAAGAATTTACTTTAGAAAATCAGCAGACCTAAAGTGGAATAACCCTAATTTTCAACAATGGCATCAGTCAAGAGTAATTGTTTTAAGCCAGAATTTTTATTTATTTCCATCTCGTTCTTCAAATTGAATTTTAATATCAGCTTTTTGTTAGTAACAAGAAATTTTGGGTTTGATCCAAAACTCGTGTGAAGAAGTGTTTTTTCGATCAATAAAATTGTAATAACTCCTCCCTCATATTGGTTTTGAGCGTATCAGAGTGTATTAACAATGATTGGAAGTAACCACTAATAGTCTACCTTACGAAATATTTTACATCCGATAGTTAATAGTGTCATCACTAGGACCAATACCCCCGTCGCAGCAGGCCTGCGTACTCAGCGAATTTCCAAATCAATAATATAATAATATTAATAATATATGAAGAGTTTTATAAAAATATGTCCATAAACATGAGAATTATTTGCCTATTCTCCATAAGATTAACATGGGAAAGAGTGTGCAGGTTAGCTGCCGTGAGGAACACTGAAAGAAGTCATTTCTACCATGAATAATTTTTATCTTAACATTTATACCAACTTTCATCAACATCTGTTCATAAATAAAGGGGTTTGCCTATTCTCCATATGATTAACATGGGAAAAGAGTATGCAGGTTTGCTGCCATGATAAACACATAAACTATGATTTTTAAGCATAAATGGATGAACCTCAACCATATGAAGCTAAATATAAAGTTTTATCCAAAAGTATTGGTTAGTAAGTGAAATATTAATTTTTCCTTATCCTCCATAAGATTAACATTGGAGCACTAAAATACAACGTACTGTGTTTAGATTTTTTAATATCTCGGTAACCATTGGAGATAGAGAAAAACTTTAAGGAACTTAATTGTGTAGCTTTTTAAGCTGATTCTAATGGTGAAAGATAAAATTTGAAATTTTAAAAAATTACATGTGAAAAACGCAAAAAACCCCATTTTGGGGTACAAAACCCCCTCAAACTACCCGTTCCATTGACCGATAAGTCTGGTTTACGAACTCGTCCGAACATTTGTAGGAATACACGTCTCTACCAAATTTGGTCTTGATCGGACCATTTTTACGAGAGTTATCGTGTTCACAGACATATGACTATTGTTTTTGGTCTCTGGGCACCTAAAGAAGAAAAAATAACATGGTACCGGGCTTAAGTCTTGCCATGAGACTTACGGTAATAGCTTCTTCCCTATGGGAATTTCGCTAAAAATCCAATTTTGGACCGTGTGATGAACAATATTTTTACTATATTTTTCGTCATACTGCAAATAAAATTAAACAAACTCGTAAAACAATAATTATTACCTGATTTCGTATCAACATTTATGTTACTTACATTGTAGCAGTTCTTTCTTGATTCCTGATTGGTTGTTAGGTTATGTTCAAATGTAAAATCTCAACCATTCGATAGTTTGTTTCAACAGTCGATTACTAGTTTCACAATCCATATCCTAAACACACACAAAATCGATAGTGATTGTTGCAGTTACTTTATCGATTTTTTACAATCGAATGCTGACCTCGAATCAAAAGTACTATCAACAATGATCTTTTGTGGTATAGCACTCACTCCTAGGCCGTAAAATCATCATAATAATAGGTTTAGTCCGAAGAAGGAAAAGAATAACTTTTGTTCTTTAACACATGTATCTTAAACAGCTCTTTTTGAATCAATGTGACAAAGTTTATTTGAGTAATATGAAGATTAGGCAAATGGAAGATTTAATTATCTCGATAACAACTGTAACTTTTACATGCTATTATCAACATCTATGCTGTTACGACTATTCAGTGATCAGTAATGATGTCACACAATTAAAATAATTTTCTTATTCTACTAAAATCCAAGATGGCGGAAATGTTAGTACATTCAATTGATGAGGTTTAACACTCTTCTGTCCCACAGTTTGCATCTTGAGAAGTTTACCGTTAGTATGTTGTGTGATGGGGTTTTTTGTTATTGGTGGGGGGTGGTGAAGATTATAACTAAACCTTAGAAAAGCTTGAAAACAATTTTCTAAATCTAAATCACTGGGACAGTAGCGACGTCCTGTAATCCAGCTTCAGATGATAAGCGTATTAAGATGTCTGGTTTGAATATCTATTCCGATAAAAAAGTAATAACCATATATGATTATATATTTAAGCAACTGTCAGACCTATAGATGCTAAAATGACCAGTTTCGATCTAAGAAGTCCAAACTGATCTCCAACAGGCCAACATCACAAAACGGAAATGGTTTACTTTCCATTAGCACTATGCTTTACCATCCAATGCCATCTAAATCATTCATTAATGTAAAACTATGAAGTAAATATGTGCCGTACAAATGAACAGCTTTATTCGCCACATTATGTATTTATATTTTTTTCTGTCTGATTAAGTCATGTGTTTTTATGTTGGCTAAATAAAAAATAATTACAATGTTTATATATATATATATATATATATATATATATATATATATATATATATATATTACATTTATTACAATAATCAGCTGTTTATATATATTTCTTATAAAAGCCGTATTACAGTTTCAAAATTGTGAATTAATCCACTCAGATTTATTTTTTTTATGGGAATATTATTAATATGTTTGATCGTTTCAGTATTTTTATTCACTATGCCGCGACCCAGAACAGAATATATAACCTTTCAACAATGAAGCCGTAATGCTATTCGACTTCAGAACATGGCCAATCTTAAAGTTAACATGTATTTACTTTCAGGCGTTACGAAGTTCGCCGGCTCAGCTAGTTCTCTATAAAATTAACGTTAAGCAGTGTACTATGTTTTCTGTTTTGAATATCTCAGTAACCAATTGACCTAGAGTCATGATTCTAAAAACTAAATCGTGTGATTTTTGAGCTGAATCCAATGGTTACAAGGAAAATTAGAGTATTTCAAAAATTTGTGTGAACCCCCTTTTTGGGGTACTAGCCCCCACCCCAAAGTGTAGTTAATTTAGGACGGTTGTGTTGCCAAATGAACTCGTCCAAGATAATAGAGAAAGGAACAACTCCACCTAATTTTATCATAATCAGACAATAATCACGGCTATTATAATGGTTATTAACTTCTGTCATGGTCCCGGGCTTAACTCTCACCATGCGGGTCATGTGTAGAGCTCATTTTTCCGTATGAAATTCGCTAATGAATATTAATATTATAATTTGCCCTCTTCTTTCTTACTCGTAAGACTTTGACCCGGTCACTTATTGGAAACCCAGTCACATAAGTTTCAAATTTTAATGAATAATAGCTTGTTTACATTGCTCATTGAATATGCACCCATTTCAAAATATTACTGTGTTAAAATCTTACATAATTCGTACCTACTAGTGGTCTCTATCGACGAAAATTGTACTCGCACATCGGTAAAACAGAACATAATTGCAGTGAGTTTAGGTTATATACAATGTCGGTAAAACAGTTTCTGCTTGTTTAATTCCACGGTACAGTAATTAATAAAAAATATATATGTAATTTAAAAAAATACAAAACTTAAATAAATGAAAAAATAAAGTAAATAGATAAATATAACTCTTAAAAATTAAAAAGTTGAATTGAGACGAAAACTTAATATATAATGAATACAACAAAACTTAATATATTATAATGAATATAACTATATGTCAGTAAAAGGTTCTCGGTCAAAACTAAACAAATTTTTTAAACATATATCTAAATGTTATCCTTAATTAATGAAGGCAGAACAAAATTCCAATGGTCGATCCATTAGTTATTAATAGTTATTTAAAGTACTAAATTATTTACTCTCCAAATTCTGTAGTTATATTGCTGTGACGGGTGAGTTATTTTCATCGTAAGTAAAAGGCTTGATCGTGAGAGACAGCATGTAATGTTGTTAATTCTGTTAGATTTGTGCCCCCATTATTAGTTGTCGTGGAGTAAGTTTTCGCACGTGTCATCTTAACAATAATAACCCATAATTAAATTTTCATCACCATATGGTTACATTGCCGCGGTCCGAACCATTATATCTGGTTTCCTCTCATTAACTGATTTATAATCAGTTATCAGTATGTCTTACAGCTGAGGTAACACTTAATAAATTAGAACAGCTTTTTGTGTGTTAGACAGAAGTGATGATTTCTCGCAGTTGTGGGATTGACTCTGGTTCTGTATGCCGACGTCTATCCAGCCTATCAAACCAGGCGATGCAGCTTCCGAGGACTATTTATTCTTATTTACCAGTCAGTTGAATGTTCTTGATTTTTGTTCACAGGCAAGAGATGATGGTTAAGCTAGCAAAGCTATGTATATGTAATCTAGATTTTTTATAACGTGGTTCGTTCCTTCAACAAATTTACCTATTCACCAGAGGGATTCTCTATATAGTAATAAATTTACCATTGGGATTCTCTATTACAGTATAAACAATTTATATATCCTTAAAATCTATATAACGAATACTTCTATATCAATCGTAATTTTTCTATGAACAAGGCCATTTAGGTTGCTTCCAATGCCAGAAATAGCAGTGTAATAATAACTATTTGTCTTCGTTACATGTAATGCTTTCTTGCAGTCATGGCAGACGAACTCCTTGTCTACAGTAACCTGGATTGTATGATTCGTCTTATGTTGTTAGCACTATGATATCTTCGCTGTATTAGTTTTCACATTACCTTGTGGGCCTTTATGCCATTTATTTGTTTAAATTCTCAATCCAGCTGTGGACCGGTTACATAACCACATTCGCCAGCACAATAAGGAGGTGTTCATATGTGCGGAAATTAAACACAAATTGTTACGTACATGCATTGAGACCCGGGAGGAACCCCGTTATCATTAACGATCACTACAAGACGTCTTCAGTGATGTCAAATGGGAAGGAAATCTGCCTTACACGTTCGTCAAAGATGGAACCAGGATGCCCAGACCCGGTTGACAAAATCATTAACACCTGTCTCACAATCCAAGTGCAGACTCCGCCTGACTGATCAGTCTTCAGAACGGGGTTTCCTTATCAAAACTGAATTTCTGAATCATGAACAGTTTTTTTTCAACAGCTTTGATTGTTTTGTCGTTCCAATATATTTGCATGTTTAATGCTCTCTTCGACACTTTGATCTTGGACGATATTTGTCTACATATTAAATGATACTATTTTAAAAAGTTTGAGAGCGGACCCATGTCCCATGTTGATATCTTCTGAGATTGAATCGCTCTCATGTCCTTTGTGTTTTACCAGTACGTCCCACATTTGATAGATGTTCATAATCTAGCTTATTCGTATGACGATGCAATAGGCGCTGTTGTGGAGTTTAACTATTTACAACAGTTGTGGCATGGTTAGACATTTGATACATTTTGATTGGTTAGACATTTATTTGATAGATATTATGTTTTAGTCCCTTTAGTTTGATAATGCGACAGTCTCTCGATGCTGTTGTTAGACTAGTATAGTTTTTCTGCCGTAATAGAAGGTTTCCTTCCTTGTCTATAGTAAATAGCTGTGAGATTGATTTTCTCCTTCGTTGATTTTGACGCTTTGTGGGCCTTGTGCAGTAGCATACGAGAATTTAAATATCTCGTTCTAGTTCTTCTTGACTATTGTTTTCTACATATCCGTAAGACATTTCATCGATCCTCTTCCATAATTATATTCAATAACTCTGTTTGGTTTGGATTTATTCAATATGTTTCTACTTTTACAAACTCTTAGTCAACGAGAACACATATCTTTGGTAGTACCTAGGTACCTATTAAGGGCATGGAGGTATTTTCTCTAGCGTGGCCTGTATGTATTCTCATACAAACAAACTGAAGGAATTGTTTATAACGGTTCCAGGTGATATCTTCTGGGGCTGAATCCCTTTCTCTCATATTCTTTGTGTTTTACCAGTACGTCCTACAAATTTGATAGATTTATGTTCTAGCCCTTTTCGTATGATGCGATGGTTTCTCGATGCTGTAGAGTTAATTAGACATTGTTAGACTAGTATTGTTTAATTTGGGGAAAATGAAATGGGTCTCTGTTGATTTTGACGCTTTGTGGGTCTTAATGTAATGTTCATTTATTGTCTGATATACCTATCAATTAATATTTCTACTTGGATTTATGTAATAGTTTCGCTGTTTTGGTTTTCGTTACAAATTATTTGTATAGCGTGGAACGGAGCCCAGGTCTGTTCCCGATCTTTTATCCACAATATTTTTTCTACTTGTACACTTATCACCTTATCATCATACTTAAATTTTCTACTTTTGGGTTAGTGTGTATTTGTTGTTGATTTGGGTTTTTCTAATATTTTACATTACTATTACCGCACGTGTAATCGAGAATGTTAAATATCTCGTTCTAGACCCTCTTGTCTGCTACTAAGGCATTTCGTTTATCCTCCTATCCCATACTTATATTTATTAACACTTGTTTGGTTTGGATTTATTTCGTTCTAGACCCAAGGCACCTCTCCTCTCCTGTTATCAGGAAAATCTATCGAGACGAATAAAACATAATATTTAATGCAACCGTTAACAAAATATTCTCAGGTAAACTAACACTAACTTAAACAACTAAAAAACTTCTAAAACTAAACTGAAACATGGTCGCACATCTTGCACTATAGTTTCAAAAGTTCAGTTGTCTGATTGGATAAAATTGAATTCCTTTAAATTAATCTTGTGGTGAGTATTATGAGATGTACATTGTAATATATTTGATACTTTGATATCTTCTGGGACTGAATCCCTTTCTCTGGTGTCTGTTGGATTTGAAGATCTATTAATCATCATTACTAGGTGTCTGTTGGATTGGAACATCTGTTAATCATTATTACTAGATGTCTGCAGGATTTGAAGATATGTTAATCATCATTACTAGGTGTCTGTTGGATTGGAAGATCTGCTAATCATCATTACTAGGTGTCTGCAGGATTGGTAGGTCTGTTAATCGTCATTACTAGATGTCTGCAGGATTTGAAGATATGTTAATCATCAAAAGTTAAATAATCATCATATGTTAATCATCCAATCCAAAAGAGACCTAGTGTCTCGTTTGGATTGGAAAATCTATCAATCATTATTGGAACACCTGTCAATCATTATTACTAGATGTCTGCAGGATTGGAAGATCTATGACATTTTCTTATATATTTTCAGCCTTAAAATAAATTGTGAACTGGTCATATTCCTATTCTTGCGTTCTAAGTTTATATTTTACTTATTCTAATTCTAATCTTTCCTAATTGAATATTACTATTCACTACGGCATTGTAACTTACTGAGGTCAATTACTTGTCCATTTCTATCGTCCCCCATTTCCAGATTAAGCGTATAATTTACTTTCTACCAATGATATCAGTATTACAAACCAAGTTGATGAGAAACAGGTTTTTCCTGTGACAATAACACCCTGGATTGCTCCTGATTGCGTATCCAATCCATATTTTGATCTACCCTTAAAATATTATTTATTTACCATTTAATTTCCTTATTATCATACTTACCATTCGTATACGTTCTACTTTTGGATTCGCGTTAGCAAACTTGAGTAGCCATCTATTTTATAATACAAGTCCCGTATATCTGTGCGAGGTGAGATGGTGTAGTCTCTCTTAGTTTTTTATTTTGTTTAACGTAGTCGCAGAGTTAAAATTATTACTTAAAATAATTCTACGAACTCGTATGTTGCTATAGTAGTATATTAGGGGCCGTATTGTTACACTCATAGTTTTCAATATCAGAGTTTTTTTGGTATCCAAATTTTAGAGGTACTCGTTACTTGATAAGCTATTTTGTTATTTCATTACTTTCTCTATACATATATAAATTTCTTTACAGAACTATTCAAATGGCTACTATAACAAGTCGTTTTAGACTTATTGGATGTTTTTAGTTGGGTTGCTACCAATCTATGCATGGATGTTTGTAGTTGAGTTGCTACCAATCTATGCATGGATGTTTGTAGTTGAGTTGCTACCAATCTGTGCATGGATGTTTGTACTGTAGTTGAGTTGCTACCAATCTATGTATGGATGTTTGTACTGTAGTTGAGTTGCTACCAATCTATGCATGGATGTTTGTACTGTAGTTGAGTTGCTACCAATTTTGCATATTTTACTGCAGTTATAATAGTAAAGACTACAGAAACGCCTCAATGGACATGTATCGGACGTTTTTGTATGTCCTAATTATTCTATAAGAATGTTAACTGGTATCAGTGTCGATATAAAGCTGACAGATACATATCTATCTGGTCTCTACCGATCTCTACTAACCAACTATTTTCTAGTAGTTAATATTGGTTTTTGCTATATAGGTGAGGGATTTTTAGAGAATCTGGAATCCTGTAGAAAAGTAAACAGGCATTATTATCAGAGGATGTTTTATTTATATATTTATTTATTTTTGGAAAAACAATATAATAAGTATAATAGTGCTCTCTATAAAACAATGTTACACTTATGCCGGTAACCCCAAGTGCTCTACTGGAAATTGTACAACAATGTCCAGTAGAGCGGTTCCTACATATTGTTTCCTTCAGTTGTAAAAATAGTGCAAAATACATACGAAATTGTAAACTATATATTATCATCCTAATTAAAAGAAACGTATTTGAAGCAAACAAAAAATAATACTGTCTATATTATATAAATAATTTCTATGATAAATTTTACATCACTTGTTTTTGGCAGATAATGGAGCTGCTTTTCTGATTCTGTGTGTATTCTATCAAAATTATTTTTGATATGTAGGTTGACAGATCTGATCTCAAAGCTGTGTTTTGTCCATGAACTATGAAGCAGATATCATAACTCAACAACCCAATTAGTTATTGTTAATTAAGAAAGTTTAATTTCAAAATAAAGCAACTAAACATAATGTGTTTCATAAAGGTGTTTCTCGATACTGCTAGTATAATGATTAATGTAAATAAAAAAGTACGAAAACAGTTTAGGCAAGAAAATTAAATTGATTTATAAATTTTAAGCTATATCTTAAAACCCAGAACGATACGCAATACACGGCGGTGATGATGAAAGACAGCGGAGAGCAGAGCGTCGGCAACATGGGGTTTCAAGTAATATTCTAAATGACACTTTTCATTAAACGACACAAAGAACCGGATCCGTGTGTGGAGCTGTTCTCGACGGAACAGTTCTCGATGAAGCACTTCAAAGTCGATACGGAACAGAAGTGTACTTTGTTGGTTGCAATAATAAAACCACGGGAGACGTCTGAAGACGCGGGGTGCGAACACAATTTTGAAAGTAATCTTTGTAGCTTTTAATGCGTCATGCATAACATTGCATGTGATGTACTCAACAGGCAGGTGTATGCAGGCTTGTTTTTCTTAAATTGACTACATAAATAAAAGTATGGGGGGCCGAGCTTAACTCGAATAAAATGTGAAAGGGATTTTATAGCTTTAATTAAAACACATTTTGTTATGTACTCTACTCAATACCAGGGTTTAAAATCACAGCTTGCCGTCTGTAAATCTCTGTCGTATGAAATAAAAACCATAGATAATCCTTCTCGGCTGATGGTGGCGCTATAGGAATATTTCCTAGTCACGATGACCGTTGCGTAGCGGGAGGGCGTGCTCCAGGTCTGGCTGTGGCAGGTGGCCGAAGAGAGGGTTTGTTTTTTTGTGTATCGAGTTTGCTGTGTTTTATAATTCGTTTTGTTTCTATAAATTAGGTTTACTTTTATTTTGTTATTTTTATTATTGTTTAATATTAAGAGGTTAACTGTAAGAAAAGACCATGTGGTCTTAATGATCGCCTTAATAAATAAGTATTTTCATTAATTCATTCATCCTTCCAGGAGTAATGCCTTATGGGTACATCACGGATGTGCGTACTCTCGGGAGTTGACTGATTACATAAAAGCGCCTTAAGGGGTGGTTACCACGTAACCGTTTGCGAGCTACTGTTAATAATCAACATGAAAACTACTGAATATTAGATTTGCATATACCTGGGGTTACATTTACGCCAAAATTGTCAAGAGTAAAAACATCCTAAAATTACCTGTTCTATCCAAAAACACCATAAAATATAAGATGTTCTATTAAACATTTTCAAGTTGTCGGCCATATTTTTCGGATTCGAATCAATTTTAAAATCCTCTAAAAATATAAAGGGGAGTCCTCCGTAAGAAGTTTGCGTTCACTTTAGATAAGAAACCCTGTATATCAAAACGTTCCGTTACGTCAATACTCCTCAACTGGGCAATAATCTGTACTCCTCAAAGTGTTAATGTGAACACAATTTATATGTTTGAAATAAAATGTTTAAAAATATTCTACTCCAATGTACAATGAACCTTTAACACAATATATAAAATTATGTTCTACTGGCATCCGTCTTCAGTTTTAAGTTACTTTTTTTACATTGTATTGTACGGTACGATCGGTTTCAGTACACGATCAACGACTGTTGCTAGCAAACAACGGTTCCAGCAAAGGCGTTCAATTTTAAACAATACCATCGGTTTCGGCTCTCAGCTACATTAATATTTAAAGTAATTCCTATCAAAGGAATTACTTCAATGTAGAATAACATAGTGATATTTAACTGTAGAATAACATACTAATATTTAATTGTAGAATTTAAATCCTTGCCAAACTGGTTAAACCTTTTAAAGTATCTTTCCGATGAGAGTTCAGTGCTATTTTACATGAAACTTGTTGGAATAAAAATTACGTCAGAAACTCATGACCTGCATACACATCATTAGCCGTTCTTGTTAGTCTCATCTTATTGTGTTTACCAATTTATATTGCTGATCTATGTGTTGATATTCTATGTGAACGTTGCGTTTGAAAGTGACGTTATGGCTTGTGATATATCTCACCCCTGGTTTTGTGATCAATAATTTCGCACGTTATATCCTCGAGACGTGATTTAATATTGCCTCTTCAACTTGTTTTTAACTTGGATGCTGTGTTGCCCCTCGCTGGTCTCCAATTCGTCTGATCTAGTGTGCCGAATTAAAGTTCTTCCTTCCTAGCTCACACATTGGTTTTCTTTTCATATTTTTTCTCATTCTGGTCTTGGGATATCAGCCGAAAATCTCACTTGTAATGTAATATGCCGTGGAGATAACTTTATGTAGGACTCATGCTTGGTCCAGATCACTTTTCTAGTTGCTTTTTGTTTCTGATATATCAACTAATGAGGTACTCGTTTATAGTCCTTACAATGTATGTGATCAACTTTCAGTGTAAGTCTCTTTAGTCTGTTATAATCTTATCTGGGTCCATGTAACACCATATTCATTAACTGTTAGGTTGGTTAGTCGTGCATCGTCTAATAATTAAGTGCCAGACCCCGGTTGACGTCCACATGTAGTTGAATTTTTCCTCACTCAGTTTTGCGTCGTCTCACGATCCAAGTGCAGAGCCTGCTTGACTCGGTTCAGTCTTCCCAACGTTTCTTGTTCCACTTGCCGATGTTATGGTCCTTCTCTCCGTTCCTTAATCACATTTCGTGAAGTGTGGATCTTCAGGTTGCCTTTTTGAGTAGTTGGGTTGGGTGATGTATTAACCGTTCCATTACGTGAAACACCTATGAAATGTTCTAAGGATTTACGTGACTGATCTCTTGTTTGAATGAACTCTTAGTTAAAGGCATGGTGTCGGCCAGCATTTCAAGGGTTCACACAGGTCTTCTGAGTTTATTTCCAACAGACTTCTCCTCAGTTGGTGTGTGAATTTGTTTTATCATATTAACATTTTTGATCACATTTTAGGTGGGATGAAAGAACTTTCGTGATGGATGGATAGCATCTGCTAAAATAGCCCTCACGGTTGCCTCAGAGCCCGTTCACAACCTGCTAGCCTATCCAAGAGAAATTTTCTGACTTGGCTTAGAAATTAAATAAGTGCTTTTCAAGAAGACAAACCTTGAGAAGTCACGCCCAATGTTAGATATCAGGAAAATAAAACTAATTCTCCAGTCCAGTTTTGTACACTTAAATGTCGGTAAACAGTTTCTGCATGTTACATTCCGTGCTTAAATAATAAAAAATACATATGTAATTTAAAAAATACAAAACTCAAATAAATAATAATAAATATATAATACCCCCGTCGCAGCAGACCTGCGTACTCAGCGAATTTCCAAATCAATAATATAATAATAATAGAATAAAACCATATGTTAATAAATAAAAGGTTATCGGTTGAAACTAATGTTTTCAAACATGTAATCGGTTTGGCATTACAAGAGATTCAAGACAATTTCCATGTATCCTTTGCTGACGTATTTGAGCTATACTTTTACTTCATCATTTTGTACTTCATACCGTCGCAGTTCTATATACAGTGGGTGGTTTGTTGCACTCCATTTATACTTATATTGAAGTTTTGTAAATACTGTATTTATCTGTTTTGTACGACATCATTTCTTGTTATTTGTATAAGAATAATGCCATAAGAGCGCTTCAAAATTTTTTAAATTCTATCCCCTGATGATGCTCGTTTCATGTTGCGTCTTTGATGAAGATATGGCATGCTGATTCCTTGTATGTAATTTCATCGCGAGTGAGTGGTGTTATGTCTTTCTAGTACTTGAAAGATTATTTTCACCAATGGATATTTTTCTTTTCTTCTGATACAACTATTAATGAGGTACTCGTTTATCATAGCCAATTGTCAATATTCTAATTAGTTTACTTTCCAAGTCGTCTGTGTAAGTCTCTTGGTCTGATGTAATCTAATGTGGGTCCATGTAACACCATACTATAAACTGTTAAGCTAGTTAGTCGTGAGTCGTGCATCGTCTCATAATTAAGTGCCAGACCCCGGTTGACGTCCACATATAGTTGAACTTTTCTTCACTCAGTTTTGCGTCGTCTCACAATCCAAGTGCAGAGCCTGCTTGACTCGATCAGTCTTCAGAACGTTTCTGGTTCCACTTGCCGATGTTATGGTCCTACTCTCCGTTCCTTAGTTACGTCAACCCAGTCAGTTGTCTCATGTAGTACAGTTCATATACAACCGAGATGTCAGTTACGTTTTATTCACACATGGGAGATTCATTGCCGTTAGGTTCACTGGCATTCTAAATATGAAACGAATTCTAATGGATCTGATAGAATACGAGATATCTTGTGTGTAAGGCATTTCGACGATCCTCATAATTATCTCATCTAAGTTTATCTTTCCCTCTTGTCTTCTACTTGTGCGTAAGGCATTTCGACGATCCTCATAATTATCTCATCTAAGTTTATCTTTCCCTCTTGTCTTCTACTTGTGTGTAAGGCATTTCGACGATCCTCATAATTATCTCATCTAAGTTAATCTTTCCCTCTTGTCTTCTACTTGTGCGTAAGGCATTTCGACGATCCTCATAATTATCTCATCTAAGTTTATCTTTCCCTCTTGTCTTCTACTTGTGCGTAAGGCATTTCGACGATCCTATTTTATCCATTCCTACCTACCTACTAGTGGTCTCTATTAACGGAAAATGTCAAACCTGCACATCGGTAAAACAGAGTATCTTTGCAGTGAGTTTAGGTATTGTACTTTGTCGGTAAAACAGTTTCTTCATGATTCATTCCGTGGTTAATTGATGTAATGAAAATACATATATGTAATTAAAAAAATTACAAAACTGAAGTAAATAAAAAAATAATATTAATAAATATATATAATTGTAAAATTCCTAAGATTAAAAAAGTAAAATTTATACGAAAGCTTAATATACTATGTACAAAAAAACATTAAAAGTGACATGTTAAAAAAGGTTCTCGGTTGAAATTATGTTTTCAAACATATATCTAGTCGCACTTGTTATAGTAATGTGATTGTTAACCCAATCAATCATGTCAATTTTCATGTAATTAATTATATAAATATGACAATATTCATCAATCTTAGCTCAGTCCTAGTGTCATGTTTGACATCTTCTGGTTTCATTTGATATTTATATCATTCTTGTCTTGGGATAGCTGAAGTCTCTCATTGAAGTATAGTGTGGACTTTGCTCAGCATCTCTTGATACTCTAATCTGTAATCATTTTCAATCATTTATGTAATTTAAAAAAATACTAAACTGAAATAAATGTAAAAAATATCTTAATTAAATAAATATAATTTAATAATGCTCAAGTGCCATTTTCCTCCTAAACATTACTATTTCCCATGATTATATGCTATATGATCCCAGAGCGTTCGGATGGTTAATCTTAGTGTATTTATGTTTAGTCTCCAGTTTCTGGATTTTGTTGGTATGTTTTCTTCTCTTATGTCTAGTGGTTCGTTTCTCATTTGACATGGACGGTACGCAGCAACTCCTGTTATGAAATACTGCAATTTGTGTGAGTTGAAGTGCTTCTACGCGAATGGGGTTAATCGTCTCGTTTTATTTACAGTTTTTAAATATTTCAATCGAGGTATATAGTGGTCTATATACTATAAATATAATTTAATAATTCTCGTGCCATTTTCCTCCTAAACATTACTTTTCATTATTATCTTCATATGTCCCAGAGCGTTCGGATGGATATCTGTGTATTTATTTTTAGTCTCCAGTTTCTATTTTGTTTATGTTTTCTTCTCTTATGTCATTTCGTTATATTTGACATGGACGTATCAATCTGTTATGAAATACTGCAATTTGTGTGAGTTGAAGTGCTTCTACGCGAATGGGGTTAATCGTCTCGTTTTATTTACAGTTTTTAAATATTTCAATCGAGGTATATAGTGGTCTATACTAGCATTACAAATGTAACTATTTCGTTGCGTTTGATTTTGGTCAAGTTCTCTATGCAGTTGGAAGATATCTTTTCAGGACCCATGCTAGGTCCAGATCACTTCTCTATCTTATTTTGTTGTCGTACATTAACGTAACAATATCTGTTATATAGCACAGCACGGTACAATAAAGTGGGACTATATTATGCTGTACCATGCTCGTATTTTCTACTTTTGCTTTAATGAGTGTGTTTTGTAGTTGATTTCGTTTTAAAATTGTTGATTCAGATAAAAGATTTTTTTTAATTCTTCATAATCTTATCTACTTCCAACAGCAAGATCTGGATTCATGTGTATTATCATCTTTATCTGAAGATTGGCAAGTGAATCAAATCTGTAAACTACTTAACTGGTCTGTTATGTGTATTCACATCTTATTATGAAGATAGCCGCCATTCATGTCACATTCATAGAACTGTGAAATCTGTAATTTTTCAAGATCATATTGGTGCTTCCTTTATTAATCTATCTATGATTCTCTACATGTTTTGTTGCAGTTATAGCATGCTGAATCCTTGAATACATTTTAATCGCGATTGAGTGATTTCGCATGTCTTTCCAGATCCTCTTCCATAATTATATTCAATAACTGTTTGTTTTGGATTTATTCATTATGTTTCCACTGTTATCAACTCTTAGTCAACGAGAACACACCTCTTTGGTAGTAACTATAAGGGACATGGAGGTATTTTCTCTAGCGTAGCCATTTCTTTCATACAAACTAATAATGTTTCTGTATCTATCTTAGAATCTTCTATATATCTTAGTTTCATGATGTTTTCCACAAATTTGTTTGGATTAGTTTGATTCTTTCTATGTGGTGATTATCCCTAGAAATTCTCGATGCTTAAATTGTTTAACTTAAACTGGTTGTTTTGTGCACATCGTTGTTCACATAGATGAGACTTCCCTTTCTATTTTGTTGTCATACTGTAACAATATCAGTTATGTTGTTACAGTATGAATTATATTGGTATACTATACCATACTCGTACTAACCCCTAATGGTCCTAGTTACAGTTTTGTTGATTTTATTTCTTAGCTTTTATTTGACTATGCTCCTGCGACTTGGAGGACTGCCTTTCTCTTTTATAATTGATTGTTGTTGATTTAGGTTTTTCTCATATTTTACATTACTATTACATATGTAATGTTAATATTTCATTCTAGTCATCTTTTCATCTATACATTTCGTCGATCCTCCTATTCATAATATAATCTTTTGTTTTGGATTTAATTTAAATGTTTTCCACAATTATCCAGTCTTTGTCAACGAGAAAGCAAGACAATACAATCAACTGAATCTTATTTAATGTTTCTGTAATGCACAATTCCATTTTTGCACAATGTTGTTGAACCAGTTATACACACTCCGTTCTCTAGATGTTACAAGATTTCCCTCAGTGACAAATATAAATTGAAATAATTTTTACAACAAACATACTGTAAAATTCAGTTATGTTGTTACTATGAATTATATCGGTATACTATACATACTCGTATTTTCTAACCCCTATGGTCTAGTTACAATTTGTTGTTTATTTCTTAGCTTTATATTTGACTATGCTCCTGCGTCATTGGAGGAACTGTCCTGTCATATACCATATTTTTCTACTGTTAGATTAATGTATTTGTTGTTGATTTGGTTTTCTCATATTTTTCATTACTATTAGATATGTAATGAATATTTATTCTAGGTCATCTTGTCTTCTATTAAGATTGTCGTTTCTCCTATTCTGTAATTAAAATCGTTGTTTTGTTTTGATTTAATTGATGTTTCCACATTACCTATCTTTGTCCAAGAACCAGTACTACAATCAACTTCTATTTTATGGTTTTCTCTAATTGTCATTTTTCATTTTTTTCACAACGTCTAGTCCTATTAGATTATTATACACGGGGACTCCGTTCTCTAGACGTGGTGCAACATTTCCCTCAGTGACAAATATAATAGGACTGAAATGAGCTGGAGGAATTGTTATCCAACAACATTGTTGTTAATATTATTGTTGTTTTCGTCGCCGATTGTTTTTTAATATATAGGATACTAAGGCACCTCTCCTCTCCTGTTATCACCAACTTGGTGATGTAGTCTTTTCACTGTTCTGCTGTGATTATTTATTAGTCTCCGTCGCACTGGATGACGAATGAGGTATTTCTCCAGGTAGGGCCTGTATGTCGTCTGTATAGTGTGTGCTATACTCTTTAATTGGTTAAATTAAGTGGGAAAAATACATATGTCCTTAGATACATATCCATTGGGGCTTTTGAAATGTTTAAGCTCACTTTGTATTTGATATTATCAATCTCAAAATCAAATCGATCACCATAAAAAATTTCCCTTGGAGGCCTGATCTCATAATCTATATTGTGTGCTGAAACTTATTCGGAGCATCCCTTCATGATGTGAGGCAGTAGATACTGAAATCCGCGACTTGGCTAAGTCTAGACATTTGAATCTAAAGATTCAGATTGTAATATTTGGACATGCCGGTTTTCCAGCCACAAATTCGATCAGAAGAGCTATTGCTTGTGCTATAAAGAGCAAACGAAGATGAACCTTCTATACCTTTCACTTCATAATACAGTATCGGATAAGAATCGCACTTTTAGACTCAGATGTAAAGAAGCAGAAACTTTCTTTACTATGACTACAGTATATGTTGACTATTGTCCGGCCTACATCCGATATAATTTTCTGTTACTACTTGAGATTTACCATATATATAAATATTTTGAATAGAACTGTTAAGTACTACTACATCATTTATTGTAATAATAATAGGAATAACATATTTATATAAGGTTGCTTTCAATGATAGAACTTTTTTGTGTAATCTAACCTAATGGCCCTAGTTACATGTTTTGTTGTTTATTCCTTTCCTTATTCATTTTATCCAATGTGCTCTATGGCCGTGCGGCAATGGAGGATCTGTGAAAACCTCTTTTATATTTAGTCCTCCAAAGTTGCCAATGTCCCATGTTGATATCTTCTGGGACTGAATCTCTTTCTCTCATGTCCTGTATATTTTATCAGTACGTCTTACATTTGATGGATGATATGTTCTAGCCCTTTCCGTATGATGATGCGAAAGTCTCTCGCTGCTGTGGAGTTGTCTGTAGTTCAACTATTTACTACAGTGTTGGCATGGTATTGTTTTGCTTGATCCAAGCTGAATATTTGTTCATGGACACAGCTTTAATTGTTTGGCGGTTCAATAGACTTGCAGCAGCTTTTACTATGCTCTCTGGATGGATGCTCTCTTCGAAACTTTGATTTTGGACGATATTTTTCTTGTTGTGATATAAATTTGAGAGCGGACCAATGTCGAAGGTAATATCTTCTGGGGCTGAATCCCTTTCCTTCATATCCTTTGTGTTTTACCAGTACGTCCTTCATTTAATAGATGTTATGTTTTAGTCCCTTTCGTTTGATGATGCGAGTCTCTCGATGCTGTTGTTAGACTAGTATAGTTTCGCTGCCGTCATGGCAGGCTTCCTTCCTTGTCTGTAGTAAATCGCTGTGAGATTAATTTTTTCCAATGAGTTTCCTCGTTGATTTTGACGCTTTGTGAGCCTTAATTTAATGTTTATGTATTGTCTGATATACCAATCAAAATCTTTCCACCCGAATTTTTCGCTGTTTAGGTTTTCGTTACAAATTATTTTTGTAGGAGCATGATTGTTGCGTAGAACGAAACCCTGGTCTGTTCCTGATCTTTATCCACTACATGTTGTCTACTTTAACACTATCACCTTTTATTTTATTATACCATCATTAATATTGCCGCACATGTAACTGAGAATGTTTTATATATATATATATATCGTTCTAGTTTTTCTTTACCCTCTTGTCTCCTACTTGTGCATTCGTCGATCCTCCTATTCATCGTAAGTTCCCACCTACCTACTTGTGAATGGTCTCAACAACGAAAAATGACAAACCTGCTCATCGGTAAAACAGAGTATCTTTATAGTGAGTTTAGGTATTGTACTATGTCGGTAAAACAGTTTCTGTATGATTTATTCCGTGGTTAATTGATGTAATGAAAATACATATATGTAATTAAAAAAATTACAAAACTGAAGTAAATAAAAAAATAATATAAATAAATATATATAATTGTAAAATTCCTAAGATTAAAAAAGTAAAATTTATACGAAATCTTAATATACTATGTACAAAAAACCATTAAAAGTGACATGTTAAATAAAGGTTCTCGGTTGAAATTATGTTTTCAAACATATATCTAGTCGCACTTGTTATAGTATTGTGTTTGCTCAACCTATCAATTACGTAATTAGTTATACAAATATGACAATATCATCAATCTTAGCTCAGTCCTTGTTTCATGTTTGACACCCTCTGGTTTCAGTTAATATTTTTATCATTCTTGTCTTGGGATAGCTGAAGTCTCTCATTGAAGTATGGTGTGGACTTTGCTCAGCATCCTTGTTACTCTAATCTGTGGTCAATCCCTATCCTTCCACATCCAGAGCTCTAATTTTATTCATGGTTGTATGCTTCGTGTTCCTAGAGCGTTCGGATGGTTAAACTTAGCTCAGTCATTGTTCTATGTCTCGCTTCACTCTTGTCTTTCCATCATCAGCCGTTAGTCTCACGTTTGAAGTACGACGTGGATTCACAGCAGCTTTAGTTATAAAATGCTGTTACTATTTCCCGTAGCAATTAGTATTAGTAACCCCTTGTTACTATTTCGCGGTATTGAATTTTGGCCAAGTTCTCTTGCAGTAGGAAGAGCATGCTTGATCCTGATCACTTTTCAATTCCATTCGTGGTAGAAAGACAAGACGAGACAGCTGTACCGCTCCAGTATTTCAAGAGGAGCGTTGTTTCATCATTTCAGTCTGTGTAAGTGCTCCATCGCGAATGCAACAATTTGTCATTTGTTAGCAGTTTCATTATCATTATTAGCATTTAATTTTTGTCGGATATGTTCCACGTTATACAGATTTACAATTATCCGATGATTATGATATTTCAATCAAATAAGGCACATCGTACGTAGTCTATATTAGCACAACCCGTGCTTTGGTCTAGATCACAGATCGCTTTCCCTTTCTATTTTGTTGATATACTGAAACAATATCAGTTATGTTGTTACAGTATGAATTATATCGGTATACTATACCATACTCGTATTTTCTAACCCCTAATGGTCCTAGTTACAAGTTTTGTTGTTTATTTCTTAGCTTTTTATTTGACTATGCTCCTGCGTCATTGGAGGAACTGTCCTGTCATATACCATACTCATTTTCTACTGTTGGATTAATGTGTATTTGTTGTTGATTTGGGTTTTTTCTCACATTTTACATTACTATTACCGCATATGTAATGTTAATATTTCATTCTAGGTCATCTTGTCTTCTATTGAGCATTACGTCGATCCTCCTATTCTGCAATTATAATCAAAAAGGATGTTTGTTTTGGATTTAATTGAAATGTTTTCCACAAATGTTACCCACTCTTTGTCAACAAGAACACAGTACAATACAATCAACTAAATCTTATTTGATGGGTTTTCTCTAATTGTCATGTAGATTCGGCATTTTTTGCACAACGTCTCGAAAGTCCTATCAGATTGTACGGGGACTCTGTTCTCTAGACGTGGTGCAACATTCCCCTCAGTGACAAATATAATAGGACTTAAATGAGCTGGAGGAATTTTTATACAACAATATTGTTGTTAATATTATTGTTGTGTTGTCACCGATTAATGGTTTTTTTGTAAATATATGGGATACTAAGGCACCTCTCCTCTCCTGTTATCGCCCAGTTGGTGATGTAGCGTTTTCACTGTTCTACTGTGATTATTTATTCCTTTCCTTTTTTTCTCCAGCGAGGGCTGTATGTCGTCTGCTAAAGTGTGTGGTATTCTCTAGTTAATTATTTAGAATTGATTATTTTTGGTACGTGCTTGGGTTGAGTGCTGGTTCTGGGGCCCTATAACATGATTTTTGTACCATACGACTAATTAAATTTATTTAACTAATTAATTGTGATTGTCTCGATGTCTTATCTCCTCGTACGGGTAGAAGCGTTTGAAAGTTTGTATTTCTTAGATTGAATCAATTTAAAAATTGGTTTGGTAAGCGATGACACGAGGTGTCGTGAGTGACTTAGTTCTCTCTCATGCCCTGGTAGGTTTTTCAATGAAATTTTATTTCTTGAATTTCGTAGCCCTGTTTATGAGGTCATTAAATTGGTTTGGGTTTTCATGCCTGTTATCGTGTCTCTAGAAGGACCGATGCCACTAGGTGTCGTGAGTGACAGAGGAACTTTGTATCATTTGGAACTTCTCTACCCTAGAAGAAATATTTTGGAATTTACTAATTTTTTCTGTCTATGTTACTGTATTGGGCAATTTACCAGTTGATGATGAAATCTGTTCTTATCTGTCGTTCTTACATGTGTTAAATATGTGATGAAATATTATTTCCTTTGCCACTTCAGCTTCCATTTCATATTGACGTAAAATCGTGCGATATCGTTCTTAATTACCTACATTGATACTCTGGTATCAGCCTTACGTCTGCTCTCGCTGTCTCTAGATTCTATGTAGGGTTATGCGATTTGATCGTTGATTTGTGTTTTCACAAAATTGCAGGGTCACAATACTACAATTCCACTCTGGTATACATCGTCTCACGTCCACGCCGTTCGAGATCGTTTCTATTAAGAGCAATTTAATTAATAAAGTAAGTAAGTAAAAAGTTAGTAGTTCACTGGTAATCTAAATTTATATCGAATTATAATAGATCTAATAAATACAAGATATTACTCTATATCGGCAAAGCAGAACTTTGAAAATACAAAAGGTTAACGCTATTGTTAAAATCTTAATTAACGCTTAATGAATCAAGAGTTCTCAGTCTATACTTGATCAAGTTTCTAACATATGCCGTGATGTTTATGACATGAATATGCAAAGATATGTAATCCGGCTATTCTCAGATTCGTCCTACTTTAGGTTTCCTATTTTAATTTAGTCTTCGTTGGATTTGATGCAGTCTGTTGTTTAGAGTCATCTATGTTTGAAGAGCGACTGTGATCATCCAATTTAACATTCATCACGTCTCCACTTTGTAATTTTGTCGTCAACAATAGTGATCTTTGTCATAATCAGTGGTTATTACCCATCGATGCCTTGTGGTCAGCAATAGTGTTAAAAGTTTTGCTTTTGCGTTTTTCAATTTATAATCTCTTCTGAATTTTCTAAACTGTATCACAGAGCTGTAGTTCTTGGCTATTGTTTTCTACATAAGGCATTTCGTCGATCCTCTTCCATAATTATATTCAATAACTCTGTTTGTTTTGGATTTATTCATTATGTTTCCACTGTTATCAACTCTTTGTCAACGAGAACACACCTCTTTGGTAGTAACTATAAGGGACATGGAGGTATTTTCTCTAGCGTAGCCTTTATTTCTTCTCATACAAACTGAAGGAATTGTTTACAACGAATCTTCTGGGGCTGAATCCCTTTCTCTCATATCCTTTGTGTTTCACCAGTACGTTCTACAAATTTGATAGATTTATGTTCTAGCCCTTTTCGTATGATGATGCGATAGTTTCTCGATGCTGTAGAGTTGTCTGTAGTTAGACAAGTTTAGTTTTGCTGCCGTCATAGCAAGCTCACTAAGTGCCAGACCGCGCTTGACTCTTATCAATTTTTCTTGTTACAAGCTGAATTTCTGGTCATGGACACAGGATAGAATTTCTACTTGGCAAACAACTTGCGCTTGAGCCACTTGTGCGGTCATCTGCATCGTGGAATTTATATTCCAAGTTCCGATTGTTATTCGGAACATGTTCTGACTTATTATCAAAACTTAAGACACCATTGGATTGGGCGTCGTACTGCGACGTATCAGCCAAAGGAGACGGGGCTGATTTGATGTTTGAAACATCACAGTGTTCAGCGCCATCAGGTGTCTCTTCGACAATAGAAATAGTTGCGACATGAGGCGGGTGTTCATCACAACTGGTGGACTGTTGGTGTTCAGCAGGGCTGATGGAAGGCCGAGTCGTTCGAAGAAGTTTCTTCAGTCCAGTTAGAACGGATTTGAAGAATGAAGCCTTCAACGATGGGTCACTAGCTGCGTTGACAAGATGCTTTGGTCCAATCTCCATTAGTCGTGCCCAGACAATCTTTGAGTAATCTAACCTAATGGCCCTAGTTACATGTTTTGTTGTTTATTCCTTTCCTTATTCATTTTATCCAATGTGCTCTATGGCCGTGCGGCAATAGAGGATCTGTGAAAATCTCTTTTATATTTAGTCCTCCAAAGTTGCCAATGTCCCATGTTGATATCTTCTGGGACTGAATCTCTTTCTCTCATGTCCTGTATATTTTATCAGTACGTCTTACATTTGATGGATGATATGTTCTAGCCCTTTCCGTATGATGATGCGAAAGTCTCTCGCTGCTGTGGAGTTGTCTGTAGTTCAACTATTTACTACAGTGTTGGCATGGTATTGTTTTGCTTGATCCAAGCTGAATATTTGTTCATGGACACAGCTTTAATTGTTTGGCGGTTCAATAGACTTGCAGCAGCTTTTACTATGCTCTCTGGATGGATGCTCTCTTCGAAACTTTGATTTTGGACGATATTTTTCTTGTTGTGATATAAATTTGAGAGCGGACCAATGTCGAAGGTAATATCTTCTGGGGCTGAATCCCTTTCCTTCATATCCTTTGTGTTTTACCAGTACGTCCTTCATTTAATAGATGTTATGTTTTAGTCCCTTTCGTTTGATGATGCGAGTCTCTCGATGCTGTTGTTAGACTAGTATAGTTTCGCTGCCGTCATGGCAGGCTTCCTTCCTTGTCTGTAGTAAATCGCTGTGAGATTAATTTTTTCCAATGAGTTTCCTCGTTGATTTTGACGCTTTGTGAGCCTTAATTTAATGTTTATGTATTGTCTGATATACCAATCAAAATCTTTCCACCCGAATTTTTCGCTGTTTAGGTTTTCGTTACAAATTATTTTTGTAGGAGCATGATTGTTGCGTAGAACGAAACCCTGGTCTGTTCCTGATCTTTATCCACTACATGTTGTCTACTTTAACACTATCACCTTTTATTTTATTATACCATCATTAATATTGCCGCACATGTAACTGAGAATGTTTTATATATATATATATATATATATATATATATATATCGTTCTAGTTTTTCTTTACCCTCTTGTCTCCTACTTGTGCATTCGTCGATCCTCCTATTCATCGTAAGTTCCCACCTACCTACTTGTGAATGGTCTCAACACCGAGAAATGACAAACCTGCTCATCGGTAAAACAGAGTATCTTTATAGTGAGTTTAGGTATTGTACTATGTCGGTAAAACAGTTTCTGTATGATTTATTCCGTGGTTAATTGATGTAATGAAAATACATATATGTAATTAAAAAAATTACAAAACTGAAGTAAATAAAAAAATAATATAAATAAATATATATAATTGTAAAATTCCTAAGATTAAAAAAGTAAAATTTATACGAAATCTTAATATACTATGTACAAAAAACCATTAAAAGTGACATGTTAAATAAAGGTTCTCGGTTGAAATTATGTTTTCAAACATATATCTAGTCGCACTTGTTATAGTATTGTGTTTGCTCAACCTATCAATTACGTAATTAGTTATACAAATATGACAATATCATCAATCTTAGCTCAGTCCTTGTTTCATGTTTGACACCCTCTGGTTTCAGTTAATATTTTTATCATTCTTGTCTTGGGATAGCTGAAGTCTCTCATTGAAGTATGGTGTGGACTTTGCTCAGCATCCTTGTTACTCTAATCTGTGGTCAATCCCTATCCTTCCACATCCAGAGCTCTAATTTTATTCATGGTTGTATGCTTCGTGTTCCTAGAGCGTTCGGATGGTTAAACTTAGCTCAGTCATTGTTCTATGTCTCGCTTCACTCTTGTCTTTCCATCATCAGCCGTTAGTCTCACGTTTGAAGTACGACGTGGATTCACAGCAGCTTTAGTTATAAAATGCTGTTACTATTTCCCGTAGCAATTAGTATTAGTAACCCCTTGTTACTATTTCGCGGTATTGAATTTTGGCCAAGTTCTCTTGCAGTAGGAAGAGCATGCTTGATCCTGATCACTTTTCAATTCCATTCGTGGTAGAAAGACAAGACGAGACAGCTGTACCGCTCCAGTATTTCAAGAGGAGCGTTGTTTCATCATTTCAGTCTGTGTAAGTGCTCCATCGCGAATGCAACAATTTGTCATTTGTTAGCAGTTTCATTATCATTATTAGCATTTAATTTTTGTCGGATATGTTCCACGTTATACAGATTTACAATTATCCGATGATTATGATATTTCAATCAAATAAGGCACATCGTACGTAGTCTATATTAGCACAACCCGTGCTTTGGTCTAGATCACAGATCGCTTTCCCTTTCTATTTTGTTGATATACTGAAACAATATCAGTTATGTTGTTACAGTATGAATTATATCGGTATACTATACCATACTCGTATTTTCTAACCCCTAATGGTCCTAGTTACAAGTTTTGTTGTTTATTTCTTAGCTTTTTATTTTGACTATGCTCCTGCGTCATTGGAGGAACTGTCCTGTCATATACCATACTCATTTTCTACTGTTGGATTAATGTGTATTTGTTGTTGATTTGGGTTTTTTCTCATATTTTACATTACTATTACCGCATATGTAATGTTAATATTTCATTCTAGGTCATCTTGTCTTCTATTAAGCATTTCGTCGATCCTCCTATTCTGTAATTATAATCAAAAAGGATGTTTGTTTTGGATTTAATTGAAATGTTTTCCACAAATGTTACCCACTCTTTGTCAACAAGAACACAGTACAATACAATCAACTAAATCTTATTTGATGGGTTTTCTGCAATGTCATAAGAGTAGGCATTGTATCAACCCGTAATAAGCCATTAACAATAACTCGCTAGGACATTTTTGCGACAGCCTTATAAGCAGATATATTACATATTCCTTATCCTATATAGGAAAATTTCCCGTCGATGGGGATAAGATTCCGGACTCTAAATTCTCCCTAATCAACATCCTGCTTATCCGCTTTACTAGACCCATGTATATAATTATTCATTTCCGACAACTGAAGACGTTTCACACGCTGAAGTTGGCTTTTAATGTGGTGGTTAGTTTACAATACTATAAGGATTATATTTGATTATATAAGATTTAATATTTGTCGTTTTTCTCCTATTCTTTTCTGCACAAACTTACCATGTTCTTTTATTTTTTTATTAATTTATATAGCATTTCTTGGACAATCAAAACATTTTAATACAGATAAATGATATGAAAGTAATATTTTCTAGGATAATTTTGTTTGATGATCACAGTAAATAGATATATTTAACAGCAGATAGCCTGCCCTTATTGCCATCGTACCATTTCAGATTTAGTATTTGTCGTTTTTCTCCCATTCTTTTCTGCACAAACTTACCATGCTTTGGATTCCTGGTGAAGTTTTTCTTAGGTATCTGTTTAAACTATGAGTAAAAGTATTAATTTACCTTGTTTTTTAAAAGTATACTGTACTAGGTAATTATTATTTAAATTTACCTATGTTCAGCACTTTTTTAACCATCAGTAATGAAAAAATCAAATAAAATTAAAACAATTTTAAGGGTAGTAAAATTGTTCAGAATTTAATGAGGATTTCGAATTTGACATTATTTTTAGTTAAAAAAAAACCATAAACGAGCAAATGAGATAATCCCGACATGATGTTCCGTTAACCCTGGCCCCCCTGGGGTTACGTCCGAGTCTATAACCATTGTTCTTTTTAGCCGAGACCAAGCTTTTTGCGCTAGAACTTGACTCGTGAACCCGACAGTTTATCTTTTTTAGTCCGGGGTTATCTATAATTGGACCGTGAACCGAACTTTTTAAGCCCGGGTTTATCCCTGCCATAATTGTCTCGAGTCTAACCGTTTGCGCTCGGGCGTAGCTAACCCCGTTCTCGTGAACCCGATTTTTTAGCCGGGGCTAAAAACCAGTTATAACTGGATTTTGCGCTCGGACTTAAGATAACCCCGAGCTCGTGAACCGGTCCTTAAACTCTTTTAACAATTAACAATTTTTTTCCTGTTTCCATGGTAAATATCATTTCATCCAAAATGCTTTTACGATATGACTGGAAAATTGTTCCAAAACTGATTGAGTCATAACATTAAAAATAATTGAAGTCAAATCATGAAGAAGGAAAATGGATACATAATAGTTGAACTACGAACAGAGAAAAGCATGACTCTTATTGTTTTTGAGAACACGGACGGATTATCTGCACCAATCGAGGATAAAGGTATCTAGAGGAAACAGTGATAACGACCTGCCTGGAGATGTCCTGAACATACTGAAACAAGAGGGAACAACGGAACATGAAGCGAAGAAGATACGTTTTGTATTGTAATTAGTATAGTCTAGTTGTAGTAGGCCTGAAAACCAGGCCGGCCATTCCGAGGTAAGTTTGTATGGTTCCTTACCTCTCTCAGGCGAATGCCGGAATGGTTTCCTAAAGGGCCATACCCCGCCAGGACTTAATCCTGGTTGTAAAAAAATTACCCAAAATTTCAATTGGCTATTTTATATTATCGCTATACAAATCTTTTTGTTATTGTATGGCAATAATATATCTTTCTAAATAAACGTTTTTTACCACTATATAAATATTTTCATTTATAAATTGTAACACCCACCTCACGGCAATTACTTGTTATATCAATTCTTAATTCATAACAAATTACATCTTTTACGGTATAAACGTTAAATAAAATGAAAGTCATACTTTATACCTTTTAACCTAATGGTGACCATACCACAAGGTAGGTATTTTAATCCAAGTATGAATGTAGGATGATTGTGGCGCGATCTTGAAGTCTTGTTACTGACTAAGGCTGACATGTTCCTTAGACAGGACTGTTAATTAATAGCCCAACAGCCGATAGCAACTAATGGATCTACAGTTTAACGTGGAATCCGAACCACGGCCTCTGAATTACGAATTGGTCTAATTATGAGGATGGTCTTTTAATGAGGTAGTTTTCAATAGTGCGGACGTTAATCCACGCAAGAGAGCACTACACCCACCGACCATCTCTCACAACTATCCTCAATGGATTACAGGACGTAGCCACTGTCCCAGTCAATTAATAACAATAATAAAAGTTAGAAGTGTTTACATTACTGCTAGGTACAAAGTTGGCCGCTAATCAAATACTGTATATTGAATGAAATACAAAAACATTATTATGGGAAATGTGGATCCTTATTGTGTCAAGCGGATAGTCATGGAATACTATAGAGAAATAATTTGTTAAAAGAAGCTTGGGGGAAGGTAATTATAAAAAATATATATACTTACTTCCCCGGTCAACACTCGTATTCCATTCACTAGTCGTATACTTACTGACTTAGCTTTGAACTTAAATCATCTGCTTTCTAAAGTACCATTCGATTCAATTGGAAATTAATAATTATTATTTATATATTACACATTCATGACCGCGTTCAGTTCAGAGACTATTTCAGTTTCCAAAAAAAACTTGTCGGGGTGGTAATCCCCAAGATATATATTCACCCACGATGCTTTTTAGGGATGAATACGTTAGGGGTGAATAAGAGTTGGAAGCACTCTGGGTTTATAACACACCCTCTAAACCATACCCTTCCCTTAGGCTTCGTGATGCATGATGAGCGCATCAAAATATGTCCATTATCTCATCATGTACAACCAACATTTAACTTTAATTTAGTTTTTTGTGCCCTTCAAAACCTGATTTGGGTAAGAGATGACTTTGAAAAAAGTAAATTTGTCGCTTTTCTTAAGTAAAATTTTTGACCTGAATATGAAATAGGTTTTCATAGAAGCTACAAGAGCTATTGTGTAGAATCTTAATATAAGAATAAGAACAGCTGTTTAGATGAAGTACCCTTTAGACATATCCATAATCCAACCTATTTCTCACAGGAAAGTAAATAAAAACATTTATTTTACTATAATGAAGAATATATGTCAATGAAATATGTAATACTAGCTGACTCGGCGAACTTCGTAACGCCTAACAGTAAATACATATTAACTAACTTTAAGTTTGGCCATGTCCTGAGGTCAATTAGCATTGCGGCTTCGTTGTGAAAACTTTAAATATACAACAGCTGATTATTATAATAAACTCAATATGTAAAAACATTGTATTATTTTATTTGGAAAACATATAAACACGTTACTTTTAATCATACAGAAAAAAGAAATATAAATACAGTACATAATTCCAAAAAACCGTAAACTATTAACGTGGCGAATAATGCTGTTCATTTTGTACAGCACATATTTACTTCATAGTTTTACATTAATGAATAATTCAGATGGCAATGGGTAGTAAAGCATATTGCTAACGTACAGTAAACAAACATCTGGTTTAAGAAATCAAATGTTTTGATTGTAGGTAATTTGTAAACAAATTATTCCCCATAAGGTTAACATTAGAAATTTAAAACGCTATCAAATGGAAACTAATTGAATATTTGGGAGCGGAATATGCCTAAAGCATGACCGGAGCAGAGACGAATCCAAAAAATCAGAGATCATCACAATCTCTCCAGCCGTTCTCGAGTTATAATGTGTGTAACACACGACTTTGTTTTATATATTTAGATTAATGAAATTGTACCAAAACGGACCTTGTCAGGCTTTCAAATTACTGTTTAAATTATTTAGTACGCTACAATTTAGAGGGAAAACTGTTACTATGTAGTCTATGTTCTTTCTAATTTGTACCATAATCAATGCCAACAGTTTTAATACCACCTTCATACAATCTTGTACGGACATCTTTTAGCTTTATTTCCAGCCCACTACTCATTTTTCCACCGAACAATAAAAATGCAGTCAATTAGGAACGTATTAATCACATGAATGTGGGTCCAAAGTGAGCTCAAGCTCGCGTAATTCTATTTTGAAGCCATTAAGCGTTGATGAATGGACTCATTGTCGGGTGTTCGGCGCCGCCGCTAGATGGCAGTGCTGTTGCTGCAAATCCGAATCGGTGCCGGATTGTGTGAGACCATATGGAAACGCGGCACTAGTTGCTGATAATACTGTAGAATGTATTATACGAATATAATATGCACGGTGTGAATTTTGGCTAAACAAATAATGCGTGTCAAATTTTATTGAAAACATTTCTTAAAACTGAAAATTAGTTTTGAATAATTTAAAATTAAATTACCTTAATGGTTTATTATACCATGGTTATACATGTAAGATTTGTTTTACTATTTTTATCGTCACGATTTTAATGCTACTGTGATTGGATTGTATAATTTGCTAAAATTGTTTGGTTTATGATATTTCCAAGGGGAATGGCTAAAGAACCAGTTATGTTACTTAAGTTATCTACAAAGCCTCCAGGGTAATGATATATTGATACATTAGATTGGTCCAATTTACAAATAAAATCAATAACCCAGCATATTTGCTTTGCGATCAGGTTTATATTAACATAGTAGCTGATTATAAAACACTTAGGAATCTGTTTGGGCCAAACAAAAACTTAAATTATGGGTGTAATGAACTGTTTTGAAGGTTATTTATTTGTTAAAAGTTTATTCGTGGCGGTCTGAAGCCTTTTACTTTCTCCCCTTATACGTAGTATATGGAGAAAGATGTATTTTTTTTGGTAAAATTTGAGTGGATATAGTTTTGAAAAAAAAAATTTGGTTGTGACGTTATGTTTCCTGAGATGTGGTTGTGACGTGATTTCTGTTGTGGATGTGTACAGCCACAGCCTACCCGCGGTGATTTGTTTGCTTTATGTAACATATATTCCGTCTTGGGCGTTTTTTTTTTTTAAAATTTTTTTTTGTTTTTATTTTTAAATAGTTCACCTTACCCTTAAAAACTAAATATATTTAAAAATAATAAAAATTGATTTTTGTGTTATAATATATACCACCGATGTCAAAAATTTTCATTTTGTTTTTTTTCAAAAAAAACATTTTTTTTATTTTACTTACAATGCAAAAGTAAGTTTTTTTTCACACTAACGCTCGTTGACAAAAATATATACTAAACACTCATTTTGAATATGTTATAATTGGTAAAGAAATTTAAATTAACTAAAAACCAAACGTGTCTACTCAGAGCGCTCTTTACATGTTATTCTTATGGAGATAAAATCAATTATGTTTTGAAATTTTTTAAAAATTGTTATTTGTTAAATTTAGCTTGGTATATGAGTTATGTACGAGGGATATTTATTTTTACATACAATAATTCCTGAAATTCAACGCTTTTCCACCTCGAGTTTCCGATGAGACGAAGAGTGAGGCTTGTTTTGGAAAATGTACTCGGTGCGTTGGGGAAAAGGAATATGAAATATCTTTGAGTAACAATTGCTGTCTGTGCTCACACAAAGGAAGACGTCAGACGTGGGATGATCTTGAGTGCCTTCTCATAATATAAGAGGAACTTCTCTACTACATTAAAAACTCAATCCCTTTTCCTTGTAACCGAGACGCCCCGGGAAATATGTTTTAATTTCCGCATCATTGAGGGCGAACCTTAAAGCTCTGGGATGTGTATAAATTCTTCACCACAGACGTGTCGGGCAATGAACATTATGGGGTAAAAGGGTGTTACGACCCCCATAAACTCAGTTTGTTGCCTGTGAACTCATTACACCTTTGGCTTTGTTGGAAAATTTAGTGACTGAAATCCGTTGCTATGCAACTTTGGCCAGTATTCGTTTGCTCCCGTACTGCTGCTTACGCTTATATACGCGAGTCATTACACCTAAAGATTCTAAAGAAAAATTCAGCAAATATCTGTTTTTACTTTATTCAAGCTACCTAAATCCAAAAAGAACATTGGGAAGATAATATTTTGTTTTTTTACACTAAAGAGCGGGGACCATGATTTTCAGTCGCGATTTAAAGGTTAAGTGTGTGGTCGAACGATTTCCATGTGATGGTTTGCCAATCACTTCGAACGCGACTGCAACACCTGTTGACATATGGTATCAAATCTAATATATATACTATGGCATCAGCTGATATACAATAGGAGAATGCTGTGGGTTTCTGGTGTCATTGAGAAATTACACGTTGCATATCTTCACTTACAACCAGATGTGTTTAGCTTTCAGAGCTTGCAGCTTTCTCGGGGTTACTGATGTTTCTTATGGAGCTTTGGTTATTTTATGTTTTGAAAGATTTACTAATGACTGAATTGTTTTACATGTTTTTCAGACAGTTGTCTTTTACCTATCCAGTTTAGGTGTACTCCCAGGCTGTTAAAACATTTTTATCTCCGAATTCTGTCAAATATAGGATAGTAACATTTTCATTTTTGTCGATAATTCGTAAATGTACATTTATAGACATTATTTCTTCATTCATTTTATGGAAGAAAGATAGGTCATGTCTGAAAGTATTCCTGCTAAAATTACATTTAGTTGGCTTAATAGACTGTAATGCAAATTTATCTTCCTAGATTGGCTGTGTTTAATTGATTTCGGAAAATAACATATCCAGTTTTGTAACGATTATTAGTGGGGACGCTTTTCCATTTCTTAAACAATTAATTTATCTGCACTAATAAGTCTCTGGTCATCCATGGTTTCCTAAATAATTCTACTGTTTTTTTTCTTTCTTGTAATCGTTGAGTTTGCGATTTTTTTTGAACATCTGTTTTTCTTTTTGTTTAAGATTCGGATTTATATTGATACTCGTATTTTTCAGTTTCATATTAAAATAAAAATATAGAATATTTTTTTTATAAATCCAGAACAAACATCGTTAACGAAAATATGTACTTCGAACATTTTAAGCTTGTAAGATAAAAAACAGTTACAATAAACACAATGTAACGAATTTTTAAATGGGGATAAAAACTGGAATGAGAGGTATGTTTTACAAGAGGCGCCGGGCTTTGTGTTGTAAGGTGAAGCGCTTCACGCTGTATGCGGAGGGATTTCCTCTCATGTTATAACAGCTAAATATCTCGGAAAAATACACTTGGCGTTGAAGCCCTCAACTGCCTCGAACTCAACATGTTGACGAATCAACAAGCTGATAAAAGTACATATTTTTAGGTTACGATCATACATACAAGAGGTTACGTGTATTAAGTCTTAAGTATAAGTGGATGTCAAAATATCTGTTTAAAATGTTGTTATCTATCTTAAAACATACAACTTGAGGAAAAGAATTACCTTAAAACCACACACGTTTGGAAGAGGAAATAAACTCGAACTATTTTTTGTGGTTAACTCTGTTTTTGCACTCTTATATTGTATAAATCTTTTCTAAAACTAATATACAGCTGTATAATTTAAATATTTGGCCCAAAACCATCCATTTGAATTCTTGTGTTCTCTTTTACGATAGTAATAATACAACTCATGAACACTACAACCTGGACCTAAATAATCCTCTTATTCTCAGAAGACTGAAAAGAAACTGAGATCTCGATCTCTAGTGATGACATCACAAAAACTAAAATGAAGAATGACGAACCTAATTTTTATTTATTGTAAATAATTCCATGCATATTGGCTCATTGTAATTGTCCTTTACATATATAAGTTTAAACACAAAAATTTATGAATTGTTTGAAAATTTATATTTCTTTTGGATTATCCTTCTTTAGGCCTGATCTTCCTGTTTGAGTTTAAAGCGTTGAGATTATTAATTAAATTACTTTGGGCTTATCTTGCAGTTCTGACGTTAGGAACAACTGGACTTAATTATTAATAATTTTAATACGATGTTTTGTGTCAAATTCCTACCTCATATATTGCAATCGAAAACAAGTTTTATATTCTTTTTTTACGATTAATGAACTAACACTCATTCTAAATTGCCAACCAAAGTTTTCATTCACTTGAAATAGCATTCCAATTTTAGTCTGCTAAGTGATAGCGACCTATTCAATACAGGATTTCTTTTATTACGTTTAACAATTAATGAATATTCGAGCACTTGCGTATCTTTAACTTTTACTTTAAATGACATTATTTAACAAAAATTTTACTTAGCGTCCTTTTCTTTTAACTGACCTTCTTACCTTAATTATTTTAGCCGAATAGCTATGTATACAAGTTAGTTATGAGAGAGGTATGTATTTCAGTTTTCTTAAACATAGCTCATAGTTGGCACGAATATTGACATTTTAAATTAATAATTGTCTACATACCACTGGATTCGTCAGAAAATACACTCCAACATACCTGAAACAAAATGAAAAATTATTACCTAATATCGATACTGATATACCGATAATATCGGAACGTCACGTCGTCACCCCAGGCCGCACGACGCTAGCCGTGCCTCCTGCCACCAAGTATGCCGCGTGACTCTTTGTGTCTCAATTTTAATTAAACATCCTGGAGCTGCAAACCTTAATTACCCCACACTTCCACCTCGACGTTACCATGGCAACGGCAAGGCTATCCTGTGACATCGTAGAGCTAGCCCCTCGGTCATTCTGATGGTCGATTATGTACGGATCAATAAAGCCGTTATGTCAGACTGGGACGGTGGCGTGTCCTGTAATCCATTTAAGGCTATGAATTGTGGATAGTTGCGAGCGATGGTCGGTGGATGCGATGTTCTCTGGTGTGGATTAAAGTTCATCCACATAGATAAGCCTCATCATTAGACCAGTTCGTAATTCAGAGGCAAAAGTTGTTCGGATTCCACATAGAACTTTAGGTCCCTTAGATGCCATTGGCTGTTAGGCTATTAATTAACAGTCCTGTCTTAAGACCAAGACAGATTTAGCCAGTTACAAGATTTCAAGATCGCGCCATAATCATCTTAACCTCATTGACAATTCACACTTGGTTTAAAATACCTACCTGGGTATATCACCATTTCAGAAAAGTATTAAGGTTGTTTTGTGCGTTTTCTCCGAACACTTTTCACCAGTAATTTCAGAGAGTGAGAAATAAATCTGACAATTTTTTAGTTATTTTAACTCGAGTATTAATTAACAGTCCTGTCTAAGGAACATGTCAGTAACAATACTACAAGATCGCGCCACAATCATCTTACACTCAATCCTCATTCATACTTGGCTTAAAATACCTACATTGTTGTATGGTTGCCATTTCAATGACCTAACCTAACCTAGAACGACGTGTCCATCGTGACCGGCTTTCCCGAGTCCAGCGACGAGGTGCCTTGCGGGACGCTTCTGCCTACCGTACGGTCTCCGAACCAGCGGTAATGGTTATCGTTGGTGCTATCCCCATCTACCGTCTTACTATGGAGAGACAGATTACCCATCGCGGCGGTACCGAGACCTACAGATATCTCAAGGAAGAGGGTGATCGCAGCCTTACCACTGGCTGTGCGAATGGGAGAGAAGATAGAGTTGGACCCACATACTGATCCCCTTTGGGTAGACAGGCAGCACGGCGAAGTCGATTTCTTCGTTACCCAATTCCTATCAGGCCACGGGTACTTTCGCTCTTATCTGTACAAGATAAGGAAAAGTCACAAATGTTCATGTCTGTATGAAATGCTCAGCGATTGTCACTCTCTACGGAGATCGGCGTAGCAATTCACCCTGATAACATGAGCTATGATTTAAGGAGAGGACATCTTGTCAGATCCACACTTCAAGCGAAAAAGACTTCTTGATCGGCTTTAGCACTGTGATTACCCCGATACACCCTTATCCTTTATATTTTATCACTCTCATTTACTACTACATTTGTCTTCTTTACACCTTATATTTCAGAGACTACAGCTTTTTCTGCGGAGCTGTGTGTATACACTATGTCTTACACTATGACGTCCAACCCTTCTGTGTTCCTTCTCTTGCATTTTTGTACACTACATATGTGTCACTCGGAATATGTAACTGTTCTCTGCGGACTGTGTGTAATGTACAATGCTGTTAAGTGTCGACGTCACGAAACAAAACGAGTGGATGCAGCTGTCACCATACACTGAGTAATGTGTTCTCTCTGCATGTACACTATCTATCAGACACTGTCGTGTGTTATACAGCCAACGTGACGTCCCCAACCAAGGACGCTCGACGCCGAGACTGGCAGCTGTACTATCTGTGGAGCTGTGTAATGTACACTATCATTATACACTATGTCGTGTGTTATACAGACAACGTCCGGACGTCACCCAACCAAGGACGCTCGACGCCGAGACTTGCAGCTGTTCTCTCTGCGGAGCTGTGTAATGTACACTATCATTATACACTATGTCGTGTGTTATACAGCCAACGTCCCGACGTCACCCAACCAAGGACGCTCGACGCCGAGACTGGCAGCTGTTCTCTCTGCGGAGCTGTGTAATGTACACTATCATTATACACTATGTCGTGTGTTATACAGCCAAACGTCCCGACGTCACCCAACCAAGGACGCTCGACGCCGAGACTGGCAGCTGTTCTCTCTGCGGAGCTGTGTAATGTACACTATCATTATACACTATGTCGTGTGTTATACAGCCAACGTCCCGACGTCACCCAACCAAGGACGCTCGACGCCGAGACTGGCAGCTGTTCTCTCTGCGGAGCTGTGTAATGTACACTATCATTATACACTATGTCGTGTGTTATACAGCCAACGTCCCGACGTCACCCAACCAAGGACGCTCGACGCCGAGACTGCAGCTGTTCTCTCTCTGCGGAGCTGTGTAATGTACACTATCATTATACACTATGTCGTGTGTTATACAGCCAACGTCCCGACGTCACCCAACCAAGGACGCTCGACGCCGAGACTGGCAGCTGTTCTCTCTGCGGAGCTGTGTAATGTACACTATCATTATACACTATGTCGTGTGTTATACAGCCAACGTCCCGACGTCACCCAACCAAGGACGCTCGACGCCGAGACTGGCAGCTGTTCTCTCTCTGCGGAGCTGTGTAATGTACACTATCATTATACACTTATGTCGTGTGTTATACAGCCAACGTCCCGACGTCACCCAACCAAGGACGCTCAACGCCGAGACTGGCAGCTGTTCTCTCTGCGGAGCTGTGTAATGTACACTATCATTATACACTATGTCGTGTGTTATACAGCCAACGTCCCGACGTCACCCAACCAAGGACGCTCGACGCCGAGACTGGCAGCTGTTCTCTCTGCGGAGCTGTGTAATGTACACTATCATTATACACTATGTCGTGTGTTATACAGCCAACGTCCTGACGTCACCCAACCAAAGACGCTTCACGCCGAGACTGGCAGCTGTTCTCTCTGCGGAGCTGTGTAATGTACACTATCATTATACACTATGTCGTGTGTTATACAGCCAACGTCCCGACGTCACCCAACCAAGGACGCTCGACGCCGAGACTGGCAGCTGTTCTCTCTGCGGAGCTGTGTAATGTACACTATCATTATACACTATGTCGTGTGTTATACAGCCAACGTCCCGACGCCGAGACTGGCAGCTGTTCTCTCTGCGGAGCTGTGTAATGTACACTATCATTATACACTATGTCGTGTGTTATACAGACAACGTCCGGACGTCACCCAACCAAGGACGCTCGACGCCGAGACTTGCAGCTGTTCTCTCTGCGGAGCTGTGTAATGTACACTATCATTATACACTATGTCGTGTGTTATACAGCCAACGTCCCGACGTCACCCAACCAAGGACGCTCGACGCCGAGACTGGCAGCTGTTCTCTCTGCGGAGCTGTGTAATGTACACTATCATTATACACTATGTCGTGTGTTATACAGACAACGTCCGGACGTCTCCCAACCAAGGACGCTCGACGCCGAGACTTGCAGCTGTTCTCTCTGCGGAGCTGTGTAATGTACACTATCATTATACACTGTCGTGTGTTATACAGACAACGTCCGGACGTCTCCCAACCAAGGACGCTCGACGACGAGACTTGCAGCTGTTCTCTCTGCGGAGCTGTGTAATGTACACTATCATTATACACTGTCGTGTGTTATACAGACAACGTCCGGACGTCTCCCAACCAAGGACGCTCGACGACGAGACTTGCAGCTGTTCTCTCTGCGGAGCTGTGTAATGTACACTATCATTATACACTGTCGTGTGTTATACAGCCAACGTCCCGACGTCACCCAACCAAGGACGCTCGACGCCGAGACTGGCAGCTGTTCTCTCTGCGGAGCTGTGTAATGTACACTATCATTATACACTATGTCGTGTGTTATACAGCCAACGTCCCGACGTCACCCAACCAAGGACGCTCGACGCCGAGACTGGCAGCTGTTCTCTCTGCGGAGCTGTGTAATGTACACTATCATTATACACTATGTCGTGTGTGTTATACAGCCAACGTCCCGACGTCACCCAACCAAGGACGCTCGACGCCGAGACTGGCAGCTGTTCTCTCTGCGGAGCTGTGTAATGTACACTATCATTATACACTATGTCGTGTGTTATACAGCCAACGTCCCGACGTCACCCAACCAAGGACGCTCGACGCCGAGACTGGCAGCTGTTCTCTCTGCGGAGCTGTGTAATGTACACTATCATTATACACTATGTCGTGTGTTATACAGCCAACGTCCCGACGTCACCCAACCAAGGACGCTCGACGCCGAGACTGGCAGCTGTTCTCTCTGCGGAGCTGTGTAATGTACACTATCATTATACACTATGTCGTGTGTTATACAGCCAACGTCCCGACGTCACCCAACCAAGGACGCTCGACGCCGAGACTGGCAGCTCATGTATTATGCAGGCCCTTGCTCGCTCCTCTAGCCCTGGCTAATGAGAATTTTCTCGTTTTAAACTAACTGTGAGCAAAGTGAAATAACTTTTAATTTAGGTCTTAGTTGTGACGTACACTGTAATTCATACCAGCTAGCAGATGCATTTATTTGTCCAAATTATTAAATCTCAAATTAAATATCATCTATATCTAATCTTCCTTGTTTTCGAATCGATATACTTTGGCGTTTACTTTCTTCATATCCTTGTCTAAATATACAAACTCTTTTACAATCTGAAATTTTGTAAATTTGTTTTAATCGATTGCACATTATACATACAGAATTAATAATAATACCCCCGTCGCAGCAGGCCTGCGTACACAGCAAATTTCTTAATCAACAGATAATAATAATATATGAAAAGTTTTATCGATATCTGTCGATAAATAAGAGAGTTATTCGCATATTCTCCATAAGATTAACATGAGAAAGAGTATGCAGGTTTACTGTTGTGAGTAACACTGGAAGTAGACATTTCTAGCGTAATAAATTTTCATTTTGAATTTTTAATTGATATATTCAAACATAAATTGCAAGTACTGTATGTTTATTGTCACAAATTAACGATTATTGAGATAAAATATTCATCCAAAATTTAAAAACCGATAAACCTTTTTTAATAAATATTTTCGTTTGATTTACGTCCTTTAAAATTCCTCGATCTCAAATTGAAATGTAAGTTTAAATAGTAATAATAGCATTAAACACGAAAGAGGCTTAATGTTTTACGGAACAGATTCCAGGTGAGTTGTTTTCAAACTAATAACTGTGAGAGGATTTCGACCCAGGTGTGTCTTACGTAAACTGAAGTCGCATTCATGGAAAGATTACAAGCAAGCAGATCAATTTGTTTGAATTACATATTGCATTTGTTTAGGGCACTGTTATTGTAAAAGATTTATAAGTAAACATTCCGAGAAAATATGTACAAGTTATAAATTGCATTAACATAATTCCCAAGCCTAAACGATTATAACCGGTGTAGTGAAGTGACACAAAATTGAAACAAACATGAAGTTTTAACATGAACTTATTTTATACAGGTACAGTGTAACACAGTTTTAAAAATCCTTTTAAAATAAAGGACATCAAAAATTCCATGGTCATAGTTTTCTTCTGTCGTACTTCTTTTAAGTATAGGATTGAAACTTTAGATATCTTTGTTCAAATTTCACTACAGCACTTAATTTAGTAGTTTTTCGGTAAATTTAAATATACTGAATGATTTTAAAGATGAATAATTAATGTTAATCACAACAATGTTGCAAATTTTATAAGTACAATACACATACTTATATTATGTTGAAATTATAATTATATGAGTATACACAAAAACACTGATAGAATAAGTAAGCCAATAGCAATAAAGTGCTGAAAAACTAAACAAAATTTACGAGATTAATGCATTAACTGGCTGAGCGGTTTGGTGGTTACAGAATACGCTCTATAATATGAAGCTTGCCAATTAGATATTGTGTCAAAATGTTATTTGAAATCGAAGCGCGGACCTTCAGACTTAAAAGTGCTATAACTCCGATACAGCTCAGACGGTACATTTGAAGTTTATTAAATTCACAATTCGGTTTTCAAACATACAAATTACCAAAATATGTTATTTAGATTGTTACTGCGGACATTTTCCATAAAAATTAGTAAAACAAAGTTTCACGACGTTTTGGGATCTGGAATATGATTCTGTCCACAAGAGAGCTGGAGTCTAATATGCCAGGTTAGTATACGGAGTGAGTTTTATGTCCTGTCACTCCTGGATATAATTAAAACGGCCTAAGATATCAATTTGAGACCTTGGCCTCAACTTATATGTCACTTTCTTTTTTTTTTTTTTGGTTGATAAAAATTTTTGCCATATTTTGCAAAGGAGGGGGGGTAAAGGGGGCAACTAAATATTTTCAAATCCAAACCCATATCTTGTGACCCCTGGGAAATAAAAAACTAAATCAAATGGGGCAAACTAGATGTCTCTACGTTTCTCATAATAAAAATTACAACCATTTCAATAGTAGTAATCAAAAATTCTTATCTTTCAAACATCGTGAATATAATGACAAGGCTCATTTCACAGAACAAGGATTACGATAGACAACAATAATCTTATTCTAAAAAAAATTACCTGTTTTAGTTAGAAATGGTGTGAGACAGGTGCAAAATTCTCTTAGTTAATTTACTGACGTCAGTTGGTATTGTTTAGTACACCAGGTATTTCAAGGAATCATCGAAAAATGTTCTCAAGAATTTGCTCATGGATCAAACAGCAACCTATACTTTCAGAAGCGGGGACAATTCCAATGAACCATCAAGCCAAAACAACTGGCTCCGATAAAACATAGTCTCTCAAACCTTTTTTTACCGGACACAATAACAGGAGAAAAAAACTAAATGTTTGTTCAAATCTTTGGAAAATCCTATAAATTGTAAATTTTAGCAAATATTCCATATGGAGGAAACTATTACCGTGGGTAATAGTCAAGGTCATGGCAAGACCTAAGCCCGGGACAGTGTTACTTTTTCGTTTTGACCGTTTAAACTATATCCATCTGTGCCGGAACATGAAACTCACTCTGTATAACCCGATTCCGGACTAATCTAAACCTTTAAAAAAAACTATGTATTTTTATTAGTTTTTAACATTTTTGCTGTCAGATTTTTACCCCGGATTAAGTTCCAGCTCACCTGAGGACGAAGTCAGATTCCCGACCCCGAAACGTAGTGAAACTTTGTTCCACCAATCGAAATGAAAAATGTCCACAACAAAGATATAAATATTTCGTTATTCAAATGGACTCAATCTCTCTGATTTTCAGGAAACTATTGTAACAGTAGCCGAGGTGAAAGGCAGTTGACACCATTACAGGAGAATATCTCGTTTGACGATTCAACAATGGGGTGATTGGTCGCATTCGTAGCATTAATGGTCCATCAACCCATTACGTCCTGAAAGCCTTTAACTGAAGCATTTTAATCGTCCGGCTAAACAAAGTGTTTTTTTACTAATTTCTTATACTCAAAGTTGATTGATTCCGACTCAAACTAAGAAAATATCGAAAGTCTCGCGTCAGCTATCCTTGAAAACGGTTTTAATACATTTACAGTGTTGCTTATTATATCTTATTTCACATGTCCATCACGTTTGTGTTTTTATACTACGTTTCAATGAAAAATCTCCAGTATAATAACTCAAAGAATACATTAAAGTTATTATTGTGGATATTTTATTTCTATTTTCAATTAAAAATAAAAAATACAACTAAAATAATTGACCGGGACAGTGGTGTGTAACCCAGCTACTTTTGTGGTCACGAATTGTGGATAGTTGTGAGCGAAGGTACTGTTCTCTTGTGTGGACCATTCTCATTATTAGACCAGTTCATAATTCAGAGGCAGTGGTTCGGACCCCATGTTAAACGGTAGGTCCCTTAGTTATGGTATAACTACCTTAGTTATGGCGTGTAACCCAGCTACTTTTGTGGTCACGAATTGTGGATAGTTGTGAGCGAAGGTCGTTGGGTGTACTGTTCTCTTGTGTGGACCATTCTCATTATTAGACCAGTTCATAATTCAGAGGCAGTGGTTCGGACCCCATGTTAAACGGTAGGTCCCTTAGTTACGCCATTGACTGTTAGGCTATTAATTAACAGTTCTATTTATGAGACATGTCAGCCTTAGTAACAAGACTACAAGATCGCGCCACAATTATCCTTCACTCACTTCTCATTCATATTTGGCTTAAATAGTTGGGTAATATTTCAGTTTTTCAGCTTCTGTTGGTGAAGAGTACATATTAAATTTTATTATGCAGAAATATGGATTATATTTTAAAATATTCGACCCCCATTTAATATTTTACGATAACTTATTATATAGAGGCGTTTAACGTGTAAACAACTGTTTACTGTCTGACGAAGTTGTGAGATAGGTCGTGGACTTTTCTTGTGGTGTCTTCTTATTAAGACAGTTTAATTTTTGGTTCATTTTAATCCATAGTATTAAACGTTTTTGGGTAACCTTTTTTTTAGAATTAATTAACAGTTGTAATTTTTGACACATGTTTAAGTGTATTTAAAGATAATTAGTTCTATTCTTGTCTGTTCATTCATAACCATTTCTCATTTAGACAATTAATATTACAGGGTTAATTAAAGTTTTATTTTTTTTAGAATTCATTACAGAAACAGATCACAATTAATTACTTCTCATAATCTAGAAATTTAAAATACCTACCTAAATATATTTTTTTAAATCAGGAGTTACTAACACAAAACCAAAATCTAATAATTTGGCCGCCACAGTAAGTAACAAGAAATATTATACATTTATTTAAGTTAGATTTTTATTTATTTCCTATAGGTTTTAGGTTAACATTCTCTCACAATAATTAGTGTATTACACTGAGTTAAAAAACACCGTACAGGGACCCACTGTGAGTGTGTAATAAATCAACTATAAAAAATTGTATTATCTATTACCTACGAACTCTATACAAATAGTTATAAATTATGGTTCAATAAGCTGAAATAATTTAAACACAAAAGGAGCGATTTCTCGGTTGATTCATTTTTACGATTATGCTTGCATAATAGCATTAAAGGGTAAAGAAGCTTAGCATTATAGGAGGCAGTTCCGGACGAGTTGTTCGCTGATACCGCTAGAGATCGCATCAGTCGCTCATATGTAGATGTACTAAATTACTTGAAGATAACTTCGGAAATGGTGTTGCTAAAAAAACGCGACCGAAAGCTTCAGATGGCTTGAATAATTAGGCATTTCTCTGTATGAGGGTTGCAACTTCTTACAATAGCTACTACAAATAGCTCAACTACAAACAAATTCCACAAATATAGTCTCTTAGGAAGTCACTAAAGGTGATAGTGTTGTAAAAAGTTATCTCAAATGAAATGGATATTCGTTGAAAATTGAACTTTCTGAAATTTAAGTATCGATATCGTACCGGGCTTACGTTTTTTTTCTTGAAGTAATAAACAAAAATAACGGAAACTTAAAAACAGCCAAACTCTACACAGATAATGTTATTTAGATTTTTATTGAGGACATTTTCCATCACTATTTTATGTAAAACAAAGTTTCACGACGTTTCGGGATCTGGAATCTGATCCCGTTCTCAGGTGAACTAATATCTAAAACATAACACAATTAACACATAATCCGGACTAAGACGGTATAAAGCTGAAAACATAAACGTTTAAGGCAGTCAAAAGACATACAAACAAACCATTCACTAACCATTACACACTTAAGACGCAAAACACGTCAACTCGTCACGGAGACTCAAGGACAACTGAGTTGTAAGTTTTTGTAACGAGCTAAAATGAGGAGCATAGAGATGCTAGCCTATAGATACTAAACCAAGTGGCACAATTTCTGGCTTGGGCCTATGTTTGATATATCAGTGGCTATTATCATATGATTAATCAGTGCACTTCCAAGAGCACCTGTCGGAAGTGTTATTAACGTCATACGCTACTCCACTTGGATCCCAAACCTACAGGCAATCTAGAGAACGCTTCACCACCCCCGTCAGGAACTGGTTACCAGTCTTCAACGTCTCAAGCGACTACAGGTACAAAAGGCACAGACGTCCATCTTCAAGACTCTTCATCTTCAACTTCCCCTGCAACGGGCCAAACAGCTCTGCTGATTTAAAAACATTTCAACAATGTAAATAGTAATACTAGTAGGCATAGGCCTAAAAATTTTATAGTCAAACCAAAACTTGTAATTTTTCATCTTAATATTCAAAGAGGGCTAAATAGTAAGATAGACAAACTTCAACTTGAATTAAATGACATTAACCCAGATTTGCTGTTAATTTCTGAACATGGAATGACCAGTGAACAATTAAACCAAGTTAAATTACCAAACTATACTCAAATTGCAAGCTACTCAAGAACCGCACATAAATGGGGCGGAGTTGTTGTCTACATCCTAGAAGCCTTAGCAAACTCACTAAAAATAATAGAAATCAATACCATGCCCTACAATGATGAATTAAGCTCAGAATTTGCAGCAGTCGAACTCCCTACTATAAATATGATTGTTATAACCTGCTACAGATCACCTAGCGGCAATGTAGATATTTTCTTAGATAATCTTAATAAACTTCTATCTACAATATCACATAAAAAAAGAAACATAATCATCATGGGCGACCTAAATATAGACCTTCTAAAACACCTTGACTCAAACACTAAAGAACTAATAAACCTATTAACTGAACATAACTTAACATCAGTACATATAAAGCCAACAAGGATTACAAACCAAACAAAAACCTGTATCGATGTGTGCTGCACAAATATAAAGGAAGAAAACCTTAAAGTAAAAACTCACAACAATTCCCTCTCGGATCATCTAGGAGTAAGCTGCAAAATTATTAAAGAACTTAAAATAAATTACAAACCTATCAAAAGATTGACCAGAAACACATATACTAATAAATTAGAAGAACTCAGAATCAAATTAGCCTCAGAAGACTGGTCAAATGTTTATAATACAGAGTGTGTAGATGAGAAATACAATAACATGATAAGAACTATAACATACAATATTGAGGAAACTATGCCAAAAACATATAAATCATTTAGAAATAAAAATAATAAAAAAGTTTTCTGGGACCAAAAACTCTCAAGACTAAAAACAGCTGTCACACAAGCTCAACAAAAATATTTGTTAACAAACAGAATTGAAGACAAGGACATGTTTTTGAGACTAAAAAGATACTATGACCTAGAAATTAAAAAACAAAAAAGCATCTCTATCATGGAAAAAATTAACAAAGCGCAAAATAAAAGCAAAGAAATTTGGAACACCATAAATCGAGAAAGAAATCCCAGCTATAGAAAACCTGAACAGATTTACCTCTTAGATAAAGGAAAATTAATAAAATCCCCCCAACAAGTTTGTAATATATTAAATAGACAATTTATTACACTTGGACAACCTGAAAAACTCATAAATAAAACTGACCCTCAGCCTATCCCCAGAACCATCAATAAACAATCAGGCCTATACAATTTCACCAAAATTACCTATAAAGAACTAGATAATACCTTTAAAAACTTTTCCCCAAAAAACTCTGCAGGAATTGACCAAATCTCCAACAAAATAATTATTTATTGTAAGAAAGAAATAATTTTACCACTTCTTAATATCATTAATGCATCAATAGACCAAAACAAAGTCCCAGAAGCACTAAAAATAGCCTTAATCTACCCGAAATACAAAAAAGGAGAAAAAACCAGTGCAACAAACTATCGCCCAATCTCAATCTTACCAACTCTATCAAAATACCTCGAGAAAACCATCCACAACCAAATAATAGCCTACCTGGAAAAAAACAAACTATTATCAGAATCACAACATGGATTTAGGCAGGGAAAATCAACATCTACAGCACTGGCAAAACTCTGTGAGGATATCACCAATGTATGGGAAGAGAAGAGACATGCAATAGGAATTTTTCTTGATATTGAAAAAGCCTTCGACAGCTTAGACAGAAACATTTTACTACAAAAACTACTTCAACTAAACATATCAGGAAATGCTCTACTCTGGCTGAAAAATTATCTCACAAATCGAAGACAGATAGTAGAAATTGAATACATAAAAAATAATCATGAAATTAAAGCCAGATCCTCAATCCAAAACTCAACTAAAGGAATTCCGCAAGGCTCAATCCTCGGACCCCTTTTATTTTTAACCTACATTAACTCTTTTCCTAATAGTCTACCAGAACAGTCAACTTGTGTAATGTTTGCTGACGACACAACTGTTATCGCACCACTAGAAAAAACAATACTGAACTTCAAAATTCAACAATAGAAACAATAATACAAACCTCTTCAACCATCTGCAAAAGCTTAAACCTTAATATAAACAAAGAAAAAACAGTTGCTATAAAATTTATACTTTCAAACAAAAAATTACTCACCAGATTTATCAACCACAAGATACCTAGGACTAACAATAGATGACAAACTATCCTGGAAATCTCATTTAGAACAGCTACAAAAAAAATTATCCCAAGTTCTCTATGCACTCAAGCGCATAAGAATTTTAACTAATAAGGACATAGCTCTGACAGCATATCATGCTCTCTTCTCCACCCATATAAGGTATGGAATCGTTGCCTGGGGTTCAGCAAGTGAAAAAGAAATTCAAACAATTCTCACTCAACAAAAAAAAGCCATAAGAATAATAGAACAAATTGGACCTCAAGAGCACTGTAAACCCTTTTTTATATCCAATAAAATCCTCACTGTTACATCTTTATTCCTTTTTGAAACAATAGTAATGGTAAAAAACAATCCCCCTCAACTTAGAAGTGATTGCCACAAACATAATTTAAGAAACAAAACAAATTTAAATTCAAACCATCAACCCTCATCCAAGGGGCAAATTCAAAGAATCTTGATCTACCCTCCCCCTCCGGAGATGGGTGGCATATGTGTCAACACCGAAGATTATGCCAGTCTTGATTGTGTCTCCGGAGGATCGAGCAAGAACCTATGTCTTCAGTTGTCACTTTTATAGTCGTTTAAACAACCCCCCTACCTCCAACGCTGTAATACGCCACTCGCATGTCAAGAGATGGACAAAGAACGTCAATTTATTTAGGCAGAATATTCTGCCTCCTATTCTATCCTGCCGCAGAGGATGGGGTGTGTCGCCGAGGATCAAACCAACCCCCCCCCCCGGAGTTCTCGGTTCTCGGTGCCGCCAATGGCTCCGACCCTGGAGCACAGGTCTCCGTTGAAGAGGTTAGGGGTGAGAAACCCCCTCGCTGCAGGAGTGATAAACCCTCCATGGGAGCTGCGACGGCCAAGGCAGGAGAGGAAAAGAACTCCGGAGCGACGGCCGAGGTAAGAAAGGAGAAGGACTCCGGAGCGACGAACGAGGCAAGAGAGGAGGTGGACTCCGGATCGACGGCCGAGGCAAAAGAGGAGGTGGACTCCGGATCGACGGCCGAGGCAGAAGAGGAGGACTCCCGAAAGCGATGGAAGTCACCACGTCGGAGGCGCAGGTCGATGGTGACGTATGGGGACCAACCCTCTTCGCCGAACGCTCGATCATGCTAACCAGTGACGCCGGAACGGTCGTTGCCCACTAGCTAACCCCAGAGGACCCCGAAAGGAAATCCGTGGACGGTTCGGGACTCGCCATCTGCGAGTCCGACGTGGAGGAACCGGGGATGGCGGCTCCTACGCAGGGGACGGGGTGTGTATCCGAGGATCAAACCCCCCCTCCCCTCAACCCTCATCCAAGGGGCAAATTCAAAGAATCTTGATCTACCCTCCCCCTCCGGAGATGGGTGGTATATGTGTCAACACCGAAGATTATGCCAGTCTTGATTGTGTCTCCGGAGGATCGAGCAAGAACCTATGTCTTCAGTTGTCACTTTTATAGTCGTTTAAACAACCCCCCTACCTCCAACGCTGTAATACGCCACTCGCATGTCAAGAGATGGACAAAGAACGTCAATTTATTTAGGCAGAATATTCTGCCTCCTATTCTATCCTGCCGCAGAGGATGGGGTGTGTCGCCGAGGATCAAACCAACCCCCCCTCCCCCCCGGAGTCCTCGGTGCCGCCAATGGCTCCGACCCTGGAGCACAGGTTTCCGGTGAAGAGGTTAGGGGTGAGAAACCCCCTCGCTGCAGGAGTGATAAACCCTCCATGGGAGCTGCGACGGCCAAGGCAGGAGAGGAAAAGAACTCCGGAGCGACGGCCGAGATAAGAAAGGAGAAGGACTCCGGAGCGACGAACGAGGCAAGAGAGAGGAGGACTCCGGATCGACGGCTGAGGCAAGAGGAGGACTCCGGATCGACGGCCGAGGCAGGAGAGGAGGACTCCGGATCGACGGCCGAGGCAGAAGAGGAGGACTCCGGAGCGACGGCCGAGGCTGGAGAGGAGGACTCCGGAGCGACGGCCGAGGCAGGAGAGGAGGACTCCGGATCGACGGCCGAGGCAGAAGAGGAGGAGGACTCCGGATCGACGGCCGAAGCCGAAGAGGAGGACTCCGGATCGACGGCCGAGGTAGAAAAGGTGGAGGACTCCGGAGCGGCGGCCGAGGCAGAAGAGGAGGAGGACTCGACTCCGGAGTGACGGGCGAGGCAAGAGAGAAGGACTCCGGATCAACGGCCGAGGCAGAAGTAGAGGTGCATAGGTAGTGCCGGTGGTTAATTTTGACCCTCAATAATATAATGCAAAATAAATAACTAAATAATTGTTCCCCGACTAAGGACAGAGGCTGTTAGTCACTCCCGAAGGACAAATGTCTTTAGTTACCTAATAACAAAATCGCTGGAACAGTTCTGGCCAGAACAAATGAATGCTGACCATGAGACTCAAATAAGGGTGCTTATACAGGGCCTTTACCCAAGGAATCTGTTCGATGGTTAAAAAGAATTATAAAATATTCTGTAACAAAATTTTAATCGCACAACAATTAGTTGAGCTAGTCAACATCTAAAATCTCCCTCGCACTATTAACTGCGTATAATTTACCAGTAGCAATTATTTGAACTATTTCTTTGAAATTCATGATAGCGACGGATTTTTAATTATTTATTTTACAGTTAGTTTGGTCTTTTCCTATCGCTCTTGTGTTTTAAATTACACAACGTTTCTGGAAGTGATTAACCTAATAATATTACATATTAAGTTACAGATGATAATTAATATCTGTAATTCCAACATTCAATTTTCAATGTAAATTATATTAGATAATCAATTGAAAACGGGAGGAGTTTATCCACCTCCAGAAACGTTGTTTAGTTTTAAACACAAGAGCGTTAGGAAAAGTTTAATTAATTGTAAAAATAAATTATATTTGAACTATTTTCACAAAACTTCAATATCATATAAGTTTATAATTGTAAAGGTTGCAGGCTAAATACTAACAATTTGTTCACATTTCTGCATTTCATTTTAAATCAGTTATCACGGTAATTGTTGTTTGACAAATTGATCAGAAGGTTAAGCTACATATCTAGTAAAGACAATTTAATCAGTTGAAATTAATTAATAACTATTCCAAGTGGATTAATGTACGGTTTTGCACTGAAAACTATTTATGGAAACTGATGAAGAGGGGCAGATTTAATATAACCTCCAGAAACACTTTTAAAGAGTAAGGTGATCTTACTAAAAAGACCCGATGCGAAAAGAAAATTTTTTCCTTATCAAAGAAAAAAAATTACAGCTAAAACACCGTGAAACCACTCTCTTGGAGTCAATGGTGTATTGAATTAGATTCCATTCTAATAAACTCGTTCATCGACGCTTCGACGAACAAAGATATTCCATCTCATTACAGCATTCCATAATCCGTCGAGATTTTCCACACTTCATCTGTTCCGATATATCCCGCAATCACAATTCATTTAACAGATTCCCCTCGGAGGTTAGCTAAACCCGCGTTAATAACTTAAAATTTAATCCAATCAATGATATACCTTTGACATATCAAACAGTAAACCTTTGCCGGTTAATTTTAGCGAATTTTCTGTAAGAAATATCTCTAACTGTGTTAAAATGCTATAATTAACTAATAAATGCATTGCTCCTCTCAATTATATCTCAATTCTTGTTATATATCTTTCTGAAACCCTGAACTAGGTCTTTTTATAACACTCCTCAGAGAAAACGAACACATCCACGGAGAAATACCTTCGATACCTTTTGGAGAAATTGTTTGTATGTAAAGTGACCTACAAAAATATATAAATAAAGTAATTATCCTAAAAAACCTCAATTTTCAGTGATATTAACAACGTTTATTATAATTTATACAGAATATGTGATACATATAGTAGATTTAATGTAAAGTAGAAAAGCTATCGAGGAAAATTAATCATAGTTTGTTTAGATAGATTCTGAATTTACATTTTTAACCCTTCTTTTGGAGAAATTGTTTGTATGTAAAGTGACCTACAAAAATATATAAAGTAAGTATCCTAAAAAGCTAAATTTTCAATGATATTAACAACGTATATTATAATTTATACAGAATATGTGATACATATAGTAGATTTAATATAAAGTAGAAAAGCTATAAAAGAAAATCAATCATAGTTTGTTTAGATAGATTCTGAATTTACATTTTTTACCCTTTGCGCTCGGTTGGCCAGCAATACAGAGGATAGCATCTTTCACTGGGCCTGTATTTTATAATAGGCTCCCAGCTGGATTACAGGGTCTAAGAGGGGCTAATCTTAAGAGAACCCTGAGAAGCTTCCTGGTAGATAAAGAATTTTATAGTGTGGAGGAGTATCTGTCCAACTGATTTATACAGATTGAGTTGAATTGTATTTTATTTTTAAGTTAGCTTTTAGCTTGACGAATGAGATATGCATTTTGTATGTATTTATTCAGAATAAATGACGTTTATGTTTATTCCCATGTTGTGGAGTACTACTAAGAACGCTTTTAATTCTGAAAGGGTAATATCCTTCCATGACCACCACATGGATTTTTCTGAGAGGAGTTGTCATTTGAATTTTTGCAGCTGCATATCTATTTACTATTTCGTTCAATAAACTATCATCAAAAAATAGCTGGAAAAACTGTAAAGGTGTCAAGGAGGATCTACTTGTGGAGGTTTGTAGCCACCAATACCGTACCATTCATATTTATTGAACTATCTACCAGTTTCTCTCCAAGAAGTATTATAATCATCCAATTCCTCACCTTCATCCATATCCTCGAGCGTCGGATCTACATTGTCCTCTTCTGCATAATCACACTGCATTAGCTTGAACTTCGAAATATTCTCCCTCATCGCCTTCGTATTGTTCATTTTCATAGTTATTACCTAATTCACTTCGAAGCTCGTTTTCAAACACTATGTCTATGTTAGAATCAACGTCACTGTCATGCACTGAATCTATGTCACAACTATTTTCGTCATACTCTTCCAATAATCGCCTCAAATAATCTGAATTTAAATTGTCACCCATTGTTACATTTATTACTATTATCTATTTATTTATTAAATACCCCCGTCGCAGCACACCTGCGTACTCAGCGAATTCCCAAATCAATTATAAATAATACATGACAAGTTTTATAAAAATCTGTCCGTAAACGTGAGAATTATTTGCCTATTTTCTCCATAAGATTAAAATGGGAAAGAGTGTGCAGGTTTGCTGCTGTGAGGAACACTGAAAGTGTTTTTATACCATAAATAATTTTTATCTTAACATTTATACCAACTTTCATCAACATCTGTCCATAAATAAAGGAGTTTGCCTATTTCCTATATGATTAATATGGGAAAAGAGTATGGAGGTTTGCTGCCATAATAAACACATAAACTATGATTTTTAAGCATAAATGGATACATCTCAACCACATGAAGCTAAATATCAAGTTTTATCAAAAAATATTGATTAATATGGGAAATATTATATTTTTCCTTATCCTCCATAAGATTAACATTAGAGCCCCACAATACAACGTACTGTGTTTAGATTTTTTAATATCTCAATATATAAAATTAGAAATTTTTAAAAATTATATGTGAAAAACGCAAAAACCCCATTTTGGGGTACAAACTATCCGTTCCCATTGATCGATATGTCTGGTTTACGAACTCGTCCGAGCATTTGTAGGAATACACGTCTCTACCAAATTTGGTCTCGATCAGACCATTTTTACGAGAGTTATCGTGTTCACAGACATACACACACACACACACACACACACACACACACACACACATATATATATATATTATATATATATATATACTGTACGTATATATATAAAAATTTTAACCACTATTGTTTTTGGTCTCTGGGCACCTAAAGAAGAAAAAATAACATGGTCCCGGGCTTAACTCTTGCCATGAGACCTACGGTAATAGCTACCTCCCTATGGGAAATTCGCTAAAACTAGCTGACCCGACGAACTTCGTAACGCCTAACAGAAAATACATGTTAACTTTAAGATTGGCCATGTCCTGAGGTCAATTAGCATTGCGGTTTCGTTGTGAAAACTTCAAATATACAACAGCTGATTATTATAATAAACATAATATGTATAAACATTATAATTCGTTTAATTAGGCAAACATAAAAACACGTGACTTTTGAGTACATAATTCCCAAAAACCGTAACCTTTTAACGTGGTGAATAAAGCTATTCATTTTGTACAGCACATATTTACTTCATAGTTTTACATTAATGAATGATTCAGATGGCATTGGGTAAAGCATAAATTTACATCGCAAAATTAAAATCGGTCCAGCCGTTCTCGAGTTATAATGCGTTTAACTAACACGACTTTGTTTTATATATTTAGATCAGCCCTTATTAGCACTAAATATCACCACTTTTCTCAACAACACAACAGGACAACAATCTACTTGTGGAGGTTTGTAGCCACTAATACCGTACCATTCATATTTATTAAACTATCTACCAGTTTCTCGCCATCTCCAAGAAGTATTATAATCATCAAATTCCTCACCTTCATCCATATCCTCGAGCGTCGGATCTACATTGTCCTCTTCTGCATAATCACACTGTTCATTAGCTTGAACTTCGAAATATTCTTCCTCATCGCCTTCGTATTGTTCATTTTCATAGTTATTGCCTAATTCACTTCGAAGCTCGTTTTCAAACACTATGTCTATGTTAGAATCAACGTCACTGTCATGCACTGAATCTATGTCACAACTATTTTCGTCATACTCTTCCAATAATCGCCTCAAGTAATCTGAATTTAAATTGTCACCCATTGTTACATTTATTACTATTATCTATTTATTTATTAAATACCCCCGTCGCAGCACACCTGCGTACTCAGCGAATTCCCAAATCAATTATAAATAATACATGATAATTTTTATAAAAATCTGTCCGTAAACATGAGAATTATTTGCATATTCTCCATAACATGAACATGGGAAAGAGTGTGAAGGTTAGCTGCTGTGAGGAACACTGAAAGTGTTTTTATACCATAAATAATTTTTATCTTAACATTTATACCAACTTTCATCAACATCTGTCCATAAATAAAGGAGTTTGCCTATTTCCTATATGATTAATATGGGAAAAGAGTATGGAGGTTTGCTGCCATAATAAACACATAAACTATGATTTTTAAGCATAAATGGATAGATCTCAACCACATGAAGCTAAATATCAAGTTTTATCCAAAAATATTAATTAATATGGGAAATATTAATTTTTCCTTATCCTCCATAAGATTAACATTAGAGCCCCACAATACAACGTACTGTGTTTAGATTTTTTAATATCTCAGTGTATAAAATTAGAAATTTTTAAAAATTATATGATAAAAACGCAAAAACCCCATTTTGGGGTACAAACTACCCGTTCCCATTGACCGATATGTCTGGTTTACGAACTCGTCCGAGCATTTGTAGGAATACACGTCTCTACCAAATTTGGTCTCGATCGGACCATTTTTACGAGAGTTATCGTGTTCTCAGACATACACACACACACACACATATATATATATATATATATATATATATATATATATAATATATATATATATACTGTACATATATATAAAAATTTTAACCACTATTGTTTTTGGTCTCTGGGCACCTAAAGAAGAAAAAATAACATGGTCCCGGGCTTAACTCTTGCCATGAGACCTACGGTAATAGCTACCTCCCTATGGGAAATTCGCTAAAACTAGCTGACCCGACGAACTTCGTAACGCCTAACAGAAAATACATGTTAACTTTAAGATTGGCCATGTCCTGAGGTCAATTAGCATTGCGGTTTCGTTGTGAAAACTTTAAATATACAACAGCTGATTATTATAATAAACATAATATGTATAAACATTGTAATTCTTTTTATTAGGCAAACATAAAAACACGTGACTTTTGAGTACATAATTCCCAAAAACCGTAACCTTTTAACGTGGTGAATAAAGCTATTCATTTTGTACAGCACATATTTACTTCATAGTTTTACATTAATGAATGATTCAGATGGCATTGGATAGTAAAGCATAAATTTACATCACAAAATTAAAATCGGTCCAGCCGTTCTCGAGTTATAATGCGTTTAACTAACACGACTTTGTTTTATATATTTAGATCAGCCCTTATTAGCACTAAATATCACCACTTCTCTCAACAACACAACAGGAGAACATCACACTAAACATACATAACCTTACTTTCCAACATGCGTATGGTTTTAGAAGCGGAAATTCATCATTCGCTAGTTCATTAATTCGCCGAAAGGGTGTAGCACATCACAAACCTTGCACAAAATATCTAAAATACCCCCGTCACAGCAGACCTGCGAACTCAGCGAATTTCCAAATCAATAATATAATAATAATGATATATGACAAGTTTTATCAATATCTGTCGATAAATATGATAGTTATTTTACTATTCTCCATTAACATGGGAAAGAGTATGCAGGTTTGCTGCTGTGAGGAACATTGAAAGTAGGCATTTCTAGCATAAACAATTTTTATTTTGACCATTCGCGCAAAAGGTTCAAATTCGTCAATCCTTGTACTGACTAGGGATTAGCCCTTCTGATTTCTTTTCTTTTAATTTTTAAGTAAATTATTAGGTAATCACTTGAAATTGGGAGGAGTTTCTCCTCCAGGAAACTTGTTAAGTTATAAACACTGACGACTTGAAAAAATAAAAAAAGATACTGATTTCATAAATTTTAGATAAAAAATGTTTCAAAAAACTTGTTCATTGCTTTAAAACACTTTCGGAAAATGTGCAAAATTTTCAGCGTGTTTGACTTCTTCGATAACCGAATTGATATTTCATTTAAAATGATTTTATTTTCAACACATTTTTTTAATTAAAACGTCACTATTGCTACTATCGACATTAAACTACCTAAATTAGATGAAATGTTCATTAGCTTTTAGAAAATACCAATAAAATTGCCACCTAACAAAATAAAAGTGAAGAAAAGTAAGCTTTTCCATATATGTTTTTAAAGACATTTTTTTGTTTCTGAGGTATGTAACATGAATGTCATTCTTATATATACGTTTAGTACGTTACATAAATTTCAAAGATGTGTTTTCAAACATAAAAGGGAAATCAATATGCAGTTAGTTGTTAATTAATAAAATCTTAATAATGTAAAATCCACAACCAGTTCAAGGATATTGTTGTCTTCAAAGCTACTATGATGTTAAATTTTCCTCCTTTCCATATAAGTAAAGCTCACTGGGCAAGACAGGAAACCTACGTAGTCAGCGAGTTATATAAGCAATATGCTAGTATTGTATAAACTAATTGTGTTACGTAGCGTAATTAATTTAGAGATTCCAGATAATTAGGAATGTATTGTTGGACGCCACACGCTTAATTGATTGATTAATAACATTAATTAATCTAATACTTGTTATTGTACAGTCTATATAGAGGTAATTTTAAATATTGCTTCATAACATTTTGTGGAGAATATTACTATGTGAATTTATTACTCAGGTGAAATTTAAATAGTTGAGGATTAAAATAAATAATAAATCAGAAGATTGTCGATAACTGAACTGCCTATACCTTAGATATATGGTGTACATAATTTTTTTTGGATCGCCCTTTTTGAGTGTAGTTTCCGGCTTCAAACTCTATAAGGTACGTCCTTTCAAGTTATGTACACATGATCTTATTTTCTGGTTCAGTTCTAGATTTTATGTTAACTCCTTGTGGGACGCCTGCAAGACAAATGACAGCAAACTGATAGTTCCTTCAAAATGTGGAATTTTTGTGTGGTGTTATGTACTAAATTTCATTTATATATCTTTCAACTACTTTTAGGTCACGAATTGTAGATAGTTGTGAACGATGGTCGGTGGGTGTTCTCTTGTGTGGATTAACGTCCGCACTATTGAATACTAGGTGAATCTGCAAAGACAGTTCGTAATTCAGAGGCGATGGTTTGGACTCCACATTAAACTAGGTCCCTTGGATATGCCCTTGACTGTAAGGCTATTCATTAAGGGTTCTGTCTAAAGAATATGTCAGCCCTTGTTAGTAACAAGACTACAAGATCGTGCCACAATCATCTTGCACTCATTTCTCATTCATACCTTACATTTCATTCATACCTGGTCCTGGACAGGTTTATATTTCAATGACAGACTAACTTTGTCAGGCAGAAATAATGACTCACGTAAGGGACTTCATGTACACCCCTTGAATGTATTTAATACAATTATTGTCACACAGTATTATGTTGTAACACAGTATAGTTCACTCGTAATAGTGGAAAATATCTCGTACATAAACTATTAGCTCGTTTGCTTGGTCACTGTTCTTGCTCATCGATGCATACAAACAAGCTCACCACAGACCTTCAAATATTCTACTCCACGCCACTCCTGCACCCACATACGTATGTGATGCAATACAAAGACACATCCTCAATATTATTTTCTCAAAATGTCGTGCATTGGTCTTACACAATGGATTGTAACGAATCTTAAATTTGATTAGTTAATTTTGCTTGCTCCCACTTATACGATAGTAATATGATGAAAGTATTGTTCACGTCAATTTATTTATATATTCACCGGATCTCCAGGTGTTTTTTTATATTTTTAAATACGCGAAAAATTCAAATTTCTCAAAAATGGCTCTAACGCTTTTGATTCAAATTTAGTAGTTTAAAATGCATAGGGTAATAATAACACCACCCACATGTCTGTAAAATGGCTGTTCAAAAGTTATAGTCTTTTAAATGTCAAAAACATTAATTCTTTAATTTTCCTGCGAAAACAACAAAGGTATAATTTGACCATCACAATTAAAACCTACTTAAAATTAAACAAATTAGTTTTTGAATCATGAGTACGACTAACGGTTCCAGAGAAAAGTTAAATCTAGTATACATGGTTGAAACAGTACAATGTCTGAGAGCGCAAAATGTTATTCTTATGGAGAATACTAAAAAATCAATTTATCCATAATTTTTCAACTAATAATCTAGTAACAATTAATTTAACTTGTTTTCTATTGTTGTTAGTTTTAGATATTGGATGAAAACAATATTTTAAATGATATTTAGATAAATTTTATAGATGGTTGTATTTCTGTAATTTAGTCAAGGGAGAAAGTATTTGTCAGCCCAATGATACCATTTATTTCATTACATTTAAAACTATTGTGAGAAATTACAGATCAATCCATAAGTAATTTTTACATAATACACGTACACCGTTAAAATAAATTGAATGTTTTATAGAATAATAATCGATTTGGAAGATTTGTCAGGTTTAAATGGTGAAGAGATAGTAACATACAAATCAGTAAAATCCTATAAAACCACATGATACACTTTTAATATTTTAGCTTGCCTGCTTAAACAGAAATGAGGCAGAGGCTGTGGAAACATCTGCTTAAATACAAGCTCAATTCCAGACCTTCCTCCTTCCAATTGGTTGTTCATTGCCTCTACTTTACTGAGGTTTCAACCTGCATCTAACATGTTCAGAATTAATTCTTCAATAAGTAAATAAAATAAAATTAGAATTATTAATATTGTAGATGTATTCTTCATAAATGCCAAATGACTACTTTAAATACTTTAAAAAATGTAAAGTAGTGTACTGAATTAATATCTTGATTTGCTCATTTTAGTTTTAATACAAAACATTTTCAAGCAATGAAATAATAATAATTGAAAACAAAACACTAATAAATTCAAAGAAAAGTTTACAATACAAATTTTGGAATCATATGGTTATAGGCAGTTGAGTGGAATCAATTATTAAGATAAGTTATTATTATTAATAAACTGTCTGAGATTCAATCCTGCAGGAAATTTTGATTTTAAAACAAACTGGTGCAAAACCTAAATATCTTAAAATAAGTTGGCTTCTTTTTTGGTTTTGATGTGGTGAGCTGCGTGATTGAAAATTGGCTTTCGTAAATCTTCATGAACCACGTCAAAACGGTGGCCTGTCATTCTAACTCGTAAAGAGATGACGTTTGGCCTATTATATTCTTTTTGACAATGTTTGCACGATAGTTAGTAAACCACATTATGGGGTTCACAAGTTGATCCACCAACTATCGGCTAAACTTAATTTGTCACTCTACTTTTAAATTCAGTAGATTCACACAGGTTTAGGAAAATTTTACTTTTATACCATGTATCAGTGGACTGACATATACTTTCTCCCTTAAGTCAATTAAACAATGATTTTTCATCAAACCATCACATTCTTTAACGTTACCAAGTTTCATGGGAAACGGTTGGGAAATAAGGAAGAAGTTGATATTTTAATATTCTTCATAAGAATAACTTTGCGCGCTCTCTGACAATGTACTGAGTTTACCATGGACATTAAATTTAACATTTCTATGGAACCGTTAGTCGTAGACTAACTGATTCATCATACTAATTTGTTTATCCCGACAGCACTGAGTCGCTTATCGGCCCGAAATATCGTGAGTGACTATATCGAATAGAACTCCACTTTACTTCACTCTACTCCGCTACTGTACGCAACTTGACTTTCAACTATACCGCCTTCTCTATTTATGTGTTTTTTTTACATTATTTTCTTAGTTTTTTACTATTCTACTCTATTGCTATTGGTATTTACAGGAATATGGTTTTCTATTATTTATATATATTATATTTTGGGCATTGTAATTTCTTTTTTACTATTATTTCTTCTTTTTTGTTTTCTTTCAATGTAATATTCTTAATTTAGATATAATTTGTATTTTTTTATTGTACTGTTACTTGGTGCAGCCAGATTGGAACGCGTCACACGCACAGTTCCTTTGTGACCCATGTGGGACTATTAGTCTATTTGGATCATGTACTTAGCTGTAAATTTTTCTCAATAAAAATTTTTTTGATTGTTTAGTTTTTAAGCTGATTTTAATAGTGGCAGTCAAATTATAATTTACCTGTATTGTTTTCGTAGAAATTTAATTTTTATTTTTATTTTAAAAGTTTATAGCTATTTAACACCGATGTTTTGAAAAAAGCGGGTGATGGCATTTTGTTTATCCCATAAAGGACTATAAACAATATACTATTCATCAAAATTGTTCGAGCATTTTTTTAGAAATTTTTATTTTACGTGTTTCTGGTGTAAAATACCCATAAAAATCTAAAATTTAAAGAAAAAATAAAAAAACGTTAACAGTCTCGTCTCTAGGCTTCACAGACAGACATCACTCTAAAACCTATTAATTATTTAGGGGGCCTATAATGGATATATCCAAAAGAAACTCAAACTACTCAATACAGAGGGAACCAATACTTTCTCCTTATACTATTGTATAGGGGGAGAAAGTAAAAATTGTCTACAATAGGACAAAGTCGAAGCAATCTTAAAATCAAAGAAACCGTCAAATGTATCTGAGGTACAAACACACCTGGCTTTATCTAACTGCTACCATGAATATATCCCAAATTTGACTACAATTTTCAATCCACAACTAGTCAAATCCTTCACTTAATTGAACGAATAAAATGTTCTCATTTTTATTTAACTATTTTCAATTAAGTAAAATCATTACAGAACAATAATAATTTATACGGTTTGGAATTATTTGGTATTAACTGACATGTTGTATCGCGGTTTAAGCCAAAAAAAGGTTTGACGGTATTTCGGGGGTGGCGTTTCAGTTAATGCAGATAATCATTGATCTACTAAAATTGATTAATTAATAAAATACAACAATTATAACGAAGAAAAACTAATAACCTTTTTAATCAAACTCCAACAAAACAATATATTAATAATATTTTAGCAGCTGACAAAACAAAAACGTGACAAAATAAAGTTTTTTGACTGCTTTAATCTTTTTTTACTTTCAGCTTTATACCGGCTTAGTCTGGATTATGTACTAATCATGTTATGATTTAGGCACTAGCTTACCTAAAAGGAAGTGATCAGATTCTAGATCCCGAAACATCATGAAACTTATATTTACTTAAAATAGTGATGGAAAATGTCCGTAATAATAATCTAAATACCATAAAGCCACCATAACCAATAATGAATTTCAAACAAAGAACTGTACACCACCTAAGTGTTTGATTTAGTCTTGTTTTTAATAAAATAAAATGATTTGGTCATCCACTATAAGCAAACAATAATTTATAAATTTGAATTTTCCTTTCGGAAACGAGATAAGAAAGTCGTAACGGCGGCGTGTTGGGTGTGTTGACCTGTCGTTGTTGTGGTTGGCTGATGTGTTTGTCGTCATCCCGTGGCATAACACTGTTTATAAACATGACCAACATTGGACTCGCACCTCGACGGGTGGAAAATCAGCAGGACCACATGTACACTGGTTAGTTGCCGTCATACCAGGCAGCGAGTGTATTTTCTGGGTGTCCACAAAAGTTTCATCAGGGTTTAAAACATTCTACTGTCCTTATGGTTACTGATACTGATAAACCCTAGAGAAAAGATTGCACTGCGACCTATGAGATCTATTGTGCCCCCCAGACTAGTCTCTAGTTCTTGCCTAGAGAACCCCCTCTAGTCCTAATGCCTTAATGAAGTTTAGTATTATGTGGGAAATCCCCCACTGCCACCTGGTGTGTTCCCAAGCTTCTGGCTCTCTTCTGACCTATTGCCTCACACTCGGCCAATAGGTGTCTAGGTGTTTCCTCCCAGGATTGACAGAAGCGAAATTCACCCTCCTGAACATTGCCCATCTTACTCAGATGACCCCTGAGCCTACAATGCCCGGTTAGAAAATCCGTCATTATCCTTAAATTGTTTTTTCTTAAGCCTGATCATACAATTCTTATATTTTGCCTCCAGCATTATTATGATCTAAGATCAGTCCAGGCTTTCCATCTGGCGTCCTTATGGTTAAAAAAATACTGTTATGAACTATACCATTAGAAAGAAAAAGTCTTAAAAGTTTCTTTTAAACTCATACAGATGTCCGTGACGGATGAGCGATGGTATGTGAATGAAATATTCTCTGATGTGGATTGCCGACCGCAATATTGATAGTATTTAATAGCCTTTGTTCGGCAAGAAATGAACCCAATTGTCCATGTTTCTTGAACCGTTTAGAAATGGGGCATGAGTTTTGTTTTTTCTTATACAGATGATCTACGGATGAAATGTTTTGCTTAAATAGCTGATGTTTCTCATCTTCAGATGTCAGTTTTACATCTGAACATGCCTTATGTGTATAAAAAATAAACCAGAAAAGTCATTTATTTCTTAATAACCCGTATTATATTTCCATACTATAATCATATTGTACATATTACCTTCAAAAAAGTTAAAAATATTATTTTAACAACCAAATATGAATGAAGTAGCAAAGAACTATAAATGTACCACGTAAAAAAGTGGTAAAAAGGGAGAAAGATACGAGGCAGGAGTTGTCATATAGAAATGTGTGGAAGCCATTAATGACCGCGTGGATTGGTTTTCTAACCGTCAATCTCTAGCGGCCAATAGTGCGGCCATTATTGTCCTCGTTTACAGCGGTCTAGGAACATGCCAATAACAATAGTCAATAACAAGATAGAAAATCGCACCACACGACTCTTACTTGGCTTAAAATAACCTGGGCAGGTCGCCAAACTCCCATGTAAATCGAATTGTTGTATTATAGCATTTGAGGAACATTAGATTTATTGTTTACGATTTCCTTAAATACTTCGTTGCGGGAGTGTGTAAAATTTGTTCACCATAAAATTACTTTCAGGGCCATATTTCATGAAAGGTGTCACGTTTAACAATTCTGAAAATTTCTCTGAAAAATCACAAATTATGAAATCTCCTATTCTGTGATGACAAGTGAAAACTTATAACTTGTCATGTCTTTTGAACATTTCATAAAGCTGACAACTGCCATAAAACATAAATGTCAAGCAGTGACAGTTATTTATTGTTGTTTGAGGTTATGTTGGGGTAAACGTTCTTTTAGAAATCAGTGTCTTTAGTTCGTACAGGACGAAAAATATATGTGACTAGCTGACCCGGCGAACTTCGTAACGCCCTACAGTAACTATTTGTTAACTTTAGGATTGGCCATGTTCTGGAATAGAGTATCATTACGGCTTCGTTGTAAAAGATTATTCTGGGCCGCGGGCTAGTTAATAACAATAATGAACCGATAAGACAATAATAACATTCTCACTTAACAAATAAATCTATGTGATTTGAATCACAATTTTCTAATCTAACTCAAACCCAAACCAAATCTAACTGTAATATAGTTTTTATTATAATACAGCTGATTATTATAATAAACGTAATATGTATAAATATTGTAATTATTTTTTATTTGGCCAACATATAAATACGTGACTTTGAATCAGACATAAAATAAAAAATATAAATACATAATCCCCCCAAAAACTGTAAACTATTAACGTAGTGAATAAAGCTGTTCATTTTGTACAGCACTTATTTACTTCATAGTTTTACATTAGTAAATTGGATAGTAAAATATATTGCTAATTGAAAGTAAATCAAACATCTGTAGCTGAGAAATCAAATTTTTTAATTGTAGAAAATTTGTAAACAAACTTACTCCCCACAAGGTTAACATTGGACATTTAAGACCATAAAATGGAAACTTATGGAGTTTTCGAAAATGTTTTTCGCTAAAACCTTCCCAGACACATATAGAGCAACTTCCTAAAATTTCATGGCTATCGGATGAATAATGAAATTAAATTGAACCACCTAGTAATCCAACAATAACGAAATAGAAAAATCTTTTGTTAGAAACAGGTGGTGTTGTCAAAAAGTATTCTAGGCGATCTAATGAGGAAAGAGAAGAACTGGTGTGCGCATAAATACTCAGCTCTCCAGTTAAACCGAAATCACTAAGGAAGGTTGAACTTGAAACTGGTGTTCCGAAGTCTTCTGTAGAGAGAATTGTTAAGAAAACTCAAATTAAATTTTTAAAAGTCACCTAGTTCATCAACTTTTTGAAGATGATCCGGATAGGAGAGTGCAATTTCTTTTGTTTTCGTATCAATATCTCGTTTTTCAATATGCCACCATTTTGTTTCTACGAAGGTTATGGAAGCTAAATTTTTTCCAGAATTTTTTTAGAACCTACTGTGTAAAGTTAAAAAAAGGGGTGCATGAATGAGCACGTAATATAAAATTAAACGTGTAAACCTCTTCGTGGGACACTGTGTATTTTAATGCGTAATAACCATGTCATTTGACTACTAGAAGGCTATTGTATCTTGAAATGGAAGGTAAATTTACCAAATAAAATATTTCAGGGAACGGACGAAAGAACACATTCCGCACATAACTGAACGGTCACAAAGCCGGTGTGCTCAAGTTTTCTCTTCAATTCTTGTAACAATATGAAGAGCTTTGTCCAAGGCACAATGGGGCACGATATATATTTGCAGAACAGGTACTACTTGACTCTATTCACATAATGAAATGTTGTCACCTGCTTCTGTTTCACTCGTAAGGCTAACTCATACCAATATAAAATTTGAAATCACTAAGAAAATTCTCGATATAAGGCAACAGATGTATTTTTTGCCACTAACTTTATTTACACTGACTATCAATCTGTCCAGCTACTTACACGATAAATTGTGAATTGGCTTGTATTTCTCTTTCGTCTATTGAAACTACGTTAATCCGCAAAGCATCTTCATAATTACCTTCTGTAAAATCGTGGTTCGGATCACGTTAACTACTTATTGCCATAACTTTCTATTATAACATATTATTTTTAACATTATTATCAGTAATTTCACAATCATTTACACACTTTATCCTACTGTATTTGCCATTTCAATAATTAATCTAATTTACAATCTTTTTTAATTAACGAAGTTATGTAACATCATTTCTCTTTGGTGGGTGTGTACTTTTGTGAAGCTACGTTAATCCGCAAAGACCATCTTCATAATTAGACCAATTTGTAATTCAGAGGTCGTGGTTCGGATTCCACGTTAAACTGTAGGTCCCTTAGTTGCCATAGTCTGTTGGGCTATTAATTAACATTCCTGTCAAAGGAACATGTCAGCCTTAGTCAGTAACAAGACTACAAGATCGCGCCACAATCATCTCTCATTCACACTTAAAAACTAACTACAAACCATTAATCATAATCTAATCTAATTTACAATCCTTTCATAACTAAGAAGGTTTTGTAACATCATTACATGTGGGTTTTTTCTCTCATATGTGTTAACCGTTTTATGTAATATTGTTACATTAAACAGTGGTTATAATAAAGTTGTGTTATTTAAAACAAGACCTTGTAACAAGACACTAGCGAATTTATCTCTTATTCATACTTTGCCTAAAATACCAACCAACCCTTAAAAACCTGGGTAAGTTGCCATTTCAGTTAAGAGTATAAAAATTAAGTCACACTATATTAAACGAACTAACAATAGAACGAAATTATGTATAAAGATAACTATTTAACTTATACTCAGATGTATGAAAGCTTCACAGTTAAGTGCTTTGGGTAGTCACTAAGTTTTATTTCAAATCAACACTGATTTTAGAAATTTCTTCACGAACAAAAGGGAATTTCTAGTTCACAATAAGTGACTTAATTTGAAACGTACCAAAGGGCACAAAATCTTTTCTGATTTTCGTTTGGTATCTTTGATTTACGTTAATGTTAGTGTTAGAAGCGGTTCTAACACATACAAGCAGATGTGTCATTCATAAAAATTTCTTAAGTTATTAGCCAGTGATTACGGTGAATCATTGAAAAAAAATTTTCATGCATCAATAATATCAGGTATGTAAAATCTAATCAATAGTCTACTTAGATTACAAGCAGATGTGTCATTACTTAAGCTAGTCATACCAGATAATGCTAGAATCAAGAGTTCCAACTGCCAAACGTACCTGTAACAATTTTAACATGTTAATCAACAGTGATAAGGTTATAGGCAAGAGTAGTACTCTTTATATCTATAAATGCTAATATCATACCTTTTACAAAAATGTTCGTATTTACTTCTCTGTGGGAAATAGGCTAGAGCATGGATATGTCAAAGGTAATGTTTTCAGTTCATCTAAACAGCTGTCGAGAAAGCCATCTGACGTCATTGTTTCAACTTTAGTTCTCGCAAATTACCAACAGCCCCCCAGAGCTAAGACATGTCCATTTCAAAACTATTATGCCATGTTGAATTACTGATGTACTGTATCTGTTTAAATCTTTGATAAATTGTCCAAAGAAATATCTACATGAAATAATTTTGAAAAAATTAAATATTTGGATTGTCGATAGAATGGATAGGGGTTTTTTCAAAAAGTCATAGTATCGAAGATTTCCTAGCTAATCCAGACATTGCCTTAAGTTTAATTTGATTAATCTATAATACCTAACGACTCCCTCCTTAATTTTCACCAAATCCTCAACTGACAACGCGTTAGCAGCAGATCATTAACTTTTACTCATTTGGGGTCCAGGTTCTTAATTAAACTGTTATAATCTGTAATATCATAAAGATGATATGGTTTCTGTATGTTTATGTGTTAGGTTGTTGTGGTAAGTAAACGCGAAAAATACTTAACCGACCGCTTTAAAATTTTACACAAAGGTAGATCTTAAACTCTTGAAACTCATAGGCATGACACTAAAGTTTGACAGTTCGGGAAGAAGAAATAAAGTACTGGGTCGAAATAAGTGATCGATTTATTAATTCCAAATAGGAATACTAGTTTTTAAGTTTTCTCCCTATTAGGTTAATCTTTAACCTTTCCTAATATTTGCAGGATTTGAATTCATAAGTATGATCCAGTGTTTGTGGTAAATGTACAAGTAAGGTGGCTAGGGGTAGAGTACGAGTTCGACTCCAGTTCTACATTTGATTGCATTTGCGATGGGTCTCTTCGAATACCGCAACGGACAATTTAGCTTTCTCTGATTCGGTTCATTCGTCCTTTGTGAGGCCAATTGCAGCATTCCTGCTTCGCCAAAATCCCGCGCGCCGAGCTGCTATCTGTGTTTAATTTAAATGAACCAACACAAATTCAGTTAGTATAAATTTACAGGGCAAAATTTCTTCATGGTCAGACACGCAATAAAAACTAAATAGGAAAACCAGTATAGACAACCAGTGATAAATATTTAAAAGCTCCTATTTTTTCAGTTATACATACACTAGCGTTACCCGGCGAACTTCGTACCACCTAACACTAATGTATACAATTTTATAGAACCTTTCAAATCATTTCATCACAGCTTATAATTTTGTAAACACTAAATTTATAAAACCTGACACTGCACCATTTTCTGCCCTCTGGGTCGGAGCCCTTTAGTATATTCCTTTCAATTCTATTCTAGTGGCCTGAATCAACTCAGTAACATTAATGTCACATTTGAATACGGCATTTCATTTCAAGTGTATGTAGTTATCAGCCCGAAGTTTCTTCTGATTATTTCTTATGAAGTTTAACCTCTCGGTTTCAATTTTGACGTACATGTCAACTATATTGGTTTAATAAGCCACGGAAATTAAGCAAATAATTAACCTCCTCTTTAAAGACCATTAAGCGAAAACAGTAGAACATTGCTGCAGAAATTGTTTTCGAAAAAGGGGACATTGTAATTGGGTCAGTTTGAGGGATGGAAATGGAGTAACCATCCTCACCATAGCAAAATATCAGAGGATACTGCAAATCATCATACGATCAGTGAGTTTCACTAATACGCTGCAGTCTATCCGTTCTACTCTTTATTACAATGTCTCTTTTTTCAATCTCTTGGCCTACAATAACTGCACCAACTTCTCCTGTTTCTGGTTCATTATACCTGCCTCTATATCTGTGGAACTGGCCCTCTGGATCACTGTCTCTCTCCTTTTATTAACCTTAAAGTAAGTAAAGTAAAAGTAACCTTCAAGGGAGATGTTCATACTAATTATAACACCAGAACAAAATCAAGTATAAAGAAACCTACTCATAGATAAGCCATATCAATATATTGTCACGAAATCATTAGTATTAATTTTTTTAACAAACTCCACTACTCAGGAACAATAAATAGTTAACTGTAAATATATTTTATTGTTACAATCCGTATTTATCAGCAATGTAAATATAAATATTTAATTTTATAATAGATTATAGACCCCAAAATTTGAATTTATCTTTAATATGATTTACCTGTTCTGTTTATATAGTGTTCCACGAAGAGGTTTAAAAGTTTAATTTTGTATTACGTGCCAATTCATGCACCGAACTTTTTTAAACTTTGCACAGTTAACAAAGTCGGTTCTAAAGATATTCTGGGAAAATTTCAGCTCTTTAACCTTTGTAGAAACAAAATGGCCGCATATTGGAAATTGTACCAATTCGCTTCCTAAAAAAACTACTTTCTAACGCTCACTGTTGAAGAACAGCTGTTTCGTTTAATTCCACAACCGACAGGAAAATTGACAAATCTTACAATTTTTTATTACGAACCGAGAAAAAAATGTTAACATTTTCCATTTACATTACCCAACATTTAAAATGCATTGGGTTTATTTCGTGAAATGCAACGTTTCACTTATTCACTCAAAAATGCGATTTCCTGATGAGCTAGTGGCTTGATTGGCTGTAATTTTTTATGGACGTTACTAAGAGGTTACTTTAATTAATAGAGTCATCGGAATTCCAAATTTTTAATTTTTAATACCCAAAAAATCTTTGTTTTACGGCTATATCTTTTTAACGAAGGGTCCTATCGAAAAACGGAGGTGTTCTTGTGCTACGGATTTTGCAAGATCTACAACTTTGGTCTCTTGGAATTTTCTCGTATCTCGTCTCCTTCACCCTTAGACAGCGTTTGATTTTTTGAAAATCAACTTGTTTATGTACATATTGTACCCGTGACACTTTATTATAGTACATAGAGTGCCAATGTTTTGAAGGAACATTCCTTTTAATATTCTGAATAATAAAAATTGTAAATCCATAACATTTTACTTTTTTTAATGAAATTTAAAAAAATGTTACCGCATGTCGGCAACGTAGGTTGGTCATTTGACATAAACGATTAGGTTTTCCTACCTGTTGTCGGCAACGAAGATTAGTCACTGAAGTCTTAAATTTTCGGTCGATTCATTAAAAATTACTTTTAAATAAAAATGTTCACATTAACGTTGTGTATTTTAAATTATAATAATCAAGTGTTTAATAATTACATATTCTATTTAGAGGTTTTCTTAAATACACGTTTCTTTATATTAACGCAAAACGGTTCTCGGTGGTAAATAAAGTATCAGTTTAAACGACCTTACCGGGGTTTACAGAGTTATCATCAAATTTATTTCGTCCAAGATAGAATCGATGTTGATCTAACCTAGAGTTATCAAATGTGTAACTCTTTAAACCGGATGTGTTTGATATTATGCGGGTCCAATTTGCTGTTATCTTCACAGATTGAGATAGATATCATTATAAAGCGTGTATAATTTACGCGTGTTCTAAATTGCTTAGAGAATGACATTTGTGACACATTATAATTTTTATATCTCAACATCATATTTCGTTTCTTGTCAACACAATGATAATGTCAATAGTTAGTTACAAACTTGCCATTTGTCAACAAGAAACGGAGAAACTTGGAAGTTACAGGATTCGACGTGCTTCTGACGTCAAGTTATGGATTTATTTATAGATTATTTATTTATTTATAGATTATTAATCTTTCTGATTAAAACATGAGTAAAAATTATTTTGATTTTATCATAATATACATTGTTAAACTATGGCAGTTCACGGGAATAAAAAATACGAATTAACGAGTGATTTCGAATCACTGAGGTTTTACTGTACGTGGGATTTTTTGAGTTCTGGTTCATTCAAGGTCATTTTTGTTAATCTCAAAACTTTTTTCAAGCCCTAATGGAATGATTATTAAGTATGTTTATTATATATATTCATGGTATTTTTTAGATGATTTAATGTTAATTCATAGTGCTCTTTGCAGGTAGAATTCATCGTTCCAGAAGATAATGCCATGCCGTTCACATTTAGCTCAAAAACTTCAGCCAAATACACATCTTACATCATTAAGGGAGATATTCACTCTTAAACGTCTGCATAATATACAGTGAGCATCTCATATTTCATCGCTGCGTAAATGAACTGACAAAAACATTTGCTGCATTAGTAGTATGAACACGGTTCCACTGAATAATTTAAATCAATCTTCTTATTTTTAATTTAAGTGTTGACCTTGTTTTCGAAAGCTTTATAGTACCACAGTAAGGATTACAGATATATTAATCCATTAAGTAATTAAAAATTTTTGGTTAAAAACAAATGCTGATTTATGTGACACGCTGCATGAACAAGATTTTCATTTTGAAACCCATCAAAAATATAAAATTAAACCTAAGAAATACGAGTAATTAGTATAGACATAATCATGAGAACAGTGTTTACATCTAAGCCAGGGTAACATTTTTGTATTACAGCCCGTAATAATATACAAGTTAAACAATGTAACTTATCATATATTGGGTGTACTATGAAACCTTAACATTTGCCATACAAAAGGGTAAACAAAATGCTATACAACATTTTTAAACATCAGCACAAACTTCCTTGTATCAAGACAAATCTACAAGGGTAAAAGGAACGAAATTGAAACATAGAAAAACAGGTAAAAACAAGGGATAGGTAAGTTTATTTACCTAAGAAAAATTCATAACACACCTTTTAAGTCTGTGATATATTTGTATGTATATGTGTGTGTATTTTTGTCTAAGAGAACAAAATCAATTCTTATTCTTATACTACTGTTGCGTTATCAGTTTTTCTCAGTTGCGTTACCAGTTTTTCTCAGTTCATTTACGCAGCGATGAAATATGATATCCTCACTGTAGTAAGCAAACTTAGACGAGTGAACATCTCTCTTTTTTATATACGACGTGTATTTGGCTGATGTTTTCGTGCTAAATGCGAATGTCATGGCATTGTTTTCTGGAACGATGAACTCGACCTCCAAAGAGCACTAAGAATTAATATTGAATCATCTAAAAATACAATGGATATACTGTACACATACATAAATAATCTTTCCAGCAGGGCTTGTAACAAATTTTGAGGTTTACAATAAAACCTTGAATAAACCATAACTAACAAAAATAATTTTAAATAACAAATAATTTTTTTAACTGGTGTTTAAAACGAAAGAGATAAATAATCTACATCATAAACTTACGTCAGGAGCACGTCGAGTCCTGTATCGTCCCAAGTTTTTCCATTTCCTCGTTGATAATCAGGGTAAGTTTTTTTATCTATAAACATTATCATTGACTGTAATGCTAAACGACAAAGTATGTAAGTAACACTTTTTTTATTGTTCAGTGATGAAATATACATATCGTCTGGTGGGGTTTTGGCACAATCAACCACTGTGTCCGCTCTTCGAAGTATATTGCATATGGTTGGATTGTCTCAAGCCTAATCTGTCATTGCTGTTGGCTGTTAGGACTCGTACTTTTATTTTAATTGCTCCGGAATCAACGTGTTCCCTGTTTAATATATATGGATATCGTCTGGAGGTTTCCAAGTCATTTCGTTTTTAGCGTTCCGGGTCTAGAAATTTTTTGTGATACATCTCCAGGTCTATTGTAAGAGTTAAAGCATGCCCTAACTCCATCTCTTCAGCTTCACTCCGTTACGAGTTGAAACATTTCCTCTAATGAATTGTGGCTATATACAATTTATGAGCCAATTTTCTTCAGCTTCACTCCGTTACGAGTTGAAACATTTCCTCTAATGAGTTGTGGCTACATACAATTTGTGAGCCAATTTCTTTTTTCCTGTTTTCTGAATTTTTTAACTCTTACAATTTCAACTCTCATCAATTACGAGAGGGAGAGAAACCTAATGTAACTAAGTAAATTATTTTATTTTTAGAAAAATATATAGATGAAAGTCAAATACAACACATTTTGAAGGCCAACTTAAATTGTTCAAATGAGATTTTTACAAAAATGCAATTGTATCTTAATCTAAAATGATTGGATATAAATAGGGACGTTGCGATACAATCAATCTTCCAATACTTTGTATCGAATCTTTGATATCGAATGTATTCATTTATAATGAGTTTTAAGCAAATTGGCCATTAAAATCTGTATAATTAATCTATAGGGCCTAATCATAAATATCGATAATTATATTAATCTACATAATCTATAAAAATATAATCCTACACTGTAAAATTTAAACTGATAACTTCAAAGAACAGTAAACTGAGAAATATAACAACACTAACAATTAACAAACAACAGAAAACTGCACCCGCACAGCGATTCGAATTGGTAGGTGGTAGGTAATATGACGAATCGACTAAGCGAAGACGGAATGATATGTTACAGATGATGGTTACTGCTTTATAAGTATACTCCACTTGCTAAATTGAAATAAGTTTAAATTCAACAGCCCTATTTTATTTAAATTGATTAAAACATATATATATTTATACATTATAAATTAGAACTACTTTTTCGATACCGCTACTGCATATTTTCTTCCGATACCGATAAACTATCGCTTCATTCGATACCGATACCACAAGAATTGAAAGAAAAGTATCGATACCTACTGGCATCGATAGTATCGCAACGTCCCTAGACGTAAACAATTCTCGAAAACCAGTGATACCAAAGGATTTATTTTACTTAACTGTTCTGTGGAGTGGGATCGGATGCTTCGTGTTGTCCTCTTTACGAGAACTTCTTCCACTAATGTCTTTGGAAAAATGTAATTTTTGCTAGGTACGTTTGAAGTTTGAAATGAATTACCTTATGCATCCAAATGCAACAATTTAAATGATGATAGGTAGGCGTAATGTGGTCAAGTTTCAAATTCGTAATTAATCTGACAATAATTTTGAGCCATATGTAGGAGTATACCAAGTTCAATAGAAATTTCATTGTAGGGCCATTTCACGTCCAGTCATCCACAGGTTGACACCCACTAGCCACATATTTTCATCCCAATTATTTACAAAATGTATGCAGTTATTTAGGATGAAATAAAAAATCGCAATTCGTTCTGCAATATTCTCGTCTTTCTACGTAGAACTAAGAAGCTTCAAATTTTAATCATATATTCAAAATTTAATGCAGAATCATATTATCTAATACTATAATAACTATATATGATACTAATACTATATATGAGCAAATATATATTTGCACACGGATCTCGAAAACGGCTCTATTAAAAGACCCTAAACGGCGTCATTCATTTGACATCCGCCACAGCCCAGCGGTAGCGCGTTGGCTTCATGAACCGAAAGTCTCGAGTTGCATCCCCATCAGGGGGCATTACTTTTTGATCAGTGCCATATTAATTATATTAAATCGGTTTTATTTAAATCACAAATGTTTCTTAATTTTTCTAATTAACTTGTATAAGATTTATTTATATATTATGTATCTATACGAGCAAAGCTCAGTACGGGAGTAGTATATTCTTGGAAGGGTAACGGAGCTTCGGAGACTTTTTGTCGATACCAAACCTATGGGATTGTGCTGCCAGTGGAGACTTCCAAATAAATCAAATAAAAATCAGAACCAGCGCGAAATAACACAAGTATCAAATCCTGCGCTCAACGTTATCCATTCTGAATTGAAAATAATTATGTTAAAGTTGTCGTACATTTATATTTCATATATTTATTTTTAGCTCCCTGCAAGACTTTGTCAAGTTTCGATTTCACATTCAGGGTAATTACGTAGTTTCACGTCATCTGTAAATTACATTCGCAGTTTTACAGGACTACTCTGAATGTGAAATCACATCGAATGATGTAAATTTACGGCAAATTTAACATGTATGAGTATTTATTTTTGAATGGATAATTATGTTGAATGTAAGATTTGATACTCATTTTAGCGTGTTATTTCGCGCTGGTTCTCAGAAATCTATTGTTTATTTTGAATGAAGTCTCCACCGGCAGCACAATCACATTGGTTTGGAAAAAAAGTCTCAGCCGGTGCTGGCTCCCTCCCAAAAAAATACTACTAACGAGAATTTCTCAAAAAGCTTGAGTGCAAAATTAAACCTTGATTCGCCGGCCTCTAGTTTCGATCTATCAACCTTTAGCTTACTTGTCCAGAGCGTTGCACGTGAGCCCGTGCTTAATATAATAGTTACGTCCTAGATTTCTATTCTGCTTAAAAATTGCCATTTTCCAACTGAAACGTTTCTGACAATCTTAAAAAGAGTGGATACCCTGAGAAAACCGTAAACAAAGCTTTAAAACATACAAAGATTTATCTGTTGAAATTGCTTTAAATGAAAACCCCCTTAACCACTGTTTGTGTATCCCTTATGTTAAAAACGTTTCTGAAAAAATAAGACGCATTAACTCAAAGCATAACATTCGTACAGTTTTTAAGTCAATTTACACCATTCGTAGCAGATTGACGAAGGTTAAACCTGTTGACAAACGGTAAATGACAAAAAATGTTGTTTATGAGGTCCCCTGCACGTGTGGATAAAGCTACATAGGCCAAACGTCTAGACCAGTTAATATTAGAATAATAGAACATATGAAAAAAGTAAGAAACAACGAAACATATGGTTCAAAGATTAGCGAGCATACGTGTGAAACTAATCATATAATTAACTGGAATAATAGTAAAATACTATATAAAGAACCAGATTGGAGGAGGAGGAATTTGGCGGAATCTCTATTTATTGCGGTTAATAAAAATACATTGTCACAACCATCTGTTGACATCAGCGCTGTTTATCTCGACATTGTTAAGAAAAGAACTGGACACAATGCAAGAACGAGTTAGGCTTGTGGAATTTGTTCCTGACATAATCAGAACCCCCGCACCCACCCCTCCCGCGGCTCCGACCGTGGTCAGTGTGGTTCGGCGTTTAGCCCGTGTGCATAAGGCTCGTGTTACAAGAGGACCTATTCCCTGAGGAAGCAGGACGTTTCTTTTGGTCCTGCGAAACGTAGGAGGACACTTAAGGTGCTTTAGGTATTTTAGTGACGATCCCTGTTGGGAAAAACTACAAAATAAGGTGAGAGAACCCCAATAATTTTTTTATCATGAAGCGTTTCTGGCAGAGGCTTAAACCATTTGAACGTAAGTGTATCAGAGCGTTCGTACTGTCGATATACAGAGGCGTACGAAGATTGGGCTTCAGCTCAAAGGGCCATCAACAATACCACTGTATCGCCACCAGCTCTCAAGCCACTCAACTGATTGGCTCTGATTCTCAACTGGAGTGGTTGAGGAGAATCGGGTGTCCGTAAACGAATCTTCAGGCAAGAGCGTTTTAAGTTACTAGTCTCAGCCCGCGTTATCCTATATTACCAGAAATAATAAATTTTACTCTTATAGAATTTTTATGTAGTTAGAAAAGGTATTTTTATGTAATGAAACTTTTATTCCCTCTTCCCCCTAGCTTGGTATTATAAGTTTCAAGGTCGTACATGAATAACAGAAGTAAATTGACGCGCTTTAGAGGTATCAAAAAAGATCCAAAAAATTGTAGCAGTATGTTTTTGATTATTAATTTTATAAACAATGGCGAAGGATATTTTTTACATCCCTGTCAAAATCCTTTTGGAAGGAACATCTAAATATATTTACCGCTTGTAATTAATTGAAAACGGGAGAAGTTTCAGCAGATACGTCCAAAAAAGTATGATTGTATAGAAAAATTTACAGTTGAAACACAGAAGCGTTGTTAGAAGCGAAGTCCAATTATACTTGAATACTGAACCAATAGTTCCAAAATTTGTGGAAAAGTTTACCTGGAGTTCAGGTTTCAAGCTGTTCTTTAAACAACAAGTGCTAAAGTGATAACACACATACACACGATTTCTGGGAAAGCGGTCCAAACGCAAATTTGCATTAGGGATTAGAACCCGTGACCTCTTGTACGCAATCCAAGACACTAACCACTAGACAAGACATCTCTTGAGATTTGAGCGATATTAGCATATTTTGATCTATTAAGCAGAAAAAAACCAGTTTTCAAATACCCAATCAATATTGGTATGTAATCGTCAAATCCTTCTCTCATTCAATCATCGCTAATTTTGCCACTTCCCAATCACTTTGGAGGCTGACATTTGGTGTACTGGTTCTTAATGCCTAAAATAGGAAAGTAATAGTTTTGTGACGATTTTCTTTACTCCATACTCTATCGAATCTCTATTCTATACGCCCTAAAAATATCTTATGGGAAAATAATATTGTGTTTTATTGCAACGTTTCCTGAACTATAGCAGCTGTTTTTATTTGAACCATTGAGAAAGTAGTATACAATGGAATCTAATAACTGTATAAATAGAATCTTTCTCTGTACCAATTTTGGGGATTAAGTTTTGTATATTTTTATATTTTACTTTTGCTACCTGAATTATAGAAATGGTTTATATTGCGTATTATTATCGAATATTTGATTGTGTATGCATGTGCGTGCGAGAGTGTGTATTTACTAGGCTGTAAAATGGTCAAAGGTGCCCTGGCGTAAGATGATATTGTCTCAATTTGTCATATATGTTTTATAATGTTTTAAGTCCACATGAATACACACACCCATTTCTTACACATATTTTGGCTACAAATACCTGGATAGACTACAAATTCACAGAGGTAATAATAATTATATTATTTGTTATATTTTTCAACGAATCTAAACCTAATTGATCTGTTTTGTACATCGCTGCAATGGGTTTGTTAGTTTGAAATTATTATCTTAATGTAATCGGAATATTTCGAACTATTCACCTTTGAAATAATAATACTAAACCATTGAGGTAAGAATCCTGTTTCCTTTTTGTTTGTAGCATATTATAATTTTATGTTAAAGAAAGTAAATTAATGTTTGAAGAATAAAGTTTTAAATAGAAGAAATGTTAATAGGTTAATTTAGATTATTTTTAATATTTTATCTGCAGTAGGTATCTAAAAGTATTAATGAATTTATAAACAGTACTGTTGGCCAATTATTTTGTTTAGCTTGTCAGGATTCAGTAAACCCAGATTGAGCAAGACATGAGGATGAGACTGTTGCTTCCTGCAGGGTTTAAATGTTCGAACGATTGACCAATCAGGGACCAACTAATTCCTTGTTCTTGTCTCTTGTCAAGACACAAGAAGTTGTAGAGGTAAACGGAAGTTAGTAAAAATTATAATATCTGTTAACCCCACGTTTTTGGGGGCCTACACACTAGCTTGGGTAATTACAATTTTTATTTATTAGCAATGCAACAACCCTAGCCATACAACCCACAAAAAGGACGGACTAACTTCTAGTATGTTATAATGGCCGAAGATTCCTATTTGGAGGAAACAATGGGACAAGTTCTCGTACAAAGTTCGCTGAGGCCAATCCATTAACTCGAAGCTGCTCGTTCATGATATTGGCGAGTCAACACTAAACAGGCCACTGAGCGTATTGTTACCCATATTATCGCTGACACAGTCGCTGCAATCATTCGAGTGCTTATTTGTCCTGACTTCTGTCATAACACTGCCTCTCACTGTTCCACAGCTCCAACTTATTGTGGAAAACATCTGAATTTTAATATTTGCTCATCAATTAAGCTCTACGTTCATCCTTAGACATAATCGGTTCGTAATTCAGAGGCAATATTGTGATTCGGATACCACATTAAACTGGAGTTCCTTTAGAATCCTGCATTTAATCACGAGATTCTAAAATATCCTTGTTTTTCCACCGGTTTCCCTGGACGGCAGTGTGAAAGGTAACATAAATGTTCATACAGGGTATAATAGTAAATACATACGTAAAAGAATTTGGTTGAAAATACTGAGGGAAATTAAGAGAAAGGACGAGAATTGAGGTAAGAGTACGTTTATCCGCAAAGACCGTGAAAGCAACATAAATGTACAGGGTACAATAGTAAATACATACGTAAAAGAATTTGGTTGAAAATACTGAGGGAAGTTAAGAGAAAGGACGAGAAGTGAGGTAAGAGTACAAAGTATCGGCAAAGACCGTGAAAGTAACATAAGTGTTCATACAGGGTACAATAGTAAATACATACGCAAAAGAATTTGGTTGAAAATACTGAGAGAAAGGACGAGAATTGAGGTAAGAGTACGTTCATCCGCAAAGACCGTGAAAGTAACATGAATGTTCATACAGGGTACAATAGTAAATACATACGCAAAAGAATTTGGTTGAAAATACTGAGAGAAAGGACGAGAATTGAGGTAAGAGTACAAAGTATCCGCAAAGACCGTGAAAGTAACATAAATGTTCATACAGGGTACAATAGTAAATACATACGCAAAAGAATTTGGTTGAAAATACTGGGGGAAGTTAAGAGAAAGGACTAGAATTGAGGTAAGAGGACAAAGTATCCGCAAAGACCATCCACATGATAAGAACATTTTGTAATTCAGAGGTAGAATTATGGTTCGGACCCCATGCTAAACTGCAAATTCCTTAGATACCATTGGCTATGGGCTTTTGATTAACGGTCCTGTATAAGGAACATGTCAACCTACCTCAGTAACAAGACTAAAAGAACCCACCAAAATCATCGGACACTCATTTCTCACTCATATTTTGTTTAAAATACTTACCTAATCAGTCTGGTTTCAGTAAAAAGTTTCTAAGCTGTTATTACAAAATATATTATCTGGTTAATGGAGCCTTTAAATGATGTTCTAATGATTACAAGAACAGTTAAGTGTCTACTGTGTGCCTGTGTTGTGGTTGAATTTATCCTTCATCATTTTAATAAGTAATTGAACACCATAACAAACATTAACCTCAAAATGGCGACATGTGGGACCTGCAACAAGGGTTTCAAGTAGAAGCAACTTAGTTGCTCTATTTCAGAGAATATCAATGAGCTTGTGTCAATCTAAGCAAAAATGATATTGACAACCTAATCTAATCTAGTTTGGAGTTGTGATCCCTGCAGATTTTGATCCTGATAATCAGAAAATCTTAAAAGTAATAATCAGAATAGTTTGAATCATTTTATTCATTTACTCAGCTATAGAACAAGTTCAAATTCCATGTCTAATGTAAAATATTTTCAAGTGTAATTAATAGTTTCAGTAACTTATGGAAAAACCAAACCTCACGATATTTTCTAAAATAATCACAAAAACTTTATTTTTGAAGATAAATGTTCAAACTTTTGCATTTATGTACAAAACTAAGTATAGTTTCAACAAAAATACTCAATTTTAAGCATGAGGAATTTTCTACTGCCAATTTTTTTACTTCAAACTGAAAAATTCATTATAAAATATTAATTAAGTAATAGTTTTTCATAATTTATTTTATGAATAAAAATATTAAGTATATTTATTTTATCTGTTACATTTACCAAACTTATTTATGAACAAAACAAAACCAAAAGTATCCATTTTCATCAATAAATAATAAAACAATGACAGTTTTTCTCAAACAGCTAAAAACTGCTCATTTTAACCTGGCATTTCTTGCACACACAATGGGAGTAACACCTGGCACTGAAAGGGCTAGTAAATGCCCTGCAAGGAAGCCTGACTCTAGCTCGCCACATGGTATTTTAGTTCAATTTGTCAGGAGAATTGATACAGAGAACCTGTTAGTTAAAAGGAGAGCCAAGAAGCAACTCCCGACCCGGCACATAAAAAAATCCAGAAATTATTTATCATGGTTACCTTTCGTTTAGTAGCGTTGCAGCAGTTGTAAATGGATTTATTTAAAATACTTAACTGTTCATCGGCTTAGAAATTTAAATATTTTACGTGCGATGTAGATTCCGGCAAGTCAGACATGAATATGTAATGTAAATAGGTTTCTTGTTTTAGCCCTGTGGAAACATCATAAACACAAATGGAGACTTTCATTAATGATTTCAGATCGGTTTTAAGTAACAATCAGCTGAGTTATTTTAAAAACGTTTGTACTCGTATGATTGGAGATATTAACCTAAATTTGCTAGAAGATAACAATTCAATTTATGAGTATAAATTTACCTTTTCTATCCATGGATATGAATCCCTAAATAACGAGCCAACCAGAGTCACAAACATATCTTCAACTTGTATTGACCACGCACTTTTTAAAAGCACATCTGAAAAACTGAAACTGAATATTTTGTCAGCTGTTATAAACAACAATATAACTGATCACTGCACGATAGCTGTGTGGATCGACTGTCTGCCGCCATCCGGCGCTGGCGCTAGTGGAGGTACGGTGACTCAGTTGCTGGCGGCGGAGTCAGCTGTGGCCACCGAGTATATAACGCACTCCTGTATTTTGACCTCTATGGATTGGTCTGACGTGTGGTTTTGATATGTTTATAGGAAAATTGGGGACCGTTATTGATACCGTTAAAAAATAATATAAACATTAGGTACTCTTGCATTTTGACCTCTATGGATTGGTCTGACGTGTGGTTTTGATATGTTTATAGGAAAATTGGGGGATAAACATTAGGTAAAACTTAAAAAACTTTAGCTGTGGATTGATTTTGAAACTTAAAGAAGAATAAAAATAAAAAATAAGTTGATGAAAAAAATTAAGGTTTATCAGATTAGATTAGATTATTTGAAATGGCGACCATACCACAAGGTAGGTATTTTAAGCCAAGTATGAGGATTGAGTGTAAGATGATTGTTTCGCGATCTTGTAGTCTTGTTACTGACTAAAGCTGGCATGTTCCTTAGACAGGACTGTTAATTAATAGCCCAACAGCCGATGGCAACTAAGGGACCTACAGTTTAACGTGGAATCCGAACCACGGCCTCTGAGTTACGAATTGGTCTAATTATGATGATGGACTTTGCGGATTAACAAGATAAGACCAGTTAACCAGTTTGAAGAAATATTTTAAGAAATTTAGAAATAAACTGCAGAGCGCAAATGTATAAAAATGTTAATGGCTATTGTCGTTGGTCCCTAGGAACCTGAAAACGGAAAAGTAACATGGTCCCGGGTCTTGCCATGAGACCTACGGTAATATCTTCTTCCCTTTGGGAAATTCGCTGAAAGAGAAGCAAAACCAGAATATTAACTCTTACCATGCAGCCTACGGTAATTATATAGCTTATTCCCTATGGAAAATTCGATAAAATGAATAATATTTGGAAATATTTTATAGACCTAGTAAGTAGGAGGGGTAGATAATCCCGCATGCGCCCGGTCCGGTTGCACTATCACAGGTTAGGCACATCCCGACTACCTGTTCTACAACCCTCTTCAAACACCTCATTATCGTGTGCAATCATCCGTAAATTCTGTTGGTGATTTTGAACTGATTTTCCAAGAATTAAGGATTTTGGTTTTGGTGATTTTGGCACGGAAAAATATTTCATAGTTACGCTCATATCTACTTACATCCTAGAAACTGTTAGACAAATGAAACCCAAGCCACCACAAAGTAGGATTTGTGGCATTCAGTCCTTCTTTGTGGCTTAGTTGTCACTGCAATATAACTTATTATTAACAATGTGTCGTTTACTTAATTGCCGATGAACGTGTTTAGTACGATTCCGATACCGCTTCTCAAAAATGGTTTCCAAGCAAAAGTATTTAGTTGACATGAATCGCAAACGATAAGGGATGCGAGAGGTCTGAATCGACTCTGACGTTCACCACATCGGGGTATGTAGATCAAACACAGGAGTTCACTTTGAGGCTCACTAAAGTAAATGCCTCAGATTCCTGCCTGGAGCCGATCGCCGAGTTGCCTGCAACTTTGACTTAAGTACGTGTTCTTACAGGTTCATTTATATAAATAAAATTATAGTTTTGTCCGTGCATTGCTTAGAATTCCGTCATTTTAAGAGAATAAATTGTAATTGAGAATAAAAGACTGGGACGGTGGCGACGTCCTGTAATCCAGCTACTTGGAGGTCACGAATTGTGGATAGTTGCGAGAGATGGTTGGTGGATGTAGTGTTCTCTGTGTGGATTAACGTCCGCACTATTGAATACTACATCAATCCACAAAGACCATCCTCATAATTAGACCAATTCGTAATTCAGAGGCCGTGGTTCGGATTCCACGTTAAACTGTAGGTCCATTAGTTGCCATCGGCTGTTGGGCTATTAATTAACAGTCCTGTCTAAGGAACATGTCAGCCTTAGTCAGTAACAAGACTACAAGATCGCGCCACAATCATCCTACATTCATTCCTCATTCATACTTGGCTTAAAATACCTACCTGGGTAGGTCGCCATTTCAGTTAAAAGTATAAGTATACAGGTTGTTTCCGAACTACTTGTCCCCTTTTATAGATTTGGTAAGTTAGGATTCTAGTAATTATAGGTTAAGCATTTATCTCGATAGTCAGTACATACCTGAATAAACCTGGACAGATATATACTTTCTCCCTTAAATTAATTTAAAAACGAAAATCTATACTAAAACCATCTGTAATATTCTTCCAAGTTTATGTAAATATCATTTAATAATTTATTGTTTCAAAAATAATCATTCAATATCTTAAAATAACAACAGAAACAAAGTTAAATTAACTGTTAGAATTTATGAGGAGAACCCTCCCCCCCGGTAATACCAAGCATTTTTGAGTGGGTTTTGTTTAATGATCGATCTTACGCTCCATACCAAGTTTCATATTGATTTTTTAATATTATCAGTAAGAATAACATCGAGTGCTCCCAAAATACGTAATGCGTTTACATGGACACTAAATATTATTTTTTTTCTGGAACAGTTTCTCGTAAAAAAATAATTTTAAACACTAATTTGTTTACATTTTTAAGCTGGTTTTCAAATTATACTAGACCTTAATTGTTTTCGCTGAAAATAAAAATATACCCCCGTCGCAGCAGACCTGCGTACTCAGCGAATTTCCATATCAATAATATAAAAATAATATATGACAAGTTTAAAAAAAATCTGTCCATAAACATGAGAATTATTTGCCTATTCTCCATAAGATTAACATGGCAAAGAGTGTGCAGGTTTGCTGCTGTGAGGAACACTGAAATTAGGCATTTCTACCATAAATAATTTTTATCTTAACATTTATACCAACTTTCATCAACATCTGCCCATAGATAAAGGAGTTTGCCTATTCCCTATATGATTAACGTGGGAAAAGAGTATGCAGGTTTGCTGCCATGATAAGCACATAAACTATGGTTTTAAGCATAAATGGATAGATCTCAACCACATGAAGCTAAATATCAAGTTTTATCCAAAAATATTCATAGGAAATATTAGTTTTTCCCTATCCTTCATAAGATTAACATTGGAGCCCCACAATACAACATACTGTGTTTAGATTTTTTAATATCTCGGTAACCGTTAGAGATAGAGAAAAACTTTAAGGAACTTAATTGTGTAGTTTTCTAAGCTGATTCCAATGGTGAAATATGAAAATATATCAAATTAAACATTTTTAAAAACTACATGTGAAAAACGCAAAAAACCCCATTTTGGGGGACAAAACACCCCCCAAACTACCTGTTCCTATTGACCGATATGTCTGGTTTACGAACTCGTCCGAGCATTTGTAGGAATACACGTCTCTACCAAATCTGGTCTCGATCGGACCATTTTTACGAGAGTTATCGTGCTAACAGACACACACACACACACACACACACACATATATATATATATATATATATAAAATTTAACGACTATTGTTTTTGGACTCTGGGCACCTAAAGAAGAAAAAATAACATGGTCCCGGGCTTAAGTCTCACCATGAGACCTACGGTAATAGCTTCTTCCCTATGGGAAATTCGCTAAAAAGTTATATTTTGGACTTGAGTGATATTTGACATGTCGCATGACTATCTTCTCACAGGGAATTCGGAAGTTGACTCCTACATATTAGATTTTAGGTACCTCTCAACATTTTTAATTACTACATAAGTTAGAATATGTACCAATTAAAATGAATCCAATCGTTGAAAATAACTTTAAATGTAAACTGTAACACAAACTAAGGGTGGAAGGGAAGAGCCATTTTGTGCTGGGTTGAGGTAGAGAACCCCAATATTCTCCAATCGGCTTTTAAGTTTCAAGACCTTTAAAATGAGTTGCATCTCGATGGGGCTTTACATTTGAAAATTTTTGAGTTAGCCCTCCCAAAATCCCCCATTTTTGGGGAGCACTCAAATTGATACTTTGGGTTTTGTTTGTGTATGGTTTCCGAATGGTTATTTATTTCTTCTAACAAATTTTAAATTTTTAAAATTATAAAAAAAATATTCTTTGAAGTACGGTTACAGAGATGATGTTACATAAAGTGAACATTACCGTTGAATGGGACTTGGGTGCCTTTAAACAATAGAAAATGTGAAATTAATAATAATAACTTGCAAAACCTGATGAAATAGTAGATCCGATATACATATTGGTGTGTGCAAAACAGATCCAGGTGAGGAATTTCGTAAAGCCAGAGATGTGCGGCATCTAGTAGCGTCCTCTCTAACTATTTCACCACACGCGTTTCTACATCTTACCAACAATGCCGTTCATTGTTGAATTGAATGTTAAATACATTTAAACTATTTTCTTGAAGCTAAGATTATACTTTCTACAGCGTGTCACAAAAATGTGTGATGAGCTATATAGGGATTATAAATACAAAAATAAGTCTAAAATGCAGAGTGACATTTTTTTAGATTTCTGCTTGGTTTAGGCATAATCGGCCATTTTGTTTTTTGGGAATAATTTTGTTATTTCTAAAACCTTTTAAGATATTTTAACGAAATTTTGCAAAAGTATTTAGCACTAAATTTAGCAATATTTGTAAAAAAAATTTTTAACTATTAATATTTCAAAATAGCGGTTATTTAACTTTTTCAACCGGTACATAAATCAAATATTTGTAGAAGAAATTGTTAGTCGGTTCATTAATTATGAATATGTGTTATTTTTATAATTTAGACTGAAATTAAAGAATTAAATTACATTAAATAAATTTAAAATAATTTTTTTATTTGTCGTTGTAGTGGTTTAAATTATATTTTCTACTATTTAGAAACCAAGACAATGTCAGCATTTCTTATAAATTTTATTACATGTAATGTAATATTTTATAAATAATCGTGATTCGATGCATCTGCGCGAGCGCATCTCTGCCGCCATCGTTACTGTAACACCAGAATGATTCAACGAACTTCGCAAGAAATCGACTACATATTTGAAGTGTGCACGGCAACAAATGGAGCCCACATTGAAAATTACTAAGGTACAAAAAAGCTTATTTTCCCTGTAAATTTTTATTATGAAATTTCCGGCATTCTTTTTTGATAACCCTGTGATAATATTTCGAATATTTTGAAGGTGATTTTCGTTCTTTACCCTCGGCATACTTGCAAGAGAATTTTCCAAGAACAAAAGATTCTTACGCCATACATACAGATAATACAGGATAGTTTGATGTAACATTAAAAACATTTTATCCTTCCGTAACACAGGCGACTTTCTCATTTCCAATACTAGGCAAAGATCAATGACGAGTTTTCCTCCTTTAAGAAAGATCCGATCAAATTCTCGGTCAAGATTCTTTAAACGAAATAGCTGCAGAAACAAAAGCGTAAAACTTAATATCTCTTTATAAACGTGTTATAAAATCATGGCTCAATGCTTTTCTACTTAATCGTTGAGATTTTTTAAATCTTAGTATAAATTAGTTGTTCTCTAAATTTCGATGTTTTTGTATCAACGTATTTCTTTAAACTAAATACGTTATAAAATCACCTTTTTATCATTATTTGTAAATAAATTGTTATACAATTTTCATTCTTCAAATTTTTTTCCAAATTTCAAAAAAAGTCAAATATGAAAATTAGCCTTTGAATTTGAATATGTGTTTTGAGTTTTCAGAGGACATGAAATCAAACCCGAAATAGAACTGATTATAACTGAAATAGAATATTGGAGAACTCGCCGTAGTATAATACTGTTACTACAGTGTATCGGTGAACCTTTAAATTAAATTAGTAATACAGTTTGTCACTATCCTTCGTTTTATAACCAATATCAATATTTTTCTGTGATATTTAACCTGCTGGAAACCAAATAAATATAAAAACTGAAAAAAGAAGTTCCAGCTGTCAGACAAAAGTAATTATTGCAAATAATTTTACTTACAAAAACGTTATCTTCTATTCTTAATAACAAGGACTATTTACTTCAATAGCAAAGTAATATTTATTTTAATTACTGAGAAAATTCTGCTTAATAAATACTAATCTTATTTCTGGAGTAGATAAAAATTACAAACTTGAAGCTGGATACAAAACAATACAAACCGAAAGGAATAAATTCATTTTACATTCAAGAGATTAAATGTGTATCGCGGTAAAAATATGTTAAACTTTTCAAATATTTCATATCCCGCTCCGTGGAATCCAATAGTTCTTTGTTTAACAAGCGTCCGACAGGCCGACTTGACAATGGGAATGTTCGTCGAGAATTTCCGGAATGCGGTTAAATTTCTCTCTCGGACATTTTCTACTTTACATCAGCTTTGTGAGGTGTACACTGCTGCTTGGTGTTGTTACTTCCCTTTACAACCGCTTTGTGAGGAGTACACTGCTACTTTGTGTTGTTACTTCCCTTTACATCAACTTTGTGAGGTGTACACTGCTACTTTGTGGTGTTACTTCCCTTAACAACCGCTGTGTGAGGTGTACACTGCTACTTTGTGTTGTTACTTCCCTTTACAACCGCTGTGTGAGGTGTACACTGCTACTTTGTGTTGTTACTTCCCTTTACATCAACTTTGTGAGGTGTACACTGCTACTTTGTGGTGTTACTTCCCTTAACAACCGCTGTGTGAGGTATACACTGCTACTTTGTGTTGTTACTTCCCTTTACATCAACTTTGTGAGGTGTACACTGCTACTTTGTGTTGTTACTTCCCTTTACAACCGCTGTGTGAGGTGTACACTGCTACTTTGTGATGTTACTTTCCTTAACAACCGCTGTGTGAGGTATACACTGCTACTTTGTGTTGTTACTTCCCTTTACAACCATTTTTAAAGTATACACTGCTGCTTTGTGCTGTTACTTCCCTTTACAACCGTTGTGTGAGGTGTACACTGCTACTTTGTTATGTCACCTTCCTTTACTACCGTTGTGTGAGGTGTACACTGCTACTTTGTTATGTCACCTTCCTTTACTACCGTTGTGTGAGGTGTACACTGCTACTTTGTGATGTCACCTCCCCTTACTACCGTTGTGTGAGGTGTACACTGCTACTTTGTGTTGTTACTTCCCTTTACAGCCATTTTTAAAGTATACACTGCTACTTTGTGATGCCACCTCCCCTTACTACCGTTGTGTGAGGTGTACACTGCTACTTTGTGTTGTTACTTCCCTTTACAACCGTTGTGTGAGGTGTACACTGCTACTTTGTGATGTCACCTCCCCTTACTACCGTTGTGTGAGGTGTACACTGCTACTTTGTGATGTCACCTCCCCTTACTACCGTTGTGTGAGGTGTACACTGCTACTTTGTGATGTCACCTCCCCTTACTACCGTTGTGTGAGGTGTACACTGCTACCTTGTGATGCCACCTCCCCTTACTACCGTTGTGTGAGGTGTACACTGCTACTTTGTGTTGTCACTTCCCTTTACAACCGCTTTGTGGGATATGCATTGCTTCTGATGTAGTAATGTTTCAAATATTTAAATAAGTGTGCTATCCTCTTTATTATAAACATGTGTTTATTCTAAAATGCTTTTTTTGTGCTGAAAGAATTTTGTTTACAATCATTTTTACTAAGCGTATTAAGATGGGGAGAATCGTTCTCATGCCCCTTAGCATAATAGATCCTAATTGAAATTGAATTAAGTATAGTTTTTGTATTTATATTAATTTAAATAGCCTATAATAATGTTCAGTACATTATGACATATTTCAATTTTTCAATAAATAATTTCTCGAAGACAATTCATACGAGATACCTAATTATTGATTTTAGTAAATTATGTAACAGAATTCAAATCTTATTTAACTTTAGGAGCAGAAAATGGAAAAACTACGATAAAATTAAAAGTGGTGACTTAAATTTGTAGTGAAAATATTTTATTTGTATGTAAAATAAAATGGAGGAAGGGGATGAGGTACAGGGACCACCGTCCCGAGGGAGTCGAAGGATTATGGAGCTGGGGCCAACGTAATGACGGGATTGGATTTCTTTGTTCGGTCTCAGGATACGTCCAGGAGAACACGAAATGAAACCGAGGAATATAAACTGGTCTAAAATTCAGTGTAGAAGTATCGTGTCCTTTTTTGACGTTTTACGTCAAGTGTAAGTTTTAGCCAGATCCTCAGGTAACGTTTAGTTAAACTAAGTTTCACGACGTTTCTGGATCTGGAATCTGATCCCGTCCTCACCTGAGCTGGAACCTAGTCTTTAACAAGATTAATACATAACCCGGATTAAGTCAGTCAAAAACAAAAGGATTAACAGTCAAAAACTTACTAAATATATCCAGTAATAAAAGTTACGCACACAACACCAGCGCACAAATAACACGTCACAATATCACAAGGAGCAAAAGAAACTAACAATGAATTTCTACAAAGATTCGTCAGGTAAATTATTACACTTAACACAGATTGCTGCCACTATTATAGTCCAGGGTTCTAAAAAGTTAACCTTGACATAATCAATTACTCCTTGCAATTGTGTTTCTGCGATATTGACGATTTAGAGCCGTAGATAGATGGGTTGGCATAATTGTAGATGATTAAAGGAATGAAATAATATTATTTATTCTTACTCCTTTAGACATTGGAAAACTAGTTGGGTTTTGGCCTCGACAACCACATTTCTCCACGCTCTTCTGTCTTCTGCCAGTTTCAAGTCTGCTCCCACACTTCTTAGGTCCTTCATCATCTCATCCACCCATCGCATTCTTGGTCTTCCTAACGGTCTCCCGCTCTCCGGTGTACCTTTAGCACCATCTTCCTCTCACTTCTACGACTATATGGCCCAGCCATCTTTTAATTCCCTATCCGTCTAATTCTCAATCTATATTCCTCTAATTCTGTCTAATTCCCATTTTATATTCGACCAAACCATTTTAAAAATTTTAGTCTTCAAAGGTAATAAGGTTCCTTTGGGATTTTTTGTAAAATGCCATGTTTCTTACCCATACAACAGTACAAGTTACACTCCAGTTTTATATACTCTTATTTTAGTGTTTTTGACAGCAGTTTGCTTTTAAGCAACTTTATTAGACTCCAGTACTATCTGTCTGCTGTCGTTAGTCTACACTGAATTTTATCTCTTCTTTATTTTTGTTTGTAATCGTTACTCCTAGATACATAAAAAACCAGTTTTATGAAACTTTAATTTAATATTTCTAAATTTTCTTCCTCATTATTATGCTTATTTTTTTCTTTATTTGCGTACCATTTTTACAAGAGTTATCGTGTTTGCGAACAAATGGTGTTTTAGGTATCTGAGTCACTGGTTAAGGCCTTACCAAATGCTCACCAAAATGCACTTGCGCTGTTAAAATCAACACTAAAATCAAAACCAATTTTCAGCCTGGTCCTACTCGAGGATGAAATATTCAAGTTGATCGAAACACGGAACTGCGGTGTGGACGGTTGGTCGGAGTTTGACGCTACACTAATGGAGGCTTTGATGGCGTCAACCGCCCTCTATCGGGATCCTTGCTCATCGGACCGGCGTAATAGACTTACCAACTCCCTTTATACATTATTGAATATTTTTATAAGTGATTTGCACGTAAAAAATAACTATGAAATATTTTTGACTGAGACTAACGTGTCTTGTAATCCAGTTACTTATAGGACACGGATTGTAGATGTGTGATAGCCTGTATATGCGATATTCCTTGGTGTGGATCAACGTCCACACAATTGAATACTACCCAATTCATAAAGGCCTTCCTCATGACTGAAGAATTTCGTAATTTAGACATAAAATAGTGGTTCGAATCCCACGATGCTGTTGGTCCTTAGATGCAATTGGTGCTGTGATGTTAATTAAAAATCATGTCCAAGGAATATGCAAGTCTAAGTCAGCAATAAGACTACACGATCACGCCACAATAATGTTTTTTCATTCATACTTAAAATACCTATCTGGGTAAGTCACTTAAAAGTTATGGAAAAGTAAATTATCTGTAAAATTATAAATTCTTTAGTTTATTGTGAAGCATTAACAAATTGATATTAAATGTAAACTCCAGCAGAAACGATAGGAGATGAGAGATGGTAGTGTTTTGCCACGTCGGCAGAGACAGTCGCTGGAAATTTCTGGAATTATTAACCGTCGAGTCCCATGGGCGGAGGACCTCAAGCTCCCTGTTCGCCTTACCTGCCCTCAGAGGACAATAACTTCTTTCTAATTCATTGCTTATGAAAACTGGCATCAGGGGATAAAAATAGAAAAAAATCATTGGGTAAAGTTGGTTGATAGGTTATTAGATTGCCTTTTAAAATGGTGACCAACCCAGATAAGTATTTTAAACCATGTATGGATGAGAAATGAGTGTCAGATGACTGTGGCGCGATCTTGTAATCTTATTACTGACTAAGGGACCTACAGTTTAACATAGAATCCGAACAACTTTTGCCTCTTAATTACGAATTGGTCTAATTATGAGAATGGCCTTTTATGGTTAATGCTCTTACACTCATTTCTACCCGTGCAAGTTCCCATTTCAGTGACATGTATGATTTATAATAGAACTTGTGGTGGAAATGAAAACTAAAATTTAAGATTCTAAATTTTGAATGATCATTAAACATATTTTACTTTTATATGGAAGATAGATAGATGAAATAGTGCGATCATGTAGTCTTGTGCAATCACTAAAGCTGACATGTTCCTTAGACAGGACTGTTAATTAATAGCCCAACAGCCGATGGCTACTAAGGGACCTACAGTTTAACGTGGAATCCGAACCACGGCCTCTGAATTACGAATTGGTCTAATTATGAGGATGGCCTTTGTGGATTAACGTAGTATTCAATAGTGCGGATATTAATCCACACAAAATATTTTCACACCCACGGACCATCGTTCACAAGTATCCACAATTCGTGACCTCCAAGTAGCTGGATTACAGGGTATAATTTATACAGTCCTAATTACTGTCTTAAAATACAACAAATATTTACCAGGTTTAAAATTAGTTTTAGGTTAGAAATTGGCGATAAATTTTGGCACACTGTTCTGGTGAATCAGTAAACTAAAGATAAGAAGTGGAATCAAACGCAAATCTTGTATATATCTAGTATTTAGCTGGATGTGGCGGTCCAGGACGATAGTGCCTCGCCGCAGCTGCATGAGGGATGGCCGGGCCTGCGGTTACAGCGATGCTGATGTAAATTTGGCAACACTGCGTGCCAAACCCATATACATTCCTCGAACCTATATAAATATGTATCCAGTTTTGTCTGCATATTGCATGGAATTATGATATTTTTAGTTTTTTTACGTTTTATACCTCAAAAATGCCGAAATAGGTATTAAGACAATATATTTCTGTTTTAATACTTCTCCGTTAAAACGAGAGCACTCACAATTGTGAACCTTAAATTCTACACCTTTAAGATAAGGGGTTTGTTCACTTCAAACCGAAAACCGAAAGTTGTTTACAACGCACTATGAAAAAATGTTTGTATTTACTTCCCTATGGGAAATACATTAGATCATAGATATGCCTAAAGGGTATGGTTTTAATCTATCTAAACAGCTGTTCTTATTCATGTATATTAAAAATTCAATACAACAGCTCTAGCAGTTTCTATGGAAACCTGTTACATGTTTTCCATTTAAAAAATCGCCAACTCCCCCCCCCCAAAGCTATCCATGTCAAAAATTATTGTATTTACTTCCCTATGGGAAATAGGTTACAACATGGATATGTCTTAAGGGGATACTTTCAGTGCATCTAAACAGCTGTTCTTATAACCAAACTATGACGTCACTGTTTCAAATTTTAGTCGCTAACAACTCCCCGAGCTAAAATATAATTAGCTCTAAGAACTCGGATTCAAGCAATATTATACTGTATATAGGTTTCACACACCATGTGATCTATAATAGTTTATTAGAAAAAAAGAACAAACAGCTGTACAAACACTGAATCCTACAATCCGTACAAAAGGACGTGTTTGTTACTATACTAGGATTAAAGCCAATAGAAGCTTCTAGGTCAAATTTAAATTAAGTCATATGGTTCATATAAACACATATCATTGAATTATGACCTTTATTTATTATTATTTTTAAATGATTTGTAAACATTCTTAAAAGAACACTTAATGATAAACAGTACAGGTCTTTTTTCATGAAAATTTGTTTAAAGAATTTCGTCTAACCAATTAACCTATGTTACAGTGATTGATCCAAGAATATTTCATTTATTACAGTGTTGCTGTTTATATAAATATAAATTAATTTATACCAATAATTTACACTTATTTATCTCCCATTTTATGGTTTTATTTTAGTTACATTGGTGGATCAGAGAATGATGACAACACCAACGATGGTCAAGATTTGTAAATAGTTTTGTGATAAACACACATGAATATAACTACCTAATAAATTCAGAAAAATGTGTTTATTTAAGAACTAAGCCTAAGTGTCTGCATCATTAAGAGAAACAACTCAATGCTATAAGAACGCGACAAAACTCTACGCAATAAATAATTATTCTAATAATATTTTAATTTTTGTTTTATTTTAAATTATTTTATGGGCTATGATTGTTTAAGGAAAAAATGAAGCTATAATGTTTGGGGCATGACATATAGAAACAATAAATACTTAAAGTAAAGTTTAAAGGGTAAATTGATATGAATCTAAAACAAGGATGTGACTGCACACATCATGTCGTATTTATTGACATCCAAACCCATATTCCTCGATCAGCATGTAGAGGTTAGGTTTGCCAAATAAACATAACAGACTGCAGTTATAAAGTTCAACTGTATTAGTGACCTTGAAGTTTCTATTGATTTCAATCCCAGTATAGTCCAAGATAAATATTCTACCATGTTATGATTGCTGTTCATGATGATATGGCCATTCTGTATGTTTTCAGTATACATTTCGGGAGTATGGTTTGTGTATCATATCGTACAGGGATTGTTGGGTAAAAAATAATTTATTCATCAATTTTATTGTTGATTCGAGGGAATTTCGAGGTTAAGATTCCATCACACAGTAAAATACCCCCGTCGCAGCAGACCTGCGTACGAATTTTCAAATCAATAATGATAATATATTAACATTAACTATTATTATTTTGACCGTATTCCAAGTTTCATCAACAGTTGTCCATAAATAAATGAGTTAGCCTACTCTCTATATAATTAACATGGAAAAAGATTGTGCAGGTCAGCTGCCATGAAAGACACATAAATTATGATTTTTTTAGCATAAATATATGGATCCCAACCGCATGAAGCTAAATACTAAGTGATCCAAAAATATAGGTCAATAACTGAAATGTTAATTTTGTCTTATCCTCCACAAGATTAACATTGGAGTCCCAAAATACAACGTACTGTGTATAGATTTTTTTAATATCTCGGTAACCATTGGAGATAAAGAAAGAGATTTTAATGAATACTTATTTTGTCTGTAGGCACCTTAATAAGAACAAGTAACATGGTCTCGGGCCTAGGTCCTGTTATGAGACCTACGGTAAAAGCTTCTTCCCTATGGGAAATTCACTAAAACTGAGTGGGTTTAACCAAGGCTTATTGTGCCAGCCACAGGAAGGAAAGTGAATACTTACAATCAAGACGTGCATACGTTGTGCTTATGATATTAATAAATGTGTGATAGGAAGAAACTTATGGGTTATGTAGAAGTCGAGAGATAGGCCCAACTTGACAAAAGCAGGTTTCGGTTGTGTATCTTGTATTTTACCCCTGACAACTTTCCAATGGATACCTATTTCTGACGAGTGCAGATGAAATTGCAATGTATTATAAAAAAAACATTAAAGAATAAAAGGACAACTACAATTCCTCTAGATTCCATTTGCTGATTTAGTTCTCATTCCAACGCCATCGGATCTACTTGATACGCCACGGTGAGGAATGTGCATTTTCTGTATGTTCTCTTACTTAATTGTTTTATTCCTGACAACTTCCAAAAGCATTTTTTTAGGTGAGCGTAGCCTATAAAGATAAGTCAAAAAATCAATTACCTCACACAAAAAAACATATGTCATTCAAGAATAAGAGCTAGAATCCAACCGGAGAGCATTTCCTCTCGCCATCGGTTCTACGTTATTAGAAACTTACCGAAAAAGCCTTTAGGAAGACGAGACACTGGATAATTCCCTCCATGGTGTCACCGGTGAGACAGAAGGTGCCAGTGAGGTGGCGCCCCTTGCGGCCGATGGCGGAGGCGGTGATGGACGCGAGGCTGGGGCCCGACGGCACGCGCAGCAGTCGCTCTAGAGAGGAGTCCATCACTCCCTCCATCACTCGGTGACCGTCACTTCATCACTCACTTCACTTTGGGTTTCGACCATTAGCGAGTACACAACAACTGCAATGCAGCGGGGAAACACACTCTTGTATCTTTAATCACTCATCGCTGTCACTTAATCCGCATTCCTTATTTTATGTTCATCATCAACAACGGTAACCTTGAAACCTGTGGAATTAGGAATTAATTTAATTTCGTAATACGTTTTGACCGTTCCAACAAAACGGACGTTTTAGCTTATATCGGAATTACGATTTATCTCCTCACCGTGACGAGCAACCACACGATTGATGGCCACATCACCTCCACGATGTCTTTCAGTCATACAAGGGACATCACCATACGGAGACCACCAGTCACACAAGTGACGGGAATATCGTCCCACAGTGACGACCAGTCACACATGTGACGGTCACATCACCATACGAAGATCACCAGTCACACATGTGACGGAACATCACCATACGAAGATCAACAGTCACACATGTGACGGGACATCGCCATACGAAGATCACCAGTCACACATGTGACGGGACATCACCATACGAAGATCACCAGTCACCCAAGTGAAGGTGATATGACCATATGAAGATCAACAGTCATACATGTGACGGGACATCACCATACGAAGATCACCAGTCACCCAAGTGAAGGTGATATGACCATATGAAGATCAACAATCATACAAGTGACGGGCACATCATCATACGGAGTCCACCAGTCACCCAAGTGAAGGTGATATGACCATATGAAGATCAACTGTCATACATGTGACGGAACATACCATACGAAGATCACCAGTCACACAAGTGACGGGCACATCACTCCACGGTGACGACCAAAAACGTCGGGCAATATCTTATTTGTTTCAGTCTAAGCTAAAGTAATCTCTTAAAAGCAATCCAAATTTGACGATTTAATGTAAGGACGAAATGCTTTTAACTTAATACAAACACATTTCAACAAATTGGAATCATTATAACATCTTATTCTTTTCTCGGAACCCGATCTTTCTCGGATTTAGACAGTGCTAAAAATAAACTTTTTGTAATAGTTGAGAAAAGCTTTCAGAGAGATGAGACGGTTTAGGGTTGTTGTGGAAATGAAAGGTAGCGGATTGGAGTCGGTATAAGCGCTACTCCTAAGCGACGTTACATTAAACGGCATCACGGTCACCGGCTATGTATTAGTCTTTGTTTCATCTACATTTTGTGTAATGGTCATTTGTCAAAGAAGAGTAATATCCTGGGGAATGTGTTGCGGGAATTTGTTTCAAAGATAACTGTATTACGTTGTACGTAAATGTATAAAACTAATTACGTACGAAATGTTTTTTTAAATTTTAACTTTGTGCAAAAGCACCAATTTACTAGTGTTCAGTATATAATTATTTAAATTGTAAACAATAACTCCAATAATAAATTGAAAGAACGATTAAATTAGATGAAAGTATTAATGTCACCAGTGCGGGATGAGCTGTAGTTACAGGCGTCCCTATGACAACAGGAGGCGCCGCGACGCCGCTAGTGACAATAAAATATCGTGTGGCCAGTGTGGAATGAGCTGTAGCTACGGGTGTTGCTATGACAACAGGAAGGCGCCGCGACGCCACTAGTGACAATAAAATATTGTGTGGCCAGTGTGGAATGAGCTGTAGCTACAGGTGTTGCTATGACAACAGGAAGGCGCCGCGACGCCACTAGTGACAATAAAATATTGTGTGGCCAGTGTGGAATGAGCTGTAGGTACAGGTGATGCTAATACAACAGGAGGCGCCGCGACGCCACTAGTGACAATAAAATATTGTGTGGCCAGTGTGGAATGAGCTGTAGCTACAGGTGTTGCTAATACAACAGGAGGCGCCGCGACGCCACTAGTGACAATAAAATATTGTGTGGCCAGTGTGGAATGAGCTGTAGCTACAGGTGTTGCTATGACAACAGGAAGGCGCCGCGACGCCACTAGTGACAATAAAATATTGTGTGGCCAGTGTGGAATGAGCTGTAGCTACAGGTGTTGCTATTTCAACAGGATGGCCCCGCGACGCCACTAGTGACAATAAAATATTGTGTGGCCAGTATGGAATGAGCTGTAGCTACGGGTGTTGATATGACAACAGGAAGGCGCCGCGACGCCGTTAGTGACAATAAAATATCGTGTGGCCAGTGTGGAATGAGCTGTAGCTACGGGTGTTGCTATGACAACAGGAAGGCGCCGCGAGGCCACTAGTGACAATAAAATATTGTGTGGCCAGTATGGAATGAGCTGTAGCTACGGGTGTTGATATGACAACAGGAAGGCGCCGCGACGCCACTAATGACAATAAAGTATTGTGTGGTCAGAGCGGAATACACTGTAGCTACTGCTGTAACTATTACAACAGGAGGCGCCGCGACGCCGCTAGTGACAATAACATATTGTGTGACCAGTCCGGAATCAGCTGTAGCTACAGGCGTCGCTATGACAACAGGAGGCGCCGCGACGCCGCTAGCTTGCCGATCAATGATAATGAATTGCTCTTATCTTCCGCTCTGATTGTTATCTTTAACGGGTTATTTTCTAAATTTATAACTCTAACGCTTCCGCCCGGATGGCACGAAATAGTGTTTACAGCAACGCTGATCTGACCATCACAGAATGATATAATATATCATTCATATTATGAACAGTCAACCGCAGTAACTCTTGTACAAAAATAATTAGTACCTAGTTTTGTTAATAGATTACCTAGTTTTAGATAACTTAATTGTTTTGTGACTTTAAGGTAAGATTTTTCTGTAACTGAAATTGATTTGTTATAAAATAACTCCAATTGAGACAGCAAACATTGCCATTTATTTTTAAGAAGCGTTTGGTTGTAGCCCATCACATAACATTGTTTACCTTGTATTATTTTTACCCTGTACTGTTTCAAATTTTTCCCTCTCAACCTGTTCATCTCCATTATGCATTTGTTTCTATCTTCATGTATTTTATTGTTTTTTTCCTCTATGTTTACTTATTAATTCAATATTAAAATCATTTCCTTCATCAAACACGAAGATGAGGAAGGAAAAATAGTGTAAACTACGAATATTACTTAATTTGTGAAAATTAAAAACAATTTTTGCAACGAAATTGTCCATATATAATTCAGTATCATTCTACTACCAAGAAGTGATCCTCCGATTTATTTCCCTAGTCCCGCAACAAGAAGTCACTAATGTATTAATCCTAACCACAAAGAAACTGAATTCAGGTTTGAGATTTATTTAAATTATACCTCCTTGAAATGGTATAAAGTAACTTAATAAAATTCAGAAAATATTTCGTTTAAAAATATGTTATTTCTCTCTTGGAAAATAGATAGATCACGGATTTGTCTGAGGGGAATTTTTTCAGTTCCTGTAAACACCTGTTTTATAACCATATTACGTCACTTCCGTTACACGTTTTGCGTCTCACAAATTTCAAACAACCCCCCTTAAAGACCTAAGACATATCTATACCAAAACTAACTAACTGTGTACAATACTATTTGTATATAACCGATGTTTACTAATTTGTATTAGATGCCGAAAAATATGTTTTAGCACGTGGAAGAACATATATTGTACAAGTTGTATGAGTTTAAACTCATTGAGACCCCGTTGTTGTGAAACTGTAACGAATTCAAGCAAATATGAGGCAAAAGCCTAATCGGATCCCAAATATTTTTCATATTTCATTCGGTTGCACAGGTAATCCGGTATTGTTATCGAATAATCGGAATTTCCGGGTATCAGCCGGATTATTGCATTGAAAACATACACGTATGACAGGATGAATGCCAGATCCGGTCATTCGTAGTATCCGCTAATGGGAGACTGTTTTTACGCATTTGTAGCTTTCACGTCAACCCATCTGCTCCCAGAGTAGCGTACTCGCAAGTTTTTTATAGAACGTATTCATTGACAATCAGATTCATTTAAATTTTGAATATTAATATTTATATCCTATTTGTTGTTCTCTGTACGCTCAAATTATATTAAACTAAATTTCGAGGTTCAAAAGTCTACTTTTATAAAATCTAAAATGTATAAGATGTTAAATATAGATAAAAAAGATAATTTATTAACATGGATATATCTTAGCTCGGGGGGATTGACAATCCGTCAGACAAAAATTTGAAACGGAAGTAACAAAGTAAGTAAGGAAGTAAGTAGTAAGATTATAATAACAGCTGTTTAGAGGAACTGAAAACATTCCCTTTAGACAAAATCAATGATCTAACCTTTTTCTCAATGGGAAGTAATTATGGGGAGGTGTTTGCAATTCGCGTGACCGAAATTTGAAACAATGACGTCATTTGGTTAGTGACGTCATAGTTTGGCTATAAGAACATTTCCCACAGGGAAGTAAATACAAACATTTTTCTAAGGTAATGTCCGAGCATGTATTGTAATAGCATTTTATAAACTATCCTCGTAATATGAAGTGTAATAGTAAGGTGATCTCCAAATTATTTAAAAAATAATCCCTTGAGCTCCTCAATTTGGAACAATTTAGAATTGAATATTACCATTTCAACAGCTATATAACAATATTTGTCCCCAAAATATTAATTTATATTTTTAATGAACAGAATAAGAACGATCGAGTGATCAAGGAGCTCTGCGAGGCTTGAATACGAAAAAACAACCTCGCTCCTTAAACTAGCCCTTCTCGTATTCGTAAACCTTCATAGAAAATTAACTACAAAAATCGTGTAGTAGAAAACTTTACTCTTGTGTGTGTGTCAGTCCATAATAAACAATACAAAATTCAGTTTATTTTTAGCACTTTATCAGTAATCGAGTTATTAATCAATATTACCGTTTTCCAATAACGTCAACGACTTTTATTTACATCCCTAAACTACGGTGTGTCACGAAACTGGAATGAAATATCCTTTATTTTGTCCAAATCAAATGTGATTTCATGCGGAAAATTTCCAACTCGTGTCGACTCCGCCGCACAACACCAACACGCTCACAGCTTCCGCTCACACTGATCCTCCGCTAGTCACAGAGCACTGGCACCCGCGGACCCGGTCGCGTGACGTCACATCCGGCGACGCGAGGGCGACTGGGCAGAGGGTGGGACAGGACCGGGAACATCCCTCCCGAGCTGCGGCGGAAACAGCCGAGTCCGCCCGAGCCGCCTGACCTTGACCCTATAATGATAACACCATTGTTGTCGTCGCTATAAATATTCGGGGATATTGTCAATCGTGTGTTTTGCCGATGTTCGCCGAACGGCTATCACGGAAGGACCGGTCAAAAATTATTTTAAGACTTAAAAACTAAAACCATTGAAAACCATAGATTTGACAGCAGTTAGCCATCTAACTAGCGAAATGGGATTTTACCATTCGCCGTTAGAGCTGATTTTGTTTTTGAGTCTTTCTACACCTTTCAGTATTTTTAAACTGTTTTATGGAAAACGGGTCAAACCCCGGACTTTTTACTACCTAACGGCCTGTTGTTCGGAAGCATAACGACTGGGACGGTGGCGACGTCCTGTAATCCAGCTACTTCGATTTCACGAATTGTGGATAGTTGTGAGCGATGGTCGGTGGGTGTAGTGTTCTCTTGTGTGGATTAACGTCCGCACTATTGAATACTACGTTAATCCACAAAGCCTATTCTCATAATTAGACCAATTCGTAATTCAGAGGCCGCGGTTCGGATTCCATGTTAAACTGTAGGCCCATTAGTTGTCATCTGCTGTTTGACTATTAATTAAAATTCCTAACTAAGGAACATGTCAGCATTAGTCAGTAACAAGACTACAATATCGCGCCACAATCATGTAACACTTAATCCTCATTCATACTTGGCTTAAAATACCTACATTGTAGTATGGTTGCCATTTCAATAATCTAATCTAATATAATGAATTATTAACCCAATTACGAGATGGCAGCTGGTCCCAAATTTTACCCTTGCGGGATTAGATTAGACGGCCTTCAGTTTTTAAAGGCGGGCACAACTAGTAGTCAAGCGCTCAATTTTAACCGATTATAACCATGTACTCTTTTGTTAATAAATAATAAAAAATAATACCTAGCTTGTGCTAATACGAATGTAAAGTGAAAGGTTTTTTAGTTTTCTGCCAAATCCTTCACTGAGGATCTTATTCCGGCCACATTTCTCAATCCAATTGCCTTACAAACCTTCACGTTTAACTAAGGCAAATTTGCAGTTTTGTTTAGACGCACAAAAAACATGAAACACCACTAACTTATAAATTTGCCTTAACTTTTTTGTTTGTCCTAATTAATGTACAACAATTTATTACAGTTATTCTAAAAAAAAGACATTAGAAAATCTTTCTGGGTTTCGTCCAAACCTTTGTCAATATAATGAGAAGATAACTGTAAAATTATACAGTTCCAATATATTGGTACAGAATCTCTCTCGTGAAATCTCGGTAAAACATTCCGTTAAGGACATCTCACTCAATACAACTCGTCAGAGAACCTCGCTACAAACATCTCGTTAAGAATATCTCGCTAAGGGATTAACAATCGAAATATCTCGAGAGGTTCCAATAATCGAAACGATTCGACTGAATCATTTCGCTCGTACTTTGTTGTGAGTTAAAGCTCTATAATATTGAAATAACATTGACTGACAGATAAAGAGTTTGAAAACTAAAGCGATATCTTCCATTGAATTCGGCACACGCACAGTGATTATTTTTGTTACGGTAACGATATTGATCATATCAATTAAAATACCCCGTCGCAGCAGACCTGCGTACTCAGCGAATTTCCAAATCAATAATATAATAATAATAATAATATATGACGAGTTTGGTCAAAATCTGTCGATTTGCCTTTTCTCCATATGATTAACATTGGAAAAGATTATGCAATGCAGGTTTGCTGCCATGATAAACAGATAAAGTATGATTTTTAAGCAGAAATTGATGAACCTCAACCAAATGAAGCTAAATATAGAGTTTTATCCAAAAATATTGGTTAATAAGTGAAATATTAATTTTTCCTTATCCTCCATAAGATTAACATTGTAGCCTCAAAGTACCGTTGTACTTTGAGTACACTTTGTACTTTATAACGTACTGTGTTTAGATTTTTTTATATCTCGGTAACCGTTGGAGATAGAGAAAAACTTTAAGGAACTAAATTGTGTAGTTTTTTAAGCTGATTCTAATGGTGAAAGATTAAATCTAATTTTTTTAAAATTACATATGAAAAACGCAAAAAACCCCATTTTGGGATACAAAACCCCCCCCAAACTACCCGTTCCCATTGACCGATATGTCTGGTTTACGAACTCGTCCGAGCATTTGTAGGAATACACGTCAATACCAAATTTGGTCTCGATCGGACCATTTTTACGGGAGTTCACAGACACACACACACACTTGTATATATATAAATTTTAACGACTATTGTTTTTGGACTCTGGGCACCTAAAGACGAAAAATTAACATGGTCCCGGGCTTAAGTCTTACCATGAGACCTACGGTAATAGGTTCTTCCCTATGGGAAATTCGCTAAAAGTGCTGACGTTCACAAAAAAGGGAAAATTCACATATCCTGGGCTATTTTTTCAAACCTCAACTGTCCATCACCATAAGCCAAGGGCCTGTGTAGTGAATTATAGACAGTGAGGTACCATAGCGGTATTAGTCATATCGGCTAGTCAGAGGTGACCGCTCATGATCTGACAGGAGTTACCAGCAACTGGTTTCGATCCAGCAACCTTTGTCTTACTGGGCCAGAGCGTTCCACCTGAGCAAGTCGGTAGTTTTTTATGACTCAAATACCCTCTAACTACTAGACAGTTCTGAAATGCGATAGATATCTATTAAAGTCCCGAGAATGTAGTTGTTCTTTCGAAGAGGATTGTATCAACGGGTTTGAAAATTATTCCATGTGGGAGGGTGGCGACGTCCTATATACCAGCTACTTGGAGGTCACGAATTGTGGATAGTTGTGAGAGATGGTCGGTGGATGTGGTGTTCTCTTGTGTGGATTAACGTCCGCACTATTGAATACTACGTTAATCCACAAAGACCATCCTCATAATTCAGAGGCCGTGGTTCGGATTCCACGTTAAACTGTAGGTCCCTTAGTTGCCATCGACTGTTGGGCTATTAATTAACAGTCCTGTCCAAGATACATGTAAGCCTTAGACAGTAATAAGACTACGAGGTCTAGCCACAATCATCCTAAACTCATTTCTCATTCATACTTGGCTTAAAATACCTACCTGGGTAGGTTGTAATTTCAATAATCTAATCTAATCCAATATTTATAGGAATTTGTTTTCTTTCTCCTCGGACTATAATGAACCGTTTACATTCCAGCAAGTTTACAAGATATTTCTTAAGTTTCCACCAGACAGCGGTGTTGCATCTGGCGAGTATCAGACGCTATTCTCGCCGAGTAGTCCTATTTAGTCCCAAACACTTTGTCTGTGTGTTCACACCACTTCTAGAACAGCAAGTCACTATAAAAAATTTCTTTCAGTAGTGACTTTTCAACTTGAAAACCACTGGAAATCAGATAAAAATAAAATTTAAAAGTCTTTTAAGAACAATTATATTTTTTAAAGAATTTCACTTATATTTCAATTTCTTCGTACAATTTAGAGTTTTAAACTGTTATGCAATAGAAAACAAATCAAAATTCATTTAGTCACCCCCTAAATGATTATCGCTTCTTGTTTTATCATCTCCACTAGAAGGTACAGTGTGAACTCTAATTGATACAGTACAGTTCCATGATAGTACATTTATTACTAGCGTTACCTTTCGAAATGGTGACCTACCCAAGTAAATATTTTAAGTCAAGTATGAATGAGAATATCACTGAGAATTGGCATGTACCTTAGAATTGTTAATTAACAGCTAATGGTTTCTGTTTTGTGGTACTTATTTTTAAGGGAAAATTAAATCCATACCACTCAAATGGTAAGCCAGGAGTCCTAACTGAATAGTAAATAAAAATCAATATTCTACGTCTTTCAGTTTCAGTTCAGAAATGAGTAGGCACTTCCAGAAAATAGTTATAATAACATTGCAAGGATAGGGCGTCAGGCTCCCCGGTGGCCGGGCAATATCTGAAGGCGGTCAGCTTGGTGAAAGTTGATGGTATTTGAACCAGTAATGGAGGTCTCCTGGAGTAGGCGATGTGTTGGAGCGCGCACTTTGTGCCTGTGACATCTAGTCCTCTTTCATGTTCCTTTTGTCGTGTTCAACCAAACGTTTTAATACAGAACCCTTTAGCTCTCGACTCCTGAAATCTCTAAAAACCCCAAACCCGTAGAGGCTCCTTTTTAATCATTCAGTTTTAATACTTGACAATTGGGCCTTTCCACCAATTAAAGTTTAAATTAAACTTTAGATTATAATTAGCTTAAGTTCAAAATAATAGTAACATTGTAAAGTGTTCGTTTACCAACATTCTTAAACTACAATAGCGTTACGTTCCAGCGATGTACAAAACAGATTAATTGGGTTTAGATTCGCTAACAAATATGAAACATAATATAATTATTATTACCTTTCTGAAATGGTGGCCGATTCAGGTATTTTAAGCCAAATTTTGTATAAGAAATTAGTGTATCTATGTGGACTTGAAACATTAAAACGTATATGAAAAATTGAGACAGACTATAATCATCTTACACCAAGGTACTTTTGATCATTTTACAACCTGGTAAATACACACACTCGCACGCACACACACTCACAAAATCAATTCGTTAAAATACACAATATCAACCTTTTATACATTTCAGGTTCCGAAAGGATGGTATAAAAATATTCAACAGCTAATTCTTATAAAAAAATGCAACATTCATAAATAATGTAACAATTTTTTATTTGGCCAACACATAAACGTGTGATTTTTAATCATAATACAAAATCTCCAAAAACTATAAAATATTAACGTGGTGGGTAAAACTTTTCATTTTGTCTAGTACATATTTATTTACTTTATAGTTTTACATTGATGAATGATTCAGGTAATTGTTTTCATTTGAACAAATGACAGTTTAAAAAAATTTCAAATTAATTAATCACAGCTGTTAATTTTTTAAACTCTGAATTTAAAAAAACTTGACACTGCACCATTTTACACCGTCTGGGGCGGAGGCCATTGGTCAGATTTGCACAGATTGTAACTCTAAACCATTCCAAAAGCCTCTTGAATACACACAATAAATTTTATTAGAAGGAGTTCACTTCTTTTCAAGTACAAAAATTTTATAAATTAAGATTCAATACAAATCAAATTATAAAGATTACTCATCAACTGAACAGCTATATAACACAATATAATGTTGATACTAATAATATTTTCTCAATTCCGTAATATTGTCTATGTTTCAAATCATATTTCGGCCATTTATCCGCATTTAGAAATTATTTGTTAAACATTTTTTGTTAGCTTAAGTTATTAGTATCTCTCTAATTTTAAACTTTGAAATAACTTTTTCTCGAATAAATTACCTCAAATCGTCAATTGAACCCCAATGACATGATCGGAACACGACAAGATCAGTTATAATCCGGACTAAGTCGGTTGTTTTTTCCGGGAATGTTCAAGGTTCTAGCTCACCTGATGACGGAATCAGATTTTAGATCCTGAAAAGGTGTGAAACATTGCTGTTTTGCTAATCGTGATAAAAAATATCCGCGATAACAATCTGAAGTAACGTAAATCAAACATCACCAACAGTGAATTTCAAACCCAGAATGTGCGTCTGAATGTTGTCATTATGTTCTTGCGTGTGTGAGGTTCGAGCTACTGTATCAGTTTATTAGTAGCGCTACGTCCAAATGAAGAGAAGCAACTCCCTGGGGACTCGACTGAAACTAACTTTCCAACCAATATTGATTAATCTGTAGGTTTGTGTGTTTTACGTCTCAGCGACTACCAGCGGCTTCATCTTCTTAGACCTTTATTACTATCCGTACATCGCCATGTAAATTCACTAAACTTAAAGTACAGTTTTATTACTATCCGTACATCGCCATGTAAATTCACTAAACTTAAAGTACAGTTTTATTACTATCCGTACATCGCCATGTAAATTCACTAAACTTAAAGTACAGTTTTATTACTATCCGTACATCGCCATGTAAATTCACTAAACTTAAAGTACAGTTTTATTACTATCCGTACATCGCCATGTAAATTCACTAAACTTAAAGTACAGTTTTATTACTATCCGTACATCGCCATGTAAATTCACTAAACTTAAAAGTACAGTTTTATTACTATCCGTACATCGCCATGTAAATTCACTAAACTTAAAGTACAGTTTTATTACTATCCGTACATCGCCATGTAAATTCACTAAACTTAAAGTACAGTTTTATTACTATCCGTACATCGCCATGTAAATTCACTAAACTTAAAGTACAGTTTTATTACTATCCGTACATCGCCATGTAAATTCACTAAACTTAAAGTACAGTTTTATTACTATCCGTACATCGCCATGTAAATTCACTAAACTTAAAGTACAGTTTTATTACTATCCGTACATCGCCATGTAAATTCGCTAAACTTAAAGTACAGTTTTATTACTATCCATACATCGCCATGTAAATTCACTAAACTTAAAGTACAGTTTTATTACTATCCGTACATCGCCATGTAAATTGACTAAACTTAAAGTACAGTTTTATTACTATCCGTACATCGCCATGTAAATTCACTAAACTTAAAGTACAGTTTTATTACTATCCGTACATCGCCATGTAAATTCACTAAACTTTGAGTACAGTTTTATTACTACCCGTACATCGCCATGTAAATTCACTATACTTTGAGTACAGTTTTATTACCATCCGTACATCGCATTGTAAATTCACTAAAATTTGAGTACAGTTTTATTACTATCCGTACATCGCCTGTAAATTCTCTAAACTTAAAGTACAGTTTTATTACTATCCGTACATCGCCATGTAAATTCACTAAACTTTGAGTACAGTACGTTCTCAAGCTCTCATTAAAAATTGTACACTGTCATGTCTTTTTGTCACCATACCATTGTTTAGTTTTATTTTTAACACCAATAAGCCGTGCTTCGCATTGTTATTTATTTTAATATTTATCTTAGTTTCTTTATAAAAAGATTTCTTATTGTAAATATGGAAGAAATGTACACCCCTAGAGCTATGACATATATATCCATTTCAATATAATATAAAAATTTCGAAGTAATTGACATTTTAACATGAAATACCTTTAATGTCAAATTTATTGCAAAAAATTTGAAAAATGTTCAAAATAAACAGAACAATTCTTATAAGATCGGAACAAAATACAATATTCTTTGTGTTTAAGCTAGTTTAGTTAGATGGTGAATAGATGAAACATTTTCATTTACATCGTTCCAAAATATATTTTTATTTATATTATTGCAGTCGTAAGTTACTAGAGTAAACCGCACGAAAGTAGTCTTGGACAGCTGGCCCCCCTCGCCCACTCTTGCCCAACAGTGTTGCAATTTTTCATTTAGCCTATCAGCTGACATAACTATATGATAAAATAGAATAGGACGATTTGGCAACACCGCACTGACTCTCATCGGACTACTTTAGTGTGGTTTACTAGTAAAACTAACCCGGTTTTACAAGTGATGAGACCTAATTCAAGTTTCTCTAAAGCAGTACGTTGTATTTCGGGTATTTTGGTCACAGTAATTTGGAAAAAAAATTTGTTTTAAAGATTAGTTAGAAAGAGATAAGACTGATATTGATTTTTTGCGATAGTATATATAATATCGATACAGCGATATAGACTATCGAAAGGTTATTGATGTTGTGGTGTGATCGTTAAGTGTAGTATGACGTCATGGGTCGACAACACCGCTGTGGCTGATCGAAGCTGACCTCCACGTGACTGGAATTGGCTAAATCTATCGGAATAACTCCTTTAAAAATATTTAAAAAGAGTTTGTAGCATATTCTTAAACTGTTCAAGTTTGTTCCTCAACGTAAAAGCACGCTTACTCTAGCAAACATTACGTCAAGTGTTTTAGACGCCATATTATGACACTTCTTGCTGTATGAGCAAACGAATGTTTATAAACGGTATCAGTAGCGTGATACATACTTTCTCCCTTTACACTAAAATAAAATTTTGAACCGTCATTTTTATAGACATCTATGCAAGTAGTGTAATATTATTTAATACTTTATGCCCTATAAACGATCAAATATTAATCGAAATCGTTAGAGCCATTTTTGAGAAATTTTGATTTTACACGTACGGTATTTAGGGGTGAACTACCTTAAAAATAAAATTTTTTAAACAAATGAAAAAAGCCTGGAGATACGGTGAATACATACATAACAATATATATACATAGCAAAATTTCATTAACGAAATGTTGGTCTATAAAATAGTTAACTATAAATTACACAAATCAGTATACAAATATTTCAGTATAAACAGTATATAGCGAACACTATCACCCACGCACATCCATTACCCCGTATATAAGTTGCTCATACACGTCTGGATGGATGGGGGAAGGTGGGTTTAGTTCGGGTATACACAGCTTAACAGAGGAGTCACCACATAATCCTCGCAGGAGCGGGGGGACTCATAAAGAGTTACCACCTGCCAAAAAAAGGTTTATTACAAAGCTACTGTCCAACTACTAGTCCTTTCGCTATCAAATGTGAGACGGGCTTCACTATACAACAACACCATAATCCAATTAAAAAAACTAACAAAATAAAATCTCGGTATAATGTTATCACGATCAGGATCACTTGTAACCGATATTACCACGCTCAAATCAAAAGAAACTGTACTGTTGTTGGAACAGTTCTTACTAAAGTATCAGTTACACTGTAACCGTTGTCGGTGACGTGATGTCAATCGCACCTCTGTCGGTTCAGGTCGAGAGACTCACGACGACTGCAATATCCGCCTCGGAGTCTGTCACTGATGTTCCGATGCGACGTGAGTAGACTACCGTCAATGTTCGCAGCTCCAACTTCACTCAACGTCCCGACAGTATCCGGTACGATAAGTTAAAATTGCAATCTATTCTGTTCGGTTAAAATGAATAGGGTACGCGTAGTGAGTTAAACTCTTTTGAGTCAAAGAAAAAATTGAGATCAACGTGAATAACAATTTGAGAATATGGGGAAATAATACTACTGGAAGAAATGAATCACACCTGTTGTCACCCGCGCAGTCTGATATTACACGGTGTGTTGTCTCTGGAGAGATGCAATATGTGTGATGCAGACAAGGCTCGTCACTTTACTGGGCGTGTCACACCTGTTGTCATCAGCTCAGTCTGATATTACACGGTGTGTTGTCTCTGGGGAGATGCAATATGTGTGATGCAGACAAGGCTCGTCACTTTACTGGGGGTGTCACACCTGTTGTCACCCGCGCAGTCTGATATTACACGGTGTGTTGTCTCTAAATAGATGCAATATGTGTGATGCAGACAAGGCTCGTCACTTTACTGGGCGTGTCACACCTGTTGTCATCAGCTCAGTCTGATATTACACGGTGTGTTGTCTCTAAAGAGATGCAATATGTGTGATGCAGACAAGGCTCGTCACTTTACTGGGCGTGTCACACCTGTTGTCATCAGCTCAGTCTGATATTACACGGTGTGTTGTCTCTGGAGAGATGCAATATGTGTGATGCAGACAAGGCTCGTCACTTTACTGGGCGTGTCACACCTGTTGTCATCAGCTCAGTCTGATATTACACGGTGTGTTGTCTCTGGGGAGATGCAATATGTGTGATGCAGACAAGGATCGTCACTTTACTCGTCGTATTACATAATAAACTAGAACGGTATGTATAGAGTATGACTAGCTCTATTATTTAGTATCGTGACTGTCTCTATGAAAATTCCTAAATTTTAATTAAAATATTTAATCAATGATTATAATTTTTTTTCAGAGGCAAAAATTATGTTTACGTAGGAAATGGGTTCGAGATTTTTAATGAAAACAAATGTCAAAGGTCTAGAGCACCTCTCAACTTTCTCTCACAGAATTACAACTTGTAAAATGATGATCTGATACTTATAATATCAGTGAATATTAATATTCTTGTTCGATACTTACCACTCATATCAATTACCAGCCTTACGATATTATTGGGTTTTTAACATTTTTTTAATTTCGGAAATTTATTACAAAAACATAAAAATACTTTAGAATGTAAAGTTTAAAAGTACTAAGAGATTAAGGATCCTCTAAATTGATATAGCTTCTCTAATAAAAATGTAAGACTATTGTATTCCCAATTTTTGATAGTTGAAAACTGAACTACAAATATCAAAAACATATTAGAGCAAAGTTTCTCAATGTGTGGTTCTCGGAACCTTAGAGTAGTATGCGAGTAGTTTTTTGGGGGTCTGCCAAAACATTAAATAAATTTATTTTAATCAATCGCATAAAACTCCTATGCAGCACAGCCTGGGTGGCTTTTTATGACAAATATAATACAAAATTACAAAGTTTTGGCTACTTCCCTAAATTATAGTAACAAGAACATGGAATATAAAGTTCCTTTTTGTATAATTTATATGTGTGAAAGATTATTCTCTGAACTGTGGAACCTGAAGCCAGGAAAGAGAAATAGACTTTAAAATATTGAAACCTATTTAAGGTTGAAACTTGGATACACCCCGACATATTTGAGAGTTTTTAACCCAAAAATAATACCATTGTTTGCACTAAATTAACATGTCATGAAATAATTGTTTTAAATTAAAATTTAAAATAAAAAATTAAGTTAGTAATTGAGGGGGAATAGTGGGTAGGGGTGCGGGTTCTCATTACATATATAATTAATGACAGAGGTCCTTGAGTAGATAAAGTTTCAGAATCCCTGTAATAGGGTATTTTTATCTATAAAATGAAACAGTCAAAGTAGAGGTGACGTCATAGCAGGTTCGCCGTCGTGTTGTGACACGCCGGCTTAACGTCAGAATCACATGACACGCGTCACGCTGTGACAACACGTCCGAGGCTGGTGGAAACTTGGAAATTTAGAGAACGCTCCTCTACAATGCATTGTCATCCAGGCAAAACCCGATTCTATCACAGTGCGGAGCAAAAATCTTCCACTGTGAAAGAAATACCAGAGGTCATATCTTCGTGTCGAATAAAAGCTGAAGTAAAATCTAAATTTTGCATAATAAGGAAAACCAACAAAGGCAACTACCCCATTCAAAAGCGTGAACAGTGACGGATCCAGTTATAGTGTGAGTGAGGGGGAGGTCTCGCTCAGGCGTGACAATTATGATTGTTTTTGCCACAGACAATCACACGTTAACACTTGGTTGTAATTATTGTGTAGCACAATAAAACCAACCAGACAAGGTAACACTTACTTCATTAACTTAACTGAACTAAAACACATCTACAGTTTTATTTATAGAAATAAAAGACTTTTTTCCATCAATAATATAAATACTTTAAACCAATATGAGCTTGCTTTGGTTTTAGTAGCCTACATGGCTATTTTAAACTTTAAAATTTACCTAGACCTAATCGTTATTATCATTTTATTCAACACATTACTGAACCTAAATTACATCAAAAGTTAAGTAGGCTTAAAAATAGTAAAAAAATTATAGATTTATAGTCTTTATTTAACATAAGCTAAATTTAAATATAAAACTTAGCATTTCACACTTGACCAGAATAATTTTAAAGTTGAAGTTTAGCGATCAGTTACTGTATTAAGATATAAATATAGTTATTGTTAACTGCAAAAATACTTTAACCGTGAATAGGTTACGAAAAGGTTAACCTCTTAACAGCATAGTAAAGAGTCATTTGCGGCAGTGCATCCAACTGTCAGGCATCGTCAGAACAAAATACTCACTACCATTAACTGTTAACGTGTAAACATGTCAATAAACAGTTCAGAAAATGAATACAATTAAGTGATGATAAAGCGTCATAATTATTTCTTTTTTTTCTCGAGGGGAAATGCTCTCATGCACCATCAGGGAGGAGAACGGTGCACTCCCCGGTGTGTGGGATTCGCACCCAACTAAAACCCCCCGCCTCAGGCTGTTGACCACTTCGGAATAACCTATTAAGGCATGAACCTCAAAGTGGAGCCTCGTATTTAAAGCTCAATGAACTACAACTCCAATTTAGCCTTCTGAGGGAAGATCCAGGATGTTACGGATCTTCAAGATTCTCTTGAGAACTTTCTCCACGAAGGACGTGATAAGAGTCCAGTTCTCAGAGATATCACCATTTTTTCTACTGCGGTCTCCGGCGAAAATTCTCCGATCTCCAGCAGAAGCTGCCCACCGGTCACACTGGAAGATGTATTGAACAAGGTAAACAAGAAGCTAATTAAAATAACCACGATATCTTTATTAAAACAGTCCAAAAGTCTCAGTGGGGGGTTATCGGCCCCCTCACCCTCCTCTGGATCCGTTACTGAGTGTTGATGTCGAATTCAAAGTTCCATTGTCGAGCTCTGTGGTGTCGTGACATACTCATTGCTGTTAACAAGTACTAAAATTTTCCTTTTGCTTGTACACGTCCAGATACATCCGCATCATCTCACATAAAGTACCACGACTAGTGGTACTTTAATCGTGTCTCAAGAAATAAAAGGGTTATGGCTCAACAGTGATATTACCAGAAGTCGAACAATTCCCTAAACCCCTCAAGGGAGTAGTCAGCTGGAGTGCTATAACGGGGTAGTGTGGAAAACAGTAAAATTGACAAGCAAGATCGTTATACATTTCAGATGGGAAATTAAATATAAAAAAATAAACAACCGCAGATTTTTATGATAAACGTAGTATGTATAAACGTATAATCCCGTGACTTAAATCATAATACATAATCCCAAAAACTGTATATATTTACTGTAATATTACCGTTACCATATTTGCTTTTTAGCGAAATAAAGAATTTTTACCGTAGGTCCATGGTAAGATAAACCATGTTATTTTTTCTTCTTTACCTAAAATAAACATGTCGTTTAAAATATATATATAAAAATATATATGTTGTGTGTGTGTGTGTGTATCTGTGAACATGATGGTGGTCCTTATTATGTCTATTACTAAATAACTCTAAATTTATTTAGAGTAACAACAAATAGTTTATTAAAAAAGTATTGATTACACTATTGTAATTATATTGAGTATTGTATTGTATAGATGTAAAAACTACATCTGTGAATACCATTAACCGTGTATTTTGTTCATTTCCGTTGTTGGGGGGGGGGAGATTGTAACCCAAAAGGGGGGGCGAGCCACCCGGCCCCAGATGTGCGACAGCGTGTGGTGGCTTTGTGTGTCTGACAACGGCAAAGAGGCTGTCAAGGTTTTATTTTCCTCCCAAGAATTTTTACAACGCTTTCCATTTATCACCGAATAATACAAAACGTAATAATTTGGATTTTGCATTTTTATAAATATGAGCAGTAAGCTCATATTTGCATCAGTTATATGATCCCATGTTAAGAAGCAAAATACTTATTATTTATTTCCTTCAAATTCTGCTATACAGACCTAAAATTCCACTTACTTATCAGTATTAGTCTACAGATAATATTACAGAAGCAGCACACTATGAGGACCAAAACGGGCGTTTTTGTTACGAGCACAACTTTAACAGCCGAAGCTATTAAATGTGCGATTATATATCAAAAAGCTAATTTTGGGCCGTGTGATGGTTATTTTCGTCATACAGCAAATAAAATTAAACAAACACGTAAAACATAAATTATTACATAATTAAGTATCAATAGTTGTCGACCATACTTGTCGCTTTAGACTAATCAGCTGTTTTGTTACTTACGTTGTAGAAGTTCATCCTTGATTGGTTGTCTATGATATGTCAGTGCTAGTGGTTATCGATAGTTATATCTCAACTATTCGATAGTTCGATTAAATAGTCGATTACAAGTTTAATAAATGCACAAAAAATTGAGAGCGATTGTTGCAGGTACTTTATCGATTATTTACTATCGAATTCTTACCTCGTATCAAAAGTATCATCAACAATGATCATTTGAGGCCTAGAAATCAAAATACCATCACAATGATAGCACATCAATAATAATTCCTAGGAAGAAAAAGAACAACTTTTTCTCTTCAACATATGTATCTAAAACAGCTGTTTTTGAATCAGTATGACAAAATAAATAATTACAGGCAAATAAATCGGACAGAAAAATAAATATAAAGACAACGACTACATACAATAAGTAAATAAAGAATCAGTAAGGAGACATAATTAAATAATTTATTTTTAAAATGCAATAATAGTATCTTATGAGAGATAATGTCCACGTTATTCATATTGATATGGCAATGGTTTTATTTGAAATAGATTTAAAATCAATGATCAATGTAAACAAACTAATAGTTATGTGAATTGGACAGCAGATTATTTATTTATTTTAATAACATTAATAGATCACATGTTTAATGAAGCGCTCAAACTGGGATTATGATAGCTTTTGACTTAAATCTTAGTGGGTGTTCCACTGGCTGTAGAGACGAAGTTCGTGGCACAAGGAACGCAAAAAGTACATACTAAATGGGATGTATTTTCAATCTTAGAATACATTCAGAAGCATTGCAGTTTCATTCATCCACTTTTTACTTATGGACATAAAATAACTTCTTATACAAATTTATATATAATAAACCGACTTACTAGGTAATTAACTTGAAGACATTTAAGGAACTTTGTCACTAACAAAGTCAAGCTGGCACATCCACCAGCATAATTATTAGCCCGAAGAAAAAAAAATGCAACTAAGGTGTTTTTAGGATTTTATGAAACGACATCAGGATTAATAGGAAACAAAGACATTTATGACACTGGAACATACATGAAACCGTGAACTTTTCATTGTATAAAACACTACTATCGAAGAGGTGGTGCGAATCACGGACTAATACTAACAACAAAATACAGTCTCATCCAAGAGCAGTTTGACACAGTTACATACACAGTAAATATGATTATTTATCATTGAAATTAACCAAATACAATTTATTTTATCAATATGAATGAGGATTGAGTAATATTGATCTTGTTTATTGTACTGCTATAAAGGACTTATTAATAGCCAACAGTCATACAGTAATGGATGCAGTTTACGTGTGAGTCCCAACCAGTTGAATTACGATTGGTCTCATATGAGGATTTCATTGCGTTACGTAGTATAAAAAAAAAAATGAACGTTAATCCACACAAGAAAAAATAATACCGAATTTCTCACACAACATCCACATGTGACCCAAAGTAGCTGGATTACAGGACGTCGCCACCGTCCCAGTCATACATATTAATTACATAATAACATACCCTACATTTAAAGAGTGTTAATACGGAAAAGGATATTTATTATAAAATATATTTGAAAGCACGGATGTAGTTAATTGTGTGGTTTAGCTTTGTGCGGCCTCCGACACGGAGACGGGCGGCCTGAGAAATGAGACGCGCTTTATGTCTCTGACAAGAGAATATCAAAACTCTTATTAGTTTTAGCACAAAGTAATGTCAAATTTCATTTCCCTTACCGCTTGGTAAAATCTTTTGAATAAACCTCCCGAGTTTAATATTATATACACAGAGTCCCATAAAGAGGTTTAAACGTTTAATTTTATACTACTTGCCCATTCATGCACCGAACCTTTTTAAACTTTACACGGTTTACAATGTAGGTTCTAAAAAATATTCTTAGAAAAAAATGGCGGCACATTGAAAAACGATACTTTAAAAACTTTAAAAAAGATGTTTTTGGTTTTATAAAATATTTTTATTGTTATATTCTAGGGCAATATGATTTTTAAATCAAAAACTAGAACACAGCCCAATGTAAAACCAATGGAAAGTCCAAAACTATTCAAACCGTAACCCATTCACAGAAACACAGTTTCGAGTTCAACCTTCCTTAGTGATTTCGGTTTACCTGGAGAGCGGAGCATTGATGCGCACACTAGTCATTCTTTTTCCCCATTAGATCGCTTACAAGACATTTCTACACTCGGTTATTGTTGGAACATTAGGTTGAAGCAAATTGAAAAATTTCTAAATATGCCGCCATTTTGTTTCTACAAAGGTTAGGAAGCTGAGATTTTCCCAAAATATTTTTAGAACCTACTTTGTAAACTGTTTTAGGTTTAAAAAGTTCGGTGCATAAATGGGCACGTAATCTAAAATTAAACCTTTTAACCTCTTCTTAAGACACTGTGTATAATGCTATTTACAGTAATCCCGACACTTACTTTTCCTTTAACAATTTTATTAAATGATTTTCTGACCCAAAGAGAATTTTAAGCGACACGTTCCATTTTGATAACTTACTTTTATGGTACTGTTCAAAAAATGTATTGTTTAACACTAATAACGATTTCCAAAATTATTTTTTATACTGATTTTGCCTCGTAAACGTAAAGACATCAATCGTAAAAAATCATAAAAAAATAGCTTTTATGAATTGTTCTGAATATTTTAGTGAAGTTTTAGGTAATCAAAACGAAAAAGCTATTGAAATTTAGTTTACAAAAGGTAATAAGGAAAATTTGTCACTAAACACAGTACGATGTGTTTTGGGACTTCTATATTTTGGATTAAATTTGGTAAATTTGGCTTCATGTGCTTGAGATTCATCCATTTATGCTTAAAATTATAGTTAATGCCATGGCAGCTAACCTGCATACTCTTTTCCCATGTTAATCTTACAGAGAATAGGCAAAATCCTTTATTTATGGACAGATGTTACTGAAACTTGATATAAATGGTAAAAATAAAATAATCTATAGTAGAAATGCCTAATTTTAGTGTTCATCACAGTAGCAAACCTGCATACTATCTCCCATGTTCTTAATATGAGAATAGGCAAACTCATATCTATTGAAAGATATCGATAAAACTTGTCATCTTTATATATAAAATTAAATGTATGTATGTATGTCCTTTATGCGTTGCCAAACTACTCATTCAATCGCAATGAAATTTTAGGAAGTTGCTCTATATGTGTCCGGGAAGGTTTTAGTGAAAAATTCTCGAAAACTCCGTTATATAAATTAATTTCCATTTTATAGCGTGTAAAAAAGCGTTTTCAATTTCTAATGTTATGTTAAGGGAACCAAGTTGTTTACAATTTATCTACAGTAAAAACATTTGATTTTTTAAGCTACAGCTGTTTACTTTCCATTAGCAATATGCTTTACTATCCAATGCCGTCTGAATCATACATTAATTAAAAACTATGAAGTAAATATGTGCTGTACAAAATGGAGATCTTTTTTCGTCACGTTAATTGTTAACGGTTTTTGAGGGTATTTATTTTATATTTATTATTGTCTGTCTGATTTAAAGTCACGTGTTTAATTACTTTTATTATAATTAGCTGGTGTATATCTTCTATTACAGTTAGGTTTAGTTTGGGTTTTATAAAAATTGTGAATCAATCCACTCAGATTTATTTGTTTTGTAGGAATATTATTAACATGTCTTATCGTTTCAGTATTGATATTCACTATGCCGCGACCCAGAATATCTACACGACTAACCTAAAGCCAACCTAAAAGTTAACATGTGTTTACTGTTAGGCGTTTCGAAGTTCGCCGGGTCAGCTAGTATATTATATTATTGATTTGGAAATTCGTTGCATACGTAAGGCCTGCTGCTACCGGGGTATTTTTTACATTTGGAAAATCTTTAATGGATATTCTCACATTGGACATATCCGAGGTAAAGAGCGTGGCAGAGCTGTCTAGCGGCGATGACATGTGTCACATTCACCTTCCCTGCCACTCGTCCTGCGATCTGGCGAGCACATAACGTACTTGCGTATTAATTTAAAAACGAGATCGTACGCAGCACTCTGTCGTGGGTGAAGCGAATTTCACAAAACTTATATTATTACCATCGTAGTAATCTATCTGCAATAAGGGTTGTTTTACATGGTAATGTGCGTGTGTTCACTAAGTAAAAACACATACAACATTTTATCAAATTGTGTTAATTATACCAATGTTTCCAATCTCCATAAAAATTGCAATGAGTACGTAGGTTTGCTGCCACAAGAAACATTAAATTTGTGGGTTTTATGGGTGTTTTGATAAAACTTAACCTGATGGACTTGCGTACCAAATTTCGGAAGAATATTTAAGTAAATAAGTAAGTTATTGATTTTCAGCTATTCCATAAGATTAACATTACACTGTACTGCGTTTACCATTTTAAATATCTCAGTAACCAATTGACCTAGCCACATGATTCAAGATACAACCCCCCGCCCCAAGAATTCAGCCCGATTGTGTTGCAAAACGAACTCGTCGAAGATATTACAGAAAGGAACAACTCCACCGAAATCTGATATAATATTATAATCAGTCAATGATTGCGTCCGTAATTGTGTCAACACATATATGCTTGTATATACAGGGTGTTCATTAAAATGATGCAGGATATGTGAATAGCTACTTTTCCATAAGAAATTCGCTAATAAAGTCTGCTTATACCTTGAATATTTATACTGATTCATGATTTTTTTCACTAAACTTTTTTGGTGTTGAATTTTTAACTGTTACAGTTATACTTTGAGCCTAAGTACATAAAACACTTCATACAAAGCATGAAATATATATTCTCGAATAACTAGCTTGTTGGTTGCAATACCCTTGAACTAAAGCATCAATTATGAATGGGATCCTTAGGGATGGTATTCACAAAGCATGGAAGCTAACAAGAACTGCTCCGTTCTGTTTGTTTTAGACGTCAAATAGTTTTGACAAAGGGAATGAATAAGTTGCATAAGCTTGGGTGGTTTGACTTGGGGATGGTCGGTAAATGCTTTAAGCTGTAATTTTGATTTATTGAAACAATAATAATTAATTCTTTAATTTTCTAGTTAACCTTATGGCGAATTTCCCACAGATGCTCCCATTCTACAACGGTTACCGAGATATTAAGGATGAAACTTTGTATTTCGTCTCATTTGATTGAGATTCATCCATTTATGCTTAAAGATTACAGTTTATGTGTTTATCATGATAGCAAACCTGCATACTCTTTTCTCTTGTTAATCATATAAGGAATATGCAAAACTCCTTTATTTATGGACAGATGTTAATGAAAATTTGTATAAATGTTCAAATATTAACTTCCCTGTGGGAAATAGGTTAGACCATGGATATGTCTAAAGGGAATGTTTCAGTTCATTTACAGCAGTTCTTATGTTTTAAATTTCGGTCGTTAAAACCGCTAACACACACCCTCCAGAGCTAATAAATAACCATGTCAAAATTGTCTATGGAAAAATTACCAACTTTCAGTGTATCTCACAGCAACAAACCTGCATACTCTTTCCAATTGTGTTTGGTCTTTTAGTTCCTTTAAAGCCCTTGTAAAGTACTTAAAGATGTGATCATGTAAAGTTTATGTTAATGTAGTTCCCTCTTTTCTTTTCATTTGTTAGTTTACGATATCGGTTTGATATTTTTTCATAATAATAAAAATCTTTCTTCTCAACATTGAGTCATTCAAATCTTACAAAAGATGGGATTTTAGGTAGTAATGAAGTGAAAGAAATTCTTTTAAAATAAAGTTACATAACTACTATGAAAGATACCAACACAATATGAGCAATAATCACGGATTCGAGTTGAAAAATGTCAATAAATAAAATAATTGCATAAAAATGATACAACAAACATTGACAACTCACGATGAACATAGATAAAAAACTTATGAAATTGAAAATTTAACAGTAATATATTACAAATCACATGACAGTGAAATCTTCTATTTTAAAACATAAAAATAATTTACAAAGTAAAAATTAATACCATACCCATAATATGCATCCACATTACACTAACACCAAACACAGAATATATTTTTCCAATATTTACACAAACTCTGCACTTTCCACTCACGACATATGTACAAATAGGTTATAAATCAGTCAAACCAGGGCTTCTTCTTTTAATCTGTATCCCGGAGTATATTCCCATTTTAGATTAGATTAGATCATTGAAATGGCAACCATACTACAATGTAGGTATTTTAAGCCAAGTATGAATGAGGATTGAGTGTAAGATGATTGTGGCGCGATCTTGTAGTCTTGTTACTGACTAAGGCTGACATGTTCCTTAGACAGAACTGTTAATTAATAGCCCAACAGCCGATGGCAACTACAGTGCAACGTGGAATCCGAACCACGGCCTCTGAATTACGAATTGGTCTAATTACGAGGATTGTCATTGCGGATCAATAGTGCGGACGATTATCCACACAAGAGAACATTACACCCACCGACCATCTCTCACAACTATCCATAATTCGTGGAGCTACCTCCAAGTAGCTGGATTAAAGGACGTCACCACCGTCCCAGTCAAATTTGTGTATTTTGTATCGTCCTGAAAATATATATATCCTTTATGTCTGCATTCGTTAAACGTTTGTTCAACGTTTTCTCATCTCTGTTTCTACGTTCAAGTATTTCTCTTCTGTTTTTGTCGATTGTAGTCAATATTTTTCCTCTCTACTTTATTATTATATGGCAAAAACAAAAGATTACAATCAAAAGACAAACAAAAGATCAAACAAATACACAAAATACAAACAAAATATGGGGACTTAAGGTGCTACTAGTGTTATCTCATGTTATAAACTTCCCTAGACTCTTCTCAAACGCAGAACACATAACTTAGCGGAAACCCGTGCACTGATTAAGCTGTCAAAAGCTGTTGCGCGATATAAGATATGACGATGTAATGAAACCACTAACGACTCTATATTTAGTTCCAAACTTCACCACCTGTTACAGCGCTCAGGGGTTTAATTAAATTAAGTGTTTATGGTTTCACCAAGCCTATCTTTATTAGCAGCAGTCCGTTACAAAATTCAACTGATTATTTTGACACACCCACTTTGACTTCAGTACTTTTGATTAATATTATGACATGGAAATGTCTTAGCTCTGGGTGGGTGGGTGTTGGCAATTTACCAACAAATTTGACCAAAATTTGAAACAGTGACGTAATTTGGTTAGTTACGTCGTAGTTTGGTAATAAGAACAGCTCTTAAAATGAACTGAAAACATTCCCTTTAGACATATCCAGGATCTAAACTATTTTTCACAATGAAGTAAATACAAACATTATAAACAATTTTACGTTTCTAAATATAAAAATTAAGTATATAATAATACTATACCTAAGTATTTGTTTACTGCCTCCCATTGCAAGCAGTAAAAACATCATTTACAGCAGAAGAAATGTAAAACACCACGTAGGAAATCTAAGTGAGAAGTCTAAGATACGACGTCTTTTCAAAAGATGTGCAAATTTAGAATCGTCAGCAAGGTAATTTGGATAATTTTCAAGTTTTTGAATACACTTTTTGCTAAATTTGGCTATTTCCTCTTCAATTGTATGAATTCGGAGGTCTTTGTATCTTGTCTGGGTTTTGTTTGAGACAAACCAGGGTGGATCAACGATCTTTCTTAACGGTTTGATTAGAATCTTTTGATAATTGTTATATTTGATTATATGCAGACCTCCAAAGCTATAAAGTAAGATGAAAGACTTTTTTCTGAGCTGAAATTAAAATAGTACTACACTTTGCCGCAAGATTTCGCTGGCAGTGATGCCGTATGAAATAGGGAGATACAAAAATAGACATTTCAGGGAGTGCAACATTATTTTTTTAGTATATTATTAAAATTCATTTGATAGCCTTTCAATATTTCAATAATGCATTTTGCTTTAAGTTAAATTTATACAAATGTATATTTTTAGGGATTTTGGCTGGTAATCAACCGTAAAAAAGATGCGATTATATATTCTTAACTGTAGGTTATTTAATTTTATAAACTTTTTCACTGGGTTTTAAGAAAATACTATCCGGACTAGTAGAGAAATCAGTGGTTGTATTATAGCAGCAAACTTATACAAATACGCATCCTAATACTTTGTAAATTGGTAAAGTATTTATTAAATTAAACTGAATCAAAATTAAAACAATGTCTTATAGACACGCAAAGAAATAAAAGAAATCCATGTCCCTTTTAAAACCAGCCACAAGAAGTCAAATCATAAACTATGATATATTTATCAATGATTTTATTTATGTAATCTAAGATTCAAACAAATTTGTCATTTGAAGTATGTTCCACTGTGATTATGAGAACAGCCAGATGTTCGTTGGTGAATCGTTAGCACCTGAATCTCGTATTGAGGACGACATCAACATAACAAAGGAATGTTCAGGGCGGGATTGACTGTCAACTCAACATTCCACATCTGCCCTTTGAGCAATTTTACATTGCCTCTGAAAGGAATAAATTTGAGAACGAATATTTTGAGTGTTTTTCATTTCTTTGAGTAATTCGCGTTTTTCCTCTGTACTGTATAAATAAAGTAAAAGTAAAGAGAATAAAAATTTGAATTATTTAAAGGAAAATTATTTTAACCTCCTCACTTGACAATTCGTGAAAGTTTTTTCCACCAGTGAGTGTCAGTTTTTTCTTAAATTTAAATTTTTGTTTGTGAATAATCTCACATTCGTGGATTAACCCTCCAAGTGCTATGACTATTTAAATTTTGTTATTTTTATGGAACTCTTCATAAAATACCAAAAATACACAAAAAAACACAAAACATGCCCCCCCTTATAACCAGTAACCATAAAAGCAAAATAGGTGTCCACTGCAATCCCAATTAAGCCTACAAATGCCGTCAACTTCCACCCAAGCCGGTCACCGTTTATTTAAGGTGGGCCCTCCACTCCACTATACCACACATTTGCAAGCCAAATTGGGATTGCTCATGGTCGGGATTTGAACCCTCGTCCCTCCGAATGGCTTCAACTGTTGTACTCGTCAGCACAGCAGTCTAACCACTACACTACAAAGGACCACCGTCTGAGAAAGCACTTGACAATTCGTGAAAGTTTTTTCCACCAGTGAGTGTAAGTTTTTTCTTAAATTTAAATTTTTGTTTGTGAATAATCTCACATTCGTGGATTAAAGTATTGATCAAAGTTCTAGAGTTATGATTTAAGTTCCATAATTTTCACACTACATTAGGTTATGGTTTATTCGGTAATGGGTGAAAAAATAGTATATTTACTGTACAAGTATTGAAAGTAGGATTTCGGGTTCGTGCTCAAGTTTTTATGCTTACCTAAATTACCAACCAGACTTAACTTACCAAATTTCACATTAGAGGCGAAGCCGAGAACGTGTGAGTGATTTTTACTAAAACACTTTTAACCTTAACAGTCCGTATACTTTGAAAACCTCGGGTTCAAGATTTTACGTTATATCTGAAGCTTTTTTAATTAAATTTTCAGGAATACTAGAAATCATTGGAGTAATGTAAAGCCACACTACACTAAAACCCAGCAAATAGTAGCTTGTGCGTATTTATTTTTACATTTAAATTGTTAAGCTCTGAAAAAAGCTAATTTAAATCATAGAAATAATCGGTATGGATACGTTAGTGAACCTTGTGGGCAAATAGTGAATTGATTAAGAGCAATGGAAATTAAATTTAGAGCAAGGGATATACATTTTTTAATTAAAATCAGCTGTAGTGGAAACAAATTGCATTTCACTTTTTTTTCTTTGGTATATTTATCCCATGGTTGTTCAGTTATTGAACTAGAACCGCCATTTTGAAATATTAAAAAGTAGAAACTTAATACTATGCACAATAATAAGTCATATTAGTACTCATACACGGACCAAATTGAAGTTGATACTTCAAGTGGTTCTAAATTAAAAGCAAGTAATGTTAAAAACACATACACACCGCAAGACGGAAAACGGAGCGAAATAGGCAATATGTTCGCAGGATATGTTTAGTTTGTTTTGACATCAGGAACAATATCCTAGTTTTTTAGTGAATTTCAGATACACCCTGTATAATAAATTGACACATCAAAGTCTACTAATCGTAACTAACTTATATAGCTAATATTTTAATTGCTAAAGGTTTATTGTTGAATCTTTTATGTGAGAACTATGCAATTCGTCGTTTTGGATCATACACCCGAATGTTTGCCCATCTCGGAATCGAACACGACAATCAGATTAGCCGAGATCCAAATGGGATGCGCGACAACATCTGTTTGTTCACTGCAAGCCACACAGCCCTCCTGCAAGTGGCATTCAATTTGGAATCTCTTTGCAGTCCAATCGGAATCTCTTTGCTGCATGCACCAACACACATTAGTTATGTCCCTTCGACAATCTAGCCTTATTACCAAGCCATCTAGCCAATACCACTGCTTACAACCCGTTTGCTTGGTTAATTTACAAAATAACTACATAGCTAAGTTTCCACGCACAACAGTTTAACCACACCCACCGCTGCTGAAATGTATTTATTAATATATTAGATTATTTAAATGGCAACAGTACCACAAGGTAGGTATTTTAAGCCAAATATGAATGAGAACCGAGACGGAACTGTTAATTAATATCCCAATAGGTAATGACATATCTAAGGGACCTACAGTTTAACGTGGAATCCGAACCTCTGAACTACGAACGGATTTAATTATAAGGATGGTGTTTGTGAATTAACGCAGTATTCAATAGTGCGGACGTTAATCCACACAAGGGAACACTACACCCACCGACAATCGCTCACAACTATCCACAATTCATGACTTTCAAGTAGCTGGATTACAGGAGTTCGCTACCATCCAGTCAGATCATTTGGATAACTAAGATTCAGATGAAGAAATCAGATTGAGAGGGAAATGATGAAGCTAGAGGTTAAGACTTTTGCCCTACGATGTCCTTCCTGGTTCATTCCTAGGTTCATTCTGTCGGAGAATGGAGGTTTGACATTTTATATTTGACTGGTTATATTAGTAAGTATTCGTTCACGTCTTAAGTAAAATTCTAGCAATGTTCGATACATCTGCTTGATACGATTCGATACATAGATGCCAAATATCGAATCGGTTGCAGTTTATCGATACTTATATTTCCTGTTTTTGTTAAATTTATACCATACTTAATTGAAGTATATTAATACCACATGTGAACTTAAATATGTAAGATAAAGATCATAAAGCTCAAATTTCTATTGGTTGATAAAAAATAAATGGAAGTTTGAACATGTTATTAAACTGTCCTAACATTGTCTTCAATTAAGTGTTTCTTATGGGTTTCCCCATATAAATACAACTATTAAGAGCGCAGTGACGTAGATCATAAATGAGGACTATGATTCATGATGCAGTTCGACCAAGATGGTGGGATGGGGCAAAGGTGAGACTACCACGTCCCATCATACAATATTCAGCGCTGAGGAGAGAATACGGAATGGAGATATCTGAATGCCAAAGTGGATTTTCCCTCTTTCTAAAAATTAAAAATAACTCCAGTAATTGTACGTATATATGAATAACGTTTCCCAAATGTTCTTTGCAAATTTATATAACCATACAATTTGACCGTGACGATGGCGTGTCGTGTAATACAGCTACTTAAAGGTCACGAATTGTGGATAGTTATGAGCAATGGTCGGTGGGTGTAATGTGCTCTTGTGTGGATTAACATACGCACTATTGAATACTAGGTTAATCCACAAAGACCATCCTCATAATTAGACTGTAACGAGCCGTTTTAGTTGGGGGGTAAAGATAACATGATTTCGTCGTCGCTGCGAGTGGCGAGCCGTAGGCCGTGGCCAGATCACCTGCCACCGTTGACCGTTGACCGTTGACCCGGCTTATCAGTGAAGCTTGGGTGGAAGGTCCTGGGGAATAGGCAGTCGAGCTTCGGTCGTGGCGCGGCAAATACCGTGGTAGTTTTCCTGTGACAAAGTGTGTCGGTCGATAGTGAAAGTATATCGAAAGTGAGAGTAAAGCTAAAGTGTCCTGTGAATTAAGAGTTGGGTGAGAGATCCACTCTTGGGTGAGTTTCGCCGAATATCTTCCTTAAAATATTTAATAATTTAAGATATTTAATTATTAATTTCTTAAAATGGCTAGCGTTGCTCACTTGTGAAGACCTGCCAGTAGGCGACATTAAAAGGGTTCGAAGGCCATTTATTTAGGCCAACTCGTACAGTAATAAAGTACCGTAATTATAAGAAGTGCGTGTAGATTATACTGTGGATATTTAAGTCAGCACATTATAATTATTAATTACTGGTAGCGTACGAGTTCTGGCAAGATTGGCGGGTCTGGACAGGCACTAGACACGTTCGCGCGGATGATCCGTGTAGACCCGGTCGACCCAGTGAACATAATAATAATTTAGTAGTTTGAATTAAGGAAATATATCTTGGTGGCTGGTGTAGAGAGACCAGATATTTCCAAATTAATTAATCAGTTAATTCATTGGGTTGATGGTCGATCTGGGTGCGTCCTGCTGATAGGCCCCCACGAGCGTTCCTGTGTGGGCACGTCTCTAGTAACGACGCCACGTGCCGTCCTGCATTTCGGACAATCCGCGACGTGCACTCTAACTTTAATTTTCCCCGGGTCTGACAATGATGAGGCGGCTCTAGTATAGAATTATATATTTTATTTATCTTTCAATGATTGCCTGAGTCGGACCCAAATTTATCGTTGTTCCAGTGCAGTCCCTGATTACTGCTAAAACGATCTCTGGGGTATCCCTGCCATTGTAGGCTGAGCCGTCCGAGCATTAAATAAATTATTTTGCCGATATTTTTCTACAGGGGGAAAATACGTCATAAGACCAATTCGTAATTCAGAGGCCGTGGTTCAGATACCACGTTAAATTGTAGGTATATTAATTAACAGTTCTGTCTGAGGAACATGTCAGCCTTAGTCAGTAACAAGACTACAAGATCGCGCCACAACCATCCTACACTCATTTCTCATTCATACTTGGCTTAAAATACCTACCTGGGTAGGTTGCCATTTCAATAATCTAATCTAATATATATGTATATATGCCTTTGGCTGATGAGCTATTAATCATTAAAGTCTTGTATAAGGATAATCTCAGTCTTATTCTGTAACCCATTTCTTATTCATACATGGTTTAAATGTGCCTAACTGGGTGTTTGCCGGTTTGGTTAATAGTAAAATACTCATTACATGTCCAAATAAAATTTAAAAATTCATGTAACATAATCAAATTATAGAAAAAGTATATTTCTTCTTGATATTGAGTCATAGAAACCGTGCAAAGGGTGGACTAACCGCTAGTTAAGTATACATTTCATAATGTAAAATGAATTTCCAACTGCTATTTAAAAACTTTCAAAAGAGGTGTATAAGTTTATCATATAATTAATCACGTATAGAAACGTAAAAACGAATAACAGTTGTATAACAAATTTAATTTAAGCTACTCACTTTTATTTTGTTTAAATCCTGAGAAATCTCTTATATTCCATCAACAACGGTACAAAAGCTCTTTGAGTAATCGCTGAGATGCCACGCGCAAAACTAAGCTTTAAACACTCAAGTATCATTTCGACTTCTCTTTAATATATTTTTATCAAAATATCTTTAAGTGGCCGGTGACCATTTTCTTTTCGTTTTGGGATCCTCAAAGTTCAAAAATTACAATTCGCGCACACGTGTAAGTGTGTGTGTTTCAGTAGAGTCTATAACTATCGTAAAAATGGCCCAAAAGTATTGAAATTTGATACATACATGTACAGAATTATTTCAATTATTTACATTGATTGAATGATTAAGAACGAATGAATGAATTTGTATTTAACACCATTGTAATCACATAAAAATCAATTTCGTAATTTTAATCTTGTTCTATTTCAAACAATTGCTTAACGTACTTATTACTTGTTGTGGTGTGTTTAACAATGTATGCAGAAAAATATAAATAAGTTTGTTACTCGTGGCAAAATACCATCAGGGGAGACGAACGTCCCTGTCCCTATATCTGCAAAGTTAATATTATATTATCGATAACCCATTATCTCAAAAACTACTATATATCCTTCAAATTTTTACCACATATTAAATCATATGTTAACTGAATCCTGAAAAAAAGTTCTTTTTAATGTAATGTTTTTTGCCTTCCAGATTATGTGAAAAATCATTACACATTTTCACAAATTGTCTAAAAGAAATATATTTAAAAAAATTGTTGTAGGGGTTTTTAATATTATAAGAGGCTCAGAATAGGTACAACAGTCGTACTTAGTTGTGTAAAAACTTCAGCTTCCTAGCTATAGTACTTTCTGATATAATGGGTTTAGATGTGCTTAAAAATTGAATTTTGAGAAATCGCATAAAACATAAACTTTGTTATAGTAAAAGTGCAAGCTTTTTTCAGAAATTTATTTTAGGTAATAGATAGTTTTTAAACGTAACATTTTATACATCCAAACGTCGGTAATTAACTTAACTATAAGAAAGAAACACAATAATAAAAATATTGAATTTGTTCTCAAAATTGTCGACCATCTCCCCTAAGATCAATCATCAATCATTCCATGTTATTTTTAAGGGAGAATACGTAAAATAATACAAATTCTTCACCTATAACTATGAATAGTTTGCTTTATGACAAGCAATTCCTAAATTAATAAAAATTCACATTATACACAGTAATATAGTTTTTAAATTATTTAATACATCAGTTAAACTAATAATCCTAAAAAAAGTTAGATTAGGCCTAGATAATATTATTATGTTTGTGTCCAAGCAGCCTTGTTCCAGCTTTGTGCATTTTTATTGCCCTCATATTAGGCCTAAGGCTAATGGTATATATGCCTATAGTATTATTAATTCTTTAATTTATTTACAGGAACTCTACAAGAATTCTGTGACCGGATAAACCTTGGTGAAATTTCTGATGTGGAAGATCTTTAAGACGATGAGAGAGGTGAGCCATTTACACCTCAGTCTCGAGATGAAGGTCTTCAGTCTGAAGACAGTTCAGAGGAAGATCCCCAACCCTCAACTTCTAGGCCTGCTAGGACTGCAGTATTTAGAAACCGTCGTGCTGCCACCAGGGTTAGTGGTTCGCCAACTCCGGGTCCTGCGCCAGACTCTACAGGTGATCTAGGAACTTGGGTAGCTAGTGAGGAATTTGAACCTCTTCCACCTGCTCCCTGGTATGATACAGAACCAGATGAATTCCATCGCGTAAGCCCAATAAACAATTCCAATAGATATATTCCTGAACAATTGCTTTGGAAATATTGCACAAGCTACCATTGCAACATCCTAGCAACAGCTGGTGTGGAAATGCCATTTACAACTCAAGATATGAAAAAAATTATTGGAATTACAATAAAAATGGCATGCTACAAACCGCCTGGAATAAAAATGTACTGGGCTGTCCGTACGCGGGTTGCCAACATATCTGATGTAAAGCCCCGCAAAAAATATTTTTTAATTAGAAATAATTTAAGAATCAGAGACTACACTTCAGTACCAGACAAAGTACTGGAAAGTGTCCCCTTTGCTTCAGGTTGTCTATCAAATTTCCGCTCAATAAATGTTTCTATAGATGAGCAAATGGTGCCGTTTCATGGGACCACTTCAATGCGGCAACGCGTAATGGGGAAACCTAACTTTGTAGGCAGTAAAGACTTTGTGGCCTGTTCTCCTGACCTTTAGACTTTTTTTGTATGAGGGAAAAGAAGATTAAATTCTACCAAATGAAGAGTTAATGTACTCGTCTTTAGATCTGCAGGAAAAGTTATCGTCCGGCTGAGTAGAACGTTACATCCTGGAGCTCTTATTTTCATGGATAGGTTTTTCAACTCGATTCCTCTCCTGGATGAGCTACATTTGCTTGGCTTTCACGGAACTAGGACACTGAAGAAAGACAGAATCCCAAAAAGTGATTAACTATACTCTGACGCTGAGGTACGTGGCGGTGGAAGAGGCTTCGTTCACCAGATCGTTCGAGAAGACGGGAAAATCGCTGTAGTGAAATGGTTTTACAATAAGCCTGTCGTCTTAACTTCGAGCATCTATGGGACAGAGCCAAAAGATAAATGCAGGCGGTGGAGTAAGGCTGAACGCCGGTTCATTGAGATCAATCGACCCGTCGTTGTAAAAATCTATAACATCCAAATGGACGGGGTTGACTTATTGGACCGTATGATGTCGTACTACAGGCATTGCCAGGACCAAGAACATCATATTAATATTTTATATTATCGATTTTGTCATAGCAGCTAATTGGATTCATCTCAGAAGAGCGGAGAGCATCATGATGAAACACCGAGAAAAAACGTGACGGACCTTCTTTATTACAAAATTAGTCTCTCAGATCAGCTTACCGAGGCACAACCAGAAGTGGCAGATCTTAGTGAAGAAGAGGATCAAGTTGAGGTTAATATTGGACCACAAAGAAGAGTTCCTCAACCTCTTCCTTCAGACACCAAAAGAACTTCAGGGGTTCTACACATGCCTGAATTGAATCCTTCGAGTAAAGTTAGAAATCGCTGCCGCTTTCCAGGCTGCGATTCTACCAATGCAAGATTTTTTTGTAACATGCAAAGTCTGGCTTTACCCAGGCCAAAAATTTTTTTTAGTATGTTTCATAAAATTTAGCCATCTTTTTGTGATATTTTTTATTTTTTATAAATATCATATTTGATCTAAAAAACTATGTTTCGCTTTATATTTTTTAATACCTACCACACTAAAGGAATTAATACTAACCTATATAAAAAAATCTTTAGAATCAATTTACATGATGCCACTGAGGTTTATAGAAGTGCATAGTAACTCAAGTAATAAATTTTGAAAAATGCAGTCTTAAATAGCTGTAGTCCTTAAGACCCGATGTGTCAATAGTGACACTTCTTTTTTTAATACTTGGGGTGGGGGAAAATTTGAAAAAAATACGTGTGTTTCTTAATTTACCTAGAACTTAAAAACCTATGTAATGGAGGTTAAAATGCACGTCTGCTGCTACTTGTGTATTTTACTTTCAAAATATGGAAAACGTTAAAATAAATGCTTAAGTGCGTAGATTAGTTACCTTTTTGACATGCATATGTCTTAGCTCTGTGGGGGGTGTTGGCGATTTTTAAGATGGAAAATATGTAACAGGTTACTATAGAAGCCACCAGAGTTATTGTATTGATTTTTTAATACAAAAGATTAAAACAGCTGTTTAGATGAAGTGAAAACATTAACTTTAGACATATCCATGACCTAACTTATTTCCCACAGGGAAGTAGATACAAACATTTTTATCATGTTTCCATGCACTAGACCACGACCAGTAAAGGTCTGCCAAAGGCATTCATACAATATTCATTAGACAGAGAGGAATAAGCAAGCGCTTCTCTGAATGCCAAAGCGAGTTTTATCACGTTGAAACACTCAATAATAATATCTTCAACTATAATTGTATAATATTGAGGAAAAAAATTATCGATACCAATAGTTTTTGTTAGCGTTGGACCTATATAACGTAGGATTAAGAAGATGTACTTACTGTGGATGTTATTGTTTGTGAACATTAAAAGGAGGTAGTTTACATACCTGTAACAAGAAGGAAAATGTATTAATTTAAATTAAAAGTGTTGAAGTCACAATTTAATTGTTTATGGTCTAAAGTTGTAAGATATAAATAAGTATTATTAGCAAATTTGACAAAAACCCTATGTTAAGTCTTTATAATAATTTAATCTTCAATAAGAAGTAAAATGTAATTAAATTTACATCGTAGTAGTATACGTGTAGTCTGGGAAGATTTCATGAAATCCACTGACGTTCGGTCCACTGTCTCCCACTTTGGTTTAAGTGAGTTAGGTTGGTTATTGGTACTATAAATATATCCTAACGTTTTTCGTTTTATTTTTCAGATTTACCCTTTAAAATATATTTAGGGCGGTACACAGTAATAAAGCATGGCGAAATCACGTTGGATCGATCGCAATGTGGAGCAATCACATGGTCCCCGTGTAGTCTTGCTATGAAGGAAAAGTAAGAACTCTTTCAAGAAAGATACTTTACAAGATTGTCTATTTTAGTCAGTAACAAGACTACAAGATCGCGCCACAATCATCATACACTTGGTTTAAAATAACTAGCGTGTGGTATGGTCACCATTTCAATAATCTAATCTAACCTAACGTGTTTCTTTTGCCAAATATACATTAATGTTACATGGCTGGAATCACCCATACTCGTGTCCCAAAACTAATGAGAAAATAAAAGAGACCGTGATTAACACTTACAGACTTACTATTGCAGCCCACAGGAAAATGTCCTGTCTTCGACTGAGGTTTTTAACGGTCATACAGGAAGGAAAGTCCTATTATCGTTATCCTTCCAGGATACGTACGAAAAAGAGAGAGATGGGAAGAAAATAATGAGTTAGGTGGGTCACGACGGGCGGTGGACTGATCAAACAAAACCGAGATGTAAGGCGGTCTTTGAAGTCAAGAGTCACCGGCTGAACCTAGACCCCAAACTACTCATACATATAGCCCAGTCAATTACGGTTTAGAATGGGGAAAATAGGTAAAAGGCTGTATTTGGTACCACCAATCTAGTATTACTTGGTCATTTTAAAATGTCTCCAAAAATACCTTTGGATACTTTAGAAAAATGTTTAAATATCTCCGTTATCATTAACTTCACATCTATTAAACAATATTTAACGTAATTCCCATGAAACCTTCAACTTTCCATGAGTTTGGATCATACTGGTTATTAAAAAATAACCAGCATGGCGGCCAAATGGCAGCCATTTTAAATTTTACCGTTAACAAAGTATTTAAGTTTTAAAATTCTAAATGGCCGCCATTTTGGATTTTGAGCTTGGATCATGCTAGTTATTTTTTTAATAATACTAATCTACTAGTAAAAAACACATACCAAATTTCAAAATAATCCGTTAAAAAATGTTTGAAATAAAAATATTTTTGAAAAATACAAAATGGCGGATATCTGAGAAATTAAACGTTTTAGGCTATACTTCTACTGGAACTTTTTTCTTACTTTTAATGTGCCCAATCACTCACCGAAGTACTGAAACGTTTTTCATGGACACCCTGTATATATATACAATTTTAACCGACTATAGTTTTTGGCCTTTGTGCAACTAAACACGAAAAAGAACATGGTCCCGGCTTTCAGTCCTTCCATAACCCTACGGTAATAACTTCTTCCTTATGGGAAATTCGCTAAAACAAAGATGTGCCAACTCACTTAACATATGACAGGTATAGGCGTAAATTATCTTCTATTCTTAGTGCCCCAATCAAGAGCCTTTCATAATAAATCAAATTTGTATCCCAGGCTTCCACATTGCTTCGTGATTCACGTCACCTTCAGAGGCACTTGTGCAGCCTAAAACTCTTAGTACCAAACCAAAAAACACCAATCTTTACATCTACATTTACTCCATATGATTTTTATTTCAACCAAGGGTGAATCTTACGGTTGTAAAAATATTCGTCTTTCTCGAAAGATAATTATTTAACACTGGCAGTAAGCCTATCAAACAAGATACTTATTTTCATGGCAAAGTAAAGCCTGCAAAAATTAAACTAATTAATACAAAGAAAAAATAAATTCCCTACTCAGTTATTTAATACATCTCGAAACTGGGATTTGAGAGCTCATTATTTTATTACCATGGTACGTGGGTCAGTTTAAAGTAAACAAAAGCATCCTACAAAAGGTTTAGAATAATGAAAATTAGTTTAATATCTGTGAGTGCTCTGGTGTTCACGGTAAACCGTCATAAAAATACCTTGTTTGGTATTTCAGAAAGACCTACAGACATAAATTGAGTTAAAACCAGTTGCAGCATATTATTAGCAAAGAACGGAAAAAAGCTTTAATGTTATTTATATAGACTATTGGAACAAAATGATATAATCTAAGTTGAATTTGACTAAATTATTCCATTTTGGTAAAGCAACGTATGTTTTGAAAAAGCTTCTCGAGAAAATTTTTGTTCTTTATTGAAGTAAATAAACTGAGTTTCGCTTGACAAGGGTTTAGGAAATGAGATAAGTGTCTTCAACTGGGCGCGCAGACTGAGGGGTTATTTAGGATTTAATTAAATACGACGTCAGCGCGTGACGTATTACGTGTCTCGCAGTGCTGCCAACGAAATAATATCGCACCCGAAAAAGCAAAACATTTCCCTTTCTCATCTTCAATTGATTTGTATTTCCTTCTTGAATAAATGCATTTAAAATCATGTTGAGTTATAAAAGCTTGTAAGCGTTTCATTATGCTTTTTTTGCTATGTTGACAACCTTTACAGCTGTTTCCTTGATTGCTGTTAGTCACTAGTTTACTCATATTCGATAACAAGATTATATTCTTTCAGGACTCAGTTTTTTAAATTTTAAACACACAATAACTAGTTTTAATTAGTCTTAAAACAGACTAGATATTTTGAATACTTAAATTAATTTAAATTTTTATACCTATACTATTTTGAAAGATCGTTCAAAAAGTAGTAAGAATAATATAAGAAATTATACGACAATTTTAACTGTTTATACAAGTCTTTAACTAGTTATATCCGAGCTTGTCCAATATTTAAAAAAATCATTTTTAATAATTTTCCAAAGTATTTAGAAATGATTCAAAATTTATATTATTACTTTTACTCATAAGTGACGAATGTTTATACTGTCAAATGACACACTTATACACCTCCCGCCCGGTGGTGTGTGTGTTATTAACGGCAGTGACATAAAAAAATAGTCAGTATTACAGTTATAAAAATAGGAATTTTTCTTATTCATAGAATATGGATGCAAAATATTTTCTTAAGATCCGCCAGCTTTTGATTAATGACTAGCCGATGACCAAGATAAAAAACAAATATTTTTTCGACTAAAGTGTAATTTATGAGTCGTGTTTTAAAATATTTCATCGAAAATGTTTCAAGCTTCATAACTAACTATGTTATTCAAGTTGCTGCAGACCTTGCTTAATATTTTTTTATTGACGTTTATGTACTTAAATTTACAATTTTAAAAGAACACCAACTAAAAATATAAACTTAAATTTTGCACGACAATTAGTAAAACAAAGCTTTACAAATTTTTGGGATTCGGAATTTGAACCTGTCCTTAGATGAGCTGGAATCTATTACATGATAAGATTTGTACATTAGCCGGAAAAAACCGCTATAAAAACAAACATGTTTAAAGCATTAAAAATATACAAAGTAAAACAAGAAACATTATATTATATTATTCGTTTTTTTCTGACTCCTTTAAAAATTTGTTATTTCTGATTTAAACCGACATAGTCCGGTTAGTGTAATAATCTCGTCATGTTCTGGGTACTAGCTCACCTGAGGACGGGGGACAGATTCCAGATCCCGAAACTTCGTGTAGCTTTCTTAACTGATTGCATAAACCCAGGATCACAAACAATGAATTTTAAAAACTAATGTACTGACAGTTTAAAGGTTAACGCTTGGATAAGTTCTTTTAGAACTAAAAGTTGTGTAAACACCTTTACGATGATATAAAAATCATATCATATGTGCTATAAAAATTCCAAATCCAAAATTCTCATTTTCTAAATACACTAGTTATTATTTAAAAATGTAAATCATTAAGAACAGGAAGTAACAAATTCAGAAAAAAATTTCTCCCATGACTGGTAATTTTAACGCTCATGTATTTCAAATTTATTGGAATAGAAAGAATGTTTAAGATAACATTTTAATACAACAAAAATAATACTAACATACAAGGAGATATTCTTTACTCATAAAAAAGTTCCTCTAATTACGTGCCAAACACTTTATTTTACAAAAACCCTTATTCGAAGTTGAATATACAAATGAGATAAAAATACTTTAGGAAATAAATTCAGATTTTTAACACTTCCGTAATTTAGATTTCCTTACAATTTTGTGAATTGATGTATGATTGGTTCATTAACAACAACTTTTGGCCCCAGAGACAGATCTCCGAGGTGATACATCGATGAGTGTGTACATCCAAAACATTTATGACTGTTGGTTATATTTTGTTAAACGTCAATAATTCCATAGTTGGAACTCAACATTTTGAAGGGCGAAATAGATTAATTAATTTAGGAATTCTATCAACGCAATAATTTAAATAGAAGTTATACTAATATAATGTTTCATTTTTAGCTGAAAGGAACACATAACTAAAATCCAGGCATCCGGAACGAACTCCAAATAGAGTTCTAGAGAATCTGACTTATTGTGTTTGAGAATAAACATGCTGCTTTTCCACGACATAGGCTGTCACCAGCAGAGAGTGGTTTTACCTACTTTTTGGATCTAGTTTTAGATTTCGATCAGTATATATATACACTATATATGTATATATATAATATAATAATTATATTATATATTTACATATTGATATAATATATTATTATATTAATGATTATATTATATATATAAATATTAATTATTCATAACTTAGTACCCTTTTTTGTGTGAGAAATTATTTTATTAAAAAATTCACAACATATTTCAGAACTCAGTCCATTATCAAGTGGTGTATTAATAAGAACATAACCTTTATGTTCATCAGGACTAATTGCAAACATTTATATAACAGAACTAGAGAAAACAAAAATAATTAATGATGTTAACCCGTTCAAAAACAAAATAGATTATTGGTACCGATATGTAGATGACATCATCTGCATATTTGAAGGAACTAAAATTGGAGCTGACAAATTTGAAACACATTAATACATTAAAACCAACGTTAAAATTTACAGGAGAATTCCAGGAAAAAGATATAAATTTCCTTGACATTACAATTACAAAAGTTGGAACAAAACACTCATCTGACATATACAGAAAACCTACCACAACAAACGCCATCATACCCTATAATTCTAACCACCCATGGAATCACAAAATAGCAACATTTCACTCACTTATTTACAGACTCGTAAATATTCCCCTCTCAACAGAAAATTTCATTAAAGAATCAAACACCATAAAATATATAGCAAAACAAAAATGATAGACTACATGATAAAGAAAAAAACTAAAAATGAAGATTCAACCCACAACACAAAAATCAAATGAAGTAAAAGATAAATATATGTGTGTACCATACAACAATTACATGGACAAAGCCATAAGAAGAACACTGAAAAATACAAGTCTTAAATTAAGCTACAAAACAAAAAATAACATTTTTCATTTGATAATAAAAAAAGCCCTGAAAAAATAGACAATGATAATTTCAACAAACCTGATATTTACAAGATCAAATGCAGTGATTGTGACAGATATTACATTGGACAAACTCATCGAACATTCAAAACAAGATTTAAAGAACACATTTAAGCACTTAAATCCAACAACAAAACTACATGTAAATCCAACTTCGCAGAACATTTAGTAACATCAGAACACAGCTACAAAAACATGACAGAAAATTTATCAGAACTGGAGTTCGAAAAACAACGTGAAAAATTAAATGTTGAAGAAGAATTAAACATCTACATGCATCGGAAAAAAGATCCAACAAATATTTTAAATTCAATGTTACCACCACAAATTCACCCAATCTACGATCAAATAGAAAAAATAAGAAACAAAAAAACATAAACACATATACATACAACATCCATCTCCTGTCTTCTTTACTTTTCAAAATTAACCACATGGCAGTTATAAATTTTATTTACATCAAGATAATGGACTGAGTTCTGAAACATGTTGCGAATTTTTTAAATAAAATAATTTCTCACACAAAAAAGGGTACTAAGTTATGAATAATTATTTAATATAATAGTAGCCCTCATTTACCAACTCAAAAAAAATTTAAATTAGTTAAGTACACAAAGGAGTCCAGGAAAACACCATTTCCATATCATGCTGAATACTTAACCCGCGACGTTTTCCTGACTATCGACCCGGCAAAGTTGTTGGAGAACCAGTTGAGACTGACATTCGCTGTCTTGATAAGGAAAACCAGCTTCGTCCCAGAAGACCCCTAACTGTAGATAAATATTTTAAACCTCCACAGTACTACAAAAACCGTCTTCCAATACTTGAGTCAAGTTTAAACAATCACAGGTATTGAAATACGTAATTCCATCAGATTTTAATGGTTTTTATGATAATCTACCATTCATGACACAGTGAAAAATAAATAAGAAAAGAAACAAAAATGTTTGGACAATGGAAAAAAGTAAAAGACAGGAAATAAGAAACACATCACACCTAAGAGAAAATGAAAAGCACAAGAAGTAAGTGAAAACAGAATACAGGCTGAAGACAATAATGATAAAGGAAAATAAATCTCAAACAATTAAGAGATAAGGACGTTTTAAAATAGTGATCATAAAATAAAATTTTTATAAAATAAATGCTTAGTGTTTATTTAGTAATACCTCGTATCTTACAAATTAGTAAATTCTAATAACTCGTATGCCAAATTTCAATACCACGTATATTATAAAAGCTGATTTCAAAACCTCGTATCTTACTATTTTATAATAACTCTTGTAAATATTAAATAAACAGATACATTCTTATAAAGTAATGAGCTTTTTTTCTAAAACCAAAATAATTACAACGTTTTTTGCTCTCCTGTAAAATAGACATTTTCTTTATACGTGGTATTAGACTTAGGCCCTCGTATTTTCGTTTACCATATCTCCTATCTTAATATCTAAGTTATCTGAATATCGTCATTAATTCTACAATGCTATTTGTGATTTTATACGAACGGGAAGAGCTTATACTTAAAATACCCCACTTTAATTTTGAAGTAATTGAACCAACTTATTTCAGTAATGAACAAACATAACAAATTCTTAACTATCATTTGATTTTAGTTATATCATATTACAATATCTTTAAATATATAATATAATGAACTATTTACCTTGAATATTTGATAATTGGTATGCACGACCATCATCTTTATAATAATTTGTGGAGTAATAAGTAAATCTAAAAAAATCTGATGGTTAGTAAAAATTCTATACTACCTTTTCATCACAATGAGAAATGACAGCGATTCAAAGACGTGAGTATTCCCTTAAGTAGGGTACAATATTTCCTTATATATGAGTGTCTATTAAGAACTAAATTTGGAAATTTGCTGGGAATTTCAACCTGGGTAGGGGCAATACTGTAAAGTTTTTATACGCTGCCATGGTGCATTCTGTAATCATGAGCTTAGCCTGGGACGGTGGCGTGTCCTTTAATCCAGATACTTGGAGGCAACGAATTGTGGATAGGTAGAGCGATGGTCGGTGGGGTGGAATATTCTCTGGTGTGGATTAACGTCCGCACTATTGAATACCGTGTTAATCCGCAAAGATTATCCTCATGATTAGACCAATTCGTAATTCAGCGGCAATGGTTCGGACTCTACGTTAAACTGTAGGTCCCTTAGATATGCCATTGGCTGTTGGACCATTAACAGTCCTGTCTAAGGAACAAGTCGATCATAGTCAGTAACAAGACTACAAGATCGCGCCACAAGCATCTTACACTCATTTCTCATTCATACGTGGCTTAAAATACCTGGACAGGTTGCCATTTCAGTAACTAGCTAAGTTTTAAGGCCGCATGCGTGCCTCAGAATTCACCTATTGCCGGGACCAACGGCTTAAAGTGTCTTCCGAGCACATTGGCAGTATGAGGTGCAAAATGTGTCAAGACGGAGAATCTGTTCTATTGGGTGGTAAGCCAGTACTCAACCATCTCAGCTATGAGTGAAACGTGGAGTAAAAATATCAAAAATAAATAATAAACAATTTAGAAAACCAAATCCATTTGGCGTTACTACTTAGTACAAACATATATATTGCGCGTTTGGCCAACAAGTGCAATATATGAGTTCTCATTACTAACCTTGCTCTTTAATTAAAACTTGAATAAGCGTTCTCTTGATTTAATTTCCCCCAAAGCTAGAAAAAATACTGCAAATGAAAAAAGTCCTAGACGTACTCGTATTTTACAAGTCGGCAATGCTGGTGTAATGTGTATTAACCCTAGTTTTTTGTGTCAAATTTGAAAAGTTGTACGAGACAAACCCCGGTAATTATTTAGGACTATAAAATACGGTAACTTATTAGGATGGGGGGAAATTATAATATTTCTAAACAACTGACTTTTTCGTGTTTAAAGTAATTTGTAACACGAAAATATACCTTCAATCGGTATAGTTTTTAAGAGATTACGCATCATCCATAAGTCCTTACTAAAAATATGTTTCCACGAATCTTAGATCCTCGATCAATAAGGATGTGATATTATCAAATATTTTGTTAATTTCTGTGCAATTACATAAACAGCCAATTCGCCAGCCTAATGCAATCTCTCAATAATAAATAGTAATTATTTAAAACTAGCTGATGGGCCAGGATAGAACCTGGCCCATCCTTTGTCCAGGTTCTATGATTCAGTATTAATTAAGAAGTAACTTACTATTACGACAAATACTAACAAGAAAACAACAAAACAGTATTTAATTTCTATAAACAGCTGTTTTCATAAATATCTGGGACGGTGGCGTCATCCTGTAATCCAGCTACTTGGAGGTCACGAATTGTGGATAGTGGCAGCGATGGTAGGTGGATGTAGTGTTAACGTCTTGTGTAGATGAACGTCCCCACTATTGAGTATTACGTTAATCCGCAAAGACGACCCTCATAATTAGACCAGTTCGTAATTCAGAGACAGTGGTTCGAATTCCAAGTTAAACTGTAGGCCCTTTACAAAGACTGCTAGGCTGATCTTTTTAATTTTAAATATGGCGTGTTAGTTTTCCCAAAGTGGGTGCACTAGGTTTTACGATGGATCCTTACACAAGCACTTTATTCACCGTTTCAGAAATACAGATTTAAAATTTAAATAAAACCCTATTTAGCTTTTTAGGAGTACGAAACGTAAAAATTGTTCGTATCATAATTCCAAGAATGTTGAAATATCTCTAATTTTAATATAGATAACAATGCTTTCTAATATTTCCAACGAAGTAATAGTTATAAACCAATAACTCCTCTACAAGATTGTTCCAACGTCGGATAGTTTGTCGTCAAATCGTTCCCATCTGGCGACGGAAGCGTTTTGCAAATCATCTCCATGACAAAGCTCCGTTCCGTCTGTTGAGCACCGATTGTTGCCGAAATTTTCTGCATCTTCCCTTTGAACAATTTTCGCTGTCTTTGAGCAGAGGAATCTTATCTTCAAAGCAACAGAGAGCGCAGTGTGTTGGTTTACATATCTTTGTAAAGATAATTAGGCTTTGTGTCGACACGGGTGAAATTAATTCTGTGTAAAGGATGAGTACGGCTTTTTAAATTTTAATACGAGGTAAAATCGTTAGGTACGTAATTATGTTTAGGTAAATTCAATTTATTTAAGTCGGTTTCTTAGGATGAAAATGATTCTAATTACTTCCCGTTCGGAAATAGGTTAGATCATGGATATGTCTGTACCGCTGTCCTTTAAACTATTTGACGTCACTTCCGTTTCAAATTTTGATCTGATTGATTGCCAATATCCACAAAATCTAACACTTATGCGTGTCAATATTTAATAGTTGAATTAAACGTCGTGAGATTACTTGAATATTTGATATTTACAAATATTATTTTTAATTTAACATTCACAATTAATTTTCTCATCAAAAAATTAGAATAAATAAAAGGAAAAAATCACAATACTGTATTGCTATCATTATTACAGCATATTATAAATTATTATTTCGAGAATTCGTAGACGATATGATGAAATAAACTGTTTTTATAATGATCGGAAAAACCTTTTTCTCACTTGTTGTAATTCTAAGACCGGAGGAATAATAGTGGCATTTGGTAGACGTATTAAGATGTAGGAGTATTGATCTCCCGAGAGACCCAAGATCCAGAGAGGACCTGTCAGATGACAACATTGTCAACCTTCCCTCCAAGACAGATCTCCCCAACATTCCGTTTAGAATATTAATACTATCGTTAAAAATGAAGTTCACAATTTAACCCCCTGAACATTTTTTGGGGGTCAAACTACATGGCAATAGTGCTATAAGAGTGACAAATTATCTTAAACTTTTTCAAAATGATGGTACTTATCATAAAAAAATGAAAATACCTCGTCAACAATCTTTCTTCTTTATTTCACTATAATTTTTGGAATGCTCATAAAATTTACTATAAGAAATAGTCATACATTTTGAGCTATCTGATGAGATTCTACTTTATTTTAATGGTTACAATTAAAAGTTTCAAATATTTTAAAATCTTAAATAATATTCAAAACATTACTAGGATGCTGAAAAGCCTCATTAAACCGTGACGTCCTGGGTGAACCTTTTGTTACAGTCAGTCCTGAGTTCGGTCTCACAGACCACCTTTTATAAAAATATTTTTTACTATTGGAAATCATTTTATCAATCTAATGCGTTAGTTGAAATGATAACTAAATGCATTGTACTAATTTAAGTTTATTGAGTACATATATAAATGTATAAAATTAAAAAGAATTTTATATGGCGAAATCTGATGTTTAAGTCTGTGAGAATACTTATGGAATCTGATAAAATGAGAAACTGTTTAGACATTCTATGTAATATACAGAGTGATAATGGCAATAGCTTGGGCTGTGAACACAGGATTCACCACTTGACAATCACTAGGTACGTCAATTAGGGCACAGGACGTTGTTTAAATATTGTTTAAATATTTAAATGCTTGTTGTTTAAATATTTGTTGTTTAAATAGTTTAAATATTTTGTTTATATTTTGTTATATTTGTTTATATTGTTAAATATAGTTTAAATATAAATAGTTGTTTAAATATTTTGATGCATCAGTAAATGAAAAATTAAATCCTTCCCAGTTCGTATTAATACTATTCATCATCTCCTCCTTGTTCCTAATTTTAGCTATAATATTATAAGCTTTTTATAAGCATAGGAGGATTCCAGCTTTACCTAGAAGAGTTCGCAGTTCATTTGTAAAGCTGCAAAATTAGGTTCTGTATAGAGTGATACGGCACTGTAAATATTTTCAGCAAGTACCTGTCATACAATAGTTGTCGCCTGACAAAGGAAGGGAATACGTTTGCATCAACTTCCATGGCATTGCAGGGAGATGATTGTATCAAACCAAAGCAACTTCTCAGTGCCCTGTATTGGGTTTTATCTTTGAAAAGATCTTATGGTAAATATTTCGTGTTTACTCTAATAGAAGTTCTAAATTTCTAATTTAATATTTATGCACAGATTGATATAAACCATAACATTAACCATACATTATTTACAATTTTTAGAGGAGTAATTTATATAGAAAAATTTATAAAAAGCTCATAAACAACAAAATATCAATGCGACGAATTGTATTAGCATTATAATGTTGAATATATGATTAAACATTATAGAACGTTCAAATATGGTAGAAAACATGACGAAGGGACAATGTGTACAAATTAGTGACATATACGATTATTTTTCATTTGAAAAATATATGAAAATGATATATTAAGAATTAAAAGATAATAATTAATCAAACCTTTATACCACGAGTATTGGAATCCAATAGATCCAATAGCTAATAAATCCACGTGCTGAGGGACGTCGTCAGCGATGCTGAGCCACGGTTCGTTAGCCGTGCTGATTGCCACTCTCTACTTTCCCTTCACCGTGTGTACATGTTTGTATCGGCATCCAATAGTTCCCGTGCTGAGAGACGTCGTCAGCGATGCTGAGCCACGGTTCGTTAGCCGTGCTGATTGCCACTCTCTACTTTCCCTTCACCGTGTGTACATGTTTGTATCGGCATCCAATAGTTCCCGTGCTGAGAGACGTCGTCAGCGATGCTGAGCCACGGTTCGTTAGCCGTGCTGATTGCCACTCTCTACTTTCCCTTCACCGTGTGTCTATGTTTTATCGGTATCCATAATTCCCGTGCTGAGGGAGTTACGTTAGCAATGCTGACAAAATTATCATCTTAATTTAAACTCTCTCAAGCGCAAATATTCGTATTCAATCGCTTAGGTGACCGCATAGAAATCACAACTATAATGACCACATTAAATCACATACGAAATTGCCATTCAGGCTTACTCACTATAAACTAAGAATAACACAGTTTATTATACACTTACGATCTTTAAAAACAAATATTTTACGTATTTGTTTGCAAACGGTTTTTAAAGTGGATAGATATGAGCGGTGGTCCTTGGATGCGATATTCCATGTTGTGAATTAACGTCCGCACTATTGAAGACCATCCTCATAATTAGACCAGTTCGTAATTCAGAGGCAAAATTGTCGTTTGGCTCCTTCGTTAAGCTGTCCCTTAGCTAACAGTCATGTCTAAGCAACATGTCAGCCTTAGTCAGTAACGAGACTACAATATCGCGCCACAATAATCATACACTTATTTCTCATTCTTGGCTTGAAATATTTATCTGCTTAGGTTGCCATTCCAGCGAAAATTGAAAATAAATTGTGTTGCCATGCAGCGGAGTAGGCACGTGCCACGTGTTGCCTCGCCTCGTAGTTGGTGGTAATCAGCAGTAACGACTCAGCACTCAGCACCGCTGACTCCGCATCTCAACCCTCAGCTACCAAATATATTGCAAACTACCACCTTTAAGTGATTTCTTCGGCATCGCCATGATTTTTATTAATGAATTCTGTAATAATCTGTCAATCTGACTTTTGCTTGTCTTTGCATATTAACTTTTGCTTGCTCAGTACTGTTACATATTAGGTAATGCTCAAACCATAAAGCAGTTTTTAGTTAAATTAGTATTTGAATTGGCGATATTAATAACTTATAACCTGAGACGTTTTAATTAATTACAATTTAACCAACCAAAATATATTTCAATTTTTAAAAATAAAATGGAAAAAACTATTAGGACCAACTAGATTTAATTGCAATCCTGAAAATTCGTCCACAAGAAACTGGTCTCGTTGGTCCAAAATGTTAAGAGAAAAAATTGTAGTTAAATCAGACACAAAAGGTGCAACTAAGTTTACGGAAAAATGACCTCTATTTTTAATGTTTATGAATATATTGATGTAGGTTTAACTTATGAATCAGCGATCGATACATTAAAATCCAACTACAATCCGATGAAAATGAAATATTATATCGATCTTGCAAATCGTAAGCAAAATAAAGAGGAAAATATCAGTATATAAAAGCCTCAAACACCTTAAGCAATAATTGCAATTTTAATTCAATGGATGCAAAAAGGTATCGGGACGAATCAATAAGATGATTAGCGGACTGTCAAATTCTGATATTCGACAATGGCCATTGAAAAAGTTGAACTTGCTTTTTAAGCTTTGGATATTTCTCTCTCAATAAATGGATTATCACTACAAAATGCAATACAATGTAACACTTCTGAATCACCGGGGGAAAATCCAGACACTGACTCATGGCATGAAAAACTTAATAATCCACCGACCATCTCTCACAACTATCCACAATTCGTGACCTCCAAGTAGCTGGATTACAGGATGACGCCACCATTCCAGTCTAAATTTTGAATAAAGTAACCATTTAAGAAAGGAAATTTAAATTTTAAACGAGCAATTAGGCTCTCCTAAAAATTGATTACATTACCTCCAAGTAGATTGATAAATAACGAAATTTTTCAACCCATATGACTTGCGGACGTACTATATGTGTGTCAATTTTGTTACATGGTAGTTTTGAAAGGTTGATGACTGCTGTAACATTTTTGTTTTCAAATTTATACAGTCTTAGTCCGAATTATGTACTAATATTGTTATGTTTAGGTTCAAGCTCACTTAAAAGCTCATTGCAAAAACTTTTCTTTCAATTTCCGTGATGGAAAACGTCAGCAATAAAAATTTAAATAGCAATATAAGATTGGTAATGGGTCATATGATGTTGGATTGAACATGCGTTACGTTAGTAAATTCCCACTTGATGAATATCATTAACCCGCGAGCGGTCACGTGGTGAGAAATATCTTAACCAAGTTGGTTTTCCAATAATTTTTTATGTTAGATTATTTTGAAGATTGAGGTGGCAGATGATCATCAAGGAGTATGTCTGCAAATGGCTGCATACAGGCTGTGAGTCGACACGGAGGAGAAAAGTGTCCCGCGTAACGTGACCAATTCGTAATTGGTTCGGATTTCACGTTAAACTGTAGGTTATTTAGATATGTCATCGGCCGTTGGACTATTAATTAACAGTCCTATCTAAGGAATATGTCAGCCTTAGTCAGTAACAAGACTACAAGATCGCACCACAATCATCTTACATTCAATCCTCATTCATACTTGGCTTAATATACCTACCTTGTGGTATGGTCGCCATTTCAAATTATCTAACCTAATCTATAGTTTCATTATTCAAAAGAAAATTACTAGAAAAATATACATCATTCTCAAAAATTTCGCGCTGTCTCATTAGACCATTTTTTTCAAATGAGGTCAAATATCACAGCTTTTTCACCGTCCATGAAAGAAGAAATTCGTAACACAACTGGTGAAACATCTAAAAATATCCAAAAGCTCGAAGGAACAAAACCAAAAGGTGACTTTTACACTGTAAATAAAAACCAATACACTGAAAATTTATGTAACGTCTGTAATAAACTCATATGTAAGGAACACACGTAAGTCAAATTCACCTGTGAGGATTGCTATATTAGTGAAGGTGATGACTTAAGGAGAACAAAGAAATTATTTTTAATTCAATTTGTTATAGTAAAATTCATAACAAACAATAACTTTATTTTTCATATTTGTACATTCTGAAAATATTGTATTTACACATATATTCAACTAACTGTAATTATATTTCAATAAATTTATTAATACAAATTTATACGTTTCTTATAATTTTGAAAACATCATTTTCGTGTAAGAAAAAATCTCACCAGGTAACTGTCAATAACACGACTTCTCGCGGGTTTAAAACTAATCACACATTTTGCATTCAGAAAAATATATAATAAAGGTTTATATTCCCCAAGGGGAAAGGGTGATTCATGGAGTAACCAGAAATAATAGCTACTCCCCAAAAGGGGATATTAAGTTTAATAAATTTTACCTCGATGGCAGATATTAAATTCCGGATTAAAGTTTTCCGCCGCAACGCTATTATGAACTTTGCCGCCATTACTTTGTGAAGCGTCGTAAACAAAATTACCCGTTGGCCATAAATTACAATAACGTCTCAGGAACGACGATTCTTTGATGGTAAATGAATTGAACATCCCTCAGCAATGCGAGGAAGTCGTTTCGCGCCGTCGAGTTTTAAAATAGATTTGACGTTCTCGTTACATTTTGTATTCATTCGGATCATTTATACTTCGTGAAATGTTTTACTCGAATGATATTTTCATTGCGTACTTGGTCATGAAGATGTAATATTTTTTTAGAAGAGCCTAATTGCTCGTTTATTCATTTCTTAAATGGTTACTTTATTCAAAATTTAGACTGGAATGGTGACGTCATCCTGTAATCCAGCTACTTGGAGGTTACGAATTGTGGATAGTTGTGAGTGATGGTCGGTGGGTGTTGTGTTCTCTTGTGTGGATTAACGTCCGCACTATTGAATACTACGTTAATCCACAAAGACCATCGTCATAATTAGACCAATTCGTAATTCAGAGGTGGTGTTTCGGTTTCCACGTTAAACGGTAGGTCCCTTAGTTGCCATCGGCTGTTTGTCAATTTATTTACAGTCCTGTCTAAAGAACATGTCAGCCTTAGTCAGTAACAAGACTACAAGATCGCGCCACAATCATCTCACACTAAATCCTCATTCATACTTGGCTCAAAATAACTACCTTGGTTGCCGATTAAATGATCTATTATCTAAATATTTATTTTAAAAAATTTACCCAGATAAAATAAAATCTATCATGATCACACAACGTAAGTGAAATTTCGCTTTTTTAGGTTCCTGATTGAAAAGCTTTATTTCTCTAGAATGTGACAACTAAAATATTTAACAAAGCCTAAAACACAATTTTTAAAGTTTTAAAAGTAACATTTTTCAATATGCCACCGTATTGTTCCTACAAGGGTTAGGGAGCTGAAATTTTACCAGAGTATTTTTAAAACGTACGTAAGTTGTGTAAAGTTTCAAGATTGTCGTTGCATAAATGGCTAGGCGATGAAAAAACAAACGCTTAAACCTTTTCGTGAGACATCCTGTTAGATATATTTTCATCCTTTGTATTTTTGTTATGATCATTATATATATCTCGACCTTAGACAAGCCCAGTCCACTGCCATCTATCATGTCTATCATAGCATTACGCTACCCGCTTAACAGTTAATATTATTTTGTGCTGATTGTCTTTCTGTTATGTTAATATTTACATTAATCAGCTGTTTGTATTGGGATTTGTTTATATTTATGTTTATGTTTCAATAATGCTGGAATGAAGTGTTTCTTTTAATATAACTATATTTTATTCAATTGAGTGATTTATTTCTTAGAAAATAGAGAATAACACATGGTGTCAGAATGCCCTTAAATAGAAGAAAAAGGCAAATAGATGTAAATTCTGAGGAAAACTATTCTGGCTCAGAAAGGATGCGAGATGTTAATACAGGGAATAGATCTTCTACTCTAATCGACAATGGCCATCTGCAGATCCACCAGTACGTAGATATGTCTATGTTCCACCTCCTTTTGAGAAGTTTTGCGGCCAAAGTACGGACTGGGCCTCTTGGATTCACAAATTTGAGAGGTATAGGATTACTTCCCTACTACACTACGAGCCAGAGGAAACACAGGTTAGCGCTTTATTACTTGCAATGGGGGAGGACGCTGAGTACATCTATGACTCCTTTACTATTGATAGTAAAGAAGTTTCGTATGGGAATATTGTAAAACTGTTTGATACTTATTTTGCTCAGTCTGTTAATGTAATATATGAAAGGGTCAGGTTCAATAAGAGAAATATAAAACTTCCGCAACGGCTTAACTTGTGAGGGAGAGATGTGCTGATTGTCTTTCTGTTATGTTAATATTTATATTAATCAGCTGTTTGTATTGGGATTTGTTTATATTTATGTTTATGTTTCAATAATACTGGAATGAAATGTTTCTTTTAATATAAGCATATTTTAATTTTCATTTCTATTAATCAGATCCAAAGAATTTAGTTGAAGAGAAGTTTATTTTTTAGTATAATAATTAGAGTATATTTTATTTTATTTTAACTTAATCATAAAGAATAAAACTGTAAAAGTAAAACGTCCAACTCCAACGCCGACATCTACTTAGTACTTACCCCAGCCAGCAGTCCACATTTCAACAATCTTTATTTAAAAGGTCGGCGTAAAACATTTTTATATCCTCTCAAAAATCAATTTTTTAATTTCAACAGTAATACATAGTTATAATATAGCTATCCAACAATCTAAAATTATTGCAAATCATAAAAGAAAACGAACTATTTTTCAATTCAGATTGTTACAACTAACATATTTCACATATCCGGTATATACACTAGACAAATAAAATATCAACTCATACATACATAAACTACATAAACTAGAAATACATAAACTAAAAAACTTTCCCGTTTCTGTGTAGTAGCACTATTAGATTAGATCATTAAAATGGCCAAAATACTACAATTTAGGTATTTTAAGCCAAGTGTGAATGAGAAACGAGTGTAAGATGATTGTGGCGCGATCTTGTAGTCTGGTTACTGATTAAGGCTGACATGTTCCTTAGACAGGACTGTTAGTCAATAGCCCTACAGTCAATGGCATATCCAAGGAACCTACAGTTTAACGTGGAGTCCGAAACACTGCCTCTGGATTACGTATTGGTCTAATTATAAGGATGGTCTTTGCGGATTAACGTAGTATTTAATAGTTTGGACGTTAATCCACACAAGAGAACACCACATCCACTGACCATATCTCACAATTATCCACAATTCGTGACCAGTTTGACCTATTGAGTGGATATTCCAAAGAGGTTTTCTACACAGAGATCCCTATGGTCAAAGTATATATCATTGTCAGAGTTTGTTAAGTGACTGAAATATTCAACCCTCTCGGGTCCAAAGACGGACTATATCCGTCTCAGATTTCGAGTAGAGTAATGATTAAGAGGCGGCAGGAGTCAGCCCAGGAGCTCACACGCCGTTGCTCGTTCAGCAGTTTCACGGATTTCCGCTAGGCAGCATCATATACTTGAAATTGTCACTTTTTGCCTTCGGTCGGTACAAAAACGTTGTTCATGTTTAGGTCGACTGCAACGCAGCTGTGTTTATTACGAGTACCGTTCTTATTGAAAATATTCTCAATGAAAGTAGCAGTGAAAGTGATGGTAATGACGACGAAAATGTAGGGGAGTGAAAAACTGTAAATTAGCTCTTCATTTAGAAATCTTTGAAGTGAACCACACACAAACCAAGCTTTGACCTTTTTACTAGAACTGTAAAAATATTGCATACAGGCGTAGATAGTTTTGCATTATTAAAGAGTGTGTAGACATGTAAACATGCCTGTACTATAAATTCAATTTACTATTAAACCTATTAATAGTCATAAGGTAGACTTTGTACAGCTGCAAGTGGTTAGAGCAAAAAAGTAAGCTCCAAGTAGCAGTTTTTGATCTTGAAATTCAGTCACCTTAAAGATTAACTTAATGGAGCCTATCAGAATGATCATATTAATCTTTTCTCTTTTAGGTAAAGGTGGCTAGCTTACCTTATCAGAAACCTACTAAAAAAAAATTGAATCAGAACTTCGCTATCTGGAGCGTGAAAATGAAGCCATAAATAAGGCTCAGAAAAATCAGATTGAATCGACAGAAATCTTCAGTAAAATTAGGCAAGTTAATGAAGATTAATGAGAGCAAACAGGAAAGGAAAGTGTTGTTCCTTGGGCTTCAGGATCAGGTTTGAGTCATGCCAATCATCACTGAGTTAAAGTAATTATAGAAAGACAGTGCTAGTGATTTGATCACGTGGAAATTAATATGTCTTGCCTAGTCGGAAACATACTAGAAAATAAATTAACGCAGAACTTTGCTATCTGGAGCGTGAAAATGGAGTCATAAATAAAGCTTATGAGGCTGTAAGGTTGGACCCCCTAAAAAATAAAATAGAACTAAAAGATATCTTCACTAATTTGGGCGGTTTAATGAAGAAGCATGAGCTGAATTAAGTAAGAGAAACCCTGAGAAAAATGAAAAATGACAAACAGGAAAGGAAAGTGTTGTTCCGTGTGCTTAAGGATCAGGTTTGAGTCATGCCATTCATCACTCAGTAAGTAACTAAAGAAAGAAGTACTTTTTTTAATCAGGTGGTTTTTGATACGTCTTACCTCATCGAAAACCTACAAGAAAAGAAATTAAAGCAGAACTTCGCTATCTGGAGATAATGATATCTCCAGATAGCGATAAAGCTTAATAATGAGAACAAACAGGAAAGGAAAGTGTTGTTCCTTGTTCTTCAGGGTTGAGTCATGCCATTTATCACTGATTAAGTAACTGAAGTAAGGCAGTACCAGTGATTTAATCACGCGCAAATGTGTGGTATAGTGCAGTGGAGGGCCCACCTTAAATAAACGGTGACCGGCTTGGGTGGAAGTTGACGGCATTTGTAGGCTTAATTGGGATTGCAGTGGACACCTATTTTGCTTTTATGGTTACTGGTTATAAGGGGGGGCATGTGTTGTGGTTTATTTGTGTATTCTTGGTATTTTATGAAGAGTTGCATAAAAATAACAAAATTTAAATAGTCATAGCACTTGGAGGGTTAATGAAGAAGCATGAGCTGAATTAAGTAAGAGAAACCCTGAGAAAAATGAAAAATGACAAACAGGAAAGGAAAGTGTTGTTCCTTGTTCTTCAGGGTTGAGTCATGCCATTCATCACTCAGTAAGTAACTAAAGAAAGAAGTACTTTTTTTTAATCAGGTGGTTTTTGATACGTCTTACCTCATCGAAAACCTACAAGAAAAGAAATTAAAGCAGAACTTCGCTATCTGGAGATAATGATATCTCCAGATAGCGATAAAGCTTAATAATGAGAACAAACAGGAAAGGAAAGTGTTGTTCCTTGTTCTTCAGGGTTGAGTCATGCCATTTATCACTGAGTAAGTAACTGAAGTGAGGCAGTACCAGTGATTTAATCACGCGGAGATTAATATGTTCTATCTTGACGGAAACTTACTAGAAAATAAAAATAAAGCAGAACTTCGCTGTCTAGAGCATGAAAATGAAGCCATAAATAAAGCTTATGAGGCTGTAAGGTTGGCCCGCCTAAAAAATTTAATAGAACTAACAGATGTCTTCACTAAAATTAGGCGGTTTAATGAAGAAGCATGAGCTGAATTAAGTAAGAGAAACCCTGAGAAAAATGAAAAATTACAAACAGGAAAGGAAAGTGTTGTTCCGTGTGCTTAAGGATCAGGTTTGAGTCATGCCATTCATCACTCAGTAAGTAACTAAAGAAAGCAGTACTTTTTTTAATCAGGTGGTTTTTGATACGTCTTACCTCATCGAAACCCTACCAGAAAAGAAATTAAAGCAGAACTTTGCTATCTGGAGCGTGAAAATGAAGCCATGAATAAAAGCTCATGAGGCTGTAAGGTTGGCACGGCTGAAAAAACTGATTGAACTGACAGAAGTCTTTACTAAAATTAGGCAGTTAAATGCAGAAACATAAGATGAATTAAGTAAGAGAAAATTTTAGTTTTACAAAAAAAGGCTCTAAGAATATTTTTCAAATTGAAAAGTGATGAGTCTGTAATACAAAACTTTATCAACTTAAATATTTTAACATTTCATAGTTTATATATTTTTGAATCTATAATGTATATTAAAAAGAATAATGAAAATTGTATAAAGAAAGAGAGGGAGCACCCCTACAACACAAGAAATAAAAAAGAATTTACTGTTCCCAAACATGATCTAGAATTATACTCCAAGAGAACTAGTTATGCTGGCATGAAATTTTTAAGGATGATTCCAAAAGATATAAAAATGTAGAAAATATATCAAAGTTCAAAACATTTTTGAAAAAATATCTGGTAGGGAAAGCGTGTTATTCTGTTGATGAATTGTAGCTGAATTAAAGTAGTCGTATATAATTTAGTTGTATTTTGTAGATCTTTTCTGCTTTATTTTCTTGTATAAAAAGTAGACGACTCTTGAGTACCTCAAGGCTCAGTTCTACAAAAATAATACCTTATACATAAACAACCTACCAGAGGATATAGGAAATAGTCTAAATTACATACTTTTGCAGACGAAAAAACAATAATTATCCCCGCTGAACAGAAGAAAAACAGAAACCGGAGTACCTCAAGGCTCAGTTCTACACAAATACTACCTTATAAGAAAATACGAGAAAATGCCTTCAGACATTGTCTGCAAGGAAGATCATGGCAACTGTTTTTTGGGACAGGAAAGGGGTTCTTCTTGTTGATTTCTTGGAACGTGGAACAACAATAACCTCTGCGAGGTATTGTGAAACACTTGAAAAATTAAGAAGAGCGATCCAAAACAAGCGCAGAGGAAAGTTGACTTCAAAAATTCTCTTTATCCACGACAATGCCCGACCACATACGGCAAATCGAACACAAGAAGTCCTGGATGCTTTCAAATGGGAGGTTTTCCCACATCCGCCATACAGTCCAGACCTTGCACCCAGCGATTATCACTTGTTTCCGGCAATGAAGACATGGCTTGCTACGCAGCGCTTTGACGACGACGCGGAGCTGCAGGAGGGCGTAACCAACTGGTTAAAGTTACAGGCGGCAGACTTTTATGACACCGGCATTTCCAAATTAGTTCACCGCTATGATAAGTGTCTCAATTTGTTTGGTGATTATGTTGAAAAATAGTATTTTAGTTGTACTTTCAAATGTATATAATAAAAATTTTCTCTTGCACTTACGTTTTTTTATATCAAAACGTGACAGACTTTCTGGACTGCCCTCGTATATAAGAAAACCTACCAGAGGATATAGGATATAGTCTAAATAACCTACTTTTGCTGACGATAAAACAATAATAATCCCACCGAGCAGTAGAAACCTCTAACATAGTTAATGAAGTTCTTGAAAAAACATCTACCTACTGTAACTCAATTTGCATAAAAATAAATCATAATAAAACACTCCGTATGCATTTGACACCCAATGGAAGTCACGAAATAACTCAACGTGAAACACGACGTTTACAGTGTCGAGTTACAGGTTACGCACAACAATATAGCTGTTCCGTCAAACGCGAAGCCAAGGTCTAGAATAGCAGGCTGGGAATAGCGCGTGGAGCTATTGTTTGGACATTATGAGAGGCTATTTATACAGCACCACATCAGCCTGTCACCAATCTGCGAGCCAAATCCATAAACCAAATTACGTCTGCTTAGCAGGAAACCATACGTTCCCAGTCCACTCTGTTATGATAGTGGAACTTATAAAGAACATCTATATAAATAAAATTAGTTTTATCTGTTTATTTCTTGGAATTATGATTATTCGTTATTTTTTACCCCAGAAAAGTCAAAATAAGTTTTATCTCAATCCTATTAGTCAATAGATTGGGACGATAGCTAAAATCCAGCTACCTGGTCAAGAATTGTGGATAGTTGCAAGCGATGACTGGTGGATGCGACATTCTCTGGTGTGGATTAACGTCCGGACTACTGGGTGCTATATTATTCATCCGCAAAATCATCCTCATTAGTAGACCAGTTCGTAATTTAGAGGTAAAAGTGGTTCGAATTCCACGTTTAACTGTAGGTCCCTTAGATACCATTGCCTGTTGGGCTATTAATTAACAGTCTCGTTTCAGGAACATGTCAGACTTAGTTAAAAGATAACGCTACAATCATCTTACACTCATATCTCTCATTCATGTTTGACTTAAATATATTAGGTTAGGTCACCATTTCATAAGGTAGTCTAATCTAATCTAACCCGTATCGCCTCTTCGTGTAAACGAGATCACCCAACGTTATGAAACGTATTTTCATAATTCAAGACCTTTTGTAGATAATTTTTTTTACTTTGAATTGCCTCACGCACTATGAAAATAGCTCTAGAAACCTGGGTTTAAGCAATAGTAGATTTTTCATCTTTAAAACGGCTTCCAATTTTAACCAAGTTAGGCCATCAACAATATTTCAATAATATGATTGATACTAAACATCAATGTTATTTGAAAGTATATATTTAAAAATACAGTAGTGTCTAAAATATTCAGGCCCATATGATAAAATAATCTAACCACCGAAGTTATAAATATATTTTCTAAGTTTTACAAAACATGTGATTTAGTTGTCAAATTAAAATCAATATAGGTTTGTTTATCTTTAATTTTACATCTATTTAAAAACTATAGGCCTAGTATATTAAAATGTTGTCTTAATGTATAACGAATTTTGATAAATATACTAATTTCTCTTTCAAATGAATGCTTAATAATTGAGCAGAAATTTTTTCTAGTGTGTTTGTTTCAGATTTCAGGATTATTTTTTGTCAAAATTATAAGTATCTTTCTTCTTAAAACAGAATCATTAAACCCGTAAAAAGGACGGGCATAGTACTAGTGTCAATAATAAAGTATTTTCGTTATACAGCTTTGAAAACAGTTTTTACATGTGAAGAGGCCAAAATAAGCCTTTTCTGTCCTTGAACGAATCATTTATTGTTTAGGTCACTCATTTTTCTTACGAAAGTAACGTGAATTTAGATAGTAGTAAAGTTGATGGAAATCTCTTCCAGTAATTTTATGTTTTCGTTCTTTAAAAATGCAATCATTGAAACTTAGGACGTTCGGGGGGGGGTAGTTCAAGGGGATTTTATGGAAATGAATATACCTATGAGTTGCATGAGTTTAAGATCTACCTTTGTGTAAAATTTCAAACCAGTCAGTTCAGTATTTTTCGCGTTTACTTGCCACAACAACCCCACAAACATACAGGAACTATATTTTCTTCACAATATTATAGATATCAAAATTAGATCAACACTCGAATCATCTGGCTTTCTACGTTTTGGACAACAGTAACAACACCTACACGTAAACTTATGTTAAAGAAGACAAAAGTAACAAACAAAACTTAATCAAAAGTTCGTCGTGTCAGTAACAAAATAAATAGTGGAAGTCATTATTTGAGGAAAGCTGTAAAGCAAGGTTTTTTATTGGAAGGGGCGGATTACTCCCAAGCCATAGAGGCTTTTTACGCACCCCTGTGTGGGTTGCGGCATTATCACATAGCGAAAAGCCATTGATGATTGGCGGGATTTGAACCCGGAACCTTGGGCACCAAAGCCCCGCGCCAAAAAGCAAGGTTTTTCAAACTGAATCTACTCAAGGACCCCGTAATACATTATATATGTTCTGGGGACCTCCTACAATTAACCCCCCCTCACCACTATGACCCCTTACAAAACAATGTAAAACAATACTGTTAATTTCAGAAAAAGGAGCTTTTAATATGAGTAATTAAGTATAAACTTCATTATAATGTTTTAGCGGACTCGCAAAAATCTGTTTGCCGGCGCCTAGGGATTCGCGGACCACACTTTGAGAAACTGTTTTTAGGAAAAATGTGTTGTAAAATAATTTTTTGCAGTTCGTCACTCCAACCAACACCTGCAATTTTTCGTCTCTAACGACCAAGATCAGATGAAAAAGCGACTCTGAAGTGTCGAAATATACTATTTCGAGGTTAACTCCAATAAGAATAATTCTTTTGTACGTAGATATTGGGTCTTTTATGCTGGCAATTCAAGCCAGATGGTTGCAGTAAGACCCTGAAGTGCTACGCTAAGAGTTTCATAACGTGACTGGGCATCTCTCCCAGTGGGTCGTCGCGCGGGTTGGTCAATTTTATGCTATCGCCAACATTTTATACATTATCTGATGTCCGAGTGGGATCGATAGGAAATAAATTTATAGCAAAAAATTGAAAAGTTAAAAGAAATTATTGTGTTATATTTTTATTATTATTTATTAAAAAGTAAAGCTTGTATGTCTTGCTCTCTTCTGTATATCATTGAGTAAATAATAAACAAATTATTAATTAATTATTGTTGTAAACATGCTCAATTGGCATTTACCACATTCATTTATATTTTTATCTACGACCACTGCAAAAAGTACCAGGAAAGATACTGAACGTAACATCATTAAGGAGCTCATTATTAAAACGGAAATTGAACCCCGTTGTATTAAGATTTCATAACGATACCGGTTCTAAACCAATCAGAGCTCAGCATTTGACGAAAGTAGTGTCATTATGGATATAATGAAGATAGTGCGTTTTAGTGGCTAACCTCAGATGTGAGTTTTGAACCATTCTCAAAATGAGTAATTTAAGAAGTGGGGAGTTCAATTTAACTCCGGAAGAGATAAATATAAAAGCTAATGTTGTAACTAACAACTTACTAAATTGCGAAATCTGAACATGCATACAAAAAAAAGATATAACCAGTTTTTTAAGTTTAAAAGTGAAAATAATGTGCGTTCATTTTCGGAAATGTTTTGATAACTTTTCGTTGAATTGTTGTTTTCAAAAGTCTGAATATTGTTGGTCGTAGATAAAATAGTGTATGCAACGAAATATTGCACTCGTGAGATGAAAGTTAGAACACGAGCGAAGTGAGTGTTCTAACGAAGTGAGTGTTCTAAATTACGTCTCACTCGTGGCTTTAAGGCATTCATAATACAATTATTGTATAATCTACTATTAGTAAATCACATACCAAGATCAATATTTTGTATACATTTATAATATTAGTTACATTTTCATCTCACAGCGTATAAAGTTTTATATTATTTGAATATCCTGAGGAAATTCTGTATGAGTTTTGGACCATTCACAAAATGAGTCATTTAAGAAGTGGGGAGTTCAATTTAACTCCGGAAGAGATAAATGTAAAAGCTGATGTTATAACTAACAACCTACTACATGCGAAATCTGAGCCTGCATACAAAAAAAACCTATAACCAGTTTTGTAAGTGGAAAAGTGAAAATAATGTGCGTTCATTTTCGAAAATGTTTTGATAACTTTTCGTTGAATTGTTGTTTTCAAAAGTCTGAATATTGTTGGTCGTAGATAAAATAGTGTATGCAACGAAATATTGCACTTTTGAGATGAAAGTTAGAACACGAGCGAAGTGAGTGTTCTAAATTACGTCTCACTCGTGTCTTTAAGGCATTCATAATACAATCGTTGAGTAAACTACTATTAGTAAATCACATACCAAGATCAATATTTTGTATACATTTATAATATAAGTTACATTTTCATCTCACAGCGTATAAAGTTTTATACTATTTGAATATCCTGAGGAAATTCAGTACCAGTTTATTGGAATACATCCAATAAAAAACCTGCAGTCTGAAACGAAATCTCCTTTTGGTCGACATATTAGAAGTTGGAGGAAATTGCTAAGTTGCAGCATAAGTCCTTTAAAATGATGTTGACCTATATTCTTATTCAAAGGTTTCTTCCTTGTGGAATGAATCATAAATCACGGGGAGTTCAACGGAAGAAGATTAAAGTTGAAAAAGGTTTAGGTGTAGTGTTGGTGACGTACTAAAATGTTGTTCATTTATCTGATACCTTTCAGAAAATATTATACCCGTGTTGAACTTATGTACGCCATGTAAATACTCAGTTCTTATGTACAAATATTTATATAAAATTTATAAATATAATATGTACATTATTAGATCAAACACACAAAAAAGCATTATATTATGTAAACACATATATTACAAATCGTTGCTACATAGTAGAACATATTTAGATTGTTATTAATGTTTAAATATTAAAAACATTAATTAAATTTTTTATACTAACAAATGTATACAGTATACAGTGTGTTTTTATGTTAGATATCTTTATGCGGAATCTTTTATATAAATACAAAATTGTACTAATTTGTATTTTCAGATATTTTTCTTAAGGATAACATAGCTGTGCGAAATAAAAGCAGAAAAAAGTATTTCCAAAATCTTCCGTGTTTTGATAGAAAACGTATTCGTTGTATTGCTTGAAGCCACTGTAACAAACCAATTAATTGATGTAAATTAAATTTCTCTTTTGCTTTTCAATCCTCATTCCGTTTATAACAAAATCAGTTGATCACAGGCTATTAATAACGGTATGGATAATTAAACAGTAAATGATCGGCTTTGGCTAAAAGACGTTAAACGGCATCGCTCAATTGACTAACGTCGTAGCCGAGTTGTAGCGTGTCGGCCTCAAGAACTATAGGCCGTGAGTTCCATCCCCACCAGGGGCGATACTTTTTGTTCAGTGCTATATTAATTATGGTGTATTAAATCGGTTTTATTTCAACCACATAAATGTTTTCATTGTGCAGTAAATTTGTTTTAATTTTGCTAATTAACTTGTAAAAACATGTCTTATTCTATCCGAGCAAAGCTCGGTCACCAGGTACTGTGTACTTAACCGGGATCAACAGATAGACAGTATGAGCAGGCTAGTTTTTACTTAAAGTTGACAAACCCAAAACCTCATTCTGAGCAAACAGGAAATGCCTGTGAGCTCACAGTATAGAACACATTTAAAATTGGTTAGGGATCACAACCGGTCAAACGTTGAAAAGGGGGCAACAAGTTTAGCAATTATGTCTTAGGCCAGGGTTTCTCAAACTTTATCTACTCAAGGACTCCTGTAATAAATTATGTATGTAATGGGAACCTCCTACACCCATTTTGAGGTATGATTAAAAATAAATTTGATTGGGGTCCGCGAACTACACTTTGAGAAACTCTTTCCTACGTTAAGATGCTTAGTTAATCTTTTTATAAATCGCAGAGGTAACTACTTTTAACCTATATTTTTAGACTATATATTTTTGTTCTTCTCGCTGATCTAGTAGTTGAGCGTGGGAGTTGGTGCCCAAGGTCCCGGATTCAAAAACGGTTTTGGGCGATAGCCTAGGTAGTCCTGTGATAAGACGGTGGGACGGAAATAAATTTAAAAATATATAAAATGTGTTTACCGGACGGGTGTGGTTTATCCCGTGACGAAATCAGTAGACAATATTCATTACTAAAAAATCCTTGGAGAATAGTACATGCGTCAAAAACAATTTAAAAAGTTATAATATGTAATATTTTTTGCTCAAGCCGAGAACAAAAACTGTGTAGATGCAACATGTTTCATCCTCTGATTTCTTAAATATTACGTCTTGCAAGATTGAAAGAAGATCTCTGCAGCGGGCAACGGAGTAAGTTTAAACAAATGTTTCCAGGAAACGCATAGAAAGTCCATTAAAAGAGGGAAATATGGCGTAAAAATATTTCAATACTCTGTTAGCATTAACCAATAATTAAAGACAGGAAGGTACATAAAAGCTTTCATAATCATCGTACACACTCATTTATACTTGAATTCAAATACATCTCGTACCTACCTGGGTCACCATTAGAGTAAAAAGTATTAACCACGATGAAAACTTTAGTCTTGATAACCCAATGTCACAGCGTAAATGAACAAACTTTTAAACATTCGCTATTAGAGGGACCCATGAGTGTTATTTTATCGCTTTTCAGCAAATATCCACGAGAAAACATCAGTTAATAAAGCGCGAGATTATAAAACAAACTCAAACAAACTTGGCTTCCACATTTTGTTTAGCCCTGTTAAAATTGAAAAACTTTGATAATGTTACCGCAAAAGCTCAGGACCCGATACACATGTAAGCTATTTCCTGTTCGTTTCAAAAAGGACTATTTAGAATATCTTAACACTTTAATTCACTTAGACCTACAATTTTCCAGGCAAATAATAATTTATATTTGTTATGGAATCCTTATTCCTAAAAGTGATTTTAAATATATTATTTGGTGTTGTCCAATCTATTGATAATGGCAACAAGGTACGATTACTGTATGAGAATACCATCATTTCATTTCATCTTCATTTCATGATTTTCGTTTTTTTAAACATTTATAACCTACCTACGTACGAAAAAAAACACAAAATACAACAAACAAAAATGCACACAATATTGTACCTGTTGAAAAGAAATGTGCATTATATTTTATCAAATGCGTTAGTGTTTCCCTATGAACCGAAAGTTAAAATTCATTAACATTTTTTAATCTTATTCATCAAAATAGCTGAACATAGAAAATACATCAAACTTAAAAAAGGGCAGAAAATATCTCTTATCAAAAAATTCTTTCAAAAACTTTAACTTCTTTTAAATTATTGAACGTGAGGACATCGTCTTCAGACATTTTTAAACGTATTCGTTTTTAAATCTTCCTAAATTTATTAACCTACAATAAACTGACATTTTGTGTTTCATCAATATAATGAATAACAGATGAAAGGGAATTATTTTAACATTTAAAATATTTCAATTTGAAAATAATTCAAAGATTTCTCTATTTCCATTGCATAAGTATTGTTGTGTCAACTTCTAACATAGATGTTTACTCACTATTTTAATTTTACAGATAAATTAAAATTAATAAAGTAAAAACATAGTTTCACAGCAGCAAACCTGCATACTCTTCCTAATGTTAATCTTATGGAGAATATGAAAACTATTAATCATTTGGAATAGTACGCAGGTCTGCTGCGACGGTGTTATTTCACTACCACCGTCTTAGCCGCCTTTGTGTCCAAACGTACTACTATAATAACCACTAAATTTAAACGAACGAATCGTTCTGCCATAAAATTATACGCTTGTCAAACAATAGGAAGGACACAAAACAAAGAAGTTGAGGGAAAATGTTTACAGACTTTAGCGACAGTGGAGACTGGGTTGGCAACACTGAGTCCGTCGCAAATTAACAGTTCGCAGTTGGCAGCAGTGTTCCAACAGCTGAGACGAGTAAATCATACACCTGACCGTCGTCTGTGTTCAGGACTGTCAGACATTGGGCTGTGTTAAAATAGCTTCAAACTATGTCTGTTGGGGGATTAATCAGATCGCTTTATAAATAGACTCCTCTCGGCTATGAATGAACAGTTTTTAGCATTCGTTGTCGCTGAGACATTTTCTAAATTAATTTTATAATAGGTTTACGTGGAATCCCCAAATTGTAGTTTTTAAGTTTGAGACAAATATATTGTTTTCGTTATACTTTGCGAAACCGACCGTTTTTAATGCTTGGTCAGCCGAAAGTAACACTTTCCGAACTCAGGAGGGAAAGGAGTAAACAATCAGCCGATTTTTTCAGATGCAAAAATATGTAATTATCTCTTTCGTCTTTGGTTTAAACAATAGTAAGCAAATTAAGAATTATGTTTGCGGGAAACGTCTAATACCAATGGGGCAGAAGTTTTTCAAACAACATTTTCATCCCCCCCATTCCAAACCTTGTCACACACAAGTAACTTAAAAATTTAAATAGACGACATACCCTTTGTGATACATAAAAAAGGAACATACAAAAATTTGGTTAGATATAAATTAAAATCGCTTCATACATGTCCGAGATATTGAATGTTAAGTATGTTTCTAATCCATTAATTCTTATTATTTAATTTAAAAACTAAACCAATATATATATTGTGACCGAAAACATGTTATTGTTAAAAGGGGAATTATTTACGTAAATTTTAATGTAATTGTTTTTAATATCCTCTCCAAACCATTACATTTAAAGTGAATTAAATACAAAATCCCTGAAGTTGAAATCTGATGATAAATATTTCAAAGAAACTTTACACAGTTTTTTTGACATATACATTTTTGCCTCAATGTATTGATTATTCCACCATTCAAAAGCTGTAGGAGTAGTTTAAAATGTCTTCGAACTATCAAATTTTTCAGTCAACCCTGACCAGTAGTTAAAAAAATGTACGTACATACTCAGTAACGTTATTACAGTAACAGTTCACTTATTGCTATGTGTTAAATATTTTTTAGTAACGTCGTTGTTTATACGTTACAAAAGTGTAACGAAATAATTTGTATCTATAGTTCTCAGGACCAAAATTTATCAGCCACTGCAATCGTTTTTGACAAGCAGCATCGAAGAAATTTGTCTCGTCAGTACACTGATTTACTAGAACATAAATTTCGTAAAACTGGTACATAAAATCAATGGAGAATATTAAGCGGAGTGAGTACGATCCTTCATGAGCTAACTAAAATAATTGAGGGTTCACTTCAAAAGCCAATAACATCTCTTCACCAAGTTTAAACCACTACTGGATTATATTAGTTCTGTACACAAAGAAATTGAAAAATTACATAAACACCAACCACCCCAACAAACCTAAGAATTTATATAAATTGTACGAAGACAAAATGATATAAATCTCCGTCAAAGCGAATTTCCATATCTTTAAAATACTTCCCTGAAATGTAAGTAATACATGAGATTTTAATGCCAATCTTGGTACTACGACTAAGTTAAGACGTTACCATAATTAATTTTCTTTTTAAAATACCTTTAAGATGATTTATCACTCAGTACTTACATTTAAAAAAAATGAGTTGAGGACGGTTTTACACATTAAAAAACCGTGTTTCCATTACTTTGCTCGTATAATCTGTTTTGTTAACCTAACAGTTATGAAAGAGTATTTATACTTTTAACTAATCATTTATACATCAGGTACCGTTTGTTAGTAAGTTGATAAATGGCTGAAATGGAAACCTGTCCAGGTATTTTAAGCCAAATATAAATGAGAAATGAGTGTAAGATGATTGTGGCGCGATCTTGTAGTATTGTTACTGACTAAGGCTGATATGTTCATTAGACATAACTATTAATAACCCAATAGTATATCTAAGGGACCTACAGTTTAACAAGGCGTCCGAAGTACTGCCTCTGAATTACGAACTGGTCTAACAATGATAATGGTATTTGCGAATGGACTTAATATTCAATAGTACGGACGTAATCCACACCACAGAATATCCTACCTATCCACCGGCCATATTCAGTTTGGGATGAGGTAGAGATTGAAATTACTAAATTGTTTACTTTTTAGCTAATGGTGGTTTTAGAAACCCCAATTTTGGGGTACCAAGCCCCCCTTCTGATAGAGCGTTACCTACCTTCTAGTTAAGTTACTTGTCTATCTTACTTAACTAACTCCACATATATCCTCAAAAATTCACCTATCAAATTACATTTTACCATATTTTTCTGAAATTATCGTGATTGGAACGATTGGTTTTTTTGAGAACACCAAACAAAACGGATCTCGTCCCCGGGACTTAAGACTTACCATGAGAACTTCGGAAATAACTATTCCCAATCTGAATATATTTGGAAAATTGGGAGTCTTGATGAAAGGAGAGTTAGGCGCTTGTACAAAGCTCATTTCATCAAGACTCCTATAAAATCGTACAAATTTAAGAATATTTAAGAAAATTATTCAACCTGTATTTTTATATGGTAGAGAGACGCCCACGTCTCTATGGATTCTATCCAAAAATGGAAAGATCAAGGAGAAAGGGGGATTAGAAAAAAGATAGAGTTACGAGCCTCAAACCAGATCCTGAAGTAGTAGCAGTGATAAAAGCGAAAAAGACTAGGTTGGCTGGGACATGTACTGGGAAAGTACAAGACTGAAGAAGGTATGCACGACTTTAACAGTTAGAAAACGTCCTCTAGGGAGACCCAAAATAAGATGGTATGACCAAGTAAGGAACGATGTGAGTCATTGTGGAGGGACAATGGAGATAACAGCAGAGAGAAGCGTGGAAGAGGCTGATCTACGAGGCGAAAAATCGACTGTGATTTGTAGTGCCCCAGAAGTAAGTTAGTAATCTGAAATTGACTACATACTTTTACTCTCTCTTACACCTGAGGCCATTGGAAACCTTGTTGAGTTTTGGCCTCGCCAAACATATGCCTTCACTCTCTTGGATGCTCTTCACAGACTTGGAACTGACAAACAGTTTCAAGTCTGCTTCCATTCTTCTTAGGTTCTTCATCACCTCGTCCACCTATCACATTCTTGGCCTTCCTAACGGTCTCCTCCTGCCCTCTGGTGTACCTCTTAGCACCATCTTCACCGTCTCCCTCTCACATCTACTGTTAATATGGCCCAGCCATCTTAACCTCCAATTCTTAACATATTTCCCTCAGGGAAGTAAATACAATCGGTTTTTCAAATTCTTTTCTTTTACTGTTATCAAACGTCATAAGGTTCTTTTGGGATTTTTTGGTAAAAGGCCAAGTTCTGACCCATACAGCAGTACAGATTGCACTAGTTTTATACGTTCATAGTGTTTTATAGCAGTTTGCTTTTAAATAGCACCAGTGTGAACTTTCTGCTGCTGTTAGTCTCCTCTGAATTTCTACCTCTTCTCTATTATCTGAAATTTAGTACATTTATATTTTATTAATTTAAGAACAAAAATTGTCAAAGAATGTGTTTTAAAGGAGAGGCGGCAGAGCGTGATATAATAAATACCAGACGAGTGTGGGATGACTGTAGTCCGAGATGGTGGCTAAATATATCGCGAGCGTCCAACATTGTTCTTATTCTCCGAGGCGCCCCGAGACCCTGGCGCGCGACACCGAGGGCCGAGGGCCGCGACGGGAGGTGCCAAGGGACGAGTGCCACAATAATAATAGTAATATCCATGGACAAAACATAGAAAACAGTACGTTGTTTACTGTGGTTTCAGTTAAATGAAGAACTACAAGTATTATTTAAACACCATGCAAATGAATACAGGGTTCAAAAAAAGAATGGTGCAAAAGTAAACGGTTGGTACGTCTGATTGTGTGATTTAAAACAGGTGATTGCTACATCAATGAGATGACGTGTTTGTGAGTTTGTTTTGACAAGGATGTTGCTTGGTTGAGTGCTATGAATCCTGCAACGAATAGCGACTACAAAACAAGAAAAAAGATTTGCAAATAAATGAACCTTACTTTTGCACCATTCTTTTTGGAAAACCCTGTGTACCCATAAGAAAAATAGAGTTCACCAGTGCATCATTTTATATCCATGTTAGCGGAAAAAATAAAATCTTCAATTCGTAAACAAATAAATAAAAATAAATTATCAGCTTAGTTATTTAGCATCAGATAAAATCCTAATTAGGTAAATTAGAAAATTTGGAACGTTATTAAAATTAGTTATACTTTAAGACAACATTTTAATATAGAATAGTTTTGAAACAGGTTATAATCAATAATCAATGTACAAACAAAACTAATTTGGTTTTTTAGACAATTTGTAATTTATTTTTTATAAAAGCAGTTATAGTTAAGAGGTTCTGTAAAACTTGAAAATATACGACGGGCATTTCTCAAACCTGGGGGTTTTGAGCTAATTATTTTATTTTCACAGTGCATGGGTTGGTTTAAAGTTAAGAAAAACCTTCACAATAAAACGTAGAATAACGAAAAAAGTTTTATAGCTGAGAATGCTCTCGTTTTCACGAAGATGAAATTTTAATTTTAACAATAGTCGTTACGACAGTCTGTTTTAGTTGAGCATTTCTCTGCATAAATCAATTGAAGATGTCTATTGAGCATCTGAAAATTAAAATATAAACCAATACATAATTCTTCATAACAAATTAAACATAAGTACCGTATATGAAAATATTAACAGTTTTTATTAACTTAAAAAATAAAATATATAATTTTTTAACGGAAAACACTCTCAAAATGTCTCCCTCAAAGTGATCCCACGAAATGACGAAGCTTGTAAATCTGGGTTATCATTCAGAAACTTTATTAACGGATTATTTCACTATGACAGTTACGCCGCCAGTGTCCTCAAATAATTCAAAAATGTTTTTCTGTTTCCATGTCTGATTTTGAGACTTTTTCCGGCACAAGCCTCGCCATATTGCTATTTTTTTCCATTCTTGGAAATTCAATGTTGCTCTTTCTGGTGAACACCCTCTAGAGATTGTACCCGAACAGACAGTTATATTATTTCTTCTTCATTTCTATTACTAAACTATATCGCTTCACGCCTAGAGATATGCCGGATTGTAACGGTTTTTCCTTTATACTTTCTCTATCGTAGAAAAAGTTTTTACTAGATACAATTCTTGTGTGCGCTCTTCTGGAGTCACAACAGTCGTTTTCATTAACTATTTATAAGTCACGGTTATAGTTCCTTGACTCTTTAACTTATTTGCCTAATTTTATTCCCAATCAGACACCAGCTCCACTATGCTGTCTGTGGCTAAGGCACCATAAACCTCTGGTCCATTCCTTCACGCATTTTCCATATAATATTTCACTTTAAAGATTCTAAGATCCAGAAAACATTATCTTCTCAGTTGGGTCTAAAGCTCAAGAGTAGTACGTACAAGTTTCAAAAATTCGTTTACCCTAATTTTTGTAATGAAATACACTTTATGTTTGTTTTATTTCTACTTGTTGCCGCCACCCTTCCAAACAAGTATCCAGAAGAATGATTCAATTTGGGTAATTTTTAGTGAGCAAACGTTTGGACACTGGATCACGTTCTCTTGGCAACTATTTCTTGGCTGCGACCGACGCGCCCGAGTCCAGAACTAAACAATGAGACTTGTTTACGTAGGGAAAACGTAATTATATAATTATATATATTTAGCAACCACTGTGTTCGAACAGGACAAACATTTTCGGTTACGCTGACAAATATTAAAACCAATTTAGATACATTACGTTAAACAAAGTGATTGCAATTTAAATTTCTCTAAACGTGAAATTTCTTTATTGTACTTAAGTGATGTTCTTTCCTAAATGTTTGTTGTTTTGGCTAATCAGTCCATTAATTTGACATCTCAAATATTATAACCTGTCCAGCTGTTAAAGAATTGAACAGTAAAGAATAATTAAAGGATTCACGTCCTAAGTGCAATATATTATCTGTTTGAAAATACTTTTCTTAACGAAACCAGAGTTTACAGATTTTACAGAACAATCAGTTTTCTCTCTTAAGCTTTGCACGACTTGGTTGAAAAAAGCGATGTCAAAGACGGACGATTGGAATGTTTTCTGCTTTGAAACAACAAATAATAAATTCATCTCTAAAGTCGTCAATATCTTTATTTAGACTAACAGTACCTTCAGGTTGCTTAAATTATTATTATAGTTATAACTAACATATTATAACTACCATCCACAAGGGCCGCAGACGCGCAATATACAGCCTCTCTCGGTCAAGTCAAACCAAACCTTGCAGTGGTGTGAGGTGTGGTGGCTTCTCATTGACTGGGCTCTGGTGAACACATTCGAAGACTGATTGCCCCCTCAGTGGAGCTAAACGAAAGATAGTGTCGTGCCAGTTATCTTGCCCACCTGGTCTGGGGTGAGTACCTGCCACACGTAAGGGGTGAGATTATTTCGGTTTCTATAATGTATTCGTTTAGTCCCTCATACTGAGTACATGACGGAGGTGCACCGTCTAAGTTGCTGTCAGGGACGATTGGGGGCGCCCGCAGCATCCCAATACAAGAGCGAAAGCAGGTGTCAAGGTCGTCCTTTGTAATGCTGATGCCAGCGATTGGCCTACCTAGGTTGGGGTGAGTACGATTTGTTTCAAACAAAGTGCTCAACTGAAACTGTCACGATAAACTGCTTAAAAGACTAAACTGTAAATTTAAAAAAATTAAGGTGATTTTACAATAAAAATCTTATAACATGGGTAAAAAAATAACACGCAAGTGGAATGAAAATACTCCAAAAATAGTTGTTTACACTAACCTAGGATTAAACTCCACAACACAATTGTCTCAAATTGTATTATGTCAGTGATAGCAGTAGGTCAAACTAGTAGTACTAACTTATAACACTACAAATGAAGTACCTCAGTATATGCTATAATACAGATATAACTTCTAAAGAGGATGTTTTTAGTTCCTCCAAACAGCTTTTCTTATAACCATATGACAGCACTTCTTTAACAAGTTCTTGTCTGTCGGATCGCCAGTACTTCCCCAGACCTAAGACATATCCATGCAAAAGGGAAGCGCGCTGGTCAAGGGGTAAAGCGCGGGGCTTTGGTGTCCAAGGTCCCGAGTTCAAATCCCGCCAATCATCAATGGCTTTTCACTATGTGATAATGCCGCAACCCACACAGGGGTGTGCAAAAAGCCGCTACGGCTTAAGTGCCTTGGGAGTAATCCGCCCCTTCCAATAAGAATAAATAATAAAATCATGCCAAAAACAAAATGTATAACTTTTTTTAAACCTTAAAAAGACCAATAACAGTCTTCAGTCTAATAATTTGGTCACCACCGCATATTTGATTTTTCATGCTTTTTAAATTAAAATTCTTTATTTTCACATAAGATTTGTTAACAAAAAATGTTACAAATTAGGTGAATCGTCATTATACTATCTTAATATCTATATATATTTACAATACAAAATATTGAATAAAAAGAATGTTTGCAAACATGTCGAAGACAGCTTGAGATAAAATGAACATGAATAATATAATAGAGAAAATTAAATAATTATACAGATAAAAACCCATCAATGGAATAAAATGCCTTCTCAATAAGCCATGATCTTAAAACACGTTTACAGGAGGGCAAATAATGAATCTCCCTTATTTCCACTGGCAACCTGTTAAAGAACCTTGCTCCTTGGTTCCCTGCTTGAACCTTTAAGAGTGGTCCTTTCTAAAAAGCTGAAATTCTATGAAGAGGAAAACTCAGCATTGATCCTTGCCTGGTATTGAATCTATGAAAGTCACAATCAAAACGTCCTGGATGAACCCGTCCTTTCAATGTTCCCATGAAACAACTCAGCCAAAGGTTGAAGAATTTGTTTTTACCCAGAACAATTTTAGCTACGTACACAATTTGAGTCTCTTCCATAAGTTGTTGTGAAATCTAGAAAGGATTACTGGATTAGATGCAACCTACTCACGATCATTCAAAGTTAAATGTAAATTCCTATGTAGTTTTAGCATGTTAGTTATTTCATGTTGAAAGGAATTTTATGATATTGCTAGTTTAAGTAACACGTGTATAATGGTAGTGGTCTGGCTGAGTGTTCCTAGAGTGCCAAATGCAGGCGGTAACTTTGTCGCGAGGTTGTTTTAAGTCATTTGGTAAATCTTAACTATGTAATCCAGCTACTTAAGTATCGCGGTTTGTGAATATCATGTCCACACTACTGTTTTGTTTTGTGTCTTTCTACGCTTCACGGAATTTTTCTACGATTAGGAGGGAAACGATCCAAAATCTGGTCTTGTTGGTAACTAACGGCGAATTTTTTTTTAGGAATAATCATTAATAATAACCCCCAAAACATTTTACGCAAAAAAAATTATTTGATTTTATAGTTCTCATCGTAGTTTCCTTTTGGTAATTAAGTTTCCAAAAATTACATTACGCCATGATATTATACTATAGCATTTCGAACCACAACTCCCATTTAATGCAATAAACGGTACCAGTGGACTGACATATACTTTCTCCCATAAGTAAATTACACAAACCACAACCTTCTTTAAAATTTATTTATTCAAAAATAATCATCCATTTTCTTAAACTAAAAAAAGAGAAAACAGGTTAAATGAATTGTGAGAAATGTTTTGTTACCCCCCACACACACAGGTAATACCAAACCTTTTGAATGGGTTTTGTTAAGTGGTGTGACTTTACACTGCACACGAAGTTTCATGGAAAACAGTTGAGAAATAAGGGATAAATTATTTTTTTATATTCTCCATTAAAAGTACATTGGGCGCTCTCAACGTGCTGCGTTTACCATGGATATTAATAGAAAGGAACAACAAAAAGCTGTAAAATTTTAATACGTAATAAGTTTTTTAATTTGTATTATTGATTTAAAGCCTATGTCAAAACGATGTGAAATTAATGTGGGACCTTAACGTATAAGAATGTTAATAATAATACGAATTTTTTAAATTATCTGGTCGTAAATTAATGCTAAATAAATAAGCTGAGAATTAGAATATTATTAGAATTTAGATATGGATATATCTTAGCTCTTAGAGTAGTTGGCAATTTGTGAGTCTTAAATTTGAAACAGTGAGGTCATATGGTTATAAGTACAGCTGTTTAGATGAACTGAAAAAAATCTAGTTAGACATATCCATGATCTAACTTATATTTTGTCATGAAAATACGGATCTTTCCTCTTAACATTAAATTGTGCACCCACAAAAAGGAGCTTACTGATAGTTTTTTTAAAAGCAGTAATAGCACCATCGACAACTATATTTTGTTGCAATACTATCGGTTTATCGATATCAGCTTAATCTTGATATCGTAGTATCGATAGTCAGTAAGGGATTTGATCTTCAGAACATGGAGAATCGCGCAAGGAGGCTCATCACATAAACAACCGGTGTCTCCACCTGGCGGGGTGTAGCGCAGTGAGCCAGGAACGTGTGGCGAACAACCAACGGCGTTGCATTTCTTATTCATCCAAACCATCTCACCACCTACGTCTCAAGGAGGGATACTTTTAATGCTTACACTCACCGAGAGAGGATGAGGGCAAGAACATATACGGCATGCCTGCGCTCGGTCTGGGAGCGGATTTTGGCGAGCCAAAAAGCCGGAGCGATCACTATCTCGCCCAAGAGCCGAGCGCGATACACTCTCATCTTCACTCGGGTTCAGTCGCTTCTCCACGCTGATTATATAGTCAATCAATCAAATCGATCAAAATATCTCATATTTCGCAAAATTAAAAAAGAAAAACATCGTATAACCTAACTTAACACCTATATAAATATAGCGAAAAAAATTCTCGCAAGGGAACTACTCCCGTGCGCGAGAATGAGTCTATAGCTTCATTATAACATGGTTTAATGAACTTTTACTGATCGATATAAAAGTCAATATCAATCAAATTGAGTTAGTGGAATAATATCATAAAAGTTCGAAAAATATAAAACACAGAATATCCTGCCCATGATTCACACAAACATGTAACTACATGCTAGTCCTATAGTAATTTAAATCGATCAGTCGAATAAAAGGTGTCTATAAACTCGCATGGAAGACAGCGAACTAGACACGGTCCATCACGGCGTGGCCCCTCGATGAGAGTGTACTTTGTAACCTCGCTGTACAATCTCAAAGGCTCTCGTCGAGAAAATTCTCGCCGGACGTCCGGTGAGAGAGTTAGCATAAGAGAAAAGTCTACCTATCCAGGTAGGAATTTTAAACACAGTATGAGTGAGAAATGAGTACATTATTGTGGCCCGATCTTGTTGTATTTTTACTCACCAAGGCATGTTTCTTAGTCCATCAGTTAGTGACATTTTAAAAGACCTACAGTGTAATTAGGATTTGTACCACAAATTTTCCTCTGAATGACGAACTGGTCTAATTATGAGGATTTCAAATCAGCAAATAACGCATCTATTAGCATTAGCTTATAAGACATGAAATCAGGAAATACCCTGTCCTCTAAGTAGCTGGATAACAGGATCACGCCACAATTAGGTAACTTTCATTTCTCCTTCATACCTGGCTTTAAAGACCTACCTGGATAGGTCACCATTTCAATAATGGAACACTCGGATGAACTTAATATGGGTGATTGCTGTATAAAAGTGAAACTGCAAAAAATGTTAGAGATTGCTTGCAACACATTATGCCTCAAAATGGGTCGGACCCTTCCACCTTCGTAGCACGTACTCAGCTCGTGACAGGCCTACCAACACTCGACTGTGGAAACAATCACAGTTAAGCCATTATGTAATGGGTTCAATCTCCAACAGATAGTCTGGAGATGCGACTGAACTGAACTTTTAGAAATTGGTATGGAAAATGAAAATGTATTGTCTGTGTACTTGTGGCCGGCCATGTGTTTCTGAATTCCGGGTTCGTATACATATGTTTTCCCACACAGGTTTTTCTTAACCTCTGGACATTATTGCTCATAATATGTTCAAAATATGTTTATTAGTAATAAGGTAAAATGTCACAGTTTTAGTTAAATTTCATTTGTCAAGTGTGCTGTTTTGTTGTGACGTATAATATGAACAATGTTTTACGTTACATTTTTAAGTTCAGTTCAAAATAAACGTTTCCCAACTGTGCGGATTGTGTGTGTTTGACGATACTGTGATATCTTATTAACGATTTAAATTATAAATTATTTGATCCATTCGTGTTTAATGCACGTTAATGGAATGGTAAACTAGTTTACGACATAACCTCCAATGGTGAAAAAATGAAACGTGCAATTCCAAATTTTAAAAATTAATTACGAACGTTTTCAATACTTAAGTTCTACATTAAAATCAAGTAAACACTAGATTATAAGGTTATAATACCTGCTGTCTTCAATCCAATGTTATTTTTAACACTACTAGTTTCGGGAACAATGTTCTCATTGTAACCTTCAAATCTAGTCATTACTCAATCCGAAAGGCAAAATGTTTAAAGTAAACACTGTTTTACAAAACACTATACATAACTTGATGGATATATTGCTTTTACGAGTATTTATAAACTCTAAACTCAGTCTACACGTTCAACTCAGTCATAAACGAAGTACAAAACAAACATTACAAAAACAACGCACAGGCGTGCTTAGAATCCTGGAAATGGATTCGTAGAATTGTTTATGAACTAACAAATATGAGTTTAATAATAGAATGTTTCACTACTAGTGACTTTAATTCACTTAAAGAGGTAAAACCATAAAATATTAGATCTGTAACATCTGACAACACTCTCGTTCAATGTCATTTTAAATTATGCACCTAAGTACATCGAGGGTAGCCGGGCTTTAATATAGACTACCTACAAGGTAACAAGTGAAATTTAAGTGTACATTTTTTTATAAACAATATTATATTCTCTATCCTTTGTTATTATAAGGAAAAATACAAAAGATAAAGTAATTTTTAACTGTCCAGATATGCAAATTAACTGAATTGAATCTTGTTAAAATCACATATGTTTCTGAAAACACAAAAAATATATTCGTCACGTAAATTTTACAGTTTTGTAAACATGTACGAGAGAGTGAAATAAGTGTAAAATTTGATTCTTCAAAAACTGAAACCAGTTATATGCGATTACGTTACGTCTCCATTTTGTTTTTTTTATTTGTGGAGTGAAATAAAGGTGCAATGTAAAGTCAAAAACTTCAAACTGTCCGTTATGGAAACACAAAAACTGACACTGACGTCTGACACAAAATGTAAACCATCTTGATTACAGTTCGACAAAATTTAAATAAAATTGTTAACCTACTGTTCAAATTTTTATTTAGTTATTTTGTTGGTTGTCATGTTAGGGTTTTTTGTTATTATGCCTTAGTTAATTTATATAATTAATGGCGGGAGAAAAAATTATTTGAAAATAAAACACTATTCTATTCTACTTTCAAAGTAGGTTCTATGATATTCTAAACGTACTGGTTGTAGAGAAAAACAAGTGGAAAGTCAAATCGGATTGGTTAATCATATGTGTGACTTGACAATCTCCAACACTTCTCTAAAACGTAAACTAATTGTTAGAGAAGTGTTACGTGAAAAAAATCATCACTATGACTTAAATACTGTTATGCAATGGCGACCTACCCAGGTTAGTATTTTAAACAAAATATGAGTGAGAAAAGATAATTTTTTGGGCGAGCTTTTAGTCTTGTTACTGTCTATGGCAGACACGTTTCTTAGACAGGGCTGTTAATTAATAACTCAACAGCCAATGGCATTTAAGGGACTTAAATCTTAACGTAGGATCCGAACTACGATTTTGTCTCTGAATTACGAACTGTTATCACATCCACAATTCGTGACATAGCCTGAAATAAGTGTAAGGAATCGAAATAGATATGTGTCGATCTACTTGTAGACTATAAAGAAGTGAGAACACAATAAAACGTTAGGCAATAAGAGGTTTTATAACTCATAAAACAATGTAATCATGGAAATTTAAATGTGGGCAAGGCGAGTACAAGTGACTAGGTCGTAGCGGACTATTTCTGCCGAACAACACAAGTATAACCGCTTTCTGTAGGTGGAAGGTGGGGAGACGCTCCCTCCCCACATCGCTCTTAACACAATACCCAATACGGTCTAGCATCCCCATTGGTCCCCGCTCGCCTAACACCTTGCGATATAGGCTGCTAACTCTTGCTCTCGCACTCTGCTACCCGCAACGCCCTCGCTCGCCTTCTTTATTATTAACTCCTCCTTCGCATTCTGCTCGCTCTCCCCACAACAATCGCACGGAAAATAGCTAGATTCCGCGGGTAAAATTAGAGCCTACACGGAATCTTGGGTGGGTGAGTGTTGGGCCAGTTCGCCGCGTTCGTACATCGCTCCACCATGGTTGCCACGGTCAGTATCACAGTATCACACCCACATGTGTGCACACAGTCAACTGTACATACTTTCTCTCTGTAAAAGTAAATTAAATATCCAAATTATTCCAAACAATTTTACTTCAGTATAAATGTTTTGGGACTTATCCTCCTCCCCTACTCACAGGTGAAAACAAACCTTTTTGAGTGTTACGTCATTTGCAAATTTTTATGAAAAACGGTTGAGAAAAATACTACACGATCTTCGACTATGCACTGTTTTTACCGTGGAGTGTTAACTCAACTTTTCCCTGGAACCATTAGTCGTACACTAATCATTAGAAATACTGATTTATTCAGTTTTTGAGCCATTTATAAAGTGATATAACATTCTAAATTAAATTAATAAAACTTAATAAATTTTAAATTTTTTTTCAGAAACGTTAAACAATTTTAAAAGATCATTAATTTTAAACTATGAAATTTTAATAAATAACGTAAAAATATTTTCAAAACTTACTTTTCATGAATCTTAGGGGTTCGCCTCCACGCCCGTACCAAATTATAGCTAATCGGATCAATTATTGGCTGTGGTTATTTACAAATCCATACACACACAAATAGGTATCACTTCAAAAACTTTTTTGGATTCAGGAGACCGCAAAATGGATAAACCACTGAAAACTCAAGTCCGAAAAGTTTACAAAAACAAAACTCTTCCATATAATTTTATATAGAATGAATGTTTTTGAAAAAAAAAATTAACTACGACTTATTACATTAAACCTTCGTGTATCTACAGTAAACACTTTTTTACGTAAACGAGGGGAGTCTTATTAAAGGTAAACTAAAAAAACAATTTTATTTAATTGTTGCATAAGATATTTATCAGAGATTGAAAAGAATGTTTTTCACCAAACTCATTTGCCATTTTCCGAGAGTACATTCAGCTTCACAGGATTCTGTTCCACATGTTTGTATTCATTATACATAAGAATACTGTTACAAATATTTTAATGTATCTAATTTATCCACGGTATCAATTAATTCACAATGAATGGCTAGTAACACAGGCCATAAATGTGTTTTTAAAAGAATTTTTTACTTTGATAGCTGATCTTCAAGGATATTGATGAGCTGAATTCAAATCTAGACTTTGCTTATTGTATCATACTATTCACACATTTTAAGGGTTAAGAATTTTATGCTTTATGATATGAGAAAATTGATAAAACGAATTGTTGCAACATAACGTAAGTTTTTTAGTTACAGTAAGCTACTTAAACAATGAATTATAGGGCCTATGTGTTAGTAGAAATTTCACTTGTCAGCTGAAATTGATTTGTATAGTATTTCTATTTTTTATTTGAAACTTTTATTTTTATGTAGCTTGTCCTACGATGCGTCGCTTACTGAATTTCTCGGTGAAGAGACCAACAACAGTACTTCATCGTGTTTGTGACCCAGTGGCCTTGGTAGCGCTTTCCATCATTTTATAAAGGCTTCTGTAACAGCAAATCAATTTTTTTTCTCTTTTTGAACCATTTTATTATACACATTGTCCTACGAAGAGGTTTAAACGTTTAATTTTATATTACATGTCTGTTCATGCAACAGACCTTTTAAACTTTACACAGTTTACAGAGTAGGTTCTAAAAATATTTCAGCTCCCTAACCTTCGTAGAAACAAAATGGCGGAAAATTGAAAAAGTATTAAGACTTTAAAACAATTAAAAAAGTTTTTTGTTTTATAAAATACTACTGATGTAAACAACCTCTTCGAGGGACAGTGTATATTTCTCACACATATAACCTCATGCTGCACCCAAGATTTATCTTGATCACCAAGTTTAGAAGGAAAGAATGATTAATAAATCTTTTCATTAAGTCTGTAATATTCCTTTAGTGTTTTTTTAACCAAAGACTCAACAAAATTATAACAGAAACTATCATCAGAGTTGTTACATTCAGTATCAGACATTGTACTTAAGCACATGTACAGGAAACGGGAACTTAAACTTAGTTTGACAATAAACAAAATACCATCTGTTAAAATAAAAATGAAACTCTTTTTCTAGAAAATGTTTTTCAACAGTACTACATACGCCATCTACATTCGTTACACATCCTTTTCTAATTATTTAACTATTTAAAAACTGTTAAAATCCCCTAATTTAAGTAGTTTAACTCTAAAATGTGAAAAATGTCGGGTAAAACAGGTTTTAAATATCACATTTGAATTTCCTAACCTAGAAAACAAGATTAAGATATTTTTAGCCAAAATCTTTTTCCATCGTTGACCTGTGTAATTATTGATTCTGGGTAATAAGCTGGCCTTTACCGATAACAATTACATTACACTGAAAGGTCAATTCATATTCATTTAAATAAAAAACGCTATGTTGTGTTTATTCGTGCTTAAAACATAAACTAGGATAATAAAAGATAAACTACGTTGGTGTCTAAAAATTACAATAGATCGCGTTGGTGTCTCACTGTCTATTATTATTAAACCTGAAATCCATAACTAAAACTTATGAGATCTAGACCTCGTGTGTAATTTTCCAGAAATTTAATGAGATATTTAACACATAGGGAGCTAACTTTCAGTTTTTACATTAACTAAAACATATAATAAGAAGAAACTTATTCATTTTTGTTTTAGTCAATTTCCAGATGTATGTTTTTCGATCATAGGTTTAGTAAATTTTTCGTATCCCAACAAACCTCTTAAAATTTATGCATTTTTATGACAAAACACACTTTTCAACAGATTAGAAAAATTACTGTAGGCTCAGTTTTAATTATTTTTCTCAAATAAAAACTCTACTCAGTTTCAAAAGAATTTCAAATAGTAATTGAGGATTCTAATGAACCCGATGATCATGATTTGTAGTTGATTAAATGTAAATAATAAAAATAAAGTATGAACCATAACATTCAAAAATAAAGCTGAGGTCATTGAAAATCGTTATACTATAAACAAATGTGGTTTAAAGGTGTTATTTAAAAGATATATAATTCATCTTACTACCAACTCCTCTTAATATATAATGCATATACTATGAATATGGAAATACCTATAGCGTAGAAGTGACCAACCTATTTACTTTCCATGCTATTAAAAAAATAACAAACCTAGCAATAAATAAATAATAATAATCCTGTGACTTTCACAACCCGATGAAGGGATTTCGCCTGCAAGCGACGGATTTTTTGTAAGTTTTAGTATGATGAACGACATGTGGTACATAATATACATAAACAATAAAATCATAAGAATTAAAGAAAATATGAGAATTCGATTGGTAAAGGCAATAATAACAAGTAACTAGTATTCACAATTAAAATATGTTTCTGTTTAAAACTGTCACAAAAACACGAATACTAGCTAAAGCTATTGATACTGTACGTTAGAAGACAGGCAAGTGAAAATAGAAAGAGTGTAAGAGAAACCTTGGGAAAATTAAGATAGCCGTCTTGGGAGAAAACTTTTTAAATAAACTTTCAATAAGGAACAAATCCTAAACTTTCCCTATTTCTATCCAGTATCGAAAACAGTTTAGTGAACTTGGACTCAACTTGCTGCTGTTTCATTGAAAATCCAATTGCTACCACCTATTAAAAGAATTAAAAAACATAAGTTACTTTCTGTGGTACCATGATACATTCTATAGAAAACTAAGAATACACATAAAACATTTGAAACACATGAAACATATTTGCTTTTATCAGTCAGTTTAAAATACAGGATGTCCCACGAAGAGGTACCTATTTTTGAGTTGGTGTGACGGACACGTGGGTCATGCCACAGACCCGAAATCCCACAGTCGTGACCAACACATATGTAAGGGTGTCGCCTGAGTCTCAATTATTAATTCTGACAGATCCAACCAAAATGGCGGAAAAACAAAAAAAAAACAAAATCAGCAATCGTATTTTAAGGGCAAACCTATTTTTATTTAGAATAGGAACGGCTACAGCTGTTTAGACTATTTAGTTTGAATAATGTTCATGGATCAAATTAATTTAATTTGTTTACTTAAATCAAATAAAACAAATTTAACGAAAATGTACTATTTCTTCAATATTCCACCTTTTCTTGTCCTAATATGTGTCAGAATTAACTGATATTCGGAGATATTTCTTTTACACATGTGTATGTTAGGGTTGTTGAGTGAAGGTCCGTAGTGCAAACTACACGTCCATCACACCAACTCAAAAATAGGGACCTCTTCGTGGGGCATCCGGTATATAAAACCTCCAAAATATTTTAAGAAATGAAAATGTGTTTCATAATTTTGGGTACTCTAGTGTGTTTAAAGCCACAAAAACCTTTTTTGGTATGACTATTATTTTAGTCGATTATAAAATGAATACAAAACTAGTATTGATTCATTATAACACCAAAACTAAAAACAAATATTTTTCTTTAAACATCAAAGATTTTATTTTGTATTTAAATTATATTGAGTTCGAAAATCAATTCGTAACATCGATAAAGATAATAAAAAATACAGCATATTCGTATATAACGTCATGTGAGCTGACAGGATTGTAAAAATGTTTATGTTTATACTGTACTAGCCAAAGTACCCGTTTTTCGCACGGGTTAAAAAGGCTGAAAGGTGTAGCCTCTACTAATACATTCAAGTTATTGTTAATTAATTCTTCATTGTTTACAAAATGACAAAACACGAGTGTCTACAACATTTCAAAGTAACATCTGTCAAATATTGGGAGAGGATAAGGATTAATGTAATAGAGACAGTCGTCGGAAAAAAAACTTAAAATCTACCATTCCACTATTTCAAATAATTCACTAATTTCGATCCAGCAGTTTATCTGAAAAATCAACTTTATTTCTTCTTCTTCCCGAACTGTCAAAATATAGTGCAAACGGATGTTGTCATTAAAAAATGTAAACATTGAAACCTAGGACGGCCACGGCAGCTCTTTCTTCTTCTTCTTCCCGAAATATCAAATTTTAGTGTTCACAGGTGTTGACATTTAAGTATTTTTATGTTTTCATTCTTTGAAAATGTAAACATTGAAATTTAGGACGTTCATGGGGCGTAGCCCGAGGGGATTTTAAGGGAACTAATATGCCTATGTGTTGCATGAGTTTAAGATCTACCTTTCTGTAAAATTTCAAACCGGTCGGTTCAGTATTTTTCGCATTTACTTGCCACAACAAACCCACAAACAAACATACATAAACCACCTCTTCTTTATAATATTATAGATGACATATTAACCGAGATTGGAGAAGAACCTAATTACAAACATTAATCAAACATCTTCAAAATTTATTCATTGTATGAAAAATCCATATACAAAAGTTTACCTTCCTGACTCGACTTTAAGAACAATGTGATTAATAAGATGATAAAAAACTTTATAAACCTTGTGTGTTCTACCCGATTATCTTTAACGTTTCCATTCTAATTTGATGTTTTATTGTTACAGGAAGATCTTGACAAGGAACAATTGAACGGTAAGAAATAAATATTTATATAAGCTCATTTATTGCAATAAGTTTATGTTTAATTTATATTTTTGGCACTCTGGGTTGAATAATGTATGTAGAGTTTCGCAAGGAAAATATTGGAATTAAGTACTAAAAAACCTTTGATTGTATTTCAATGATAAACTATAGTTTGCATAAACAGAATTTACAGAATTAAATTTAAATAACCAACTGAAAATTTTTAACTTACACAGTAACAGACTGATTTGTTAAAAAAAGGTACAAATACTCAACATGAAGAACTATTACTTGATAACGTTTCTGACTGAAACTGAATACTACGGCTGGTGCGTTATCGTCCAATAATAAAGACCCCATAACATAGTATACTGTATCTAAGATTATTAAGAAATGTTTTTTTTAAATAAAAAAAAACTCCTAAAAATGATCCTTTCTTGTGAGTGATAACTGACCAGATCAGCTGATTCGTTAGCTAGGATTATTAATTACCAGTATGTGGATCTTGTAGGATTGAACTAATTTACTATTTATTGCAATGACTGGTAAAAATTAGAGTACCACATTATAAATATAAAAAAGGGCATATGGGAGCAGTATCGAACTGGTATAGAAACCAGACTGGGACGATGGCGTGTCCTGAAATCCAGCTACTTGGTCAAGAAATGTGGATAGTTGTGAACGATGGGTGTAGTATTCTCATATGAGGATTAACGTCTCCACTATTGAATACTACATTACCATCCACATACTAATACCAGTTCATAATTAAGAGGCAATAGTTCGGACTCCATGTTAACTTGAAGGTCCCTTGGATTATGCCAATGACTGTTGGGCTATAACTTAACAGTTCTGACTAAGGAACATGTCAGCCTTAGTAACAAAACTACAAGATAGCACCACATTCATACTTGGCTTAAATACCTGGACTGGTTTTCATTTCAGTAACTAACCATAAAAAAATTAGGGTGCGCCAAATTATCCGTTTATAAAACTTGATACCAGACAGTGTACTATAGATGTACTGAACACTTGCTCTCGACGTGAGAGTCTCATTGCAGTTGTTAGGAATACTTCAAGGTGTTCACTAATTGGCTAATAGCTGTCAAGTAAGACGCATTGCGGCCTTTTAGCACACTCTCTGCTCCCAAATCACTTTGGCAAATCATATTACAGAATTCACAATACTATGAAGTACCGTTTTAGTTTAATTTATCTTAACACCTTATTTACATCAACCTTGACTGTTAATATTTACCTTAACATATTGAAAAACATAATGCATGAATTATTGTGTCTGTCCAAGTAACGGTAAAAAATATATTAAATATAGTATCAGCCGAAATAAACAGTACCGATTACGGTCTTAGTAATGTAACATAAATTCTAATAACACATATAAATAAGTCAAAGGAAGGAAGGAAAATCTGTTTAAGTTGGGTAATTACATGCACAAGAAGAAATAAAACGCAATGCAGTATTGGACAAACATGGCCCTCCCACACGTGCAGTCAAAGTTGTCTTAACAGGTGGTAGCATTACTAACTAATGCTATCAAAAATGCTATGCAAAAGCTAACGCTCAAATTACGAGAAAGAAGAAATGAACAAGAAGCTGTTTCGTAAATCGAATTTTGACTCAGCTGATCGAGAAGGCAACTGCTATGAATGTCAGTTAACTATGCAATAAACAAAGTAAGGAAAGGTGTTAACAGATTTGTGGAAAAATGTCGTTTAGATTAACTGAAAACGTTCCCTTATACGTATCCATGATCCTACAGGGAATGTAATACAATAATTTTTTCAAAGTCCTTTTCGTCAATAGACTGTGCCCGAACCTGAGTTCAGGACGTTTTTCGGTCAAGAAAGGTTTTTTACATACAATGATGATATAACCGTATCAAAATTATTGTCCTATATTAATAGTCCTATATTACTTACATTAAAACATTAAAAACTCACTGTAGGCAAAGCGAAAATTTCATTTATTATAGATATCCTGGGTTTTATCAGCTGCAGTTAGTGTTACGTGCTAAGTTTTTTGCGAATTCTTATCAGATTCAGTTGCTACTAACTGCAAGTTCTTTTGAATAAGACAGTGGCGTGTCCTGTAATCCAGCTAATTGGAGGTCACGAATTGTGGATAGTTGTGAGCGATGGTCGGTGGGTGTAGCATGGATTAACGTCTGCACTATTGAATAGTACGTTAATCCGCAAAGACCATCCTCATAATTAGACCAATTCGTAATTTAGAGGCCGTGTTAGAGGTCCCTTAATTGTCATTGGCTGTTAGGATATTAATTAACAGTCCTGTCTAAGGAACATGTCAGCCTTAGTCAATAACAAGACTACAAGATCGCGCCACAATCATCTTACACTCAATCCTCATTCATACTTGGCTTAAAACACCTACCTTGTGGTAGGGTCACCATTTCAATAATCTAATCCAATCTGTTGTCTAGTGACGGGCACCATTTTTAAAAAGATTCTTATAGGTAGCAGTTAATAAGTTTGTTGTTATATCTGTTCGTTTCTTTTACAGTCCTGAAGAGGGCGTTCGATGCGTTCGCCGCTGGCAAGGGATACATTGAGGCCAACATGGTCGGCACCATCCTGTCCATGTTGGGGCACGATGTGTCTGACAAGCAACTCAAGGCCATCATCGAGGAGGTCGACGCTGACGGTAAGTCGATTAGGGTTGTTTCGATATGGAAAATCATCCGATATTGGATAATAATAACAATGATATAAATCAGGAATATCGATACAGCAATCGGAATCAAAATATCGATATTACGACATACGATCGAGATTAAAAAAAATAAAAGGAAAAAATTATTAGTATATGAATTCTCAATTTGAGCAACACAATTAACACATAATACGGAACAAGCCGGTAGAAAGCTGGAAACAAACAAGTTTAAAGTATTCAAAAAACTTCCAAACAAACCATTCAATAACCATTACACACATAAGAAACATAACACGTCCACTCGTCACGGAGACTCAGTTTGAGTAATGGTTAGTGAAAGGTTTGTTTGTTTTTTACTGCTTTAAACTTTTTTGTTTTCAGCTTTATACCGGCTTAGTTCGGATTATGTGTAAAACATAACACAATGTTTTAGATATCAGTTCGCCTGAGGCCGTCCTCAGGCAAAGCACAGATTCTAAATCCAAATTCCAGAGCCCGAAACGTCGTGACTTAGTTGTACATAAAATCATGATCGATAATGTCCGTAATAAAAACCTAAATAACATAAAACCACCAACACTAATAATGAATTTTAAACAAAGAAAACATATTTACTAAAGGAAAGAAAAGTTCAGAGTTGCGCTTGGCGCTAACACCCACACTTGTGAATTAATTAGTTTATCGCGTTGGAAAATCCTACACGTGTTTGGATTTAACCTCAATAATTATTATTTCTAACTATACACGTTATGCATTCTAAAACCATAATCAGAACAATGTTATCGCGCTCAAAGTATAAACCTTAAATACTTCAAATATTTAACTCCTATTTTGAGTTGATTTCGTCAATCAGTGTCTTAAGTTTTTAATTATTAACGTAGACTTTTATAAGAAATATACCGGACAGATTTCATAAACTGTTACACATTTTTCCAAACTTAATCTGACATATTCCAACTTAAAATTTTTATTAATCATATAGCTTATTGTAAATTCAATAAATCGACGACGATGAATATTAATTAATGTCAGAAATCAGGTTATACTCTATAATTAATACATACTAATTATTTAAAATTATAAATTAGTCATTAGATAGCGTTGATTTTGGAGAACCTCCCTAATTAACCCATATCCGATTTGGTTTACACATAAATATAAGTTCATTTACATTGAATGAACTATACTATTTTTGGTATTTGGTAACTTCGAAACGTAAATAACTTGAACCCGGGTCTAGGCACTATTACAAAAACCACGATTGCCCAAGATTTTTTAACGTAGTGACACAGATCTTTGCTGTTCCGACCAACTTTGTCCTTTATGCCTCGGAAAACTCATCTAGATCAAAAACCAATCCGGGGGTTCTCCACCGCCTCACCACGTTCACAGAAGTAATTAAAGTTCGCAATGGCGGAATAATTTTTAATTAAACTTATTTGAGCAGGAATAACACCAGGTCGCTGTTCAGCGCGATGTCTTTGTAAAACTTGAATTGACATTCATTAACCCAGACTCAGACTTCGCAATCTTAGCTTCAACTCCAAACCTAGTTACCCGCAGATCTACCCCTTAGTAACCCACTTAATCTCTATTTCTCGAACACTAATTGTAACTAAGTCTTTCAATTATTGAATTCACCTATTGTAATCTATATAAATGAAATAAAAGTTTTGTTTTTTGAACTGTTTCTAATTATAATTTATTAGTTATTTTAACGTTTTATAAACTCAAAAATCCGAAACGTCTTTTTCCTACACCTACCATGTAAAGTCGTACTTTAGTCTCTGGAATAGAGCACTAAAGTAATACTTTTAGTCCCAAGGGAGGAAAAGTGGAAAGTGTTTAGTCCCGAGGGAGAAAAAGTAATCCCTTAAGAATAACATGGGGAACATCCTGTAATGAACCATCAGAAATAGTAGCATCTGACAGTAGTGATTAATTATTTAACGGTCAGCTGATAGTATATGTTGATACCTTTGAGGTTATGTTAGCCAGCTTAAAAAATTATAAAATTGTAAAATTATAATGATTCGGCCTAGATAATAGTGGGTAATTAGTAACTTGTATTGCTTATAAGAGTAGTTGGAGTGTATACATCATGGGATTAAAGTTTTTTTAGTTAAAAATGTGTTTAAAAACACAAAATGTTAAGTTTTGGTGCTGGTCAGCATTATAAGAAATTTATATAAAACATATAAAGGTCTGACTGATGTCTGAAGATACACTTTTTCAGGGGTGCTATTTTCTCTTTTAGAGAGTTAATAATTTCAGTTTTTATTTTATATACAGTTCTAGGGCTGCTTTAAAATGAAATTTTTTGGAAGAGCATCTTTCTTATAAAAGTTTTTTCACCTTAAATTGGACCAAAGCAGTATTAAAAACTATCGTGTTCGAATTTCACAGTTCTGACAATCACAGTTAGCTCCCACTATGATAAACCTTTCTCCATTATTTTATACCTTTTGAAGAAATAATTGTTAACTTTAAATGAGAATCGACTCATTTTAATCGAGACTCGGCATACATCGGCGGATCTCGAAGTGTTTCTGCGTAAAAGAAGGCATTTATTATTCGTAGTGTGTTAAATGTTAAAGGGTTTGATTGTAATATTTTTGTAAATAATAGTCATTTTACACACTGAGGATGACGATTTATCTTCAAAACACAAATCCAACATAACTTAAGACTATAAGGATCACGAAACAGACGCAACGTAACTAACAATTAATTAACATTGGTCCCACGCGATTCCTCAATACAACAAACCAAAATGATATAGCATTTATTTAAAAATACCTAAAATATTATGCAACCTTGTATCATATTATATGCGTGAACAATTATTTCCCAATAAACGGTAGTAAAATCTAAATTTAAAATGGTTGAACCGTTTCCGAGATACCCTAATGTCTAAAATGTAGTCGTAAAAACAAAAATTAAGGAATTATTCATTTTTATTTTAAATATCGCAAGAGTATCTTTTCATAAAAATTTAATGTCAACTCTTTTTTTAGACCTCTGGATATATATTAAACTGTACGACCATTTTGATTTCGATTGTGGCATTGCATAGTGGAGGTGAAGGCAGAGTTATTTAAAAGTCACATGACTAGCTTCTCATAATTAGTTTTGATATTGACTTCTTCATCTTAGGACTCAAAATACTCCTAATATCTACTGAAAAGGAAAGGAAGATGCCTATACAATGAATCCCATACGACTGTATCAGAATATTGAATTTTGAAGCACTAAAATTTCAAACACCTACTTTGACCTTTAAAAAACGCAAAAAGTTTGCTGATCTAAATGGGAACACGTGAAAAGCTACAAAGCCCCAATGACGTTGAAGAACTTCAACGTTCAAAAACTCTCCGTGTTTTGAAAATACCTGTACTGGATCCCGTAGGAACGAGGGTGTAGTGTTTGGGGGGGGGGGGGTTGTCAGGTGCCAGCTCTTATAATAGCCAGGTCGTGGAATGTGATCGGGCCACGAGCAAGCCTTTACACGACTCACTGCCAATTTTACTGATTTAAACGTTGTTTTTCTAATATAAGCCAAACTCTTGAAACTAGATTAAGTACCTTGTTTTCAACCAATTGAAAAATAAATTTTATGATACAGGGTGTATCTGAAATACACAAAATAACTTTCGGATATTGTTTCTTATGTCAAAACAAACAGAAAATGTTTGTTTTACCTGTGAACTTATGGCCTATCTCCCTATAACTACTTGAGGTACTAACTTCAAACTTGGTACGTGTATGATAAAGGTAAAGAATATTTTGACTATCACATTTGAAACCAGCTTAACAAACTAAAAAATTAATATTTTGTATTATTTGTCTAGACTAACAGGTCCAGAGAAAAGTTAATTTTAGTGTCCATGGTCAACGCAGTACGTTGTCTGTGTTTCCAAATCTTAGGGAGAATATTAAAAAATCAATTTCTTCCTTATTTTCCAACCTGTTTTCGATGAAACTTAGTATTAAGCTTAAGGTAAAATTACACAACAAAACCCCCTTATAAAATTACCGGACATTACCCGGAAGTCTCCCCCATAAAATTCTAACAATTAATTTAACTTTGTTTCTCTTATTATTTTCAGAAATTAGATGATTATTTTTGTAACACTACATTTTTAAATGATACTTAGATAAAGAATGCAATATTTCAATTACAGATTGTTGTTTTATATTTACTTAAGGTATAAAGTATGGATCGGTCCACTGATACTGTTTATTTTTTACTGTAGTAAATATTTATTTATTGTATGTAGTATATTTCCTGTTCACTCTGAGGTATTCCATTACATAGGGTGACCTAACAGCCAGTTAATGACATATTTAAAAATATAAAATAAACAAAATTAGTAAGGGAAGGCGAACGACAATCTGCAGATTACAGACGACTGCTCTCACTTTTAGTTTTAAATATTTCGACGACACTAACTGTTAGAAAAACGTCTCTTACGCCGGTTTTATCAGAATGTCCGAGCCATTTACAGGGAACAATCTCTCCTTGGGGAAGATTTTACACCGAAAGTGACTTTTGGTAGTTTTAATCCGTAAATTACTATTACTAGAATTTGTTCATTCATGTTTGCTTTTACATATGGGATATACACACCGCACGAAGTGAATAGTGATACTTCAATATTATCGATATATTAACAAGCAATATTATTAGATATCAAAGGGAATTTGTGAATATCGTAAATTTGGCATTGAAAGAAATTAACATCATTAACATAATCTATGAAACTACAAAAGTACATTATATAATCACTTACCAAATGAATGGCAATTGCCTTTCAGGTGTCAGTTATTTATTTCTCACAGGAACCGGTTTCGGTCCACAACAGACCATCATTAGCCTACTAAAAACAGGTATCACATGACACGACACGAGTTTTTGGGGATCACTGTGTAAATTTTGCTTTGTTTGTTCGTTTTTCGTAATTTGTAATATGTCGTGTCTATGTAAAAGACTTTTTAAACAATTTTATCTTGACAAACACCAACGGTGAAGATTTTTGTCGTGTCATGTGATACCTGTTTTTAGAAGGCTGATGATGGACCGAAACCGGTTCTTGTGAGGAATAAATAACTGACACCTGAAAGGCAATTGCCGGGGAGCGCGCTGGTCTAGGGGTTAGAGCGCGGGGCTTTGGTGCCCAAGGTCCCGGGTTCAAATCCCGCCAATCACCAATGGCTTTTCGCTATGTGATTATGCCGCAACCCACACAGGGGTGCGCAAAAAGCCGCTACGGCTGAAGTGCCTTGGGAGAAATCCGCCCCTTTCAGTAAAAAAAAAAAAAGGCAATTGCCATTCATTTGGTAAGTGATTATATAATTATCTAGGTGTCTAAGCTTTCGAAATAATAATACAAAAGTACGTTATTTTATTAATTTATTTATTTATTACCACCTATATTGGTATCTTTATAGGAATCCAGGTTTCAAGTTATTTTCTTCCTCCTTGTTTCTCTAAGAAGTGATGTAATCACGAGGGTGGTTGGTACGTTATTAACTTTGTTGTTTAGTAAAGATACGTGTTATTGTTTAGTTTTTTTTAAGGGAGAAAGTAAGTGGTCAGTATATTTCGGTGACTGAATCTTATTTAGATTCGATATATTTTCATATCGGCGATATAAGTATTTTTTATAGCGTTATCCTATATCGAAAGATTCTCGATGTCCAAACCTACATGTGAAAAACATCGAATAACTTCTCATTTAAATGCATGCTCCAGTCTTAGTGGTTTAGTATAAACCAAAAGAGACTTTAACATTTAACGATACTTGGCACGGGTTTGTCGTGACATCCCACATCTTATAAACGTCAACGAATGACAAATAACTGTAAATATTCCACTTAAATATTAATGCAATTTTATAGGTGCCGCCACCTGTGTAACGTTGCAATGAGTTTCAAGACCGGGACGTTGCTTTCAAACTTAAAAACATTATTAACATATTTTAGAGAATGCAGGTTAGCCGCCATGATAAACATACGAACTATGATTTTTAAGCATAAATGGATGGATCTCAACCGCAAGAAGCTAAGTACCAAGTTTCATCCAAAAATATAGGTTAATATTTTGAAATATTAATTTGTTCTTATCTACCACAAACTTAACTTTGGAGCCCCAAAAATATAACTACTGTGTTAAGACTTTGTAATATCTCTGTAACGACTGGAGTTACAGCAAAACAAAAATGTAAAATATTAAAAAATTACACATAAAAAGCCCAATTTTGGAGTACGAACCCTCCTACCAAATTACCCGTTCCGGCTGACTGATAAATCTGGATTACGAACTCGTCCGAGTAAATTCAGGAATACACATCTCTACAAAATTTTGTCTCGATCGGAATATTTTTTGGTCTCTAGGCACCTCAATACGAAAAAGTAACATGGTCCTGGGCTTAGGTCTTGCCGTTAGACCTACGGTAATATTCTTCCTTATGGGAAATTCACTAACACCAGTTAAGAGAACCTACTATATTGTCAAGACTATAGTTTAACGTAGTGTTTCTTTAACGCCTGCGGTGATGTTATTTTCTAACCGCTACCACGCTGTCCCCAGGCTCCGGACAGCTGGAGTTCGAGGAGTTCGTGACGTTGGCCGCTCAGTTCCTGGGTGAGGAGGAGGAGGTCGATGCCGCGGCCATGCTGGAGGAGCTCAAGGAAGCCTTCAGATTGTACGACAAGGAAGGTTAGTGTCTGTAGTGAAGTGAGTGTTATGCTAACCCTGTGGTAAGTCACACAGGTTCTTATTCTAGAATGTCCAAACTTCCGAAAAAATGTTTATATAATACAGGGTATTTCACATGTTTTCATTCGAAACCTAAAGTTTGACATGAACAAAAGTAGAGAAATTTTTCGTTAGCGAGTTATGACCAGTAAGTTTACTACCCAGGTTGAACTTTAAGAGTTACTGGAACCCTATGATAGGGACCAAAGCCAATGGTTTATTGTGCATTTTGACATGAGTGAATAAATAATGGTCTGTTATTTCTAATAGTTTTAAAGAATTACCCAAGTATACAGGGTGTCCATGAATAACGTTTCAGGGCTTTGGTGAGTGATTAGGTACATTAAAAGGAGGAAATAAGTTCCATTAGGGTATGGTCTAAAACGTTTATTTTCTCAGATATCCGCCATTTTTTATTTTCCATAAAATATTTTTTATTTCGAACATTATTAAACGGATTATTTTCAAATTTGGAACGTGTTTTAAACTAGTAGACTACTATTAGTAAAAAAATAACTAGCATGATCAAAGGTCAAAATCGAAAATGGCGGTCATTTAAAGTTTTAAAACTTAAATACTTTGTTAACGGTAAAATTTAAAATGGCCGCCATTTTGAAATTTTGAGCTTGGATCATGCTAGTTATTATTTTAATAATACTAATCTACTGTACTAGTATAAAACACATACCGAATTCCGTTAAAATTAAAAAATGTTTGAACTAAAAAATATTTTGTGAAAAATACAGAATAGCGGATATCTGAGAAAATAAGCGTTTTAGGCCATACCTCGATTGGAACTTTTTTATTCCTTTTAATGTACCGTTTTTCATGGACACCCTGTATAATGGAGTATGTAAAAAGTACGAAAATCTATTTTCAGTGAAACTGCTTGAAAAAAAGATTAATTTAGTTTTGAGCAATTTGCCACCTAATTCTTGTCAAAAGGCCACTCACTGGTAGTCTAGCTGTGGTAGTAGTATCTGTGGCAGTCATAGCTGAGTGGGTAGAGTACTGGCCTACCACCCAAAAAACCCGGGTTCAATTCCCGTTCATGACACATGAAATTTAATTTCTCAGACTGCCACCGTGCTTCGGAAGGCACGTTAAGCCGTTGGTCCCGGCTACATAAGTAGTCGTTAGGTCACGTTAGAGGCAGTAGTGCGACCTGAAAACTCTAACATTAGACCTTGGCCAGAAGGTTACACGAAACTTAACTTTTAACTGGTAGTCTTATAGAATCGAATAACAAAAAACCATAGGTTCTCCACAGAAGCTAATTTCTGTGACGTTTCATGAATTATTTATTTTATTTTTGGTCCCATCAAGAAATTTGTGTTCTGTGAACTCTAAAGCTACTTCACAATAAAATAAACACGCTCAAACGAGTAAAGCTTGTATGATATTACGTAAGATCGCAGCTAAAATTAATCTGCACCACAAGTACACCTAATTTATAACTGGTACGATATATTGTGTAAGTCTTCCACATCACTAACATGTCGGTGACGTCACGGATGTTCTGCAGGTAACGGTTACATCTCCACCGGAGTGCTGAGGGAGATCCTGAAGGAGTTGGATGACAAGCTGACCTCTGACGACCTGGACCAGATCATCACTGAGATTGACACTGACGGCTCCGGCACCGTCGACTTCGACGGTAATATTCATATTCAATATATTAATATTCATAGATAACAAGAACAAAATTAAGGACTGGGACGGTAGCGACGTCCTGTAATTCAGATACTTGAAGGTCACGAATTGTTGATAGTTATGAGCGATGGTTGGTGGGTGTAGTATTCTCTTGTGTCGATTAACGTCCGCACTATTGAATTCTACGTTAATCCGCAAAGACCATCCTCATAATTAGACAAATTCATCATTCAGAGGTCGTGGTTCGGTTTCCACGTTAAACTGTTGGTTTCTTAGTTGACATCGGCTGATGGGCTATTAATAAACAACTCCAAGATCGCACCACAATCATCTTACATCAATCCTGATTCATACTTGGCTTAAAATACCTACACTATGGTTGCAATTTCAATAATCTAATCTATTATTCTATGTGAATAATAAGAACTATATTATATTTCATTTATTAAATTTAACAAGAGCCAGATATTATGATGTACAGGATATGGAAATGTGCCATACTACAATGAATAGGATAGTTTTTAAACAGAAGTGTATATACTTTTATTTCATTTTGCCATCTCATCTTAACAAATAAAACGGAATTATTATGTATGAACACTTATCGAAGAAATAAAATTATAAATGGAATAATCACCGTGAACAACAACATCATTTAATTAGAACAGAGAAACAAGTAAAGGATTCATTATTTATAAAAACAGCAAGATCGCGCCACAATCATCTTACACTCAATCCTCATTCATACTTGGCTTAAAATACCAATCTTGTGGTATGGTCTCCAATTCAATAATATAATCTAATCTAACGGCGGGTGTAATGGATTTTATCCAATTTTGTAGCTTTTTCACTTACAACGACCAGCTGATTCATTTTATCAAATGAAAGTAGATAGGGTATAGAATTGAACCATCAAAAATTGTATCCAAAATTTTCTCTATCGGTACATTGAATTAGGTTTTATTCTAAAATTTAGCATACTGAAAGTTGACACTATCCAATTTTTTTCTGGTAATACGCATGAATGAAAGACATTTTGATTGAATAGAACATAATATAGATGATTAGCCTAAGCCTTAGTCAGATCAGACATGAATTAACCAGCGACGTTCTGTTACAGAGTTCATGGAGGTCATGACTGGAGGAGACGACTAAAATCCACACCTGCAATATATTCCGGACCAAAATACATTTTTTGTTTATTTATTATTTTGTTTAAATAAAAAATACACGTTTTTACAAACGTTTAAATCTCATTGTATATTCCTAAATTGAGATGAAAAAGGTAAAGAAAAGGTTCAGTTAAGGGTGCCCCGAGTACCATTTAACGTTAACTTTATTCCACATATCACCAGATTACATAGATATCTTAAATTTGCTTTTTTTCATTTGCGTGTTTCAGCAACGGATTAATTTTAAATTTAGCGTTCTTATTTGGCTTTATGGTGTGTAGATTGAGTTCGTGTCTCAAAATGAGTGACAGTGACAACATCAATGACAACATCCCTCTCCACCAGATCTTCCTGTAGCTCCATCAACTGCTTTTGGACAAACTCCTGAGGAGGGCAGTTTGTCAGAGAATGCAACTGCAATAGTACTATTTTATTGAGCCGGTAGTTTTCAAGTTCAGGCCCGTTATACTCTAAAACACGTGAAATAATTAGCTGATTTAGTTTTATCTCTAATTTATTTACTACAACCAAGAAAAGTACTAAGTTTATAGGTGTCTAAATACACTTATGTCACTGCCACACCACGGTAACTTAAGTTAAAATCTCTTAATGGCGTATTGTAAAATTAATATACTATAGAATAAATAAGACAAAAATAATTACTTAAAAACATATGCATAAAAAAAGTAAAAAATATATAAATAGAGATATTATCAGGTATCAGAGAAGTGGAAAATCGTCTCCTTGAAGCTGAATTCTCCGGTAGCATATGTGAATGGGGCTGCGATATTGACGTAGAAATCTTCAGGTCGAAGAATGTCATTTCTCAACACTCGATGAGACGGACGAATGCTGTTAAACGAAGTCCCAGTTGCTATTCGACGACTCGCTGTATACTTTACTGCAACAGCTGGTGGTTGGGAAGATCCTAGTGGGTCCTCACCCTCTATCTCCTTCTCTTCACCTCTTTCATAAATTTCATCATCATTTTCAATACTGTTTGTAAATCTTTCTGCCATTCGGCTTCTCCTTGGTTTGCGAGGAGATCGGGTGGCTCCCAACGCATGAGGAGGTAGATCCAAGCAGGTCGAGGGGGCAGACACTGTAGGACTGCCAGATGCATCACTTGGAGCACTAATGTACGGCAGAGAGGCAGAACTCTCCACATCCTCGTACTGATCCAAATTGGTTGAATCAGTTACAGAAAACAGATGGTCATCGCTCTCATCATCTTCAATTCAATCTGCACTTTTTTAACCCAAAACTTTTTGAACTGAATGGCTATAAAAGCCTGAATCTCCGCAAAACTGTTTAATATTATCGCTACTAACTCTCTCTTCCCTTTCGAAGGAAAGAAGACACCTTTGATCTTGTGCCTGAAAGAAGACACCCTTGATCTTGTGCAGAAAAGAAGACACCCTTGATCTTGTGCAGAAAAGAAGACACCCTTGATCTTGTGCCGAAAAGAAGACACCCTTGATCTTGTGCCGAAAAGAAGACACCCTTGATCTTTGGCCGAAAAGAAGACACCCTTGATCTTGTGCTGTTCTCGGATTTCAATACTTCCTCTCGTTAGGTTGTGAGAAATTGTTGTATATGAAACGTGCTCGACCAACACCCACATGCAGAGAACTATAGGTCCTTCTCTCTTCCGTTCTTTTTCTTTCTCTTCATCGTCTCTAAATTCAAGATCTTCACGTGTGTATCTTCCAAAAATGTTTAATTTGTTTATTTCATCCACGAAACTTCAAGGATCGTGTTTAGTAGGTCTTTTATCACCCCCACTTGCCATCCTCATGCTCATGCTGCGATTATATGTCGTGAAATAAATGAACAGACGGAGAAAGCGAAATTAATAACTGCGTGAACTTTCACTATCAGATAGTTTCCAGTCCTATCATTTCTAAACAGTGATAGCTTTCAGAATGTGACGTATATTTCATGTTTAATTAATGTTGTGTGTAGTTAGTTGTAGTTAGTTGAATTTGTAAGTATTAGGTAGTTTAGTCATAGAAATGGTAATAGTCATAATATTTTTGTACTTATAATCATAGTCCCAGTTTAGTAGTAGCCATTATAGTTGTAGTCAGAGATATTTATAGTATATTAACGATTTTGTATATCATTACAAATAGTTAAAGGAATTGAAGGTCTTATTATTAAAATAGGGTTGGTTATTTACATTGGTAGGATTAAATTATCCATAACTGCACTAGTATAACCCAGCAGAGGGCTGTAGCCGATATTGCTCACTCTTTAATTATCGTAATGGATCGTAGTTAACATAAGTCATTAACATCATTAAAAAACAGTATGAAGATTGTAAGTGGCTGTGGTCGAGTATAGGTTATGGTACAGTACATTTATTTATTACTATTATATTTTTTTAAATAAAATAAAATTAGGCCTACCCAGATTAATATGTTCATTGGCATCGCTGTCATTGTCTGCCGTCTCTGGTGATGCAGGTCTTTCTACCTCATCCTCCTCGTGTAGAGTTGGGACTTTCCGTCCAATGACCATGGCCACTTGATTTAAAATCTCTTCAACTGACAGTCGGTTCTGTGTCAGTTTAACCGTTGCTTCATTAATAACCCTATCCTTGGCCAAAAAATCTTTTTCTTCCCCTAGAATTGCACGTGTTAACTCTGCAAATACAAATGCAGGCTACCAGCTTCGTCCAAACGGCCATTCTGACACCACAACTGCAAGTGCGTGTAAGTATCCCTATTTTAATCTAGAGGTAATTTTAAAGTGACATTTATATAAAATTACTATAAAGCATGAAGATATTAGCAATTGTTTTAATTATTATGGTGTATATTTAATTCGTTAGGTTGTTAATCATAAATACAATAGTTCTACTGTATAAGTATTAATATATTGTTGCAGACTGTATCAGTATGCAATTGTTATTCATTACATTCACTGATTTTAATAAGTATGTGGCTGTGTCTATATAAGATATGGCAAATCTTTGTTTTATATTTTTTTTAAATTTTTTTTAGTAACTTACCAAAAAGGCATGTCTCACACTTGAAAAGGTCATATTACGGCCACATCTGTCATTTAGTAAGATGGCTTGGATTAATCTAATGTCTCCAACTGACTTCGGTATTGCTACATGATAGCTCAAGTGTTAAACTAAATAACAGAAATACGCAGTGTATGCGTGCGATAAAACAAGATACAGCTCGTCTCCAAACCCATTCTGTATCCAAACTAAGTATCGATGTATCCAAATTTTATACTGGGGATTTATGAGGTCCTGCAAATTGTCATTTGTATGTGAGTCCACTTGCACCTGTGTAGGTGTACGTGTGCAATTCTTCTTAGTGTTACTGATCAAGTCTTTTTCTTTTTCGCGTTACCGGTACGTCGCAGTTTCCTATAATTGTGATGTCGGAATTTGATAGCAGTTTGAACAAGACCTCAGAATATTTGAAGATGGATAACTGACCCGCGTTACCCGTACGTCGTTGATAGGTCGTACATCTTGCCTAGTTTAGGCTAGGCATAGGCTAGTTTAGTATCCTAAAATCTTGTCCAAACAGCCATCAAATTCCGAGATCACAATATAGGCAACTGCAGAGGGAGGCGCCTATGACTAGGCTACGGTTACGACGTACCAGTAACGCGGGTCAGTCAACCACCTTCAAGTATCCTGAGGTCGTTGTTACGTTTAGCCTCCTTAAGGGCAGATGGGCGTGGTCGCGGGAAGCCTCGTGTTTGTGTGTGCGCATGTGAGAGTATGTATTTATCAGGCTGTAAAATGATCAAAAGTGTAAGGCCTTAGACAGACGAGGCAGATTTCGCCGAGTCGGCAGCCGATGGCGAAACACGCGATAGAAGCGGCGACTCCGCACCTCATTCCATTCAAACAAATGGAGCAAGACACGATAAGAGTCGGCAGCCTAAACAGCGCCGCTCCATGTGTTGCGTAGGGGCGGCGACCAACTTGTTGGAAACCCGTGCGTGTCTCTGCTCGACACAGAAAGATGATATAGTTTGTCTCAATTGTCCATATATGTTTTAAAGTTTTAAGTCCACAAGAACTCACTCATTTCTTAAATTTATTTTGGCTTAAAAACCTGGATACACCACAAATTCTGAAAGTTAATAATTGTTATACAGTACTATTTTTTATATTAGCCAGCCAACCTAAACCTCATGTGTTTTGTACATCGTTGCAAGGCGTGACGGGTGACACAAGTTTGGTATAAAATATAGGTTTATTCAATTGGAATATAAATAAATCAACTCAACACAATCTTAAGAGGAATATCTAAAAAAAATAGCGGCGGTTTTAAATCCCAAAATCCATCTGAAATAAATGATGTAAAAGATGTTAGGCTCACATAATTCTGTTTTTAGTGACTTTGTACCATTTTAGTAATATTAATGGATTTAACATATTAATGGAAAAAGGAAATTCTAAAGGACAAGTTTTCTGGGATGTAGAGGGTTAAAATAAGAAAGGAAACATCTACAGTGGAAGCTCAGAGTTTGGGTAGCCTACCGGCGCTGGATCTATCGTTGTAGTTTGTTGAGTCGGAGTATGTCGAATGTATTCTGCAGGTGGTGCACGCTATGCAATTATTGTGTGAAGTCAAGTATACGTAGTATGAATAAAGATAAAGATTATTTTTAGTCATAAAAAGAGCAGTAAGGAAGTTGAATCGCATCTATCTTCCAAGCCAGTACAATGATATATCAACTGCTTGGAAACATTCATCAATTCTGTAATATTCCTAATTCTAAAATATTCCTACATACTGCCAGAAGAACGATAAGCTGCTGGCTGGGGGAAAGTCGAGATTTTGAATTCATTTTCTTTTTTTATTCGTAAGCGTACGATTTTAATTTACCCTTTCATTTAAAATATATTCTTGGTTTCTGAATATATGGAGAACAGGTAAATAAACTTAAGATTTTACCTAAAACCTATGGTAAAATGATTTTATATATTGTTGAGATTATCATTGCTCCCCATACTCACTTTTTCCACCAACCACTTCAATTGTAACCGACTTCATTTTATCATTCGCTGCTCGTTCAAACACTCTAAATCGATATTATTTCAGTTATACGTATCTTGTAATATTTTCCAATTCTTGTTAATATTATTTTTGAGAAATCAACCCAAACTACGCGAGTAATTAGAGTGAAGGTAAACGAATAAACATATCAGCTGATTCATTCGTCCGGATCATTAAAATTAATAACACTTCAAAGCCAACTAGTTTTTGCTAAGGATTGAACCATGACCATAAGAGGACAAAATTTACACAGAAAAAAGTGATAACAGCGTAAGCTTGTAGTTATGACGTAAGTAGCCCGTTGTGACGTCATCTGAGATGCAGACGACGCTCAAAGAGCGCGCTCGGGTGTGAGGGCGATAACTAACCTAGCCTAATCATCCGTGAGCCGTGCGCAGCGCCTTTGGCGCCATCTATACCCCAGCCATCCAAACTACAACACATTACCTGCTTTATAAAGTAACAAATCATCAAGGGTGGCCTAACCCACGGCATAATCCGTCTCGGCGGGACCAAATATTTTTACCAAGATAGGGAAAACGAGCCTTATACAGGTTTCGAATATTCCAGTTTCTGACCCTTTAATTGTTATAGCGATGCACCATAAACGGAATTTGATAGAGGATAGAAAACTGTTCCTACACTAGCCTAAATTCAATTAATAAATGTAGTTACAACACACCAGTTAGTCCCAGTACAGTCTGACCGGCCAGTTACGTGTACCGGAACTGGAGTTATGTCGCTTCCTCAGTTGCGCAACTTCCCTCGTTCATTTTTTATTATTCCTACAACTGAAGCTGAAGTTAAACGCATTGTAAAAAAAATTAAAATCCGCTGGTTTTAATAGGATTGATACACACATGCTGAAACATGTAATTGATGAAATATTAGTTTTACTGAAGGAGTTTTTCCCTACAAATTAAAACAAAGTTCAGTTGTTCCAATTTAAAAAGAAAGGTTCAATCAAACTCGACAACCTGAGACCAATAAGGGTACTATCGGTTTTTTATAAACTTTTTGAAAAGATTATGGTAGTTAGACTTGAAAAATATATAAATGATTTCAGCATATTAAGTAACGCTCAAATTGGTTCCAAAAAAGGTAAATCTACAGAAGATGCACTACTCGCCGTAACAGAACAAATATACAATAGCCTAAATTCTAAATTAAAATCAACAGGTTTATTTGTTGATTTGAAAAAAGCTTTTGACCTTGTCGACCATGAAGTAAAATGTAAAATGACTTCGAAGTTTTTTAGTTGGAAGCAAACAGCAGGTTAAAATAAAATAATGGTTTAAGTAATCTTCGTATTGTAGAAGCTAGTTTACCGAAAGGCTCGGTGGCCTCTGATGTGTTATTTCTCATTTTTATCAATGACTAACTAAAACGGAAATATTTGCGCTTTTGCAGATGACATTGCTTTGTTCTATTCCAATAAAAATATTAGAATCATGGGTGATTTAGTTAACCATGATTTGTTGGTGTTGAGAAGTTGGTGCATAAAAATAAAATGCAAGTCAAAGTATATTAGTTTTGATTTTGTTGGTTTTGACATCCCTTCTCCAACCTGTGATTTTACGACTTGTAATTGCCAATCATTGGAAAAAGTGAGGAAATTCAAATACCTAGGTAAACTTTAGATGGCAATTTTTGTTTTGAACAACATATTTTGGAATTACACGTCAAACTCAGGTCCTCAATTAGGAAGTTTTATTTCCTAAGAAATTTTTGCAACACAACTCTTCTACGTACGCTCTATTTTGCATTAGTAAATTCGAAATATCAGTACGGATTGATGCTGGGGCGGTACATTTAAAACTCTAATTGAAAAATTAAGAAAAACTTAAAACTTTTTACGCGCATGATAGTGAAAAAAAGAAAAACCGAAAGCTCTTGTTAAGGTTATAGTTCGAAAAATGTAAATTCATAGTAAAAAGAATTAACATTGTTTTATGTTTTAAAGTTGTTTTTTGTATTCAAGTTTCCTAACTTCCAAACACGTAACTATAGAACAATAAAAATAAAACACAGCTGATCGAAATAGAAATTGTCAAATAGCAATGTCCAGGGGAAGGAAACGAATCATTATTTATTGCCCACTGTGCCACAACCCCCTGAACGCCACCCCAACGATACCTTGGGGGGCGGGCAGCGCGGCCTACCCCTTCCTTCCGTTAATTAACAGCTGCCCACAATTAATTACACTCTCTGATTCTACCGCATCCTCTTCTGGATTTCGGAAATCATACAAAATGCTCTCCCCGTTTTGAGTAAATATATCTATTAACTACCAAATCAAATATACGGTGTAGCTAAATGGTTTGTATATAATTTTAGAAGTCTATCACCAAAACCACGTTATAGTTTTAAGTCTGGTTATCAGCTGTTGGAAGTAATTTAATACCGTTGATGGTATTTCATATTTTAAACTAAATTTTAGTTTTTTAAGCTATGGCAGATGTGTAAAATATGGGATGAAAATTGTCTTACGATAGGAATGAAATGTGGTAGTATATTATCTAAGTGCAGAGGTGGTGGAAGGACATTTTTTTCACTGAATGAAAGAAATTTCATTCTTAATGCGAACTCACACAAAAATCACATCATGTCTAATAATTATTTTATACCCGCAATTCCTGGCTTGGTTTAGGGCTGTGTGGCTACGATCGGGCTCTAGGTAATATTCCTAGTACCTTTCCCTTGTTTTCATCATAGAGATAGTATTATTTCAGTTAAACTAAATCTTTAGAATCGATAACATACAACACTTGCTCTATCATCAACCTCAATAGGCAGCAATCAATATTCCAATATTCACTCACCCCACCCCTAAATATTCACTGGATTCACCAAAATACCCCATAAACACAATTTTTATACGATATATCAATGTTATTCGATAAGATAACATTTTACATAGTTTAATTTTGAAATCAAGGATAACTGTAAAAAAGTTTTATGGTTATAACTGTCTATTAAATCTCATCTTTTGAAAAACTTAGAAAAACATTGTCATACATTGCCAACAACTGGATTTATAAGAGCTCATTATTTTACTACATCCTCCAAAAGAAATAAATAAATAATTAAAAAACAATGGGCGGCTCGCGGGCCTCTCACGGAAAAGTGTTACGAAATTACCTTGTTCAGCGTTACAGAAACAGACATTAAATAAACCATTTTGGCTTTTTATCGTGTGTAAGACGTACAAACTTTAATCTTATTTATACAGGTTAATTTATTGAATACAAAATTATTATTTAATAAACACTGTGTACATATGGAGAAATAACAAAAAATTGCATGTTTTTAAACAGACAATATGAGTAAGAAGGGACCTACGCAACCCTCCACCCTTGGCAATCTCAGGGAGGCAGTAAATGGGAATAGGCAATCCTCTCCGCTCTCAAATGGCATGTTATCGTATTCATATTCCTTTATGCTTATGACTCTGATTTCATAGTATTTTCAAGAGTCATCACAGGGATTTCATATGGATATTCTTACTTCCTCTCTTTTAAGAAACAACATACATATGGAAATGTATACCTACTTCTGTGGCCACTCTAATTTAAAAAGATTATATCTGTAACAAAATTTATAGCAACGCGGCCATCCAATCGGATTCTCAGCATCCCTAATGAAGTCTTCCTTCTGGTCATCCTTTCCTGCCCTCTTCCCTTGACGTATTCAAGCCCATCTGAAATAAGGTTACAGATGTGTAGCTCACATTATTCCTTTTTTTAGTGACTTTGCACCATTTCAGTAATATCTGTTACATATTAATGGAAAAAGTAAATTCTAAAGGACAGGTTTCCTGGGATGTAGGATGTTAAAATAAGAAGGAAACATCTACAGTGGAAGCTCAGAGTTTGGGTAGCCTGCCGGTGCCGGATCTATCATTGTAGTTTGTTGAGTCAAGAGTATGTCGAATGTATTCTGCAGGCCGTATGGTGCACTGTGCAATGATTGTGTGAAGTCAAGTATACGTAGTGTGAATAAAGATACAATAATTTATTTTGAGTCATAAAAAGAGCGTTAAGAAGGTCGAATCGCATCATCCAAGCCAGTACAACGATATATCAACTGCTTGGAAAAATTCACTCAATTCTAAAAGATACCTAATGAATACATGGACTTTTACACCACTATCTGGGTTGGGAAACCACAGACAGGGTACTGTTGAAAAGAGGGGTAAGGAGGCCGAATCGCATCCATCTTCCAACAACGATATAATATCACTAGTAATTCCGAAACTTTTACACCACTATCTTGGTTGGGAAACCACAGACAGGGTACTGTTGAAAAGAGGGGTAAGGAGGCCGAATCGCATCTGTTTTGTTTATACAAACATATGTTTTTTTTAAATTCTATTGTTATTATCAAAATGTAAACAAACAATATTGGATGAAATGTTCTTTAATACATCAAACTACATCACAATCATGTCTTTCATTTTCAAGTGTTTTTTAGTGTAAAACCATATACAACCAAGGAATACAACCACGTAAGTCATACAACGCATGGTCCTCCGTACATCCTACAAATTAATGTTTTCTTTTTTTTGCCAATATTGTGCCACAGCAAGCACCGTTCCATCCTTTCCTGTCCTCTTCCCTTGACGTATTCAAGCCCATCTGAAATAAGGTTACAGATGTGTGGCTCACATTATTCTTTTTTTAGTGACTTTGCACCATTTCAGTAATATCTGTTACGTATTAATGGAAAAAGGAAATTATAAAGGACAGGTTTCCTGGGATGTGGAAGGTTAAAATAAGAAGGAAACATCTACAGTAGAAGCTCAGTTTGTTGAGTCGAATGTAGTTTGTCGAGAGTATGTCGAATGTATTGGTGTATGTATGCAGGCCGTGTGGTGCACTGTGCAATTATTATGTGAAGTCAAGTATACGTAGTATGAATAAAGATACAATAATTTATTTTGAGTCATAAAGAGAGCGTGAAGGAGGTCGAATCGCATCCATCATCCAAGCCAGTACAACGATATATCAACTGCTTGGAAAAATTCACTCAATTCTAAAACATTCCTAATGAATACGTGGACTTTTACACCACTATCTTGGTTGGGAAACCACAGACAAGGGTAGTGTTGAAAAGAGGGGTAAGGAGGCCGAATCGTATCCATCTTCCAACAACGATATAATATCACTAGTAATTCCGAAACTTTTACACCAATATCTTGGTTGGGAAACCACAGACAAGGGTACCGGTACTGTTGAAAAGAGGGGTAAGGAGGCCGAATCGCATCCATCTTCCAACAACGATATAATATCACTAGTAATTCCGTAACTTTTACACCACTATCTTGGTTGGGAAACCACAGACAAGGGTACCGGTACTGTTGAAAAGAGGGGTAAGGAGGCCGAATCGTATCCATCTTCCAACAACGATATAATATCACTAGTAATTCTGAAACTTTTACACCACTATCTTGGTTGGGAAACCACAGACAAGGGTACCGGTACTGTTGAAAAGAGGGGTAAGGAGGCCGAATCGTATCCATCTTCCAACAACGATATAATATCACTCGTAATTCCGTAACTTTTACACCACTATCTGGGTTGGGAAACCACAGACAAGGGTACCGGTACTGTTGAAAAGAGGGGTAAGGAGGCCGAATCGTATCCATCTTCCAACAACGATATAATATCACTAGTAATTCCGTAACTTTTACACCACTATCTGGGTTGGGAAACCACAGACAAGGGTACCGGTACTGTTGAAAAGAGGGGTAAGGAGGCCGAATCGTATCCATCTTCCAACAACGATATAATATCACTAGTAATTCCGAAACTTTTACACCACTATCTTGGTTGGGAAACCACAGACAAGGGTACCGGTACTGTTGAAAAGAGGGGTAAGGAGGCCGAATCGTATCCATCTTCCAACAACGATATAATATCACTAGTAATACCGAAACTTTTACACCACTATCTGGGTTGGGAAACCACAGACAAGGGTACCGGTACTGTTGAAAAGAGGGGTAAGGAGGCCGAATCGCATCCATCTTCCAACAACGATATAATATCACTAGTAATTCCGTAACTTTTACACCACTATCTGGGTTGGGAAACCACAGACAAGGGTACCGGTACTGTTGAAAAGAGGGGTAAGGAGGCCGAATCGTATCTGTTTTGTTTATACAAACATATGTTTTTTTTAAATTCTATTGTTATTATCAAAATGTAAACAAACAATATTGGATGAAATGTTCTTTAATACATCAAACTACATCACAATCATGTCTTTCATTTTCAAGTGTTTTTTAGTGTAAAACCATATACAACCAAGGAATACAACCACGTAAGTCATACAACGCATGGTCCTCCGTACATCCTACAAATTAATGGTTCCTCACAGGGCCGGATAATTATTGAATTTCATCTATGAACTATCAGTCTTACTGCTATTACATCTACAATTCATTCTCATTTTAATATTTGTGTTTGATAATACAACATGCCAATCACACGCAGTGAGGAGTTCAAGCCATCTACCTTTTTAAGGTCAATAAAGATTTTCAAGGCTAGGTTGGACTCAATCAATATTGTTTTAACTTCATTGCAATCTCAGACGGAAATTTCACCGGTTCAATATAAAAACCTAAACCAATATTTGAACGAAATACAAAAGAAACATGCGGACTTTGAACTCAATTTCGAGCGTGCATTGGCGTATGAAGGTGATAATCCTATTCCCGACGATCTATTGATTACAGAACAAAATTCCATTAGCAATCTTTTTACTGACCTAGTATCATCTATCCAAGTACTAATTGATGAAAATGTACCTAATCAAACTCAACCTCAACTTAGCTCACAATCCAATACTTCCAACAGTATGGATCAATGTATGGTACGGCTTCCAAAATTAGAACTTACCAAATTTAACGGTGACTTTGCTAAATGGACTACGTTTATAAATCTATTTAACACAACCATACATGAAAACCTGTCATTGAGTAAAACACTCAAGTTTCAGTATCTACTGAGCGTATTAGAAGACGAACCTCTTAATTTAATTCGTAACTTAAGCATAACTGATGCAACCTATGATGTGGCATACAAAATTCTGTCAGATCGTTACCAAAATGATCGTAGATTGCAGTTATTGCACATCAACCGTGTTCTTGACTTGCCTGAAGTTTCAGCTAGTAACATCATTGGGATAAGGCAGTTCCTTAACATATACAATGAAAATATGCAAGCTCTAACAGCGATCGGTTGTGATATCGCAGATTCTAAACATTTATTAGCCGCAATACTGTTACGAAAATTAGATGTAGATTTGTGTAAACGCCTTGAAAGCAAGCGTTACGTTACTGGTCCACTTCAACACACACTGCCTTCTGTGGATGAAATAATTACTTTTCTCAATCAGGAATGTAACCGTTATGAAGACGCATTATGTTCAATTGACACACGTTTGCAAGAAATGAATCTCGACCCTAACACACAGAATAGGTCAATTCAGCGACGAGATGGTAAATTAAAAAATGTAGTCGCATCAACCACACCCAAAAACCGTTCCTCATCATGCGCTATCTGTGATACTATCAATCACAAAACCTTTGAATGCCAAAGGTTTCTGGCTAAAAGTCCATCTGAACGTTACCACATTGTAAAAAATTCCCATCATTGTATATCATGCTTAGGCGCTCACAGTGTGAAGGCATGCAAATCAAAATCATCTTGCAAGGTCTGCCACAAAAAGCACAATACCCTGCTACATTTTCCTGCGTCACCTTCATCATCAATTGGTCTTCCTAACAATTCAGAAGTAAAGGAGTTTACATCTCATTCAAATAAGTCTGTTACACTCGCTGCACAACATAATAGACTATCATCATCAGTTGACGAGGCTGTTATGGTATTGCTTGGTACCGTACTAATTAATGTACGAGCTACAAATGGTACAACACATACCTTTCGTGCACTGTGCGATTCTGGTAGTATGTGTTCACTAATCACTGAAAGAGCAGTCTCTCTACTCAATGCCACTCGACAAGCAAGCAATGTTCAAATAGTGGGTATAAATCAACATATTTCCCGCAACAAGGGTCAAATTTATGGTAATTTAGAGACACCTTCAGGTGTTACCATTGCCAAGGATCATCCGATGGTTATTCTGGACAAACTCACTGTTAATCTGCCTCGTACACCAGTATCACCAGATGTCATTCAACTTACTAAGCACTATGATCTTGCTGATCCCACTTATCATGTACCAAACCGCATTGATATTATTCTGGGTGCAGCTTTATTCCCACAACTTTTCTCAGGTCCTACAATCCACTTAGGCCCTGATCTGCCATATTTAATCAATTCACCACTTGGTCATATTGTAATGGGTACAACGCCTTCTTTGTCTACATCTTCACTTCATGCTTCGCAACATTCAAGTACCTTGAATATATGTTGTCACTCTATTCCTCTTGATGAATTGCACAATTGCATTCAACAATTTTGGGTGCAAGAAGATGTTCCAGCACATCATGTTCGATCACAAGATATCGATGCGTGTGAAAACTTGTTTGAAACGACCCATGCTAGAGATGAAACCGGGTGTTATATCGTCAGGCTTCCAATCAAGAATACTAACGTGTCGCTAGGACATTCCCACACTGCGGCAAAGCAACGCCTTTTAGCCATGGAGCGTAAGTTTAACAAGGACCGACGCTTTGCAAAACTATATCGTGACTTCATGTCAGAATATCTCACTCGTGGGCACATGACTGAATGTGACACACCTACACAAGATACAGTGCATTATTATTTGCCACATCATGGTATTCTAAAGGAATCCAGTTCCACTACCAAGTTGAGGACTGTTTTCGATGCAAGCTGCAAATCCAGCTCTGGGTTGTCACTAAACGATATACTCATGGCCGGGACTAAGCTTCAAAATAATATTGCTGACATATTGATGCAATTCCGCAGACACAACATTGTCATTTGTTGTGACATCAAACAGATGTACCGACAGATTTTGATTCATCCTGACGATAGGAATCTTCAACTCATTTTATGGAGATCTGACACCTCTCAAGACTTCAAAACATTTCAATTGAACACAGTAACATATGGTGTCAACAGCTCCCCTTATCTTGCAATTCGTACCTTACATCAATTAGCTCGAGATGAAGGTCATGACTTCCCTGAAGCGGCTTATGCTCTGCTTAATCATACCTACATTGATGACATCATCACTGGAGCAGATTCATTATCATCTGCTATGGACTTACAAAATCAGTTACAACAACTACTTCTTCGTGGTTGTTTTGAACTACGCAAATGGGTTTCAAACTCTGACCAGCTTCTCCAACAACTGCCGGAATCTCACCGAGAGTCACCAAAGTTTCTCAACGGCTCTCCTGACCCACATTTTGCAGTCTTGGGTCTCCATTGGTCTCCATCTACTGATTCATTCGTGTTCAAGTCACATGGCTTCAATTTATCATTGCATCCCACTAAACGCAGCGTACTCAGAGCAATTGCTATTATATATGATCCATGTGGGTTTCTAACACCTTTTGTCATGCTTATGAAATGCTTTATGCAATTGGTTTGGACGTTAGGATTGGATTGGGACACACCATTGCCCTCTGACACATTGAAACACTGGACTCGTTTAGTGGAAGATACTTCTAGTTTATCACAAATAAACATACCCCGTTCTCTCAACTTATGCTACGCTCAAACTATCGAACTACATGGTTTTTGTGATGCATCAGAACGAGGATATGCAGCAGCAATATACTTCAGATGCAGTAATAATCAATCTACTACAACACAGCTCGTCATAGCAAAGAGTCGAGTAGCTCCTTTAAAGAAGGTTACTATTCCTCGTCTGGAATTATGCGCAGCACACTTATTATCAAAATTAACAGAACATGTCACAAACGTCTACAGCAACTTATTCAATGCTACCAACATATTCTTGTGGAGTGATTCTACTATCGTTCTCACTTGGTTACAAACACCACCATATCGTCTTAAAACGTATGTCGCAAACCGTGTCGCGCAAATTCAAGAACTAACACCACCCGAATGTTGGCGTCATGTTGTCTCACAGGACAACCCTGCAGATTGTGCCTCACGTGGGTATTCATTGCCGCAATTACCACAACACACTTTATGGTGGAATGGTCCCAATTGGCTATCCCAGTCATCATCTGAATGGCCAAATCACAAGTTTACCAAGGTGGAATCTGAAGAGATAATGGAATTAAAGTCTGACCCATTACCAATCTTTGCAATTTCTTCAACATATGAATTACCGCTGTTAACAAAATATTCATCGTGGACTAAACTACTACACGTCACTGCTTTGGTCATGAGGTTCATCTATAACTGCAAGACATCACATAAGGTTTTGGGTCCTATTACTGTGGCAGAAATCAACTCAGCACGCCTAAAAATATTTTATGCTGTCCAACAATCCACTTTGCAAAAGGAATTCAATGAACTCCGTAAAGGTAAATGTTCTCCCAATATTGCTCATTTAGCTCCATTTATCGATGCTCACCAATTGATTCGTGTTGGTGGTCGATTACAAAAATCACAACTTGCTTATGACATCAAACATCCAGCATTACTACCTAAACATCATCACGTAGTACATCTACTCATTGAATACCATCACTTGAAACATCTACACGCAGGACCACAATTTGTCCAATCAGCTTTGAATCAACATGTGTGGATTCTCAACGCACGGAGTGTCATCAGGTCTCAGTTGCACAAATGCATTACTTGTCATCGCCATCGCAACACAACTCCTACTCCAATCATGGCGGACTTACCTGCTGTTCGAACAACTCCTGCCAAACCTTTCATATCTACTGGAGTAGATTATATGGGTCCACTTCCACGCAAGATCATCAACTTGCGAGTTGTGAAAGTCAAGCCTAAAGATGGAAGCTATACACGACCAGTAACACAATTGTGTCTATTACCGCTACCCGAAGAGTAAAGGTTGAAGACCTGAGGTTCTTCAAGGGGGCCGGTGTTGTTCAGTGTTTTGTTTATACAAACATATGTTTTTTTTAAATTCTATTGTTATTATCAAAATGTAAACAAACAATATTGGATGAAATGTTCTTTAATACATCAAACTACATCACAATCATGTCTTTCATTTTCAAGTGTTTTTTAGTGTAAAACCATATACAACCAAGGAATACAACCACGTAAGTCATACAACGCATGGTCCTCCGTACATCCTACAAATTAATGTTTTTTTTTTTTTTTTGCCAATTGTGCCACAGCAAGCACCGTTCCAGGCGGAAAGTTTTATGGTGTTTCTCCGCAATATGGCCACCTCTAGGTCTGAGGAGGCAGATTTAGCACAAGGATGGTATGACGCCACCTTGTTGCAGGGTTCGGAGTGGATCACAAACCTGAACCCTATGTTCCAGGGAGGGGCTGAGCCTGCCCACGCACCTGCTTTTGGGCCTAATATGCCTGGGCCGCATAACCATCTGCATGATAATCCAGATGGGGATATTGGCTTCTTCCCATATGATTTGCCCCCATTACAGCAGCCAGATCCCATGATACGTGCTCAAGATGCACTGAACAGGGAGATGGCTGCTTTCCAGGCTGCCTTCGGCCATTGGGCCGAGCAGCAGCGACGGCATCATGAACGTCTGATGGCAGCAAGGCCAGCACAAGGCGTGGGCAGAGCTGCAGCTGCAGCCGCCGCTGCGATTGAGCCTCCAGATCTATCACGTGAGGCTTACATTCGGGCAGGCCACCCAGAGCCAGAACTACATCCTCCCCCCCCTGGTACGTTCAGACACCCACCTCTGAACCCACTGCCACCACCTGCAGCAGTAAGGGATGGGAGGCCCAGGGGGAACCCTCCACCAGCTGACCCCCGATACAACCGCATGGGATATGATGACTGGATGTTGAGACATGCTGCGTGGCGGTTACTAACTCCCCTCTGGGAGTGTAACGCCAGGCTCGAGTATCCAAGGCCCATGGATACCAACTTCACCCTGAGACTGGGGGGTTACGTGTCTAAACACTTATGCACACAAAATGTGTTCCCATTGCGGACATGTCCCATACTCACAACTGCTAACCGAGTCCCTACATTTACTAGGCTCGCACACTGGTTTGGAGCACTGATATTCTCCGCAAGTACCTCCATATTCTGGAGTTACAATATGACGGGGCAGGTGCTCCAAGCCATATCTGACCATCTCAACCTGAACCGGTACTTTGCCGAGCTAGTGTATAATAGCGGATTGTTCCGCAGAAATACTAGCGGGACTTTGGATGGGTACCCACTCCTAATGGCCCTCATTGGCCAATGGGTGAAGGAGAACACCGGGTGTACCATAAGCCCCTGGCTCTTCGGTATGAGATCTTGGGCTTGTAACGATGTTGTACCAGCCCAGGGTGCACTTGAGTGGCTTACAGCCAACCATCCTACCCACACCCCCCGAAGAGGCACGCTCTTGAGTCTGCTGAGATGGCTTAAGACTATTCCTCGTGAGTGGAGTCTGACGAAACCAGGTGTGACTGTCGACTTCACTCGTGAGTTTTTGATATGGGACGGACCCGCGGTTACCAGAGGGTGGTATCCTGAAGCGGCCGACTTCAACTACACACAGTTCTCCAAGTCCGAGAGCCCCTACATGGCCATCGAGTATGGGGCAGCCGCCTTTAATGTGATGGCACAGCTCGTGCCAGGACCAAACCCTCTAGTTGTCTTTCAACAACGCGGACAATTGGTGCAGCGGCAGGTGCCTAACTTGCCAATAGCTGCGCCCGCCCCGTATCCAGCCGGTCGCGGGGCTCCTATCTTCAATCAACCACTGAGGTGTATAGAGCCTTGCACCTTACTCAGCTACGATTGGATCACCAATCTAGTAATGATCCCTTGGCTGCCGCAGGCCTATTTCCCTGACGGCATTGCGTCTTGGCTGGCTAGAACCAGTGGCGCTGTTGAAGGAGTGGGAATTACATATGATTCCACTTCCGATGTTCCACAACTGGCCCCTATAGGTGACCGACTGCCTGGGATGCTAGGTGCATTGGCACTGGCCAGGCGCGGCCGCCTGGATGCCGGCGCAAATGACGCTGGCAGAGCAAGAGAGCAGGAGGCTGTGTTGGGATTAAACCAGCCAAGGGTGGACGCAGCTATAGACCCACCCGCCCCGAATGTGCTCCCAAATGTTGTGCCGCCCGATGGGCTGGTACAACCTCCCGCCAACCCAAATGATGGGGCGGGAAACTAGAGGGCCTGCGCTTGACCCGCCCACAGCGCAAGTTGCCCAATAATCACCCAAGGGCGGTGCAATACTGGATTGATACACTTTACCATGGCAGTAGGGCCTCAATGATACATTTGGGCTCTGTTGTCCGAGAGCTTGAGACAGCTCTCAGTATTGCATCTGACCCTTGGGTGATTAAAATATTGGAAAGTGTCTCCATCAGTTGGGCATGGGAATTGCCTATGTGGGAAGTTAGTGGTGATATTTCTAACCTTTGGCCACACAGTACAGTACAACGAAGTGACACATTGGCCGCAAAATTGCATGATACTGACAAGAACATACTACAACTTTCAGCCCTTGTATTCGAAGCGGCAAAGAAGGTGTTTTCATGGTATAAGGACATGTGCGTTCCCAATTTCATGGATGAGTTGGTCTCATATATTATGCCGGAATACGTTATAGGCCACACTTATGAAGCTCACTCCGCTGCCTCAGAGTTAGTAAGGGAAGTACGTGATAGCCTAAGTGGGCAGGGAGTTTCAAGGTTAGAACGGCTAGCGACATATATAGCAGGCATTTGTGTGGGAGCAGCGTACCCAAATGCCACTTACGTTTCACGTATAGTCACTGATTTACAAACTTTGGGCACTACGGCTTGTGACAAACTATTTGGCATTAATTTGTAGGATGTACGGAGGACCATGCGTTGTATGACTTACGTGGTTGTATTCCTTGGTTGTATATGGTTTTACACTAAAAAACACTTGAAAATGAAAGACATGATTGTGATGTAGTTTGATGTATTAAAGAACATTTCATCCAATATTGTTTGTTTACATTTTGATAATAACAATAGAATTTAAAAAAAAACATATGTTTGTATAAACAAAACACTGAACAGTATCCATCTTCCAACAACGATATAATATCACTAGTAATTCCGTAACTTTTACACCACTATCTTGGTTGGGAAACCACAGACAAGGGTACTGTTGAAAAGAGGGGTAAGGAGGCCGAATCGCATCCATCTTCCAACAACGATATAATATCACTAGTAATTCCGTAACTTTTACACCACTATCTTGGTTGGGAAACCACAGACAGGGTACTGTTGAAAAGAGGGGTAAGGAGGCCGAATCGCATCCATCTTCCAACAACGATATAATATCACTAGTAATTCCGTAACTTTTACACCACTATCTTGGTTGGGAAACCACAGACAGGGTACTGTTGAAAAGAGGGGTAAGGAGGCCGAATCGCATCCATCTTCCAACAACGATATAATATCACTAGTAATTCCGTAACTTTTACACCACTATCTTGGTTGGGAAACCACAGACAGGGTACTGTTGAAAAGAGGGGTAAGGAGGCCGAATCGCATCCATCTTCCAACAACGATATAATATCACTAGTAATTCCGAAACTTTTACACCACTATCTGGGTTGGGAAACCACAGACAAAGAAACAGTTGAACTGTCAGAACAACAAGAATAAGCTGCCGGCTGGGGGAAAGTCAAGATTTTTATAAGTTAATTTTTATTATTATTTTAAGAGTAAGATTATGATTTGATTTTGAATAAGAAAGGAAACATCTACAGTAGATGTTCCCCTTAGAAGCTCTGAGTTGGGGTAGCCGTCAGCGCCAATCAATCGTAGTTTATTGAGTCAGAGTATGTCGAATGTATTCTGCAGATTGTGTGGTGCACTCTGTGCAATTATTGTGTGAAGTCAAGAAGTGTGAATAAAGATACAGTAGAACCTCGATAGTCCGACTCCTCGGTTGGTCCGACCACGCTAGCGGAAATTTACAGCATTTGTTTTCTTCGTAATTCCATTCAAGTTGAAACCTATTTTGGTTACGGTCTTAGCAAAGACCTATACCTGAACAGTCGCTGTGAATGAAATTTGGTCTGTAAATGTGTTCGTAAGCCCAGTGTGAAATCTGGACCGCTCTGACGCGTCGGGACAGATTTGAGTGATGAATGACCGGTGTTGGTCTTGGGTGGAACACTGCTTCTGTCAGGGCACTAATGAACCAAGAGTGTTAACAAACACTCGACTGACCTGCCAAATAAAACGCGACAACTCCGTGAGTCTTATGAGTGAAGAAACGCGGCAGCACATTTCCCCTCAATAAGTAATTCACTGAATTAATCACGTTCTGTTAAACAGAGATAAGAGACATTTGGCTTTCCTGTAATTGCACTAAAGTAACCAAAAATATTATAATTACTGGCACAGTAAGTCCAAGGTTGCTAAATCGATACCAGTGGCCGGCGACTCCTGTCATATAGCAGCAGGTTACTAATCCAAATTTCCAAATTACGCACTACAAATAGTAAAATTACTTCCAATTTTCGTTAATACCCACGTATTACCGCCGGGGATCTGTCCTATACAGCCTATATTTTATGCTCTGCATACAATTTTGTACAGCCTGAGTAAATACGTCTTTTAAATCAGCCTTGTCAAATTATTTTAACACTTGAAATCTATGTGAGAGAACGAACAATGAAACAATCACCAACCAACTTTAACATCCTCAATAATAAAGCTTTTTTAAGAAACATGTAAGATTATTTATTTCAGAATTAAATGGTCTTTTCCTATCGCTCTTGCGTTTCAACGTCACAACGTTTCTGGATGAGTAATGTTTAATCAGAGTAGAGTATCTGCATTAAAAAAATACAAGAGTTTAAAAAGATAGGATTTTTTCACTAAAAGGGCCGCCATTTTCAAACGAATCGAGATATTCGAAATTTTTGTATTAGCGAGAGCTTTAATACGATGCATAACATGACATATGTTTGTATTTGATGTTTCAGAGATTCGAACTAGTGACCCTCATTCTCTGTAACGATCTGTTTAAATATGTATACGTTATTCTTTGGGGTTGGTTTAGTCGGAAATAATTTTATTTCATCGTTTAAGGACCAGCGGTTTATCTGGAATAAAAATTTAACACCAAAGTACCGTAATTCTTGTATTATTACCACGCCAACAATAAAGACCTGGAGTTAATAAACTGACAGGAATCTTCAAATTATGATGAATGTACGTTGTTTACATTGGCTAATCCGATGATCGTTTCCATTCGATTGAACATAATCGACTCGTAGATCGAATGACCTGTTGGGCAGCAAACAAACGGTAGCCAGCCAAGGTACACAACATTCATTCATCACAGCTGGAGATACGTCAGAACTCATTCTGGTCAGTCAACATTCATTTGCATTCCCGACAGTCTTGCCTCTAGCGTCTACGGCAGGCATCCTTAACTACTCGACGCTCTAAGAATTAAAACAAAATTACAGTTAAAAAATAGATTTTGTGAAAAATTACACTTATTAGTTAGGTATGGTGAGAATCTGTCGGTATTACGATAAGCCGTGTGACAGAATCTTCCCATTAGGTTGGTCAATGGTTTCATCAACACGCTACCAATCCTAACTTTATAATCAATTCAATCCTCATTCATACTTGGCTTAAAATACCTACCTGTGGTATGGTCGCCATTTCCAATAATCTCATCTAATCAAGGGTTTGTTTACGGATGAAGCTTGCTTTAACAGATATGGAATAATAAATTACAATACACTTGAATGGACGCATGGAAACCTGTAGGTAGTAAGCTTAAGTACCAGGAACAATAACCGTGATACATTGAAATGTGAGTTAAGAGACAGACAAATTGGATATACTTACTACAAATTAATAATAAAACATTACGTTTATACGTAAAACATGGAATTGATTTTAAGCAAACAGGCCAACAATAATTTGAGACGATTTACAAGACCCAGGGTGCGCTATCTCGTTCACGGCCCATCAATATGTAACCGCCGTGATTCTATGTTTACGACGAGATAAGAGAACACTACGACCATAAGAGTCGGTTACTATGCATGATGTGAAACCTAAGCCAGAGACTAATGTGGCAATAGACATCTTTGTAACAATTTCCGGCGACCTGTTTTCATTCTCGCAAGTGAAGAAACTGGTAATAAATGGGATAATCCTGCTATAGAATTTTACCTGAAGTATCTCGATGCAATAATGAGTGTATAAACTCACCCCCCAAGGTTTGTCATACATTTATTTTCTTTACTAGTTGTACAATAGGCACTTTCACGTCTAAAAACTAAGTATTCATTATCCAGTAGTAAAAATTGTAATTTGTGAACTGACTAGGGATGTAAAATAGGTGGTGAATAAAAATTTCCACAGACCTCAAGTGTTTTATCATATTCACCTTATTTACGATTTACATGAGTTGCGTTTTATGAAAATGTTTGAACTAAATTAAATCGTTGTAACAACAAGAGTTGATTAAGAAGGCTTATTACTCTGTCGTCTTATCTTATGTTATGGAGAAAGCATTATTTTCAAAAATTTCCAACCTTTTTTCTTAGATTTTCCCACGATTTAATTACATAATGGACTAAGTGTAAAATTATTTGAGGAAAGGGAAAAGTCTAACTAGTCGAAAACAGGGCGGAGACGCAAAGAAAGCTGCAACCCTGGGCGGAGACGCAAAGAAAGCTGCAACCCTGGGCGGAGACGCAAAGAAAGCTGCAACCCTGGGCGGAGACGCAAAGAAAGCTCCAACCTCGCTTACATGTTCGTACATCCCAAGCCAGAGACCCCAAAGGAAGCGTCCAACCTAGGACACAGGTTTCTAGTGTACCTTCTATCCCAAGGCAAAAGCTCCAACCTAGTTCACGGGCTCTCATGTACTTGCATCCCAAACCAGAGACTTCTACTGTACTGATCCGAATTGGTTGAATCAGATACAGAAAATAGATGGTCATCGCTCACTTCATCTTCAACTCCATATGCCCTTTTTTTAACCCAAAACTCTTCTTGAACTGAATGGCTATGAAAGCCTGAATCTCCGCAAAACTGTTTAATATTATTTCTAATTCTCTCTTCCCTTTCGAGGAAAGGAAGACACCCTTGATCTTGTGCTGATGTCGGATTTCCAAGCTTCCTCTAGTTAGGTTGTGAGAAATCGTTGTTTATGAAACGTGCTCGACCAACACCCACATAATGAACTATAGGTCCTTCTCTCTTCATTAAACTTCCGTTCTTTTTCTTCCTCTTCATCGCCTCTAAATTCAAGATCGTCACGTGTGCATTTACCAAAAATGTTTAATTCGTTTGGTTCATCCACCAAACTTGAAGGATCATGTTTAGAAGGTCTCATTTTTCATCCTCACTTGCCATCCTCATGCTCCGATTATATTTCGTGAAATAAATTAACAGACGGAGAAAGCGAAATTAATAACTGCGTGAACTTTCACGCAAGGCAAACCAGGGAAGAGACTCAAAGACAAACCAGGGAAGATTCTTAAAGACAAACCAGGGAAGATTCTTAAAGACAAACCAGGGAAGATTCTTAAAGACAAACCAGGGAAGATTCTTAAAGACAAACCAGGGAAGAGACTCAAAGACAAACCAGGGAAGAGACTCAAAGACAAACCAGGGAAGACTCAAAGGCAAACCTCTTAACTTCTGCTCAGTGCAGACTAACCCAAGCCAGACTCAAAACCTCCAACCTATGCCAGGGGCTCTTATGTACTTTCAACCCAGGCCAAGACCACTTGTGCAAATCCAGACCTGGACCCAGCAACTGTACCTGGCAACCCCGTAACTGGCTATTGCTAAAGCCTATAGTGTGACTAATCCATGTCCAGTAATATGAATGTTAAGTAGAAAATGAGTTGGTAATATTTTGAAGGTGAAGGGAGGAAGAAAATTAATTTGTAATAAAGAAAAAGGGATTTACTAAAGTGTCAATAGAATTATAACAAGAACAACAAAGCATCTGACTCCCTGGAGATAAAGAGGTATATTATTTTACGTATTTAAGACCAAGACCAGCCACCCGGTATAAACGCAACAGTTTGTTTTGTTTGGCATCAAATTAGTTTGCCCAGCTCTCGGAGGCTCAACAAACTAATTTGGATTTCCCTTGTTTATTCACTAAGCCATTATGACTTCAAAGTGTATTCGAACCTAAAAAACCTAGTGCTAAGAAAGTTCTCGTGATCTAATCACATAGTCGTGAGATAAGATACATTAGATATGAAAAATAACTATTGTGTAAATGTAGTTCATTGAAATGAATTTTTTTAACTTCGTCAGTTTCAAATTAAGAATACCCAATTCCCGATATTTGTTAATACGAGTAGCTTGGAAATGGCTAGAGCCGAAACATGATGTCAATCAGCGTTTCAAAAGGTACTTATGTATTCATCGTCATGTTAAAATCGTTATAGTTATAATCAACACACGATCAGAGAAACATGTCGGAATATAAGAGCTCCAAAGAGCAGGAGTTCGTGTTGTCAGTCAGCGTTTCAAAAAGGGTACTAATGTATTCATTGTCATATTAATAACATTATAGTTATAATCATCCATAATCAACACACGATCAGAGACATGCCGGCATATAAGAGCTCCAAAGAGCAGGAGCCCAAATCGCAGTATAACAAGAAGAAATAATAGTATAACCCGAGAGACAGTGGAACATGTAGGCGCAATTTTACAGCCGATGAAATCGGGGACAGTGCAACATGTAGGCCCGATGTTATAGCAGACGACATCCGCAATCAACGCAGTTACCCACCTGCTAACGAAATCGGATTTCCCGATTTCACCACTTGGAACCTAAAATCTCAATTAAAGAAATAAATGAAATCAACATTAAGAGGAGACAAAAATAACCTCAGAAGAACCTTCAGAATTGGGGTTAGAATTTTTTATAAAATACAGACATCATCTCAGTAAGACTGTAGTGCGAGTTCAAATTTAACTTAGAAGATTAATACCTAATACAAGAATTATGAAACGCGAGAAAACCTAAGATCTGATGAACGTTTACGCCTAAAACATCGTAGGAAATCCATGTAAGTGATATAGATAGAGTGTGTACTTAACAATAAATTGTACTCAAAAGACTATTCCAACCGCAAATTGAGATAGGGTAGACATTTAGAGCAAACCCTACATTACTTCGGTAAAACTGTTGAGAGAGTTCATGTAGACTTGCATACTTGAATTAACGTCTAACCAGAAAATTTGAAACCTGGGGAAAACCAGGATCTGATAAAAAATTTACACCTACAATATATAACGAAGGGACACTATTATATCCTAGACAAAAATATGTGAACTGAAGAAAAATATCTTTAATTAGTATAACATTGTAGTACAAGTGAAAAGATTAACAAACAGCACAAGACTGATGATAATGCAGCGCATAGCGACACCAACGAGTTGTTGCATTTGGACAACGAAGATGATGTAAGGGAAACTTTCTAAATATGGAATTTAATATTGACGTAGAAATCTTCAGGTCGAAGAATGTCATTTCTCAACACTCGATGAGACGGACGAATACTGTTGAACGAAGTCCTACTCCGACTCGCTGTATACTTTCCTGCAACAGCTGACTGTTGGGAAGATCCTAAAATTGCTAATGGGTCCTCACCCTCTCTCTCCACCTCGTTCATAAATTTCATCATCATTTTCAATACTGTTTGTAAATCTTACTGCCATTCGGCTTCTTCTGGTTTGCGAGGAGATCGGGTGGCTCCCAACGCATGTGTGGTGATCCAAGCAGGGCGAGGGGGCAGACACAGTAGGACTGCCGGATGCATCACTTGGAGCACTAATGTACGGTAGGGTGGCAGAACTCACCACATCCTCGTACTGATCCAAATTGGTTGAATCAGTTACAGAAAACAGATGGTCATCGATCTCTTCATCCTTGATTCAATCTGCACCTTTTTTTAACCCAAAACTTTTAGAACTGAATGGCTATAAAAGCCTGAATCTCCGCAAAACTGTTTTATATCTAGCGCTACTAACTCTCTCTTCCCTTTCGAAGAAAGGAAGAAACCCTTGATCTTGTGCCGAAAAGAAGAAGTGTGTGGTTGTAAGAAATTATTGTTTATGAAACGTGCTAGACCAACACTCTTGTGCAGAAAAGAGGAGACACCCTTGATCTTGTGCAGAAAAGAATACGTTTGGTGGTAAGAAATTATTGTATATGAAACGTGCTAGACCAACGCCCACATGCAGAGACTATAGGTCCTTCTCTCTTCATTGCCTCAAAATTCAAGATCTCCACGTGTGCATCTTCCAAGAATAATCGAGATGGTAGACTTGAACATAAATTGGTTGAACTATACTTAGTTTTGTACACAAATGCAAAAAGTTTAAACACTTATCTTCAAAAATAAAGTTTTGTGATGATTTTAGAAAATAATCGTGAGTTTTGGTTTTTTCCATAAATTACTGGAACTATTATCACACTTGAAAATATTTTACATTAGACATGGAATTCGAACTTATTCTATAGCTGAGTAAATGAATAAAATGATTTTTACTATTCTGATTATTATTTTTAAGAGTTTCTGATTATCAGGATCAAAATCTGGATCACTGTCCGTGTTGTCAAAGCCTAAACATGACAACTAATCACTCCCACTCAAATTACTCATGGATCACCTTTTTAACACTAAGAATTGTTTTATCATTGACAGGTGAATCAATACATTCAAATTAAAAAAACCAATCAAACAATAGAAGTTGATGTGGACTGCAGTAAAATACTTGGAATAACATTGTAACTTAAATAATTATATTTAATGTGCTCTTTATATTCTAAACTGGCTCTTCTTGTACGTTTTGCCGACGTCCGTATACACAAAAAAACGTCAAAACAAAAATTGTACTCAAAAGACTCTTCCAACAGCAAATTGAAATAGGGTTAGACATTTGTAGCATACTTAACATCACCTCAGTATGACTGTTGTGAGAGTCCAGGTAGACTATAGCATACTTGAATCAACATCAACAGAGAAGTGTGTACTTACCAAAGAATTGGTTCAAAAGGCTTCCAACCGCAAGTTGAAATATTGTTGGAAATTTTTTACAGTAAATCTGTTGTGAAAGTTAATATTGACTTGCATACTTTAATTGATTAATGAATGAACTAATATGCCTGGGCCGCATAACCATCTGCATGATAATCCAGATGGGGATATTGGCTTCTTCCCATATGATTTGCCCCCATTACAGCAGCCAGATCCCATGATACGTGCTCAAGATGCACTGAACAGGGAGATGGCTGCTTTCCAGGCTGCCTTCGGCCATTGGGCCGAGCAGCAGCGACGGCATCATGAACGTCTGATGGCAGCAAGGCCAGCACAAGGCGTGGGCAGAGCTGCAGCTGCAGCCGCCGCTGCGATTGAGCCTCCAGATCTATCACGTGAGGCTTACATTCGGGCAGGCCACCCAGAGCCAGAACTACATCCTCCCCCCCCTGGTACGTTCAGACACCCACCTCTGAACCCACTGCCACCACCTGCAGCAGTAAGGGATGGGAGGCCCAGGGGGAAACCCTCCACCAGCTGACCCCCGATACAACCGCATGGGATATGATGACTGGATGTTGAGACATGCTGCGTGGCGGTTACTAACTCCCTACTAGTTTGTACTAAACAATAAATTGTACTCAAGAGACTATTCCAACCTCAAATTGAAGAAGAGTTAGTCATTTTAAGGAAACACAAACACAACCTCAGTCAGACTGAAGTGAGAGTTTGAGCAAACTAAGATAAACAAGCTCGGGAAGACCACAGATCTGATGAATATTTACACCTTTAACATCGTGGGGAACCGAGCAAGTGATAAGAGTCGATAAAGTGTGAAATTGAACTCAAAAAATTCTTCCATCCGCAAATAGGAATAGGGTTAGATTCAACATCATACTTAACATAGCATACTCAACACCATCATCATACTCGTACTAAACATCACCTCAGTGTGAAAGTACATCATTGTTGTGAGAGTCCATGTAGACAAGAGGATGTTTCGTTCAGCGTCACCAGAGAGGTGGGTACCTAACAGGAAATTGGTTTAAAAGACAAGTATTTTTAAAAATACAACATTGTATCAAAGGAAATCCTTTGTGAAAGTTCGTGTGGACCTGCGTACGTGAATTAACGTCTAGCCAGAAGCCATGAAACCTCGGGAAACATAAGGATCTGCTAAAAAAACTACATCTTTTATCGTCGGGAAATATCGGTGCAACAATGGAAGACTTCAATGTGTGCCTAATAGACTTGAGATATTAGATAACCAAGAATTGAATTTAATGATGTACTGAAGTTAAAGATATTAAAAACTGAATTAGTAATTACATTGAACAACTGTGACGAGTATACATAAGCATAACATGGAAGTATCATTGAGGAGACACATAGTTTATTCAGGTACATCATTACGAATCTAACTGCATTGTATCTCAATTAGAAGAACTACAGACCTTATATAAAAGGCTAAACTTTTCTACTGCCGAGAACTAGTGTGCTTTTGTGATCTAAATATTCAATGAAATTGATCTATTCTTAAATTTTATACAGTATCAGACAGTAACCATAATGGGAGGTTTTTTTATTTGAAACTACAGTATTATTCATCTACATTAAACGGAAATTAAGTTAAACAACAAATTTACTTAATTGGCATCGACCACATTGAACAACTGCTGCTACCTAACGGGATATTACGGAACTCAGTGGAGTTGTAGCTAGCGCAGCAATCGGGTAATGTCCGAACTAAATCTGTCAATGTTTTTCACATCCCATTTTATTAAATAATTCTTTAAATTAATTCAATATTAAGACTATATATTTATCAATTCCGCAGTATACTTGCCTCTTCTATATTTTTTATGATACAGCGTAATACTAACATATACAAATTCAAATGTTACTTCTAAAGAGCTATATTAATGAGACTTTGTATGGACGTTTATTTTGTCTTATATACTGTGGAAAGGTACTGGATTTGTCTACTCATATCCTAAATTGTTTTTAAAACGATTTGTACAAAAGTTGATCGGTGTCGGTAACACAGTATGGTAACTGTATATTAATTCACCTGCCATATGTAGGCAATACAGTATGGCACAAGCTAAAGTAATACATTTTTGAAGAATAATTGACTAAATAATCACTTACCAATTGAATGGTATCTGCCCTTCAGGTGTCAATTTATTAAAATTCCTTACATCAACCGGTTTCGGTCTCTTAACAGACCATAATCAACCGACGAAACAGGTAACACATAACTCATTATATATATTTTTTTCTCTTGGTGTTCAATAATATGAAACATTTCAAAAAAATCTTCAAAAAATCACGACACATATTTACAAATAATGAAAAAACAAAGATCTTGAACTTGAAAAACTTGAGTTCTTTGTTTTTTCATCATATATATATATATATATATATATATATATATATATATATATATATATATATATATATATATATATATATAATGTGTTATGTGTTACCTGTTTCGTCGGCTGATGATGGTCTGTTAAGAGACCGAAACCGGTTCATGTAAGGAATTTTAATAAATTGACACCTGAAGGGCAGTTCAATTCGTAAGTGATTATTTAACTATTTAGGTGTCTAGGCTTTCGAAATAATAATAATTGATTGTTAAGAAAAGTTTTTTTTAGTAACTGGAATACTCAAATCTGGTATAAATCTTCCTACATCACCCACAGTCGTCTATACCACTACTATGCTGGCATGAACCTTCCTTCCTTTTGCTGAATGACTGTACTTTAGTGGTCTAGTTACGTATTTACGTGTCCGCCTCACTTACATTCAAATGGCTTCAAATTTTTCTAACACGCTACAGTAAAGTTATACTTAAGCGAAAATTCATAGATGTCAAATATGTAAGATATCCATAACGCAATACCAACTACCTATGGGCATGAATAAGTTTAGTGTTTGATATATGCATGTCAAACACTAACAGTTGTGGAAGCGTATTAGTTTAGATGTTATAATTCTTTATGAATAATAGTTCAGTTCGTTTTTTTTAGTTTATTACAAAAGTAAATATTTAAAATGAATTGCCACCTGATAAATCAATTACAACAGTAGTTAAGTTGTTTTCAATATACGAATATAAAAAACAAATAGAAAATCGATGGTTCGCCACGCTCCGGCCTTAGTGAAAGTGCTGGACTAATTCACAAAAATGTCTATATAGACTACAAACATTATTTAGGCCTCAATCTCGTGTTCAGTTCTGTCGAAGTCTTTCACCACAATGGGCTGCAATGGATTGTGTCTCTCCGAATTTATTCGGCATGGACACTAGGGGTATCAGGTTTTCCTACGACACTTTCGACGGAATATAAAACTGCCAACAGAAGACAATGAATCAGCAGGACTTTTCAGATTCTAAAACTCAAACACCAGGATATTTTAAGACATCGGAACTCAACCGAGATCACTTCTACCACACCAACGTGATCTGGGACATACCCCGCCAAGTGGAGAAGTAAATATAACTACAATACATTTTATTAACTTAGACACTACATAGTTTTTTTGTGGTTATATTATAAAGATTGTCGATTTTATTAGCAAATTTTTTATGAAAAAGTGAGCTATTCAAATGGCCCGCAAAAGTTCTTGAATAAAGCCGCAATTATTGTCTGATAATTTAAAAAGATCTTTGCATTTGTTCGATTCTGTAATATCATGGACAAGTTCGTTTGGCAACGCAATCGGACTACGTAAACTATACTTTAAGGGGGACTTCGTACACCAAAAGTGAAAATTGGGGGTTTTAATCTATTTATTATCAAAATATTTAATTCTTAAATCATGACTCTAGGTCAATAGGTTACTGAGATATTTAAAATGGCCAATATAGTTGTGCAATGCATTTTTTTACTTCCCTTAATTTTAAGGAAAGTGATTAAAAATCAATAAATCCATAAAACCCCCAAATTTAATGTTTCTAACGGTAGCTATCCTACGCACTCATAGCCCATGTAAATCTTAAGGAGAATAAATGAATTGGTATTTACATTTGCGAAAAGAGAGAAAAGGTAATCAATAAACATTATCGTGTACGAGCCAAGTAACGCTATCTCATTAATTAAAAAAAATCTAATCACAAATATGTACAAGAAGCTAAAAAACGTTTATGACAACACGTAACATTTATAAACCAACAATTTTCAGTAAATTTTATTTGATTTCAGTTTCGACAAAACGAGGTCAGTCCCTCCCCAAAATTGATATTTGAATACAATTAGTTTTTGACATTGATATGTCTAACCTCTGCGGGGTGTTAGCAGATTTGTGTAACGCAATAAATGCAGTGGAAGTGTTAACATCCCGTATTCTCAGAAACTACAAGACCAATTGTATTGATTTTTTTCTTTATAACATCAGATGTTTATACAATTTGAAAACATTTCCTTTAGCCATATCCATAGTAACCTATTTGCCACAGGGATATTATAACGAATCCGACATTAACTTTTGACATGGATATGTCTTAGCTCTGAGGGGGGGTGTTGGCGATTTTTAAGATGGAAATCATGTAACAGGTTTCCATAGAAACTACCAGAGCTATTGTATTGAATTTTTAATAGAAAATAATAAGAACAGCTGCTTAGATTAACTGAAAACATTTATTTTCTTTGTTTGGAATTCACTATTGGTGATGGTGGATTGATGTTATTTATATTTTTATTGTGGACATTTTCCAACACGTTTCGGGATCTGAAATCTGATCCCGTCCTCAGGTGAACTAATATCCAAAACATAGCACAATTAATTAACATATAATCCGGACAAAACCGGTATAAAGTAGTCAAAAAAACTTACAAACAAACCATTCACTAACCATTACACACAAAACATGGAAAATGTCCGCAATAAATATCTAAGTAACATGAAAACATTTCCTAGACATATCCATGATCCAACCTATTTCCCACAGGGAAGTAAATACAAACATTTTTAATACGTAATTGTCTAGTCATTCTTAGTATTCTCACAATAATTCTAATTTTTCTGTAGGCTGATAAATTCCTGAACTAGTAAATTATATAAAATAAAACAGACCACTGTGCAGTTACAACATGCACAGTAAAAGATGTACCAGTTTGTGTACCAGGCCTACACCGGCGACAGCTGTCACAAATATCAGCCCAACTTTGTGTACACTCAACTGAGCTATATGAAACCTCTTTGTGTCATGTATTTTTCAGTTTTTCCACAACTGTATCTTTTCTTAAAATTTTAATGAGGAATAGTAGAAACTCTATGGTATTTTTGCTATACAGGCGATTAATTAAAAGCTAAAGAAATTTAAAACAGGTGGGAAACCTAACCATGGCGCCATAATTTGTTTCCACAGTAGGTTTCTTTTATTTAAACATATACGTTCATACTTGGCTTAAAATACCTACCTTGGTCGCCATTTAAATAATATCCATATATAAAATTGAATGTACGTCTGTCTGTATGTATGTATGTCCTTTATGCGTTGCCAAACTACTCATCCGATCGCCATGAAATTTTAGGAAGTTGCTCTATATGTGTCCGGGAAGGTTTTAGTGAAAAAATATTTTCGAAAACCCCATAAGTTTCCATTTAATGGCGTTTTAAATTTCTAATGTTAACCTTATGGAGAGTAGGTTTGTTTACAAATTGTCTACAATGAAAATATTTGATTTCTTAGCTACAGCTGATTGGTTTACTTTCCATTAGCAACACCGTATGCTTTACTATCCAATGCCATCTGAATCATTCATTAATGTTAAACTATGAAGTAAATGTATACTGTAAAAAATGTACAGCTTTATTCACCACGTTAATAGTTAACGGTTTTGGGGGATTATGTATTTATATTTTTATTTTCTGTCTGATTAAAGTCACGTGCTTATATGATAATTACAATGTTTATATTATTACGTTTATTATAATAATCAGCTGTTGTATATCTTTCCTATAAAAGCAAGTACACAGTATTACAGTTAGGTTTCGTTTGGGTTTGGATTGGATTTGAAAATTGTGAATTAATCCACTCAGATTTATTTGTTTTATGGGAATGATATTAATATGTTTTATCGTTTCAGTATTGTTATTCACTATGCAGCGACCCAGAATATATAACCTTTCACAATGAGGACGTATTGCTATTCGACTTCAGAACATGGCCAATCTTAAAGTTAACATGTATTTACTGTGAGGCGTTACGAAGTTCGCCGGGTCAGCTAGTCTAATATAAAGTAATCTAATATTGATTTCCTCTTATTTTGATCCATCTAACATTTTCCCATAGTTCGGCACTCATGAGTAACTCAGTAAAAGGTCGCGGCAATGGGAACTTCACTCATGATAGTAGGGGGTAATATTTGTTACTAAAAATTAATTCTAAAACCCTTAATTTCACAAAATAAAAAACCCGTAACGTACTCAAAATACTATACTATACAAATCTTTCATAATCATAACTGACACAGCGTCTACTATTTGATTAAATTGACTTGCAATTCAATAACTTTAACTATACTAAAATTATAACAGTTAGTCATACAATAATAATTTAGCGAATGAAGCTAAAATCAATAAACACCGAAGTGTAAATTTCCCAGTTTCATCTTGTTGGGAGTGTTAGATGATACCGAAGAAAGAGCCTGATTAGATTCCAGAGTAGCCGTCATGGACTTTGTTATAATCGACGCCATCTCGCGTTTAGACGAAAAGTGCTTTCGGAGGAAGAACGTAATATTCTAACGGAGTTTTTAAAACTCGAAATATTAACTTTTATATTTCGAACATTTTCTATATCTATTGGTAATAAAAGGTATATTTACGTTTCGGAATATCGAAATATCTGTCTTAGTGTGAACTGGAATCTAGAACTTGAAAAGATTAGTACATAAGCAGGACTAAACCGGTCAAAAAGGATTAAAAAATCCAAATTACTTACAAAGGAAACTAGAAACTAACTAAAGTCACACACACAACACCAAAGCACAAAAAACGAAGAAGTCTCGGCTAACACACGAAACCGTCTAACCGATTGGTGGATGGATAATGAATTTTAACTCGGGGTCTAACCTGCTTTATCCTTCAGTGGGATCCTAATTTTGGTTAGTTTACCATAATCTCCTTTCTTATCTATATTTAGGATGTTGGTATATTTAAAGTTTATGCCGATGTTTACGACGATTTACCATAAAATATATACATAATTTATTTCTAAGACATTTTTTCACTATTAAACTATAACAATTGAATAATATCATACTGTTTCCATGGTAAACACCTTTCATTAAAAAAATGCTTAAGATATGACCAGAAGACAAAATATTTTTCGAAAACAAATTATGCAAAACTATTAAAATAATTAAAGGTCAAATCTTGTAGAATGAAAATGGATAAGTAATAATACTACGAAAAGCGTAAGACAACATGAATCTAAAGTTTTGAGAAAGCGAACGGATTATCTTCTGCAGCAATCGAGGATAAAGGTATCAAGAGGAATCAGCGACCTGTCCTGGAGATGTCCTGAACATACTGGAACAAGAGGGAACAACGGAACATGAAGCGAAGAAGATACGTTTTGCATTGTAATTAGTATAGTCTAGTTGTAGTAGGCCTGAAAAACAGGCCGGCCATTCCGAGGTAAGTTTGTATGGTTCCTTACCTCTCTCAGGCGAATGCCGGAATGGTTCCCTAAAGGGCCATACCCCGCCAGGACTTCATCCTGGTTATAAAGTCCCCAAAATTCCAATTGGCTATTTCATATTATTGCTATACAAGTCTTTTGTAATTGTATGGCAATAATATTTTTTCTGAATAAACGTTTTTACCACTATACAATGTTTTTTAATTTTTTAAGTTGTCACACCCACGTCGTGGTGATTACCCGATAAAAAAGTACTTAATATAAAAAAAATTAAACAGCATATAAAAGTTAGAGGTCTCACTGGTGGAAGATGTGGTGGATTAAAAAAACTTGGAAAAAATAACCATCATCAAAAAGTTAACTTAGGGGTTTATATTCGCACGTTGTAATTGTTAAATATCATTGCACTTCAATCACGGAGAATTCTTTCCATTACTCTAAACACGAAAGTACACTTTCTAAACGTGAAATGAGCTAACAAAATAGGTTATTTCCGCTACTGTCCGGCAAAATTACAGAACGTTTACTTTCTGTGCATTTGTGGTGCACGGAAAGTAACCGCTATTGGATTTTGCGGTGCAAACCAATCAGTTATACTAAATATTAATTTATACCTATTATTTATATTAATTTAATTTGTTCTGATGACGAAAGATTATTTTACTTTTTCACGTTGATATTTTTATGGGATTTCAATTTAGGACAACTCTGAACTGCCACACAAACCAGGTGTGGCAGTTCAGAGTCACACAGCAAAAAGGACAATATTCTGGCCAAAAGCAATTTATTTCTTAGAAAACCTACATTATTAGACTTGGTATGATCATATTACCCAGCCTTTATACACTATACTCATTACTCCAACCAAACAAAACGTCCAAAGATTGCTGACTCTTATCATGCAACAGATTTAACTATACGGTAATAAATAAATTAATTGATTTATGAATAACAACATACCACGTCTGATGTCCAGAATGGTCTGGGTAAAATATGTGACTCACCTGCAAAAAAAACAATGCAATTTATTCCATCCAAGAATAAAATATAAACAAATTTATTTGTAAACGAGACTCACGCAATAACATTTATATTGTTCTCATCATAGTGACGAAATAGTACTGAGTATGCAGGTTTGCTGCAATTAGGGTCGTTTTAAAAGGTAATGTGCTTATATTAAGCATAAAATTGCTGCCGTAAGAAACATTAAATTTGGGGTTTAATAGGTGTATTGATAAAACTTAACTGGATGGACTTGCATATCAAATTTTGGAAGAATATTAACGTGAATAATTGATTTTTAGCTATTCTCCATTACGCAGTACATTGTAAAAGATTTCTATTGTACAATGTTTAATAGGTGATAAATACTAAATAGTGTTTTTTAGCTGAACAAATAATTATAGCTAGGGTAGGACTTGCATATCAAATTTTGGAAGAATATTAACGTGAATAATTGATTTTTAGCTATTCTCCATTACGCAGTACATTGTAAAAGATTTCTATTGTACAATGTACTGTGTATACAATTTTAAATACCTCCGTAAGCATGATTTAAATACTAAATAGTGTTTTTTAGCTGAACAAATAATTATAGCTATTTAGTTTTGCATATTCAGGCTTCGTTTCGTGGCCTTTTCTAAAATAAATCCTTATTTGTTTTAACTCACTCTCCCATATTTGTTTCTGGAACGGAAACGATTTTATTGCATTCGCTTTTTATTTGATCTTCGTTGGGATGACCGAGTCCGCATATTCATGCTTGATAATCAAGCTTTGATTGCATTCACTTCATTTTTGTTGCTTCATTGGCATTCATACTTTTATTTTTAAACTATCAGATCTAAGGCGAATTCTCATTCTCAACTCCACTTTATTTAGCTGACAACTATGAGTGTTTTGGAAAAAGTTGCAGAAAATACAAGTTGTCGCTCGTTAAGTCTTTGTATTAGTACTCCCTACATAGAACAAAAACTAATGATCTATTTTTTACATCTAGTTTGTCCCATTTGAAATTACCTGACGAATATAATAATTATTATTAGATTTTTACAATAGAGACCTAGCCAGTCTGGTGGCGATGTCCTGTAATCCAGCTACTTGGAGGTCACGAATTGTGGATAGTTATGAGCGATGGTCGATGAGTGTAGTGCTCTCTTGTGTAGATTAACGTCCGCACTATTCAATACTACGTTCATCCACAAAGACCATCTTCACTATTAGACAAGTTCGTAATTCAGAAGTAGTGGTTCGGACTCCACGTTTAACTGTAAGTCCCTTAGATATGCCATTGACTGTAAGGCTATTAATTAACAGTTCTGTCTAAGGAACATGTCACCTTAGTCAGTAACAAGACTACAAAATCGTGCAACAATCATCCTACACTCATTATCTTTCATACTTGGCTTAAAATACCTACCTGGGTATGCTTTCATTTCAGTTAAAAGTAGCCTATGAGTTTAAAAAAAGTATAAGGTACGTAAAAAGTATGAATGAGAAATGAGTGTAAGATGACTAGGACGAGAACTTTTAATCTTGTTGCCAGTTAAGGCTGACATGTTCCTTCGACAGAACTATTAATTAACAACCAAACAGTCAATCGCACATGAATTACCTCTAGATTAACGAGGGATTTAAATCTCTTTTACCTCTGAATTACGAACTGGAGGAACTATGAAGATCGTTTTTACGGATAAATAGTGATCAGATAGTGATCAGGTTCTCCGCCGATAATCGTTCATAACCATCCACAACTCATGACCTCCAAGTACTTGGATAACATGACACGCCACCGTCCCTATCCATTAAATCCATAAAAATCCGCTCCCTGTTCACGGTGGGGCTCATGAGTTACTATCTTGGCCGAGTGACCAATTGTTTTGTTCCCTTTTTATATTAAATTAACTTTATTCTCGATCTAAAATTTATACTAATTCCAATGAAATAAAAATATTTCCTTACGTATAAGGAAGAACAATTTAAATCAGGTGCACTGTATTGTACAATTAGAGAATTTTAGTTTTGTTTATTTGTCAAGACTGTAAGATTAAGTTTTTATATCTGTTGGTAATTATACGTTTTATATTTTGGTAGATGGATCCTAGAATAACGTATAAATTTAAGTTCCTAAAACTGTAAAATTATAATATAATTAACTAACCGGAGCAAAACCTTTCTTACGATGAGAATATTTTGGACGACATGGGTGCAAACAACATATCAGGGGAAAGCCTATCAGATTTGGTTAGAAGGTGTGGTGCCTGAATACTGTCCCTGGGTATTTAGTGTGGTTTGATGTGTACCAGGGAAAATCTCTTGACACACCCACAGCTTATGAGAACCTGTTTGGGAAATCTTCTGCGCCTCTACAAAAGATTTTAGATGAGTTACCTGAAGGAAAAGTAAATTTGCCGTAAAGAATCTAATTTGATAACCTTTTTACAAATATCTACCTCCTGAAATATCTCCAGGAAATTGGCTATAGTGGTGTTGGCACGATGAGAGAAGACAGACTGCCAAAAGATTGCCCCTTAAAAAAAAGAAATCATGAAAGGATCAGAAAGAGGTTCTTTTGATTATTCGTTGTGCAAAGAAGACGGAATTCTCATTTGTAAATGGCATGATAACGGCATTGTAAACGTTGCATCAAATTGTCATGGTGTACAGCCAGTAGCAAAAGTGAGAAGGTATTCCCAAGCAAAAAAAACACATTCTTGTGCGACGTTATGCTGTATTTGGAGAATACAACAGGTGTATGAGAATTGCAATTAGGAGGAAAAAATGGTATTGGTCAATTCTGACGTGGCTCATTGATGTATGCATTAACAATGCTTGGCAAATCCATCGAAGCACTGGTAATCTTCAAGCCCAACTTGAATTTCGACGAGAGTTAGTCAACTCGTACATAACGTATGTTTACAAAGAAGGAGGCTACATACTTAGTTCAGAATTGCATTTTGACTGCAGTCAGAACTGTGAACGGTGGACTTTGGACTGTTGAAAAATGTTCACGTCAGTACGGACTGCAGTCGCGGACCGCAGGCCGTTCGGTGGCGTGGTAGTCGTGGTCAGTCTTTCCGGTGTTTTGCCGTAGGTGTGTACTTTGTAATTTCGTTTTGTGGCTGTAGGAAAAGTGCATTTTAAGTTCTTATCGTATGTGAAGTTAAAGTGCAATGTCTACGTTTGAAGATTTGGCAGCATACGCTGTAATAGCGGTAGCTATTAAAAAAAGAAAGAAACGAAGGCATCAAATGTGGAAAAAAGAATGGCTTCAGAGGAAGAGATTTAACCACGTTCACCTTCTTAGGGAGCTTGAAGCATATCCTAGAGACTGGAAAAATTACTTAAGAATGGACGAGAAAACGTACTTTGTACTTTGGCCTGTCACTGGAGCCTCCACTAACTAGCAGTTCCGCCTGCAGTCCGATCGTTGAACTGTCGCACCGTGCGGCAGTTGACAGTCCAACGATCCGCCTGCCGGATTCCCCATCCACTTACAGTTCTAACTGCAGTCCCGGACTGTCTCAGCAAAAAAAGACACATTTGTGCGGTTTAAGATGACATTCGATGACAAAAGTATGTAATGGGTAAGAAAAAAGAAATTGTGCATCAATTCCCAATGTGTAAAAAATGTGAGTATGTAATTACCTTGCATAATGTAACACGTAATCCACTAAAAAAGCATCGTCACGTATACGAGTATTAAAATACAAAGTACATAAACTTGAATCTAAAACTTCATTGTAGATTATGTACCTGTATACATATACAATGTTAATGGTTATTTAATACCTTTTTTTTTTCACACTTTGTATGAATCCATCAATAAAAGCATTTTTCCATTATTATATTATATGTTTCTGATTATAACATTAGTATACACTATTTCTTCCTAATCACCTACAAAAAATAAAAAAAAAAAAAAAAAAAAACTCAATATATCCAAAAAAAAGTCGAAAAAAGTAGGTTTCGATGTGATGTCTGTCTGTGTACGAGTGTGCGTCTGTTTGTGTACAGAGCCACAGACTACCCCTTTGGTCTATGGTACATATGTAAATATTCAATGCATCTCTAGTTTTTTCATATTTTTGAATTATAAATTTTTAAGGGTAGATCATCCATAAAACCTTTATAAACGTGAAATAGAAATTTCTCTAACGATTTTGATTAAGATTTAGTAATTAATAGAGGACTAAATAATATAACACCCGACGGATATCTGTGCAAATGATGGTTCAACTGTTATAGGCTTTTAAATGTAAAAACATAATTTTTGTTTAGGTTTCACACACAAACAATAAAGGTAAAGTACAACTTGACAACTACCATTAAAATCAGCTTAAAAACTAAATAAATTAGTATTTGAATTTTTTTGTCAACGACGGTTCCAGAGAAAAGTTAAAGTTACAGTCCATGATAAACGCAGTACATTGTCTGAGAGTACCCATATTATTATTATAAATAATACTAAAAAATAAATGTCTACCTTCTTCCCAACCGTTTTCCAGAAAACTTGGTATGCAGCGTAACGTCACATCACCATACAAAACCTACTCCAAAAGGCTTGGTAGTACGGGGATAGGGGGGTTCCCCAAATAAAATTCTAACAATTAATGATAATTAATAAATAAATAAAGAATAAATATCCAATAATTAATTAATTAATAATTGTTTTGAAAAGCCATAATGTCAAAGCGATTTTTGTAGTCTTTATAGGTTACTGCTGCCAATTGCTATATTATGGAATCATATTCAGGCCTTGGATGCTTCTTTTGGTGTTATAAATTTCGTGTTATTTGGTTGAATTTGTTCATAAAATCATTTATTCATTTTTTGAAAAAGAGATTCAGTGGCTGATAACATTAAATTAACTTAGCTTTGTTTCTCTTGTTGTTCCTTTCAGGAATTATATAATTATTTTTGAAACAATAAATTTTCAAAAGATATCTAATTAATAAATTAAGAATGTGATCGTTTTAATACAGATTGTCGTTACTAAATTTTCTTAAGGGAAAAGCATGTGTCAGCCCACTGATACAGTTTATTTTCTTGATTATTTATTCAGTAGTTTATCTACAGTTTAAACAAAAATCATCGTAAAACGTAGGTCCAGAACGTTCAAAACTTTTAAAAACATACGTTCAAAAGTTATTCAACGTCAACGTCCATCACCAATGACAATGTTCACACACTAACGTTTACTCTCGTAATGTCGTAGCAAGACGAGTACGTCTACCATTAACACATGTAAGGGCCCCATTGTTAACGTGTATAGCGTCGAGCCGTTGAGTGAAGAAGCTCTTAACGGTGTGAAAGGATACAGAGGTGAGAGGTGATTGGGCCATTACTGGGGTTATGGGTAACACAAGCGTGACGTAATGAAACGCCGGCGCTTCTCGTACAATGGAATTTCTTTGACAGGCATTTTTATTGGTCTCTTCGTCATAAATAATGTAAAGTGTTTTATTAAACTTAACAATATGGTATCTCTTTAAAAAATGTCTTTAAGATTACACTCCTAATCCTGCAAAGTATTAGCTTTGACTATACATCATTTAATAATGTATAGTCAAAGGTATTAGGGAAGGATGGTAGACAATTAGCTTCACTGAGAGTGTATTTTTGTTATGTAAGAGTTTTTTGACACATGTGCATATATCTTAGTTAGGTTATTTAGTATTTCTTTTTTACTGATGGCAACACTGGTGTGGTTTTTGATTTATTTTAACATGTTACTTTTACAATATTGTAGTGTATCCATTGATTTTCCATGGATTTTTATTAATTTGTTTATATCCCTTTTTGGAGACGAATTCGACTTCACTGTCAGAGATCTTTGTATCAGAAACTCACGTAAGATTTATAAGTAGAGATTACTAGTTTATGATAATTTTTGAATTTCATACAAGATATCTGATATGTTTTTCCTAAATAAAGTATAATATAACCCACCTATGTTGGCGTTATTTAAAATGGGCTTGACCTATAAGATGAGACCTTGACGTGATCCTTTGAGTTAGCCCTCTTTTAGCAAATCGCTCTAATTCGACTCCGCAAGCTCTACTTTACCGCTGATTTAAAGATCTACGATCGATTAAATGGAGTTATATCGTTTACCATCTTGTTCAGGAACTATTATGCTTTATGTTTATAATAAATGTTTACCGTTTCACACCTATTTTAAAGGTCCGTGAGTATTTATTTACCTAAGCTATTTATTTACCTTTACATTACTAAAAATTGTGAAGGTTTGCGTTCTGGCACTCGTATTACGGTTGCTACTTTTGCCGACGACACCGCTCTTTTGTCATCCAATCCAGACCCTCTATTGGCATCCGCACATTTGCAAACCGCCCTAAACGAAATAGCTCAGTGGCTTGAAAACTGGAAGATAAAGGTTAATGAAGCAAAGTCACTTCACGTAACTTTCACGATGAATACGGCAACGTGTCCTCCAGTAACGATAAACAATGTTGCGGACTTAACATAAACATAAACTTCCTCAAGCGGACGAAGTAAAATACCTGGGTATGCACTTGGACAGACGTCTTACTTGGCGCTCCCACATTTGGAACAAAAGACTAAATTTGAACTTAAGAACCAACAAAAATTCTAAATTATCACTTGAAAACAAATTACTCTTATACAAAGTTGTGTTGAAGCCTGTATGGACCTACGGAATCCAACTCTGGGGAACGGCGTCAAACTCAAATATCGAAATAATTCAACGATACCAGTCTAAGACATTAAGAAGAATTTTCAATGCTCCATGGTACGTTACAAACCTAGTAATCCATGCAGATTCCAAAATTCCATTTGTAAGAGAAGAAATTTCAAAATTTAGTCAAAATTACCAGTGTAAAATTGAAGACCATCCTAACCATCTAGCATTAAATCTTCTAGACAATAGTCAGTGCAAATATAGGTTGAAAAGACATAACATCCTTGATCTTGATTTACCAGATGGTAAGTTAACTGAAGTGGGTAAATGGATACCTCTAAATCTCCCAAAAATGGCATAAAACTGGTAAATACTGCCAGAAGTCACAATTTTTTCAAGTACATACTCTGAAATTTTATAAGTTTTGTTGTAAAAATAATGGTTTTAAGTTATGTAAACTATATATTTTCTTTAACACAGTAAAATTTTGATCAAAAGTATATTTTGGAATTTTGATATGGTGTATATGACAGAACTTATATGGCACGTTAGTGAACAGAAACTTGTTTTAAGAATACGTGGATTTGAACCTATAAGGATGATACGTAATAACAAGCTAAGACTAACATGTGCTACAATTTTGAATAGCCTATTTTATCTTTAAAGCAATCTATAGCATTGTGTAAGTTTTTGGTGTTTTATGATTATTTTGTTCGTCTAAACAAAAATCTGAAAATTTTCCAAAAATCGCTGCAAAAATTTTTAAACGCAAATTACAGTTATCGAGAAGGGGTTTTCGTAAAGAGAAGCTGTGTAGCGATTATTGAGCACGAAATTTTTTTGCTTAGGTCAGCAGATGGGATGAGGATAAAATTAGTTTTCAACGGAGATTTCAGTTTATTGGCTATTTACAGGCTACATCATCATACAATTAGTTCATTTGATACTCAAACGGAGAGATCAAATGTTCCTAAACACTGTCTAGTGATAGGAGACCAATATTAACATCTTAGATGATGAAAGCTAGGAAATGGAAAATTTTAAAATGTTAATGGCAAGCTAAGGTTTAGGATCTTTGTTAAATGACTACACTAAATCATGTATTGATAGTGCATAATTGAGGTAAAAAAGAAGGGACGGTGTGGATTATGAAGCCGAAATAATTAAGACAGAGATCACTGGCCACTATATGACAGCTGTGCGATTGTTGGTTGTGGGCGGGGAGGGGGGGAGCCGATCAGCTGACTGTCCTTCGTGTCTGTTATGATTAACTGATCGTCCTTTTATACGCTGTGGATTGGTCGATTGTCAAATCTCAGGTTGATGCATCTGTTGCATACGACTTATTTGAAACACAACTTGGCACTTGTATTTCATCACCGTCAAGATATAAACTCTTTAAGAAATTAAAACCTTGGATGACCAACAACATTTATAAGTTGATACAAAAAATAAACAAATAATTTGAAAAGGTAAAGTTTAGGCCTGCAGATAAAAATTCAAACAGTATTATGTTCGGTTTACGAATAATGTTAAAAAATAAATGTTTAAGATACGAAGCTCTCCTATTTTGAAAGAGAGTTTGAAACTAAAAAAAGGCAATTCAAAAGTAATTTGGGAAACTATCAACGAGATTCCGGGGTTTATTGACAAAAATTCGGTCTACCTGTGCAGGTTTGCCTGAAATGGCTCGAACACACGCTCCGGTATACCTGTACACTGTACAGGTCACCTGCGCAGGTAATACCTCTCCTCCTCACCCTTTCAGCCATTCACCTGGTAATAATAAATTAGCTTCGTTTTTTTAAATTTATAATTTTAAATTGTTTTATTATATATCATTTTAGTCCAAACTTTTTTTAACTCAGTTCAAATTAATTTCTTTACCTCACATCCAGTTCTCCTCTCAGTGAAAGTTCAAGTGTCATAAATAACTGTACAGAAAATATTTTTTTAAGTTAAAAAAACCTAAAATGTCAACCTTTAGATTCCAAAACAAAAAAATACACAGTAAATTCTAATTTATTGAATAGCATTAGGGCACATAGTATTAGGACTAATGAAGTTCTTAGTTTAAAAAATTTCCATCAAATTGTTTAGCATTTAGAGTCTCGAATTGAATTATTAGAAATTGTTTTAGACGAAATTGAAGCAGATGTTTTGGTACTAACCGAGCATAGTTTAAGAGAAGCTGAAGTAACCCGGGTAAATATTAAACAATTTTCCACTACCTCCTTTTACTCACGAAATAATAGTACTGGTGGAGGGTTTTAATAATGTCAAGGCCAAATTTAAATATAAAAGAAAAACGTATTCCAGCAATAAAAAAATTAATTGGAGATAAGATATTTGAGTGTGCAATTGTGGAAATAAAATGTAAGGATTTAACCTTAGTTATAGCTGGAGTATATAGGACTCCTCGGCATTGTTATATCAACCCATTCTTTAATAGATTAGATGTTCTGCTTGGAATATTAAGCAAAGAGTACAAGCATATAGTTATAGCTGGTGACGTCAACATTGATATGTTGGAAAAAAGGTTATGGAAGCGACAAACTCACAAGTGTTTTAGATTCATATGCAATGTCTTGTACTGTTAGGTTTCCAACAAGAATTTCAAAAACAAAAGGGAGTGCAATTGATCAATTTATCACAAATATGTCAAACAATAATTTCAAAGTAACCGGGTATATAACAGAAATCTCTGACCATGATGGTCAGCTTTTTGAAATAAATAATTTTAAAATAAAATCTTTTAAAAATAAAAAGTTTATAATTACAAATCGGAGAAGGTTTACAGAGGCCAATAAAAATCTTTTTATATAAAACTGGCGAGGTTTTCTGCTGTGTTGCGATGATCTGTCTCTTGGTAGCATTTCAGACACCTTTCATATTCTATTCACCATATTACCTTTTCAGTTTACGCGCAATACCATCTCACATTTACCAACTCACAATACCATCAAACACATGGTTTGCCTTATAAATATTAACACATAGTCAAATGGCTAAACGCTATCATTGTCTTGTGCTATTTAATGTTATAATACAATAGTTATTAATCTATTGTTCGATAATATACGTAGCCTGCAATTCAAATGCTATAATGAGTTAGTGTTTCTATGTGTCACAGCCACGTGCTGGTTACAACTTTAGACAATAGCTCATGCATAAATCTACTTATCAAAACAGCATACAAATGTAATTTGGAACTCACTACATCATTGTATAAACGTAGGCTAAACAAACAAATGAGGGGAGGGGATTGTTATCAAGGGTGAGGGACCAATAATTGTCTAGGGTATTTGAACAACAACGTTATGTTGAATAGAGTTGTAAATCTAAGCAGAACACTTAGTTTTAACCACGTAAATATAAAGGTCACAAAAATACGGCCTATAGAACATCTCATTGTGTTATAACAAATATTAAAAGGAAGTTTGAACTTTACACATAAATTCTGGAAATGTAAAATAGGTATAAGTTTCCTTTAAGTAAATATATTTTTACTTTACCCTCCTAAACGATATTACTAGGAGAAAGTATTGTTTTCGTCAGCATTTTCGAACTTGAGTTTCTGGTGGATATATCCATTATAGCCCCCTCAATCAAAAAAGTGGTTTTAGAGCGATGTGTGTCTATGTATGTGTGTGTGTGGTGATGAAATTCGGCTTGTAGGTAACAAACCATCTCGGATTTGTTTTTTATTTTTTATTTTAAGGGTATTTCACACCTGAGAACCCTCAAAAACACCGTGAATTAAAATTTCTCAAAAACGGCTATAGTGATTTTGATGAAAATTATATGGTTTAAAGTCCAAAAATGACACCACCCACAGTCCTCAAAACGTCGGGGTTTAAAGTTATGGGATTATAAAAGTAAAAATGTTTTTTAATTGTTATGCAAAAACAATAAAGGTAACTTTTAATTTGACTACCATCATTAAAACCAGCTTAGAAAAACTAAACAAATTAGTATTTTGAATCATTAGTCTACGATTAAAGTCCGTTGTAAACTCAGTACATTGTCTGAGAGCGCACTATGTTCTCCTTTTGGAAAATATTAAAAAAACAATTTCTTCTTTACTACCTTTCTCCATGAAACTTGGTATGCAACATAAGGTCCCACAACCCAACAAAATCACTCAAAAAACTCTCCTGTTATTATGGAAAGAATTATCGAAGAATTATTTATTTATAAAGGAAAATGTAAAGACAAAGATAAATTAATAAATTAACAAATACACTTTGATTCTGCAAGAACATATAGAAATCTGTTTCCGGAACTCAGCCAGCCAATAAACGCCACATCCGACAGGAACTTCCGGCAGCCAATAGTATTCAAGCAGGGACGCCATTTTGTTTCACTCAGTCTCCGCTTGGGCCTGATGATGTCCGAGAAATCGATCCCCAATTTAACACCTTTTGTATATATTTACCGTTTGTATATAATTACAATATAAGTGTAAATATATTAAGTAGTGTTGGAAGACGTGAGTTTTTACTTAATCCTAAAAGATTGAGCTAACTAATGATTTTACAGACTAAGAGTTCCTTCCATCTTGTTCTTGTGTAAACTATCAGTTGTTTCTCTGTCAATTGGTTATTATGTACGTATTCTATTTTTTATACATTGCACCAACGAACAGCTGATGACCTCGACATGAGCTGACTCTTTCCCTCCCTAGAGGTTTTTCCCATTTTATGCTTATGAGATTACTTTTTCTCCCTTGGGTAAAAAAACTACATAATGTTTCTCCCTTGAGACAAAATTTACTTTTAGTATTCTATTCCAGGGAATTTTACGTAGTACGTAGTTGTAGGAAAAAGTAAATAATTAATCTTTGATTACTCCATTTTATTTGGTCGCGGACAACTTGGTTGCAAATCTTACTGTGTACCAATCCCTCACCATTAGCATACTTAAAGGCCCAAGAGGTACAACATAGAGGTTCAACATTTGCTATGTTCGGCTTCATCCTTGTCTCTCAGACCACTTAACCATAGATTTCAGATCATCAATCATTAGAATAGCGCTCATTTTCGTAATTAAAAGGCATTGGACATTTGTTTTCATAATTAGTTATGTAAATTGAGCTCCTTATTGAGGAACCCCTCTTATGAAATAAAAATATCCTCCGAAATTGTCTTTTCAGTGACGTTGTTCAAGGGTCTTCTTGTACGAATTCTGTTAGAGGATCACTCTTTCTTGTTCCTTCATCAAAAGTGTAGGTTGAAGGGGAAATACTCAGCTTAAAACCCAAAAAGTCTCATGGAGCTGATGAAAGCTCTCCAAGACTCTTGAGATCGGTTTTGACCTAATATCTGCACCATTATCCAAGCTTATTAATACCTCGTTTGAGTTTGGAATTTTCCCGACCTCTCTGAAAAAAGTCTGTTTTCATGCCAATTCTTAAACTAGGATCCAAGTATGACTGTAACAATTATCGACCCATTTCATTGACATCTTGCATTAGTAAGGTTTTTGAGAAAGTTTTTCTCAAAAGACTTTTGGCGTTCGTGGGGGAAAACAAGATTTTATCACCTGCACAGTTTGGTTATACTAAAGGTAATTCTACAGTCGATGCAATGAATAGTATAATATCGTCAATCGTTGAATCACTGGATTCTGGAAAATCGGCAACTGGTATTTTCTTTGATTTTACAAAGGCCTTCGACCTCATCGACCATTCAGTGTTGCTTTCCAAACTGTGGAATTTGGGTGTGAGAGGTCTCAGTTACTCTTGGATTGACTGCTATTTAACGGGCAGAAGTCAAGTTGTCCATATTTCCTATGTTGATTCCCGTAGGTTTTTGCGCAGAGTGCAGTCTTCCTCAAAAACTATACGTATGGGTGTTCCTCAAGGTTCCGTCCTTGGCCCTATTCTATTTATACTCTTCATAAATGATCTTCCTGGCTGTATTTCTAATTCGAAAATCAGCTTATTTGCCGATGATACCACACTCGTTGTAAATGCTAATAACAGTTCTAGCCTGGAAATCAAAAGTTTCATTGAGGGTAACGCTGTGGTTCAGTGGGCAAATCAAAACAAATTAGTTTTAAATCAAAGTAAAACGAAAATTGTAGAATTCAAAATAAGCCAAGCAGGAGCTTCTGAACGCATTGATTACTTAATTGGTGACGAACACATTGAGCCAACTTCAGGTGTTAAGTTCTTGGGCGCCCAAATTGACAGTAGTCTAAAATTTCATGCTCATATTGATTTTGTCTGTCAAAAACTCTCTTCCGGAATTTTCGTTTTAAAAACACTTTCTAAATTTTCAGACACACATGTGTTGCTCACAACGTACTATGGCATTATTTATCCTTTCTTAAACTATGCCGTTGCTGTTTGGGGGCATGAGTCTCAAAGAACAAAATTTGTCTTTAAATTGCAAAAAAAGCCATCCGAGTAATTTTCAGAAAACCACGCAGGTACTCTTGCAAGTCACTTTTCAAAACCAATAAAATTTTAACTTTTTCTTCAATTTATATATTAAATACAATAACCCTTTTTCTTACCAAACATTACAAATTTTCTTCACAATTAGCTTCAAATTATAATTTAAGAAAAACTTTTAATGCAAGAGTACCTAAACATAAAACCAGTTTTTTTTCAAAATCATTTTTCTTACAATGGAGTTTCACTTTTTAATGCTCTTCCAAACTCCATAAAGGCAAAGGCAAGCTGCCCCAAAATTTTTGAAAATATGGTTAAAAAATTTTTAATTGAAAAATGTTTTTATAATGTTAAGGATTTTATTGGTTATAATGACAAATCCTAGTTATTTTAAAGAAAAAATATCGTTTCATTATTATACATAGTTTATTATGACTACTTACTAATTTTATTGACATTATTATGCATTTCTTGTTAACAACTGTCAAAATAAAGTTCGAACTACTGCCTCTGAATTACGAGCTGGTCAAGTAATGAGGATGGTCTTCGCGGGTTAACGTATTTCAATAGTGCGGACGTTAATCCACACAAGAGAACACTACACCCACCAACCATCGCTCACAACTATCCACCATTCGTTGCCTCCAAGTAGCTGGATTACAGGACACGCAAAGGTCCCAATAGTGCTTCAACGACGACGTGGTAGTCTGGTAGAGTAGCTGCTAATTATTATACGATACAATTATACGATTTGACACGAATATTTTGTTGGTTAAATCTATCTAACTAAGCTTTATATCATTGTTAAGTTGCGTCAGGGACAAATCTTTGAGTCAGTTCCACGCCTTTGATTGCTTAGTGACAATTTGTGTTTAAAAATAATTTACATTAACTAGTAATTGGCTTTGACCCCGTCGGAATAAATTCAATATTATTTAGTTAGTTAAATTAATTGTTGGTATTAGCTTTCTGGCCAAACCCGGTTGTTTAACCGGGAAAGCAGGAGTTCACTCCGGTGGTCAAGAAACAACACGTGGTGTTGAATTTTCATTTTAATTTTATTTATTCTCTTTTCCCAATTATTTTTGGACATAGCCAAATTATAATTGTGATTTTTTGACAAATAATCCTGAACTAGATACGACCCTCTTGTACATGTTCCAGGATATTTTTTAAATGGATATGTCTTAGCTCTGCGGGGGGGTGTTGGTGATTTGTAATATGAAAAATATGTAACGGGATTCCATAGAAACCCAAATTTTTTTATAAAATAACATATATTATGAACAGCTGTTTAGATGAACTCCGTTTAGACATATGCATGATCCAACCTATTTCCCACAGGGAAGTAAATACAAACTATTATTTAAATTTTACGTTTGTAGAATAAAACTGACTACTACTGCGAAATTTAGGTTGGGGGACTTAACTTGGCGAGTGAGCTGAGTGATTCCTAGGCTAGGGACAAATCGTAACGTAATTTTCCCACGTATCCAGTCATTATTAAATATATTATTCAGGGTGACAATTAAGTCAGGAACGCTTTTTATAATTCTTAAACTAAAAAATAAAAAAATACATAAATTATCCTGGTAAATGGCCTGCTCGGTTTCCTTTTTTATCATCGTTAGATTTTTTGGGAGGGAAATTTTCTCCTCCCATCGTCTTGCAATGTCCTAGGTGGTTGTATGAGCTATCCACTGAATTTTGAAGGTACTTACGAGGAATTTATTGAGCTTCATGGAGATTTCTTAGGTACGTCAAATTTCAAGGCTTAGTATGATAAACCTTTCCTTTTAGGTATCATTAAATAAAAAAATCCAGCGGAGATTAATCAGGGAAACGAGCAGGCTACTCCAATACACATCTGAAATTGACGAGGTTAGTAGCTCATGCAATTCCTTGACGGATCCGTCGAGTTCCTCCGTGGACGCTGGGTTCAGTGCTGGTGGAAGCCTCTCTGAGACCAGACGTTGGTATTTCTTCGGAGGCCACAGCATCTGTGCCGGCTCGATTGTCGAGGAAAGCTCTCAGCGTCTTACCACTTTCATTTGTGCCCCGTGAGTATATCTGTAAGCGTTGGACTTAACTTCATACCATTTCTGAGGTATAGGTACTTAAGTTAAAAATTGGGTTAGTGTATAACTATTTCAAAAATATCTAGACTTGGTGAGCAACAACGTTATCCGAGCAACAGCGCAAGGCAATCACAATGGCAGTGGCCGGCGCTGTCGACACAATGGCCATTGTTGCACTTCGCCGCGTAAAGGGACTTTGCTTTCCACAGAATTTTACAATATGAGAATATCGCTCGCGGTAGCTCATATAGTGCTTTGTCCCTTTCGGGAAAATCTGACATTACACTAGCTTACGAAAACATTATTCCATAATTAACTTCTTAGTATGGGGGAACCGAGGCGCTTTGGCCATAGTACCAAATTTTAAATTTCATAGCTTGTTTAAACACATTGAACTTTATGAAATTATAGCTAAACATTATAATACTCTAAATTAAATGTCATCCGTCAAAATTAAAATATAGCTATCTAAGTTAAGTGGGCCAATCTGCCCCTATACCTGGTTAGGTTGGCTTATATGTCATGTGTAATTAATTTTAAAAATGACCTTTTACCATTAGAATCAGCTTACATACTGAGGCTCAAAAAGAATAGTCGGATTTGAACTGCGTAGTTGTAGAAGAGGGAGTGGGAGAGTGACCTTCAACGGCCATAGCATTCGACGTATGTCAGTTGTACATATTTTACTCACAAACTAATTGAGCGCTTTACAAGGAAATTTGAATATATAGCTTCGATTTATCATAACAACATATAGAGATCTTCCCTTCCTTTATACGAATCAATAAGAGGTCAACCGACCGTTCAGCCCTGACCTTACCCTCCTTAAGATTCCCCATTAACAGTCAAAGGTCAAATCGAGCTTGTTGTACAACTATTATTAGAAATTAATTCATTCAATGGTGTTTGATATCTTTCTGACCTTTATACCTTAAGGTTGTGATACTTACCTAACAGACAGACTCAGTCCACTGCCATCTATCATGGCGATAAAGCATTGCGCTACCCGCTTTCCAGTTACCTTTCTTTGGAATAATTTCCAACGAAATTCAAAGAATATTATTGGAAGATCCCTCACAAAATGTTAAAAGATGAAAATTCCCGGTGGGAAACCAAAGATATCTGTACATAATTCAAGTCGCTCCACTCAAAGCATCGGTCAAATACATTATTGAGCAAGAAGGTTCAGAATGTAGGCCACCCATGGAATAATTTTATTTCTCGCTCAACCCTTTGATCATAATTTTTTCTACTTTTAGTCACGATTTGAGAATAATTTTTTCGTGTATCATTGAGTTCCATTCAGGAACTAAACGAGGAAACTTAATATATCTCGGTTATATTTTTAAAAAATTTTCGATGAATATGCGAAACACCAGTGGTTTAAAGTTGTTTATATTAAGTCTTTAATTGTATATTATGTGACTTATACTCACAGACTCATAGTTATAACACTGATAAAAACTATTTTTATACTCAAAACCAACAGCAGTGTTAGACATTGTTAGACATTAGACATGTTACTGGAGACCATGTTTCATGAAAAACTGCTGGGAAATAAGAAATAATCTTTTTTAAATTTTTTGCCTTCTAGGCAACGTACTGTTTTTACAGTAAATATAATTTTTCTCTGAACCCGTTAGTCGTAGACATTTTAGAATTCAAAACAATAATTTGTTTAGTTTTTGAGCTGGTTTAATGGTGGTAGTCAAGGTATACTTTACTTTCATTGTTTACGCGGAAAACTTAACCAATTGATTTTTATATTTAAAAGCAAAAAACTTGAACCGTCTTTTATACAGACATGCGGGAATGTGGGTGGCGTCATATTATTTAGTACTCGATGCACTATAAGCTAATAGTAATCAAATTCGTAAAATACATTTTTGATAAATTTGGATTTTTCCCGTTTTTATGGGTTTTAGGATGAACTACCCTTAAAAATCAAAAATGTAAAAAAACCTAGAGATACGGTGAATAGATAAATACGTACCAAATTTCATATAAATAGGACCAACGGATTAGGCTGTGGCTCTGTACACTTACAGACGCACACACATACACACGGACAGACATCTAATGTCTGTCCGTGAGTTAATTTTTTAAGTTCGGTTCAGTATGTGACAAGTGCGTTTATAAAACGCCGCTGCGAGCGCAGGCTGCGTCTCTGATAACACGGTGATTTATATCCCTTAATATAGTCTTAACTTTTCACTTGAGCACAGGCAAAAACTACGAGCAGCCAGAGGACATAAAAACACCCCTCGCATTAATCTTTTTACACTTCCCTTCCTAAAAATTTGCTTTGCTCAGTCCAAGAACAATTAAATCACCGGTTCTGGAATAAATATAAATTAATACCAAAATATACACAAAAAATTATACCAAATATTGTACGATTATTTACAGTCCCCTGTGGGAAATAGGTTAGATCATGCATATTACTGAAGGGAATATTTTCAGTTCCTCTAAACAGCTGTTATAATAACCATATGACTCTAAGTTAAACGTTTTGCGTCTCGCAAATTGCTAAACCCTCCCCAAATCTTGCACAAATCAACGTAAAATATTCGAAATTTTGTTGTAATAACTAAACAAGTTAATTTATATGGACCAGAAGTTTAGAAACTTTTACAAAACATTGTTTTTGAAAATAAAATTCTACGTAGGTTATTTGGGCCAGTGAATGACAATGAAGAGTACGCTTAAGGAGGAAAAACTACTCTGAGAGGAATACAAAGATTTTGTTGTTTTAGCAATAAGGAGCAGAAGGCAATGTTTGAGTTTAGTACGGTAAAGAGTCCCAGACCAAATGATTTGAAGGGTTTGGATGGGGCGACGACCACTAAGAAGTCCCAAAATTGTCCCCAAAGAGGTTGGGGACAAGTTTGGAATTATAGTAATAGAGGACAGACAACAGTGAAGGGAAATCATTGGTGAGGACAAAGATTACTTGTAATTAGTGTGGCCACAGGAGTAAAAATGAATGTCAAAATTATAGGGCTATTTATTTAAGGGCAGTACTACCCCCATGTGTTTTTTCGCTGTGTTTTCACGCCACGTTGATCAATTGGAAACAACGAACTATATATCTTACTTTTCTTACCATAATCCATTGTTAAATATTAGTGATAAGCAATAAACAGTATTTGTATTGAAAAGATTTGATATTATTTTGTTCCCTTCTCAAAAAAGATTACACAAATAGTAATGAATAAACTTTTATGCCTTAATATCTTTTCAAAAGATAGTAACGAATTGGGTTTACGAAAAAAATTGTTATAATGTATTTTTTATTTTATAGTTTAACAGTGATGCCTAAAGTATTATAAATAATACCAGCGTGATTCACTGATTCAGAAAATTAATATTGTTTGATACTTTTTTCTAGACTAAAAGTGTTGTTTGTTTGCTTTCAATTGAAGCATAACAGAGTCAGCTGAAAATGTCCAGTCAAGTTAATCACTGTCTGCCATATCAAGGGTTAATGTAAAAGAATTTTGATTGAATATTAGGTGAGATACTAAAAAAACTCCTTAGACATATTCTTGGTCTAAGCTATTTCCCAAAGATTTGGAATAACCATGTTTTCAGGAAGATATATCATTGAATTTAAGACGCAAATGAAATCATCAAAGTGCATTTACTGTCTTAAATTTATTGAGCCTTCTCATGACTTCGATTTTTATTTTAAATTCACTAACTTCTGAAGACAAAATAGTTTAAAAAAGTTACGTATTTTTCTTTCTCAGTCACTCAACCCTATTATGGAACAATCGTTCTAGGGAAGGCGATAACACCGGCCTCGGTTGACGTGCACCGAAGGAAATTTTCCCCAAATCCCCTCCACTACAGCACCAACAACATTTACTGCTAGTGAACCCTGACTTGCAACATTGGTTATGGTTATTGCCAGATATTTCAACCACAATTCCAGACGTTCTCTCCTTATATTTTGGAGGATATGTACTACTGAATAAAATATAAATAACCTTCTTTTCACGTCAACAATTATTTTTTATACGCTTTGGTTAAAATTAATTATTTTAAAATAAGTTGATTGACTCTCGTATAAATCAATCTGAGGTTAACTATGATTTTATTTACTTCCCTGAGGGAAATAGGTTCGATCATGGATATGTCTAAAGGGAATGTGTTCAGTTCATCTAAACAGCTGTTCTTTCACCATATTCATTTCCGTTAAACACCTTCGCTGAACCTTTTGTGTTCCACAAATCTGATAATACCACTCACAGCTTGGACATATTAATGTTAAAAAAAATAATTCAATTGATAAAAACCATTTGATTTTTCTTCATTTAACTTCTTTAAGTTAAAGGACATGCCCTGAAAATTTATCAAGAAAGACGCATTCTCGTGAATAAATAATCAATGTTGGCCACATACGACTACATTGTTACTATACTGATGAGCAAGAAGTAAATTTTTTAACCATTTGGAGCAGTTTTTCCAAAATTACTGTCGGTCAGGGCCAATCTTGTTTTTGATTTTGCAACCTAACTCGATACGACCTCCAGTACGTGTTCTAGGGTAATTTTCTTTTTTATTTTAAGTTTGTAGAATAGTGCTGGCTACTACTGTAGAAGGTAGGCGTCGACCCCTGGAGTCAACCCGGCAAGCGGGCTGAGTGATTCCCAGGTACAGCGTAACATGATTTCTCCACGTATCTATTCGCTCATTGGGAATTTGCGTTACAAAAGAATATGAAACAGTTTTAGATGTTTTTGACTAATGATGTTTTTGTTTTGTATAGTCAGTCTGACATAACTTAATTACTTCAATTACTATTCAACGTTTTGGTTTCAACTTAAGGATTTTGTAATTGTGTTTATAATTGGAGAAAATAAATATATTCTTGTATTTGTTTAATTTTGTATACCAAATGTTTTGGCACAACCAACTAGTCTACCGATTTACGATTAAGGATTTGGGTAAAGGTAATTTTTGGTTAATAATAGTAGTTTGTTTATTCACATTTTAGATAAACTGAAATGCTTCTAACTGCAGAAAATGTCGTAGAACCACAGGGGTATAATACAACGACATTACAGAAGACATAAATTCCACAGATGCGAATGTAGATACTGTAAACGCCCGTGTGTTTACATGGAGGGTGATAAAACGATATTTCCCTGCTGCTAAAAACGAGTTCCGATACATTAAGCGGGGATATGGTCGATAAACCCTGTTACAACTCAATCAGCTCTCGACTCGGCGCTGTTAAATGATTCAACGGTTTTAGAGAGCATAACTTTATAACCAGTGACATCGCGATTAACTATCCCCGTAACATATGGCTTATCGCTAAACATTGTTGCCAAATCTGATGATTCAACGGTTTTAGAGCGCACAACTTTATAACCAGTGACATCGCGATTAACTATCCCCGTAACATATTGATTATCACTAAAAATTGTTGCTAAATCTAATCATTTAAAGGAGAACGCATAACTTTATAACAAGTAACATCACGATTAACTATCCCCATAACATACTGATTATCAGTAACAACAGTGTTGCCAAATTTAATGATACAAAGGAGAGCGCATAACTTTATAACCAGTAACATCACGATCAACTATCTCCTTAACATATCGATTATCAGTAATAACAGGGTTGCCAAATCTAATTATTCAACGGAGAGCTCATGGCTTTATAGTCAGTGACATCACGATTAACTATCTCCGTAACATAAGGATTATCAATAAACAACAGTGTTGACAAATCTAATGATTTAAAAGTTTTGGAAAGCATGACTTTATATAACAAGTGATTATTTATATTTGTTTCATATATACATCTCTAAAAACAGTGTTGTTATATCTATTATTTAAAACTAGCAGTAACCCTTTGTTTTGAACAGATTGTACAGCTCAGTATTAAAAATCGAGATACTTATTATGACAAAATATTAACCTGCAATCGTAAACAAATTACCTAACAGGAACAATTAATCTTCAGCTCAATTATGTACTATTATTGGTAATTCGATTTTATATTATTTAATTTTAGTAAAATGTCATTTTTAAATAGGTAAACAATCAATGATCAGTATAAAATAACTACTAATGGTTTTGTTTTGATGGTTAGTTTATTCATGGGTCAAATAACTTTAAAATCACAATCGCTATAGAGTCTAATATCTGTCAAAACTGAGTATTCGAGAATTATTCGTTACTTTATTTAAGTTAGTCACGAGTCAGTTTAAATATAAAATAACAAAATGCCATCAACTTTAATGTAGCTTGGCCAGCAAGGTCCCCGGACCTAACTCCACTAACTTTTTTCTGTGGGGATTCTTGAAGGACAAACTCTATTCAAAAAGGTATGATACGGTGGAAGAAATGCGAAACTCAGTAATGGACATTTTGCACAGCATCCACCATAACACGTTTGCACGAGCAGTGAATGACTTGGAAGTGAGAGCGCACGCATGTATTTATGTTGATGGAGGACACTTCGAACACATGCTTTAATTCATTGTCGTTAAACAAGTACTTTTTCAGTATAATAAATTATTTTCTAAACTTAAAATATGTATTCATCTTCTGTAACAAACATATTTTTTGATTTGCATTTCATAGTCTATAAATGGCGAAACACAACTGTTTAGTAATTACTAAAATGAGAATTTCAAAACTAATTACGTCTTAGCGGACGAGTTTATTTAAAACAAATCACGTAAAAAAGGTTTTAAAGTTTTATGAAAAATTTAAATCTTTATTTAAAAATAGGGGTTTCTATAAGAAATTTCGAAGTTTCCAACATCCCAAAGGTAGCCTCTTTGAGTTGATCACGCGAAAAGAAGACCAAGAGTAAAAAAGTCTTAAAATTCCATGTTATATCCTAATCCATAATAAAAACAGGTTTTCCCATTAGAAATTTCGAAGTTGACCGCCATTTTGAAAAATGGCAGCCATATTTAGAAACATGAAATTAATATTTTTTATCGCCTTAAAAAAAAGAAATGTTCCCTGTTTAATGTTTTCTCTAAATCTTACAGTTTCCGATATCCCAAAGGTGGCCTCCTTGAGTTGATCACCCTGTATACGTATAACACAGCAGTAATTCCTCCATTGATAGAAAGCACTCTAAACTTCAATTACCACAGAGGAGAAAATACCGACAACCTGAAGTACTGTATGTATAAACGAACGTCAGATATTCGACAAATCGTGATGACTTCTCGTAGCAGGTTTCGTTTAATTTATCGTTGAGTGTAAACCCACCTTAACCTTGTAAATTTCCACATTCAAAATTTAGGTAACCGTAGTAACTATAATTTTATTTACAAGTTTTTATTTACAAATTGGATATTTGAACTCTTTGAAACATTTATGTTGTAAAACATTTTTGTTCTTAACGATTGAAATTTTGCATAATTTAACGATTATTTCAGTTGGTTTATTTCACTACTGAATTCAAAATCTTTATGAGAAACTAATTTTATTTTATAAATTGTTGATTATTTCATTTTGATAGTGGTAAACATTTCTGTATTTGTTGTAACAAAAACTAAACAAAATAAATATAATCATGTCTCTTCACTCAAATAAGGACTTATCATAATACAAAACTCAACAAAAACTACAAAAATATTAGATAAGTTTTATTGAAAAATCATGTCCTATTATTGCTACACAATTACAAAATGTCTACAAATTTATTTTATTTCCAATTAACAAACTAAAACTAATTTGTATAGCAATAATAAATTAAGAAAAAATCTAAAAAACCAATTGAAGTGGGGATTTTTTTAACCAGGTTAGTTTCGGACTTCGTTGGAATCTTCCACTTAACCTGGCGGGGTATGGCCCTTTGGTTAACCATTCCGGCATTTGCCTTAGCGAGGCAAGGAACCATACAAACTCACCTCAGAATGGCCGGCCTGGTTTTTCAGACCTCCCGAATGTAGGGAGCAAATACCTCCCTACTCGGTCCACCCTAGCCTTACTTATACTAAGAGTTAACAATATTTAAAATTACGTTACAAAAGTAAAATGTAGCAGTGGAATTCCGTCCGGAAGTTGATGTGATCCAGTCAGCGCTGTTGGTTTCTTCATAACCCTTGAGAGGGACTCTGATATTTCTACTCGTCAGAGACGTTGAAGAAGACACTGCAGACTTAAAGTTTCAACAATATCCTTTGATGTTGAGGATGTATTCTGATGTTTCTCGCCAGATATATTGAAGAATTGTGGATCCGTGGTCCATAAGAGTGTATCCCCAGCACAACTCCTTCCTTATGACACAAGTTAGACGAGATTCTCAATAATTTCAATTCCAATATAAAAAAGTGACCTTTCTAGTAAAAGATCCACAGAAGAATGTAATAATTTACCATAGAAACAAAGTATGTTAAAAGTTAATTGTTGGATGTTGATAGGTGGAAACCAATTTGTAGCTTTGACATTTCTTGGTTTGATCCTTTTCTCGGAAAATGATCTCTCTTTGATGTGTTTCAGGTTCAATGATCCTCCACAATCTTGAAGCACTGACGCAATTCCATTATTGGTTTCTATTTCAAGTAGACTTCTCTCAAGACTACTACTCCACTACTCCAGTCTGTTAAGGTAGTGAGGACCTTCCTCCGAAGGTGTCCTGTATCCCAGCTAATTGTATTTCATGAATAATTGTGCATAGTCACGAGCTCGTATAAGCTTTGGTCGGAGGATGTGATATTCCCAGGTGTGGGAAGTCCGCACTATTGAATATAACATTCATTCGCAAAGGTCATACGTAATTCAGAGAAAATTGAGGTTCTGATCCAAGTTTGAACCTTAGATCAACCAGGAGCTGCCTGCAATAATTGATTTAGGGTTGTTATTAGTTCTGCATACGAGGAAAGTTCAGTTTTGTTGAGACACTAGTTGTTCGTGCGTATACCGAAATGACGTGTACGTAATGTACCGGCATACTTTACGAACAACTGCTTCATTCAAGATCTGTATATAACCTGTGCGGTTCTGTGATGTTGTAACGTGGTTAATATAGTTTATTTTAATATAAACTTGTAAATTAATAAAAAAAAAGAAATTCAGAATAGTAAGTATAGGTGTACATGTACGGTGGCTGTTGGGCTGGTCCAGAAAATACCTGTCTGGGGGTAGACAGATTTCAAGAAGCTTCTAGAACAAGCCTCAGAAACCTATATATACAGATGCTGCACACCTATTCCTTCTTTCATTCCTGAAGTAGTGACAGTTAATATGTTTCCTTATGATGAGTGTAGCAGCCTAACTTTGAGTAGTAAGTAATTTTATTTTATTTTTCGCCTCCCCTCTAACTGAAATGACTTTATGTAATACAATTATACCTTAGTTTAAAGCAATTCTTTCTATTTTAGGAGTTTTAAGAATGAATATAAAGAACAAGTTTAGCTGTCAATTTAAAATTAATTCTATACAATGATTTTGGAAATTAATAGTTTTCTTTTAGTTTAATTATATTTTTCTTGCCAATTCAAATTAAATTACAGTTTTGTTATTTAATTTAATTATTGTAAAAACACAGTTGAGTAAGGACAGGGGTATTTGATTTAGTTACACGGCTCAAGTGCCACCTTAAAGACAAGAACAGCTATTAGTCCGATAAATTAATTGTCCACGTTAAACTGTAGGTCCATTAGTTGCCATCGGCTGTTGGGCTATTAATTAACAGTCCTGAATAAGGACATGTCAGCCTTAGTTAACAAGACTACAAGATCGCGCCACAATCATCCTACACTTATTTCTTATTCATACTTGGCTTAAAATACCTACATTGTAGTATGGTTGCCATTTCAATAATCTAATCTATTATTTTATTCTATGCGAATAATAAGAACTATATTATATTTCATTACATTTAACAAGAGCAAGATATTCTGTTGAACAGGATACGGGAAGTGGCGAGGAGAAAGAAGAAGAAGAAGGATATGGATATGTGCCATATTACAGTGAATAGTATACTTTTTTAAACAGAAGTTTACATACGTTTATTTCATTTTGCCATCTCATCTTAACAAATAAAACAGAATGATATTTAATTAAAGTATAAATTAATATTCTTCTATACTATTACAATGAACGAATGAATGTTAAAAACTATTAACTCTCCCGCCTCACGAGAGTTCCGCTCAATGATACTGATTTTGTCAGAAATTCATCGACAGATTTAGGAAGACTACGGTGATACGATTAATAGCGACAGAAAAGTGCGTAAATGGTTTCAAGAGAATTGAAAGGTGTCCACGACAACGTCCATCATGACAACGGCTGCAGTAGCCTTTCTTTTATTACAGTATAGACGATTTAGTGACTGATTTTAGTGGAAGCGAGGATTCGTGAGAGCAACAAACCCTTCTCAATAACTGATCTCTAGAACGAATTTGCCGAGATCAGTGCTTACAAAATTGGCTTTGAACACTTAAAGTTTAATTGTGCTCCCGTTAGGTCCCTGAACTCTACTAAAACCAAAGATTTTTTCCATTTAATTTTCATAAGTTTTTCATTTTGGTTAAATTACTTGAATGGGTAACAAGTACATTAAAATTTAGGAAATTATTAACGCAATATAGTAGAACGTAGTAGGAATAAAGTGAGATATAGAGGTAATAATTTTAAAAAAAGTTAAGAAATCTATGAATAAAAAAATAATTGTGTCTGTATATTGCTTAGAATTGTGATATTTTTGTTATTTGCACGTTTGTATAATCCGGAAAACCCGAAATTTGAATTATTTTATTTTTGTATGTTTTTTAACGCTTAACAAGTCATTGTGTTTGTCTTCTCCGTGCAAACACGAGCACCCTGAGATATGAAACTTATTTTCCTTATACTAAACCTTTTGGAGAAGACTATAGTTGTGTGTTTGGCGAGAGAAGCAAGTCTCCACCTATAAAAACGTGTCTGCGCGACAGAGTTGATGACTGTTGAGACGTGCAAGGAACGGCCATCCGTCACTGGAGAGACTCCTCGTGGCGGTAAAGACATCTCTATCGCGAACATTTGTCACGGTTCGGCCGAGTATCGAATGAAGAGTTGCTATCGAAATACAATACTACCGGATGCTGTGCAAGAGATGACGAAAAGGAAATCTCCCATTTTTTTAATACTTTTTTCTATTTAAATAGACTTTAGACCTTTAGAAATAGAAATAGACCTCAGTAGTATTTTTTATTATGGTAGGCCCTTAACTGCCGTTTATACATATCTCAATGTCTACTGTGCCAAAGTATATTCATATTTTTTACAATTAAAAAATATGGTGTCTTTTTATTATCAGTCAAGGCCAATCTAGTTTTTTTCTTTTGTAACCCTGACTCGATACGACCTCCTTGTAGATGTCCTGGGGCGATTTTATCTTTTATTTTAGGTTTGTAGGATAAGGCTGACTACTACTATGGAAGTTTCCATAGGCTTCGACCCCTGGGAAACCCGAAAAGCGAGCTGAGTGAATCCCAGGCAGAACAAAGCATAACGCAATTTCCCCACGTATCTAGTATTCGTCTTTGGGAAATTTGCGTTACAAGTAAAACAATGTCCATGCAGTTACAATGTGAAAAGAATTTTTGGCAATTTTCCAGCCTCCACTGAAGGTCGGAACCTTAATTAGCCCTCGACCACGGAATTTTTGGCAACTACGGTTCCAAAATTCTCCCTCCGAATAACCGAAATCAGGAAATATAAGATGTAAGTATGTGATTGTTCCAAAGTATGATGGTGCATGAACGGGACATTCAAAATCAATTCCAATTTGTTCCAACAGTTGTATATAATTCGTGGGTACAAAGATGGACTTGTAACAAAATGTGTGTATGCGTTCATGACCCGGAAAACAGAAGATATGTATACAGCTATATGTTTAAAGTGGTTTTATCTAAAATAATAGACAGGGAACATTTTGCCTGTCCAGATACAGTCCTGATGGACTTTGAGAAGGCGGAAATAATTCTGTAGTAATAATTTTTGGAGAGAAAGATGTAAAAGTGAAGGGGTGTTATTTTCACCTTTGCCAAAACAAATGGAAACATGTTCAGGGGTATGGTTTGACAAATTCGTACAAAACCAGACGTAAAATTGTACTGCGGTATGATGGGTGCTCTGGCTTTATAGCCGGAGAAGGACGTGCCTTAAGGAATTCTTTACCTCTGGAGGTCCGCTCCGGTTGAGCTGGCAGATCCCTTGCTGAATTCGGAACAAATTTATGTCGGGGGACGACATCAGCTCAGTCAGTGCCAAACATGGAACATGGAAACATGTTCAGGGGTATGGTTTGACAAATTCGTACAAAACCAGACGTAAAATTGTACTGCGGCATGATGGATGCTCTGGCTTTATAGCCGGAGAAGGGCGTGCCTTAAGGAATTCTTTAACTCTGGAGGTCCGCTCCGGTTGAGCTGGCAGATCTCTTGCTGAATTTGGAACAAATTTATGTCGGGGAACGACATAAGCTCAGTCAGTGCCAAACATGGAACATGGAAACATGTTCAGGGGTATGGTTTGACAAATTCGTACAAAACTAGACGTAAAATTGTACTGTGGTATAATGGATGTTCTGGCTTTATAGCCGGAGAAGGGCGTGCATTAAGGCCGCTCCGGTTGAGCTGGCAGACCTCTTGCTGAATTCGGAACAAATTTATGTCGGGGGACGACATCAGCTCAGTCAGTGAAACTCCAATCCCACGGCATGTTCAGAACATGCAAGATGCAATCTTTCAGGATTTACAAAAGACTAACAATTTTTGTGAATCTTGGAACAACAGATTCCAACTTCTTATCGGATGCACTAACTCTTCATTTTGGCACGTGCTCGGAGCCATCCAGAAGGACGAAGCTATGGATAGGACAAAACGTTTACTTCCCCTAGAAGAAACGAGAAAGAATAACTGTTGTTAATTAATTGCTACATTAATTTTTCCATGAAAATTTTCAACCCTTCATTGTATTTATTCTCTCTACAGTATTTGTATTTAGGATTTTTGAATTTTATGGTTTTAATAATATTTTCTTATGTACTTGTATAGAATTTTTTGCATCTAGCTGAGAATTTAAATTGGGACTACCACAAACCAATAAAGGAACCAACAAAGGTGCAATAAACATTTTTGAAAACATATTTACGAAATATTACAGTAGTCCTTGTAAGCAAACCCCAAATTTAAACGCATACATCTTAGTATTGACAAGACATAATCTATATTAGAAAAACAAGAATGTAAAAGAATACCCATCATTGTAAATAACTGTAAACATTGTATAATTAAGTAAATAACTCTATACTTATCGACTAAAAGTAACACAGATGATGAATAAAGATAGAGTATTTGATTATCGACACTATTCAATGTTCCAATGTGGCGAAGAAAAAGAACAGAGACATTTAATTCAAGAAAATACTATACTGTATCATTGTGAAGGATAGAATTCAGGCTTAAGTCTTGTCAACATTATTTCTCAACAATAGCCAATGATACGATGGAAACTTCGACGACTCAATAAGCTTTTAACCCTACAAGTTAAATCAATCACCGTCCTCATCTATATTCGACAACATATAAACTTCCGAATTGAAATCACGTTTACCAACTCTACCGTGCTTAATTTCCCTTTGATAGAGTACTAAACTGTAATTAGAACAGGGGACTAGTTCAATAATAACAGTATATGGGTAAATATATATATATCACTGAAATTCAATCATGTGTAACAGCATTGTAATTATTTTCCATTTGTTTGTTGGAAAGTTAAACTCCTAGCTTAGAGAGATTTTGCAATTTAAAACTCATTTGCATGTGTCAACACAGGGAAGGTCCGTCTAATTGTCATTCTATTGCTTTATCCCCAGATATTCTGCTGGATAAAAATCATTGCTCACTTTTTGCACAAAACGAGAGTTTATATCCTGATGAATAAATAATGGCATACGACTTAATATTAAAAAAATAATGTAAATAAATTTGTTAAGGATTTAATAGCAAGGATATATTTTATGATTCCCAGGTTTTTAACACTTTTATATACTCATATTTACCATTTAACATTTATTTACCTTTAATTGCATGTAGATCTAAACTGTTTTTAATTTTTTCAATGTACATTTCGCTACTTAGTGTAGGATCATCACAGGGTTAAAATCTTGAGTGTCAATTAATATTTTTAATAATTTATTGTTCAAATTTCATTTGTTCAATATTTTCATGAAACTGGTGTAGTTGTATTTTCAATTTTGTTAATAATTTTGAATGACATTGAATTTAAATAGACTTATTTCTTGTTTAATAAATTTATGTTACTGAAATTCTCGATGTGTTCGTATATTTCGTAGCTTTCTTGAATTTTTGCAATTGATTTGGATTTGGATTCTGTGGGGTCCCGTGGTAGTTCTTCGAAGCTATTTTCCCGGATAAAAACAGCTTTCTTAAACTAGTTTAAACATTTATAAAATTTATAAACATTTGACTGTGATATAAAACAGTATGGAACTTTAATGTTCAGTATGTTGTATAAAAAAACTATTTGTTTACATTTAATTTTCTAGTTTATTTAACACAAACACATTTGCCATATTATGCACTGTTGGAGCCGATGTGCATATTTTGTGGATTTCGTATCATATTTCTTTTAATTTGCTAAATATAGTACTTTTTGTGTAAGTATTCATAAAAGTATTTTCCTTTGTTTGAATTAATTTAGTCACGAAGAATATACTATACTATCAAAATGTCAGGGGATTAAAAACTCAACTAAAGAATTTTCTTTGAATGTTGAATAATTTGTGTGATGCGATATGACGGTGAAATACGATTAGTGTAGCACGTAACCATGGGATTAGTATTGTGCGAGTGTGAACACAGCCCGCACAACAATAGCACATCATTTGGCAACTTTGGAACACTAAACCTAACAGTATTGATATTTCACCATTTCAATTTAGCGTTTTCTGATTTGGAGACAAGAGCACATAAAAGTGTACTGATTAAACATATATTGAGAAAATCCCCCCAAAATTTCGTCTGATGTCGCAACTTGGAATGTTGGCGACACAAAGACATGCTGTGGGCACCCCTGTATTTAATGTAAGGAGGTAAATACCTTACATATTTATTTTACTAAGAGCCTCTATCCCAAAATCTGGTTGTACTTAAACTAGACCATAGAGAAGTAGGCTATTTAACAGCATAGAGTACAGCCACCTGTCAAATTAAAACACATTATACATTGCTTATGTAAAATCTTTTGTAGGTTATCACTGTAAATTATTGTTTATTTTTGTAAACTAAACACTTTAAAATGTTATAACCTACAAAAGATTAATTGGAATTAGCAAGTTATAAAGTGTTTAATTTGCCAGACGATTTTACTCTATTCTGGTAAACTAGTTTTAGTTTAATACTACTAGTACTAGTTTAATACTGATTTGTTCAGCTCTAGTTTAATACTTGATATTAAGTTAAACTAGATTTTGGAAAGCGACCTTTTGAAATCTCCTTCAATTATAAAACAAGAGTTTATTTCAGTGTAAGCTTCAAAATGGCTGAAGGGAGGATTCTAGAAAATAATTCAGGAGAGAAAAGGTAAAGGAATCAATTTAAACTCTATTTTAAGGTGTGATATGTTTGACCTGCATTCATTTAAAAAAACCTACCAAATCCTTTCTACAATTAAGCCGTTTCTTGTGCAATGTTGAGACTTTTTTTAGAACTGATCTCAATGAAAACTGCACGTTTTATTTACTATGTGATTTCTTTGGATGGATTCTGTAATCGTAGTAAACTTATTTTTTTAGGCTTATTAAAATTTTCACTGACTAGCCATACCAATCCTTATAATCTTAATATAGAAGAGTTTTTATTCACATGGCTTATGCTTTTCTAGTTGCGTTTTTTTATTATTAGCTTCTTTGTGATCATAATAATATGTATTGATGATGGTCACTCTCAGGTGACCATCATCACGGTTTTGGTGTTTTCTGAAAGTTCTTTTTTTCTTAAAAAGGACTCTTTTTTAAATTTCTTAAGGTATGCACTTTTAACGTTAGATTACAGGGCCCGTGCGTCACCGCGGCGCGGCCGTGGCTAAGAAGCGGAGTTCAGCTGGCACAACGCGGCTTCTTTGCCACGGCCGCGCTGCGGTGGCGCACGGGCCCTGTAATGTAACATTGAACCTGCATTTTCTCGGTTATCCGTGGACGGATTTCGTTCACCAAAGTACCGTTCGATTTGAAATTAAAATTGCAATCTTTTTTGTATCTCATAAAAATTTTATAAAGTTAATGGTTTTTTGTTATTTTAATTAAAATATTTTTAACCGCCGCCATTTTGAAAATATAAATGCAAATTAATTGATACTTTGAAAATATTTTCCTCTTTGACCAATAAATATGTAGGCAAAGTTTGGTTTCTGCATCTTAAATAGTTCTTGATATATAACGTTTTTTGTAAAAAATACAAAATGGCGGCTAGTGGCTAAACGAAGCATTTTTCGACAAATGGTTATAGGTTTTTTTTGTTTATTTTGATGAGTACTATCACCCCTCAAAGTTTGTCCCCGACTTTAATGAACCCCCTGTATATATTTCACTGAAATTTAATCTTGTGTAAAGGCAATGTAATTATTTTTTGTAATATTTCCATTGTACTTATTAGAACTGTTTTATGCTTTAACTAGGTTCAACATATCTGTTGTTTCATTTACGTTAATACGTATTTCAAAACTCAAGTTTTATCACCAGGACGTTCAAAAACTTATCCTCGATTTTGATTCGTCGTCAACACTTAAAAACAATAAAGTCTAACATTTAAAACACTGCAAAATAAAAATGCAAAGTAAAATTTAAAGGATCTATGAACACCAAACACAAATGTTAGTTAAAACTAAAACCTTGATAGTAAGATAGTTAATGGCATGTGTGACAAAAATTGCATTTTTACAAATTCACTACAAACACCTGAAAGCATTGATTGCTTACCAAGGCTTCTCTGTGTAAGCTACCCTCAATTCTCTATTCGAGAAATGGTTGAAGAGGAAAGCCCCTAACTTCACAGAGACCTTCTTGACTGTGCAGTTTAAGAGTGGCCAGGTACCCGAGCTGAAAGATGTAGTAACTGCAACGATACTGGTGTTTTTACACAGGGGCTCAAACTTGGAAAAGATAATAACAAAGTTAAAGAAGAACATAGCGAAACCCCTTGCTTATAAACAAGCTCTTTGATATCCCTAAAAGATCAGGGGATAAGACTTCTAGTATAGGCCCGGAAGTAATTACCTTAGCCAGGGTTGCAGCTTGCTACACGATTGATGCACTAGAATATGTGCATTGCATGCCGGAGATAAACCTATAATAGCAACAATTCTCAGTGTATGGCCAATGCTACTTTGGCATTGGCTTGGAAACACTGTGTAGGGGCGATCTCCGATCAAGTAATTGATCAAATTCTAATCCTCGGAGACATTCATTACGTCAAATCCCGGACAATAAATAATTAAATATATCAAATTAAAATAAATATTAAATAATATCAATGAACAATTCCTATATCAGGAGGATCTGCATAGGGAGATTTCACTCAATGATCGCAGCACTGGGACCATTGATAAAATAGCGTACGTTCACAACGGGCTGTATCCAGAAACAGTGCATGACATTGATAGCGTGGTCCAAGATCTGTCCATCGTCTTGGAAAATATTTTGACTGACAAATCGACAGATAGTGGTTGTTACCTCTTCACCGGCCAATCGACCACGATCTCTTTTTGGCGTTCCGGTGAATGGTACTATCTGTTTGATTCGCACGCTGTTAATGCGGAGCGACGGAGAGACATCAACGAAGCGCACGTCTTTTTCGCTGTGAATCCGTCTCTTCGCTGTCATCACTGTTGCTGGTCAACGCAGTCTTGGACGGGTGTGTGAGGCAGTGAGGCAGTTTGGCATCACCGAAATAAAATTCGCTCAAAGTGATATGCCTTACATTCCGGTCCCTATTGCCGTCACTCCCGCAGATCCTCCCAGCCCTATTATTGTTGATGAAGTTCCTGCATCCAAAAAAGGTCCAGGAAGGCCCAAAAAGGTCAAGCGTGGTCGGCCTAAGACCATCTCTACTTCCAAACAAGAACAAGTGAAGCAGGCAAAGAAACGATTTGCAGATTGTAACCGGGCTGCTGTTGAGCGCTATTCTCAGCTGAATCCGGATGTAAACCGATAATCTGTGCGACAGTAGTCTGCGAAATCCCGAAGCCTCAGTTCAGAGAGTTCAATTATATCATCTCAGAAATCCTTAACTCTCTAAACTGAAGCATTTGCCTGTTTCGCTTGGTCGACTTGTGGTCAGCCACGGCCCCATGTCGACATGGACGGGAGACCAGCTTGACCGAATTGAGGCCTTCAAATTGAAAATGTTAGTCTCTGGGATATAAACGTTACAGATGTCCTCATTGTGATGCCCGGCTCTTCGAGGAGAAGAAAGACAAGAAGAAATGGTGTTGTGGAGAAGGTGCGTACAATGTTCTCAGCCTTCCTCGACTTCACGAACGTTTCTACACGGACCGTCGATTCCTCCAACGAGCCCGGGCCTACAATGACATGTTTGCCTTCAGCGCCCTTGAAGTGTCTGGCGGGTACCGGTATCCTTCCGGATTGTCTTTTGGCCGCCTTTCCCAAGCTTGGCAAGTGGAGATGTTCGCCAGGTACGAGGAACAGAAGCTGCGGTTTATTAGATTTGCACAGAAAAAATCAACCGACAGTGCCTTGAGGATAGGGCCACTGGACGAAATCCTCGGTCAAGTGCGGCTCGACATCAACAATGACGAGACCGTACAGGGCGAGGGTGGTGCACAGGTCGGCAAAGTTTATCTCCCAAGTTCGTTTACTGGGGGGCCAGGTATATGAAAGTAAACTACGAGAACGCCATGGCTCTCGTGGCTCGCCTGGGTTGCCCTACGTTCTTTCTGACGTTCACGTACAGTGCGACTTGGGAGGAAAACAAAAAGGCTTGCCCCCGCGGAAGTGGTCGCAGTGACCCCAGCACAGCATGCAGAGTCTTCCAGATTAAACTTCTAGAACTTCTCCGTGATCTGCGTAGTGGAGCAATGTTCGGTCGTTCTGTTTACTTAGTCTTCGTCATCGAGATGCAGATGAGGGGCCTCCCTCACGCCCACATCGTTTTCAAGATCGACGGAGACGGCCCTATTCAAGCGACCGGGCCGAATAGGCGAATAAACGAAATTGACTCCATTATTAGAGCAGACATACCATCTGAAGGAGAAGCTGGAGGACGTCCGAGGAAGTTAGTTCTGAGACACATGATCCACGGCCCTTGTGGGATCACAAAACTGAATTTCCTTGCTGGGACGCTGATAAGGGTTACTGCACCAAGTTCTTCCCTAAGCCGGCCTGCGAAACCACCCACGTCGACGAGAGGGGTTTCGTCCAATATAGAAGGGACCTACCAAAATAAGGGGATCATAACGACCAGAAATAGGCCCGTTGAGGTTCATGATGGATGGGTTGTGCCATACAACGCTGCATTGATGCTAAAATATGAGGCACACATTAATTTGGAGCTTGCGTCTACTCGTCGGGTAATCAAATGCCTTTTCAAGTATCTGATGACGGGAGGTTCGCTACAGAATGTTACTGTAACTCCCTTCAGCAAACAAGATGACGAGGTAAATCATTACTCGACGAAGAGAATGGTCGGTGCTAGCGACGCTTGCTGGAGGCTCCTCGAATTTCCAATGTCAAGATCCGAGCCTTCAGTATCGTGCCTGCCGGTTCATCTGGAAGGAAAACAAACAGTCCGCTTTCGTCCAGATGAGCTGCAGAACGCAATCGCCAGAGCAAGCTCCAAATTAATTGTGTAAGGTACTTCGATCGTCCATTCGATCAAATATTCGACGACGTATCGTATCAGACCTTCTACGAACGGAATACGTATTAACGTAAATGAAACAACAGATATGTTGAACCTAGTTAAAGCATGAAACAGTTCAAATAATTGCAATGAAAATATTACAGAAAATAATTACATTGTCGTTACACAAGATTGAATTTCAGTGAAACTTAAAATAAAAACATAAATTTGAAATATTCATAGTATCAGGACACAAAGTTAGGAAGTGAGTCATTCCCAGCAGCCCTTCCTTTATAACCCCCTCATTTGTGGAAGTGCATTACAACAGGGGCTCCCCTCCCACTAACCACCCCTTGTACGATTAATTTACCTCTCCGCAAAACAGCCCTAACATAACGATACTGCAATATTCGTAATAGACGATTATCCACTTAACTAAACAAAGCGATAAGTTTTCCTAAGAACAGTTTCGAGTACTTTCGAGTACAGATTTGTATTGGGCTGGTAGTGAATTAACGAGAAGTGACAAATATAAATTTATTGTTTGCTGTAGGATTACAATAACAACATGATATCGTTGACAGAAAAGAAGCAGCTACAGCATTAATGATGTAAGAGGAATTTATGTAAGGGGTTGATTGTATTAAAAAAAGGAGAAAACCTTTTGAATTTTGATTTCACACATGTTATAAAGGGGAAAGTCAGTGGTATTTGATACGTCGCTTGACAAATGAAAACCTTTATCTTGACTCCTCCATCCTAGATATATCTTGAATACGGTACAAACTTTTTGAATTTCAATTACGGCACTGTATTCAATGGGAAAGGCAGTGTTATTTGATGTGTAGGATATCAAGCTTCTCAATAAGGAATTTAAAGTTGACTCCTACATCTTGAATCTCAGGGAACTTTTTCTCTTCTCTATTCTTCAATTATTTTTAATCACTAAAAAGATTTAGACTATGTTCATATTTTAGTGTAAGTCACACTGTTGAAAATCAATTTTACGTTTAAATTGGTAAAAAATATAGGGGGAGGGGACTTTTCAATTAGTTTACACTATTCCACATAACACCCCTGACATAACGGAGACTGCAATATCCTCAAAAGACGATTGCTCACTTAACTAACTAAGCGATAAGATATTCCGAATATTTATTTTGCATATTTGTAGGGCTTTACTTTATAACGATAAAAGAAATAATTTTAAAATTACATCTTTTCACTATTGTGAAAATACACTGCTTAAAATGAGACTGTTTAAATACAATGAAAACTGCTGCAAATTATCAATCTAATTGCATAATCTCTTAGTAATCTATTTTGCTTTCAGAGGAAAAACAGGAGGTAGGGCAACCATTGTGGCAGTTTTTGTAACAACTGCCAAAGTTGTGGAACACAGCAGCCGACACCCGACAACCTAGTCACTTAACATTTTATATCATTGTATATCAAAGTGTATGAAGAAAGTGTGGTTTTCTTCAAAATGTTTGTATTTGAGTTGTTTTTTATGTCTGTCGGTCCTTGTACAGGCTACGAAACCACACTGATCGATCGATTGTTAAATAAATAGGTACACGGGTGCACTATGGCTAAATCTACAGTTATTTTATTTTTATTTTCAAGTGTAGTTTACCTCTAAAAACCTTTTTTAAAGTGTGAAAAATAAAATTTCTCACAATTAAAGAACAAGCTAGGACCAAAATCTGACGCCGTTCCAAACAAACTTGGAGCGAGGAAGTGTGGCACAAACAACGCAGAAGAACGAAAGTCTCTTCACTGATGATATCTTCGGACCAGACGTGTCAGTAGCTGAAATCTCTTTTAGAGACAACTACAGCTTAAAATTGGCAAAGATTGTACTGTATATAAAGCTAATGCATCTTTTGTGAAATATGTCCCAGATGAATCACACCTGGATCACAAAATCGAGAAGATTGAACTTCAATCCTACGCCACTGCATTGATGTGGCTACGGTTTATCGACGTAAAATCAAAGCAAGCAAATATCGAGGGAAGAGAAAGAACTCAGAAAGGTAACAGAACACGATGTGTTCAACGTGCCACGTCCATTGTACGCATATCTAGCTGCAATTGGATAATACAATAACAAAATGGGAAAATTTACGGAACTGGAGGTTCCTCATCTTCCAATCGCACAAGCGGGAGGAAATGGAGGATGCCATGCAGTGAACATCACACAGCGGAACCACAGTCTGTTCGAGGAAGTGCTGTACTTAGGTGTGATGGGTGATACCCTCATGTCAATAGCCACAGCAACACCGGCCGCTCCAACCTATCAGGTAACACCAACAGCCGAGCTATACCAGAATTTAATAGAGGTGCATATTTCATTGAGACCAGATTGTCAGAAGACAGGACTAGGCATCACACCAGATAATATACTAGACTAGTTGCCTCTGAATAACTTGGATACCAGGTAATGATAATGTTATCCGTACTTTTAAGTCGTGAATTTCTCCTCCCATCAACGTCGGAGTCCCACAGGGATCAAACCTGGGCCCTGTATTGTTCCAATTATAGTTTACGTAAATGACCTTCCAAGCACTTCATCCACTGAGAAAGTTTTGCTTTTCACTGATGACGTCTGTCACTTAATTTGTGATCATAATAGAAATTCCGTAATTAATACAAACATAAATACAAATAAGTTTAAATGAAATGTCCAAATGGTGTAATAACAATCACCTTGTTCTAAGCACTGAAAAAAACAAAAATCGTTGATTTCTATAGTATGGAACACCTGTCCAGTACCTGTAGAGATGTCAAGTATCTCAGGCTGCACAATACAGAAAACCAGGCTTGGGATAACCATGTGAAATCCTTGTAAGCAAGATTGACTCCTGTCCATTACCTGATCTTCAGTTTTTGCAAGTTTGTCAGTATCGAAATTCGACTCAAGTATACTATGACTTTTTTCACAGCATAATACAATAGGGATTTATTTTTTGGGGAAGAGGTCCATTTAAGAGAGTAAGAGAGTTTTCCTCATTCAAAAGCGCATCGAACGGAGGATGTATGGTGCTGAACGTCTTGCCTATTGTAAACCTCTCTTAATAATTTACATTACATAATTTAAATAATTTACTCATATACTTGTATAAAGCGGCTCTTGTCTTGTGTGGATTCAAGATAACAGTACAACCATCGCTCACAACTATCGACAATTCGTGACCTCCAAGTAGCTGGATTACAAGAGTTTATATTTAGGAAAGACGGGATTTTACTGGACATTGGATCTATAACATGTTAAAATCAGTTATTTCCAAAATGTAAAGAAATTTTGTAATAATTATAAAAATTAAATCAAATTGATCTTATTGAAAACTATATTAACTAATAATAATTAAATTACATTGCTTAATTCCCTTAAGCTGAGTATTTTTCTTTTTGTTTATCTGTTTAAAGATTTCAAGTTTATTTTTGTTTATTTTTTGTCATGAATATGATCGTATCGTTTCTCTCAACACAGAATTGTACAACCCGTACAAAGGATGAGGTTGCTGCTAGTTTAGTTTACAAGTTATTTTCTGTTTGATAATTGTAAAATTAAACGTATAGAAAAGTGGTTAGAGTATTTAGGATAAATAATTGACACGATTGGTTGTCGTAGTTTTTCAATCAGAGTGAGAGTGTCCGAAGCAGGTATGTCGTCGATCGGAGGAATTCTATTGGGTGACGAATGGCCTGTCGTCCATCAAGGCCGTCGACTCTCGCATTGCTTGTCAAGGTTACTTTTTCGTTTGAAAAATCATCCTTAATTGTATCGAAATTGTAATTTATATCAGTATTCTAATGCACAAATGGTTAAAAAAGGTGCCAAAACGAAAAAAGTATAAAATAAAATAAATTATTCGTAGTTGATTAAGGATATTTGAACATCCATCTGAAAGAAAATTCCTGAGGGAAGGCAAGCGCAAACAAGTAAGTTAGTTAGTAAGTAAGTAAGTTTCCTTATGCCGAAAAGGACATAAGGAAGGAGATGCAAGGTGATCAGTTTGTAGTTCCACAGCCACTATACATCTATCTGGCTCAGACGGGTGAAGTAGTAGATGCTGGCGGGAAAACTACTGAACTGGAAGTACCACCACGAACTCCGGCGAAATCTTTTGCTAGCCGTAACTCGCTAACGAAGCATTTCCAAACCCATATTTATATTAACTGTTTTCCTAATCTTCACTAATAGAGAACACGTCCTTCAATTCTTTCAGTTTCTAACTGTACATTATATGTGTATTGATTGTTACATAACGGCTTTGTCTTACAAGCTTATCTGTTAAATCTATTAGTCTAATCCATTTAATTGTAAAGTAATGCTAAATAATAAAGATGGGTATCGATTTATTTTCTTTGTATTGATTTGTTTAGGATTTCAGGTTTACGTTTTGGTGCAAAGGTAAGCTAAAGCAGTTAGATCGAGGCCAGTTTGATGAATACAGTAGTGATGACAAAATGATATGTCTCCTTGTGTGGAAGGAGAGCAAACCCATAATTATGGTATCAACACGATCAGGATCAGAACCTGTGGGCTAACGTCAATCGTTGGAATAACCAACAAAATCATATATTGACGTTCCATGCCCTGCCATTGTACGAAAGTATAATGAAAGCATGGGAGGAGTAGATGTCCTAGATCAAATGGTTGAGTATTGGAGGTCTTGGCTACGAACCAAACAATGGCCACTGAAAGTCATGATCCATCAATATCAAATAATAAAAATCATTGGGAAGTCTTGAAAAATTTGATACTTTTGAAGAAAATATCAAGGATTGGAATTGACCATAAAAAGTGCAACTTGGTTATTACGGCCTCAGCTGTGACGTCAACACACGTAAAGGCATTCGCTTCTAAGCATTGAAAACACCCCGGATTTAACAACAATAAATTCCAAAACCTCGTTCAAAATTCAACAAATCTGGAGACAACCAAAAGGAAACTTAGGTAAATGGGTTGCCGTAATCTCGATTCACAGCAAAACTTAACACTTCGTGAACATGTGTAGACAGTGTACTTAAATTATCAATCCGTATTCATTAAACACGTCTAATAATATATTTTATTAAATTTAAATAGCACACGAGTATCGATCATCGATTTATTTATATTTATACCAATAATCCAATACCAAAAATCACATTAATGTATGTTTGTTTAATGAAAGTTACAACTTTTAACTATCTTCGTGGCATTGCCAATAAAATTAATAACCCTTTAAACGTCACTCTTATATAGCGGCAATAATTGTTCGGTAAATGAATGACGTTGGTGTTTGTGTGAATGACGTTATAACATATAAATTACAGTTATTCACTGGATTAAATTTGATTAAAAAATGCATGAAACCGTTCAATCATGATTATATTTGTTTCAGACCACGTTTCTCGTGCCTGTCAGAGGAAAATGTCTTACAACATTTGTCTTTACAGACGATGATTTACAACACAATGAGAAGGTGCAACCTTTCTGAACTGGGAATGAAATTCTCACTCTCAGGAAAAGCCGTAAAAAGCTAAAAGTAAAAGAGAGCTTTCGCCAAAACAAATCTATGTTCCGCCATGTATAGTGAGTATTAAGAGAATACTAAGTAAAGGTACAGATTTTGAAATTTAGATCGTCAGACTCCACATTCAGTCAAAGACATTCCAGTCGTCAGTCGTCTCTTGATTCTTCGTGACGAGTGGACGTGTTATGTTTCTTATGTGAGTAATGGTTAATGAATTAGTCCGGCAATAATAATTAGACTTGTCTAAAAATCAAGATTTGTAAACTAGGAAATAACGTTTAAGAATTTAACTGCTTCAGGAATTCTAGCAAAGGGGAATGAATAGCCACCAAACTGTGGGATAGGAACTTCTCGCCTTCCCAACAAGGACAGTGGCTGCAGCTTGAAAAATTTCACGTGCATAGCCTAGGCATAACTAGTCGTGAACTAGGAAACGGCGTTGTACCTTTTAAGGATGTACCGCCTTCAAAAATGATAGAGAAGAAGCTGAACCAACAAGCTCCAAAATTAGGAACTTATTGCCTTCCCAACAAGGACAGCGGCTGCAGCTTGAAAGGTTTCATATGTACATAAGAAATGACATAAGAATTTGTGAACTAGGAAGTGGCGTTGTGCCGTTCAAGGATGTAACGCTGTAACGCCTTCACAAAGAAGAAACTTAACCAACAGGCTCCATAACTGTGGGACAGGAAACAATTACTACTCCCATTAGTTGAATATAGTATATTTATTTCCTGTGTCAGAATAATAAGGGATTGGACAAGTTGAAGTTTGCAATGAAATTTAAACGAAATATTTGTATTGAGTTGTTGGTTGTACAAGGAATGCACAATCAACCATGTTTCAGCTGAAAACCACTCAACGATGACGTCATTTTTACAGGGACAATCACAAACCATCTGGTCGCTAGGAGGGGTTGACGAATATATCTAGCCGTGATCCTCTTATTTAAGAAATGATGAAAGCAGAATGTGAAAACAAGGAAGCTCAATCAACCATGTTTCAGCTGCGGTTACAGATGTACAAGGCCCCTGCCGCTATCACGAAAGACTTCCTTATCAATGTATTAGAGAATTTTAAGGCCGTGGGTAGACGAATTCGTCTGCAGTGAGTTCTTTAGTGAACACTATTTCGCCATTTTATCTCGAATGTCACTCACAGAGTTGAGGAGATGTGTTATAAGTTGTGTTATGTGTTATAAGTGTGATAAGTTAGGAACAGAAGCTTTGGAAAAAGTAAAAGTAAAAATAGCTGAACTAGTTTTATTAGAGCCACACTGTTTATCCGTCATGCAAAAATTTGACATAAACCACAAACAATTGACAAAATATCAGAATCTATTTAATTTGTTGGATGGTTGGGAAGGGTACAGGAGGAGCTGGAATTACAAGGATTTCCTGATCTCTCAATTTTCAATTATATTTTCAATTATTATATTTCAACATGGTAAAAAAATATTAAGTAATATTGAAAGGATCTATGAACGCCAAACATAGATGTTAGTTAAAACCTTGATAGTAAGATAGTTAATGGCATGTGTGATAAAAAATGCATTTTTTACAAATTCACTACAAACACCTGAAGCATTAAATTACTAATAATTCACATATTAACTCTGAATAAATCACATATATACCTATCTTGAACTAAATATTAGTATTTTTGGCCAACCAGAACAGAATAGCACAGATAGTGCGAATTTGACTTTCAGTCTTCACCCTTGCAGAAGAAATACATAATACCTCGGTATTACCTTAATCCTGTTGAAATGAGAAAAGATGTAATGTTAAAATCTTTTTAGTCCGACAGATAATGTTGGTTGTAGAGGTACATGATATTTCGAAAAAATCAACTTTTTACATACAAATATCTCAAAAGTAAAAATTAGTTACTAAAATTAGTAAAATTTAGTTACTTGTATCAAACATCGCTGAAACTAATTGTTTTCTCAATTAAAATTTTATGAGGTAATGAACTTCTTATTAAACTATCCAACTAAATTGTTTCCAATTTTCAAGAAAATCTGATGAAAAACTGCGTCCTAAGCAAGGAACAAAAATAATATTCTTCTCAAACGACAGGCTGGCGCGGGAGACTACTGAGCTACTGGCCTTTTAACAAGAAAGGTGAAGTAAACTGACACTTAAAACTTATTAGCCCGCCCTCTTACCAATTTTGTCGTTACTAAAAAACAAAATTAATATTAGCCCTGTATCCATCGCGTCTAATTTAGGATGACTTATTGATTAAATAGGGTTTTAAAAATGAGTGGTGCCAAACTATACGTTCGGTACGTCTGAGACTCAGTTACAATTTCGTCTTTACATTAGAAAAACATCTAATGGGGCACATGCATACAAATATGGTTGAGAATGGATGTTAACTCTTGTTATTTATAGGAGGAGATATTATTTCTGATTTCATAAATTAAAATACAAGGATTTACAAATGTGATTCAAAAAAAATTGAACATCGATTGACTACCCTGCTCTACCGGTTGCGCTAAACGTCTATAATAGAGAAAATCATACATAATAGACTTCCTGCTTACTATTAATATACAGAACATATGAGTACATATTTGTATTATACACACAGGCGGCACAGGCCCGGGAGAACCCCAAAATCACACAAGCCTTCATCTACTCGACACACTGGCCCGGGAGAATATCAGAATCTACAAAGAAGAGTTGACAAAAGTAGTCGTAGGCCCGCTTTTTAATGTTATGATTTTAATAATGATATTAACCCGATCCTTTGACATCCTTAAGTATGCAATTACTGATCTGAAATATATACATATATAAATAGGTATTGAAGCAAAGTTATGAACGAGAACTGAATGTGTGAGATGATTGTGGCACGATATTGTAGTCTTGTTACTAACTAAATCGTGCATGTTTCTTACTCGGCACTGTTAATTAATAGTCCAGATACCCAAATGGCATTAACGGTACCATTGTTTACATTTCCATTCCAATTCACAGTCTCGACCGCAATTACGTGCAGCGACGGCGAAACGCCGTCCGTAATAATGATCGCGCTGAGTTAGTTCCTAAAAAATCCGATAGATCGCATGAGCTTCAGACTTTACTTTGGCCAGTCCTATGTTTCTTACAGAGCTAGTAAGATGTAATGAATGTTTTATCATAAATAAGTTGTGAAATAAGTGGAAATAAATATTAGACATCGATATATCTCAGCTCGGATGGGATACTTTTTTTAGCAGTTTTGTGGTTTGCCAAAAATGCAGCGGAAGTGTTTACCGAAAGTGCCGTCACATGGTTATAACAACAGATGTTTAGATGAACTGAAAACATTCCCTTTAGACATTTTCATAGTCTAACCTATTTCTCAAAGGGAAGTGAATACAATCATTTTGTTGAATAGTGTGGGAAGGAGTTAAATGATCATGGAATTGAGTTCTTGGAAATTCAAAAATTTTCTTCTGTGCTTAGTATTCTGATTAATGATTGTATGACGGTAAATGTAATTACCGTACACTTTGTGTGTAATTTCCAACGACTGCTTTAGTCAACTCTTCTTTGTAGATTCTGGGGTTCTCCCGGGGCAGGGTTCTCCCGGGCCTGTGTGTCGAGTAGATGTAGGCTTGTGTGATTCTGGGGTTCTCCCGGGCCTGTGTGTCGAGTAGATGTAGGCTTGTGTGATTCTGGGGTTCTCCCGGGGCAGTGTGTCGAGTAGATGTAGGCTTGTGTGATTCTGGGGTTCTCCCGGGCCTGTGTGTCGAGTAGATGTAGGCTTGTGTGATTCTGGGGTTCTCCCGGGCCTGTGTGTCGAGTAGATGTAGGCTTGTGTCTGTCCGTAGGATCTGATCATTGTCCCTTGATTCAAATTGAAATTTAAAAAGGTCTAAATAAAGAGAACGCTGAACTATGACTTGCAAAAAATTTGTTAAGGAAGCAGCATCAAGAATGTTCCATGCACAAATCCAGCAAATTGATTGTGATAATGTTGACACGGAGCTCAAAAAAATTCAGAAAGCTGTAGAATCTGTTAAGAAGGAGTTATTGAAGCCAGAAAGAATCAAGAAGAAATCTTGGATGACAACAGAAATTTTGGACTTGATGGAGGAAAGAAGGTTGAATAAAGGAAATGCGACAGAATATAAACGAATACAATACACTATAAGAAAGGAAATTAGGATGGCAAAAGAGAGGGAACTACTAGGAAAATGCTGTGATATCGAATACCATCAAAGAAAGCATGATGATTTCAACGTTCACAAGAAAGTCCGCGAAATAATAGGAAAATACAATAAAAAGTATTGTAAAGTTCTGGTAAATGAAGCAGGAGATACATCATTGATACTGATAAGAAGAAGGAGCTATGGAAATCGTATCTGGAGAAACTTTTCCATGATGTTAGAGAAGAACATGAGACATTTGTATGAGAAGGACCAGAAATCCTTGTTGAGGAAGTACAAGCAGCCATTTCACGTATGAAGCCCCGAAAGGCAGCCAGACCAGACCAAATAGAAGCTGAATTCTTGAAATTGCTGAATGAAGATGGTATTAAATGGCTGACTAAAATATTCAATAACATTTACTCATCAGGAGTAATTCCAGGAGATTGGTTGAAGTCAGAATTCGTCACACTTACCAAAAAAAAGTTCTAAAACCTGTGGTGACTTCAGGACTATCAGTTTGATGAGCCGTCTCTTGAAGATATTCCTCAAAATAATTCACAGAAGGATATATAGGCTTTGTGAAGAGCAGATTTCAGACTTTTGACAGGGTTCAACATGATAAAATGATTGACGTACTCAAGGCAATAGGAATAAATAACAAAGACTTGAATATAATCGCAAACTTGTACTGGAATCAGACAGCAGTTTTGAGAGTTGATGGCAGCCACACTGATGAAGTGAAAATTTTGAGAGGGGTGCGGCAGGGTTGTGTTTTGTCTCCTATTTTGTTTAATTTGTACTCTGAGTTTGTTTTTCGAGCAGCACTCAATGATATGGAAGAAGGAATCATGATAAATAGTGCAAATCTGAATAATATACGATATGCGGATGATACCATCATGTTTGCAGATAGTCTTGAAGGATTACAACAGTTGATGGACAGTGTAACAAGAATAAGCTCACGGTATGGTTTAGAAATAAACACAAAGAAAACAAAACTTCTGATAGTGAGTAAAGAGAACATTGCTGGAGTCAGCCTTTACATCGATCAAGTTAGGGTAGAAAGAGTGAAGCAGTACACTTATCTAGGAACGATTATTAATGAGAAGTGAGATGACTCTCAAGAAATCCGGTGTCGCATCGAAAAAGCCCGTTCAGTGTTTGTTAAAATGAGCTCACTCTTCAAATCCCACAATCTGTCTCTAGAAATGAAGCTCCGACTCATGCGTTGCTACGTTTTCTCTGTTTTGCTGTATGGTGTGGAAACCTGGACTCTGAACAAAGAAATCACCAGCACTTTTATGTATTCTTTGTATTCATGTATTCTTCAAAATTCCTATATATGGGTAGTTATAAGGTAAAAGTACCATAACCTGACACAGCACCCAAAGCTGACACTTAACATTTAATTAAAAATAAATAAGGAATTAAAGTACTTTTGGTGGTACAAGTTGGCTCTCCTTCATTCACAGATTATACGGAACATATTTTAGAAGTCAATCGGTTGTCAAGTTTTTTTGTGCACTTTTGGAGGGAATTTTCCATGTCCATGTTCTGATTTTCTTCAGTTTTACTCTTCACTTGATGAAATCGTTAAGTGGTAACTATATTTTTCATAAGGTTTTTATTGTATACTATAAGGTTAAGCCAAACAGAATTCAATAGAACATGTTAAATACAAAGTAATAAAATAGTTAATATGTCATTTGGATATCATAACCTTCAAATTTTGGTTACAAGAGGGGTGTCAGGTTTAGGATGAACCTATGTGGGTTGGTCCCTTAACCTGACACACAGGTGTCACCTTTAAGCGTATGCCATATTATGAATGTTCTTTAACCTGACACTCAATTTTATTTTTAAAACATTGGCCAAAAACTTCATTTAATCATTGCCTAGACATATTTAGCTAAATTTATTTTCACTAGTAGTTATTATTTATGGTTCTTACATTATTTTTCTATTTAAAGAAGCCTAGTGAAGCTGTTAATGTCTACAGCTTGCTATTGATATGTGGAACAGAAAAAACTTTTTGATAGTGACAACGTAAAGGAGAAACTAAATAATGTGTAGGCCTAATTATTTATAGTCATATTTCTGCCCTATTACAAAATATCTATTGTAAAAATTGTAACTGGTTTAGCCAACTCCAATAAAAAATTCTCTAGACTCCTCACCAAGTGTACCAACCCCTTTAAAAAAATCTCTGTTTCTTCCCAGTAAAAATGAAAAACAAAGCAAGAGAAAGCGGGAGAAAGTGCCATCTGTAGTTTCATCTAAGTTATGGTGGGAATACTCAGAAAAAAAAGATTGAAGAAAGATCAACAAGAAAAGGAAAAACAAGAAAGAAAACATAAAAGGGAAGAAAAGAAAAAGAGGATTTAGAGATGAAAAAATTAAACGAGATAAAGAAGAAACCTTCCAAGGATGCAAAAAGACGACTAACATTTGAAGAGTCTCATTCAGAAGATATAGACGAACCAGAAAAACGTAAACTCTGATCAAGATTGTGATTTAGAAAGTTTTTCGGACCTTGAAGAACAAATGTATACAAAAAATGATTTTGTAGTTGTTTGTTATGTACGGCAATTTTTCCAGGGCAGATTGATCCATGACAAAAAACTGAATAAAGGAAATACAGCAGAGTATCTAGTATCTGTGATGACTATATACTCATCTAGTATATATGAGGAAATATATGAAATAAAATAAATGAGTGGTCCAAATGGATGGCGATGGCCAGACATTGAAGATACGATTTGGTATCTTGAAGATCAGGTGTTGGAGGAAATCCATCCCCCATCAGTTACTAATTCACGTGGGGTGTGCCAAGTTCCAGCTATAGAAAAATATAGAAATCAATAAAGAACTTTGTACAGCCTAAAAATGTCAAATAGGCCTAAATTTAAACTTTTTCAATTAAAACTACTTATTTCTGATCTATTTATGTTTATTTAACTTTCCTCACTTATTTCCTTGGGAAAACCGGTTGTAATTGTATCCATTTAATGAACCCAGGGTTGATAAAATAAATTTTTACTGGTGTCAGGTTAAGGTTCCACAAGTGTCATATTTAGGTTCATTACAACATTTATGTGTCAGCTTTAGGTGCCAAAGCAAAGATTTGAAAAAAAATCTATTTTCTTTATTTTTTGTGATAGAAGAGATTTTTTAAAGCTCTTGTATGTTTTTCAACACGCTGTAGAAAGTATTTCATTATAAATCTTTCACTGAATAATTTTTTTTTGTTGGTAAAATAAAATAATAAAAGAATATTTTTTAAAGTGTCAGGAATAGATTTTTTTACCTTATACAAATTTGAAGTTTTTTAACTCCCCGAAAAAAAAACATTTTTCATTTTTGGCCTAAAAATGTCAAAAAAGATAAGTGAATACGAATTGGGCTAATTTTAACGGTGGAATGTATAGAACTTTGTTCTCGTTTCCTTCCTGAACTTACGTCAATATTCAGTAGCCAACAATCTTGAACAAAATCATAATCAAACTTAAATAACTATCCCCTTCTCTCCTCTGGTCCTTTACGTTTGGAATTTCTATTTACTATTATACACTGTATGTTATTTTATGTTACTTCCACACTCAGGCTGTTCAAGGGAAGTGGTGGACATAATAGGAAAATTTAGATTAATAGCCATCTGTTAATGAGTTTTTCAACTGTAACTGAGATCGTAAAGTTTTCGAGGTAGATAAAAACATTTGGGGCAATTATTACATTTAATTTTGTAGACTCCATTTCTTTAATATGTGGTTGGTTGGGTGTAAGGTTGTTCTTTCATTTGAACTAAGTCTGTTTGTGGTCTTAAAAGACACTGTTATTTTGTTCTGCTTCATTAAGTTGTTAAATTTGTGACTGAGAAACGAGCCAAATTTTGCAGAGTCGTACTGCTTCTCATTTGTTTGAGAATAGGTTTTATTTTTATGATTTAAAATTAACATAACAAACTTAAATGTAACGATTGCCCCAAACATTACATAGGACAGACTTGCCGCTCTTTTCGTTTTTTGTAGCAGTTAAAAACATTTTTGTTTTCAGTTTCCTACCTAAGTCCGGACCATCCATAGTAATCTTATCATGTTCTGCGTTCCTGATGTTTCAAATTTGTTTTTATGTATACTATATACTGTACACATTTATACAGGGTGTTTCAGAATTCCCTACCAATACTCTAGGGCATTGTTCCTGGGTAAGAAACATATCCAAATATCATATTTAAATTGTCCGGAAGTCCTTAGTTACTCACACAGCCTCCATTTTGTTTTTTTCACTTATAATTATTTTTCTGAATAATGGTTAAACTTACGGAATTGAAATTTTGCAAAAACGTTTATGGCAAATAGACAAAGCTACAAAAAAATTATGACAATTTCTCAAATTCATAAAACAAAATGGCGGTCATTTAAAATTTTGTTTCTCAAATAACTCGTGAACCGTTGATTTAGCAGAAAAATTACAAGAATAGCTATTTTTAGGTAATGGAATTACAAATCGATTGACACCAAATTGTTTTACATTAGACAAATATTAACTGTGATATGGTAGCTTTAGTGATAGGTGACCGCTAGAGCTTAGTTGCAGTGCATGTCAAAGCATACGACTTATGCTTATAATATTTGTCTAATGTAAAACAATTTGGCTAAATCAACGGTTCACGAGTTATTTGAGAAACAAAATTTTAAATGGCCGCCATTTTGTTTTATAAATTTGAGAAATTGTCATAATTTTTTTGTAACTTTGTCTATTTGCCATAAACGTTTTTGCAGAGTTTCAATTCCGTACGTTTAACCATTATTCAGAAAAATAATTATAAGTGAAAAAAACAAAATGGAGGCTGTGTGAGTAACTAAGGACTTCCGGGCAATTTAAATATGATATTTATATGTTTCTTACCTAGGAACAATGCCCTAGAGTATTGGTAGGGAATTCTGAAACACCCTGTATATTTTTCACTGTTTATTTTTTTGTTGGAGTACGAGTTTCAAATTTGTTTTTATGTATACTATATACTGTACATATTTATATATTTTTCACTGTTTTTTTGGGGTGCGAGTTTGCAATTGGTTTCATGATTTTTTTTCAGAAAATTAAAAGTATGGAGTTATTCTAGTCCTAGGAACCTGATGATGGTTTCAGTTTCCATATCCCAAACTCCGTGAAACCGTTTAGATGTAACCCGTGATGTAAAATGTCCGCAATAAGAATTTAAATAACATATTTTTTATCGTTTCGTGTTACGGAATAACAAAGCAACTGGAGGTTCACCAATCGTATGGTTATGTTACAGATTATGATGTTATGCTGTGTCTTACCTTTGAAATACAGGAGAAGGATACGATTAACCTTTGTCCTGTAGGAAGCCCCGTGAAGAGGGCCGGATTAGAATCACAAAGCAACGGACTCTCCGAGAGCTGGCTCATGCAAATGAGTTTTAATTATAAAATTCCTTCACACCTTGGTACAGAGAAACTAGATCAAATTCACCTACATGTACATGAGGCGTACCAAGAGTGAAAGAAATGTTTTTGTAATCTTTTCAGTGACAATTATCATTATTATCATTAATTTCTTAATGACCTAATATTCTGGTTTCCACAAAATATCAATCAAAATGTTCTTAGACAATGAAAGAATATCAAGCTTTGGCATTTCTTATCTACTTTATGCAAATAAAATTACAGTTTTGTCCGTTGTCTGTGTATTGTTTGTAACTATAATTTTTTTACGATATCACCCACTGCCGCGGTTCTTTGGTTAAATTTACCTCCAACCAAGGATTCATCCTGGTGGAAACACCGCGGTGAGGTTTCTCAGCCTGGAGTTGTTCCTTCTACACCCCTAAACTCCAGAAGTTGCTGATTCTGTGGCTTCTTCGTCCCTCATTCGCAGCAGCCTTTTAGGAATTTTATTTCGAGACCATATTCTGTTCCACTGTCCTTTGGTCAAATTTACCTCCAGCCAAGGATTCATCCTGGCAGGAACACTACGCTGAGGTTTCTCGGCCTACAGCCGTTCGTTCTGAGAAATTTCAGGTTCACACATCTTTATTCAACAAGTCCATATATAACTCAAGGATACAATTTTTCCCAATTCGCTTGGTTAGCACTTGCGGAAGCGCCGTTTGGTTTTCAGTCCAACAGCAAGTTTATCGATCCAAGGGCATTCAAACAGACCTAAGTCTTACTATGATGAAGTAACATCCTCTGAAAAATCCAGTTTTGCGCTATTTCAAACACAAAAAAGTTTTATAAAGTTTACTGAACATTTGATTAGTAAAGTTCTTTAAAGAAAAAAATATTAAGCAGTCAGTCAGAGTATACCGTACAATAATACCAGTATAAATCTGCACTCTTGGAATTGGAAATTTGAGATACAGCATTAATTACCTGCATTATTAATTAATTTGTAACGAGCCTATTTTGTGGGGGGATAAAATACGCCTAACCTAATGGGTACCTAGTGATTTCAGTTGAGTTGTGACACCTTCGGGTAGTCCTAGGCCTGGCTAGCCTAGATTAGGTAAACAAACGCACAACTAAGGAAGATGGTTCAAACTGAAGAATATTTATTTTAACTGGGTTCCCATTGCTGTGACGACAATTTAACAGCAATATATATTAAACCAACAAGGTTTATTTAACACACCGATACTTCGTAACACCGACATAACCTCAAACGCATGTTGACGAAACATGACAGCAGACGACGAGTGACAGGTGTCCTTCTCCAGCAGACGTTTCCCTGGAGAAGAAGAAGAACGTTTCCAGACGGCTACTTTTTTTTGGTAACCTTTCGGAAGCCGTGTGACCGGAAATGTGGGCCCCGAATTTTGTTCTATCAGGAACGGTGGCCAAGGTGTGTGATAAGCCTACGATCGGCACTTGTTGGTGATCCCTTGGAGAGTGCGAGTGTCGAGTGTGGTGTGCAACTTCGTTCGTCCAGTGTGGTGCTACTTCGCTCGTGCTACGTTCCAGCAACAATTTGTTAGTCAGGTAGCGTGGCAGTATTTACGATTCGATAATTGTTTAGTTAAGCTGAGGGCATTAAACTTTATATTATTTATTATTTAAAGTTGTGTTTAAGACCGGCCCTTGAGCCGCCCTCACCAGTCGCTGGTAACCAAGCCCGTGGTGCTTTGTGACGACTGCCCAAATTATCGAAATAAGTTTCGCTTGATAAAGAGCTGTAGATTGGTTTTGACGAGTATTATTTATTTATTATTTCTTATTTAGTTTTAAATTTTGCAGTGTTAGATTCCTGGTTCAACCCGGTTGTTGGACCAGTTCCAACAGGAACATACCTGGTCAGGAAACAGCACGTGGTGGAATTAACAGTTTCTTTTTTCTTTTTAATTATATTTTTATCTTTTAGATTATTTGTGTCAAGACCAATCTGCTGTTAGCTTTTGTAAGTTAAGACTAACCCACGCCCAAGGGTGAATTCCCTTTTTTTTATTATTTTAATTTCGGTCTGTAGGATAAGGCTGGCTACTACTGTGAGTTTTAAGATTCGACCCTGGATTTAACCCGGCAACCGAGCTGAGTGATTCCCAGGCAGTCACCGAACAGTAACGCGATTTTCACACGTATCGGTTAGCGGTAAAAAAAGTCTAGAAAATCATACTCGCTTGTGGTAAATTTGCGGTTACAAATTACAGCATTATTATGTTGATGCTGTTCTTTACTTCTTTTTGAATGAAAAAATTGTTACTTTTTATTTTAAATGTAAGATTGCTATTAGTGTAACTTGAGTGCCATGATATTTTGTGTAACGTTTTGCGATAAAAACACGTTATACCTACTATTTGCAATTTTATAGTACAATGTAAATCTTTAGGATGAGTACATTTGACTTTGCCTATTGCTTGCTCTGTACGGCTGAACAATAAAATTTTTATATATTTATTTAATGAACTGGTATCGTTAATATTACTTCTCGTACAATGTCTGATTTATTTAATTAATAAATAAATATAAATAATACTGGATACTGAAGATACCATTTTCTCTTATTTCTTTATTTCTGTGATTAAAATATAAAATCACGCCACCCGTAAAATATTTCAAATGAACTAAACTGCTAAAAGCATCGGCAGTAGCTGACGAAAACGTCTCGACTCTCCCCTAATGGTACCGGGGTTAGGTGTCCATTACGTGAACAATGGGATCATGGGAAGGTGATAATTGTGTGAAAATGTTTGGAAAAATATTATCGAGTATGATTAAATATCTGGAGATTCGTTCGTAAACAAGAATGCAAAAATAAGAGTTGGTATGATGCCGAAAAATAATGAAGTGGTAGTTTTTGGAGACTTTGGATCCCGAGAAAGAAGACGAATATAAAAAAGGATTATAACCGTTCAGAATAAATTTCTAAATCTATAGTTGGAGCTGTATGTGAAAGCAGAGTATGGAGAATCCGCAATAACGAAGAGGTATTCGGAGAAGAGTTATATCACAGGATTCTTGTATTGTAGGGGAGGTCAAACGTAGAATAATAATTTGGGTTGGTCATACGATGATTGTTCTTTTTAAATCCATACAATTCAGTGTGTAAATTGTGTTGCTTAAGGTCAACCAGTGAATAAAGCATACTACTTAATATTATCTTTAAGTTTTCTTCTACCTCGTGAGCGAATATGAAGTAAGCAACCAGAGTTGTGTAAAGAACAAGTCGTGGATTCTTCATCGGTACAACGCCCCGGTCACTTTAGTTTACATTCAAATTCTCAATTTTTAATATATGTTTTAATGTTTGAAGTCCAAATGAATTCACTCATTTCTTACGAATATTTCGGCTTTAAATACCCGGATAAGCCACAAATTCAGAAAGGTAATAATAGTTATACTATGTTTTATGTTTTCCAGCAAATCTAAACCTAATAAACCTGTTTTGTACATTGCTGCAAGGCGCGACATGTAACACTAGTGCTACATGATAAAAAGCTGCACATGAACGAAGGGATTAATTACAAAAATATGGAAGTAAATATTGTGCAACGTGTGCGGCCCCGTGGAACAGGCCGCCAGATTAGGTAAGGTTAGTAAATAGTTAAAAGTCACAGGAGTAGGCTCCAGGAACCAAGGGTCGCCGGTCTACGTCACAGTCGCGCATGCGCGTGGAGTGGCGTGGGCCGGTGATGACCGCGGGGACAGAGTTGTCGCCATGTGCCCGGAGGTGTCACACATCATGTCTGGGTGAGTCGCTAAATCAAAGGGGGGGATTTCGGGACCTGAGAGAAAGGGCTAACGGGATATGGGTGGGGAAAACATAAGTAAATAATTAATATAATTAAGATTGGGGTAATTGTGATTGGGGGGGACTAAGGACATTAGGGTGATCCAAGAAAGAAACCTCGGGGTAGGGTTGGAACCATCGCACGTGTATACAAGGTAATTATACAAAAATAAACAAGGATTGCCAATGCGAGGATCCCTCTCAGCATCTTTGGCAAAACTAAACATGCAAAATTTTGAAGAAACGTTTATTCTGGTAGACACCAATCCCCTTTAAAACTGAATAAAATGTTATGCAAGATCAAGATATGGTGATGACGCTTTTATAATTTAACCTGAATCAAATCAACTATAAATTGAAATTCAAAATGGATACAGAAAACAATAAAACCCTAACATTCTGGACATAAAATTACCATTGAAAATTCTATGCTTAGATTCGGAATCTCCAGAAATAACACTCAAACGGACTTAGTAATTATGGCAGGCTTCTAACCATCCATATAATCAAAATATGATTCCGATCTCTAATGTGCAGACTCCTCAATTGCAAACTGAGCACAATAGATTACAGAAAAATAAAATTACACCATTTAAAATAGTGCCAGAAACACAGCATGACCAAAACATCAAAACGAAATACACTACTGCAATACAATTCACGTCTGAACAATTAGGAAGAACAAACGGAAAGTAGCCTGCTTTCTACAAAGAAAGCAGGCTTTGTATGCAGGACGTATGCAGGTTTTGTTCACAGCTAATCCCAACGCAATGCTGTTAATGAGCGTCGAAGTTCATTCACACCTGAACGGTTCTATTGACAAACAATTTTCGAAATTGGGCGTCTAAAAATCCATGTAACATCCGTGAAAAAAAGCTCTCTAAAGGTAACAGTTTGGTGTGCGATAGTTTGGTGACGTGCCATGGCCACCAAGATCACCAGATTTGTATACGGAAAGTAGCCTGCTTTCTACAAAGAAAGCAGGCTACTTTCCGTCCTACAAAATAAAGTAAAAAAGAATCCATTTGTTAAACACAGATTAACTTCTACAAAAACATAACCAATTGAAAATAAAGAAGGCGTATACAAAATCACTGTTAGTCCCTGCAACAAACAAGATATTGACCACACAACTAAAACTATAACAACGATTTAAAGAACACAACTCTCACAGAAATAAATTCCGATTTTGCGATTTTGTAGGGAATATTTTAAAATTAGATTTAAAATTCCATCCCTACAAAATGCAGATGGTTCAGCAACTCAAAGAAAGTGATTTTGGACAAAGAGAAGACTTCGCAGTACGTATGCAGGTTTTGTTCACAGCTAATCCCAATGCAATGCTGTTAATGAGCGTCGAAGTTGACTACAGCCAAACCCGAACTTTATTAGAATCGAAAGACGCCATTACGGAAGAGGTCAATTTAATTCATTCAGAAATCTTGAAGATTTTCTGCAGATTGTTTAATGTTGCGACCCCACTACATATTTCAGGATTGATAGACACCTGATTTAGGAAAGATAAGCCCAATGGAAGGACAACCTGATGATGATTAAGTGAAAACTGTCACAGGTATCGTTCATGGATCTAGTAGAAGCGTGACTCAGACAGTTGGTTCACTAATGTAACACTTGCTGAGGAACTGTTGAAAGACCCTTACAAAATTAACGAAAATCCAATAAGGTCGTAATTCTGCTGTCAATAATGCACTCTAGAATGAATGTGAATACTGAAACTAAAAAACAGAAATCATTCATGCGTACAATGCTACAAAAGGAGCAGGAGAAACGCTTGATAAGATGTGCTGTAGCAGAAAAACACGAAGTTGGTCTCTTTGCATGTTTCACGTAATGTTGAACATTGCCTTTCTGAACTCTCATGTGATCTATTGCATGAGCAACTAACGTTTGGGTAACTAACCAATGAAAAGGAAAGCCGTCATGAAGACATTGTACCAGCAACTAACTGAACCACATATGAGAACGCGACTTCGAATTCCAAACCTCAAAAGGAACAAAAAATGCAGATGTGTGATATTTCACAGCGCCCAGGACCTCGTAAGACATGATTTTACTATCCACCCCACCCCTAAAACGCATGACAACATTTTGCAATCACTTTAAAAACTCAAATGTGGCCTACACCGATGGACCTGCTGCGTGGAGTACGACAATTAGTGTTTCTATGGATTCACTTAACCTGGGATGAGTAGAAATATAGTCTCAACTTTGTAATATCTCGCTGTATAACTTTTATAATCACACTATAAATGTTTTCAAAGAGTGAGTTTAAAAGTTTATACAGACATTTTTTCAATCACTCAGAAAGTGGACTGATAATATTAAAATTTACAACACTTAAGTGATTGTGTGACAAACATTCCGCATAAGTTATCTAGTGTTAAAAGTTTAATCCTCTAATATATGAAACAAAAGACAAACTTACAATTTTCCAAGAATCGTAATTTTTCTTCTGATACATACCTGAAACAACAAAAGTCTCTCATAACAATGATTGTAAACAACAAATAGCAACCCCAAACCACCCCAGGGCTGGGATTGTACCACAGAACACCCTTGTAGGGAATCCATATTTAGAGTAACGACCTCCCGCAGGGTCTACAAGAAGAGCAAAGTAAACATACTTCCAGCCGACGTCTATCTCAGGTGGACCAACAGAGAGAGATACGGTTTACGTGAACAAAAATGATGACGTCATTTTTCATTAAATTATTACTTTAGCACTGCAATAATATTTTAAAATCATTACCAGGTTTCCTAATATAGTAATCAAGGTTTGTGTGGGAAGTCAACACAATAGTATAAGTCAAAGTCAAAACAAACTTTATTCATAAATTGTACATAAGAGATACACACAATCCTTGAATGGAGTCAAACTAGCCTACTGTTTAAATACAGAATACTTCAATATTGTAGTTACACTAATCTGTTGCTACCAAAACTGACACAGTTATATTTACCTTATGGAAAAAAATCGTCAACTGAATACAAAGGCCTACTGACCAAATACTCTTTAACCTTTTTTCTAAATATATTGTCATTATTAATTGTCAAAATCTGTTGTGGGATGCAATTATAAAATTTGATACCGGCTACTAATGGATTTTTATTTCTGAAATTTAAATTTATCTTGGGTAATGCCAGCTGATTTCTATTTCGTGTGGAATATTTGTGCAGGGATCCCAATTTTTGCAGTCCACGCCTGGCATCCCTTACCACTAAAACAGTTCCCAAAATGTATAATCCATAAATCGTTAAAATACCTAATTTAGAAAAATGTTTCCTTACAGAGTCAATTGGTTTTAAAATCAAAATAATGCGTATAGCTTTTTTTATAATAAGAGGATACTTGAAAGATTTTTTTTGACGTTGCACCATAAAGAGTAATTCGAAATGAGATAAGAGAATGTATGTGTGCAAAGTAAACAATTTTTAAAACAATGGAACAGAATTTTGACAAGCTCGTTAATGAAAATAAACCTGATGATACCTTTTTTGTATGGAAAGTATGTGCTAGTCCCATGATAAGTTTTCATCTAAAACCAATCCTAAGAATTTTGTTTCATTCAATTTGTTGATTTTTGTTTTTTCAATTTCAATATCAGGATGAATTACATTTTTTTCTGGCGTGTTTTGAATAACATAAAATTATTTTTGTCTCGATTTAACAGCAGGTTACTGTTAGAAAAAAAATTGTTTAAGTATCATAAGTGTAAAAAGTATCATATTGACTAACATGTTTCAGTTTTTTATAAACTAGAAGTTTTATAAAATGTCCCCTAAAATGTTTAAAATTACCGTCACGATTATGACCAGGAAGTTTCATAATTTCATACTGAAACTGGGAATAAAAATAATATATTATTTGGTTCAGCAAAAATTGCTGCTGACAAAACTGAATGTTTCAAGCAAAATGTAAAAACGCATATTATATAAGTATTTGATTTTTTGGCATAAAAGTGAATGAAGTACACACAGAATATAATAATTAATATGAGAACAATCTATAAAAAAGATAGATAGTGGCGTATCCCCTAAGATATTGACTTGAACGAAGGTGTCTTTCTGTAATCCAGCTACTTGGAGGTCACGAATCGTGGATAGTTGTGAGCGATGGTCGGTGGGTGTGGTGTTATCTTGTATGGATTAACGTCCGCACTATTGAATACTATGTTAATCCTCATAATTAAACCAATTCGTAATTCAGAGGCCGTGGTTCGGATACCACGTTAAGCTATAGGTCCCTTAGTTGCTACTGGCTGTTGTGCCATTAATTAACAGCCCTGTCTTACTTTATACTTTACTTTTAACTTTTAACTGAAATGGCGACCTACCCAGGTAGGTATTTTAAGCCAAGTATGGATGAGGAATGAATGTAGGATGATTGTGGCGCGATCTTGTAGTCTTGTTACCGACTAAGGCTGACATGTTCCTTAGACAGGACTGTTAATTGTCTAAGGAACATGTCAGACTAAATCAGTAACAAGACTACAAGATCGCGCCACAATCATCTTACATTCAATCATCATTCATACTTGGCTTAAAAACATACCTTGTGGTACGGACGCCATTTCAATAATCTAATCTAAAATATTAAATTAATTTCTGAATCAGACGAAACAAGGTTATTTCCGGTCTTTAATAAACAAGTTGGTGAGAAATGTTGCCACTGACACCGTAAATACACGCAGGGCGTCGGTCCGTAATCACGAGGTAGTTGTTGTGTGACCGCTACAAAGGTAAATTAATTTGCGTCCTACCCTTGCTTGTGCACACCACACGTACATTGAACATCGTACATTGTACTAGCGTGTAGTAATTAAATGCCAACGATAGTTATTGAAAGTTGAAAGAAATGTAAATAAAGAATGTAACGAGCCGATTTTGTGGTGTAGGGGTCCTAAAAGTTTCATAACCTAAGAGCTTAGTTTACACGGGTCGACTGGAGTGAACAGGAGCAACTCGCATACTGATTGCTATGAGTTCTTCTACTCACCTAATGTAGTCAGATTAGCGAGTTAACAAATCGGTCAGTTGCAAGGCGAGTCGAGTAGTTTAGTTGGAAAGCGAGTTAATGGATACAGTAGCTTCCCCAAGTTCCTAGTGGTCAGTTTCAAGTTTCAAAGTTAAACATTAAACATTTTAACTTAGGTGACGAAGTTTTTTTGCTAGTCGAAAAAAATGAAGTGAACATAAGAAGAAACTATGAAATTCTGTGAGGATCTCAAGCCGGATGTACTAGTTTTGTCTGAATTTGGATTTAATGAAAACAATGTCCAGCTTTCCAAAATTCCAAATTATGTTCTGGGAAATTATTTCATTCGGACTAACATGAAATGGGGGGGGAGTTGCTGTTTTTCTACAAAGTTCCACAAAATTTGAACCTTTATCAATTAAATTAGCAGATGAAAAACATTTTGAAGTCACGGGTGTAAAAATTTACTCAACTAGTAACGAACCATTATATATTTATGGACTCTACCACTCACCCGACGGTGACGAAATTATTTTTTTTTTAACTCGAGCAGTTTTTGCAGCACATCACTGCTAAAAACAAAAAGTTTCTTTTAGCGGGGGATTTTAATATCAATGTATTCAACACCCGTGACTCAAAATCTAAGAACTTGAAAGAATTGCTCAAGGGGTTTGGGTTAAAATGGTCAGTGAGCTCGCCCACCAGGGAGACGCAAACATCGCAAACAGCCATTGATAACGTCGTGTCCAACATCGCAGATGTTTCGGTCTCTGTGGTCGCCACCGCCGTATCCGATCACCACGCTCAGGTCGCTATTATCGGAGGCCGGCCGCCACTCCATCTCCAGCCTTAAGTCAATACAAGAAGGGATACCAGACCCTCAAATATTTTTCTTTTAAATAATCAACTGCAATCCGAAAATTGGCACTGTCTCCTTGGAATTCAATGTCCAGAACATTTCTTCAACACCTTCAACTCATGCTTAAATTTTCAACTCGACTCTTTTTGCCCCAAAAAACTTTTAAACCAAGAACAAATTTCAAACGCAACTCCTAGATCACTAAAGGCATTTTAGTGTCGAGGGAGAATTTGAAAATTTATTGGAGACAGTTGCAATGTAACACAGATCCACAATTTAAAATATTTTACGATTCCTACAAAAAATATACAGAAAAGTTTTACGAGCTGCTAAGAGCTGCAAAGTAAATAAAAAGTTGAAAAACGCAGAGAATTTTTCAAAGCAAGCATGGTTTATTGTAAACGATAACAAATTGGCAAAGCAAAAATCACAAATTTCCCAACTGGAGGTGGCGAATGCTTTTAATAAATTCTTTTCAAATGTCGGCGACACGGGCCTTGCGCTTGCCCCTCTAGTTGTTCCTGGTCGTTTGGTCCCGACCGAATCGATGTATCTCAGCGAAGTTACTGAGGAAGAGGTGTCGAAGGCGATTTGCGAACTGAAATCAAAAAAGTCTGCAGATGTGAATGGCTTATCACCCTGGCTACTCAAAAAATGCCAAAACGGCATCGTGGCCTCCCTCACACAATCAATCAACCTATCTTTTAAAACAGGGCTTTTTCCAAATTCGTTGAAAGTTGCTAAGGTTATCCCCATTTTAAAAAAGGGGATATTCAACAACCAAGCAACTATAGGCCTATCTCAATCCTGCCGGTGCTTAGTAAAGTGTTCGAAAAATTGTTCGTGCGCAGGATGCTAGCTTTTTTTGGGGGTTTCCAAATTTTGTCACACGAACGGTTTGGTTTTCGAAAAGGCAAATCGACTGTCGATGCAATCATCCGCCTAGTGGAAATGATTGTTAGTGACATGGATAAGCGAAAAACGACATTAAGTGTCTTTCTCGATTTATCCAAAGCATTTGATTGTGTGAACATAGAATACTCCTTGACCGGCTGTGGAACTGTGGAGTTCGTGGCTTGCCGCACCAGTGGCTAAAGTCATATCTCTCGAGGAGGTCACAACAGGTTCATGTGAATGGAGTGATCTCACATACAACCATATTGAGATATGGAGTCCTTCAGGGATCGATTCTCGGCCCCCTTTTATTCTTGGTGTATGTGAACGATTTGAATTTGGTAATTCCAAGAGGACAAATTATCCAGTACGCGGACGATACGACTCTCTCTTTCAGCTCAAACAACATTAACCAAATTGAACTGATGTCCTTTGACGAATTAAACTCCTGCATTCAATATTTTGAGAGCATAAATCTCAAAGTAAATCCCTCAAAATCAAATTGCATGAAATTTGGAGGCAGCACCGCTCTGAATACGCACCGTCCGACTGCTATGATAGATGACACAGTCATCGAAGAAGTCGGTGTAACTAAATTCCTCGGACTGCTTGTTGATGACGAGCTGACGTGGACCGATCATGTGGACAGTGTTTGCAAAAGGCTATCTTCTGCAATATATTTGCTCAGACGGCTGTCGCAACACTGTCCTACCAAATTGTTGCTGATGGCTTATCACGGATTGATTCAATGCCATCTCTCTTATGGCAGGATCCCGGAGAGCATCAGAGTTGAAAATTCAGAACCAAAATTCAAATCTAAATTAAGACGCTTTTTAGTGTCGCACGTGTTTTACTCGGTGGACGAGTTCATGATGCATTTTCGGGGGGAAACACCGGCTTGAGATCTCAGTTTTTATCAGTTTTCTTTTATTTAATGAAACCCGGCTGGAAATAGTTTATTGATTTATTTCATATATATTTTTTTCTGTTTCGATATTTATATTTATTGTTTTTACTTTAAAATGTTTAATTATTATATGTATAAAGTATAAAATGTTTATTTATTATATGTTTGAAATTAATTGTAGTTATTATATTATGACGATTGCTATGCAAATGTTATTTTGTCAACGGCAATAAAGATTATTATTATTATTAAATTCGTTGATTTGTACTTGGAAAATGAATGTCTGTGGAACATGTGGATCCTACAGTAAAATAATAATTTTTTATTTATACAAAATGCGTTGAAAGCATTGTTTACGGAGGTAAATAAGCGAGGGTTTTGGCTAGCCGAAGGAAAAAAATCTGGTTCATTACTAATCGATGTGTATGAGCCAACACTGAAATGGTTGAGTAATTTTGACATAATAATGAAATCCTGCGAACAGAAAGTTGAGACTATCTCAAATATGGTAAGAATTTTTTTATATCCACTTAGATAAGAGTATCATAAAATTGATTTGCATTCAGTTTGAGAGAGGTGAAATAAAAATAAGCCTAAAACGTACCTGTCTTTATGACTATGTAATAAATTCGTTAATTATAACACTGATTAACATAAGTTACATTACTCATTTTGTAATTTATTAAGTTTTTTTGGAACAAAGACCATGTTTTCCCACTTTCATTATCCTTTGCTACACAATATAAAATATGACAAAAAAGGCTTCAGTTTACTATAATTAGAATTAGATAGGCACGAAACAACAAATAATAAAATTCCTGGATTAACATATTAGTAATTTATTCAATTACAGCTGAATTAACTCACACTTTACATACAATGAATGCAGTTTCTAAATCGTTTCTACAGTAAGATCTACCGGTAAATAATATGATTTTTGTTAATTACCTGTATACTTGATCAACTTTAAACTCTATAAAATAAACTACTGTTTGCAGGCCTATGCATTGAACTAAAAAGGGTTATAGATTAACGGGCATCCTACTTAAAAAAACTTGAGGCCATGAACATTGTTCATGGCCTCAAGTTCAATAATAAACAGTTTCAATAATAGATATCGATAGTGATAAAATTATCGATAGCCACACATAGCATAATCGATATATCAATCTGTAACATAACAAACTCATAATGCCAGGGCACCTTCATTGTTACTAAAATAATTAACTTTTCACAACATAATAACTTGTTAAATTGTTCGTAAGTAAAGAATACGTTATATACTGGAAAATGACGGCCATATTTTTTGATTCGAAATTAATTTTAAAATTCTCCAAAAATTTAAAGGGAGTCCCCTATAAGAAGTTTGCTGTTATATGCATAGTATAAAGGGTAGCTATTGGTTCACTTTACGCGAGACACCCTGTACATACAAAACGTCAAAGCCCTTACTCACTCATCACTACTTCTCCCAATGACATAGGAGGCTGACATTTGGTATACTGGTTCTTTAGGCCTAAAATAGGAAAAGTCCAATAGTTTTTGTAAAAATTTTTCCATAAATCTCTACCCTATACGCCTTAAAAGTTTAACGAGCCTATTTTTGTGGGGGGATAAAATATGCCTAACCTAAAGGGTACCTGGTGATTATTTTTATTTACCAGATTAGGTAAACAAACACACAACTAAGGAAGGTGGTTCAAACTGAAGGATATTTATTTTAACTGGGTTCCCATTGCTGTGACGACGATTTAACAGCAAGATATATTAAACCAACAAGGTTTATTTAACACACTGACACTTCGCAACACTTACATAACCTCAAACGCCATGTTGACGAAACATGACAGCAGACGACGAGTGACAGGTGTATTTCTTCAGCAGACGTTTCCCTGGAGAAGAAGAAGAACATTTACAGATAACGATTTTTTTTGGTAACCTTTCGGGAAGCCGTGCGACCGGAAATGTGGGCCCCGAATTTTGTTCTATCAGGAACGGTGGCCAAGGTGTGTGATAAGCCTACGACCGGCACTTGTTGGTGACCCATCGAGGAGTGTAGTGAATGCGGGTTTGTGCTATTTCGTTCGCCCTACGTTTCGCCTTGATCCAGCGACGACTTCATAATCAGGTAGCGTGGCAGCATTTTACGATTAAGTTAAGTTGAGGGAATTAAACTTTATTTTATTTATTATTTAAAGTTGTGTTAAGGAAAAAGTGTTTGAGCCGCCCCTCACCAGTCGCTAGTAACCAAGCCCGTGCGTGCTTGGTGACGATTAACAATTTTCGAAACAAGTTTTACTTCATAAAGAGGTGTTGATTGGTTTTGATAAGTTATTATTATTTATTTTTTCTTAGTTAGTTTTAATTACCAGCGTTAGGTTCCTAGATCAACCCGGTTGTTGGACCAGTTTCAACAGGAGCGCAGCTGGTCCGGAAACAACACGTGGTGTTGAGTTAACAATTTTCTTTTTCCTTTCTTTAATTATATTTTTATTTAGTCATGGTCAAGACCAATTTCCTTTTGCTTTTGTAAGTGAATGCTAACCCACGCCCAAGGGTGAATCTCTTTATTTTTTTCTTACTTTAATTTCAGTTAGTAGGATAAGACTAACTACTACTGAGAGATTTAAGCTTCGACCCTGGATTTAACCCGGCTAAATAGCTGAGTGATTCCCAGGCAGTGATCGAACCGTAGCGCGATTTTCCCACGTATTTCGTGGTGGTAAAAGACTAGTAAAATCGTATTCACTCGTGGGAAATTGCGCTACAAAAGTTCACATGTCGATCTAATGGGTAAATAATTTTATTTTGGATTCCAACATATGTTGTCTTAAGGTATAAACAGCAGCTGTTTTTATTTGCACCATTGAGCAAGCCAAAAAAGCAAGCATAAATATAGTACTCAATGGCATCTAATTAGTGTATAAATATAATTATTACCAGTACATATTTAAGGATAATGTTTTATGATTAAAAATCAAATGTTTATATGTTGACCAAATTTAAAAAATAATTACAATGTTTATAAATAATACGTTTATTATAATAATCAGCTGCTGTATATATTTTATATTTTCCTTTAGCTATAGACTAAGATAATATAGTCTGTCTAATGAATACACAGATTTCTCACAAATATTTTGACTGAAATACCTGGAAAGACCAAAAATTCAGAAAGGTAATAATAATTAAATATTGTTTTATATTTAACAGCGAACCTAAACCTAATTAATCTGTTTTGTACATCGCTGCAACATGCGACGAACGCTAGTTTTAAAATGGAGATACTCGAATGTATGAATCAGAATGCACATTCATACTGAGACATTAAAATTTTTGTGTGTAACCAAATTCGACACCAATGGGTACAATCTTACAAGGTATAAAACTGTACATTTTGCAACCTGTTTATAGGAGGGAATTAAATCATATCTCACAACGTGCAAGTATAATTTCGATCTACGTGGATGATTGTATAAGCGAAGATGTTGTACAGCAATAGTCGCTGACTAGCAAACATCATCAATCAGGCAGACACAATGATGTCATCTCGTCACATCACAACTCAGACGCTTGCCTCCTCCGTGGCGACGGCGACACAAACTTACGCGTACTCCGTTACGCTCAAATACATCTAACAAACAGTATCAATGGACTGTTGACCACGAATCAGATTTGAGTTAATTTTTCCACATGGTTGACACAAAAAATTTATTACACCCATAATAAGCATTTATCCATAGATGAAATCACACACAGCTAATTCAGTATCTAGCAAGAGAGCACCACCACAAATGGGGAAATTATAGATGATCTGCAATGCCGGGACTAATTATTCTTTAGGGATCATCTGCTATGAAGGAAAAAAGACCATAATGATGAGTCAAAAATAAGGACTTGCTTTCAATGTGGTTGTGAAATTATTAGACATGTGCAGTTACAACGACTGCTTTAGTCAACTTTTGTACTTTTACACTTCAAAAAAAGTGTTCTTTTTTCAAAAGAAAAAGTGTGTTTTTTTGTTTGTTTTTTTTTTTAAAGTGTGTGTGTGTTTTTTGTGTGTTTTTTTGGTTCTTTTTTCTTTTTTACTTTTTGTAGTAACTTTTGTTGTTTTTGTTTTGTCAATTTTGTAGATTCTGGGGTTCTCCCGGGCCAGTGTGTCGAGTAGATGTAGGCTTGTGTGATTCTGGGGTTCTCCCGGGCCTGTGTGTCGAGTAGATGTAGGCTTGTGTGATTCTGGGGTTCTCCCGGGCCTGTGTGTCGAGTAGATGTAGGCTTGTGTCTGTCCGTAGGATCTGATCATCGTCCCTTGATAGGTACATTCAAATTGAAATTTAAAAAGGTCCAAAAAAAAGAGAACGCTGAACTATGACTTGAATGCAAAAATTGAATGTCCCATTTGTTAAGGAAGCAGCATCAAGAATGCTCCATGCACAAATCCAACAAATTGATTGTGATAATGTTGACACGGAACTCAAAAAAATTCAGAAAGCTGTAGAATCTAAGAAGGAGTTATTGAAGCCAGAAAGAATTGAGGGGTCTGACCCCCTCCCCTGTAGACTGTTGCAACCTTAAGGTTTGGACTCCGACCTGGCATCGCCCCAAGCGGGCTCAAGGTAAGGAAGAGCGGGGGGCAGTCGGGTGTGGGACCTTGGAGACGTCGCATCATAAAATGAGGTAACGTACCAATAGCTGTGGGGGATGGGGCGATCAGGGGATAATTGGTAGTACGTAATTAATCATTCGTTTATTGTAAATAAATTAGGCCAGTGTAGCAACAATATACTAATAGACAAAAGGTTATATTGGTCGATATTTAATTGTTCAAAAACTCATCAAAATGGCAGGGGATTGATTGTGAACGTAAAGATTATTGCAGGATCAACGTGGGGCTTTAGCCTTCCACAGAATCAAGAAGAAATCTTGGCTGAGAACAGAAATTTTGGACTTGATGGAGGAAAGAAGGTTGAATAAAGGAAATGCGACAGAATATAAACGAATACAATACACTATAAGAAAGGAAATTAGGATGGCAAAAGAGAGGGAACTACTAGGAAAATGCTGTGATATCGAATACCATCAAAGCAAGCATGATGATTTCAACGTTCACAAGAAAGTCCGCGAAGTAATAGGTAAATACAATTAAAAGAATTGTAAAATTCTGGTAAATGAAGCAGGAGATACCATCATTGATACTGATAAGAAGAAGGAGCTATGGAAATCGTATCTGGAGAAACTTTTCCATGATGTTAGAGAAGAACCGTGGCGACGGCGACACAAACTTACCCGTACTTCGTTAGGCTCAAATACAACATCAAACAAACCGTATCAGTGGACTGTTGACCACGAATCAGATTTGAGTTAATTTTTCCACATGGTTGACACGAAAAATTTGCCGAAACCAAAACAGCCAGGTTACGACCTTTGTGCACGCTTTAGCCCTATGTTGGACCAAGGCAATCGTATGTTCTGGCATTATTATATCCATAATAAGCAGTTATCCATAGATGAAAGTCTTGTTGGTACAAAACAATCACACACAGCTAATTCAGTATCTAGCAAGAGAGCACCACCACAAATAGGGAAATTATAGATGATCTGCAATGCCGAGACTAATTATTCTTTAGGGTTCATCTGCTATGAAGGAAAAAAGACGATGATGACGAGTCAAAAATAAGGACTTGCTTTCAATGTGGTTGTGAAATTATTAGACATGTGGACAATTGTTTTACGTCTTTGTCTTTAACGTCTTTGCCACTTGAAAAGTTTTTATAATAAAAACTGACTCACATAACTGGAACGTTGAGATCAAATAGAAAAGACATTCCCAAAACTATGAAATCGCGATTTCCAGTTGGCGAAAAAAGTTGTAAGATTGTTGGCAAAAAGATTCCAAAAAATTAAAGTACTACTCCTGTCAACATACAGCCGGGTAAGTGAAGAATTAAAATCTGAAAAAAGAGGAAACTAGGAGTTAATAACGAGTAGACCTAGTGTGGTCTGTCACTATAATGCTTAACTGGGAGGGGTATAACTTCTATAAATTTAAATTGTTTAATAAAATTTAAGAGAAGTTCATTGATTATGTCAGGCTCTTACTAACCCATTGAATGATCTCGTTATTTACATTAAGTATGACGTATGTTTGTGTGTGTGTGTTTGCGCACGCGCGTGCGTTTACTTATGTTATTTATATTCCTTAAGTCCACATTGTTAATAATTGTACGTTCATTAGGCGGTAATAGCTTCTTCCCTATGGGAATTCGCTAAAAATGTTTATTTAGCGATGTTTATTTATTATTAAATGTTTATTTAGCACTATATGCCAAATTTGGCATATAATGAGTACACTAAATTCGCCCTTGAATAAAAAATCTATCCTACACAAAATAACAAAAAGTTATTTGTAAGGCTATTTGTTATGAATTACGACTTATATCTATTTTCAAGCAATGGACAAATTTAATTAGGAAAAATGTAAATTAGGTTGGTAGAACTGGGGGATTTAGCAGGAACAGTTGTTGACAGGTGTAATTGTGTTGTGAAAAGTCCTTAAAACTCGGGAGTCTACGACTTGACCTCTTCCTCAGATACCTTCAACGCAATACCTTATCATTAAATCACGTTTTATAACATTTTGTAGCATAATACCTTAGTTGCAGCAAACCTGCATCCTCTGAAAATGTTATTACTTTAAAAACAACACATTAAAACCATTCCAGGCTTAAAAATTTCGATTTTGTGCATAAAATACAAAATCTTTTGAAAACGCTACCTCTAGGCACTGGATTCAGATATTTTATTCCAAATGCAAGTACGACTTAATAAGGAATCACTAGAGAAGTTAGACATTTTAAATGTATGAGCCGACAAAAACATCATTCATTTCGGGACACGTTCAAAGTGATACACAGCACAAAGTCTTTTTTCAATACTTTATGTTACTACTTAAAGGTATTTTATTTTATTTATTTCAATAACATCAAAGTTTAAATAATGGCTTGAATAAGTGAAACGAATTGTTTACATGAAGGACTAAGTTATATAGAACAATAATAAATTATAAAAAAACAACAATCGTATTGTAATAATTACAACTTTGAGCTTATACAGGGTGTTCATTAGTCATAGAGAAACTTCAAGGGATGATATTACTCATCAAAATAAACAAAAACTATCCTATAAACATATGAATGGCCTACTGCAGAAACCAGGCATGTCTAACATATCCAAAATTGCATTTATATATTTTTGGCATCTCCAAAGATAGACAGTCCCATTAGTAATATAGAAGTAAAACTGAATTGAAATTCGTGTTAACTGCAGATAGAATACATGTCCAGGACAAGTCTCATTTCTGCAGATAACTCTATGCTTGTTGCTCTGTGTTGGCTACTGTTATTTTGTACCGTCAGCAGCTCAGCTTAAATAGCCTTAATTCCCTTTATATTGTTTTATGGTTGTTTTTGACAAAGATGAGTTATTTAGAAGGTGAAAGTAGTGATTATGAATCTCGTAAAAGAAAGAAGGAAGTTTTAAATGTAGAAAGTTACAGAAGGAATTTAGTAACATTTTTAGTAAAAGGCACCAATGGTGTGTGTACTATGATTAAGTGGTTTATTGATAATGTGATCAAAACTGACGTTGAAAACCTTTATATTTTTGGTGATAGTTGATCTGGACAGAAAAAAACCACACAGTTTTACGTTGCATAATGGCACTAGAAGAAACAAAGAGATTTAAGGCAGTAACTTCGTACAATCCCCAAAGGGGCCACTCGTTTGTGCCTAACGACAGGGATTTTGGTATTATCAAAAGGAAACTTCGCAAACTTGTATGCTTCTACAGAGTTAACGAAGTAGCTGAAGCAATTTGTTAATGTCTCAACACAGATTGGAAGGTTCACAGCGGTCAAGATGGAACTGAAGATTGTGTGGATTTCAATTCTTGGTGGCCCGACTGCTCCAAAAAAACTACTATGAGCGATGATTTCTTTGGAAAATCTATTCCAATACAACAGATGATTATAAATTTAGAAATATTATGATTTTAAGTCTGAAAGTGAACATCCTATGTTCCTATGAGCATGTTTGGAATGTTTTGAATGTGTGTGTGCTTGCAAGTTTTAAAGTATATAGATTTTTTTCTGTTATCTTTTAAATAAAATGAGATTTTCTTTTAATTTATAAGTTTAATTTATAAAATAATTTAGTTTTCATTGTAAAGAGGTTAGCTGTAAGAAAGGACCATGAGGTCCTAATGTTCGCCTCAATAAAAAAGTAATTTCATTCATTCATTCATCCTAATCAAGTTTTATGTAGTACCATCATCGATGGTTTGACACGAGATATAAAGAAGAGAAACAAAAAATGGACACTCGGACTCCCTCCAAAAATAGCCTACCGTACAAAAGTACCAATAAATGTAACAAAATTAACGAATTTAAGAAAACTGAAACCCATATTCCATTTGAACAGAAGAATTTCTAAGAAAAAATCTTTAAGTTGCTGACCGTGGAGACCTCAGAAGAAGAAATGGTTTAAGGACTTTTGACTTGTCAATTGATTTTTTTATATTCAAAATTATATTTTTATGTAATTTGAAACATTTTGAAAAACAGCTAACTGTGAGTTTTTGTCAAATGGTTTATATTAGAATACTTTTCTGTGTACTTTGTAAGTGACTTACAGATTTAATTAAAAAACCAGACATTTCCATCTAAAAAAGATAAACTATTCGTTCCAAGTATTTTAATGTTCGAAGTAATTAGTTATGTTAAAGAACGCACGTTTTTAAAGCTCATCAGCATTCATACAATATATATAGAAACTTTCAATCTCTTGTGTCTCACAGTTTGAAAATAGGCTGGACTACATTGGACTCAAGCTGCTAAACCTACTTCCACCCCACATAGCCTAGATTAATAATTAAAAAATTTGAGATGTGAGTTCAAAAACATTTAACTGAACAGTACGTTTATGAACTCCCTTCTTACCTGACCTAGACTGATTTTCAACCGAACCTCAAGAAATCCATAGCCTAGCCTTAAAATAACCCAACACTTCTGGATTCTGGAAAAGATGTACCAAAAATTGAAGATTTCAACCCCCTCCTAAAACCGCATTGCGGGTTGTTTTAGACCTGAAACCCACAAATCCCACGAATTATGTATTCTACGTGAATACGTAGGTAATTTCATAAAGATTGGGTTATTTATCGAGAACAAATGACATACAATCGTCCATCTACATACAATCCCATCTATACATACAAATGATACAGTTTTGAACGAATTGTGCTTTTGGCAATGACAGGTTCCCAAACAAAGGAAGTCGTCTTAAGTCTTGCCACGAGGACTTAAGCAACAGCCGTTTTCTTAAAGAGAATTCGCCGATCACATAAATTTTGACATGGATATTTCTTAGCTCTGGGGGGTATTGGCAAACCGCTAGACCAAAATTTGTAAAAGAAGAGGGTTATAAGTTGTTTAGAGTAACTGAATACATTCCCTTTGGACATATCAAAGTGGATGATTGGATCCCCATCATTTAACCCAATGTTTTCCAAACATTTTCGGACCCACAACGTAAACATTTTCCGCGACCTACTACTATTTAAGATATTTTCAACTACCACGTAACCGATCCCCTTCCTATTTGATAAAACAAAATTTTGTCACGTGTTTAAATAGTTTCCTTTGACTGCAATAAAATATATTCAAACTAAAATTTGACTGGGAATAAACAAAATAAAATTATGGTTTGGTACGAAAAACACAGTAAAACAAAACTTTTATTTAATTTTACCACCAAATATACAACTTCAAACGAAATATCTTTAGACCTACTGGGTTTTTGATTATATAACAAGAGTAATACAATTCAGCCAAAAAGTAACAGCTTAAAAACTTGTTTACTAATGTGATTTATGATACTGTTTTTCTTCAACGAGAAATTCTGTGAAGTCATTTTTCCACTGCCTGTTGATTGCAGTATTGCGTTTTTAATACCAATGGTGAAATGATTGCTGACGGAGGTGTGGTAATAAACACCATCAAAAACTTCATTGCAACGTTAGCAAGATCAGGATAGTCCGGAAAGTACTAACGCCTTTTTGATTTTATAACAGTATATATCACAGTGTTGCCAAGTGCCGACCGTTCAACAATTGTGAAGCCGGTGAAAATGAGTAGACGGATGGCGGGCGAGCTAAATTGGCAATAACTCTCACAAAGAGATACACTTTGCCGGCGACCGGAAAAAACTGTGAGAAATATTTGGAAACTGTATTTTACAAAGCCGTGTTTATAAAAACGCACTAACATTAAAAGACCGTTTCATTACCGAGTTGCTAATCAAAAAATTTGTTGCATCAAAATTACGTGAGTTAAAAATGAGTATTTACTGACTATTTTTACTTAATACTTTTAACTGATGTGAAGATGTAACCACCTCTATTTCAACCAAAATCAACAAAAAATAACAAAGGATATCTGAAAAATGACATTATATTCGCATTAAGGTGTTATACATACAACAAGTATACAACCACTGTACCCTATGTGGCATATTTTTTAAATTGAAATTATCCAGAAAATACCACCGTCGCAACAGACCTGACTATTGAAGTGAATTTCCTAATCAATAGTAATGTAGTGGTACAGGTTTGATCAATATCCGTATTAAATAAGAGTTTGTGTATTCTCCATAAGATAAACACTTTATACTTTATACTTTTAACTGAAATGGCGACCTATCCAGGTAGGTATTTTAAGCCAAGTATGAATGAGGAATGATTGTGGCGTGATCTTGTAGTCTTGTTACTGAGTAAGGCTGACATGTTCCTTAGACAGGACTGTTAATTAATAGTTCAACAGCCGATGGCAACTAATGGACCTACAGTTTAACGTGGAATCCGAACCACGGCCTCTGAATTACGAATTGGTCTAGTTCAGAGGATGGCATTTGTGGATTAACGTAGTATTCAATAGTGCGAACGTTAATCCATACAAGAGAACACTACATCCACCGACCATCTCTCACAACTATCCACAATTCGTAACCTCCAAGTAGCTGGATTACAGGACGTCGCCAGTGACGTCACCGTCCCAGTCTTTTAGTGAAACAATGGCTCGGAATAGATTCTTGCAAATATGCAAATAAAAAAAAAATAAATAAAAAAAAATAATAATAATAATCTTGCAAATATTCTAATATATATTAGAATTTTCCTTAATCTATTAGCCAAAATGACAAACTACGTAAGAGTAGGCCCATAATAGATATTTTTTAACTCATTTCATAAAGAATTCATACCTGGAAAATGTATAGAAGCTAATAGAAAAGTAAGTAGCACCCGCCTTAGCTTTTTTTATTATTTGGTTTATTTAAAATCGGTTTGCGGTTATGTTCTCCGATATGAGGGGCTACATTGTAGATGGTTATCCTTCCGCTGGTAACAGGGGTGATTCCTCACCCCAAGCGGAGAAATTTTTGTTTGTTATGTTGGTATGCGTGGTTGAACTGCCTTCTGCTGTATTGTAATCTCAATCTGGGTTAGTAGCATTGGATTGCAAGTGGTGAATGGTCTGTGAGTGTCGGTGTCTGTGAATTATAACCTAATTGGGGTGATACATAACCCCTGTTACCATCCTGGTTTGTTCAATTTTGTTTGTCACCTCTTTTCTAAAATGGATTCTTTTAATGCAAATGACCCCAATTTTGAACATTTTTTGAGGGATTTTCTTGGAGATGAAGAAAATGAACTTTCAGCTGAAGAAAGTAGTGATGAAGACTATCTGGAGGAAGAAAGTGAAATAGGTGATGTCATTGAAGGGCAATCACCATCAGAGGAGGAAGATGAAATTCAATCATCTACAAATATAGTGAAAGGTAAGAATGGTCATGTGTGGTCGTTAAATGCACCAAATAGAACAAGAACACAAGCTCATAATATCGTCAAAATTCCAAGAAGCAAATGAGATTTGCTTCATTTGCTTTGAAAATTTTCACCTTTAGAGTTATTGGGGGTGGGGGGAAGCTCAACATTTTCAAATGTAGAGCCCTATCGAGACCTTAAAAAATACAAATCCGACGTTGATCTCTTACCCCTTGCTCTCTAATAATTATCTTTAAACGATTGTCTTTAGGGCTATTTTTCATTGATTTTAAAATATAAAAACTCCAGAGTTACAATCGATTTTATTAATCATTTTTAAACTTTTGGCTCACCAAAAGATTTTCATTTTTACTTAAAATTTAATATGACCGATTGAATATAAATAACCATTCAAATATTTTTTAATACTAAAGCAAAATTACGGAAACGGAAGTTGAAGCAGTTATTATTTATCCCTTTCTGAGATAGCGACATACCCAGTAGGTATTATAAGCCAATTGTGAATGAGAAATGATTGTGGTGTGAATTTGTAGACAAATGTTCCTTAGACAGAACTGTTAATGCGAAAATCTGATGAAATCTAAGGAGCCTACAGTTTAAAAATGTTGGGTCTGAATTACTATAATATGCTGCTATTGTTGTTAGGAGCTTCAAAAATTAGTTTATTTTGGAACTGTCGTTAAAAATCATTAAATCATTCATTAACTAATTATCATTCCATATAGTTATTAAAATATTTAAAATAATCTAGAGATGAAAATAAATCGAAGGACTAAAATCTAAAAACATGATACGGAAGGATCTACGGCTTGCTGTTAAATACTTTTTCGTATTCAAGACGTCTTATTTAAGTAATGCAACAAGTGGATCGTGGATAAGTCGCTGCTCTTTTACGGTAATCTTCCATAATATTCGTCAATAGGGTGACGATAGTCACCTTTTTCAAATTATTTTCTTAATTTCGGGATCTGCTCACAAACGTAAAACCTGGTACTTGGATTTCACAATCCACATACCAGTGTTGGAAATTGGCAAATGGGTTTTTATGATGATACGTTACCTACTTAACCGTTCTGACCATTGAATTCGGATGGCCTCAGCGATTCGAACTGGTGAGCACTGAGTCCTAGTCAAACAGAGGTGTACACTGGGTCAATTATAGATGAATCAAGGCAACACTGTGAAGAGTTGCTTCGCTTGGAAAAGATTTGCAGAGAACAGAGGTTTCAAATGAAATTTTCCGCTTAAAATTGGGAGAACCAACTGTGATTAGAGAAGAAGTAGCCCTATTAGAAACTGAATAGCCGTCAACATCCCATAATACCATGAACAGAAACCTCAGCACTTAGGTCATCGACATAAAGTGTGTGCCAGGCGGACTCTACCATCGGGGTTTCCAGTGCTGCACAAGCCAGAACTGGTGTCGGTTCAACATCGACCCACCTTCCTGATGGCACGACATCAGATCTTAAGGCGAAGGAAGATATTTTAATTACGTTAATTGGTACTATTAAAAGGTCGGGAGGGAGAAGGAGTGTGGATACGATGCTGGTCAGAAAAAGGACTCCGCTACAGAAAACGCGCAAGACCTCTCATGGTAGCGATTTAGGCTATATGTTCACAGAAATGTTTTTGTTTATTTTAGCCCTATAAATATATCACTATGTAAAACAACCCTTTTTGAAGTAACCCTTCTCAGAAGTATGTGATTACTATGATGGGAATAATATAAGTTCTATGAAATTCACTCTACTCAAGTCAGTGTGCTGTGAGCAGTCTCGTATTTTTGTGATGGTACACAGGTACCATTCTAATTTTCATATTGGATGTTATTGTTATTATGATTTTGGATGGTTGGTAAAATATCGGTGGATATTTTACCAACCATCCAAAATCTGCGTGTGTGAAAATAACCTTACGCCCTCTACAGTAAAAACGAACCGTGACAAAGATTTTTTTTAAGGTTATGTGAAATGTTCTTTATGTGAGAGAAGTTAACTCGAATTACTTTTTTGAAGAAAAGACTGAATACAAACTGAGAATAATATGCAATTTGGTCGGGTAGAAGCAATATCTCGTTGAAGAGAGGCGAAGTAAGCTGACATGATCATACAAACGGGATCAAGTCGTAGAACTTTTGTGATAAGGAATGATCAAGTCAGGTTGTCAATAATATGGTTGGTGCGTGTCAGGAGTTGGGGTGGTTGGGGGGGGCAAGGACGCGCCTGCTTCAAGGTCATACCCCCCTACAAGTCTGATATATAGGTCAAACTGGGAATGAAATCAAACAAAAAAATATATAAAAACTAGCAGTAACCCCGTACTTTGTTATGATTCAGTTTTAAGAAGTAAAATAATTATTGTAATTATGCCAAAAGATTTACCTTAAATTGTAAACTAATGAAAAAATTACGAAATCATTATGTTTTAATAAGGTATAATTTTTGAAATGAATTTAATGTTAAACAAAAAATATTTATTTTTATTTGGCACCTATTTATATCTGCATGTTAAACCACTTTAGTAGACCACATGTACAGTAAAACATAGAAAAATGATGCTAATATCGCTTAAAACTGGGTTTCTGAGAGCTCATTACTTTATTTCAATAGGTCGTGGGTCAGTTTAAGAAATGTAAAACACCTTCACCATTAGGTGAAGAGAAGTAAGGGAAATAAGTTTCAAGTTTTTACGGAGAAGACGAACACAGCTGTTTTCTTTAGAGTTACGGACGGACGGAAATTGAGATAAAACATTTTCACCTCAACCTAAAAGATTTTTCAGGTCACAAAACATGAAAACAACAAAACTTTTATGATTCAAAGCAGTGTACAGACTAAACTCTTAATTTTATTTATATTTATTTAAGAAAATATTACTTACTTTGAAAAATAAAAACAACTAAAACTAAGACTCGAGTTCCTGTATTCGAATAGCGCAAACATCTGTGCCGCGTTACTTCATAGCAACAGTTACTAACGGTTCACGGGTTTAGTCCTGTGAGGATAAATTCATTCTTGACCTAATTTATATATATATATATATATATATATATATATATTTATTCATTCATCCTACTAAAAAAACAAGATTCTTCATTTGGCATTCAAGACTTCAACCCAAATCTCGACAAAAAAGTATTGTATTTAGTTCCCTGTAGGAAATAGGTTGAATTATGAATGTGTCCATTTAAGAGAATGTTTTCAGTTTATCTAAACAGCTGTTCTAATAACCATATGACGGCACTTCCGTTAAACACTTCAGCTACACTTTTAGCGTTCCACAAATCTGCTAACAACACTCCAGCTCTTAAAATTATCTATGTCAAAATTACTTCACAGGCTTCTAAAATTATAACATTTAAAATCTTTCTTGGAATCCTTATGGACTTTTCAATAGTGTCCCGACATATATTAGGAACAAAACACTTCACATCGACCTGAAGGTTCCATTTGTCTTCAAGAGGCTAAATACTTATAAAAATGATTCCACGTCAAAACCCACTCGTTCTACGATCAAGAAACCATAAGGATGCACGAAAATTTAGACATACAGTAGTTGAAGCATAAACTAAACGAACTGACAAAAAATGACATTTTCATCACATAGTTTAAGCCACTGGGTTAAGTAAGTAAAAACTGGCTAAATGGTTATAGTGCCAGTTGTCACTTCGTCATTCGCTACTAATTAATGATGCTTCCTAACAACAGGTCGATGTTAGATAGTAACAAGACCGGGGTTTGGACCGTTCCCCATCAGAACGTTAAAAATGCCGAGAGGCGTAGAAAGACACAAAACAAATCGAAACCCCATCAAATCACTAATTAATTTAACATAATTCATGATTTGTCATCAATTTGGAAACAGTACGTTATTGTTTAGTATCCTAATAAAGAATGAATCCTTATAAAATCCCTCTTCCTTTTTAGGGTATAAAACGCAACAATAAAAAATATCATAATTCCAAGCGATTTTAAGAGAAAACTTTAATTTTAGTTATATAGTTTGCGTGAGTGAGTTTTTACAAGACATAGAATAATGAAGTTTCAACTTAGTGGGAGCTATCGTTTTCACGGAGGCGTTACAAAAATACCTCGTTAAACCCTTGAACTGGCAGTCGTCGGAAAAGCGACGATGTGCAAGGATCGCGTTACTAATTAATTATAGTCGTTTAATCGGTTATTGGTGGTGAAAATTATATACCATTTTAACGACAAAGAATTGCTCTTTCAGTATATAAAGTTTATTATTTTCCTAAAACAACCAAACAGAATACGAAGTTATTTTACGATATCTGCCGCCGCTGTATTGGCAGTTGTCGGAAATGCGTCGATGTGCGAGGATCCGTTTAATCTAGAATTTATGGTAATATTTATATACCATTTAAAGGACAAAGAGTTTTTCTTTCAGAATATAAAGTTTATCTTTTCCCTACAATAACCAAACAGCTGAAATTTACAAAGAGATATTACTCATTGTTTGGTTTACGTCGTCGTCTGTGTCCTAGTGACGATTATACTTCTCGGTGAAGTAAACATCATCCCTTACGTTGTGTTTTGTTATTTACTGGTGCTTTTAGATAAAAAAATTATTGTTTAATATATAGTAACTAGTTTTTTATTGGTAAAGAATAATAATGTAGCTAAAAGTTTAATTCATTGGTTTCCATTGAGCGCAGCAAGCAACAATAACCTACAATGGTTTGTTTATATGATTATAATATATATTTATCCTCAATAAAACCTTATATAACTATATATTTTCTAAAAATAGATCTAAATATTTTTAAAATTTTGAGGTTTATATATATGTATATTTGAAGAGCATGGTGCCCTAAAAATATTTTGAAATTTTACTTTTTATCTTAAGTTTTTTTGGAAAAATGGTCATATTCATAATATATTATTATACTTTCTTATTCTACAAGTAATGCTGAAAACAACAATATATAACATCATTATTTTCAATGGGACTTGACCAATAACATACCTATAAACAATAAGCATTGTAAAATTTCAAAAATCAGCCTTCCACTGCAGGGTAAGTGACTGCCAGTTCCAGGGTTAAAGGTACAGAAGGGCAAACATAAAGAACGAATATGAGATAAGAGCCCTGGATTTTTCTCAAGAAACACGTGAAAATACCTAAAATATCGTAATTCTCAAGCGAGCATTAATAAGTAGCGTCAGACATGCCAACGACCCATGAGTCTGTTTTATCTCTTAATCTTGTTCCTTCATATTTTACAAGGGTTTGAATTTTCGGCATGGTAAAATATATTGAAGCCTACGAACATTCAATTGATAAAGACCCAAGTATAATTTAAAATGGTTTATTTTATTTTAAACCCCGCCTTTAACGAGTTCAATAAGTCGTTTACAGTGTTATCAACTGACAATGACAACTATTCAAAATTAGTAAAAGAGATAAAAATAGACACTTTTTAACGGGAGGAGCCCAAAAAAGTGTAATTCTCTTAAAAAGGGGTGATTAAGTACAAAATTTACCAAATATGGATTAGTAGTTTTGACCTAGTAGTACGTTTTCTGTAACTATCAAAAAGTACACTTGATCACATTTGCAAATATTAATTTTATAAGCCACGAGTAAGCTATGAATCTAAATGCCACAGGACATATAAATAATTTGTTACTTGAGATCTTATATTGTAATGACTATGATTGAAGGTAGCCATGAATTTAAACACAACCATATCATTCATTCGGACAAGGATGATCACATTTTGTGTGTATAAAACCATGTTACATTATTGTATTCTGTAAACCGAAACTTAATTAAACTAAACTAGGATTTATCAAAGCCTGTGGTGTTTAGTGACCTAATTATAGTAGTGTTACTTTAATTGTGAATTTTAATATGAAATAAAATTCATGGAAGGCTATTTTAAACGTATAATAAGTCCTTAATTAATTTCGAAGTGGTAAATTAATATAAAATAAAATTCCTAGCAAATTGCCTACTTAATTTAAGGTATTTCAACCCCGATAAACAACCGACTCCTGACTACAGATTAGGGTCTTATTCAGGAACGTTATCTAAATAATTGCCTACATAATTAAAGCAACTTAAATCCTGAGCAACGACTAGCTGTATTTCCAAGTGACATATCAGAGGGATGAGCATCTAGGTGTCTGGGTGAGACGTGTGCTTGTGACACCCAGCACGGCGCCACGGCGACGACCTGGGGGGTATCGACCATCGACCTCCCCTCGGTATCTCTACCGATAACACTGATAACACTCACCAGGTGCAGGACGGTGTTGACCACTTCCCTGTTGGACACCTGACCGACCTCCACCAGACCGATGAGCACCGCGAACTTGAGGGAGTCGTTCATAGGGAGGCGGACGACGTCGTCGGGACGCTGAACCTCCTGGAGGCAGTGACCTGGGGGCTGTGAGTCCGCCATGTCCGAGGGACACTCACTTCAGACACGAGCACTCGCGGCACAACCGTCAGCCATGTTGCGGACAACTGACTCCGCCCAGGGTGACCAACCCTCCCTCACGTAAAGTACCAACATTACCCACCGATTACACTAGATCGGGTTCGCGATGAGGAAAATACTAAATATTAAATTACTAACGAGAATTAGAGTACTGTTGAGGAACAGAATGAAACGGGGAGTGTGGAAGATATTGATCCAGGAACCCACCCACCCACGCGGGAACACCTCCTGTCTCTTACTCTGTGTACTGCTCCAGGCAAAAAACAGTCCTGCCAACATCAACTGTCTCATTTCAACTGCTTTCTAAGCACGAGAAGTATTCAAATCGTTAATTACTACTAAGAAATTAATTAACATCAAAAATGCTTCTTACCATTAATAGTTTTAAACCGGGGAGTCAAAAATGAGGATTTTCGTTTCATTCGTTTTTTTAAATCAAATTCAATACCTTTTATTTCAATTTGAATGAGTATTTATTTAGTTTTATTAAAACTAAATAAAAATCGAGAATTAAGGTTTTAAGGTTTCGGCACACATACCTCATGAAGTAAAAGATATATCTATATAAGGTCTAGCGATTTTTGATGCTAAGGAAAAAATGTTAGTTTCAACATATTAAAATTAATATTATGAAACTCCAAACATAATTCAAACTTGAAAAAGTATATACAGAAACTTTGAAATTATTTCAAGAAACCCTCTGATTCAAATAATGTTAATTAACCTATAAAAAAACGCAAAATTAACACGATCCGGGTATAGTCATCGTAAAGATTGACTTTTCAATTATATTATTATTTATGAGATATTTATTTTTGTATGTATTATTTTAAATTAATACCATTAAACCAACTACATGGGTCCCTGCTGTTTTTACAACTCGTAAAAACATTTATTGATCTTTAACAAGAACAAATTTTGCAACCTTCAATATTACATAAACAAATATTAAAAGTGTAAATATGAACTTAAAATTAACAAAACAGTAATTCGACACCAACAGGTACAGAATTTTAGTAAATTGAAAAATTAATATGTGTAATGAATTAAATTGACTGTCACAGTTCAACTTCCAAACAACCTAATACTAAAGAATTTACATGAAGACAGATTAGAGAAAACAGCCGTATTGCTGGTTTTATTGTAGATAGTTCCTAAAGTTTCGTTCCGTAATGAAAATACACGCCATATCTATTTAATTCATGTAAGTATAACACATTAAATTTTATTACTTTAGAAATCCTTATCCAATGTAAAATCCAATCGAAAAATAATAATTTTTCTTATATAATTTTATGTTTAACTCTAAAGTAAGTGGTATTGATTCTTTTACACAATCCATTGATCACTAAATTAATATTTATTAATTTTTAGCAATTTTCTGATAGGGAAGAACCTGTTACCGTAGGTCTCATGGCAAGAAGTCCGGGACCATGTTACTTTTTCGTTTTGCAGATGTATCGGTCAATCGTAAACAGTAGTTTGGGGGGTTTGTACCCAAAAATGTTATTTGCAATTTTCAAAGTTTAAATTTAATTTTTACCATTAGAATCAGCACAAAAAGCTACACAGAAAAAGTACTCGTATTCTGTATTTTAAAGTTACTCGATCCCCAATGGCTACCGAGATATTAATAAAAACAAAACACAGTATGTTGTAGACTGTTATCTTGGTGAGAAAAAATAATTTTTTTGCCGCTAACCTGCATGCTCTTTTACCATGTTAATGATATAGAATAAGCAAACTCCTTTATTTATGGAGAGATCTTTATGAATCTTGGTAGATTTGGACAGAGTAAAATTGTTAATGGTAAACGGCTACTTTCAGTGTTCCTCACAACACTAAATCTACATACTCTTTCTCATGTTAATCTTGTAAATATAGAAGTACAGTCAAGGCAAACCTCTTTATATATGGTTTTCTTTGTATATATACATATATATCAAAATTTATCATCTGCATACTCTTTTCTACGTTTACATTAAAACATAGACTGGGACGGTGGCGACGTCCTGTAATCCAGCTACTTGGAGGTCACGAATTGTGGATAGTTATGAGCGATAGTCCGTGGGTGTAATGTTTTCTTGTGTGGATTAACGTCTGCACTATTGAATACTGCATTAATCCACAAAGACCATCCTCATAATTAGACCAATTCGTAATTCAGAGGCCGTGGTTCGGATTCCACGATAAACTGCAGGTCCATTAGTTGCCATCGGCTGTTGGGCTATTAATTAACAGTCCTGTCTAAGGAACATGTCAGTAACAAGACTACAAGATCGCGCCACAATCATCCTACATTCATTCCTCATATATACTTGGCTTAAAATACCTACCTGGATAGGTCGCCATTTCAGTTGAAAGTATAAAGTATAAAGTGTTTTTCTTATGGAGAATACACAAACTCTTATTTAATACGGATATTGATCAAACCTATACCACTGCATTACTATTGATTAGGAAATTCACTTCAATACTCAGGTCTGTTGCGACGGGTGGTATTTTCTGGATAATTTCAATTTAAAAAATATGCCACATACGGTACAGTGGTTGTATACTTGTTGTATGTATAACACCAACAAATTATAAATTATAAATATAATGTCATTTTTTGTGATAAGGAATTACCCAAAGGTAAAGGAATTTAAATAGTTATACCACACATTTGCAAGCCAAATTAGGATTGCTCATGGTCGGGATTCGAACCCTCGTCCCTCCGAATGGCTTCAACTGTTGTACTACAACTTTACCTTTGGGTAATTCCTTATCACAAAGGGCAGACAGAGAGCTGATTATTACGTGATATTAAATACAGGTATGTGGGTGGACAGTGAAATTTTATCTTGTTTCGGATAGTTTAAATTGGTTCAGATCCTTATTTGACTGTTACGGTTTGATTAGTATATTTTCTCATAGAAAATTTGCCAAATTAAATTACGATTTCCACTTTATCTTAATTTTTATGGCGTTATTTATTAATATGGCGTTCAATAACAGATCACACTTCTCTTCAATTATGGCTTTCAGCTGGTCCATAATTTGTTCAAGCTGTTTGAATCTTTTGTCAATCATTGCCTCTAATGATTTTTCTTGTTCAAGCTGTTTGAATCTTTTGAATCTTTCAATTGAATAATTGTCCTCATCTTGCTTTGGCTCCTAGGACAAGGGAAATAAAAATTGTCATTGGATTTTAAATGTTTGAAGCTCTGATAATTTTCAAAGTATTAGAGAAAATTTGGATTACAGTAGATTTGAGGTAAATCTTGAGGTAAATTATCCGAGGTAATCAGATAAATTGACACTACCTATAATTTTTCCATTTTTTGTCCTGGCCATGATTACTCCATTGAAAGATTCAAACAGCTTGAACAAGAAAAATCATTAGATGCAATGATTGACAAAAGATTCAAACAGCTTGAACAAATTATGGACCAGCTGAAAGCCATAATTGAAGAGAAGTGTGACCTGTTATTGAACGCAATATCAATAAATAACGCCATAAAAATTAAGATAAAGTGGATTAAGTGGATATTGGCAAATTTTCTATGAGAAAATATACTAATCAAACCGTAACAGTCAAATGAGGATCTGAACCAATTTAAACTATCCGAAACAAGATAAAATTTCACTGTCCACCCACATACCTATATTTAATATCATATCAATTTGATGCTTTACATAAAACCAGGCTTACCAAGTTGGGATATGGCGTTCAATAACAGATCACACTTCTCTTCAATTATGGCTTTCAGCTGGTCCATAATTTGTTCAAGCTGTTTGAATCCTTTGTCAATCATTGCCTCTAATGATTTTTCTTCTATCCCAATTTGGCTTGAAAATGTGTGGTATAGTGGCGTGGATTTATAGTGGTTTTGTAATTTATTACAAAACCACTATAAATCCACGCATATGATATATATACATATATATCAAAATTTATCATCTGCATACTCTTTTCTACGTTTACATTAAAACATAGACTGGGACGGTGGCGACGTCCTGTAATCCAGCTACTTGGAGGTCACGAATTGTGGATAGTTATGAGCGATAGTCCGTGGGTGTAATGTTTTCTTGTGTGGATTAACGTCTGCACTATTGAATACTGCATTAATCCACAAAGACCATCCTCATAATTAGACCAATTCGTAATTCAGAGGCCGTGGTTCGGATTCCACGATAAACTGCAGGTCCATTAGTTGCCATCGGCTGTTGGGCTATTAATTAACAGTCCTGTCTAAGGAACATGTCAGTAACAAGACTACAAGATCGCGCCACAATCATCCTACATTCATTCCTCATATATACTTGGCTTAAAATACCTACCTGGATAGGTCGCCATTTCAGTTAAAAGTATAAAGTGTTTTTCTTATGGAGAATACACAAACTCTTATTTAATACGGATATTGATCAAACCTATACCACTGCATTACTATTGATTAGGAAATTCACTTCAATACTCAGGTCTGTTGCGACGGGTGGTATTTTCTGGATAATTTCAATTTAAAAAATATGCCACATACGGTACAGTGGTTGTATACTTGTTGTATGTATAACACCAACAAATTATAAATTATAAATATAATGTCATTTTTTGTGATAAGGAATTACCCAAAGGTAAAGGAATTTAAATAGTTATACCACACATTTGCAAGCCAAATTAGGATTGCTCATGGTCGGGATTCGAACCCTCGTCCCTCCGAATGGCTTCAACTGTTGTACTACAACTTTACCTTTGGGTAATTCCTTATCACAAAGGGCAGACAGAGAGCTGATTATTACGTGATATTAAATACAGGTATGTGGGTGGACAGTGAAATTTTATCTTGTTTCGGATAGTTTAAATTGGTTCAGATCCTTATTTGACTGTTACGGTTTGATTAGTATATTTTCTCATAGAATATTTGCCAATATCCACTTAATCCACTTTATCTTAATTTTTATGGCGTTATTTATTGATATTGCGTTCAATAACAGATCACACTTCTCTTCAATTATGGCTTTCAGCTGGTCCATAATTTGTTCAAGCTGTTTGAATCTTTTGTCAATCATTGCCTCTAATGATTTTTCTTGTTCAAGCTGTTTGAATCTTTTGAATCTTTCAATTGAATAATTGTCCTCATCTTGCTTTGGCTCCTAGGACAAGGGAAATAAAAATTGTCATTGGATTTTAAATGTTTGAAGCTCTGATAATTTTCAAAGTATTAGAGAAAATTTGGATTACAGTAGATTTGAGGTAAATCTTGAGGTAAATTATCCGAGGTAATCAGATAAATTGACACTACCTATAATTTTTCCATTTTTTGTCCTGGCCATGATTACTCCATTGAAAGATTCAAACAGCTTGAACAAGAAAAATCATTAGATGCAATGATTGACAAAAGATTCAAACAGCTTGAACAAATTATGGACCAGCTGAAAGCCATAATTGAAGAGAAGTGTGACCTGTTATTGAACGCAATATCAGTAAATAACGCCATAAAAATTAAGATAAAGTGGATTAAGTGGATATTGGCAAATTTTCTATGAGAAAATATACTAATCAAACCGTAACAGTCAAATGAGGATCTGAACCAATTTAAACTATCCGAAACAAGATAAAATTTCACTGTCCACCCACATACCTATATTTAATATCATATCAATTTGATGCTTTACATAAAACCAGGCTTACCAAGTTGGGATATGGCGTTCAATAACAGATCACACTTCTCTTCAATTATGGCTTTCAGCTGGTCCATAATTTGTTCAAGCTGTTTGAATCCTTTGTCAATCATTGCCTCTAATGATTTTTCTTCTATCCCAATTTGGCTTGCAAATGTGTGGTATAGTGGCGTGGATTTATAGTGGTTTTGTAATTTATTACAAAAACATTAACCCTCCAAGTGCTATGACTATTTAAATTTTGTTATTTTTATGCAAATCTTCATAAAATACCAAGCATACACAAAAAAAAACACAAAACATGCCCCCCCCCCTTATAACCACTAACCATAAAAGCAAAATAGGTGTCCACTGCAATCCCAATTAAGCCTACAAATGCCGTCAACTTCCACCCAAGCCGGTCACCGTTTATTTAAGGTGGGCCCTCCACGCCACTATACCACACATTTGCAAGCCAAATTGGGATTGCTCATGGTCGGGATTCAAACCCTCGTCCCTCCGAATGGCTTCAACTGTTGTACTCGTCAGTACAGCAGTCTAACCACTACACCACAAGGGACCAACGTCTGAGAAAGCACTTATTTGGCTATAAAAGCATACTCTAGCGACAAAGTAACGAACTCAAGCGTAAGAATAGGGAACTACAGAGTAGTTGCATGTAATAGCTCGCAGATGGCAGCACCGTGACAGTAATTTTTGACTTCTATAGCGCTATACAATTGCATAATTTGTCCATAATTTGTTCAAGCTGTGTGAATCTTTTGTCAATCATTGGGATTCGAACCCTCGTCCCTCCGAATGGCTTCAACTGTTGTACTCGTTAGTACAGCAGTCTAACCACTACACCACAAGGGACCACCGTCCTATAAATAACCGAACTTTCGGATAGACTGTATAAAATGAGGTTTAAACCGAAAGATACTAGAAAATTATGTTTTTGGTTTTCAGCTCTAGTTAACTTTTTATTCTTTTTTTATCTTGCCACAGAAATATAGCCAGCAGGTTTCAACTTGTGAACTCATTTATAAACAATTTTCTTTGTAGGCACTGAAAGTAAACAGTTAGAATATAATAATGTTGACCACCACTTTATTGTGACCAACAATTTAAATATGCTAAAATTAAATTTATGCTTATATATCTGGTGTAATTCAGGGCTGAAAATGAAGTATGGCAGAAAATATGACTTTTAAGACTCAGTTAATATGGTTATAAATGATTTTTTCAGGTTTTGTTGGAGCCCCACCAGTGCAGTCCTCTCCCTTTGATGACCTAACCCCCTGCAATGAGAGTTCATGTGTTAAAGCTCCACCAGTACAGTCCTCTTGTGTTGATGTCTTAACCACCTATAATGAGAGTTTGTGTGATGACGCCCCACCAGTACAGTCCTCTTGCAGTGATGACCTAACCACCTGCAATGAGGTTTTGTTTGTTGAAGTCCTGCCAGTGCAGACCTCTCGCTTTGATGACCTTTCCAACTGTAATAGGAGTACATTTGTTGAGGCCCCGCCAGTGCAATCCACTGCCTTTGATGACCTCTCTACCTGCAATGAGAATTCATGTGTTAAAGCCCCATCAGGACAGTGCTATCACTTTGAGGACATATCCACCCATAGTGCAGTTTCTTGTGTTGAAGCCTCAGTTGTCCAAAATAATGAATTTGATGATCTGTTCGGCCTCAATGGAGGTTTAAACATTATTAAATCTGATTTGCCTTCACCAGCCTCTGTCTTCCATCCACCAACCTCAACTGCTACGTGTAGTGATCATATTCTTATAGAAAATACTTTTGAAGAAGAATATGACATCACCATGTTAAATGAAGATGCTGTCAATAGTGATACATCTGGTAGGAGTTTGGAATCAATAACAAGTCCACTAAAACCCAATACCAAAAATTCAACAAGGTCATGGGACCGAAGGAATTTTTGTCTCTATTGTCGTAACCTTGTTACAAACTTCTGTAGACATATAGTCCGTTGGCATCCAACAGAAAAAGAGGTATTGGAACTTACCAGCATTTTGGACACTGATATTAAGGAGAGGAAACGGAAGAAGCAGGTCATAACCGACGATTTAAGACGCAGGGGAAACTTTCTATACAATTCTTCAAAATCTAAAGACAGTCCATTTCTTCCTACTAGAAGGCTTCCTAAGAAATCTACTGCAGGAGACATCTGTCAAATATTGGGAGAGGATAAGGATTAATGTAATAGAGACAGTCGTCGGAAAAAAACTTAAAATCTACCATTCCGCTATTTCAAATAATTCACTAATTTCGATCCAGCAGTTTATCTGAAAAATCAACTTTTTTTCTTCTTCTTCCCGAACTGTCAAAATATAGTGCAAACGGATTTTGTCATTCGAAAATGTAAACATTGAAACCTAGGACGGTCACGGAAGCTCTTTCTTCTTCTTCTTCTCGAGCTGTCAAATTTTAGTATTCACAGCTGTTGACATTCAAGTAATTTTATGTTTTCATTCTCTAAAAATGTAAACATTGAAACTTAGGACGTTCACAGGGCGTAGCCCGGAAGGATTTTAAGGAAATGAGTGTGCCTATGTGTTGCATGAGTTTAAGATCTGTCTTTGTGTAAAATTTCAAACTGTTTGGTTCAGTATTTTTTGCGTTCACTTGCCACAACAAACCCACAAACAAACATACAGAAACCACCTCTTCTTTATAATATTATAGATTAGGAAAAATTAATTTTTCACTTATTATCTAATATTTTTGGATGAAACTTGATATTTAGCTTCATGTGGTTGAGATCCATACATTTGTGCTAAAAAATCATGGATTATGTGTTTATCATGGCAGCAAACCTGCATACTCTTTTCCCATGTTAATCATATGGAGATTAGGCAAACTCCTTTATTTATGGACAGATGTTGATGAAAGATGGTATAAATGTTAAAAATTAAATTTTTGATGGTATAAATGGCTACTTTCAGTGTTCCTCACAGCGGCAAACCTACTCACTCTTTCCCATTTTAATCTTATGGAGAATAGGCAAATAATTCTCATGTTTATCGACAGATTTTGACCAAACTTATTATATTTTATTATTATTATATTTTTGATTTGGAAATTCGCTGAGTACGCAGGTCTGCTGCGACGGGGGTATTTCATTTTTATATCAAATATATGGTTTAGGGATTTTTTAACATTTTATTTTAGAAGTAGCGTCTATAATTAATTGTATTTTTGATTGTAATTACTTAAGGTCAATTCTATTTTGTAAGGTTTTCATATTGTGGATTAGTTTGATTTAATTGATAGTAATTTGGTTTTGTTATTATTTTTTGCAAGATTTTTTAGTTTGTAATTTTATATATTTTTTTTATCATTTTGTAAGCAGCCAGGGCGGAACGCAACCCACGCACAGGTATTTTACCCATGTGAGGTTTTTTTTAATAATTATTTTGTACTACAATATTTGTGTTTTTAAATAAAAAATTATTTGATTTGATTCAGTTATAACAAAGCTAAGGAACATTTAAGTGAGGCGGAGTTGACTTCGAACCTCGAGTCAGAGGAAGAATCAAGCTCGAAGAAGAGGCCGAGAAAGGAGAAGAAAAAGATTTATCCTGTCGAAGAAGATTCCTCCGGGGGTGAATCTGATTGGTCGCCTTCACATAAAAACCCGCAATACTACTACAAAAACAAACCAATTATCTCTTCCTCCTCCACCCCCTCCTTCTAAGCCCGGGATACCGTCCTCTTGTCACTATAATATGTCTCCCTCAACCAGCTTTGCTACCAGAGCTGTGACGAATCCACCCCATCTCCCTCATCCAGCTTTGCTTCCATAGCTGTGACGAATCCACCCCCATCTCCCTCAACCAGCTTTGCTTGCAGAGCTGTGACTAATCCACCCCATCTCCCTCATCCAGCTTTGCTTCCATAGCTGTGACGAATCCACCCCATCTCCCTCATCCAGTTTTGCTTCCATAGCTGTGACGAATCCACCCCCATCTCCATCACCCAGTTTTGCTTCCACAGCTGTGACGAATCCACCCCCATCTCCATCACCCAGTTTTGCTTCCATAGCTGTGACGAATCCACCCCCATCTCCCTCAACCAGCTTTGCTTCCATAGCTGTGACGAATCCACCCCATCCCCCTCAACCAGCTTTGCTACCAGAGCTGTGACGAATCCACCCCATCTCCCTCAACCAGCTTTGCTTCCATAGCTGTGACGAATCCACCCCCATCTCCCTCAACCAGCTTTGCTACCAGAGCTGTGACGAATCCACCCCATCTCCCTCAACCAGCTTTGCTTCCATAGCTGTGACGAATCCACCCCCATATCCCTCAACCAGCTTTGCTACCAGAGCTGTGACGAATTCACCCCATCTCCCTCAACCAGCTTTGCTACCAGAGCTGTGACGAATCCACTCCATCTCCCTCAATCAGCTTTGCTATCAGAGCTGTGACGAATACACCCCATCTCCCTCAACCAGCTTTGCTACCAGAGCTGTGACGAATCCACCCCATCTCCCTCAACCAGCTTTGCTACCAGAGCTGTGACGCATCCACCCCATCTCCCTCAACCAGCTTTACTTCCAGAGCTGTGACGAATCCACACCCATCTCCCACATCCAGCTTTGCTTCCAGAGCTGTGACGAATCCACCCCATCTCCATCATCCAGCTTTGCTTCCATAGCTGTGACGAATCCACCACCATCTCCCTCAACCAGCTTTGCTTCCAGAGCTGTGACGAATCCACCCCCATCTCCCTGAACCAGCTTTGCTTGCAGAGCTGTGACGAATTCACACCCATCTCCCTCATCCAGCTTTGCTTCCAGAGCTGTGACGAATCCACCCCCATCTCCCTCAACCAGCTTTGCTTCCAGAGCTGTGACGAATCCACCCCATCTCCCTCATCCAGCTTTGCTTCCAGAGTTGTGACGAATCCACCCCCATCTCCCTCAACCAGCTTTGCTTCCAGAACTGTGACGAATCCACCCCATCTTCCTCATCCAGCTTTGTCTCCAGAGCCATATATCCACCCCCATCTCCCCCAAACATTGACGTGAATGTTTGCCAGCTATCACCCTACTCTTCAAATTCAGGTATTTTTCTACATACCTAAGTTTTCTGATAGTAATATATGTACTGTATATACATGTTACACACGTTTTTTGTTAAAGTGAGTTATTTAAATGCAGTAAAAGATTTCAAAAAGTATGGAAAGAAACTTAACTGTGTATTTTTTACACAGTAAATTACAGTACTGTATTAGCATACAGTACAGCAGTAACACGGATCAGCAACTGTTCAGACCCAGGAAAATTCTCGTAAATTTAAACACTGAAATCTGCATCTTTGGTGTTGCCGAAAAAACATGCCCCGACTTGAACCGTTTGCCGAATATATCATAAAACTGAACGAGTTTATAAAAAAAACTATCGAGGAATTTTCATCAGTACTCGAAAACAGACATCATTCGTCAGAAGGTCTTTCGATGATCTCAACAAGGCAACAATTTTGCAAGTAATAATAATTAACAGAAAAAGAATCGGGGAGGTGGAAAAATTATTAATTTCAGATTTCCACAACAGACACAAAATCCAGAAGGACACGGAAATTTATATGACGCTGTCCCATAAGGATAAAATTACGGATGGAAGTCAGGGGAAAATTGGGTCGGCCTGTTTCTTGGCTAATTAGCAATAAACAGGTTGGTTTAATCAACAGCATTCTAAAGTTGAGAGATAGGGTAAACATACCAAGTGAGAACCCCTATGTCTTTGGGAGACAAGGGATGTTTCACAAAAACTTTATGCATCTCCCACCCTAAGATGGTATTCTCAACACTGCGGGGCTTCACGACCTGACCTTCTTACTGGGACCAAATTAAGAAGACACATGGCTACCTTATCCTAGGCTAAAGATTTAACAGAAAATGACCTAAGTCTCTTGGTCGACTTTAGGGATTATAATGTCAACCCATAGGAATTTTTATAGAATGCCAAGTGAGGGGAAAAGGGGGTGGAATGGGTGAATGGGTGGAAAGGGGCTTTGTAACCACCCTGAATCGTATGATATCATCAAACTCATCACATCCACAAATTCAGTTTAAAAATTTACAAGATCGAAAAAAGAATTTCTAGAAAAGATTAGTACCGGAGAACATGGTCATAGAAAGTTTGTGAGAACTATCATCTTCCTTGACTAATAAAAGAGCGAATCATCCAGAAATTTAATTTTCAACCTACTGCACCTGGACCACAACATTGAGTAGACAAGAGTCTACTCAATGAAGACGTTACAATATCTGCGAAATGTGCCCTAGGCGGAAGAATTAGAAGACCACTGTCACTTGTAACATCAACAACCTACAGACCCTGCATAACATTTAGCCTCATCTTCACAACAGGCTAGACAAACCTATACCTTCAGCTAATACCTGGACGAGAGTTTTTTCCAGAAGAACCCATTTCTATTGGTAAAAGAATGAAAGGGACTTTGTAACCACCCTGTATCGTATGATATCATCAAAATTTTTCATCATCATCTCCACAGTTTTTTTAGTTTTAATTTTTTTTCAGTAGGACCAAGTTCAACAATCATGAACACCATGCCTCGTCCTACTATTCCCGGAATGCAACATTCAGCCAGGGATGTTTTATTGAAATAACTAGTAATGTTTTAGTGATTTTATACAGTTATCTTTTTCGAATGATTCAAATCATCATATATGATAGTGGACCAAATCAAAAAGGAAATTCCGGAATTTGAACCTGTGACATCTAGGAGCCAAGTCCAAGACACAAACCACTAGACCAGCAAGACAACCAACAGATTGTGGGTGTTTTTTCACAGGAAAATGATAATTAAACTACATTGATTGCTAAATTGTTCGTCAACATGACAAACATCGAATCCGACGACCATCAGCCCACAAGTGGCACTGTTACAACCCGTGGAAAACCTCAAATATTGCAATTCATTTGGATCTCTACTTTTATAGCAATATCTTCCTTTCTTCTAGACATATTTCAACAGCAGAAGTTGTATTTGCACTACATTACGAACAAGGGACTTCTTTGTTATGCTCAGTATCTATCTGCTTTGTTGCTTATCAAAACAAAAAACCAAGCTGAAAATGGAATTATGATAGAATAATAACAACACGATTCACATAAGACTGTGTCCGGTCATAATTGAACTGAAATAGTTCCTGATAATTTCCTCATTGACTCCTCCTCCCCAGGACCGCTCAAAAAAAAATTTGACTAGTCTACGTCTACCCTCAATATAATCAGAGAACATGTACAAAGAGTTCATGTTGTGAGAACTCCCACCTTCGTAGACCAATGAAAGAGCGAATCATCCAGAGATTTAATTTTCAACCTACTGCACCTGGACCACAACAAGAGTCTTATCATAGAAGGTGTTACAATATCTGCGACATTTGTCCTAGGCGGAAGAATTAGAAGACCACTGTCACTTCTAACATCAATAACCTAGAGACCCTGCATAGCATTAAGCCTCATCCTCACAACAGAATAGACAAACTTCTATACCTCCAGCTAATATCTGGAGGAGAGTTTTTTTTTCCAGAAGAACCAATTTCTATTAGTATAAGAAGGAAAGGGACATTGTAACGACCCTGTATCGTATGATATCATCAAACTAATCATCACATCCACAAATTTAGTTTGAAAATCTACAAGATCGAAAAAAGAATTTCTAGAAACGATTAGTCAATAGATCGGAGATCATGGTCATAGAAAGTTTGTTAGAACTACCATCTTCCTAGACCAATGAAAGAGCGAATCATCCAGAAATTAAATTTTCCACCTACTGCACATGGAGCACAACAAGAGTCTACTCAAAGAAGACATTACAATATCTGCGACATTTGCCCTAGGTGGAAGAATTAGAAGACCACTGTCACTTGTAACATCACCAACCTAGAGACCCTGCATAACATTTAGCCTCATCCTCACAACAGGCAAGACAAACCTACAGGTATACCTCCAGCTAATATCTGGAGAAGAACCTTTTTCCAGAAGAACCAATTTCTATTAGTATGTGAGGAAAGGGATTTGTTAACCCCCCAGTGTCGTATGCTATCATCAAACTTGTCATCATCATCTCCACAAATACAATCTGTGACGTTACACTTTTATTTTCTGCCTCTTCCTGAGAATTTCGACTGATCACCCAAATTAATGTTATTTCGCTGTTGTCGAGCGCGCTTTCAACAGCCTTTCAGAAATACTAGTTTGTCACGCGGTTTGCATCCAGGCCTGAAGGAGTAAAATAATGTCCGTTTCTGAATTATTGGCGCTGTCATGAACCTGACGCGTCGTGTCGACGCCCCACCCCGCCGTTGCAAACTTGATCATGTCGCTGTACCGCCCGGTCTAAAAGCCGACTTCTTTCCTTATGAAAGTGAATTTTGGCCAAAACTTGGACGGTGGTGTGTCGTGTTGGACTGTTCGTCTGTTTTGTGTCTGCCATTTATATTGTTACCCTCCGACGCCGTTGGATTTAAAGCTGTTCTCCTTATTGAAGAAGCTGAGGTGAGCGAATGACATAAGTATATTATTAGAGATGTTTCTTAGCACAAACTTCTGGGAGCCAAAGTTAAACTATAATTGCAGATTTGAAAATAATTATCCCTCTGGTTTGCTTACAGAGCTAAATTATCCTTTAATAACTATTATAATTTCAATGCGGATAAATACTCTATCACGCACAGAAAGGAGTTAACTCCAAAAGTTTATGTCAACAAGATTCATTAAATTACAATTTATGTTTTCTTATGTAACTGTAGCTTCATGTCATGATCTGCACGGACGTGCTCATTTCTTAATTAGATAATTTAGTATCTTATGTAATTCGGGGTGACCCGTTAAAAATGTTCGGATATATCTTTAGAATAAGTTTACCTCGTCTTTTAAATCATTATATACGTTCAATTCTTTAAATGATATGTACTACCGTCTAACTTGCTGAACCAAGGTTAGATGTTGTGCTAAAGGGTCTGTTAGATTATCTGATCCTCTGTTTCTCATAATAAATTGATTAATTATTTATTTATTACTGTTAGTCGCTCTAATTCTCTTAAATGTTGTGTATTACGGACTAACTTGCTGAACTGATGTTAGATTTTCAGTTGGATAATCTGGTAGATAGTCTGATTAATAGCTGTCAATTGCTAGTCTGGTTAATCGAAAATTAAGACTGTTAATGGTTATAAAAAAAAGTAAATGAGAATTAGAGTGTGAAATAAGTAAAGATATTTGTGTGTCAAAAGGGCATAAATGTATTTATAGTTGTAATTTAAAGAAATATTTTCTCAGACTGATTTTTACAGAACGCATTTTATTGTAAAATAATCTGAGCAGATAAAGTAGTAGACGTTGAAAAAAACGTTTGTCTCAAAGATTTTACTTTATCTCTATCTTGATAAAATGTTAGGTTGTTTTGAACTTTGTTTAAATGTTAAATATATTGTTAAAATTTGTTTAATCTGTTATGGAAATACATGTAAAAGAATTAAAGTTTAGATGTGATTCCCCAATTTTTAAGCGTACTTATATCAGTGTTTAAAGCCATATAGTGCAAATTATATTAGTGTATTATTTAATAAATAGATAACTACTGTTAGAACGTATATTGTTTAGGGTTTTCGCCTCTCTGTTAGAACTACACTGTTGAATCTACTGTCGACACCCATCTGCTGGTGTTTTGGTTATCCATTCCTGCTGAGGACCCATCGCGTTTCCGATGACCTACCAGTCTCTCACCGCAGACACCGTGTGAGCGTATAGCTAATATCTATTCTTATTGTTTGGGAAGTTTTAGCTATTTTAGTTAAAAATCGTTTTCGATGGAGAGATCTAGAAGAATTGTGCAGATGGCCATGGAAGCTGCCGGCACTTCAAGTTGGTATGTACCTAACCGTCATATTTGTACTTTATTTATCTTTATAACGATTGATGGAAGTTAAGTTTACTTTTATTAGTTGATAAAAGTAGTTGATATGTTTCGTAAAGTTTATTTTTAGATGAGCTTTCTTGGATGTAGTTTTTATATTTTTAAAGTTTATAGCAAATGTTCAAGCTGCCAGATGAAAATTTTTTGACAAATAAAAGGCCATTTTACGAACTCTCAGTTATTATTTTGAAGTATTTGGAAGATTCGTTTGTGCATGAGACTAATTCTGCACTCAGCGTAAGTTTAACGTATGCCAATAATATTCAACAAAATGATCAAGTTTATTAGTACCGTATCTTTACTTTTGCTAGTACTTTTATTATACAGATTGTTTCAGAATTCCCTACCAATACTTTAAGGTATTGTTCATGGGTAAGAAATATATCTAAATATCATATTTAAATTGTCCGGAAGTCCTTAGTTACTCACACAGCCTCCATTTTGTTTTTTCACATATAATATTTTTTCTGAGTAATGGTTAAACGTACAGAATTGAAACTTTGCACAAACATTTATGGCAAATAGACAAAGCTACAAAAAAATTATGACAATTTCTCAAATTCATAAAACAAAATGGCGGCCATTTAAAATTTTGTTTCTCAAATAACTCGTGAACCGTTGATTTAAAAGAAAATTTACAAGAATAACTTATTTTAGGTAATGTAATTACAAATCGATTGACACCAAATTGTTTTAAATTAGACAAATATTAACTGAGATATGGTAGCTTTAGTGATAGGTGGCCGCTAGAGCTTAGTTGCAGTGCATGTAAAGGCATGCGACTTGAGTGTGCCACAACAATGCAACAGTCTTCGCCTGCTTACTGTCTTTAAATTCTAGCGGTCACCTATCACTAAAGCTACCATATCTCAGTTAATATTTGTCTAATTTAAAACAATTTGGTGTCAATCGATTTGTAATTACATTACCTAAAATAAGTTATTCTTGTAAATTTTCTTTTAAATCAATGGTTCACGAGTTATTTGAGAAACAAAATTTTAAATGGCCGCCATTTTGTTTTATGAATTTGAGAAATTGTCATAATTTTTTTGTAGCTTTGTCTATTTGCCATAAATGTTTGTGCAAAGTTTCAATTCTGTACGTTTAACCATTACTCAGAAAAAATATTATAAGTGAAAAAACAAAATGGAGGCTGTGTGAGTAACTAAGGACTTCCGGACAATTTAAATATGATATTTAGATATGTTTCTTACCCAGGAACAATGCCCTAGAGTATTGGTAGGGAATTCTGAAACACCCTGTATTTTATTAGCATGTTTACTCTTAATTTTGTCAGGAAAAAATATTCCCTGGTTTACATAATCGATCATAAAATATTTATCACTGTTCCTCATGAAGAATTGCAAAAGTGCCATGTTGAGGATACGTACATGGTCAAAGGTTGATGGCAAGCTGTGTTATAAAGACATTGTATAAGAACATATATATATATATATATATATATATATACGGCCATGTATGAAATAGATCCTGAAGTTAGTTCCATAACAATACTCAGATCCAGTGATGACTCTATGAGCTTGTACCTCTCTGCAACTGAAGATGGGCTTGGAGAAGTAGTTGAAAAGGATAGGAAGAATCTTAAGCTCTTGGGGATCAATCTCAGCGAAGCCAAGACCATGCTGTTCCCTCCTGGATTTGGGGAGTACACTTCATGGTTCCAGGATGGCGAGTTTGTAGCGCAGTATGGAGTAGAGACATCATCCATTCGACCTCAAGGGAAGAACCCTTCAGATGATTTCTATGGAATCTCAAAGAGTGCATCTGTATCTCAACAACGACTTGAAATGAACCCCGTGGGAGCAGAAGCGAAGATCCGCATTGGAGTGAACAACTGCAGAAGACTATGGCGAATTGAGAGAAACCCGTACAAAAGACTACGAATCTCCCCCTCAGTTCTTCTCCTTGCAGACGGTGGAAATTGTGAGTGGTCGCCAATGAGGTGCCATTTAGAGGAAACCTCTCTCAAAGAGAGATTTGTCCAAACAGTGGAGGAGAGAGAATATTTACTGAGAATTAGGCACCCAGAAAACCCATTCAGTGCAGACCCAGCAAGAATTAAATTTAAACTGTGAAAATGACTCCAACAATAGAATCTTACCAAAATTAATTACAGGAACATTACAAGTTACCATACCGTGCGAGACAAATTGATTGTATTACTGAACATAATTATCCTGTAGGCCCAAGCTTTTATGAAATTTCAACTTCATATAAGTTCGTTCCCTTATGCTGGTTTATATTACAATTACTATAATAATTATGTTTTATCACCGTTTCGAATTTAACATAGTCTTTTTATAACTTATTTTATTAAATATTTTGTAATTGGAGATGATGAAACGGAAGAGGTGAGCATTGGAAGAGGAGTTCGACAAGGGTGTTGTCTTTCTCCTATGCTGTTTAATATATATGCTGAAAAGCTTACTGAAAAGGTTCTAGAAAAAGCAAGAGGTGTCTTGGTAGGGGGAGAAAGTATTAAAAGTATTAAATATGCGGGTGATCAAGCGGTGCTAGCAGAATCAGAAGAAGAGTTGCAGGAAATGATGAATTGTATATTAAGAGTTGGCAAATAATTTGGAATGAAGTTGAACAAAGGAAAAACTAAGGCAATGAGAATAGGCAGAGAAGAAGGTCAGGTTAACATAACCTTAGAAGGAGTACATATACAACAAGTGAAAACTTTTAAATACTTGGGAAGTTTGGTCAAATGGAATGGTAGCTGCACAGAGGAAATAAGAAGCAGAATATCGTTAGGGAGAAGTGCTTACGTGAAAGTAAAAGGTCTGTTAACAGCAAAAAGAATACCATTAGAGTTGAGGAAAAGATTTGCTAAATGTTTTGTCTGGAGTGTGGTGCTTTATGGATGTGAGTCATGGACAATTAAAAAAAAGGGAGGAGAAATACCTGGAGAGCTTTGAGATGTGGTTGTGGAGAAGGATGCTGAAGGTGAAGTGGACGGATAGAATGAGAAATGAAGATGTATTAAATAAAATGAAGGAGAAAAGGAAACTGATAATAACGGTAAGGAGAAGAAAAGCATGTTGGTTGGGACACATACTTCGAAGAAATTGTCTGCAAGCAAGGATTTTGGAAGGTAGGATTGAGGGAGTAAGGGGAAGGGGGAGAAGAAGGATTGGAATACTGGACGATATTAAGAAAGGAAGGAGATTCCAGCAACTGAAGGAAGATGCTCAGGACAGAGAAAAATTGAGAGCGTCGTGCAGTTGAAACCTGTCAGTCTGACAGATTCACAAAAGAAGAAGATTTTGTAATAAATGAAAATGATGAAATGAAGATAGGAAAGTGTATGCTTTTTGGCTATAAAATATTGTTGAATGCTATACAGTATTGGTGAGGAGGTGTCTTATTTCAGTTGTATATGCATTTTGCTCGATACGGTATTATGAAAATAAAGTTTTAAGTATTGAAATTTGAAATATCTTATTATTTGTTGCAGATGTTTATATTGCTGATGTTGAAGTTCCTGAAAGTTTCCAGTTTGATTACTACGTTGAGGAAGGCGGTCGATTAATTCCTACTAGTGAACAATGTGAGTTCTACTCAAATGCTATTAATTTTATTACTATAGTACATATAACATATCTAATATATATAAAACAAAGTCGTGTTAGTTACACACATTATAACTCGTGAACGGCTGGATCGATTTTAATAAGCTTTGAATTTTCGAATTCGTCTCTGTTCCGGTCATGCTTTAGGCATATTCAGTTTCCATAAATTCAATTAGTTTCCATTTTATAGCGTTTTAAATTTCTAATGTTAACCTTATGGGGAATAAGTTTGTTTACAAATTTTCTAAAATCAAAACATTTGATTTCTTAAAACAGCTGTTGGTTTACTCTCCGTTAGCAATATGCTTTACAATCCAATGCCATCTGAATCATTCATTAATGTAAAACTATGAAGTAAATGTGTACTGTATAAAATGGACAGATTTATTTACCACGTTAATAGTTTACGGTTTTTGGGTATTATGTATTTATATTTTTTATTTTCTGTCTGATTAAAAGTCACGTGTTTATATGTTCGCCAAATAAAAAATAATAACAATGTTCATTCATATTAAATATTATTAAAGTCACGTGTTTATAATTATGCCAGCCAAATAACAAATGATTACGGTGTTTATACATATTACGTATGTTATAATAATCAGCTGTTGTATGTCTTTCCTATAAAAGCCATATTACAGTTAGGTTTTGTTTGGCTTTAGGTTGGATTAGAAAAATTGTGAATCAATCCACCCAGATTTATTTGTTTTGTGGTAATGTTATTGACATGGCTTATCGTTTCAGTATTGTTATTAACTATGCAGCAACCCAGAATAACTAATTTTTCACAACGAAGTCGTAATGCTATTTGATTTCAGATTTTTTGTACAGGGTGATATGTTACATATTTGAACCTAATATTAGTACCTATTCATATTCCTTGATTACCTTTTCTTTTAATCAATACGAGAGGAAGCCAAATAAATTAACGTTCAGAAATATGTTACATGATTTTAGATGGATACCAGTAATATTGTTGAAGTAGCCGCCACGCTGCTCCTGTTCTCGGAGGAGAGCATGAGACTCAGGGCCTCTGCCCTCAGAGTAAGACGAGCAGTACCCTGGGTCACTCCTGACCTGTTCGTGGGAATTATGAGTAAGTAGTATTTTCAACAATTGTAATTTATAAAATCGTCTGTTTAACCCTCCCGTGGTTTACTGTCGCATGTGCGACAGCACCTACCGCCCGCCCATGCTTCACTGTCGCACTTGCGCTCTAGAGATCCTTAATATTAAAGAGTTTGTTGATAATGTATTTGGTCTCGATCGGACCATTTTTACGAGTGTTATCGTGTTCACAGACACACACACACACACACACACACACACACACACATATATATATATATATATATATATATATATAAATTTTAAGACTATAGTTTTTGGACTCTGGGCACTTAAAGACGAAAAATAACATGGTCCCGGGCTTAAGTCTTACCATGAGACCTACGGTAATAGCTTCTTCCCTATGGGAATTTCGTTAAAAACCAATCCCGGAATCGGCTTTGTTCTTATCCCAAAATCCCGGGATTCAAATTTAAGTCCGGGGTTAAGATTTCTATACCTAGCCTAGAATCCCGGTACATTCTCCAAAATCATTGCACCACCTCCATTCCCCAGGTTCCCAGTAACGCCCGTTCCCCCGTGCATAAAAGCGTGACATTTTCCACGCTGTGATGAGTAAGACCCCATTTTGGGTTTGATGCAAGGTTGTGTTAAGAAGTTGGTGTGTTTTTGAAAACTAATTAAAGATTTGGACAGGTCTTTATGAGTGCATCATAAAAACATAAATAACTCTAAGGACCCGGTAATTGGGTCTAAGGATGGGGCCCCGTAGGCAGTTAGAACCATGTATGTGTGTGTGTGTGTCTGGATGTGTTTAGAGCCACAGCCTACCCCGTTGGTCCAATTTAGATGAAATTTGGCATGTATATTCACTGTATCTCCAGCATTTTTCATTATTTTGAATTTTTGATTTGGTTAAATAAAAAACTAACTCAAAAAAGCTTGGTATTACCTGGGGGGAGTTCCCCCCATACAATTCGAACAATAATTTTAATTTGTCTCTCTTGTTTTTGTTTTCAGATATGGGATGATTATTTTTGAAACAATAAATAGTTAAATGATATTAAGATCAACTTTGAAGAAAATAACAGTTTTATTACAGATTGTCTTTTATTACATTTAATTAAGGGAGAAAGTATGTGTCAATCCAATCCACTGACACCGTTTATTTACTGACGATCCATCGTTTATGCTGTTACAAATTACTATTGTTTTTACAGACATGGCTGAGGGCGTTGGCAGCTACAGGAAATAAAAATAAATACTTTTTCTTTTTCTGCAAATGGCTTGTTTTAAATTTCGAAAGACATCTGCAAAATAATCACTTAAACGAAGACGAGATAAAAAAAGCGTTTGCCCTTTCCAAAGGACGCTCAGAGAGGATTATGGTTTTAAATGACGTAAGAGGTCAGGGGACTCTATATTTTAAAATTGTCCTGACATAAATAAGGGTGATATAGTCAGTCGCAGAAAACCAGAAAGTCCCTTCATAGGCTATACCCCCTGCCCCAGATGCAAGAATCTTTTAAAAAAAACAACACTATACAGACACTACAGACTATGCACTGGAATTAGCAAGACCCCCAAAACACCCCAAACTACGTCTTTATCGTTAACACTACAAAGTTATAGACCCGGGTACATGGACCCGTGGCGAAAATCAGAAATTTCACCCGGTCTATCTAGCAAGGATAGCATAAGAGATGTAATAGTTCAAGACGAACTGTTACTGGAATTTGGGAATTACCTGTGTGTCAGGCATCGCACGAATAAACACTTAAGTAAAATGGTCCGAGGGAAATTGAGACAAATGGCAAAACTGCTTTTGGCAATCAATAATTCATTTAGGGAACTCAGCACAGGAATGTGCAAATATCCTTCAAAGCAGGGCCATAAAATGAAAAAAGAAGACATCCGAAGAAAAGTCGTTGATTGGTTAAAGCTGTTCAAGCAGGAATTATATTACGGCGTGGCAAAATCTGCTTTGAACAAGCTTGCCGAAAAAAGTGGAACAAGCCCCGACTTGTATCGTTTGCCGAAGATGTTATAAAACTGAACGAGTTTATAAAAAAAACTATCGAGGAATCTTTATCAGTACTCGAAAAACAGACATCATTTGACAGAAGGTCTTTCGTTGAACTCAACAAGGCAACAGTGTCTGTAATAACATTTAACAGAAAAAGAATCGGGGAGGTGGAAAAGTTATTAATTTCCACAACAGACCAGAAGAACACGGAAATTTATAAGTCGCTGTCCCTTAAGGATAAAATTGTCGCCTCGAGGTACATGCGGATGGAAGTTAGAGGAAAATTGGGTCGGCTTGTTTCTTTGCTAATTAGTAATAAACAAGTTTGTCTAATCAACAGCATTCTAAAGTTGAGAAAGATGGCAAACATACCAAGTGAGAACCCCTATGTCTTTGGGAGACAAGGGATGTTTAACAAAAACTTTCATCATGCTTCTCCCGCCCTAAGATGGTATTCTCAATACTGCGGGGCCTCACGACCTGACCTTCTTACTGGGACCAAATTAAGAAGACACATGGCTACCATATCCCAGGCTATGGATTTAACAGAAAATGACCTGAGTGAGAACTTGAGAAAGGGGGAAGACATCATGAAACTATACTACATGAATCGTGAATTTGATAACCATAAAAAATTGTATAAATAAAGGTCTTGAAAGGGCCATATATTCGTTTGTTGATAAAAATTAATACTGATATACGGTACATACAGCAAGTAAAGTAGTTATTAAACAAGTTGTGGGACCTACTGGCTGTATATTGGATTAAATATGCTTCATTTATTAATCCATCCTTTCTCCCAACCTGATTAGTCTTTTATCATCACAGCTCTTTTTTATATGTACTTTTTTATTTTTTAGGATGTGGAGTGTAGTAGAGTTTGAGGTTGGAGTTCAGCTCGTAACACTACACTGGATCGACAAAGAGAATGGTCTATGTAAATGGCCACCATTTACAAATGGCTCAAACATCAATCGAGCCATAAAGGATTTGTACCACCCGGATTTAACGTGTACCTCCCACAAAATAACCAGAATATTTGTAAACACTGGTAAGTAAACAAGTTAGTTAACTTATACAGTAACACAAAGCTTTAACATTAAGCATTTTATTATTTAAGTTTAGACCTAACAATTAATGATAAAACAATAGCCTAATAATTTAATATTCAAAAACTAGATTGAATTTAAATTATGAATTGATACACAGTTTTATTATGTCTGTTATATGGAATTAGAAGTTTTATGTAAACTTTCAGAAAATTGAGTTTTCTTAGTATTTTTGGAATGTTGTGGGTTTTGTTTTATGTGCAACTATCTCATTAATTAAACAATTGCAGGGCTTGTAACAGGTTATTATTATTTTTTTTGTTTTTTAGGGGGATTATCGGTCATGAAAACCATGATCGATTTTGGTAAAACTCAAAACCTTTATAAAGTGCCTTGTGTGAGGGGTGGTATTACAAAAATCAAAACGGTCATGGATGCATATACTTGTCTTTATACTTTCTGATTTAAGAACAGTGACTATAGGCTACATTTTTTAAATGCATAGATTTTGTTGTATTAGCCTGTTTAAAGATAATAAATAGTTTAGATTATTAATACATTCTTTCCTTGGCTTATGTTGCATGTTAACCAGAACTAAGGGGAAAATTATCCACTTCTGTTAACAGAAGTCAGTTTTCTGTTTGTTACCGTAGCCTACATATTGAAGTTAAGGTAAACTAGCCAGTTTCAATCAATAATGATTTTATTCAGTATTTCTTCTGGCCGGTTAGCCAACTTAGAAATATTAAATCAATAATTAACATAACATTTTGTAATACTCTCATTTATCTGTGTTAATATGCCAATAAAACCTCGATATTTGAAATTTTCATATTATCTTCATTTTTGATTATTTTTTAACCTCAAGATTTGTTACAAAGCCCTGCATTTGCTGTAAAATACCATATTGACCAGAAAAGTTAATGCCTAGTAACACTTTTTCAGATACCTATGAAAATGGGTTAAAAATTTAAAATTATCGGAAGACACATCCAATATGGAGACGACCGATGATGATGGAAATTTAAAAGACACCAGGAAGATCAGAGCAAGGAAACGTAAACTATGAAGACGATGGTGTTGACTGGGAAATGCCTCCCGAAAAAAAGGTGTTCAAGTTCTCTTCTATCCTTTTCACTGGAAGACAGTGAAATATCTAATGAAGACTTAGTGACTATGTTAGAGAATAATTCACAAGAGGTTCCAAATACCCCTTTGCCATCCCGGACAAAGCCTGTAGCAGTGACAGTTTTTCAACACCGCTACCAAAACAGAAAGTTTCTTCCCGTAAATCAGGTATGATACTCCTAACTAAAAATTAATTTTACAAATATCAGTAATAATAGAGTGGAAGGAGAGTCTGAAAAATTGACATCTTTTAAATCATATTTTAAATCATGTAGCTTTGAGCTACATTTTTGCCAAATCTGTCATGTCTATTTTAATAATCAATCAATCAAAATGACTTTATGCGCTGAAATACATGTAGTTAAATCAGACACTTCTTTAAATTATGAATCAAATAAAATAATACTTCATTCCTACATCAAAAAATGTTTGTATTTACTTCCATGTGGGAAATAGGTTAGATCATGGACATGTTTAAAGAGCAATGGTTTAAGTTCATCTAAACAGCTGTTCTTATTCTTTTATTAAAATTCAATACAATAGTTCTGGTAGTTTCTATGGGAACCTGTTACATGTTTTCCATCTTAAAAATCAGCAACACCCCCCCCCCCAAAGCTAAGACATATCCATGTCAAAACAATCACGTTTTTATCACCTTAACCATGTGTAACAACAGTTCAAGCAACAACAATTTTCTTCAGAATACAAACTCACACAAACACAAAAAAACACAAACTTTAAAAACATGTGTCCTCAACAGAAACCATGAGCAGGCCAGTGAAAGAGAGAAAAATTATGAAAATATCTGAGTTACACTACTTTGAAATGAATGAAGGACGCATTGTGGGAAGCGAATTTATCAACGGATTACAAAATAGTACGTTCAGCCTTAAGAAACCTAACGTTACAAACATCCCACAACCAACAGAATGAGCGTTCCGTGGAAAAAAACCTTAAAATCAAAAGATAGAAAAGTATCAAGAAACTTTTATGATGAAGTTTCATGTGGACTCTAAGTTCAAGATGATACATGGAATAACCACAAACCAAACATGATCATCCTAATACAGTTAAGTGATTTAACAATATAATCATTTACCTTATAAAAAAATCCATTTCACCAATACAAAAATCACATTAAACAATAACATCAACAAGGTAAAACAAGTATATAAAATACTAAGTTAAAATAGAAAAACAAAAATAAAAAAAAAATTTACAAAAAATAAAAGGTTACATTAAACTAAAAAATAATAAGTAATAAAAAAAAAAAAAAAACAATAAAATAAACAAAGATATAATGTATGAATCTAAAAAAGTTTGATCTCAGAGAAAAAAAAAACCAGAAATATGATCAACAAAATCAGATGGAAATACAATTAAAAGGAATGCGAAGTTATCAAAACAGTAAAAAACAGAATGATGTAAAACATAAATAACAATGGAAGAAGATATCAAGAGTCTAGTAAACACCGAAACAAAATTTTATATGAATTTTATGTGGCCTACTACAGTTCAAGATGATACTGAATAACTCATCAAGAGTGTCGAACCTTCCTAAAACACCTTTTTATATCAGTAAAAGAATATTTGTGTATTTTATCAATAAACGAGTTTTATCTTTAAACACATGTGTTATATAGTCATTTTACCTATGTTTATTGCAAAAAGGGCACATGTCCAAAACAAAAAAAAAATCATACAGGCTACATTATACAACCTATATATCTTAAACTAAGGTAAAATATTTATTTTACAATAATCTTTAAAATAAAAGTTTACAAGTTTGAATTCTCTTATTTTTTTGTTTATAAAAGGTTTTTTGTCTCTCCTGTAAAATAAAAATACCCCCGTCGCAGCAGACCTGCGTACTCAGCGAATTTCCAAATCAATAATATAATAATAATAATATATGACAAGTTTTATCAAAATCTGTCCATAAACACGAAAATTATTTGCCTATTCTCCATAAGATTAACATGGCAAAGAGTGTGCAGGTTTGCTGCTGTGAGGCACACTGGAATTTGACATTTCTACCATAAATAATTTTTATCTTAACATTTATACCAACTTTCATCAACATCTGTCCATAAATAAAGGAGTTTGCCTATTCCCTATATGATAATTATGGGAAAAGAGTATGCAGGTTTGCTGCCATGATAAACACATAAACTATGATTTTTAAGCATAAATGTATGGATCTCAACCACATGAAGCTAAATATCAAGTTTTATCCAAAAATATTGATTAATATGGGAAATATTAATTTTTCCCTATCCTCCATAAGATTAACATTGGAGCCCCACATACAACGTACTGTGTTTAGTTTTTTTAAATCTCGGTAACCGTTGGAGATAGAGAAAAACTTTAAGGAACTTAATTGTGTAGTTTTTTAAGCTGATTATGGTGACATATAAATTAGAAATATTTAAAAACTACATGTGAAAAACGCAAAAAACCCCATTTTGTACAAAACCCCCCAAACTACCCGTTATTGACCGATATGTCTGGTTTACGAACTCGTCCGAGCACTTGTAGGAATACACGTCTCTACCAAATTTGGTCTTGATTGGACCATTTTTACGAGAGTTATCGTGTTCACAGACACATATATATACATATATATATATATAAAATATAAATTTTTAACGACTATTGTTTTTGGACTCTGGGGACCTAAAGAAGAAAAAATAACATGGTCCCGGGCTTAAGTCTCGCCATGAGACCTACGGTAATAGCTTCTTCCCTATGGGAAATTCGCTAAAAGTAATATGTGCCCTTTCTCAAATAAATGATTCAATTGTTTTAGGCTCTAGCGGAGAGTTGTTTCAACTAAAAAGGAACAATGAATTGATGTGGAGAGTAATTCGGGATTTAGCCAACATTAAAAAAACTCTTGATGAAAAATTGGATAGACTCCTGGCTGCAGTCGAAGAACCAGGATATAAGATATAACAATCTGGATGGGCCAGAAATACTTGCTCTAGAAGTAGTCAAGAAAAGTACATCCACATAATTACAGTAAAAAAGGAAGGCCAAGAAGAGTGCAAGGGGAAGATGTGGAAGGGGATTTGATAAATTCAATATTGGAAGATGGAAAAAGGAAGCAATAAGAAGCAAAGTTCTAGAGCCGGGTACATGGACCTGTGGCTAAAATCAGAAATTTTACCTTGGCTCTCTAGCAAGGATAGCTTAAGAGATGTAATAGTTCAAGACGAACTGTCGCTGGAATTTGGAAATTACCTGTGTGTCAGGCATCGCACGAATAAACACTTACGTAAAATGGTCCGAGAGAAATTGAGACAAATGGCAAAACTGCTTTTGGCAATGAAAGGTCTCGACAAAAGCATTGGCGTATATGATGCGTCCACTGCCAAACACCGGGCCCCTTCCTAAGTAACTCATTTATGGAACTCAGCACAGGAATGTGCAAATATCCTTCAAAGCAGGGCCATAAAAATGGAAAAAGAATAAATCCGAGGAAAAGTATTTAATTGGCAAAAACTGTTCAAGCAGGAATTCTATTACGGCGTGGCAAAATCTGCTTTGAACAAGCTTGCCGAAAAAAGTGGAACAAGCCCCGACTTGTATCGTTTGCCGAAGATATCATAAAACTGAACGAGTTTATAAAAAAAAACTATAGAGGAATCTTCATCAGTACTCGAAAAACAGACATCATTTGACAGAAGGTCTTTCGATGAACTCAAAAAGGCAACAGTGTCTGTAATAATATTTAAGAGAGAAAGAATCGGGGAGGGGGAAAATTATTAATTTCCACAACAGACCAGAGAGACACGGAAATTTATAAGAAATTTATTTATCCCTTAAGGATAAAATTGTCGCCTCGAGGTACATGAAATTTGGGAATTACCTGTGTGTCAGGCATCGAACGAATAAACACTTAATTAACATGGTCTGAGGGAAATTGAGACAAATTTGGCAATCAAAGGTCTCGACAAAAGCATTGTCGACTTAAAGAGCGCATTCACGCCCGCATGTTACGATTGTTTCATGAAGGCAGTAGATGAGGTTGGCGGATATGATGCGTCTACTGCTAAACACCGGGCCTCTTCCCAAGTAACTCATTTAGGGAACTCAGCAGAGGAATGTGCAAATATCCTTCAAAGCAGGGCCATAGAAATGGAAAAAGAAGAAATCCAAAGAAAAGTCGTTAATTGGCAAAAGCTGTTCAAGCAGGAATTCTATTACGGCGTGGCAAAAACTGCTTTGAACAAGCTTGCCATGGCCATAGAGAGTTTGTGAGAACTACCATCTTCCTAGACCAATGAAAGAGCGGATCATCTAGATATACAATTTTCAACCTACTGCACCTAGACCACAACAAGAGTCTACTCAAATAAGACGTTACAATATCTGCGACATTTGTCCTAAGCGGAAGAATTAGAAGACCACTGTCACTTGTAACATCACCAACCTACAGACCCTGCACAACAATTAACCTCATCCTCACAACAGGCTAGACTAACTTCTATACCTCCAGCTAATATCTGGAGGAGAGTTTTTTTCTAATGGTATTTTTAATGTAATGTAATGTATACATTCGGTCATCATTGAGTTCAAAAGGTTCAAGTTCAACAATCATGAACACCATTCCTCGTCCTATTATTCCCGGAATGCAACATTCAACCAGGGATGTTTTACTGAATGAAGTAGTAATGTTTTAGTGATTTTATACAGACATCTTTTTCGAATGATTCAAATCATCATACGTTATAGTGGATTAAATCTAAAGGGAGATTTCGGAATTTGAACCTCTGACATCTAGGAGCCAAGTGCAAGACACAAACCACTAGGCCAGCAAGACAACCAAAAGATTTTAGGTGTTTTTTAGGATGGAGTTTAGTTCGTACCATTACACTGGATCGACAAAGAGAATGGTCTATGTAAATTGCCACCATTTACATATGGCTCAAAAATAAATCGAGCCATAAAGGATTTGTACCACCCGGATTTAACGTGGACCTCGCACAAATAGCCAGAATATTTGTAAACACTGGTAAGTAAACAAGCTGGTTAACTTATACAGTAACACAAAGCTTTAACATTAAGCATTTTATTATTTAAGTTAATACCTAACAATTAATGATAAAACAATAGCCTAGTAATTTAATATTCAAAAACTAGATTGAATTTAAATTATGAATTGATACACAGTTTTATTATGTCTGTTATATGGAATTAGAAGTTTTATGTAATCTTTCAGAAAATTGAGTTTTCTTAGTATTTTTTGGAATGTTGTGGGTTTTGTTTTACATATGTGCAATTACCTCATTAATTAAACAATTGCAGGTCTTGTAACAGGTTATTATTTTTCTTTTTAATTTGTGATGAAAATCTTTACTGATAAAATATAACTCCACAATTGTTGTTTTAGTGTCTACCTGGGAGTTGTTGCAACTAAAAAGAAACAACGAAATGATGTGGAGAGTAATTGGGGATTAAGTCAATGTTGGCTTAATCCCCATTTACTCTCAATTTTTTGAATGTTCAAAAAACTTTTGATGAAAAGTTGGATAGACTCTTGGCTGCAGTCAAAGAACCAGGATAGTTATATAATATAATAAAAACTAATAACAATAATAAATACTTAGGAACTACGGTGCATGGGCTTGCGACTATTCAGATTCTTATATGCCTAATGATTTCCCTTGCTGGGCGGCAGAGAATACCCAGTAGCGTTCTGTTTTTTGCAACTTATTTCTTGTGAAATTCTGTTGACTTGATATCTGGCCTAAGTTAGGGTGTGCTTAGTACGAAATTGTTGGCACGAGACCGAAAGACGTACAACACTGGCTGATCTCTCTTTTCGTCCTCCGCCTCTTCGCGGCCAGTGGGAGACGTCTGATGACAATAAGCCGGGTACCTGGACGACCTGCCATAAGCACTATCAACTAAGAGCTAAGATTGGACTAACAGTGACAGGGCAAGGGCTTCGGTCCGGTCCAAAGGATCTGTAGCAAATACTAATGTGTGCAAATACCAAACCTGTCCACACATACATTCTGTGTTCGACCAGCGAGCTGTCAACATCTTCACTCCTTGCCCAGATAAGAACATCATCGTCAACTAGACTTCTGAGCTTCATCATCATGGACACGGACGGCAACCCCGTCTACCCCCAGGCGCCAGATTCTCTAGAACAAATTGAACCTGAAAACTGCCTGATTCAAGGCCACACATCTGCAGTTGGACCGAACCTGTCCACACATTACAGTATTTTATTTATAAACAAAGTGAGATAATTAATTAATTATTATTTCCTATTTGTACTACAATTTACAATTCTGGTAGGAACAGAGTTATTTACAACATTAGCTAATGATCTGGCAATATATACACCGTGAATTTTAATTTCAATCGCCTCAGTAAGTACTAATTTACCCTCTAATTTGTCTTGAGAAATATCTTTTAATTTTCCTAGCCGGGCAGAAATAATTGTTTCCGTCTTGGGTGGAAGAGTTACATTTTCGCTGTTGTAAACAAACAAAGAACAGCTATTTAAATCCAACGGAGGTGTAGTGTCTGGCTCAGCACGACCTTGGCACTCGCTCTCAGAGATTACACACGTAGACGTCAGCTGGTCGTCTTCCGGGTGCAAGGACGGTGAGGGAATATTGCACATTCTTGTGAATATTTCTTTACCATGTATTTTAATTGATTTACGGCTAATGAGGAGATCAATTTTTTGCTTTTCCATAATATCTAGACCTATAATTCCGATAAATCCTTCAGGTAGGTCAGCGAGTAAAAATTCGCTTTGGAATGTAATTTGATTGTCTAAAGTTACTAAAGAATTGGCCTGACCAAAAACCGTTAGTTCGCTTCCAGTTACACCTCTAATCCCAATATTTGTAGGTTTTATTTCATTGCAATTTATGTGTTTGTCTAGAAGGGAAATTTGGGCTCCCGAATCTAAAATGATTATACCTTCCACATTGTTAATCTTTCCTTTTACCGAGAAATCTGAGTCAGTAGGTGCTACTCGACGATTCATAAAATTCGGTCTTGTTACATTTGGTTTATTATGCTTTATGCCCTAGGGTATTAAATGAGATACTAAGATTATCTCCAGAAGGGAGCATGCAAGGGTTTCTATCTATCTTTAAAGATATGCGGACCATGAAGCAACTCTTAGACCCCCAATCATCAGTAGATTTGGTAGAGAGATTGAGAGAAAGTGACATAGAGTTATTGAGGCATATTATAACTATTTCAAAAAAAATCCAATCAGATATTTGCTACAGATATATCCGAGAATCCTTAAATGTTGATCGTAGAGACTGGATAGCCGTTAAGACAACATGTACAGCTAGCTGAGTTAGCAAAAGAATTACGAGAAGTCACCTGGGGGAAAAGAGTTGAGGGGGTGAGTATTCCACATCCTGTAGAGCATTCATCAATTTTCTTATCTCTCGGAGATAGATGTGAGTATACTTGTTGTTCCGGGTCTGAGATGATTGTTTATGTTGTGTTAGATGAAAGGAAACGTCCTGGTGAACCTCTTATCTTTGACAGTGGCCCTATAAAGCCTTACTTAGGGTCAGGTACTACTGAAAAAAGATCTGGCCCAGTACTCAATTATCCGAAAACAGAGAAAGCTCTGCGAGCTGCTCAACAGCTGCTAAGAGTGTTAAATTTGACTGTAGACAGAGATGACAACACAAACACATTAGTTGATTTCTTAAAGAACCTGATTAGCTCTAGATGTGATGCCAGTGAAACTTTTCTTATACTTTCTTATATAAAAGCAAGCCAATGCAGTAACAACATAATATAAGGGATAGTGCTGAATTAATGATAAAAATATCAAAAACCAACCTAACTTAACTCTGTAGAGCGCTGTATTTTGGCAACAAATACACGTTGCATAACATCATAATACAAGCAATATTGTCGACATATAATGTGAAGTTAATTTAAATTTGTTATTGATGTTAAAAAATGTAAATAACTAACTTATTACTAACTCATTCCACTAGGCATATTACATCTCCCCGACAGATTTAATGGCTGTTAGACCCAGGGAGTTTCAATCCGTTGATTGAGAAATAAAATAAACTAATATTAATAATAGATGAATAATATCGCCATCCTCCCCATTTGAGAACATGAACTAAGTAATTAATCTTTTTCAGTTTAGTTAGGTTAACTTTAACCCTACAACTGGTGAGTTTTTAGCCTTTTAAACTGAATGGTAGAATTATTGTTCTCTCTTCTTTTAATAATCAATATAAACAAAAAAAACACAAAATGCGCCCCCTCCCTAACTATACAATAGTAAAAGAAGCAAAACTTGTGTCCACTGCGATCCCAATCACCTCTACGTCAATTTCCATCCAATCTGACACCGTTTATTTTAGCTGGGCCCTCCCTCCCCTGTACCATGCATTTGCAGCCAAATTGGGATTGCTTATGGTGGGGATTTGAACCCCTGTACTTCCATTTGGCTTGAAAGTTTTGCTGGTTAGCGACGCACCTTAGCAGGTAGGTAATTAGGCCCACCACCGTCTGAAAAAGGGGCAAAGTAGCAAACTTCAAGAGTTAGTTCCAGCATTAGCCTGCAGGCTAAACGGCCCAGTGACTTAACAACTCACTAAAATGATAACATAGCACTGTGTGTAACCTGCCTCATGTTTGACTGTCCCAAGCGACGGTCACCAGTTGTTGGGTTGATAATGTAAAAAAATTAACATTATATAATAGAACATAATAACATTAATATCATCAGTATATATTTATATATTTCTATTGTGCTATACAGACTCCATGTGTCAAATCCAAAATATATTACAGAATTTGTGGCAACCTAGTCTCCGTAGACGACGATCTGAACTTGCAGATCAAACATTTCACAAAGGACAGTAGCCCAGATCCTGCCAAGTTCCCTCCCATGGTAAACCAATCTAACCATTGTGTAAATCTAGTTAATGTGTAGTGTAATTTTTTCCTTCTAAGAAAAGCTTTTATAAATTTATGTGAAGTTTGCTTTATTGCTTGTGGCCTTGTGTGCTTTATTGCTTTATGTGTGGCGGGACCTAGAAAAAAATTTGTTTGAATGCTTTTACTGTTCAAAAACGAGTGTACACGACATATGAACACCTGCACAGTATGAACACCATTCTGCAGACGGCGATCATTGACTCAGTGTTCGATGATGGACAACGTACAATTCCGAACCAAGACTCTAGGGCCCAGGATATTCTACCTTCCGAATATATGGTTCCCGGCCCTATATATGAGTACTGCAGTTTAACATTGTGCATTAAACATTGCATTAACATTGTTGCAGATTAAATTATGAATTGATACACAGTTTTATTATGTCTGTTATATGGAATTAGAAGTTTTATGTAATCTTTCAGAAAATTGAGTTTTCTTAGTATTTTTGGAATGTTGTGGGTTTTGTTTTATGTGCAACTATCTCATTAATTAAACAATTGCAGGGCTTGTAACAGGTTATTATTTTTTTTGTTTTTTAGGGGGATTATCGGTCATGAAAACCATGATCGATTTTGGTAAAACTCAAAACCTTTATAAAGTGCCTTGTATGAGGAGTGGTATTACAAAACCAAAACGGTCATAGATTCATATACTTGTATTTATACTTTCTGATTTAAGAACAATGACTGTAGGCTTCATTTTTTTAAATGCATATATTTTGTTGTACTGGCCAGTTTAAAGATAATAAATAGTTTAGATTATTAACACATTCTTTCCTTGGCTTATGTTGCATGTTCACCAAAACTAAGGGGAAAATTTTCCACTTCTGTTAACAGAAGTCAGTTTTCTATTTGTTACCGTAGCCTACATATTGAAGTTAAGGTAAACTAGCCAGTTTCAATCAATAATGATATTATTCAGTATTTATTCTGGCCGGTTAGCCAACTTAGAAATATTAAATCAATAATTAACATAACATTTTGTAATACTCTCATTTACCTGTGTTAATATGCCAATAAAACCTCATATTTGAAATTTTCATATTATCTTTATTTTTGATTATTTTTTAACCTCTTTGTTACAAAGCCCTGCATTTGCTGTAAAATACCATATTGACCAGAAAAGTTAATGCCTAGTAACACTTTCAGATACCTATGAAAATGGGTTAAAAATTTAAAATTATCGGAAGACACGTCCAATATGGAGACGACCGATGATGATGGAAATATAAAAGACACCAGGAAGATCAGAGCAAGGAAACGTAAACTATGAAGACGATGGTGTTGACTGGGAAATGCCTCCCGAAAAAAGGCGTTCAAGTTCTCTTCTATCCTTTTCACTGGAAGACAGTGAAATATCTAACGAAGACTTAGTGACTATGTAAACATAGAGTATGCCCTATTATGAGTATATGGGAGTCACAAGCTGATTATATTGCCACCTTAGTAGTGATAGATATCGCTTATTCAGATAATATTTCTGAATGTAAATAATTTTGTAATCTTATCGTAAATATTTTTAGTAGTGGTGTGGTCGGTGTTTTACTTTAGCTTAATAACTGTTAATTTAATCCAATTTTCGTACTGTGTTATTGCTTAAAACATTATTATGTGTCATAAAAGTATAAAATAATAATAATTATTAAATGTGTTCCAGTAACTAGCAACAGCTAACTATTTAGCGTATAAATTTGATTATGTATCTACTCTTTGTCAACTAAGCCCAGTTGTCACCTCATATTAGATAACGAGTGATTGTACTTGGGCGTCAGTTTATTTGTTATGTGAAATAAATTTAAATGACCATTGATTATCTTGTAGGTTTACGAGATAAGATAAAATTTTGGCCACAAACATATTTTCAAGACTGTTTAGAGTCTTTAAATATTTTGTACATTTATCTAGTTTATGTTGTGCACAACTCTATCGTGTGAATGAACATGTTCAGGGCTTTTTTATGGACTCGGTCTGGAGTCTACTACTACTGCCTGGAATTGGACTTCTGGAAGGTGGTCTATGATTTCCCTTTTGAGGGACCACTACTGATCCCGGTTGGACTGTGTGGAGCGCCGCCGCCGCCCTGTCGCGCAGTGACCTGCCGCCCTAGAGCGCGGTACTTGCCGCAGCGTGCCGCCCTGCTGCCGCCGACCTCGCCCGCGCTTCCCGCCGCGGTCCGGAAGTATTAGGATTATTTTATGTCATTCAAATATAAATTGTTTATGTTAATTAAGTGTGTCTATTGTATGTTACGTATTACTAGGGGTTTATTTGTGTAGGCCAATTGGTCTTAAATTTAGAAATAAGGGAGCGCTCCACAAATTGAGTCTAAACAAGTTTATCGGCTTATTTATTTTTTATCATGCTGATCTGTTGGCCATGTATCGATTTAAATCTATATAAAAAGGGTGTTTAGAACCTTAGGAAACTACTTGATGGTAAATTATAATTGGGTCCGATAATGATTGTAATAAATTTAGCCACTTAAAAGAAGATTCAGTCTTGTCTTTAACACCTGGTGTTTAAACCATACATAGTCATAATATAACTTGGGCTATAGAATTACATGTTAGTTAGTTTAAAAAGGAGTAGTAGACAGTATCACCTATTCTTATGTGTACCAAGGCCTGTTTTAATATGGTGTGTTAGGAGTGTGATAGTAGAGGAGCCTTATGTAGAGTTAACTCTGGAAGCAGGAAGCCTATTCCTTGTTGGAGGCTGCATTTGCTACATCCCACAACAAGGTGGCGCCCCCCCTTCATTCACCGGACTACACTATACTAAGAGGAATTTCTCAATTAAGGCACCTACCTGCACTACACCTGACAGCCTTAAGTTCACTGTCCGACTGGTATATCCCACCCCTTCTTCACTGACTGCTACCGGTTGCTCACGATAAATATAGACGGGGGGAACAGTGGCATGCTTCGAAATAAGGTACCCGTAATCATGTTTCTGGAAACGGTTGAGTTATATCCGTAGTCTGGTCTCATTCACAGTTGCGTATGGCCCCCGAGTTGGGTATGACGCTGTGATGAGTAAGACCCCCCATTTTGGGTTTGAGGCAAGATTGTGTTAAAAAGTTGATGTGTTTTTAAAAACTAATTAAAGATTTGGACAGGTCTTTGTGAGTACATCATAAAAACATAAATAACTCCAAGGACCCCGTAATAACAGTTTCATTACAGATTGTCTTTTATTAAATTTAATTAAAGGAGAAAGTATGTGCCAATCCAATCCACTGACACCGTTCATTTACTGACGATCCATCGTTTATGCTGTTACAAATTGCTTTTGTTTTTACAGACATGGCTGAGGACGTTGTGGCAGCTACAGGAAATAAAAAGAAATACTTGTTCTTTTTCTGCAAATGGCTTGTTTTAAATTTCGAAAGACATCTGCAAAATAATCACTTAAACGAAGACGAGATGAAAAAAGCGTTTGCTCTTTCCAAAGGAAGCTCAGAGAGGATTATGGTTTTAAATGACATAAGAGGTCAGTGGACTCTATATTTTAAAATTGTCCTGACATAAATTTCACCCGGTCTCTCTAGCAAGGATAGCTTAAGAGATGTAATAGTTCAAGACGAACTGTTACTGGAAATTGGGAATTACCTGTGTGTCAGGCATCGCAGGAATAAACACTCAAGTAACATGATACGAGGGAAGTTGAGACAAATGGCAAAACTGCTTTTGGCAATGAAAGGTCTCGACAAAAGCATTGTCGACTTAAAGAGCGCATTCACACCCGCATGTAACGATAGTTTCATGAAGGCAGTAGATCAGGTTGCCGGATATGATGCGTCTACTGCTAAATACCTGGCCCTTTCCCAAGTAACTCATTTAGGGAACTCAGCACAGGAATGTGCAAATATCCTTCCAAGCAGGGCCATAAAAAAGGAAAAAGAAGAAATTCGAAGAAAAGTCGTTAATTGGCAAAAGCTGTTCAAGCAGGAATTCTATTACGGCGTGGCAAAATCTGCTTTGAACAAGCTTGCCGAAAAAAGTGGAACAAGCCCCGACTTGTACCGTTTGCCGAAGATGTTATAAAACTGAACGAGTTTATAAAAAAAATTATCGAGGAATCTTCATCAGTACTCGAAAAACAGACATCATTTGACAGAAGGTCTTTCGATGAACTCAACAAGGCAACAGTGTCTGTAATAATATTTAACAGAGAAAGAATCGGGGAGGTGGAAAAATTATTAATTTCTACAACAGACACAGAGTACAGAAGGACACGGAAATTCATAAGTCGCTGTCCCTTAATGATAAAATTGTCGCCTCGAGGTACATGCGGATGGAAGTCAGGGGAAAATTGGGTCGGCCTATTTCTTTGCTAATTAGCAATTAACAGGTTAGTCTAATCAACAGTATTCTAAAGTAGAGAGAGAGAGGGCAAACATACCAAGTGAGAACCCCTATGTCTTTGGGAGACAAGGGATGTTTATCAAAAACTTTCGTTACTAAAAATTAATACTGATATACGGTACATACAGCAAGTAAAGTAGTTACTAAACAACTTGTGGGGCCTACTGGCCGTATATTGGATTAAATATGCTTCATTTATTAATCCATCCTTTTTCCCATCCTGATTAGACTTTTATCATCACAGCTCTTTTTTACATTTTTTATTTTTATTTTTTACGATGAGTAGTAACTACAATTTGTAGTTTACTCTATTACCGCTTCTCATAAAGAACAACCTTAACATTTAATACACAAACAGATATATACCCCGGCAAATCTAAGTACTAAGTGAATTACCCTGTTCAGAGTGAATTGTATAATACAGTAGTATTACAAAAAAGTGCCAGTTGCGATTTTTTCCATTGAACTATAAATTTTGAACTTTAATTCCTGTTTATGTTGTTATAGAATTTTTTTAAGGAACAGTCATGTCAGACTAATTTTGTTTCTTATTGATTCCAGGACAATATAATCGATTTAACGAAAGATTAACCTTGTGGGTAAGTTTTTCAATAGATTCCGTAATTAGGTATGAAGTTCCGGAATGAAAAAGTGCAAAATGATGATAACAGCCCTGAATGACAAAGTGAACAAAGCTTTATTTTTGTGGTTTACACAATGTAGATCAAAAAGACGGCCAGTGTCTGGACCGATTTTGCAAGGAAAGGCTCTTCAATTTCATGAAGAAATCATAATTTTTTGAGTTTTGATATTTTTAAAGTGTTAGTTTTACAACCAAAATTATGTTTTTTATTTATTATTCTGATGTTTTATTCCCCTCTCATATCCACATTTTTTGCTATCCGGATCGGCCGTCACCACATAAGTCCGGATATGAGAGGGTTTTGGTACGGTACCATACAGAAGGTTCGACTTAAACTATAACCAGACATCAGTTTCATCCTGACACATGATGTTACACTGAACCCTTTGTTAAAGGTCATCAAGATCTTGGCTAATGAATCGCTGGTCTTTTCAATAACAAAGCTAAATATGTCATAAAATCTGAAATGACTACTTTCAGTGTTCCTCACAGCAGCTAACCTGCACACTCTTTCCCATGTTCATGTTATGGAGAATATGCAAATAATTCTCATGTTTACGGACGCAAGGTCAAATCACCCAACAAAACCAACTCAAAAAAGCTTGGTATTACCGGGGGGGGGGAGTTTTTTCTTGTTGTTCTCTCTTGTTTTTTCTTCAGATATGGGATGATTATTTTTGAAACAATAAATTATTAAATGATATTTTGATAAACTTTGAAGAACATAACAGTTTCATTACAGATTGTCTTTTATTAAATTTAATTAAAGGAGAAAGTATGTGTCAATCCAATCCACTGACACCGTTTATTTACTGACGATCCATCGATTATGCTGTTACAAATTGCTTTTGTTTTTACAGACATGGCTGAGGGCGTTGTGGCAGCTACAGGAAATAAAAAGAAATACTTTTTCTTTTTCTGCAAATGGCTTGTTTTAAATTCAAATCACGCAAGACGTCTGCAAAATAATCACATAAACGAAGACGAGGTAAAAAAAGCGTTTGCCCTTTCCAAAGGAAGCTCAGAGAGGATTAGGGTTTTAAATGACATAAGAGGTCAGGGGACTATATTTTACCACTAGTCCTGACATAAATAGAAAGTCCCCTCATAGGCTATACCCCCTGCCCCAGATGCAAGAATCTTTTTAAAAAACCAACACTATACAGACACTACAGACTATACACTGGAATTAGCAAGACCCCCAAAACACTCCAAACAACGTCTTTATCGTTAACACTACAAAGTTCTAGAGCCGGGTACATGGACCCGTGGCTAAAATCAGAAATTTCACCCGGGCTCTCTAGCAAGGATAGCTTAAGAGATGTAATAGTTCAAGACGAACTGTTACTGGAATTTGGGAATTACCTGTGTGTCAGGCCACGCACGAATAAACACTCAAGTAACGTGGTCCGAGGGAAGTTGAGACAAATGGCAAAACTGCTTTTGGCAATCAAAGTTCTCGACAAAAGCATTGTCGACTTAAAGAGCGCATTCACACCCGCATGTTACGATAGTTTTATGAAGGCAGTAGATGAGGTTGGCGGATACGATGCGTCTACTGCTAAACATAGGGCCCCTTCCCAAGTAACTCATTTAGGGAACTCAGCACAGGAATGTGCAAATATCCTTCCAAGCAGAGCCATAAAAATGGAAAAAGAAGAAATCCGAAGAAAAGTCGTTAATTGGTAAAAGCTGTTCAAGCATGAATTCTATTACGGCGTGGCAAAAACTGCTTTGAACAAGCTTGCCGAAAAAAGTGGAACAAGCCCCGACTTGTACCGTTTGCCGAAGATGTTATAAAACTGAACGAGTTTATAAAAAAAATTATCGAGGAATCTTTATCAGTACTCAAAAACAGACATCATTTGACAGTAGGTCTTTCGTTGAACTCAACAAGGCAACAGTGTCTAATAATATTTAACAGAAAAAGAATCGGGGAGGTGGAAAAATTATTAATTTCTACAACAGACACAGAGTACAGAAGGACAAGGAAATTTATAAGTCGCTGTCCCTTAAGGATAAAATTGTCGCCTCGAGGTACATGCATGCGGATGGAAGTCAGGGGAAAATTGGGTCGGCCTATTTCTTTGCTAATTAGCAATTATCAGGTTTGTCTAATCAACAGCATTCTAAAGTTGAGAAAGATGGCAAACATACCAAGTGAGAACCCCTATGTCTTTGGGAGACAAGGGATGTTTAACAAAAACTTTCATCATGCTTCTCCCGCCCTAAGATGGTATTCTCAATACTGCGGGGCTTCACGACCTGACCTTCTTACTGGGACCAAATTAAGGAGACACATGGCTACCATATCCCAGGCTATGGATTTAACAGAAAATGACCCGAGTGAGAACTTGAGAAAGGGGAAAGACATCATGAAACTATACTACATGAATCGGTGAATTTGATAACCATACAAAATTGTATAAATTAAGGTCTTGAAAGGGCCATATATTAGTTTGTTACTAAAAATTGATACTGATATACGGTACATACAGCAAGTAAAGTAGTTACTAAACAACTTGTGGGGCCTACTGGCCGTGTGTTGGATTAAATATGCTTCATTTATTAATCCATCCTTTTCCCAACCTGATTAGTCTTTTATCATCACAGCTCTTTTTTACATTTACTTTTAGCGAATTTCCCATAGGGAAGAAGCTATTACCGTAGGTCTCATGGCGAGACTTAAGCCCGGGACCATGTTATTTTTTCTTCTTTAGGTGCCCAGAGTCCAAAAACAATAGTCGTTAAAATTTTTATATATATATATATATATGTATATATATATATATATATATATGTGTCTGTTAGCACGATAACTCTCGTAAAAATGGTCCAATCAAGACCAAATTTGGTAGAGACGTGTATTCCTACAAGTGCTCGGACGAGTTCGTTAACCAGACATATCGGTCAATGGGAACGGGTAGTTTGGGGGGGTTTTGTACCCCAAAATGGGGTTTTTTGCGTTTTTCACATGTAGTTTTTAAAAAATTCTAATTTTATATTTCTCCATTGGAATCAGCTTAAAAAACTACACAATTAAGTTCCTTAAAGTTTTTCTCTATCTCCAACGGTTACCGAGATATTAAAAAAACTAAACACAGTACATTGTATTGTGGGGCTCCAATGTTAATCTTATGGAGGATAGGGAAAAATTAATATTTCCCATATTAATGAATATTTTTGGATAAAACTTGATATTTAGCTTCATGTGGTTGAGATCTTCCCATTTATGCTTAAAAATCATAGTTTATGTGTTTATCATGGCAGCAAACCTGCATACTCTTTTCCCATAATAGTCATATAGGGAATAGGCAAACTCCTTTATTTATGGACAGATGTTGATGAAAGTTGGTATAAATCTTAAGATAAAAATTATTTATGGTAGAAATGTCTAATTTCAGTGTTCCTCACAGCAGCAAACCTGCACACTCTTTGCCATGTTAATCTTATGGAGAATAGACAAATAATTCTCATGTTTATGGACAGATTTTTATAAAACTTGTCATATATTATTATTATTATATTATTGATTTGGAAATTCGCTGAGTACGCAGGTCTGCTGCGACGGGGGTATTTTTATTTTTTACGATGAGGAGTGTAGTAGAGTTTGAGGTTGGAGTTCAGCTCGTAAGGCCCCTTTCACACGATCCGGCGTTGGGCTATGGGAGTATATCAGTCTTTTCACACGACGTCCGGCGCGCGCCGTACGGCGTTTTCGCCGTCCAGCGCTGAGATTCCCGCCGGATCCCCCTACGCCGCACATGAGACGACTTGGTGAGGGGCTATTGGTTCTTATTGGTGTATTCACACGGTCCGGCGAGCGCCGCATGTTTCGTCAGTCTGCGAGCTGCTACTGGAGAGTGAAGAGCCCAAGTTTTTTAAAAAGTGTTTTCTTTGTTTGTTTTTAAGTGTTTGGTTTTTGGTGAAAATGAGTGACACATCTGAATTCAATAATGAAATTGATGTTGAAAACTTAATTATGCATGTAGAAGAAAGACCACTGCTGTGGGAGCAATTAAAATAAAAAAATACGTATATCACGACCAACTTCAGTTTTTGAAGAAAGTATCTTACCACCACGATACTGAGTCATCAATGAACATTCCCGGCGAAGAAAGTCCTGTATTAGCAACAGAAGAAGCAACAGACTCTCCTGGAACTAGTATACTAGAGCTGCCCAATAAACCAAATCATGCAACGAGAAAAATAAAAAGAAAAGAAGAAGAAGTTAATTAGCAATTAACAGGTTGGTCTAATCAACAGTATTCTAAAGTAGAGAGAGAGGGGGCAAACATACCAAGTGAGAACCCCTATGTCTTTGGGAGACAAGGGATGTTTATCAAAAACTTTCGTTACTAAGAATTAATACTGATATACGGTACATACAGCAAGTAAAGTAGTTATTAAACAACTTGTGGGGCCTACTGGCTGTATATTGGATTAAATATGCTTCATTTATTCATCCATCCTTTTCCCAATCTGATTAGTCTTTTATCATCACGGATCTTATTTATATTTACTATTTTTATTTTTTTGGATGAGGAGTGTAGTAGAGTTTGACGATGGAGTTCAGTTCTTACCACTACACTGGATTAACAAAGAGAATAATGGTCTATGTAAATGGCCACCATTTACAAATGGCTCAAAAATAAATTGAGCCATAAACGATTTGTACAACCCGGATTTAACGTGGACCTCGCACAAAATAGCCAGAATATTTGTAAACACTGGTAAGTAAACAAGTTATAACTTATACAGTAACACAAAGCTTTAACATTAAGCATTTTATTATATAAGTTAATACCTAACGATTAATGATAAAACAATAGCCTAATAATTTAATATTCAAAACCTAAATTGAATTTAAATTATGAATTGATACACAGTTTTATTATGTCTGTTATATGGAATTAGAAGTTTTATGTAATCTTTCAGAAAATTGAGTTTTCTTAGTATTTTTTGAATGTTGTGGGTTTTGTTTTACATATGTGCAATTATCTCATTAATTAAACAATTGCAGGTCTTGTAACAGGTTATTATTTTTCTTTTTAATTTGTGATGAAAACCTTTACTGATAAAATATAACTCCACAATTGTTGTTTTAGGCTCTAGCGGGGAGTTTTTGCAACTATAAAGAAACAATGAAATGATGTGGAGAGTAATTGGGGATTAAGCCCAATGGCTTAATCCCATAATAAGTTAGGGTGTGCTTAATTGTTGGAACGAGACCGAAAGATGTAGAACACTGGCTGATCTCTCTTTTCGTCCTCCGCCTCTTCGCGGCCAGTGGGAGACGTCTGATGACAATAAGCCGGGTACCTGTACGACCTGCCATAAGCACTATCAACTAAGAGCTAAGAGTGGATTAACAGTGACAGGGCAAGGGCTTCGGTCCGGTCCAAAGGATCTGTAGCAAATACTAATGTGTGCAAATACCAAACCTGTCCACACAATCATTCTGTGTTCGACCAGCGAGCTGTCGACATCTTCACTCCTTGCCCAGATAAGAACATCATCGTCAACTAGACTTCTGAGCTTCATCATCATGGACTCGGAAGGCGATCCCGACGACCCCCAGGCGCCAGATTCTCTAAAAGAAATTGAACCTGAAAACGGCCTGACTCAAGGCCAAACATCTGCAGTTGGACCGAACTTGTCCTCACATTACAGTATTGTTTATTTATAAACAAAGTGAGATAAGTAATTAATTATTATTTCCTATTAAAGACGGCTTGAGGTCTTTGGAGCACGAGGCGGCATCCACTTTTGCTACTCTTCAACGGGGCCTCCAAGGAGTGCAGGCACGTAGGTCGTGCTATTTACTGGCTGACGGAAGGCTGAGGCGCTAAACAGCCAGCCTGGACGATGGTAGCTACACCATCAGTGAATTTCTAATGGCTGTTAGTTACCATCTCGATGATATACACAGTGACGCCTACAACGAGGACGGCCTTGAAGAACCGGACAAGGTAAGAAGAAAAGAAGGTAAAGAGGTAAAGAATACAGTTATGTCTTACTGGATAAATATTAATACAACCTTATTGACAAAGTTCAAAGTCACAGAATTTGACTAAAATGTCATTAATCTTTTAGGTGAAGCAAAGCGATCTTATTGATCAGATTAAATGAGCTGTAGTTGTTTATATGTTATAGTTGTTTATAGTTGGCTATAAACAAGGTTGTTAAGGCTATGTTAAGGTTGTTTATATGTTATTGGCTGTGTGGTTGGCCGTAGGACAAAGAACCTGCGCCAGTCCCAGCTCCTTCTGCACCAGGCCTCGTGCCAAGAGGACGAGGAGTAAGAGGCAGATGATGTTTATTTTTAATCCTAGTAACTTTGGACGAGGAAGAGGAAGAGGAGGCCGAGGAGGTTTGGCTCCTGGTCGTCAAGGGATAGTAAGGGTTAATGTTATTTTTAATATTAGTAACTTTGGGCGAGGAAGAGGAAGAGGAGGCCGAGGAGGTTTGGCTCCTGGTCGTCAAGGGATAGTAAGAGTTAATGTTTATTTTTAATCTTAGTAACTTTGGACGAGGAAGAGGAAGAGGAGGCCGAGGAGGTTTGGCCCCTGGTCGTCAAGGGATAGTAAGGGTTAATGTTTATTTTTAATCTTAGTAACATTGGACGAGGAAGAGGAGGCCGAGGAGGTTTGGCTCCTGGTCGTCAAGGGAGAGTAAGTGTTGGTGTTTATTTTTAATCTTAGTAACTTTACAAGTAATTATCAGGATTATTAGATGAGTTAAATAAAAACCTATGTATATAATGAATGCATAAAATGTATGTCAGTTTCACGCAGATAACAACAACCTACAGACCCTGCACAACCTTCAGCCTCAACCTCACATCAAACTTCTGTGCCTCCTGACGGAAGAACCGGAATACCACTGTCACTTGTAACAACAACCTACAGTCCCTGCACAACCTTCCGCCTCAACCTCGCAACCTGCTAGACCAACCTCTGTACCTCCAGCTAATATTTGCAGAAGAGTTTCTGCCCCAGAAGAACCAATTTCTGTTTGTATGGGGGGGAAGGGACTTTATAGAGTAAATCCACGGAAAAATCTATCTCAAAAATGATTCTAACGATTTTGATTTTTAATTTGTTAGTTCATAGTGCAGAGTACTAAATAATTTGACACCACCCGCATGTCTGTAAAAGTTACGGTTCAAAGGTTATGGGTTTTTAAATGTCAAAATAATCAAATTTTCAGCGAAAACTATATCAGTAAAGTATAACTAGACTGGCACCATTGAAACTAGCTTAAAAATCTGAACAAATTAGTACTTTAAATTATTTGTCTACGACTAACGGTTCCAGAGAAAAGTTAAATTTACCGTCCATGATAAACGCAGTACGTTGTCTGAAAGCGCCCATGTTATTCTTATGGAGAATATTAAAAAACAATTTCTTCCTTATTTCTAACCGTTTTCTATTAAATTTAGTAGAAGCGCAAGGTCAAATCACCCAACAAAACTAACTCAAAAAAGCTTGGTATTACCGGGGGGGAGTTCCCCCCATACAATTCGAACAATAATTTAAATTTTTCTCTCTTGTTTTTGTTTTCAGATATGGGATAATTATGTTTTAAACAATAAATTATTAAATGATATTTTGATAAACTCTGAAGAACATAACAGTTTTATTACAGATTGTCTTTTACAAATTTAATTAAGGAAGAAAGTATGTGTCAATCCACTGATATCGTTCATTTACTGACGATCCATCGTTTATGCTGTTACAAATTGCTTTTGTTTTTACAGACATGGCTGAGGATGTTCTACAGGAAATAAAAAGAAATACTTGTTCTTTTTCTGCAAATGGCTTGTTTTAAATTTCGAAAGACATCTGCAAAATAATCACTTAAACGAAGACGAGATAAAGCGTTTGCCCTTTCCAAAGGAAGCTCAGAGAGGATTATGGTTTTAAATGACATAAGAGGTCAGGGGACTATATTTTACCACTAGTCCTGACATAAATAAGGGTGATATAATAGTCGGTCGGATAAAACCAGAAAGTCCCCTCATAGGCTATACCCTGCTCCAGATGCAAGAATCTTTTTATAAAAAAAAAACACTATACAGACACTACAGATTATAGACTGGAATTAGTAAGACCCGCAAAACACCCCCAAACAACGTATTTATCGTTAACACTACAAAGTTCTAGAGCCGGGTACATGGACCCGTGGCTAAAATCAGAAATTTTACCTTGGCTGTCTAGCAAGGATAGCTTAAGAGATGTAATAGTTCAAGACGAACTGTTACTGGAATTTGGGAATTACCTGTGTGTCAGGCATCGCACGAATAAACACTTAAGTAACATGGTCCGAGGGAAATTGAGACAAATGGCAAAACTGCTTTTGGCAATCAAAGGTCTCGACAAAAGCATTGTCGACTTAAAGAGCGCATTCACACCTGCATGTAACGATAGTTTCAGAAAGGCAGTAGATCAGGTTGCCGGATATGATGCGTCCACTGCTAAATACCCCTTCCCAAGTAACTCATTTAGGGAACTCAGCACAGGAATGTGCAAATATCCTTCAAAGCAGGGCCATAAAAATGGAAAAAGAAGAAATCCGAAGAAAAGTCGTTAATTGGCAAAATCTGTTCAAGCAGGAATTCTATTACGGCGTGGCAAAAACTGCTTTGAACAAGCTTGCCGAAAAAAAGTGGAACAAGCCCTGACTTGTACCGTTTGCCGAGGATATCATAAAACTGAACAAGTTTATAGAAAAACAAAACTAGGAATATTCATCAGTACTCAGTAGAAAAACAGACATCATTTGACAGAAAGTCTTTCGGTGAACTCAACAAGGCAACAATGTGTGTAATAATATTTAACAGAGAAAGAATCGGGGAGGGGGAAAATTATTAATTTCTACAACAGACACAGAGTACAGAAGGACACGGAAATTTATAAGTCGCTGTCCCTTAAGGATAAAATTGTCGCCTCGAGGTACATGCATGCGGATGGAAGTCAGGGGAAAATTGGGTCGGCCTATTTCTTTGCTAATTAGCAATAAACAGGTTAGTCTAATCAATAGTATTCTAAAGTAGATAGAGAGGGCAAACATACCAAGTGAGAAACCCTATGACTTTGGGAGACAAGGGATGTTTATCAAAAACTTTCGTTACTAAAAATTGATACTGATATAAGGTACATACAGCAAGTAAAGTAGTTATTAAACAACTTGTGGGGCCTACTGGCTGCATATTGGATTAAATATGCTTCATTTATAAATCCATCCTTTCCCCAACCTGATTAGTGTTTTAACATCACAGCTCTTTTTTATATTTACTATTTTTTTACGATGAGGAGTGTAGTAGAGTTTAAGGGTGGAGTTCAGTTCGTAACACTACACTGGATCGACAAAGAGAATGGTCTATATAAATGACCACCAATTACAAATGGCTCAAACATCAATCGAGCCATAAAGGATTTGTACCACCCGGATTTAACGTGTACCTCCCACAAAATAACCAGAATATTTGTAAACACTGGTAAGTTAGTTAACTTATACAGTAACACAAAGCTTTAACATTAAGCATTTTATTATTTAAGTTTAGACCTAACAATTAATAATAAAACTAATTAACTAATTAACAATTAATAATTAATAGCCTAATAATTTAATATTCAAAAACTAGATTACTTGTAATTACCATTGAATTTAAATTATGAATTGATACACATACATACACAGTTTTATCATGTCTGTTATATGGAATTAGAAGTTTTATGTAAACTTTCAGAAAATTGAGTTTTCTTAGTATTTTTGGAATGTTGTGGGGATCGATTTTGGTAAAACTCAAAACCTTTATAAAGTGCCTTGTGTGAGGGGTGGTATTACAAAAATCAAAACGGTCATGGATGCATATACTTGTCTTTATACTTTCTGATTTAAGAACAGTGACTATAGGCTACATTTTTTAAATGCATAGATTTTGTTGTATTAGCCTGTTTAAAGATAATAAATAGTTTAGATTATTAATACATTCTTTCCTTGGCTTATGTTGCATGTTAACCAGAACTAAGGGGAAAATTATCCACTTCTGTTAACAGAAGTCAGTTTTCTGTTTGTTACCGTAGCCTACATATTGAAGTTAAGGTAAACTAGCCAGTTTCAATCAATAATGATTTTATTCAGTATTTCTTCTGGCCGGTTAGCCAACTTAGAAGTATTAAATCAATAATTAACATAACATTTTGTAATACTCTCATTTATCTGTGTTAATAAGCCAATAAAACCTCATATTTGAAATTTTCATATTATCTTTATTTTTGATTATTTTTTAACCTCTTTGTTACAAAGCCCTGCATTTGCTGTAAAATACCATATTGACCAGAAAAGTTAATGCCTAGTAACACTTTCAGATACCTATGAAAATGGGTTAAAAATTTAAAATTATCGGAAGACATATCCAATATGGAGACGACCGATGATGATGGAAATATAAAAGACACCAGGAAGATCAGAGCAAGGAAACGTAAACTATGAAGACGATGGTGTTGACTGGGAAATGCCTCCCGAAAAAAGGCGTTCAAGTTCTCTTCTATCCTTTTCACTGGAAGACAGTGAAATATCTAATGAAGCCTTAGTGACTATGTTAGAGAATAATTCACAAGAGGTTCCAAATACCCCTTTGCCATCCCGGACGAAGCCTGTAGCAGTGACAGTTTTTCAACACCGCTACCAAAACAGAAAGTTTCTTCCCATAAATCAGGTATGATACTCCTAACTAAAAATTAATTTTACAAATAACAGTAATAATAGAGTGGAAGGAGAGTCTGAAAAATATCTTTTAAACCGTATTTTAAATCATGTAGCTTTGAGCTACATTTTTTGCCAAATCTGTCATGTCTATTTTAATAATCAATCAATCAAAATGACTATGCGGTGCAATACATGTAGTTAAATCAGACACTTCTTTAAATTATGAATCAAATAAAATAATACTTCATTCCTACATCAAAAAATGTTTGTATTTACTTCCCTGTGGGAAATAGGTTAGATCATGGACATGTTTAAAGAGCAATGGTTTAAGTTCATCTAAACAGCTGTTCTTATTCTTTTATTAAAATTCAATACAATAGTTCTGGTAGTTTCTATGGGAACCTGTTACATGTTTTCCATCTTAAAAATCACCAACACCCCCCCCCCCAAAGCTAAGACATATCCATGTCAAAACAATCACGTTTTTATCACCTTAACCATGTGTAAAAACAGTTTAAGCAACAACAATTTTCTTCAGAACACAAACTCACACAAACACAAACAAAACACAAACTTTAAAAAACATGTGTCCTCAACAGAAACCAAGAACAGGCCAGTGAAAGAGAGAAAAATGATGAAAATATCTGAGTTACACTACTTTGAAATGAATGAAGGACGCATTGTGGGAAGCGAATTTATCAACGGATTACAAAATAGTACGTTCAGCCTTAAGAAACCTAACGTTACAAACATTCCACTACCAACAGAATGAGCGTTCCGTGGAAAAAACCCATAAACGTTAAAAAGATAGAAGATATCAAGAAAGTCTTAAAGTATGTCACCGAAGATGCAAAACCCTTTTATGATGAAGTTGTCATGTGGCCTACTACAGTTCGAGATGATACTGAATAACTCATCAAGAGTGTCGTACCTTCCTAAAACGATCCTTTCCATGATCAGTCAATATATTGTGTGTATTTTATCAATAAACGAGTTTTATCTTTAAACACATGTGTTATATAGTCATTTTACCTATGTTTATTGCAAAAAGGGCACATGTCCAAAACAAAAAAAATCATACAGGCTACATTATACAACCTATATATCTTAAACTAAGGTAAAATATGTATTTTACAATAATCTTTAAAATAAAAGTTTAAAAGTTTGAATTCTCTTATTTTTTTGTTTATAAAAGGTTTTTTGTCTCTCCTGTAAAATAAAAAAAGTAATATCTGCCCTTTCTCAAATAAATGATTCAATTGTTTTAGGCTCTAGCGGAGAGTTGTTTCAACTAAAAAGGAACAATGAATTGATGTGGAGAGTAATTCGGGATTTAGCCATGATGAGAAATTGGATAGACTCCTGGCTGCAGTCGAAGAACCAGGATATAAGATATAACAATCTGGATGGGCCAGAAATACTTGCTCTATAAGTAGTCAAGAAAAGTACATCCACATCATTACAGTAAAAAAGGAAGGCCAAGGAGAGTGCAAGGGGGAAGATGTGGAAGGGGATTTGATAAATTCAATATTGGAAGATGGAAAAAGGAAGCAATTAGAAGCAAGATGTAATAGTTCAAGACGAACTGTCGCTGGAATTTGGAAATTACCTGTGTGTCAGGCATCGCACGAATAAACACTTACGTAAAATGGTCCGAGAGAAATTGAGATAAATGGCAAAACTGCTTTTGGCAATGAAAGGTCTCGACAAAAGCATTGGCGGATATGATGCGTCCACTGCCAAACACCGGGCCCCTTCCTAAGTAACTCATTTATGGAACTCAGCACAGGAATGTGCAAATATCCTTCAAAGCAGGGCCATAAAAATGGAAAAAGAATAAATCCGAGGAAAAGTATTTAATTGGCAAAAACTGTTCAAGCAGGAATTCTATTACGGCGTGGCAAAATCTGCTTTGAACAAGCTTGCCGAAAAACGTGGAACAAGCCCCGACTTGTATCGTTTGCCGAAGATATCATAAAACTGAACGAGTTAAAAAAAAAAAAAAACTATAGAGGAATCTTCATCAGTACTCGAAAAACAGACATCATTTGACAGAAGGTCTTTCGATGAACTCAACAAGGCAACAGTGTCTGTAATAATATTTAACAGAGAAAGAATCGGGGAGGTGGAAAAATTATTAATTTCCACAACGAACCAGAAAGACACCGAAATTTATAAGAAATTTGTTTATCCTTTAAGGATAAAATTGTCGCCTCGAGGTACATGCATGCGGATGGAAGTCAGGGGAAAATTGGGTCGGCCTATTTCTTTGCTAATTAGCAATTAACAGGTTAGTCTAATCAACAGTATTCTAAAGTAGAGAGAGAGAGGGCAAACATACCAAGTGAGAACCCCTATGACTTTGGGAGACAAGGGATGTTTAACAAAAACTTTCGTTACTAAAAATTGATACTGATATAAGGTACATACAGCAAGTAAAGTAGTTATTAAACAACTTGTGGGGGCTACTGGCTGCATATTGGATTAAATATGCTTCATTTATAAATCCATCCTTTCCCCAACCTGATTAGTGTTTTAAAATCACAGCTCTTTTTTATATTTACTATTTTTTTACGATGAGGAGTGTAGTAGAGTTTAAGGGTGGAGTTCAGTTCGTAACACTACACTGGATCGACAAAGAAAATGGTCTATGTAAATGACCACCAATTGCAAATGGCTCAAACATCAATTGAGCCATAAAGGATTTGTACCACCCGGATTTGACGTGGACCTCGCACAAAATAACCAGAATATTTGTAAACACTGGTAAGTACACTTAAGTACACTGGTAAGTTAGTTAACTTATACAGTAACACAAAGTTTTAACATTAAGCATTTTATTATTTAAGTTTAGACCTAACAATTAATGATAAAACAATAGCCTAATAATTTAATATTCAAAAACTAGATTGAATTTAAATTATGAATTGATACACATACATACACAGTTTTATTATGTCTGTTATATGGAATTAGAAGTTTTATGTAAACTTTCAGAAAATTGAGTTTTCTTAGTATTTTTGGAATGTTGTGGGTTTTGTTTTATGTGCAACTATCTCATTAAATAACAATTGCAGGGCTTGTAACAGGTTATTATTATTTTTTTTTTGTTTTTTAGGGGGATTATCGGTCATGAAAACCATAATCGATTTTGGTAAAACTCAAAACCACTATAAAGTGCCTTGTATGAGGAGTGGTATTACAAAACCAAAACGGTCATGGATGCATATACTTGTCTTTATACTGTATGATTTAAGAACAATGACTGTAGGCTACATTTTTTTAAATGCATGGATTTTGTTGTATTTTGTTGTATTTTTGTTGGATTTTGTTGTTTTGTTGCTGTTTAAAGATAATAAATAGTTTAGATTATTAATACATTATTTCCTTGGCTTATGTTGCATGTTAACCAGAACTAAGGGGAAAATTTTCCCCTTCTGATAACAGAAGTCAGTTTTCTGTTTGTTACTGTAGCCTACATATTGAAGTTCAGGTAAACTAGCCAGTTTCAATCAATAATGATTTTATTCAGTATTTCTTCTGGCCGGTTAGCCAACTTAGAAATATTAAATCAATAATTAACATAACATTTTGTAAAACTCTCATTTATCTGTGTTAATATGCCAATAAAACCTCGATATTTGAAATTTTCATATTATCTCCATTTTTAATAATTTTTAAACCTCAAGATTTGTTAAAAAGCCCTGCATTTGCTGTAAAATACCATATTGACCAGAAAAAGGTAATGCCTAGTAACACTTTTTCAGATACCTATGAAAATGGGTTAAAAATTTAAAATAATCGGAAGATACATCCAATATGGAGACGACCGATGATGATGGAAATATAAAAGACACCAGGAAGATCAGAGCAAGGAAACGTAAACTATGAAGACGATGGTGTTGACTGGGAAATGCCTCCCGAAAAAGGCGTTCAAGTTCTCTTCTATCCTTTTCACTAGAAGACAGTGAAATATCTAACGAAGCCTTAGTGACTATGTTAGAGAATAATTCACAAGAGGTTCCAATTACCCCTTTGTTATCCCGGACAAAAACTGTAGCAGTGAAAGGTTTTCAACACCGCTACCAAAAAAGAAAGTTTCTTCCCATAAATCAGGTATGATACTCCTAACTAAAAATTAATTTTACAAATAACAGTAATAATAGAGTGGAAGGAGAGTCTGAAAAATATCTTTTAAACCGTATTTTAAATCATGTAGCTTTGAGCTACATTTTTTGCCAAATCTGTCATGTCTATTTTAATAATCAATCAATCAAAATGACTATGCGGTGCAATACATGTAGTTAAATCAGACACTTCTTTAAATTATGAATCAAATAAAATAATACTTCATTCCTACATCAAAAAATGTTTGTATTTACTTCCCTGTGGGAAATAGGTTAGATCATGGATATGTTTAAAGGGCAATGGTTTAAGTTCATCTAAACAGCTGTTCTTATTCTTTTATTAAAATTCAATACAATAGTTCTGGTAGTTTCTATGGGAACCTGTTACATGTTTTCCATCTTAAAAATCACCAACACCCCCACCCCAAAGCTAAGACATATCCATGTCAAAACAATCACATTTTTATCACCTTAACCATATGTAACAACAGTTCAAGCAACAACAATTTTCTTCAGAACACAAAAACAGCTGGTTGTTTGTTTTTGAAAAGAAGTGTTCAATTTCCACACATTATGTGTTTATTATGTGTTTTTTTCTGGAGTGTTTTTTCTCCAGTTAAGTGTGTTTTTCACAAAACAGTTCTAGTGTTCACGTGTTTTCTTACAGTTTTTCTTCTAATTTAGTCTACATTGATCCATTATTGTGAAAATTCGTCAAAGAACTATCTTCAAACATTCACTAGTTAAACCTAACCAAACAAAAACAATGGCAAAACCTGTATTTGTTTTTTCAAACAAACCTTCTGCTGAACTAGAAACATGTGATGAACATAACATTCCTATACCAAGCTGTTCAAGTTTAGGCGATTCAAATAATTTTCTTCGACCGTCAAAAAGAAAAACTGTCAGTTCTGCAGTCAACGTCCAACCAAAGAAATATGTTCTGGACTCTGATCAACTTATTGAGAATAACAAATTCCAACCGTTGACAGATCATACATATGCTAAAGTCTCCCTTGACTCAACTAATATGGTTGAAGATACCGTGTTGGACGACGTACCGAAAGCAGTAAAACCACCTCCAATTTTTGTGCATGACGTAAATAACCATCAGGTATTTATTCCATGAATTAGGAAATTTCCTGAAATCAAGTGGAATTCGTTCATTTTCTTGTTTAATTAGGCATAAAATTGACCATTAATTTAACGGATTTAACGTGGACCTCGCACAAATAGCCAGAATATTTGTAAACACTGGTAAGTAAACAAGTTAGTTAACTTATACAGTAACACAAAGCTTTAACATTAAGCATTTTATTATTTAAGTTAATACCTAACAATTAATGATAAAACAATAGCCTAGTAATTTAATATTAAAAAAACTAGATTGAATTTAAATTATGAATTGATACACAGTTTTATTATGTCTGTTATATGGAATTAGAAGTTTTATGTAATCTTTCAGAAAATTGAGCTTTCTTAGTATTTTTGGAATGTTGTGTGTTTTGTTTTACATATGTGCAACTATCTCATTAATTAAACAATTGCAGGGCTTGTAACAGGTTATTATTTTTATATTTAATTTGTGATGAAAACCTTTACTGATGAAATATAACTCCACAATTGTTGTTTTAGGCTCTAGCGGGGAGTTTTTGCAACTAAAAAGGAACAATGAAATGATGTGGTGAGTAATTGGGGATTAAGCCAACATTCAAAAAACTCTTGATGAAAAGTTGGATATACTCTTGGCTGCAGTCGAAGAACCAGGATAGTTATATAATATAATAAAAACTAATAACAATAATAAATACTTACAGGACAGGATGCTGCAATTCCGAATGAAGCGTACAGTTCAAATCTGGCTGAAGCAGTCGCTGAACTCGCGGACTTTCTCTGCTCTAGGCCAACAGCCAAAACGAGATCTGCAGGTGCGAACCAGTACACATTGGTCTACATCGCAGTTGGGAAGAGAGGGACCATTACTGATAATAAGCTAGCCTCCATCAATGGTAGTCAAAGTCTTCAGCCAGAAGCAGGCTTATAAGTTATACATAGCACAAGTGTCAAAGTGGCTGGACCTGGGCTACCAAGTCAGGTTTATGAAAAGGTGTCCAGACACAAAAAACAAATTTGTTTTTTCAACCGAACCTGAAGCCTGTGTTACCGATGATGAGGTGGTTGCTCTCTTAAAAGACTCTTCTTTGTTAAATGCCAGAGGACTCTTATGTGTTCGACTTACCCGAACAGTTCAAATTGTTGAACTAGTTTAGTTTTGCTAGCCTTTGTGACCTTTGATACATGTAATTATAATTTAGAAATAGTTTTAGCGAATTTCCCATAGGGAGTCCAAAAACAATAGTCGTTAAAATTTATGTATATATATATATATATATTAAGTAAAGTTAAAATAATTAACTGAGTATCCTTGATAAACATTATTTTATTTAAACAACATGTTTCAACCTTTAAAGGCCATTTTCAAGTAAGTATATATATACAGGGTGATTCACGAGGATATGCGGTAACTTTGAGAGCTCATTCTATATGTAAAAATAATGAAAAAAACTTATATAAACATAGGTCCGGAAATGTTTCGTTAGCGAGTTATACAGGGTTAAAGATTTCGCCTGGATTTCAGTTCCGCTGAGTAAATGAAGACTCTCTGAAATTCTAGGAAGTTAAATTTAGGGGCAAATGCCATTGTTTCTTATGGTTTTTTACCTGAAAAATTGATTAGAACAGGTCCCAGAACTGTAAGATGAGTAGTTTTTGAGTAATCCAGTGTAAAATGCAAAAACATTGAGTAAAAAAACACAATTTTTACATTTGGCCAGCAATCGTTTTGTTATTTTACCAATAAACTGATCAAATTTCAGAACAAAACTTGTAGAAAATTTAATTCTAAACAAAACGGTATGATTAAAGTATACAGAAAGTGAACAGATAATCGATTAAAGGAAGTTTTATTGAAAACTGTAATGTAAAGTTATGCAATAAAATCACAGTAAATGCTCAAAAATGTTGCCATTAACTTCAATGCATCTTTCTGCTCGTTTAAGAATTGCTCTTGTTGCTTTTCGTAGTTCTACGGGGCTCTCCTTTAACTGCACAAAGGCTTCATTAATTCGATCAAGTAACGCCTCACGGGAATTTACTTTGACCTTGTAAACATGATCTTTCATCCATCCCCATATGCAGAAGTCCAATGGCGTATGATCTGGTGACCTTGGTGGCCAGTGTATAGGACCACCACGACCGATCCATTTATTTGGGAACTGATGATTTAGATAGGTGAAAACATCATTTGAAAAATGTGGCGGTGCGCCATCATGCTGGAAGTACATCTTGCGTCGCGTTGCAAGAGGAACATCTTCCAGCAATGTCGGTAATTCTTCTTGAAGAAACTGTAAGTACGCCTGACCTGTTAAGCGCTCTTGAAAAATAAACGGTCCAATTAGCTTATCATCAATAACACCACACCATACATTAATGTTAAAACGGTATTGAAAGTTACGTTCAAAAACTTTCGTTACTAAAAATTGATACTGATATAAGGTACATACAGCAAGTAAAGTAGTTATTAAACAACTTGTGGGGCCTACTGGCTGCATATTGGATTAAATATGCTTCATTTATTCATCCATCCTTTCCCCAACCTGATTAGTGTTTTAACATCACAGCTCTTTTTTATATTTACTATTTTTTTACGATGAGGAGTGTAGTAGAGTTTAAGGGTGGAGTTCAGTTCGTAACACTACACTGGATCGACAAAGAGAATGGTCTATATAAATGACCACCAATTACATATGGCTCAAACATCAATTGAGCCATAAAGGATTTGTACCACCCGGATTTAACGTAGCCAGAATATTTGTAAACACTGGTAAGTAAACTAAACAAGTTAGTTAACTTATACAGTAACACAAAGCTTTAACATTAAGCATTTTATTATTTAAGTTATTACCTAACAATTAATGATAAAACAATAGCCTAATAATTTAATATTCAAAAACTAGATTGAATTTAAATTATGAATTGATACACATACATACACAGTTTTATTATGTCTCTTATATGGAATTAGAAGTTTCAGAAAATTGAGTTTTCTTAGTATTTTTGGAATGTTGTGGGTTTTGTTTTATGTGCAACTATCTCATTAATTAAACAATTGCAGGGCTTGTAACAGGTTATTTTTTTTGTTTTTTAAGGGGGATTATCGGTCATGAAAACCATGATCGATTTTGGTAAAACTCAAAACCTTTATAAAGTGCCTTGTATGAGGAGTGGTATTACAAAAATCAAAACGGTCATGGATGCATATACTAGTCTATATACTTTCTGATTTAAGAACAGTGACTATGGGCTACATTTTTTAAATGCATATATTTTGTTGTATTAGCCTGTTTAAAGATAATAAATAGTTTAGATTATTAATACATTCTTTCCTTGGCTTATGTTGCATGTTAACCAGAACTAAGGGGAAAATTATCCACTTCTGTTAACAGAAGTCAGTTTTCTGTTTGTTACTGTAGCCTACATATTGAAGTTAAAGTAAACTAGCCAGTTTCAATCAATAATGATTTATTTCTTCTGGCCGATTAGTCAACTTAGAAGTATTAAATCAAAAATTAACATAACATTTTGTAACACTCTCATTTATCTGTGTTAATATGCCAATAAAATGTCGATATTTGAATTTTTCATATTATATTCATTTTTGATTATTTTTTAACCTCAAGATTTGTTACAAAGCCCTGCATTTGCTGTAAAATACCATATTGACCAGAAAAGTTAAGAATAAGAATAAGAATAAGAAATTTATTTGTCGTAAAACATTGCAAAATGCATTGACATTGTCAACAGTAAGATTAAATACAAACTAAGATATTTTAACTAAGCTAATATCCAATACATACATTATAAATATTTATAATCCAATACATTTAAAATATTCTCATTTAAGATGAATGTTCCAGTTAATAGAAAAAATCCTTTACTTCGTATAAACATTCTTTGGTAAAAATTTCTTTCAAAGTAATTTTAAATTTTTCCATTGGCAATGTTTTTATTGAGGTAGGTAAATAATTATAGAAGTTAATTGCCATATAGCTATGATTTTTTTGAGAAGTGGTATAATTGTACTTTTTAATTTTAATTTTTTCTTTATTTCTAGTATTATAAGAATGGGTTTTACTGTTTGTGTCAAAACTGCTTAAATTTCCATGGACAAGACAGAGAGAAGCCAATACATATACAGATGGAAATGTCAATACACCAAGATGGATAAATAATGGCTTACAATGGGTACGGGGTGGAACACTGAGAATTAACCTTATTGCTCTCTTTTGTAATAGTAAAATTTTTTTATTATGTGTACCGTTGCCCCAAAGTACAATTCCATAAGACATTATGCTATGGACATGCGCATAATAGACCTTTAAGAGGACATCATGAGGGACGCAGGGACTGAGTCTTCTTATCAAGTAGATTCCTTTTGACATTTTGGATGCAACATAGTTTACATGTGTGAGCCAAGACAGGTTAGGTTGAAGCCAACTTCCAAGAAATTTCAAATTACAATCATCGGAATTTTTTCTGTCAAAGGTAAAATAAATATCTTTAATTTTCTCAGTATTTATAGATAAATTGTTTGCAGCACACCAATCGTTTACTATTACCGATGTATCAGTCAAACTATTAAAAATGTCAAACTTAGAATTACAACGTATCCTGAGCCCAAAGTCATCAGCAAATAAAAATCCGTCTGTGTTTACACCATCAATATTAACAGGTAGGTCATTTATGTAAATATTAAAAAGGATAGGTCCCAATATTGATCCTTGAGGTACCCCAAAAGTGACATCTCTACCTACCCTCTATCTCTGCCTAGTAACACTTTTTCAGATACCTATGAAAATGGGTTAACAATTTAAAATTATCGGAAGACACGTCCAATATGGAGACGACCGATGATGATGGAAATATAAAAGACACCAGGAAGATCAGAGCAAGGAAACGTAAACTATGAAGACGATGGTGTTGACTGGGAAATGCCTCCCGAAAAAAGGCGTTCAAGTTCTCTTCTATCCTTTTCACTGGAAGACAGTGAAATATCTAACGAAGACTTAGTGACTATGTAAACATAGAGTATGCCCTATTATGAGTATATGGGAGTCACAAGCTGATTATATTGACACCTTAGTAGTGATAGAAATAGCTTATTCAGATAATATTTCTGAATGTAAATAATTTTGTAATCTTATCGTAAATATTTTTAGTAGTGGTGTGGTCGGTGTTTTACTTTAGCTTAATAACTGTTAATTTAATCCAATTTTCGTACTGTGTTATTGCTTAAAACATTATTATGTGTCATAAAAGTATAAAATAATAATAATTATTAAATGTGTTCCAGTAACTAGCAACAGCTAACTATCTAGCGTATAAATTTGATTATGTATCTACTCTTTGTCAACTAAGCCCAGTTGTCACCTCATATTAGATAACGAGTGATTGTACTTGGGCGTCAGTTTATTTGTTATGTGAAATAAATTTAAATGACCATTGATTATCTTGTAGGTTTACGAGATAAGATAAAATTTTGGCCACAAACATATTTTCAAGACTGTTTAGTTTTTAAATATTTTGTACATTTATCTAGTTTATGTTGTGCACAACTCTATCGTGTGAATGAACATGTTCGGGGCTTTTTTATGGACTCGGTCTGGAGTCTACTACTGCCTGGAATTGGACTTCTGGAAGGTGGTCTATGATTTCCCTTTTGAGGGACCACTACTGATCCCAATTGGACTGTGTCGCCCTGTCGCGCACTGACCTGCCGCGGAGCTGCCGCCCTAGAGCGCGGTACTTGCCGCAGCGTGCCGCCCTGCTGCCGCCGACCTCGCCCGCGCTTCCCGCCGCGGTCCGGAAGTATTAGGATTATTTTATGTCATTCAAATATAAATTGTTTATGTTAATTAAGTGTGTCTATTGTATGTTACGTATTACTAGGGGTTTATTTGTGTAGGCCAATTGGTCTTAAATTTAGAAATAAGGGAGCGCTCCACAAATTGAGTCTAAACAAGTTTATCGGCTTATTTATTTTTTATCATGCTGATCTGTTGGCCATGTATCGATTTAAATCTATATAAAAAGGGTGTTTAGAACCTTAGGAAACTACTTGATGGTAAATTATAATTGGGTCCGATAATGATTGTAATAAATTTAGCCACTTAAAAGAAGATTCAGTCTTGTCTTTAACACCTGGTGTTTAAACCATACATAGTCATAATATAACTTGGGCTATAGAATTACATGTTAGTTAGTTTTAAAAGGAGTAGTAGACAGTATCACCTATTCTTATGTGTACCAAGGCCTGGTTTAAGGGGATTCCCTACTGAAACTGATGAATTTTGACCAAAATTAAATATTTTTTTTTATTTTATTATTTTATTCTATGGTTTATAAGGTTTCAGAAAAACATAAAATATACAAAAATATCTTTTGATATCCCTGTGAAAAAAATTTTTAAAGTAGAGCGTGCACACTCACTTTTGGGGCAGTCAGACCGCGTGGTGCCTGTTTTGTCTCTGTTGACACATTCAATAATAATTATTATTACTATTGCAGTTTCAATAATTGTTTAGGTAGATTATTTAGGTTATACCATAGACTATATACTCAATGGTTATAGTTAGTCTCTTTTCTTTTTTCCTCTTTGTAACAAGCAGAAACAAAAACAGCTGTTGTTACAAGTATTTGATTACAATTTTGTCAATTGTCAGCCTTGTTTGTTTACTAGTGTTTGAAGTTGTATGAGTTTTTAGGTTATAGAGTTCATTCTGTGTTATAAAGTGTAAGATGGTGAAAGTAAAGAAAAATAAAAGACTACAAGCAATTAGAAACAAAGAGAAAGCTGAAAGAAGGTGGGGGCAGAATGTAAGCCTAGTCAGCAACAACACTGATGTATTGAATGTATGTAGTAGTGAAGAAAGCTTGGTTAGGCCTAGTATAGATAATTCAAGAGAGGTATTGCCACCAGATGAACAAATCGAGGATGAAGGTAGGCCTTCTAGGCCTACAGGTTTTGCATTGTACCAAAGCTACAACCCGCAAGTAAATACCGAAAACAAGAACGTAGAATATATTTTTGTAAATTCTAACAAACTTATAAATTTGCTTGCTTCCTTTCCTTGTAAGGAATGTTTTCATCCCAATGTGGAGGTAAATATAGTGGAAATTAAAGGCTTTGCCCATACTATTAGTTTAGTTTGCCCAGCGTGCGGCGAAAAAACTGAATTTCAAACATCGGACCGAGTAGCAACCAAAGAGTCAAGAAGGCCAGCATTTGACATAAATCGTAGAGCTGTAAAAGCATTTTCTTCAATGGGCAAAGGACATAGATCCTTACAAATGTTTTGTCTTGCTATGAATATGAAGCCTATGCAGTTTCTGTCCTACAATAAACATGTGATAGCTCTGAGAAATGCTTATAGAGACGAAGTAAACAAATCTCTTGTTGAAGCTCGAAATGAGGTTCGTAAATGTTACGGGGACTTGGATAGTGACCAAGATGTTCTTGACATCACAGTAAGCTACGACGGGACGTGGCAAAAGAGGGGTTTTACTTCGAAATACGGAATTGGATGCTGCATTGAAGTTCTTACCGGCCTAGTTATCGACTTCGAAGTTCTATCAAAGTATTGTAAGCGTTGTCAGATTATGAAAGCCAAAACTAAGGGTAACCAAGAGGAGTTTGATGCTTGGTTTGAAACTCATAGAACTATGTGTCAGTGCAATTATGTTGGATCTTCTCCTGCCATGGAAGTAACCGCAGCTGAAAGACTTTGGGCCCGCTCTGAATCCTTAGGATTCCGGTACACTACTTTGGTATCAGATGGCGATGCCAAAACCCAAGATCACCTGAACAAACTAGAACCCTATCCAGGTGTTACAATACAGAGAGTTGAGTGCCTCAACCATGTGGCAAAAAGGCTTGGCACTGGTCTTAGAAATTTAGTGAAAAAGTATGTCGGTTCAGAAGAAAAAATGGGTGGAAAAGGGCGAGGAAACTTGACGGAGCCTGTGATAAAAAAACTCACACAATATTACAGAAATGGTATTACAAAGAATTTAGGTGATGTAAAGAAAATGAAAAACTCCATCTTTGCAACACTCTATCACTGTCAGTCCACTGACAAAAAGCCACGTCACCACATGTGTCCCACCGGAGAGCAATCTTGGTGTTTTTATCAGAGAGCTATGGCCAAGAAAACAGAACCAGAAAACCATGATACTGCAGTGAAGACCCCATTATCTGAGGAAAATGTAAGGAAAATGATGCCACTTTATGAAAGATTGTCATCAGACCAATTGTTAGAAAGATGCCTTGCCGGTAAGACAAATAACGCAAACGAAGCTTTGCATAACATAGTATGGACCAAGTGCCCCAAGACAACATTTAGCTCAAAAATTAAGATTGATTTAGGGGTTTGTGAAGCTATCAGCATCTACAACACAGGGTACTTGAAAACTAGCATTAGTTTCCAAAATGCTGCTGGTATAAGCCCTGGTCATCATGCAACCAAAATAGCAAAGCACTTTGACAAAAAAAGACTGCGGCTTTCGAGTACACGGAAATCTAAAAAATATGAAGCCTACAGAAGAAAGTTGAGGTTAGCACAAGCAGAAGAAGAAGAAAAACTTCAAGAAAGTGAAGGATTAACCTATGGTGCTGGATGCTTCTAAATTTTAACAACGGACTGGACTGGTTTTACAGCCGGACGATGTGTTTTAGAAAAGATTTATTTTTATGATAACGAATAACTGATGATATGATACAGTTTACTATGACTCTATGTGTTTTAAATATGTATATATATGCTTTAAATATGTAAATACAACATTCATCAACTACAACTGTGTGGGGGGTAAGTTTTTTCATCTGAATGTAATAAATAGCTACTAAAAACTTAAAACGCTGTTTTCCGCTACATTAAAATTTTATTATTTTGCACATAAAAGTTCTTATAACTTTTTAGCTATGAAAGCTACAGCAATGAAATTTTTACCACATATTATTACCATTAATACACAACTTTTTGTGCATGGGCATTAATTTAAGTCAAATAGGAAAAATATTAAAAAATTATAAATACATACAGCAATTTTTTTTTATTTTTATCATTTTTCGACAGCGATAACACTTTGGTGGATTGAGATAAAACAATGAGTATGCACAAAAAGTTAATACTTATTTTGTACTTTAAAATGAGGTATAAATCATCAAAATTGGACTAATAGTAAAAAAGTTATAAGAGATTAAAAAATCCTTGTTTTTTTCCTCGGAAAACTCAAAAAATCTTAAAAAAGGTCATATAAAAAATTTTTATTTTTTATTTTTCCGTGGTAAACATCTATTTAGACTTCAATTAACCTAAAAATATGTGTATAATAATTTTTAAAAATATTTTAAAGAAAATTGCTAGTTTCAGTAGGGAATCCCCTTAATATGGTGTGTTAGGAGTGTGATAGTAGAGGAGCCTTATGTAGAGTTAACTCTGGAAGCAGGAAGCCTATTCCTTGTTGGAGCCTGCATTTGCTACATCCCACAACAAGGTGGCGCCCCCCCTTCATTCACCGGACTACACTATACTAAGAGGAATTTCTCAATTAAGGCACCTACCTGCACTACACCTGACAGCCTTAAGTTCACTGTCCGACTGGTATATCCCACCCCTTCTTCACTGACTGCTACCGGTTGCTCACGATAAATATAGACGGGGGGAACAGTGGCATGCTTCGAAATAAGATACCCGTAATCATGTTTCTGGAAACGGTTGAGTTATATCCGTAGTCTGGTCTCATTCACAGTTGCGTTAAGCCCCGTAGTCTGGTCTCATTCACAGTTGCGTATGGCCCCCGAGTTGGGTATGACGCTGTGATGAGTAAGACCCCCCATTTTGGGTTTGAGGCAAGATTGTGTTAAAAAGTTGATGTGTTTTTAAAAACTAATTAAAGATTTGGACAGGTCTTTGTGAGTACATCATAAAAACATAAATAACTCCAAGGACCCCGTAATAACAGTTTCATTACAGATTGTCTTTTATTAAATTTAATTAAAGGAGAAAGTATGTGCCAATCCAATCCACTGACACCGTTCATTTACTGACGATCCATCGTTTATGCTGTTACAAATTGCTTTTGTTTTTACAGACATGGCTGAGGACGTTGTGGCAGCTACAGGAAATAAAAAGAAATACTTGTTCTTTTTCTGCAAATGGCTTGTTTTAAATTTCGAAAGACATCTGCAAAATAATCACTTAAACGAAGACGAGATGAAAAAAGCGTTTGCTCTTTCCAAAGGAAGCTCAGAGAGGATTATGGTTTTAAATGACATAAGAGGTCAGTGGACTCTATATTTTAAAATTGTCCTGACATAAATTTCACCCGGTCTCTCTAGCAAGGATAGCTTAAGAGATGTAATAGTTCAAGACGAACTGTTACTGGAAATTGGGAATTACCTGTGTGTCAGGCATCGCAGGAATAAACACTCAAGTAACATGATACGAGGGAAGTTGAGACAAATGGCAAAACTGCTTTTGGCAATGAAAGGTCTCGACAAAAGCATTGTCGACTTAAAGAGCGCATTCACACCCGCATGTAACGATAGTTTCATGAAGGCAGTAGATCAGGTTGCCGGATATGATGCGTCTACTGCTAAATACCTGGCCCTTTCCCAAGTAACTCATTTAGGGAACTCAGCACAGGAATGTGCAAATATCCTTCCAAGCAGGGCCATAAAAATGGAAAAAGAAGAAATTCGAAGAAAAGTCGTTAATTGGCAAAAGCTGTTCAAGCAGGAATTCTATTACGGCGTGGCAAAAACTGCTTTAAACAAGCTTGCAGAAAAAATGTGGAACAAGCCCCGACTTGTATCGTTTGCCGAAGATATTATAAAACTGAACAAGTTTATAAAAAAATTATCGAGGTATCTTTATCAGTACTCGAAAAACAGACATCATTTGACAGAAGGTCTTTCGTTGAACTCAACAAGGCAACAGTGTCTGTAATAATATTTAACAGAGAAAGAATCGGGGAGGTGGAAAAATTATTAATTTCTACAACAGACACAGAGTACAGAAGGACACGGAAATTCATAAGTCGCTGTCCCTTAATGATAAAATTGTCGCCTCGAGGTACATGCGGATGGAAGTCAGGGGAAAATTGGGTCGGCCTATTTCTTTGCTAATTAGCAATTAACAGGTTAGTCTAATCAACAGTATTCTAAAGTAGAGAGAGAGAGAGGGCAAACATACCAAGTGAGAACCCCTATGTCTTTGGGAGACAAGGGATGTTTATCAAAAACTTTCGTTACTAAAAATTAATACTGATATACGGTACATACAGCAAGTAAAGTAGTTACTAAACAACTTGTGGGGCCTACTGGCCGTATATTGGATTAAATATGCTTCATTTATTAATCCATCCTTTTTCCCATCCTGATTAGACTTTTATCATCACAGCTCTTTTTTACATTTTTTATTTTTATTTTTTACGATGAGTAGTAACTACAATTTGTAGTTTACTCTATTACCGCTTCTCATAAAGAACAACCTTAACATTTAATACACAAACAGATATATACCCCGGCAAATCTAAGTACTAAGTGAATTACCCTGTTCAGAGTGAATTGTATAATACAGTAGTATTACAAAAAAGTGCCAGTTGCGATTTTTTCCATTGAACTATAAATTTTGAACTTTAATTCCTGTTTATGTTGTTATAGAATTTTTTTAAGGAACAGTCATGTCAGACTAATTTTGTTTCTTATTGATTCCAGGACAATATAATCGATTTAACGAAAGATTAACCTTGTGGGTAAGTTTTTCAATAGATTCCGTAATTAGGTATGAAGTTCCGGAATGAAAAAGTGCAAAATGATGATAACAGCCCTGAATGACAAAGTGAACAAAGCTTTATTTTTGTGGTTTACACAATGTAGATCAAAAAGACGGCCAGTGTCTGGACCGATTTTGCAAGGAAAGGCTCTTCAATTTCATGAAGAAATCATAATTTTTTGAGTTTTGATATTTTTAAAGTGTTAGTTTTACAACCAAAATTATGTTTTTTATTTATTATTCTGATGTTTTATTCCCCTCTCATATCCACATTTTTTGCTATCCGGATCGGCCGTCACCACATAAGTCCGGATATGAGAGGGTTTTGGTACGGTACCATACAGAAGGTTCGACTTAAACTATAACCAGACATCAGTTTCATCCTGACACATGATGTTACACTGAACCCTTTGTTAAAGGTCATCAAGATCTTGGCTAATGAATCGCTGGTCTTTTCAATAACAAAGCTAAATATGTCATAAAATCTGAAATGACTACTTTCAGTGTTCCTCACAGCAGCTAACCTGCACACTCTTTCCCATGTTCATGTTATGGAGAATATGCAAATAATTCTCATGTTTACGGACGCAAGGTCAAATCACCCAACAAAACCAACTCAAAAAAGCTTGGTATTACCGGGGGGGGGGAGTTTTTTCTTGTTGTTCTCTCTTGTTTTTTCTTCAGATATGGGATGATTATTTTTGAAACAATAAATTATTAAATGATATTTTGATAAACTTTGAAGAACATAACAGTTTCATTACAGATTGTCTTTTATTAAATTTAATTAAAGGAGAAAGTATGTGTCAATCCAATCCACTGACACCGTTTATTTACTGACGATCCATCGATTATGCTGTTACAAATTGCTTTTGTTTTTACAGTCATGGCTGAGGGCGTTGTGGTAGCTACAGGAAATAAAAAGAAATACTTTTTCATTTTCTGAAAATGGCTTGTTATAAATTTCGCAAGACATCTGCAAAATAATCACATAAACGGAGATAAGGTAAAAAATCGTTTGCCCTTTCCAAAGGAAGCTCAGAGAGGATTATGGTTTTAAATGACATAAGAGGTCAGGGGACTATATTTTACCACTAGTCCTGATATAAATAAGGGTGATATAATAGTCGGTCGGATAAAACCAGAAAGTCCCCTCATGGGCTATACCCCCTGCCCCAGATGCAAGAATCTTTTTAAAAAACCAACACTATACAGACACTACAGACTATGCACTGGAATTAGCAAGACCCCCAAAACACTCCAAACAACGTCTTTATCGTTAACACTACAAAGTTCTAGAGCCGGGTACATGGACCCGTGGCTAAAATCAGAAATTTCACCCGGGCTCTCTAGCAAGGATAGCTTAAGAGATGTAATAGTTCAAGACGAACTGTTACTGGAATTTGGGAATTACCTGTGTGTCAGACATAGCACGAAAAAACACTTAAGTAACATGGTCCGAGGGAAGTTGAGACAAATGGCAAAACTGCTTTTGGCAATCAAAGGTCTCGACAAAAGCATTGTCGACTTAAAGAGCGCATTCACACCCGCATGTTACGATAGTTTCATGAAGGCAGTAGATGGAGGTTGGCGGATACGATGCGTCTACTGCTAAACATAGGGCCCCTTCCCAAGTAACTCATTTAGGGAACTCAGCACAGGAATGTGCAAATATCCTTCCAAGCAGAGCCATAAAAATGGAAAAAGAAGAAATCCGAAGAAAAATCGTTAATTGGTAAAAGCTGTTCAAGCATGAATTCTATTACGGCGTGGCAAAAACTGCTTTGAACAAGCTTGCCGAAAAAAGTGGAACAAGCCCCGACTTGTACCGTTTGCCGAAGATGTTATAAAACTGAACGAGTTTATAAAAAAAATTATCGAGGAATCTTTATCAGTACTCAAAAACAGACATCATTTGACAGTAGGTCTTTCGTTGAACTCAACAAGGCAACAGTGTCTAATAATATTTAACAGAAAAAGAATCGGGGAGGTGGAAAAATTATTAATTTCTACAACAGACACAGAGTACAGAAGGACAAGGAAATTTATAAGTCGCTGTCCCTTAAGGATAAAATTGTCGCCTCGAGGTACATGCATGCGGATGGAAGTCAGGGGAAAATTGGGTCGGCCTATTTCTTTGCTAATTAGCAATTATCAGGTTTGTCTAATCAACAGCATTCTAAAGTTGAGAAAGATGGCAAACATACCAAGTGAGAACCCCTATGTCTTTGGGAGACAAGGGATGTTTAACAAAAACTTTCATCATGCTTCTCCCGCCCTAAGATGGTATTCTCAATACTGCGGGGCTTCACGACCTGACCTTCTTACTGGGACCAAATTAAGGAGACACATGGCTACCATATCCCAGGCTATGGATTTAACAGAAAATGACCCGAGTGAGAACTTGAGAAAGGGGAAAGACATCATGAAACTATACTACATGAATCGGTGAATTTGATAACCATACAAAATTGTATAAATTAAGGTCTTGAAAGGGCCATATATTAGTTTGTTACTAAAAATTGATACTGATATACGGTACATACAGCAAGTAAAGTAGTTACTAAACAACTTGTGGGGCCTACTGGCCGTGTGTTGGATTAAATATGCTTCATTTATTAATCCATCCTTTTCCCAACCTGATTAGTCTTTTATCATCACAGCTCTTTTTTACATTTACTTTTTTTATTTTTTACGATGAGGAGTGTAGTAGAGTTTGAGGTTGGAGTTCAGCTCGTAAGGCCCCTTTCACACGATCCGGCGTTGGGCTATGGGAGTATATCAGTCTTTTCACACGACGTCCGGCGCGCGCCGTACGGCGTTTTCGCCGTCCAGCGCTGAGATTCCCGCCGGATCCCCCTACGCCGCACATGAGACGACTAGGTGAGGGGCTATTGGTTCTTATTGGTGTATTCACACGGTCCGGCGAGCGCCGCATGTTTCGTCAGTCTGCGAGCTGCTACTGGAGAGTGAAGAGCCAAAGTTTTTTAAAAAGTGTTTTGTTTGTTTTTAAGTGTTTGGTTTTTGGTGAAAATGAGTGACACATCTGAATTCAATAATGAAATTGATGTTGAAAACTTAATTATGCATGTAGAAGAAAGACCACTGCTGTGGGAGCAATTAAAATAAAAAAATACGTATATCACGACCAACTTCAGTTTTTGAAGAAAGTATCTTACCACCACGATACTGAGTCATCAATGGACATTCCCGGCGAAGAAAGTCCTGTATTAGCAACAGAAGAAGCAACAGATTCTCCTGGAACTAGTATACTAGAGCTGCCTAATAAACCAAATCATGCAACGAGAAAAATAAAAAGAAAAGAAGAAGAATTAACAGTTAATCAACAGTATTCTAAAGCAATTAACAGGTTATCAAAACTTTCGTTACTAATTAATACTGATATTCTAAAGTAGAGAGAGAGGGGGATTCATACCAAAAGTGAGAACCCCTTTTTTATGTCTTTGGGGAGACAAGGGTGGAGTTTATCAAAAACTTTCGTTACTAAGAATGGTCTATATAATGATATACGGTACATACAGCAAGTAAAGTAGTTATTAAACAACTTGTGGGGCCTACTGGCTGTATATTGGATTAAATATGCTTCATTTATTCATCACATTTCCCAATCTGATTAGTCTTTTATCATCACGGATCTTATTTATATTTACTATTTTTATTTTTTTGGATGAGGAGTGTAGTAGATTTTGACGATGGAGTTCAGTTCTTACCATTACACTGGATTAACAAAGAGAATAATGGTCTATGTAAATGGCCACCATTTACAAATGGCTCAAAAATAAATTGAGCCATAAACGATTTGTACAACCCGGATTTAACGTGGACCTCGCACAAAATAGCCAGAATATTTGTAAACACTGGTAAGTAAACAAGTTATAACTTATACAGTAACACAAAGCTTTAACATTAAGCATTTTATTATATAAGTTAATACCTAACGATTAATGATAAAACAATAGCCTAATAATTTAATATTCAAAACCTAAATTGAATTTAAATTATGAATTGATACACAGTTTTATTATGTCTGTTATATGGAATTAGAAGTTTTATGTAATCTTTCAGAAAATTGAGTTTTCTTAGTATTTTTTGAATGTTGTGGGTTTTGTTTTACATATGTGCAACTATCTCATTAATTAAACAATTGCAGGTCTTGTAACAGGTTATTATTTTTCTTTTTAATTTGTGATGAAAACCTTTACTGATAAAATATAACTCCACAATTGTTGTTTTAGGCTCTAGCGGGGAGTTGTTGCAACTATAAAGAAACAATGAAATGATGTGGAGAGTAATTGGGGATTAAGCCCAATGGCTTAATCCCATAATAAGTTAGGGTGTGCTTAATTGTTGGAACGAGACCGAAAGATGTAGAACACTGGCTGATCTCTCTTTTCGTCCTCCGCCTCTTCGCGGCCAGTGGGAGACGTCTGATGACAATAAGCCGGGTACCTGTACGACCTGCCATAAGCACTATCAACTAAGAGCTAAGAGTGGATTAACAGTGACAGGGCAAGGGCTTCGGCCCGGTCTAAATGATCCAAAGTTTTATTGTAGCAAATACCAAACCTGTCCACACATTCATTCTGCGTTCGACCAGCGAGCTGTCAACATCTCCACTCCTGGCCCAGATAAGAACATCATCGTCAACTAGACTTCTGAGCTTCATCATCATGGACTCTGAAGGCGACCCTGACGACCCCCAGGCGCCAGATTCTCTAGAACAAATTGAACCTGAAAACGGCCTGACTCAAGGCCGCACATCTGCAGTTGGACCGAACCTGTCCACACATTACAGTATTGTTTATTTATAAACAAAGTGAGATAAGTAATTAATTATTATTTACTATTAAAGACGGCTTGAGTTCTTTGGAGCACGAGGCGGCATCCACTCTTGCTACACACCAACGGGGCCTCCAAGGAGTGCGGGCACGTAGGTCGTGCTATTTACTGGCTGACGGAAGGCTGAGGCGCTTAACAGCCAGCCTTGACGATGGTAGCTACACCATCAGTGAATTTCTAATGGCTGTTAGTCACCATCTCGATGATATACACAGTGACGCCTACAACGAGGACGGCCTTGAAGAACCGGACAAGGTAAGAAGAAAAGAAAGTAAAGAGGTAAAGAATACAGTTATGTCTTACTGGATAAATATTAATACAACCTTATTGACAAAGTTCAAAGTCACAGAATTTGACTAAAATGTCATTAATCTTTCAGGTGAAGCAAAGCGATCGTATTGATCAGATTAAATGAGCTGTAGTTGTTTGTATGTTATAGTTGTTTATAGTTGGCTATAAACAAGGTTGTTAAGGCTATGTTAAGGTTGTTTATATGTTATTGGCTGTGTGGTTGGCCGTAGGACAAAGAACCTGCGCCAGTCCCAGCTCCTTCTGCACCAGGCCTCGTGCCAAGAGGACGAGGAGTAAGAGGCAGATGAGGTTAGGCTCCTGGTCGTCAAGGGAGAGTAAGTGTTATTGTTTATTTTTAATCTTAGTAACTTTACAAGTAATTATCAGGATTATTAGATGAGTTAAATAAAAACCTATGTATATAATGAATGCATAAAATGTATGTCAGTTTCACGCAGATAACAACAACCTACATACCCTGCACAACCTTCAGCCTCAACCTCACATCAAACTTCTGTGCCTCCTGACGGAAGAACCGGAATACCACTGTCACTTGTAACAACAACCTACAGACCCTGCACAACCTTCCGCCTTATCCTCGCAAACTGCTAGACCAACCTCTGTACCTCAAGCTAATATCTGGAGAAGGGTTTTTGCCCAAGAAGAACCAATTTCTATTTGTATGGGGGGAAGGGACTTTATAGAGTAAATCCACGGAAAAATCAAAAATTTTTTATTAATACAAATATTTTTAAATAGTACATAATTTGTACTTTAACTACAGTGATTATTTTTAATTTTTAGTTTTTTCCTTTAGCTAAAAAAATTACACATGAAAATGTCAATTCCGTCCCATGTCCCATCTACATGTTTAAGACTGTAGACTGATGTTTTTATTTTTATTGTTTATGAAAACCCTTAGAAAATTAGAGTAACGTATTAAAAAGTATAATAATACACTCAAAAGTGATAAAGTGTCAAAATATTAATTTTTTAAGTAACTGCATATTTTTAAAGTATGTCCTTAGTTTTTTCGTCATTTCCGTCCCATTGCTGTGCACACATTTAACATGTATAACCAACATAAACAATTTAAAGAAATGAAGGAAGACATGTCATTTGAAGAAGCAATTATAATATGTGACTGGAGTGAATTACAGCTGCAAATATGCTGAAGAGGTGCAGGCTATCCATTTTGGGGCATCACGAAACCAAATTTCATTACACACTGGAGTAGTTTATTTGGTGAATGATCAAAAATTAATGTTTTGTACTGCTTCAAATTCTACCAACCATGGAGCTGTTTCGATTTGGACTCATTTGGAACCCAACCAATTTTAAAGCGTGTAAAGGACGAGTACATAGTGTTAAATTCTTGCAATTTTTTACTGATGGACCACCCTCACAATACCGGAACAAAAGCAACTTCTACCTCATGTGTCGCCTATCCACTACTTATAGTTTTAAGGCCTGCTCCTGGAATTTTTGGGAAGCAGGTCATGGAAAGGGACCAGCCGATGGAATCGGTGGACTCGTTAAAAGAACATGCGATCGAGCAGTGGCATTAGGAAAAGATGTTACCGATGCTGAAGGCTTTCTCGAAGCAGCGAAAGATCTCAAAATTTGTACTGTTCTGATTAAAGAAGAATATTTTGATAAAACTGCCTCTGAGCTTAGGGCAGTACAGAATAAATTGCGTCCAGTTCCAGGGACGTTGAAACTGAAGAGTGTTTCATGTATTGATAAGAGGGAACCTTACACACTGATTTTAAGGAAGCAGAGTTGCAATACCTGCAGACTGAAGATGAATTGTCCTCTTTTTCCAGGCTCTAAATTAAAATTAAGCTGGAATTAATTCCAACAGAAAGTGACTCTAAAAGTATCCTTTTGAAAAGACTCTTAGTTATCGAATTAAGTTTGGTAAACCTTAATTAATAATTTTAACTTCAGTTTACCAGGTAAGCCTACTTTTTTCCTATTCAATCCTTACAACCTAAAAATGTTTATCATCCAAAACTTTTTATCTTCCTCCTATTTTCAGCATTTTTCCTATTCTGTAATCCACATGTTTTTGTTTTTTACAAAAGGATGTCACCCATATTTATTTATTTTATCATATTATTTATAAAAAATGTTTACTGTTTCAGTTTAAATATTCCGTCTCGCCTCCATTATTGCAAAGTTTGTTTCCACCCATATAGAGCCTATTATTTTAGTGTTTTCCTTAACCAGTTTTCCAGGTGAAAACAATGCATGGAAGGGGATTCGTCTGACTCTGGCCCTGATAACGGTGTTAGCCGTGATCCAACTGCGAAGTGTATCCTTTTAACATGTTTTGTTTACAAAGAACTATGTTTTTAAGAGAATTTACTATGGTTTAAGTGTGTAAATGAAAAAAAAGATTTAACATTGGTGTTTACATTTTTTAGATGTTTTGAAAAATTTAATTAATTGGGGTTTACATTTTAAAGGTGATTGATTAAAAGTTTTCTTTAAAACAAGTTTCAAATTAACCAAAGAAATAAGCAGACTCTATGCCTCATTTTCACTATACAATATGTTTATAAACTTTTGTTGTGCAAAATAATAATAAGGGCAAGTCTGTTTTATTGACAAGTTTTACTGAAATTGGGTTCTATGCCACATGAAAGGTGTTTCTTACTAGTAAGTAACCATATCGTTTGGAATGTTAATTAAAATAGTAATGTTGGTTAAAACATTGATTGCTTTAAAATCTGACTGGTTAGTACTTAACTTAAAAAAAACTAGTACATGTTTTAGCCTTGACTAACTTTTACAGCAATGAAAACAGGACCGTTAAAGAGACTAATTAAGTACAGCGACATTTACAGTAGTGACAGTGACTCTGATGTTACCAAAGAAACCAAACTTAAAGTCAAAACTAATGACTTTGTAGTAGTCAAAGTCTTCAGCAAGAAGCAGGCTTATAAGTGATACATAGCACAAGTGTCAAAGTGGCTGGACCTGGACTACCAAGTCAGGTTTATGAAAAGGTGTCCAGACAAAAAAAACAAATTTGTTTTTTCAACCGAACCTGAAGCCTGTGTTACCGATGATGAGGTGGTTGCTCTCTTAAAAGACTCTTCTTTGTTAAATGCCAGAGGACTCTTATGTGTTCGACTTACCCGAACAGTTCAAATTGTTGAACTAGTTTAGTTTTGCTAGCCTTTGTGACCTTTGATACATGTAATTATAATTTAGAAATAGTTTTTAGCAATAACCTACAGACCATGCACAACAATTAACCTCATCCTCACAACAGGCTAGACTAACTTCTATACCTCCAGCTAATATCAGGAGAAGAGTTTTTTTTCCAGAAGAATTGATGGAGAGTCAAAAGAAGGTGCCAGTGTGATTGTTGCTCAAAACAAACATAAAAAGAAGCTAAATAATAAGAAGACTGCAAAGGAAAGGAGAAATAAAGGTGAAGAATAGGCAAGTGTTGCAAGCAAAAAAAACTGTTCCAGCCAGAAATGTACTGCGAGAAAGGTGTAATGGGAACATGTGCAAGAAGTTCGCTCATCAATGCTCTGAAATTTCTGACGAAGAAAGACAATCAATATTGAAGGACTTCTACGAAACTGGAAACCTTTAACTTCAGAGGGAATATATAGTAGTATATATAGAGTTTTTTCAGAAGAACCCATTTCTATTAGTATAAGAAGGAAAGGGACTTTGTAACCACCCTGTATCGTATGGTACCATCATACTAATCGTCACATCCTCAAATTTAGTTTGAAAATCCAAATTTAGTTTGATCGAAAAAAGAATTCCTAGAAAAGATTAGTCAATATATGATCGGAAAACATGATCATAGAATGTTTGTGAGAACTACTATCTTCCTAGACCATTGAAAGAGCGAATCATCATCCAGACATGTAATGACGTTACAATACCTGCGGCATTTGCCCTAGACGGAAGAATTAGAAGACCACTGTCACTTGTAACATCAATATCCTACAGACCCTGCATAACATTTAGCCTCATCCTCACAACAGGCTAGACTAACGTCTATACCTCCAGCTAATATCTGGAGGAGGTTTTTTCCAGAAGAACCCATTTCTATTAGTATAAGACGGAAAAGGACTTTGTAACTACCCTGTATCGTATGATATCATCAAACTAATCATCACATCCACAAATTTAGTTTAAAAATTTACAAGATCGGAAAAAGAATTTCTAGAAAAGATTAGTCAATATATGATCGGAAAACATGGCCATAGAAAGTTTGTGAGAAGTACTATCTTCCTAGACCAATGAAAGAGCGAATCATCCAGATATTTACTTTTCCACCTACAACAAGAGTCTACTCAAGGAAGACGTTACAATTGGAATTAGAAGACCACTGTCACTTGTAACATCAACAACCAACAGACCCTGCCTAACATTTGGCCTCATCCTCACAACAGGCTAGACAAACTTCTATACCTCCACCTAATATCTGGAGAAGAGTTTTTTTTCCAGAAGAAACGATTTCAATTAGTATGGGAGGAAAGACTTTGTAACCACCCTCTATCGTATTATATTATCAAACTTGTCATCATCACATCCACAAAATTAGGTTGAAAATCCATAAATACAACACTGGCTGATCTCTTTTCGTCCTCCGCCTCTTCGCGGCCAGTGGGAGACGTCTGATGACAATAAGCCGGGTACCTGGACGACCTGCCATAAGCACTATCAACTAAGAGCTAAGATTGGACAAACAGTGACAGGGCAAGGGCTTCGGTCCGGTCCAAAGGATCTGTAGCAAATACTAATGTGCGCAAATACCAAACCTGTCCACACATACATTCTGTGTTCGACCAGCGAGCTGTCAACATCTTCACTCTTTGCCCAGATAAGAACATCATCGTCAACTAGACTTCTGAGCTTCATCATCATGGACACGGACGGCAACCCCGTCTACCCCCAGGCGCCAGATTCTCTAGAACAAACTGAACCTGAAAACTGCCTGATTCAAGGCCCCACATCTGCAGTTGGACCGAACCTGTCCACACATTACAGTATTTTATTTATAAACAAAGTGATATAATTAATTAATTATTATTTCCTATTTGTACTACAATTTACAATTCTGGTAGGAACAGAGTTATTTACAACATTAGCTAATGATCTGGCAATATATACACCGTGAATTTTAATTTCAATCGGCTCAGTAAGTACTAATTTACCCTCTAATTTGTCTTGAGAAATATCTTTTAATTTTCCTAGCCGGGCAGAAATAATTGTTTCCGTCTTGGGTGGAAGAGTTACATTTTCGCTGTTGTAAACAAACAAAGAACAGCTATTTAAATCCAACGGAGGTGTAGTGTCTGGCTCAGCACGACCTTGGCACTCGCTCTCAGAGATTACACACGTAGACGTCAGCTGGTCGTCTTCCGGGTGCAAGGACGGTGAGGGAATATTGCACATTCTTGTGAATATTTCTTTACCATGTATTTTAATTGATTTACGGCTAATGAGGAGATCAATTTTTTGCTTTTCCATAATATCTAGACCTATAATTCCGATAAATCCTTCAGGTAGGTCAGCGAGTAAAAATTCGCTTTGGAATGTAATTTGATTGTCTAAAGTTACTAAAGAATTGGCCTGACCAAAAACCGTTAGTTCGCTTCCAGTTACACCTCTAATCCCAATATTTGTAGGTTTTATTTCATTGCAATTTATGTGTTTGTCTAGAAGGGAAATTTGGGCTCCCGAATCTAAAATGATTATACCTTCCACATTGTTAATCTTTCCTTTTACCGAGAAATCTGAGTCAGTAGGTGCTACTCGACGATTCATAAAATTCGGTCTTGTTACATTTGGTTTATTATGCTTTATGCCCTAGGGTATTGAATGAGATACTAAGATTATCTCCAGAAGGGAGCATGCAAGGGTTTCTATCTATCTTTAAAGATATGCGGACCATGAAGCAACTCTTAGACCCCCAATCATCAGTAGATTTGGTAGAGAGATTGAGAGAAAGTGACATAGAGTTATTGAGGCATATTATAACTATTTCAAAAAAATCCAATCAGATATTTGCTACAGATATATCCGAGAATCCTTAAATGTTGATCATAGACTGGATAGCCGTTAAGACAACATGTACAGCTGAGTTAGCAAAAGAATTACGAGAAGTCACCTGGGGGAAAAGAGTTGAGGGGGTAATTATTCCACATCCTGTAGAGCAATCATCAATTTTCTTATCTCTCGGAGATAGAAGTGAGTATACTTGTTGTTCCGGGTCTGAGATGATTGTTTATGTTGTCTTAGATGAAAGGAAACGTCCTGATGAACCTCATATCTTTGACAGTGGCCCTATAAAGCCTTACTTAGGGTCAGGTACTTCTGAAAAAAGATCTGGCCCAGTACTCAATTATCCGAAAACAGAGAAAGCTCTGCGAGCTGCTCAACAGCTGCTAAGAGTGTTAAATTGGACTGTAGACAGAGATGACAACACAAACACATTAGTTGATTTCTTAAAGAACCTGATTAGCTCTAGATGTGATGCCAGTGAAACTTTTCTTATACTCACATCAGGAGTGAATTACGGAGGTTCTGTTCAACACAGATTTTCCGATGTCACATCAAAACATGAGAGTCGGTCATCGATAAGTCAATTCTCACTCGAGAGTGATGATGAGTAGTGATCAACTTGGGAAATACGCTCGTGGGAAGGACAACTACCCTTTAGTGTTTCAATCCCTTTATCTTGAAGCACTCCATCTTATCAACTTGGTTCTATTAAATAACCCTGACATCCTTAGCAAGGGGAACCTAGTGTTTCATCAGCATTTAACTTGCACATCATGTCTACCTTTACTTGATGAGCTTCCTATGATTAACAGGACTCCACCTCCTCACATTCCGACCTTAAAGAGTACCCTTGATCTAAATATTAAATCATTGAGCTAAATCCCTCAATCTTGCATAGAAGACTCTCCTACAGTGGAACCCAATCCGAAGATCCAGATATACGAAGAAAAGCAGCCTATGCGGCAGCATTACTTATGGTAGGCGAAAACAAGTCATGCGAACTCCTTTGCTCCACTCAAATCTCAAACGTCAACATAGAGATGGGAATTTAGTTTGTCTGACAGTCGGATTCTTCATTAGATAGGTCTTAAAGACTCTTTAAACAGATTGCCGTTGTATGGTTCTTAGATAATCTCCGCAAACTGAAGATAGCAGAGGATTTTCAAGCGTCATTATTTGAATCAGCTGAAATGTTGATGGATCGATTTCCTGATAATGCTTGATTTGATGAAGCCATTTATATGTCTCAAAGAGCTCCAGAAAGAGGCAAGGCAGAAATTAGGAATGACATCTACATCTTCAGAAATCTTCTTAACAGGAAAGGGACTCGGATATGCTATCGGGCAAGCAGTTCTTAGGGAGTTAGAAAAACTGATTGGAGATAAGAAAGCTGTAAACAAAAACCTTTTAGATTGCCTTTCGTCACAACCACACCAGGAATTTCAATGGATCGTGGGATGTTTATCTGGGCGAATTCATGTATGATGATCCTTTCGGAATGGGAAAATATTTATCAAAATTAAGACTCTTGTCCAGATGGGGAGAAGCATCGAATCTAGTTGGACAGACGAAGGAATAGATACTAGCAAGCTGATGGTCTTGATGTCAAATATAACCTTGGGGGAGAATGATTTATCACAACAATAACCGTAATAAGATTTTGATATCCAAAGTTGGAGTTGAACCCTGGGTCGTACCTAAGATTTCTCCCAGATAAAAAAGAGCATAGGGTAAATTTCAGTCTTGAATATATTTACCCCCCCCCACCGTCTGGAAAAGGGGCAAAGTAGCAACTTCAAGAGTTAGTTCCAGCATTAGCCTGCAGGCTAAACGGCCCAGTGACTTAACAACTCACTAAAATGATAACATAGCACTGTGTGTAACCTGCCTCATGTTTGACTGTCCCAAGCGACGGTCACCAGTTGTTGGGTTGATAATGTAAAAAAATTATTGCTAATTTGGGAGCTCATATCTTCAATCAACTTATGACTTATGTCAAACTTATGTAATTATATATATATATATATATATATATATATTTATTTATTTATAATGTATTTTAGAATTAGTTGACTTGAGGTTTTTTGTAAAACATCTGCTATGTTGAAAAACGATCATGAATACAGACAATATTTATTCATTCATTCATTCATTCATTCATTGAACTATGATTGCCAAGTTCCAAATGAGAGAATTTTTCAATTTACCCTGAATTCCCTAAAATTTTTACGTCTTCCTGTCCAGAACCCTAATTTCCGTTGATACCCAAGCTGGACTGGATAGTTTGTCATATTTGAGCCTAAAATTGTAAGAAAACCTAGTAAAAAAGGTTTTTGCTCAAAGGTTTTCTCCTCAATCATGTTATTAAAAAGTTAAACAAATGCATTAAAGTCTTTCTCCCCGTCCAGAACCCCCATTCCCGCTCATCCCGCAATTAGACTGGATGATTTCAGGGTGTCATGTTTTTACATATTATCTCAGAAAAACATCGGAAAACGTTCTTCCATGGAGCTGCTATCCCTAATTAGCTTATTAGATTGTGAAAAAATGTTTATTTAAGATTGATTAATAAAGTTTGGAAATTACCTGGTGTAAAACTTTTACTGCAGTGGTATTAGAGAACTGATGCATGTTTTTATCCTGTCAACCCACTGCCATTTTACTAGTTAAACTCTCAATAACGAAAGCGTTATTTAGTTTTAGTCATAAAAGTATTCCCAGTCAACAGCTAAGAAGAGATAATTTCTTCCTAGAGGTAGTCTTGTGGTTTTATTTTAGGATTAGGATATATATATATATATATATACCGGACAAAGCTCAGTGACAGTAACACCGCTACCAAAACAGAAAGTTTCTTCCCATAAATCAGGTATGATACTCCTAACTAATAATTAATTTTACAAATAACAGTAATAATGGAGTGGAAGGAGAGTCTATATATATATATATATATATATATATATATATATATATATACAGCACATTTAGTCTTATGCCTACGAAAAGGAAACATTTACTGTGATAGTGGGTTCTGTAAATTAATTGTATTTTTATTAATTTAGTGTTTCCTTTTACAGAAATCCGTTTTTTTCAAGTCCTTCATTGGGAAAAACGTTGACATAGAGCTAATGGATGGTATGACGAGGTAAGCATGAGTACAATGACATTTTAAAAATGGTTTCATCTTTACCTTCAAGATTTATCTAGTTATCTGTGAGCCTAATTAATGAGTGATAAAGCTTAAAAGAGTAAGGTGTCTGTCTAAGAGAAAACTTTGACATGTCATATATATTTGAAACAATTGAACCTTTTTTAGTAATATTGTCATTATTTCAAATTGACTCGTAAAATAATCACTCAGTTGCAACCTGTAACATAAATCATTCTGTAGTGGGACTATTGACAACGCCAACGACCACAAATTAATGATTTACTGTTTGTTTTCATTTAATATTCAAATCATTTAAGTCAAACTATTTTTAAGCCATGATAAAAGCATTGGACACTTTGATATGATCAAAATCAGCATCAGAACATAATAACATTAATATCATCAGTATATATGTATATATTTCTATTGTGCTATACAGACTCCATGTGTCAAATCCAAAATATAACTATTTGGCAATTAGTCTTAGACAGTATCTGAACTTGCAGATCAAACATTTCACAAAGAAGTAGCCAGATCCTGCCAAGTTCCCTCCCATGGTTAAACCAATCTAACTTTGTGTAAATCTAGTTAATGTGTAGTGTAATTTTTTCCTTCTAAGAAAAGCTTTATAAATTTATGTGAAGTTTGCTTTATGCTTGTGGTGTCTGTGCTTAATTAATTTTATGTGTGGCGGGACCTAGAAAAAAATTTGTTTGAATGCTTTTACTGTTCAAAACGAGTGTACACGACATATAATGCACCATTCTGCAGACGGCGATCATTGACTCAGTGTTCGATGATGGACAACGTACATGAACCAAGACTCTAGAGAGGATATTCTACTTCCGAATATTTGGTTGGCCTATATATGAGTACTGCAGTGTAACATTGTGCATTAAACATTGCTTTAACATTGTTGCAGATTAAATTATGAATTGATACACAGTTTTATTATGTATGTTATATGGAATTAGAAGTTTTATGTAACTTTCAGAAAATTGAGTTTTCTTAGTATTTTTGGAATGTTGTGGGTTTTGTTTTATGTGCAACTATCTTTAATTAAACAATTGCAGGGCTTGTAACAGGTTATTATTTTTTTTTGTTTTTTTTGAGATTATCGGTCATGAAAACCATGATCGATTTTGGTAAAACTCAAAACCACTATAAAGTGCCTTGTGTGAGGAGTGGTATTACAAAACCAAAACGGTCATGGATGCATATACTTGTCTTTATACTTTCTGGACTTTATGGATTTTGTTGTACTGGCCAGTTTAAAGATAATAAATAGTTTAGATTATTAATGCATTCTTTCCATGGCTTATGTTGCATGTTCACCAGAACTAAGGGGAAAATTATCCACTTCTGTTAACAGAAGTCAGTTTTCTGTTTGTTACTGTAGCCTACATATTGAAGTTAAGGTAACTAGCCAGTTTCAATCAATAATGATTTTATTCAGTATTTCTTCTGGCCGGTTAGCCAACTTAGAAATATTAAATCAATAATTAACATAACATTTTGTAATACTCTCATTTATCTGTGTTAATATGCCAATAAAATCTCGATATTTGAAATTTTCATATTATCTTCATTTTTGATTATTTTTTAACCTCAAGATTTGTTACAAAGCCCTGCATTTGCTGTAAAATACCATATTGACCAGAAAAGTTAATGCCTAGTAACACTTTTTCAGATACCTATGAAAATTTAAAATTATCGGAAGACACATCCAATATGGAGACGACCGATGATGATGGAAATATAAAAGACACCAGGAAGATCAGAGCAAGGAAACGTAAACTATGAAGACGATGGTGTTGACTGGGAAATGCCTCCCGAAAAAAGGCGTTCAAGTTCTCTTCTATCCTTTTCACTGGAAGACAGTGAAATATCTAATGAAGACTTAGTGACTATGTAAACATAGAGTATGCCCTATTATGAGTATATGGGAGTCACAAACTGATTATATTGACACCTTAGTAGTGATGGAAATAGCTTATTCAGATAATATTTCTGAATGTAAATAATTTTGTAATCTTATCGTAAATATTTTTAGTAGTGGTGTGGTCGGTGTTTTACTTTAGCTTAATAACTGTTAATTTAATCCAATTTTCGTACTGTGTTATTGCTTAAAACATTATTATGTGTCATAAAAGTATAAAATAATAATAATTATTAAATGTCTTCCAGTAACTAGCAACAGCTAACTATCTAGCGTATAAATTTGATTATGTATCTACTCTTTGTCAACTAAGCCCAGTTGTCACCTCATATTAGATAACGAGTGATTTTACTTGGGCGTCAGTTTATTTGTTATGTGAAATAAATTTAAATGACCATTGATTATCTTGTAGGTTTACGAGATAAGATAAAATTTTGGCCACAAACATATTTTCAAGACTGTTTCGTTTTTAAATATTTTGTACATTTATCTAGTTTATGTTGTGCACAACTCTATCGTGTGAATGAACATGTTCGGGGCTTTTTTATGGACTCGGTCTGGAGTCTACTACTGCCTGGAATTGGACTTCTGGAAGGTGGTCTATGATTTCCCTTTTGAGGGACCACTACTGATCCCAGTTGGACTGTGTCGCCCTGTCGCGCACTGACCTGTCGCGCGGACCTGCCGCCCTAGAGCGCGGTACTTGCCGCAGCGTGCCGCCCTGCTGCCGCCGACCTCGCCCGCGCTTCCCGCCGCGGTCCGGAAGTATTAGGATTATTTTATGTCATTCAAATATAAATTGTTTATGTTAATTAAGTGTGTCTATTGTATGTTACGTATTACTAGGGGTTTATTTGTGTAGGCCAATTGGTCTTAAATTTAGAAATAAGAGAGCGCTCCACAAATTGAGTCTAAACAAGTTTATCGGCTTATTTATTTTTTATCATGCTGATCTGTTGGCCATGTATCGATTTAAATCTAGGCAGTAGAACCATGTATGTGTGTGTGTCTGGATGTGTAAAAACCATTGGTCCGATTTAGATGACATTTGGCATGTATTTTCACTGTATCTCAGCCTTTTTTTATTTTTTTGAATTTTGATTTGTAATACATAAAACCCTTAAAACGTGAAAAATCCAATTTCTCAAAATGGTTCTAACGATTTTGATTTTAATTTGTTAGTTCATAGTGCAGAGTACTATAATTTGACACCTGCATGTCTGTAATTACGGTTCAAAGGTTGGGGTTTTAAATGTCAAAATAATCAAATTTTCAGCGAAAACATATCAGTAGGTATAACTTGACTAACACCATTGAAACCAGCTAAAAAACTAAACAAATAGTATTTTAATTTGTCTACGACTAAAGGTTCCAGAGAAGTTAAATTTTCCGTCCATGATAAACGCAGTACGTTGTCTGAAAGCGCTGTTATTCTTGGGGAATATTAAAAAACAATTTCTTCCTTATTCTAAACCGTTTACCATTATATTTGGTAGAAGCGCAAGGTCAAATCACCCCTAACTCAAACTTGGAATTACCGGGGGGAGTTTCCCCCCATACGATTCGAACAATAATTTAATTGTTCTCTTGTTTTTGTTTTCAGATATTGGATGATTATTTTTGAAACAATAATTATTCAATATATTTTGATAAACTTTGAAGAACATAACAGTTTCATTACAGATTGTCTTTTATTTAAATTTAATTAAAGGAGAAAGTATGTGCCAATCCACTGATATCGTTCATTTACTGACGATCCATCGTTTATGCTGTTACAAATTGCTTTTGTTTTTACAGACATGGCTGAGGATGTTCTACAGGAAATAAAAAGAAATATTTTTCTTTTTCTGCAAATGGCTTGTTTTAAATTTCGAAAGACATCTGCAAAATAATCACTTAAACGAAGACGAGATAAAAAGCGTTGTCCTTTCCAAAGGACGCTCAGAGAGGATTATGGTTTTAAATGACGTAAGAGGTCAGGGACTCTATATTTTAAAATGTCCTACATAAATAAGGGTGATATAATAGTCAGTCGCAGAAAACCAAACTGTATGGCTATTGCCCCAGATGCAAGAATCTTTTTAAAAAACCAACACTATGCAGACACTACAGACTATGCACTGGAATTAGGGACAAAACACGTATTTATCGTTTACAAATTAGTACATCGTGGCTAAAATCAGAAATTTTACCTTGGCTGTCTAGCAAGGATAGCTTAAGAGATGTAATAGTTCAAGACGAACTGTTACTGGAATTTGGGAATTACCTGTGTGTCAGGCATCGCACGAATAAACACTTAAGTAACAGGAAATTGAGACAAATGGCAAAACTGCTTTTGGCAATGAAAGGTCTCGACAAAAGCATTGTCGACTTAAAGAGCGCATTCAATCCCGCATGCTACGATAGTTTCATGAAGGCAGTAGATCAGGTTGGCAGATATGATGCGTCTACTGCTAAATACCGGGCCCTTCCCAAGTAATTCATTTAGGGAACTCAGCACAGGAATGTGCAAATATCCTTCCAAGCAGGGCCATAAAATGAAAAAAGAAGACATCCGAAGAAAGGTCGTTGATTGGAAAGCTGTTCAAGCAGAATTATATTACGGCGTGGCGAAATCTGCTTTGAACAAGTTCAAAAAAGTGGCAAGGACTTGTATCTTTGCCGAAGATGTTATAAAACTGAACGAGTTATAAAAAAAACTATCAAGGAATCTTTATCAGTTACTCGAAAAACAGACATCATTGACAGAAGGTCTTTCGTTTTGAACTCAACAAGGCAACAGTGTCTGTAATAACGATTTAACGAAAGAGAATCGGGGAGGTGGAATTAATAATTTCCAAACAGACCAGAAAGAACCGGAAATTTATAAGTCGCTGCCCCTTAAGGATAAATTGTCGCCTCGATGCATGCGGATGGAAGTCAGGAAAATTGGGTCGGCCTTTTCTTTGCTAATTAAAATTATCAGTTTGTCTAATCAACATTTTCTAAAGTGAAAGATGAAACATACCAAGTGAGAACCCCTATGTCTTTAGACAAGGGATGTTTAACAAAATATTTCATCATTTTAAGATGGTATTCTCAATACTCATATCCTGACCTTTTACTGGGACCAATATAAAGACACATGGCTACCATATCCCAGGCTATGGATTTACAGATATGCTGAGTGAGAACTTGAGAAAAAGGTAGGACATCATGAAAACTATACTACATGAATCTTTTGATAACCATCAAACTTGCAATACATGTAGTTAAATCAGACACTTCTTTAAATTATGAATCAAATAAAATAATACTTCATTCCTACATAAAAAAATGTTTGTATTTACTTACCTGTAATAGTTAGATCATGGATATGTTTAAAGGGCAATGGATTAAGTTCATCTAAACAGCTGTCTTATTCTTTTATAAATTCAATACAATAGTTCTGGTAGTTTCTATGAACCTGTTACATGTTTTCCATCTTAAACACCAACACCCCCCCCACCCAAAGCTAAGACATATCCATGTCAAAACAATCACATTTTTATCATTAACCATGTGTAACAACAGTTCAAGCAACAACAATCTTCAGAACACAAAAACAGCTGGCTGTTTGTTTTTGAAAAGAAGTGTTCAATTTTGTCCATAGTTGTGTTTTTTTCCAGTTAAGTGTGTTTTTCACAAACAGTTCTAGTGTTCAGTGTTTTCTTACAGTTTTTCTTCTAATTTAGTCTACATTGATCCATTATTGTGAAATTCGTCAAAGAACTATCTTCAAACATTCACTAGTTAAAACTTACTAGTTAACCTTAGTTAACACTAGTTAACCAAACAAAAACAATGGCAAAATGTGCTTTTGTTTTTACAAACCTTCTGCTGAACTAGAAACATGTGATGAACATGTTTGTTATAAATGTTATTAATTATTTGTTATAAAAATAATCACATAAACGGAGACAAGGTAAAAAATCGTTTGCCCTTTCCAAAGGAAGCTCAGAGAGGATTATGGTTTTAAATGACATAAGAGGTCAGGGGACTATATTTTACCACTAGTCCTGATATAAATAAGGGTGATATAATAGTCGGTCGGATAAAACCAGAAAGTCCCCTCATGGGCTATACCCCCTGCCCCAGATGCAAGAATCTTTTTTAAAAACCAACACTATACAGACACTACAGACTATGCACTGGAATTAGCAAGACCCCCAAAACACTCCAAACAACGTCTTTATCGTTAACACTACAAAGTTCTAGAGCCGGGTACATGGACCCGTGGCTAAAATCAGAAATTTCACCCGGGCTCTCTAGCAAGGATAGCTTAAGAGATGTAATAGTTCAAGACGAACTGTTACTGGAATTTGGGAATTACCTGTGTGTCAGACATAGCACGAAAAAACACTTAAGTAACATGGTCCGAGGGAAGTTGAGACAAATGGCAAAACTGCTTTTGGCAATCAAAGGTCTCGACAAAAGCATTTTCGACTTAAAGAGCGCATTCACACCCGCATGTTACGATAGTTTCATGAAGGCAGTAGATGGAGGTTGGCGGATACGATGCGTCTACTGCTAAACATAGGGCCCCTTCCCAAGTAACTCATTTAGGGAACTCAGCACAGGAATGTGCAAATATCCTTAAAAGCAGGGCCATAAAAATGGAAAAAGAAGAAATCCGAGGAAAAGTCGTTAATTTGAAAAAGCGAAATTCAAGCAGGAATTCTATTACGGCGTGGCAAAAACTGCTTTGAACAAGCTTGCCGAAAAAAGTGGAACAAGCCCCGACTTGTACCGTTTGCCGAATATATCATAAAACTGAACGAGTTTATAAAAAAAACTATCGAGGAATCTTCATCAGAACTCAAAAACAGACATCATTTGACAGTAGGTCTTTCGTTGAACTCAACAAGGCAACAGTGTCTAATAATATTTAACAGAAAAAGAATCGGGGAGGTGGAAAAATTATTAATTTCTACAACAGACACAGAGTACAGAAGGACAAGGAAATTTATAAGTCGCTGTCCCTTAAGGATAAAATTGTCGCCTCGAGGTACATGCATGCGGATGGAAGTCAGGGGAAAATTGGGTCGGCCTATTTCTTTGCTAATTAGCAATTATCAGGTTTGTCTAATCAACAGCATTCTAAAGTTGAGAAAGATGGCAAACATACCAAGTGAGAACCCCTATGTCTTTGGGAGACAAGGGATGTTTAACAAAAACTTTCATCATGCTTCTCCCGCCCTAAGATGGTATTCTCAATACTGCGGGGCTTCACGACCTGACCTTCTTACTGGGACCAAATTAAGGAGACACATGGCTACCATATCCCAGGCTATGGATTTAACAGAAAATGACCCGAGTGAGAACTTGAGAAAGGGGAAAGACATCATGAAAACTATACTACATGAATCGGTGAATTTGATAACCATACAAAATTGTATAAATTAAGGTCTTGAAAGGGCCATATATTAGTTTGTTACTAAAAATTGATACTGATATACGGTACATACAGCAAGTAAAGTAGTTACTAAACAACTTGTGGGGCCTACTGGCCGTGTGTTGGATTAAATATGCTTCATTTATTAATCCATCCTTTTCCCAACCTGATTAGTCTTTTATCATCACAGCTCTTTTTTACATTTACTTTTTTTATTTTTTACGATGAGGAGTGTAGTAGAGTTTGAGGTTGGAGTTCAGCTCGTAAGGCCCCTTTCACACGATCCGGCGTTGGGCTATGGGAGTATATCAGTCTTTTCACACGACGTCCGGCGCGCGCCGTACGGCGTTTTCGCCGTCCAGCGCTGAGATTCCCGCCGGATCCCCCTACGCCGCACATGAGACGACTTGGTGAGGGGCTATTGGTTCTTATTGGTGTATTCACACGGTCCGGCGAGCGCCGCATGTTTCGTCAGTCTGCGAGCTGCTACTGGAGAGTGAAGAGCCCAAGTTTTTTAAAAAGTGTTTTGTTTGTTTGTTTTTAAGTGTTTGGTTTTTGGTGAAAATGAGTGACACATCTGAATTCAATAATGAAATTGATGTTGAAAACTTAATTATGCATGTAGAAGAAAGACCACTGCTGTGGGAGCAATTAAAATAAAAAAATACGTATATCACGACCAACTTCAGTTTTTGAAGAAAGTATCTTACCACCACGATACTGAGTCATCAATGAACATTCCCGGCGAAGAAAGTCCTGTATTAGCAACAGAAGAAGCAACAGACTCTCCTGGAACTAGTATACTAGAGCTGCCCAATAAACCAAATCATGCAACGAGAAAAATAAAAAGAAAAGAAGAAGAAGTTAATTAGCAATTAACAGGTTGGTCTAATCAACAGTATTCTAAAGTAGAGAGAGAGGGGGCAAACATACCAAGTGAGAACCCCTATGTCTTTGGGAGACAAGGGATGTTTATCAAAAACTTTCGTTACTAAGAATTAATACTGATATACGGTACATACAGCAAGTAAAGTAGTTATTAAACAACTTGTGGGGCCTACTGGCTGTATATTGGATTAAATATGCTTCATTTATTCATCCATCCTTTTCCCAATCTGATTAGTCTTTTATCATCACGGATCTTATTTATATTTACTATTTTTATTTTTTTGGATGAGGAGTGTAGTAGAGTTTGACGATGGAGTTCAGTTCTTACCACTACACTGGATTAACAAAGAGAATAATGGTCTATGTAAATGGCCACCATTTACAAATGGCTCAAAAATAAATTGAGCCATAAACGATTTGTACAACCCGGATTTAACGTGGACCTCGCACAAAATAGCCAGAATATTTGTAAACACTGGTAAGTAAACAAGTTATAACTTATACAGTAACACAAAGCTTTAACATTAAGCATTTTATTATATAAGTTAATACCTAACGATTAATGATAAAACAATAGCCTAATAATTTAATATTCAAAACCTAAATTGAATTTAAATTATGAATTGATACACAGTTTTATTATGTCTGTTATATGGAATTAGAAGTTTTATGTAATCTTTCAGAAAATTGAGTTTTCTTAGTATTTTTTGAATGTTGTGGGTTTTGTTTTACATATGTGCAATTATCTCATTAATTAAACAATTGCAGGTCTTGTAACAGGTTATTATTTTTCTTTTTAATTTGTGATGAAAACCTTAACTGATAAATATAACTCCACAATTGTTGATCTAAGTAACTCAATGAAATGATGTGGATGGATTTCTGCGAACATTCAAAAAACTCTTGATTGTTGTATAGACTCTAGCGGAAGAACCAGGATAGTTATATAATATAATAAAAACTAATAACAATAATAAATACTTAGGAAATGCGGTGCATGTGGACTATTCAGAGTAATTGGGGAGAGAATTAAGCCCAATGTTTTTTGCTTAATCCCATAATAAGTTAGGGTGTGCTTAGTACGAAATTGTTGACACGAGACCGAAAGACGTAGAACACTGGCTGATCTCTCTTTTCGTCCTCCGCCTCTTCGCGGCCAGTGGGAGACGTCTGATGACAATAAGCCGGGTACCTGTACGACCTGCCATAAGCACTATCAACTAAGAGCTAAGAGTGGATTAACAGTGACAAGGCAAGGGCTTCGGCCCGGTCTAAAGGATCCAAAGTTTTATTGTAGCAAATACCAAAGCTGTCCACACAATCATTCTGTGTTCGACCAGCGAGCTGTCGACATCTTCACTCCTTGCCCAGATAAGAACTTCATCGTCAACTAGACTTCTGAGCTTCATCATCATGAACTCTGAAGGTGACCCCCATGCGCCAGATTCTCTAGAACAAATTGAACCTGAAAACGGCCTGACTCAAGGCCGCACATCTGCAGTTGGAACGAATCTGTCCACACATTACAGTATTGTTTATTTATAAACAAAGTGAGATAATTAATTAATTATTATTTCCTATTAAAGATGGCTTGAGGTCTTTAGAGCACGAGTCGGCATCCACTCTTGCTACACACCAACGGGGCCTCCAAGGAGTGCGGGCACGTAGGTCGTGCTATTTACTGGCAGACGGAAGGCTGAGGCGCTTAACAGCCAGCCTTGACGATGGGAGCTACACCATCAGTGAATTTCTAATGGCTGTTAGTCACCATCTCGATGATATACACAGTGACGCCTACAACGAGGACGGCCTTGAAGAACCGGAAGAGGTAAGAAGAAAAGAAGGTAAAGAGGTAAAGAATACAGTTATGTCTTACTGGATAAATATTAATACAACCTTCTTGACAAAGTTCAAAGTCACAGAATTTGACTAAAATGTCATTAATCTTATAGGTGAAGCAAAGCGATCGTATTGATCAGATTAAATGAGCTGTAGATGTTTATATGTTATAGTTGTTTATAGTTGGCTATAAACAAGGTTGTTAAGGCTATGTTATTGGCTGTGTGGTTGGCCGTAGGACAAAGAACCTGCGCCAGTCCCAGCTCCTTCTGCACCAGGCCTCGTGCCAAGAGGACAAGGAGTAAGAGGCAGATGAGGTTAGGCTCCTGGTCGTCAAGGGAGAGTAAGTGTTATTGTTTATTTTTAATCTTAGTAACTTTACAAGTAATTATCAGGATTATTAGATGAGTTAAATAAAAACCTATGTATATAATGAATGCATAAAATGTATGTCAGTTTCACGCAGATAACAACAACCTACATACCCTGCACAACCTTCAGCCTCAACCTCACATCAAACTTCTGTGCCTCCTGACGGAAGAACCGGAATACCACTGTCACTTGTAACAACAACCTACAGACCCTGCACAACCTTCCGCCTTATCCTCGCAAACTGCTAGACCAACCTCTGTACCTCAAGCTAATATCTGGAGAAGGGTTTTTGCCCAAGAAGAACCAATTTCTATTTGTATGGGGGGAAGGGACTTTATAGAGTAAATCCACGGAAAAATCAAAATTTTTTATTAATACAAATATTTTTAAATAGTACATAATTTGTACTTTAACTACAGAGATTATTTTTAATTTTTAGTTTTTTCCTTTAGCTAAAAAAATTACACATGAAAATGTCAATTCCGTCCCATGTCCCATCTACATGTTTAAGACTGTAGACTGATGTTTTTATTTTTATTGTTTATGAAAACCCTTAGAAAATTAGAGTAACGTATTAAAAAGTATAATAATGCACTCAAAAGTGATAAAGTGTCAAAATATTAATTTTTTAAGTAACTGCATATTTTTAAAGTATGTCCTTAGTTTTTTCGTCATTTCCGTCCCATTGCTGTGCACACATTTAACATGTGTAACCAACATAAACAATTTAAAGAAATGAAGGAAGACATGTCATTTGAAGAAGCAATTATAATATGTGACTGGAGTGAATTACAGCTGCAAATATGCTGAAGAGGTGCAGGCTATCCATTTTGGGGCATCACGAAACCAAATTTCATTACACACTGGAGTAGTTTATTTGGTGAATGATCAAAAATTAATATTTTGTACTGCTTCAAATTCTACCAACCATGGAGCTGTTTCGATTTGGACTCATTTGGAACCCAACCCATTTTAAAGCGTGTAAAGGACGAGTACCTTGTGTTCAATTCTTGCAATTTTTTACTGATGGACCAACTTCACAATACCGGAACAAAAGCAACTTCTACCTCATGTGTCGCCTATCCACTACTTATGGTTTTAAGGCCTGCTCCTGGAATTTTTGGGAAGCAGGTCATGGAAAGGGACCAGCCGATGGAATCGGTGGACTCGTTAAAAGAACATGCGATCGAGCAGTGGCATTAGGAAAAGATGTTACCGATGCTGAAGGCTTTCTCGAAGCAGCGAAAGATCTCAAAATTTGTACTGTTCTGATTAAAGAAGAATATTTTGATAAAACTGCCTCTGAGCTTAGGGCAGTACAGAATAAATTGCGTCCAGTTCCAGGGACGTTGAAACTGAAGAGTGTTTCATGTATTGATAAGAGGGAACCTTACACACTGATTTTAAGGAAGCAGAGTTGCAATACCTGCAGACTGAAGATGAATTGTCCTCTTTTTCCAGGCTCTAAATTAAAATTAAGCTGGAATTAATTCCAACAGAAAGTGACTCTAAAAGTATCCTTTTGAAAAGACTCTTAGTTATCGAATTAAGTTTGGTAAACCTTAATTAATAATTTTAACTTCAGTTTACCAGGTAAGCCTACTTTTTTCCTATTCAATCCTTACAACCTAAAAATGTTTATCATCCAAAACTTTTTATCTTCCTCCTATTTTCAGCATTTTTCCTATTCTGTAATCCACATGTTTTTGTTTTTTACAAAAGGATGTCACCCATATTTATTTATTTTATCATATTATTTATAAAAAATGTTTACTGTTTCAGTTTAAATATTCCGTCTCGCCTCCATTATTGCAAAGTTTGTTTCCACCCATATAGAGCCTATTATTTTAGTGTTTTCCTTAACCAGTTTTCCAGGTGAAAACAATGCATGGAAGGGGATTCGTCTGACTCTGGCCCTAATAACGGTGTTAGCCGTGATCCAACTGCGAAGTGTATCCTTTTAACATGTTTTGTTTACAAAGAACTATGTTTTAAAGAGAATTTACTATGGTTTAAGTGTGTAAATGAAAAAAAAGATTTAACATTGGTGTTTACATTTTTTAGATGTTTTGAAAAATTTAATTAATTGGGGTTTACATTTTAAAGGTGATTGATTAAAAGTTTTCTTTAAAACAAGTTTCAAATTAACCAAAGAAATAAGCAGACTCTATGTCTCATTTTCACTATACAATATGTTTATAAACTTTTGTTGTGCAAAATAATAATAAGGGCAAGTCTGTTTTATTGACAAGTTTTACTGAAATTGGGTTCTATGCCACATGAAAGGGGTTTCTTACTAGTAAGTAACCATATCGTTTGGAATGTTAATTAAAATAGTAATGTTGGTTAAAACATTGATTGCTTTAAAATCTGACTGGTTAGTACTTAACTTAAAAAAAAAACTAGTACATGTTTTAGCCTTGACTAACTTTTACAGCAATGAAAACAGGACCGTTAAAGAGACTAATTAAGTACAGCGACATTTACAGTAGTGACAGTGACTCTGATGTTACCAAAGAAACCAAACTTAAAGTCAAAACTAATGACTTTGTAGTAGTCAAAGTCTTCAGCAAGAAGCAGGCTTATAAGTGATACATAGCACAAGTGTCAAAGTGGCTGGACCTGGACTACCAAGTCAGGTTTATGAAAAGGTGTCCAGACAAAAAAAACAAATTTGTTTTTTCAACCGAACCTGAAGCCTGTGTTACCGATGATGAGGTGGTTGCTCTCTTAAAAGACTCTTCTTTGTTAAATGCCAGAGGACTCTTATGTGTTCGACTTACCCGAACAGTTCAAATTGTTGAACTAGTTTAGTTTTGCTAGCCTTTGTGACCTTTGATACATGTAATTATAATTTAGAAATAGTTTTTAGCAATAACCTACAGACCATGCACAACAATTAACCTCATCCTCACAACAGGCTAGACTAACTTCTATACCTCCAGCTAATATCAGGAGAAGAGTTTTTTTCCAGAAGAATTGATGGAGAGTCAAAAGAAGGTGCCAGTGTGATTGTTGCTCAAAACAAACATAAAAAGAAGCTAAATAATAAGAAGACTGCAAAGGAAAGGAGAAATAAAGGTGAAGAATAGGCAAGTGTTGCAAGCAAAAAAACTGTTCCAGCCAGAAATGTACTGCGAGAAAGGTGTAATGGGAACATGTGCAAGAAGTTCGCTCATCAATGCTCTGAAATTTCTGACGAAGAAAGACAATCAATATTGAAGGACTTCTACGAAACTGGAAACCTTTAACTTCAGAGGGAATATATAGTAGTATATATAGAGTTTTTTCAGAAGAACCCATTTCTATTAGTATAAGAAGGAAAGGGACTTTGTAACCACCCTGTATCGTATGGTACCATCATACTAATCGTCACATCCTCAAATTTAGTTTGAAAATCCAAATTTAGTTTGATCGAAAAAAGAATTCCTAGAAAAGATTAGTCAATATATGATCGGAAAACATGATCATAGAATGTTTGTGAGAACTACTATCTTCCTAGACCATTGAAAGAGCGAATCATCATCCAGATATGTAATGACGTTACAATACCTGCGGCATTTGCCCTAGGCGGAAGAATTAGAAGACCACTGTCACTTGTAACATCAATATCCTACAGACCCTGCATAACATTTAGCCTCATCCTCACAACAGGCTAGACTAACGTCTATACCTCCAGCTAATATCTGGAGGAGGTTTTTTTCCAGAAGAACCCATTTCTATTAGTATAAGACGAAAAAGGACTTTGTAACTACCCTGTATCGTATGATATCATCAAACTAATCGTCACATCCACAAATTCAGTTTAAAAATTTACAAGATCGGAAAAAGAATTTCTAGAAAAGATTAGTCAATATATGATCGGAAAACATGGCCATAGAAAGTTTGTGAGAAGTACTATCTTCCTAGACCAATGAAAGAGCGAATCATCCAGATATTTATTTTTCCACCTACTGCATTTAGACCACAACAAGAGTCTACTCAAGGAAGACGTTACAATTGGAATTAGAAGACCACTGTCACTTGTAACATCAACAACCAACAGACCCTGCCTAACATTTGGCCTCATCCTCACAACAGGCTAGACAAACTTCTATACCTCCACCTAATATCTGGAGAAGAGTTTTTTTCCAGAAGAAACGATTTCAATTAGTATGGGAGGAAAGACTTTGTAACCACCCTCTATCGTATTATATTATCAAACTTGTCATCATCACATCCACAAAATTAGGTTGAAAATCCATAAAATCGAAAAAAGAATTAAAATAAAGGTTAGTCAATATATAATCGGAGAACATTCCCAAAGAGAGTTAGTGAAAACTCCCATCTTCCTAGAACAATGAAAGAGCGAATCATCCACATATTTAATTTTCTACCTAGTGCACCTGGACCACAACAAGAGTCTTATCACTAAAGACGTTACAATATCTGCGACATTTGCCCTAGTTTGAAGAATAAGAAGACCATTGTAACTTGTAACATCAACAACCTACAAACCCTGCAAAAATAGGTGAAGATATATCAGCAACATCAAAAGCATAGAGAGGTTCAGAGGAAAGATAAAGACAGGGCAGAAAATTTAGTTAGGAAATAGCGAAGAGTTGTACATAATTATAAAAACCTCAACCAGCAAAAGGTTTACAGCAACAAACCTATGAAATATACAACTGGAAATCCAAAAGTGAGGGAGGAGAAGAAAAAAATAGAAAGGTGGAAAAATTAGTTTCCTAATAGGCAGACCGAGTATAGTGGTGGAGGAGGTAACTTAAATGAAGAGATATTTGAAAACAAGTCATACTACAAAATCAAAAATACAAGAGTTTGTATCAGTGGAGCGGAGATGGTCCAATGGAGATGGCAGCAGAATGGTCAAGAACAGCGGCGAAGGCCAGGTGAGTTTGCGGTATACAGCATGTACAGTATCTTGGATTAAATATGCGTTATTTAATAATCCACCCTTACCCCGAACTTGATTAGTTTTTGGTCATCACAGCTCTTTACAATTTTCATGAAGAATTTAGTTTTGAGATTAGTACCAGTTCTTCTTTTCAGAGTAAAATAACAAAGCGAGAAAAATTTGTTTTTTACTCAATGACAAATGATTAAAAATTCTGGACTGTTCTAATAATTCAGTAAAAAAACATAAAGACAATTTGGTAAATTTAACTTCCCAGAATTTCAGATTTCAGGTAATCATTTCTCAAAACATTATGACTAAAAATATTTTTTTTTTTTTTTTTATGAATTTCTGTGCACCTTCACCCTGAAATCGGCAGAATTTTAAAAAATAAATATTTCACATAGAACAATAAAAAATCACAATATTTAATTCATCTCCAGGACAAGAGTTATCATAAAGACACAATATTGTTTTTTTAGGACCATTGTAACTATCTAAAAAAATAATCCCCATATAGAAGGATATAAAACATATTAGTAGGAGACACAATTAAAAATCAAGGGTTTACAGCACAAACCTGAATAGAAACATAGAGAAGGAAATTAATAGAACAAGTTTGAAAGTGGTATAAATGAAATGAAAATATTTGAAAAAATATGTTTGTACAGGAGCAATAATTTTCCCAGTGAATGGAGAATAGGCAAGAACCAGATACAGAATAACTTGAAAATTATGCTTATTATTTATCCATCACAGGTCTCTTCACTTTTTATATATACTATTAATAGTCATTAGGATGAGGAGTGTAGTAGAGTTTGAGGAAGGAGTTCAGTTCGTACCACTACACTGGATCGACAAAGAGAATGGTCACCTAGATCTTGACTAACGAGGATAAATTTCAGTATCTTATACAAGTAACCGAGCCCAAATCTAGAGCTAGGGAAATTGTAACTAGCTTTCCACCTATAGGAGACAATTATCCATAAGTAATTAAATGTCTCGAGATTGCTGAAAAGGTTAAGATTATTTCAGAGGGACTCAAGAACTTCGTTGCTTGAAGTTAAGAAGACACAATACAGTTTATAAGATAAGTTTTGTATATATAATATTGAGGTCACTTTCGTTTGCTGTTCATCTAAATTTGATAATTATTTGACAAAGATGGCAAACTGAGGTTGGAATTATGATAGAATAATATAAATACAATTCACATAAGACTGTGTCCGGTCATCATTTAACTCGAATGGTCCAGATTCGACGATCGTGAATCCCATGCCAAGTCCATAACTTACCGTTATATCCAATAACATATCAACGAATGCTCTTGTGTCTCTTGCGCTTAATCGAGTTCGATAAACTATTGCCCATAGAGATAATCCACCTTGTGGCATTACGAACATAGGGTTCGACCTTCAGGATCCGGTCCAATCAGTTCTCAGTGAAGACTTGGGATCTGTAATTAAGTTTTGTTTTTTAGATCTGCGCGATACAGTGCAATTACTTAGAACTAGAGTTGGGCAGAGTTAACCAAGAACATCCAGACAGAACCTGACTAAGAAACAAAGAATCAGCAAAAAGTGCAGCATAGAAGTCTAATATAGGTTTGCAGCCATGTTAGCGTGAAGAGGAGACATTAAAGACAGATGGGAGCAAATCAAAAAGCCTTTGAAAAAGCTGGGGCAGAAGTTATAGGTTATTGAACAAGGAAAAGTAAACCATAGATTTCAGAGAAGACGGAAAATAAAATTGAAGATGACGTGAGAAAGAAGCAAAAGCAAAATAGAAGAAATATCAGCAACAATAGAATCATACAATGTTGTCAAAATATATAGGAAAAGGTCATGAACTGTTTGTGTTGTGTAAAAGGAAGGTTTTCACCACGGCCCTTGCTTTCCATAACATAACTGTGCAAAATAGACATAACTGTATTTACCATAAGTTTCCGGTGGGGTTCCAGTGATTATTTTAATGGCAAGAAGTTGGTAAAGATTTTGGAGCCTTTTTTTTGTTACTGTAAGGTTTACCCGGAATGGGAGTTTTAGTGGTATATATTCCAATCAAGATTTTACCGCTTCCAGTTTGCAAAAGTGATCAAGAACATAAAAAGTCCCAAAAGACAGAAATTGTATCTGTCTCTCCATTTATAAATGATCGAAGAGAAATTAGAAAAGTTAGAACTATAAAAAGAACTGAAGCGGAAGGTAAGGAATGAAAAAAAAGAATGAAAACCCAGCCTTTGAAAAAAGAAGCAAAAGTGTGTGTCAAACAACGGCCAAAACAACAAGCGGCAGCAAAGTTAAACAAAGAAGAAAATGAAACACTCTCTCTGGCGGATGTGGCGAGTCGTTTGATGTTTAGTGTAATATTTGTTTTGAATGGTGGCACGAAGACTGCTCTTGTTATTTGGAGTCTGGTACCTATATTTGTGACCACTATAAGACGATTCTATTGGCAGTCTTAACCTACTATCTGCGCGAATGTGACTTTTTGGACAAAATGTTCATAAGTAAATAATATTGTATGGCACCTTGTGAATATTAAAAATTGTAGTTGAGGTAAATTTCGTTTTGTAATCACGTAAGTCAGCAGGTTTGGAAACTATGACATTTCGTAGTGATTTCTTGTAAGTGTCATAGTTTCAATGTTAGATTATGTGTCGCCGCTACTACAGCTCCTATTCATCTATGTCTTACTAAGTAAAACATAAGATGTTTATAAGTCTTATAAACATCTAAGGTAATTAACTGAAGGGGAGGCGGTAAAATCGAAATCAAAATTTTATCATTATTTTTTTATTTTCTTAAATTATAGAGCGTTTTTTCCTGAAAACAGTGATATACAACAGTATCATGTCATGTCATGTCGTGCTAAAAATAAGGTTTTCAAAACTGGAAAGGGTATTGGTGGTCGTGGTAAGAAGTAAGTTGACAACACTATGACTCCAACATCAGATGGGCAGATCAGCAACATCAGATCTAATCTTGGCACACCTTCACAAGCAACTGAAGATATAAATCTCAAATCTCCTAAGGTTTCAAGTTCAAAAAGGAAGATAAACTTTTCTGAATATGATAGGTATTACAGTGCCTCTAGTTATAACAATGAAATAATAGATCTTAGTATTTTATCTGAGCAATTGTTGCAAAATACCCTATGTAAGAACTGTAAAAAGAACGGCTTAAAAATTAATTCCGAAAACCGTGTTGGCCTAGCCTCAAAATTGGTTTTATTTTGTGCTCACTGTGATTTTGCTGTGAATTTTAGCAATATCAAAGAAATCACAGTTCCAGATGCTAACAAAACATTGTTTGATATTAATATCAGGTTTGTATATGGTCTAAGAGCCATTGGAAAGGGCCTACTCGCTGGACAAACCTTGTGTGGCATTCTCAACCTTCCGTTACCTCCAACGAAGTTTTCGCCTTACAATTCTGTTCTTCTTGAGAAATGCAAAATTGTGGCACTAAATTCAATGATGTCTACAGTAGAAGGTGCAGTAGAGAAGAACAAACTCATGATCGAAGAAGAGAAGCGTACCACCCCTGATCTTATCCTTAATCCGCGGGACATCGCTGCAGGTTTTGATGGTACGTGGCAGCGTAGAGGTCACCAATCTCTAAATTGAGTTGTTACATGCACCAGTATTGGTAGTGGCAAAGTAATGGATGTTTCAATCTTGTCCAAGTATTGTCTATGCTTAGACAAAAGCAGTCATGATGCCTCATGTAATGCAAAGGCTCAAGTGGTAGCATGGAAGGGGCTAGTACTAAACAAATCTTTCTGAGGTCTGAAGCAAAATACAATGTTAGGTATAAAAGTTACCTAGACCTAGTTACCTGGAGACACTAACAGTTATGATAGCATTGTTGCTTTGAAACCCTATGGAGAAAAAGAAATTAAAAAATTGGAATGTGTAAATCATGTAAGTAAGCGAATGGGAGCTAGGTTGCGAACTCTAAAAACCGATTTGAAGAAGACTAAGCTTGAAGATGGAAAGTCTTTGGGAGGTAAGAATCGCCTCACTGACAAACAAATTGATCAAATACAATCCTATTATGGCAAAGCAATAAAAGAAAACAAAACTGTTGAAGAAATGCGGCGAGCCATATGGGCTATATAATGCCACATTGGGTCCTCCGATGCAAAGCCGGAGCACCGCTTGTGTCCTGAAGGTAATAAGTCGTGGTGCAAGAACAATAGGGCCAAGGCTGAGTGAAAAGTGTTTAAACATGAAAACAATTTGCCAGAGTCCATTATGAAAGCCATGAGACCCACTTTCAAGGCACTTTTTGACCCAAACCTACTAAAAAAATGTGTACACGACAAGACGCAAAATGTCAACGAGAGTGAAAATAGTGTCATATGGACCAGGATTCCTAAGAACAACTTTGTTTCGTTAAAGACATTAGACATTTTTATTGGCACAAAACGTACAGACAAGGTTTATACAATGTACAGGTGCTTCGTCAAGATATCTATAACTACATATACAGCTTATCAAGTGTTAAAATATGTTGTCTCTAAAAAAATTAGAGTTTGGAGTGTATCAGGCAGTGGCCAGCTATAATGATGGACATATTACAAAGTGTAGAGTTTTGAAGGCAGTGGGGAACGAGCCAAGCCAGCGAACAGTTAGTGGTATGAAGTTTTTAGACTCTGAGCGCATCCGCAGGGCTGAGAAGGCAATATCTGACTTTTTAAGGCTAACTAGAAGACAGGAGAGGCTGAGAATAAGGAAACTTGAAGAAGGTATGGAAGTAATCCCATCATATTCTTGTGGAATGTATTAGGTAATTAAAAGTGGCTTATTTTGTTTTTAACGCTATTTGCAATCTTGTTTTTCTTTGCATAACGTACCTTTTCTCGGAAAGTACTATAGGTAGAGGCTTCAAATTTTCACACAGTCTTTATGTAATGGTTATATACCCACTGAGTTTTTATTAAAGACTAATCTCAACCTACTTGGGTAATAAAAAACAATAACTACTAATATTTTTAATTTTTAGGGTATTGCAGGAAAAAAAATCATACCTCAGCTAATTTTCGGTTGAAGTTCATAAAAAAACTCAGGGTCTGTATCAAAGGTATATAAACAACTGACAACAATTTCAAATTGGTAGGCCTAATAGTTTTTGAGAAAAGGTGCATTACATTAGCATTACAGAGATAGGGATTCCGCCTCCCCTGAAATATAAAATTCGGATTAAGTTTATGTTTATGCTATTACATTAATAAAATAACTGTGAGTGATTCGAGGTAACCCTGGTTTGCAGTTTAGTATTTATGCCGTACATACGAAGTTTCACGACTAATGATTGCAATAGCCTACGGTGCTTTATAATTGTTTAAGGACACCACGACTTTATCATTGGTTTCAGGATTAAGAGAATGACAGAGTGTGGAGATGACTCTTTGGAAAACCATGCACAAAATGACATCGATGACCTGTTACGAATTTAAAAATCATTTCCCTGATGCTGTAATTGAAGTAATTTCTACAAATGCAAATATTCAAATGCAAATGTTAATTAACGGGACAGACAAAGCCTCTCTACATAATTTAACTGACATTTTTAATAGCGTGTGATAGTGACTTCGCACATACTGTGTATATTATTGAGGAAATAACTACTTCTTATATGGTAATGATATAATATACTTCTAATTAGTTCTGATAGTTTGATAGAAGAGATTTCTACCAATGATGATCAAGACAAACCAATGGATGAGCTGGGCGAATTCCTGTGTATTGAACGTAATGGCAATGATATTTTGGATAACAACTTTACATTTAGTGAAGACAAAACTGTAAATTTGGTCAACCTAACTTCTGATTTTAGATTTCCTAGCTTAATTTCTAATCTTCAAGAATCAAGAGCTTTTTGTCATTGACCTTATTACAAGGAATAGACATTGTCAACATAGATATCACAACAAGTTGTTTTGGATATCTCTGCACAATGTTCTTATACTAATCTAGAAATCTATATTCACATCACTTGTCAAAAATTCTCTTAAACAATAAAATGGGTTAGCCAAATTTATACTTTTCAATGGACGTGTGGACCGAGACAATGTCGGAAAAGTCTTTCTTTGGAATTACATGGGAGTGACATTATTTCTGTAGATTTATGTATTGTTCAGTTAGGCTCAAACCACACTGCAGACCTGCTTGAGCAAACGATGTTGCAAGTTTTTGAAGAGTGTAGTATTGACAAAAACAAAATTGTCAGTATCACAACTGACAATGGAAGTAACATAGTTGCTGCAGTCAAGCGATCTTTTGTTCAACAGCATGTACCGTGCTTTGCACACACTCTTAATTTGGTCACAGAAGCTGCTATTGCACACGAGAAAATCGAGCCAGTGATCAAAAAGGTGAGAGCAGTTGTTAAATTCATCAAGAATAGCGTAATTATGTCCGACAAATTGAGAAAAGCGCAGATGGACAGCAACATACCAGAAGGTAAAATGAAGAAAATGATTTTGGACGTAAGAACACGATGGAATTCAACGTATTACATGGTTGAAAGATTTCTCGATCTACTTAAAATAGTGAGCCAGCTGCTTATTGAAGAACCCACAAGCCCGGAGATGCCAAATGCAGGTGAAATTGACATGCTCAGAAATCTGGCAGCCATCCTAGGACCCTTTGAATACGCGACAACTGATATGTCTGTCGAGAAATATGTTACAATGAGCAAGATCATTCTAATGGTTAACACTCTGACGACACATTTGGAAAATTTCAAATGTAATGATCCAGCCATTGAGACTGTGCGGAAAGTATTGGTAGCAGGCATGCAAAAAAGATTTGGATACGCTGAACTAAACTCGAAAATTGCTATGTCGACCATACTTGACCCTCGATTTAAAAACATTCATTTTAAGAATCCAACAGGATGTGCAAAGGCTATTGCCAAGTTAAAAAAGCTCTGTGTGGAGGAAGGATCATCCGAGTCTGAAGAAGAATTAGCAGGAAAATCAGATTCTGAACATTTCGACTTCTGGAAAACCAACAAAGAACTGGCATATGGAAAAAGGAAGAAACAGGGTGACAGCAGTGAATCTTCAGAAGTTTCGTTGTATTTGGCGAACCCGATAAGTCCTCTGAAGACAAACACTTTACAAGAATGGGAAGATATGAAGGCAATGTTCCCCGGACTGTATAAGGCCATTGCTTACTTAATATGGCTACTTCTGTGCCATGTGAGCACCTTTTCTCAAAGGCAGGAGGAACCATTACTCAGGATAGGAACCGCCTTTCTGGGAACTACTTAAACAAACTGACATTCCTGGGTAGTTTAAGTGAAGATGAATTCAAGTGAATCTATTTTAGTTGTTTTAAGTGTTAAGAACTGTAAATACAACCAATTTTCCTATTGATTTTTTCTTTCCTAATTCAATAAATATTACCTTTGGAGGTTCATGTTTGGTGTTTCAGTTAAATGGTTTAATTAAATGTTTGTGAGAGATTTTTCACTAGGCCTAAGAATTTAATATACGTATAACCAATTTTTCCTATTGATGTTTTTTCTTTCTTACTTCAATAAATATTATCCTAGGATGAACATGTTTGTGTTTCAGTGAGAGATTTGTGAGAGATTTTTCATTAGGCCAAAGAATTTTACATATAACCAATTTTTCCTAATGATGTTATTTCTTATTTACTTTAATAAATATTATCTTTGGATGAATATGTTTGTGTTTCAGTTAAGCCTATTTCATAGTTACATTTAAAGTATGCAGTTTACAAAAATTAACCAGAATCATTATTAGTTCTGTTTTTGGTAACTGTTTTGGGTACCTTGTACAGTGGCATACATATAATACATTATTAACTAACTTAAACTAGTGGCCTCAGTATAATACATAAAGAACCAACTAAACCTAGTGGCCTCTGTATATAACATAAGTAACCAATCTAAAACTAGTAGCCTCAGTATGTTACATAAATTACAGATTTCATGTCTACTTTTTGTAATGTTTTGACGTAATTAAATACCACAATCTATAACTGATTTTATAGTTATTATCATATGAAAGATGGTGTATTTCTACATACGGAGGCCTCTAGTTATAGAGAGTAGCCTCGTATAATACTGAAGTTTATAAAGTTGTGTGTAATCATAAGAATTGTGCAAAAAATATCATTCGATATTGCCGATATCGATATTATGTTCCGATATTATCGCTGTATCGATATTGATGGTCAATATCGTTATCGATATCGGAACAACCCTACTTTGTGGTCCTCTTTTACTTTCTCCCCTTATACGTAGTATATGGAGAAAGTATTGTTTTCGTCAAAATTTTCGAATTTGAGTTGAGGGTGGATATATCCGTTTTGGGGTCCCCTGAATCCAAAAAAGTGGGTTTTGACGTGATGTCTGTCCGTCCGTGTGTGTGTGTGTGTGTGTGTGTGTGTGTGTGTCTGGATGTGTACAGTGCCACAGCCTACCCCGTTGGTCCGATTTAGATGAAATTTGGCATGTATATATATAGTCACCGTATCTCCAGGCGTTTTTTTCATTTTTTTGAATTTTTGATTTTTAAGGGTAGTTCACCCCTAAAAACCCTTAAAAAACGTGAAAAATCCAATTTTCTCAAAAACGGCTCTAACGATTTTGATTAAAATTTGATAGTTTATAGTGCACAGAGCACTAAATAATTTGACACCACCCGCATGTCTGTAAAAATGACGGTTCAAAAGTTATGGGCTTTTAAATGTCAAAAAAATCAAATTTTTAAATTTTTAGCGAATACAATAAAAGTAAAGTATAACTTGACTGGTACCATTGAAACCAGCTTAAAAAACTAAACAAATTAGTATTTTGAATTATTTGTCTACGACTAACGGTTCCAGAGAAAAGTTAAATTTAGTGTCCAAGATAAACGCAGTACGTTGTCTGAAAGCGCCCAATGTTATTCTTATGGAAAATATAAAAAAATCAATTTCTTCCTTACTTTCCACCAGTTTTACATGAAACTTGGTATGAAGTGTAAGGTCAAATCACCGAACAAAACCTGCTCGAAAAAGCTTGGTATTACCGGGGGGGGGGGGGTTCCCCCCATACAATTTGAACAATAAATTATTAAATAATATTTAGAATTACTTTGTAGAACATGATAGTTTTATTACAGATTGTCTTTTTTAAATTTACTTAAGGGAGAAAGTATGTGTCAGTCCACTGGTACCGTTTATTTCATGCATGTCTGTAGACACAATGTCCTTATTGTCCAGGTTACTAGGGTTAATATTTTTCATGTTATTTGAAGATTCGCTGAAATGTTTGTCACTTAAAACTTCATATTGATTAATAGTTTTCATATATATTGTGGTATTGTTGGATGTAGCTGGAGAGAGTGTTTTTTCTTCTTAACCTCAGTCCACGGGGTGAGTGCTTTCGCTGAAATATTCTCCAAAGGCATTTGTACTTGCGTGTTTGCCTGAGTGTTGTTGTTATCCACTCTTTCCCGATGTATTGGATGGAGTAGCATTGTTTTAATCATGCAGGCTTATATACTGAGTTGCACATTGGAATACAGCATAGCCAACTGAAAACGCTTGTTCGCTACATCACTCTTACTTATTTGTGGCATATGTTTTTACCAACTTGCATAAGAGATTTTTTGTACAATAAGTTATTTCAGCAAAGAGCACCAAGTATACACCACAGTCATATCCATTAGTTTGCCTTGGGCCAGGGACTACAGTAATTTTAACTTCTGTATCACTTCCTATGTATTTGTGCAGTTTTTGAGCGATATTCTGGGTGTGAGGTAAGTTGATGGTACCTGCCGAGTCAAAAGACAGGTAGTCATCCTGCTCCTTCTGATAACACATCAGACTCCAGCGTGAGCCTGACCCTCCACGGGTGTCAACTGCTGGTGAGTCGTTATCAGGAAATATGACTTATCTCTTAAATATAAATCAATCAAGAGGTAGTGGATTTCCTCTCAGCATTTGACATTTTTACTGGAGCCAGTTATATTACAACTATATTACAACTGGCCCATTAAAAATTTATTATCCCCACAGATTAGCTGCGCTGTCTAAAGATCAAAGTACTCCTTTATCGGTTCGTCAGTAAGCCATTAATTATTTAACATTGATTGACTAATTGAACACGTTTTAGATATAACTGAAACATTACTTGAGTCCGACAGATTATTCTTTGTTTCATAAAGAATTACTACATTTTTATTTACAATATTTTCATCAAATTTGCTATTTATAGGCTTGTCAGTATTGTTAGAAATGGGCTGCGGATGCATAGGGCTACTGGATGTAGAGGGCTCATCGAGTATGATAGTATATTCATTATGGTTTGTAATATTTTTAATATTTACATTTCTATTTTGCGATTTATTAATTTTTTAGTGCTGGTACATGGTGGATTGGTGGTGGTAACACCACCACCAATCAAGTGATAGGTGGTGGTTTCAAACAAACAGAGTAATGCAATAGAGGTCGTAGATGTAGAGAATTTTCGTAGATGTGGGCGAAGATGTCAGGATGCAGAGGGATATAGATGCTGGTTGGATTCCCGGATTGATAAAATCAAGAATTGTTTTACAACCCAATCAAGGGATAAGTAGTAGTTTCAAACAAATGGAGTATCACGATGGCGGATGTAGACAATTTTCTTACGGCGAAATAGTCTGGGTGTAGAAGGATGTAGATACTGGTTGTATTTTAGAGTGATAAAATCAAGAATAGTTGTACTATCCAACCAAGTGATATGTGATGGTTTCAAACAAACAGAGTAATGCAATAGAGGATGTGGATGTAGAGAACTTTCTGAGGGCGAAGAAGTCCGGGTGCAGAGGGATGTGGATGCTGGTTGGATTCTTGGTGGGATAAAATCAAGAATTGTTCCACTCCCCAATCAAGGGATAAGCAGTGGTTTCAAACAAATGGAGTATTACCGATGGCGGACATGGACAATTTTCTTAGGGCGAAGTAGTCTGGCTGTAGAGGGATACTAGTTGTATTTTAGAGTGATAAAATCAGAATTGTTGTACTGTCCAACCAAGCGACAGGTGTTGCATTCAAAGAAACGAAGTACAGGAATGGAGGACATAGACGTAGAGAAATTTCTGCGGGCGAAGAAGTCCGGGTGCAGAGGGATGTAAATGCTGGTTGGGTTCTTGGAAGGATAAAATCAAGAATTGTTTTACTGTCCTATCAAGAGATAGGTAGTGGTTTCAAACAAATGGAGTATCACGTTGGCGGATGTAGACAATTTTCTTAGGGCGAAGTAGTCTGGGTGTAGAGGGTTGTTTGTAGAGGGCCTTGTAGATACTGCTTGTATTCTAAGTTGATAACATCAGAATTGTTGTACTGTCCAATTAAGAGACAGGTGTAGCTGGATTACAGGACGATGCCACTGTACAAATTTGTATATAAAATGTTTGACCATAGTTGTATATTAAAGAAGTGCAGTTATTATGAAGTGCACGCCCGCAAACTTAACCTTGCACGAGGTACCTCTCGCTATCTCTCTGATAATAGCGTCCTCTAGCCGTGAAAGCTCCTTCTTCCCCAGCCTCAATTTAGGGTACTCCTTTGGGAGTACAGCACCTTTGACGAGTTTAGTGGTTTCTGCATATGTGGTTGCTTGCCCACGTGCAGGTGCGTAGGGTGAACCCTCTGTACCCACTCTCCTCCTCTTAGCATCGTACTCCCTCTGGGGTGGGGTGATCTCCTGCGTACCCCTTTTCCCTTACTGCGCGCAGGTTCATTCTGCCCTGCTGCCTTCCTTTCTTCTACCCTCTTCCTGGCCTCGTCAGGTTCCATGCCCTGAAAAGGTTGTGATCGACCTAGATTATAAATGTGGCCTTCTTGGAAAAGGTTACAATATTTTCACGGATAATTACTATAGTATAGTTCCTCTAGTAAATTAACTCTTCAATGCTAGGCCCAATCAATAAAAGCAGTAAAGGACTGCTTAAGGATGGTGTGGAAGCTAAGCTGGGAGTTCAAGAGTCATTTATTACAATAAAAAGAAGATTGGCTTGTTGGCTACAAACAAAAAAAGACAAGAGAGCCAGTGTACCAGCTTTCATCAGCCTATTATGCTGACGATGGCCCCGTCTGGAGCCGAAGTGGTGCTGTGTCATGCAAACCTTTGTTAATTGGTCAGAACAATATGCTGATGGGAGGTGTAGACTGCAAAAATAAAAATATACCATGTGCCAACCAAGACGCTATTGGAAACGGATATCTTTAAAATGTTTGACATGGCCATCCTATGTTTTGTACAAAGAACAGATTGCACCTCACAAGCCTATGGAGAGAAACGTTTTCTTCTAGAACCGGCACAGTCTTTATCGAAAGCACAGCCCCAAAAAGCTGAGCTACCTGGAGGTGACAATGAACAAGGTTCAGTAGTTACCGCCATGAACTTTTACCTGAGAGGACGTTGCGTCTTTGTGGCGTGTGTCATTCTGGCAAGAGGACATCATACTGGTGCCAAGGATGTTATGTTAAGTCAAACAAACGGAGTAAAGCGATGGAGGACGTAGACGTAGAGAATTTCCTGCGGGCGAAGAAGTCCGGGTGCAGAGGGATGTAGATTCTGGTTGGATTCTTGGAAGGATAAAATCAAGAATTATTTTACTGTCCAATCAAGAGATAGGTAGTGGTTTCAAACAAATGGAGTATCACGTTGGCGGATGTAGACAATTTTCTTAGGGCGAAGTAGTCTGGGTGTAGAGGGTTGTAGATACTGGTTGTAATCTTAGATTGATAACATCAGAATTATTGTACTGTCCAATCAAGAGTCAGGTGTAGCTGGATTACAGGACTATGCCACCGTACAAATTGGTATATAAAGTTTTAACAAATGGAGTATCACAATGGCGGACAAGGACAATTTTCTTAGGGCGAAGTAGTCTAGTTTTAGAGGTAGATACTGGTTGTATTTTAGAGTGATAAAATCAGAATTGTTGATTCGTTCAACCAAGCGACAGGAGTTGGTTTCAAACAAATGGAGTACAGCGATGGAGGACGTAGACAATGTTCTGCGGGCGAAGACGTCTGCGTACAGAATTATATAGATCAGGTTGGATTTTTGGAGGGATAAAATCAAGAATTGTACTGTCCAATCAAGTGATAGGTGGTGGTTTCAAACAAACAGAGTAATGCAATAGAGGTCGCAGATGTAGAGAATTTTCTGAGGGCGAAGATGTCAGGATGCAGAGGGATATAGATGCTGGTTGGATTCCCGCAGGGATAAAATCAAAAATGGTTTTACAACCCAATCAAGGGATAGGTAGTAGTTTCAAACAAATGGAGTGTCACGATGGTGGACATGGACAATTTTCTTAGGGCGGAGTAGTCTGGTTTTAGAGGGATGTAGATACTGGTTATGTTTTAGAGTAATAAAATCAGAAATTGTTGCACTGTGCAACCAAGCGACAGGAGTTGGTTTCAAACAAATGGAGTACAGCGATGGGTACGTAGACGTAGAGAATTTTCTGCGGGCGAAGACGTCTGCGTATAGAGTGATGTAGATCAGGTTGGATTCTTGGAGGGATAAAATCAAGAATTGTTGTACTGTACTACCAAGTGATAGGTGGTGGTTTCAAACAAACAGAGTAATGCAACAGAGAATGTAGATGTCGAGAATTTTCTGAGGCGAAGATGTCAGGATGCAGAGGGATGTAGATGCTGGTTGGATTCCCGGAGGGATAAAATCAAGAATTGTTTTACAACCCAATCACGGGATAAGTAGTAGTTTCAAACAAATGGAGTGTTACGATGGCGGACGTAGACAATTTTCTTACGGCGAAGTAGTCAGGGTGTAGAAGGATGAGATACTGGTTGTATTTTAGAGTGATAAAATCAGAATTGTTGTACTCTCCAACCAAGCGACAGGTGTTGCATTCAAAGAAACGGAGTACAGCGATGGAGGACATAGACGTAGAGAATTTTCTGCGGGCGAAGAAGTCCGGGTGCAGAGGGATGTAAATGCTGGTTGGGTTCTTGGAGGTATAAAATCAAGAATTGCTTTACAACCAAATCAAGAGATAGGTAGTGGTTTCAAACAAATGGAGTATCACGATGGCGGATGTAGACAATTTTCTTAGGGCGAAGTAGTCTGGGTGTAGAGGGTTGTTTGTAGAGGGCCTTGTAGATACTGCTTGTATTCTTAGAGTGATAACATCAGAATTGTTGTGCTGTCCAATCAAGAGACAGGTGTAGCTGGATTACAGGACGATGCCACTGTACAAATTTGTATATAAAATTTTTGACCATATTTGTATATTAAACTTAGAACAAAGATTGCAAATAATTACAAATAATGGATTGATGATTCTATTGTTAACCATCTAAATTACTTTATAATACAAACTTAGTTGATTCATTTTAAGGACATTCTAAAACTTTAAAAGAATACATCAGTACATTGATAGTGGGTAATTATATAATACATATCGATGGCTAAATTCCAACACCACATATCTCTATTATTTTTGGTTTTGAGATAAGTGCAGGATGAGAAACTATTGCCTATTCTTTACCTAATTCTAACAAAACTTAAATTGAAAAATATAGGGAAATTTGTTAAAAAAATGTCGATTTGTTTCATGTACCTATCTTGGCAGTTTGTATATATGAAATCTAACAACACTTATCTAGGATTGTTTACATTGAAAACATGTGGGCCGATTGACTTTCTTGATATTTTTCAGGTAAATATATTTATATTGTACTACCAGTAAGAGAATGTAGAGAATGCATGAAATAAGTTTCATTGTTATCAGTTTTCCTGTTTTTTTGGAGAAGATGGCGTAAAATGCCTCCTGAAGAGTCACAGACAGACACAAATTGAGATAAGACTTGTTTCGGCTTCTCTAATGCACAAAATGTAAAAATAACTAAAAAATTTATAATTCTGAGCAATGTACAGATGTTGTTTATTTATATATATTTCTCAACATTGTTAAACTTATGTTTTACTATCTTAGAAGTTTAACAAATAGTTTTAAAGCATCCACTTAACCTAAATTTTTGTAAAATTACATAATAAAAACCTAAAAAATACACATTTGAGATGCGTGTTGTTAAAGATTAGTTTGAATTTTTCTGGTCCAAGAAACGTGTTGTTACTGAGATCTACCCCAAAAATGGATTAAGTAAATAGTGATGACAGCGATATCATTGATGATGTGATGGCTTCAATAAAGAAGAAACAGTTTGTAAGCAGGCTTGTTTTTAATTCTTAAAAAAATATAAATTTATTTCAATTTTTTTATTTAATTTATTAAATTTCAAATTTTAACACTGTCGGACAGGTCTATTTTACTTTGATATTGTACGTTGTGTTTAGTATAATTTGTGTTTTCCTTGAAGGCTAAACATAAAATTTATATATTTTTTAAACATAAAATATTCGCCCAGCTAAAAATTTAAATAGATTCTACGGAAGTAAACACTGTGAATAATAGTCTTTTTTTTACAAGAACTGCTGAAAGGACAAAAAACACTGGCCTTGGAAAAATGTAAGCCTACCCCAGAAAATAAGACTCTTAGAATTATAATTACTGAAGCAGAAGTAATATTTGAAGATGGTTTATCTATTAATGATGTTCTGCAAGAAGAAGTTGTAATATCTGTAAGTGAAACTAATTCTAACCAGTCTGATACAAACTGTAAGAGCGATTCAAAGGAAGATGATGAACCTACAATGAGTATTCCTCTCAAAACTTTAACAGTATAGTAGATGATGAAAGCAATGAGGACGATCTTGTGACCAAGATTTTTTGTTACCGAGTGATGAGATGATGGATGTTAGTGGTGAAAATCCCTCAACTATTGGTTCCAAAGAAGATTACACACAAATTGAAAGTCCCATTGCAAATAATACTCATAATTAAAATCTTAACAATACACAATATGGTTTGTGTGCTGTTGAAGCTCTCAATGATGGAGGCAACAATAACAAAATGAAAAGGAAAAAGCGGCCAGATAGATTGTTGTGGGATGTAAATATCCACAAAAACTTAAGAATGACAGGCAAAAAGTATTTTGGCTATAAGAAAGTGATATTAGATGGTAAAGTAACCGTGAGGAGTGGTAGGGAGCACGAGGAAAGAAAATCAGGGCCTATGTGCAATTCAAATATGTGTAAGACTAATAAAAAAAGAAAATACATAGAAATATCGTAAGAAATGCGGCGTAATATATTTTAACTTTTTTGGCAATTATCTTGGAAGGAAAAGCAAGTTTACATCTGTGACCAAGTGAAAAAAGTAATGATAAACATATTAATGAGAAAAATAAGATACATTCTGAGAAAGAAAGTGAGAAGCAGAAGGCAGCAGAGGTGAAATTTACTGCTTAACAGCAGGTGTGGAATCTGTTAAGTTAACTCCCTTGACGAAGGCAAGTGCGATGTACTACAAAATGAAATTAAAGTCACACAACTATACAGTTTAAAAACTGGCCAATAGACATAGTAATTGTTACTAGTTTTCAGAAGTAGATGTAGATGGGGATTTATGAAGGATGTAGATGGGGAAGAAAGGAAAGAAAGACTTTGAGTATGTCATCCCAGAGGATTACCATCACATCTATGACTTCCTTCCTTACAAGAAATAATTGGGTCCACAGGACTACATTTAATTGTTGAATAACGAAAAAGCATTGGATTTTTTTCTTGCTGTTATGTCTCTTGATAAGACACATTTAAATAATTTATATAACATCTTTTCATACTAACATTTTATTTTAACAAACAGATTTTGTAATTTTATGTCTTTTTATTTTTTTTTATAAAAATTTATTAAGTTTTTTCGCGCTCCTGAAAGGTGGTTGTTTTTGAGATAAGTGTTGTTGGAGTTTAACCATCGATGTTAAATAAATTAATTATTAAATAAATAGAAGTAAATTTGTTAAAAATCCCAAAATCTCGTTATGCCCTGAAAAATTAACTAATGCTTTAAATTAATTACATACTTCATACAATATTTTTAATCTTTGAGAAAAATCAAGTTTAACAAAATAAATTACACAGATATGCTGATAAGAATCACAGCATCTAAATATTTTAAGTAAAAAAATACAGATAAAACTAACAAATAGCTGCCTTTGGTTGGTTTAGATAAAACGATTAAATACATCATTTTTCCAAACTTTTTATTTAGTTTAGTGCACTAAAAATAATAAGTTTGCAAGAAGAAAACAAATAATTATTACAAAATTTATATAATCTTAGAAGATCTGTTATAAGGTTCAGGGGTGTAATCATTATGTTGAGGAATTCTATCATTTGGCATATTTGAGAAAACACTTTCAAAAGCGTTGGCTAAATTTATCTGACATTTGCAAACCAATTTCTGCACTAATAGGTCTCATTATATATAACACAGAATTAATAAGTATATAAATCAATGAATATCATAATCCGGGGTTACTTAAGCCAACAGGGAAACTTATGCCATTTTGTATGATATTTTTCTTGAGCTAATGTAAGCAACACTGATTGAGTTTAAGAGACATTTATGACATCAACTAGTTCAGTTCATTAGTTTGTTTTGAGTGTTGTAACAAACTACATTGTGATTATTAAAGGTAAGTGTGATGATATTGCAGATGGATGATATTCAGCTGAACATGTTTGTTACTGCTGACCTTACTTTCAATAAAAACACTAAGAAAACTCTGAAAAAAACGGTTCTATGCTACTGTTCTCGACAAAGATAGAATGGGAAAATTAAGTTAAAGTTTTTCCGAAAGAGCTCTAACACAGCTGGGAATGGGTATATACCCAATTGTTAGGCTGGCCATACGTCCCGATTTGGCCGGGACAGTCCCGTTTTAGACCACTTATTTGGCCGTCCCGTCGCTTTTCGAAAATAATCTATAATGTCCCGGTTTCAATGTAGTAATAATAAAAATAATTATATTCTTACGAACAAAAATAATAACTTATGATCAGTTTCATCGTATCTCATAAAAGCTTAAGAAAATTGAAGTACAGTATAAAAAAGTGTACAGAAATTCATCGTTTTTGTGCTGTTTCGTGCATATTTGCGCGCAGCGGCTGTACAAGCGACTTCGCAAAGAGCCTGGCTTTTCTTGGTGACTGTACCCGTCGCACATGCGCAGTCGGTGCCACTGGTGCCAGTCAGTCGGCAGTCTGGTCCGACCTATTCACTGTGTGTGTATTGTCGTACAGGGTTGTTCAGTTTTACTGTGAATTTCATCTGTGTAAACGTGTAGAAAGTTTTGTATTTGTACGTATCGTATGGTTTTGTGAATAATGTCTCTCTCAAAACAGCAAAAACGGTTATGTGTTTTTAACGACGATTTGGAGAGAGAATTCAAGTTTATTAAAACTGACATTTCTACCGCTGATAGATCAAAAGTAGTTTGCAAAACCTGTGGTGTCCATTTTTCCGTCGCTCACGGAGGAAGAAATGATATTACTCAACATACAAAATCGAAAAAACATAAAGATGCCGAGAAAGCTGCTACCACTTCTTCTACTTTACAACATTTTATATTAAAAAAGGACACCGATGATAAAATTTCTGCACAAGAAGGCATGTTTGCTTACCACGCAATTGTTCATGGACACAGTTTTAGGTCAAATGACTGTCTTTCCAAACTCATTAAAAAGATTTATGAGCCAAAATATTCATGCAGTAAGACCAAAAGTGAGGCAATTGTGTGTAATGTCCTGGCACCACTATCCGTTGATGAAGTGGACAAAGAGTTGAGTCACTGTGGGTCTGTTTCTCTCAGCATAGACGCTTCAAACAAAAAAGCAGAAAAATGTTTTCCTGTGCTTGTTCGTTATTTTTTGCCATTGTCTGGAGTCCACGTTAAAATGATTTCATTTACTTCACTTCCTAATGAACAATCTGAGACTCAGAGCAAAATGCTAGAGGAACTAATAAAGAAAAAAAATCTTAAAGAAAAATTAGTTGCTATGTGTGCTGACAACACCAATACAAATTTTGGCGGGGCCGCTAGAAAAGGGAAAAATAATGTTTGGCGACACCTTCAACAAAGTTTAGGGAAAGAAATAATCGGAGTAGGGTGCGGTGCACATATAGTCCACAACTGCATTCAAACAGCTGTCGACACTCTGCCGTTTGATATTGAATGCTTCACAGTTAAAGTTTATAAGTACTTCCACATTTATACCGTCAGAACTGAAGAGCTGAAAGAATTTTGTCAATTTGCTGGAGTGGAGTATTCAAAGTTACTGGAGCACGGAAACACTCGTTTTCTGTCCCTTGGCCCAGCTATTACACGTATTCTAAAGATTTTTGAAGGCCTAAAGTCTTACTTTCTCTCCCAGGACAAATGCCCTTACTTTTTAAGCAAACTTTTTGAAAATTCATGTTTTAAGCCATGGCTGATGTTTGTGACATCCCATATTTCAACGTTTGAAGAAACCATTTTGAAGATAGAGAAGGATAATATCTCGGCTACTGAAGTTGCTTGGCGCATAAGCTCGCTCAAAAGTGTGATGAAATCTAGAGAGGAAGAGAAATTTATCCCGACTAATGTGAAAACACTGATATTAAACTTAGAGAAGGAAGGAGAACTGAATGTACAAGACTTTACAGCAACTGTGGGAAAGTTTTACAAAACTAGTGTTGACTATTTAGACAAATGGGAATTGAGCTTCGGTGGTGTACAAAACTTGCAGTGGATTTTACTGCAAACAGTTCCGTCATGGAGTGATATCCAGACCAGCCTCTCTAATATAAATGCCAGGCAGATAAAGGAAATATTTGAAAATCAAGCCGAAGAAACCAAACTCTTTGACCAGTGGCAGTGTGTAAAGGATATTGTGTCTGAAAACATAAAGGAATGGAACAGAGTGGACAAGACAAAGGTAAAAACTCCTGTTGAAGAGAGATGGAAGCAAATTTTTTCAAAGCTTAATAGTGAGGACATTTCATATAATGCTATATTGAAAGTGGTTGAATTTGCAATGTGTTTACCAGGAACCAGTGCTCCAGTAGAGAGAGTTTTTTCTATTATGAACAACTTGTGGTCACCTGAAAAATCCCGTCTTGATGTTAACACAATGAGTTCAATGCTGATGGTTCGAGTGAATTTTAAATACACTTGTGACCAGTTTTACGAGATGCTCTTAAAAAACAAAGATGTGTTAAAAAAGATAAGTTCTTCCCAAAAATACTTTTGGTATGATAAAGCTGATGAGCAGGCTGGACCCTCAAACGTAGAATAAAGTTTAACTCAGGAGACTTTCCACGTGTAGCCTACAGTAAGTTAGCATATTAACAAATAATTATTGAATTTATTAATGTAAGTTATAAGTTGTCTACATTTGTAATAATAAATTCAAAGAAAATAAAAAATAACCCTAGTTTTTAATTCAAGAACAAACTCATCCCATTTCCAAACAGCCTAAGGTTTGCAATGTCCCGGTCTAGGTCAGGACATTTATGGCCACCCTACCAATTGTAGATGATAAAATATGTGGACATTTTTCAAATTGTAGCAACTATCCAGCCTGTTGATATCACCAGAAGGTGCTATACTTTTCCCTTTGAATTCGTAAATTGAAGGACAATGGACTTAATAATGTCTTTAATGTGATCAGTAAAGCTTTATGAGTGATTACAGTGTTCTTTTATCTTATTGTATGGATTTTGTTTCCCCTTAATAATGTAGGTTTTTATGTTTTTATTATTAGGGTTTTATTAATTTTATGTCTGGCTTTCGTTACCCCATTTCAAGAGGGAACTTAAACCACCCTATTTTAATTTTGTTCTCTTAAAATATAAATATTTTTGTTAGATATTTATTTTACCAATAAATAGAGTAACTAAAGATTCTTACTAATTTGCTAGGTTCTACAGGTTTTACTAATCATTTTTGATTAGTAGGTACAAGAAACTTAAATGTGGCCTAAGTAACCCCGGATTATGGTAATAATACTGCTTTTGTAAAAGGTAACACTTATTCCAGATTCTCCTTCAACAGGACCAGACTGTTCAGTAGGTACTGGTTGAAGAACCAAGAATGCCACATTCACTAATAATTATCAAAATTAGAGAAGTTTGTTGATAAAAACTCGTCGTATCATGGTGCTGAAGCCTTGATCCATGTCTTTGAGGCGGTTTCGACATCTCTGCGATGTATACCTCCGAATACCGAGATTAGAAACTACTTCAATTTCAATAGCTTCTTTTTCCAAGGCTGTTTTCTCTAACACGCGCAAGACTCTCTGATGTACGTTCCAAAGCCCGTAGTCTATCTAAAAGTGTGCTTCTTTGTCTTTCCTCCCACGAGTTGATCTGAAACATTTTCAAGTGATTAGTAATGCTTGAAATTATAAGACCAAATTGAGAGGATTCCTTGATCCACATTTGAAAGTATAATTCGAAATGTGACTCCAAAAGGATATGAACTTATGAAGGATATAAATTTTAGACTGGGATGTTGTCATGGTCACAAATTGTACATAGCTGTGAGCGATAGTCGTTGGGTGTAGTGTCCTCTTGTTTGGATTAAAGTCTGCACTATTGAATACTGTGTGGACCCGCAAAGACAATCTTCAAAATTAGACCAGTTTGTAATTCTGAGGCAGTGGTTTGGACTCCATGTTAAACTGTAGGTCCCTTGTATATGCCGTTGACTGTTGGGCTATTAATTAACAGTTCTGTTTAAGGGACATGTCAGCCTGAGTCAGTAACAAGACTACATGATTGCGTCACAATCATCTTGCACTCATTTCATACTTTTCATACTTGGCTTGAAATACCTGGACAAGTTGCCATTTCAGTAACAAACTACACATCCTATAATCAAGGAAGGCACTTCATTGGTAAACCTATGTACTGTTGGGAAAAAGGGATTAGGTATTGTACGCTCTAGGCTGTCTGAACTCTCTAATGCGGCAGGCAATAGAAGCAACGCTAGTGATATTAATAAATAGGCTTAGCCTAATTAATTGTATAATGACTAACGACAATAAAGTACTTCATTTCATTTCAAATAACCTACATTACATTTTGAAATGATGACCAATCCAGGTAGGTAAGCCCCCATAAGAAATGAGTGTACAATGATTGTGGGCACATTTGGCAGACTTGTTACTTACTAAGGCAAACATGTTCCTTACACTGGACTGTTATTCAATAACCCAACAAACAATGCATCTAAGGAACCTACAATAATTTAAAGTGGGGCACAAACTACAATTTTGCTACTGAATTACAAACTGATCTAATTATGAGGATGGTTTTTGAGGAAGAACGATTGAATAGTGCAGACGTTTAATCCATACCAGGGAATATCACATCCATCGGGCACTCATCATAATCGTCATATACACAATTCGATACCACCAAGTAGCTGGATAACAGGACACACCAACATCACTAATCTTTGGAATAGGCTAATATAGTTTTGTTGGCCAAGTAATCCTTTCATACACATCTGCAATCGACATTTTAAGTCCCTGCCACTCATAGGGTTAATGTAACCACCACAACGATACTACACAACCAACCTTGGGTAGGAGTGTAGTCAATAACTATGTACAGGTATGTTAAATATATAGAGTCCAGTTTATCTGCATTCATGTGGTAGGGTACCAATCCGGAGAATCCGGATGATATGAAACTATAATGAAAATAGACCATTATCTTGCATCCACATCGCGTTGACAATGATCGTGAACAGCAGCTACATTATTAGTGCTGCAGACTGCATATAACCTCTGTAATTATAGATGTGACAATCTCTGTATAACACAGCCGTAAAATATCAAAATCGTTAAACGTCTTAAAAATTTGTTTTTTAAGTTTAAAGTCATTAGCCTATTAGTTCTCAGTAGAAAATCAAACACCCTTGTTACGTTAACCCTCCAGCTGCCCATCATTTCACTCTGGAATGCCACCTCATTTTTGGCCATTTTTCAGGTTATGTTTAAAAACTATAACAATTAAAGTAGGCTATAGCATAATATATATTTTCGTGTTCAGTATAAAATAGGCTACAAGGGGGAAAAAAATACTAATATGTAACAAAAAAAATTATTTATATAAAAAAAAAGTTTTTATGAAAAAAAAATTGTTTCATCATGTTTGCACTCCCTCAAATTGCTCAAATAATTTTTTAATAAAAAATCTGAAATAGCCATTTTGTTTGAAATTTCATAACGAATAAGAATATATATACTTACATAGCTATATAAAAAAAAATAAAAGTACCCATGTTCAAAAACCTTTATATGTACACAAAACCCTTACTGCCGAGTCCGGGGCCTATGAGAATAATCGCCAAATAAATTATAAAAATATTATAAAGAACGGCATTAGGCCTACATATATTTATAACACTAAGTACAAGGAGAAAGGTGTTATGAATAATTCGTATGTTATTATAGAAAATTCACGCAAAATACACAACAAAACACTAACCTAATAGCACGACTCTATACGGCTCGAACAGCTGTTGGCGCGACGTCGTAACACCTGTAAATAAATGTAATCATATGATGTAATGCATAGAGAATAAAAATTACAAATAGTACTAAGGACGTAGATTATGATTTCCTCTTTACAACGGTATACATAAAAGAACATTTGCGATGTACCGTGAGCAGCTACGAGAAGATTAAGTCGCGCCAGTTTTATCGCCGGATTCCGGCGAATGGCAGTCTAGGGGGTGTAAAAATTCGCCGGAATCCGGCGAATGGCAGCTGGAGGGTTAAAACAGCCTTATTCATTTTACAACCACACATGACTACAGATTCAGTATAAACTCTGACCATAAAAGTAATTCCGAAACAATTAACCACTGTAGTACATCTAACATAAACGCCTACTCTTTTGACAGTTCAATACTAAAATGCCTAATACAGTGAAACGTGGATAATTCGAACTTCAGTAATTTGAAAACTTCTTTAATTCGAAGTTTTGACTTGGTCCCTAGAATTTTATATAAAAACAATGTTAAAATATCCTGGTTAATTCGAATAATTTTTTGGATGATTCGAATTTTTTGCAGCGTAAACCTATAAAGAGAACAAGTCATTGTGTGCGATTTTCCCGGAAACGCCATTCGGGCTTCCTGTCCGTAGACTATTTTTAGTTAGATCAAGGCGCCCATCCCCCGCCAACCCTTCTCACAGCACGTACACCTGCTGTTAACTGGTCACATGTTACCCCTCCCCCTCACCAGTCCGCTACTGCTCATAAATCACAATATTGACATCTCTAATATGTCACTACACGGCGCCGGCGCAGTTCAGTAACGTGCGTATCATTGATGGTGGTTTCCGATATTTGTCGTATTTGTTTCGTGTTGGCATTTGTGACTTCATCTGCGTTTATGTTAACACGTTTAGTGTATGAACTAGTTTGTTTCGTCAAAGCGAACCTACAAATCTTTGACGTCGCAAGAATAAATAGCGGCAATCAAGGAGGTAGAGAATTTAAAAAAATTTGAAATACTGTAGCTAAATTTTCGGGATCCCTCCAAACACAGTATCGACATTTAACAAAAATTAGAATTTTAATCAATAATATATCTTCATTAACATAGCTTTTTTTTAATATGCAATGTTAAAACATGATGTTTTACTGTTTATTTCAACCACTTTCAAAAACTTTTCTAATTAGAATTTTTGGATAATTCGAATTTTTTTCTGGTCCCTTGAGATTTGAATTATCCAAGTTCTACTGTATTGACCATTCACACATGCGTTAAAAGCTTCTACATTTTACCTCTAAACCAAACAGCTACGCTTAGACAGTTCAGTATCGAACGGTGACCGCTCCTGCATATAAACCAAGTGCCTGTAGCACTCCACTTAGAAACACCTCCATTATGGCCTACAGAGTGTTCATCACGTTAAGTAGGCCTAGTTTCCGTTAAGTAACACTGGCCTTGTCCAGCAAGGTACTGCAGCTGTATCTGAAATTTTGAAGAAGATTGAGATACAAGATTGTGACTAGTAGGGGCCTAGGCCTGTTCAAATAATTTTTTTCAAACCCCGATCCAGATACTCCAAATATAATGATGGGGATAACTCAGACTTAACTGTATTTAATGAAACCGGCCTACTATAACTGAGTAGGAATGCAGTTGTTAGGCTAATGAATTTGAAATCAAATGTTACCTCTGGCTACTAACAAAACCCAGTTCATCCCAGGAAACCACTTCAGGTGAAAGGGCCTAGTCTAGTAAAAAAAGGCTACTTTTACCTTAGCCTAATTAGTGCTTACCATAAGTTTTATTAAATATCAGTCCAATTGGAACACACAGTAACGAATTATCTTCTCGGGAATTATGTATCTACTAGTCACATAAGTGTAACGAGTTGTACGATTCCAAACCAAACTTAGACCTCGACGGATTATGTCAAAACAAAATTGCAAAACCACGAAAAGATTTTCACTGTTATTATTGTTTTTAATGAATGATCTACATATATTTACTTAACAGAAAATTTAGGTTTCAATGTAACATGTAAATAGGACAAATTCCAACACCATGCACATGACTGTCGACTTGAGACGCCATTAGAAGAGAGGCCAACCAAAACCGAACCGACTTCGGAAACGACGGATGGAGAGGAAGGGAAAGAAAGAACAAAGGACAAAGTTAATGTAATGGCAATGACATAGCATAGTATAAGAATTGAAGAGTATTTTATCGCCTGTTTCTCTTGTTATTTTCAGAAATTAGATGATTATTTTTGAAACAATAGATTCCAAATAATACTTAGATAAAATTAAAGGAATATGATAGTTCAATTACAGATAGTCGTTTTTAATTTAATTTAAGGGAGAAAGTATGTGCCAGTTCACTGATACCGTTTTTTGTATATATAAAATTCAAAGCCCTCACTCCCTCACTCATCACTAATTGTCCCACTTCCCGATTACCTAGGAGGCTGAAATTTTGTATATTGATTCTTTAGGCCTACAATAGGAAAGTTTAATAGTTTTTTTACGATTTTCCCATAAATCCCTACCCTATACGCCTTCAAAGTTCCCATGTTAATCTTATGGAGAAATATTTTTTTGGATTCCAACATATGTATCTTACCTTTTAAGATATAAATAGCAGCTGTTTTTATTTGAACCATTGAGCAAGCCAAAGAAGCAAGCATAAAATAGTAAGTACACAATGGTATCTAATTACTGTGTATAAATATAATATTTCTCAGAGAGGGAGGTTTTGTGACTATGTTTTATGATTTAAAATCAAATGTTTATTACTATCGGAACGAAGTTAGTTGAATTTGAGTTGAGACCGTAACTATCCATTTTTAAGCTCCCCTAAACCAAAAATTGGTCTTCGGACTGATGGCTCTCTATCTGTCTCTCTGTCTAGAGACCCTGAGACGACAATGATGGCTGAATTTTAAATAAATTTGTTCAGTATTCCATATTATACGATATCGCCCGAGAAAAATTAAATTGAAAAATCGTTTATTCCCAAAAATCTTATAGATAGTGTGTACAACATTTTTTCTAATTGTAATTGGTTCCCCACATAGACCGAAGTCTTTGTGTGGGGAAACGAGCCGTATAAATCAGTCCACAATCACTTAAAACAGAAAGGTTTTAACAGTAAAATATTAGAAGAAAAACAATAACCCCGTCGCAACAGACCTGCGTACTCAGCAAATTTCCAAATCAATATATAATAATAATATATGACAAGTTTGGTCAAAATCAGTCTATAAACATGAGAATTATTTGTCTATTCACTACAAAACCTAGTCTTAGGCCACCAAATTAGTGAACCATAGGTCATGGCCGGTCTCACCACAGCAACATACAGCCAGTGGAAAGGCCTAGGGTGCTGTCCCCATGTATTACCATCCATTCCTCTGCAAGTCATGAGTGACCACTTACCTCGGTCAATCACCTTTTGCAGCTGCGGCTCCCACCTCATTGTCTTTTCAAGTACCACACCCAAGTACTTGACCTCGTTCTGCAGATTTACCTCTGTGCCCTGCAGGTTCAAAGGTCCCAGCCCAAGCAGGTTCCTCCTTCTTGTGAATGGCACCGCCACTACCTTGGAGGGGTTGATGGCAAGACCCACCTCATTGCACCAGTCCCCCACCAGGTTCAGTGCTCCGTTCATAAGTTCTCTGATCGTGTTTGGTGAACTTACCAATAACCAGAATTGCAATGTCATCAGCGTAGCCCAGATCTAGGACACCAGAATCTTTGAGACGCCTGATGAGATCATCAGCTACGATATTTCACAGCAGGGGGGAGAGAACTCCCCCCTGAGGGCGACAGAGCGAATAATTCCTCACCTTGAAGTGAGAGAACGACTTTCCTGTCGCTCAGTAATGGAGGTGTTGTCGAAGGCCCCTTGGATGTCCAGAAAAGCACCCAGTGCTATCTCTCCATCCTCCAGTGTCTTCTCTATCCTGCCTACAAGGTGATGGAGGGAATACTCACATGACCTACCAGGAATGTAGGCATGCTGGTTTCTATGTAGTGGGTGATGCCTGAGAGCACCATCCGATACGTACCTTAGGATCAACTTCTCTAGAGTATTCAACAGGAATGACGACAGAGAGATAGGACGCGCGGAATGACTTTGGGTCCGTGTACCTTTCCTTGCCAGGCTTCGGAATGAAGACCACTCTAGAGCGACTCCACACCGCTGGCACACGACCCAGAGCCAGACTGGCTCTGAAGAGCTTACACAGCAATGGCAGAATTTCCTCAATCCCTTTCTGTAGACAGACAGGTCTGATGCCATCAGGGCCTTAAACGGACTGAGTGAATTAATAGCCCACCTAATCCTGCTGAACGTCATGATGCGCCCCGCCTCCATCCACAGGGTAATAGAGGCGCGATGGGAAGCATTCGTTGTGTCCAGTTCCTCAGATTGGTTGAGGACAACGCACCCTGGAAAATGCGTTCTGGCCATGAAATCCAAAACTTCATGGGGGTTGTATAATGTCTTGCCGTCAGGTTCCACTAGAGTTCCAAGGCAAGAGAAGTTGTCCTTAGCAAGGAGTTTGAACAACCTAGAGGTATCCTTAACACCTTCCATATTGGTGCAAAAGTATCTCCAGGAGAGTCTCTTGGCTCTCCTGACTGCGAGATTGTATTCTGTCAACAGGCTATGATAGCGGTCCCAATTTATACTACGCTTAGCTTTGCTGAAGTTCGCTCTGACCTTCCTTCTCATGTTGGTCAGTTCAGAGGTCCACCAAGTTACTCTCCCTCCCCTGCCCTCCGAAAGCGGACAACACCCGTCAAAGGCGGAGACTATCATCTCCCCGAGACGGACCGCCACATGATCAAGATCCTGGCAGTCCCAAACTCTAGGAGACCAGCCTTCTAGCCCAGCTCTAAGAGAAGCAGAGATAACGAAGAGGTCCCAATTGGCTCGCCTCGGGTTCCTAAACGAATCCTTTTCAGGCAGGAAGTCCCCTAGTTCAAAGAGGATATGCCTGTGATCAGAAAGTGAAGGTTTGGTAGAGACCCTCCAATTGAGAATCTTACCCTCCAACCCCTCTGAATATAGCGTAAGATCAATAATAGAGCTACCTACGCGACTTTAAGAACGTTGGCTCTGAACCAACATTCGATATGAGGAGACCACTAGATACAATAAAATCTAATAGTGACTCATCTCTGGTGTTGGTCTTCTTACACCCCCAGACTCTATTGTGGGCGTTAGAGTCGCATCCCACCACCAGTTGCAACCCGGATTCCCTCACATACCGTACTCCACCAGAAGAACAAGCTAGTAGAGCGGAGCTCGCGGAGTGTCCCCGGGCATGTAAACTGACGCGAATATCAGAGGTTTGCGCCCGGTAGATCCACAGCAGTTGGTCCTCACCACCACCTGATCCCTAGAGCAGAATTCCCAGGGCGGCTCGCATCTGAGTCCATTTTTGACCCAAACGCAAGCCCTCGGAGTATTAGTACTGGCCGAGAATATCTATCTCCTAGAGGACCCCAAACCTGAGATTTTAACGCCCCTTACCCAAGGCTCTTGAATTAGGGCGTAATTAACAGCGTGTTTAACTGTATATGTTCACAGAAGACTGCCGAGACAGCCTTACTGTGTTGGAGGTTTACCTGAATTACCTTTGTCATTATTGTCTTGAGCTGAGCCAGAGTTGGACCCTGAAAGCACCCTAAAGGAAACACCTTTCCCAAAAATAAAACTGTATTTTGAATTATATCTTTTGGAAATAAACATTATTCTTATTTATTCATTGTTAACCCTAGAAGTGATAATTTGTAATTCACGACGCATTTACAAATTCATCAAGAAGTGGTAGGTAGGGGCATCTGTGAATCTGAGGCATCAATTTAGTGAGCTTGTTAGACACCAGCGCTTTCGTTACCGTGTTGCTCACCCTGATCATTTAATCTTTAACGGTTTATAATCGGTCATAGTTTTAATTTTCAATAAATACTGAGGATTAGTACTAGCATTAATGTTATAAGTACGAAGTATGTAAATTGAATGGTACTAGTATACAAAGACCATCCTCATAATTAGACCAATTCGTAATTCAGAGGCCGTGGTACGGATTTCACGTTAAACTGTAGGTCCATTAGTTGCTATCGGCTGTTGGGCTATTAATTAATAGTCCTGTCTATGGAACATGTCAGCCTTAGTCAGTAACAAGACTACAAGATATCGCGCCACACTCATCCTACATTCATTCCTCATTCATACTTGGCTTAAAATATCTACCTGGGTAGGTCGCCATTTCAGTTAAAAGTATAAAGTATAAGTATCCGAATCACATCCATCTTGCATATAATAAGTTGCAATTGTTGACATCTTATAACAACATTTTACCAAAATAAATAGTTATATGTACTAGATATTAGCAGAGAGGAACGGATTATAAGTATAGTATCCGTTCATCTATGATATTAGTATGTTATAGTAGTTAATAGATATATAGTAGAAAATAGTTGTAGTAGGCACAACATGACATACAGTCCGAGGTACAAAAGCCCATTATTCTATATATTATTTATTAAGCACATACATTAAAAAGTATCAATACAAACAACAGTGTACACAGTGCGAGATAACAAATTTCAGTTTTCATTCATAACACAAACCTAGGAATTTCACGTACACGATTGTATAATTTATGTTGTATATAACCATAGATGATAGAAGAACTTCTATTCATAATCAATGATATAACGCAATTGTATAATAATGTATTGATTTAGAATTTTACTCTATGCTCATATCTTGGAGCAAAAAGAATACACATACACAACCAAAAAATATATTTATTAAATTAATTTCAAATAGTTATTGTACCAAAAATGGAGATTTATTCGGGCTGTGTATGTATTAAATGTTATTACGTGCAAAAATGCAGACAGAAATTATGTTACTTAGTTAACGTTAGTTAATGCTTTACAAACACCATTGTCTGTCTAACCTCAATTAAATATTCTTAAGACTAAGACAATTACGGCGACGGCGGGACTTACTACAACTACGGACACTGATAGACGAGCAAACAATGAGCAAATGACAAAATATGGAAAAATCCAAATTAAACGGTTAAGATCGACTAAAATAAAAGGACTAAATAATCAGTTATGACAGTGTTGGATTGCCATCTTTCTATAGGATAATAGTAATAACAAATCAAATCCAGGTCAGGTCTTCTGATGGTAAGAATTTGTCTATCTTAAAACTCATTAATGAGAAATTACAAGTTATGTAGATGGATCTTGGAAGATTTATAAATCTTAACTCAGGGTTTTAGTTTGAATCTTGGAATTTCATTTTATTGGCCAACATCAGCATATTTTTGTTAACCATAAAGTTAATACTGTGATTGGTCATAACAATATTAAGGTAAGTAGGCCTACTGAAGGACTTTGAGCCCTCGTACATTGTTCCTTACAGGTTAGAATATTTCATTTAGATCGGACCTTATTTACTGTTGTTTTTTGTCATCTGGGCTTCCCAAAATTTAAGAAGACTCGGATCTACACCATGACGAGTGAGGACTACCACCATAATAACCTAATTCCGATCGGAAAAATAACGTCAAAACCAAAAACATGGTAGGCCTATTGTGTCACTGAAATCAACAATAACCCTTCAAGTAGATTTACAGGGTGTTGAAAACGACCCAGGAAAATAAATTAAATCTTTTTTCACTATGGTGTGGGCCACCCAGCCATTGGTCTCAATACTTTCAAACTAGTCTTAGTGTCTCAAACCGATGTCAGTGTGCAGTGAGTTTTGTTCTGGGAAAAAGTGGAGTGACCAAAACACACGTGAGAACTATTGTATTAAATCGTGTATCAAAACAAACTTAGAGAAAGATACTTTAAGATGAGTGATCGGGTTGTGTATAATCGCTAAAAAATTATATCATAGGTAATTAATTATTATAAACCTTGTGGTAGCTAAGCCACGTGACGAATTAATTTAAAACATTTCCCATGTCAGATGTTTGATGTAAGTAGGCCCTAATTATTACCTTGTTTCAGTTCATTAAATACCTTCTTGTTGAACGTTAAAAATGTATTTATTTCAGTTACGACATATTTTCTTTCACTGGTGTTCCCGACAAATGGACCTTTGAAATAAACTGCAAACACTTCAGTCCCAATGAATACATTGCAACCACAAGAAGAGCCAAACCCAATAGTCAGCCATGACAACAAGACTATGACGTTGCTGATTCGAGGCAGGAACATTAGAGTCAGCGTCGACCTGTCAAGCCGGTTTTCGTCCTCTCAGACGACAACCAGAGCAAGTCCACCAATCCTCCACTCTCCTCACCCAACCCTTACAAACCACCCTCTGACGACAATTACAAGAGGCGTGACGGGTTTCACCTCCCGTACCAAATTTTCTCCAAGGGGTGCTGATATGGTGGTAAGCCACATGACAAATTAATTTGAATAATTTTCAAAATCAGATGTTTGATATAACCAATAATTGTTAACTTGTTTGTTTTAGTTAGTTCATCAAAATACTTTCCTCTCAAAACACTAACCCTTCATCAGGGGCTCTTGTATAATAGCGCCATGCAGGCGTATTTCCAGGTTGTCTCTGCATTTGGAAAAATAGTAAATACTGATAAAAATATTGTATATTATTATAATCATAATTTATACCATAAAATGTTTAAATAAAATTTATTTTTGCTCAAATATAACATATTTGGACCCTGCATTATTGTATGCGATAGCAATATAATGATGAAAGAAAAATCCTAAAAATAAGGTCATCATTAGGTTGAAAATATTTAAAATGGATTAAATTCAATCTTGTGAATAAAATATAAAGAAGAATAAATTATGTAAATTTAACACTATTTAAACAATATTTTGCAGATCCACCCTTACTTTTGTCTTCTCTATCACCATCAGTCAAAATAATATTATATATAGATATTATATTTATTAAAGAGTAATTGTTCTGTTATTAATTCCAGGGATACCGTTCATAACAATTCATCCAGTCAATATGTTGTGATCAAGTGGAATGGAAGACACTTTCAGTTATTTCTCAAGTTTTTAAAACATCGCTACGTGCCAATAACATAGAGGGATTTTTACAGAGGTATTTCTTTACAATAGTCAATGAGGAAATATTATATTTCTTGCCATAAAGTATAGTTATTAATTTCATTCATGATTTAGAAACGATTGAACCATTCATTAATTTTTTATATTAATAGAAGGGGAAAGAATATATTACAATTTTTGAAGTTTTATATTTTATACAGTTGTAAAATTTCAAATATGATCCAATACTTTTAACCCTAGAAGTGGCAAGCTTTTTATTCTTAACTGTAACATAAAAATAATTACTAATATCTTAATACAAAAAAAAGCTTAAAACATGCCCCCCCTCATAACCACTAACCACAAAAGCAAAACAGGTGTCCACTGTAATCCCAATTAAGCCTACAAATGCCGTCAACTTCCACCCAAGCCGGTCACTGTTTATTTAAGGTGGGCCCCCCTCTCCGCTTTACCACAATCCCAATTTGCAAGCCAAATTGGGATTGCTCATGGTCGGTATTCGAACCCTAGCACTTCCGAATGGCTAGATCGTTACGCTCGTCAGCGTAGCGCGTTAGCCGGCTCGGCCACTCAGTGCCTAGGAGTATAAAGCGCTTACTTGGTTATAGACCTGCCCGGTGGCAGGCTCGTGTACTACGAGAGCAGTTTCGGTTGTTTGCCCCCAGAGGGCAATACGGTCTCGGTCACGATAGTGTCTAACAAGTACAATAAACTGATGACAGATGCCTCCACCTGCCAATTCTTATTAAATATGTAAATGCGTCGTAAATTACGACTTTGCCATTTCTAGGGTTAAGCTTTTTCATGATGTAGACTATAAATTAATTAGCTATTTAAAGATTGTTGAACATTTTCATCAGCAAACTTCATTTAATGGAATATTTTCTGATATGTTTTGCTAAATAAGTTTATGGTTTCAGAAAAATACCTTGGAACCCAAGGTTTTTCAGTTTAGTTGAATTTTGGAACTACATTAAGGCTAAAACGTTTTTCCTTAACCAAAATTGGTTTAAAATAACATGATTATTCAAGTAAAAACATAAAAAATTAAGTTAACATGGATATAATCCAATTACATTTCATTTTAGGATAGTGTTCAGAAGTTTTTTCTTTCTTCTGTATGACGTAAGAGCCTCTCTTTATGGATCTTTATTTCTACCTATTTCAAATCACACTGCCTTTAAAATCAAATATTGTGTGTGTTTCTGAATGATTAGTCCAGTATATAAACTGTACTCCATTTCTAATTTTCTCTGAATCTGCTTTGTTCCTTGATTTTGAAGAATATCGACACACAAAATCACTAATAATTGTAACGTTTTCATTATGTATTTTGATTATGATAGAGCAATGAAATAGTACAAGTAAATTTGATATTTCATTATATCCAGCCAATTTTTAAAATAAAAGTCGTAGTAATAGAAACATAATGCAATTTAGAGTATGAACATCACATCATCTTTTAAAGGTAAGTCTTCTTTTACTACTTTTGGTTTACCATTTACTTAAATGTGTTTAGTTTAAAATTTCGTAGGTACCATATTGGTTATTGAAAACATTTAATAGTATATTCCGATATGTTTAACCATTTCTTGTCAATTCCTCTTTAATTATTTCATTGTTTAATTTTTAGTTAATTTTTCTCAATCTTTCAAACAAGCTTGTCCAATATACAAATTTAAGTATAATAATACTTAATTCGTAATTAAGTTATTGAGATTTGAAATAAACTGTGATATCATTAGCCTACTTAAAATGTTCATACCCAAGCCAAATGAAAGTGATGATAGACGAATGGAATGATGACAGACAAGTGGATTAGCACTTCTTGTTAGAAACTGAAATTCACTGTAATAGGTTTTCAGCTAATCACTGAAATTCCAGTTTACAAATCTATAGCTTAACTTAGATGATTATAACTATAATTATTAGTATGAAGGTTTGTTAGAAACAAAGATTTTGTGATTAAATATCAATAGGGTTCAGTAAAGATTTACTTTGTGAACTATACTAGAATATACCCGATCACATTTTATTTTGGTAAAGAACATTATAGTTTTTTATTTCTTAATTCTTTTTGTTCCTATATATAGTTTTTTTGTGGGAACGTATTTGTTCCACTAAACTAAAACTTTCATTAAACTAAAAAAGATTTTAACTGATCAGAAATAGATGAATAGGATTTTAGAATTTGTTTAAAAATATGGATTATCTCAAAGCCTATGATTCTCCAGATGATGTGGCGTCTTCCAAAAATCAGATCCCAGCGGCCAGTGGATCTTCATATTAATATAAAAAATTCCATATCCTTATAAAATTATATTTTAAATTAAAACCCTACTCAGGATCTAGTTTAACTCCTAAAAAATATTTTTAAATTTAGATGGTTTAAATATTTATTTACAATAAATAATAGTACACTAAAAATATTTCTGTCTTTGAATGTTATTTAAATTATTACAAAATAAAGCTTGTTAAAGTTATGAGGTGAAATACTTATTTTTAATATAAACACCACTATTTAATCATAATACTATGTTTTAAGGCTACAAAATTGTTTGATTGGTTATTCTCTCTACTTTTGAAACCCTTGCCTATTTTTTCCTAAAAATTTGTGATTCTGTTCAAAACTTCTAATGGTTTAAAAATAAAATCTTTTGTCTTTAGAAAAACTTGCTATTATTAGTTTTTATGCACGGATAATTTAAGTGGCCCCATTTTTATAATTCAAAGTATAATTTTAATTTTTTTAAATTAAATTTAGGATAAATTTATTATTAAATTTTAGATTAATTCAGTACATAACTTCCCATAACAATTTTTATAGGCTTACAGAACATTTTTCATTACTATTGATTTGGAGAAATGTTTATTTTTACAATCTCTGCCACTAAAAACCTCACTTCTCCCTAAAACTAGCCTGAAATCATTTCAATATTCAGTTGAGGCTGAGTCACCGATCATCGATTCACAGAGAATTCAAATGTTGGTTAAAAATACCGAGTCTAATCAAGACTATCACCTATCTTTTGAGATTCATCTCAATAAAAATCGCTACAATAGTTCTGATGGCTTCCACAAACATAGCCCCACAAGTTTGTTCAGACCTAATGGCTGATCTCGAATATAAGAGGGACAGTGGATTTGTCACTATCTTAAGGCAAGGGTGCTACACTTTGTAGAGTTGGTGACTCCAACGTAGTGCATGTACCGAGAGTCAACTGCCTTCACATACTGTGTCAGAGGTGTATAAATACCCTTGAATTAAAAAATGCTTAGCTACGTGTAATCCAAAATTTTATGTTTCCTCTTATTCCTAATCTAAGAACGAACAATTGACATTCAACTTCGCTGTCCTTCAGCTCATCAACTTTGCCTTCTAGCCAAACTAAAATTCAATAACAGTGTGTTTTTCGTTCCTCGAGGCAACAGTAGTTCTGGCGTCCTCGGATCTCCCGCGGCAGTTGCTCGTTGCCCGAATGTCACTAGGTGTATTGTGATTATTCCAGTATCTCCAGAGTGTTTGGTTTGGAATTAGTGAAAGTTTCAGGAGTGATTTTCTTGGTGGTAGTCGCTGGACTCATGAGGACTGGTTCTTGCGACAATTCTTGTTGGAGGGATGGGTCCAAGTATCAATCTCATACGGAGGGATAGAGGTGACATTAGACATTACCATCTGTTGCATTCTGGAGAAATCCAAGAATCATCAGTTTTTGATTTCTTTTGTTGCCTCAGTTCTTCTGTGTGCTTTCGATGTTTTGGATTATTCTTTCACCAGAATCGTTCAAGATCTGGCTTTTGTGCATTCAGTAGATGGCTGCGTTGCAAGTTACTTCTATGGGCCACTCTTTTTCTGAGCTAGGTAGTCTGGTGAATATTGTTGTGGTTTCGATTTACTTCTTGACACAAGGCTTCAAACAATCTATGGTGGGAGGTGCAAGTACTCCAGATATGCTGTTGTTTAGGAGGACGGGAATGCACTTGTGTTGAATGTTGGGAAGACATTCAATCAGTCATTCGGTCCGAGCAAACTTATGGAGTTTTGTTTGTGGAAGCCTTTAGGACTTGTGTAACATGTTTTCTGAGGAGATTCTCAAGGCATAGATGATTGTTTTGTTTTGAATCAGTATGTTCACACAACAGGTGAATTTCCTGTGAACCAATGACAGTTATTTAGCCCTGACAGAGTATTGAAATGATTTCAGACTAGTTTTAGGTTGAAATGTGGCCTTTTGTGGCTGAGAGAGTAAAAATAAATACTTTTCCTTATAAATTGTAGCTCATAAATAAGTTTCTTTAAAAAATCACTATGGAAAAAATTATATACTAAATTAGTTTTAAATTTATTAAACAATGAATTCATCCAAATAATTTTTTTTCAATTGTATGACTTAAAACTATGTTTAAAAGAAAAAAGAACTGGGTTAAAAAATAACACCTTATTAATAATTAATACCTGTTTTACTATCTTGCATTTTCTAAATGTAAATTTGGTTTAAAAAATTTCTCTAATAATCAATCTTAAATAAAAAATTAAATTTTTACCAACTTCTTAACACTACAAGAATGAAGAGCAAATAGGATGCTAAAATGCTATACCAACACCATAAAAGAGGAAATCAACCATGTGTTCTACTGTCATCAGCCGCAATAGAGGAATGATCTCCAACTTCTTCGGGAAACTTACTTTGGGGTACACAACGGAGGGAGACTCTACTTCCGAGGAGCCATAGTCGTGCTGCTAGGAGTAATCAAAAAGTATGTATCTTGAACTTAATTTATTAATTTACTATCTATTAAATAAGTGCAGTAATACTAAAGTGTACGGTGTTCGGAAAAATCAGGTAAGTTTTTATATTTTTAAAAATTGGCTGTATATTATGTTTTTTATCTTAAAAAAGGTAACAGTTCAAGTTTGTTTATTAATTATACACTAACATACACACTATACATACACTAGTACACTAACATTTTTGCGAAATGGATTGTAAAAACTCAGTTAATAAAAGTAATAAGGTATTTCAAAAGGAAATACTGAAGTTATTATTGTGCAGTGGTTCAGATTTTTGTTTACTGGGCTATTTTTATGAGAGTTATAATGTCAAACACACACATATTTAAGTAAATAAAAGTTATTTCAGCATCTGGGGACATCAAAACAAGTAAATGATTCGGTCCTGGATTACCATGAAGATTACGGTAATTGCTTTTTTTCTTGCTCTAATTCAAACTATTTCTCTATATCCTTTAGAAGTTAAATGGTTTTTGCCCTCGTATGGTCTAGGATATCGAACTGTAATAAACATTTGCATCACATTACAATAAAAAGTAGTACAGAGTACACAAATAATAAATTCTTAATCCATCGTTAAATGAATTAAGAATTTAAGAACGATAAGAAGCATAGTTCATATCTCTTCATTCTAATTAAAATTAAATCTTCATAATTAAATTATTCAAATCTTTATTACAGTTTCACTGTTGTTGCACCATATAACTTCATTAGTTTTAAGGAAACTAAAATCTTTTTTGAGTATTTTTTTTGTTTTTATCATTTCTCAGATTATCATTTAAACTGGTTCTTCACTAACAGCAATTAAAAGACATCAACAGACCTTTAAAATAGAACTGTTTGTAAAGTTTGACATAGATAAACAAATAAAAAAACATTATAAAACAGATTCTCTTAATATGCATTTGCTGTATAAATATTTTAGTATATTATACCTGGTTCTTTTATTAAAAATGGCTCACACTGAAATCTACTTGTTTCTAAAATATATTTAGATTTTCTTTAAAATTTGAATTAATAATGAATTAAAACAAAGAATAAGACAACCTATTATGTAGGAATCCTAAACAAAAATTACTTCCTTATTAGATTAACATGGAAACTTTGAAGGTGTATAGGGTAGAAATGTATAGGCAAATCGTCACTAAAAATAAAATTTACAATTTTAAATAAATAAAAAAATCAATTTAATTAATTCATTTAATTTAAATGGATTTAAGTTTGTTTTCTGACTTTCCTATTTTCAGTCTAGAGAATATTTAGCCAAAGTTTCAGCTCTCTATCTAGTCGGGATGTGGGAGAATTAGTGATGAGTGAGTCAGTGAATGAGGGCTTTGACATTTATATATACACATCAATAGTCTGATAACAAACTGTGGTCTATGTACAGATCTGACCATATAGACCTGTCCTCTCTGAATTGTGGCAAAATAATTGAAGTTTTTAATTTTTGAAATTAGTTTTTTAATGTCAATGTATTTATTTTATGTTTGACAATAGGAATAAACTCTCAATGTATTTCTTTTGAAAAAAAATTCTTTTAAGTATTCTTAGTTTATTAAAAACTGTAAAATAATATCGAATAAAATGTAGGTATAATCTAAACTAGAACCAACGGTAGACCTAAATGTAATTGTATGTTTGACAATGGGAATAAACTTTTATTGTATTTCTTTACCAAAAAATTCTAAAATGTTTTCTTTAAAGTATTCTTAGTTTATTAAAAATTCTAAAATAATATCAAATAAAATTTAGGTATAATCCAAACTAACTAGAACCATCGGTAGACCTAAATGTAATTGTTATGTCTCAATGATTGTAGTTTCAAAGTACAAGGTACAAAGTTGAGAAACAGGAAAGCAGCACAAGGCACTGTCTTGCAGAGAAATCCGCAAGCTTGCGTCTTTCTTGTCAGCAGACACCTTAGTCACGCCATCCGCCATGTTGTTTATTGCCACACCCTGTCACTGGCAGCCTCATCTGAGTCATACTCCGAGGAGACCGTTCATTTCACTGCTGGTTGCTGAAGGAACAGGTACTACCACCACCTACTTTAATCTTAGTGCTTTTCAAACTTAGTACTTTATAATAGTAAAACTTTGTTTTCTAAACACTTTTAATGATTGTTTCACAAAGAAATTATAAAAGTTGGATCCAAAATATTATTTTACTATTTAAACTTTAATCAAAATTTTCTATGAACATGCCACACCCTCTTGCAAACACATTAGGATACAAGCAACTTCCATCAACATCTTCAGGCACAAAATAAGCTAAATTCTCATATAAGTAAAGACCTTAGTAATAGAAAGAGAATATATTAAAATCTTGAAATTAATTTTTTAAAATTTCTATGGATTCTTTGAGACCTATAAGAACAATGTTAACTTTTTAACAGCATTATTACACAATAGTCATTCAAAAATAGTTGAGACATCAAATTAAAGGTTTTAAATGATTGAGTTCTGACTTCTGCGGAAGATATTCTTGATTAGAAACTGAGTGTTTCCATAGAGTAAAAATAATATGATAACTGTGAGGAACAGTAAGTAAAATGACATTGAAAATAAGAATTTTATTAATTTTATGAAAATAATAAAATTATTCAACTTTACGTTGATACCTTTAATATAATATAAACTCATCCTTATTTTTGTGACTAATGATACGCGATTGCTAAATATCACACCAAAGACCCGGTAAAATCTAAACTGATGGGAAAATAAGTTACGTAAAATGATAGTGAATATAAGAATTTAATTTTTTCTATAAAAATTAAAAATAATAAAATCATTCAACTTTACGTCGATACCTTTAATATAATATAAACTCATCCTTATTTTTGTGGCGATTGCGAAATATCACACCAAAGTCCTAGTAAAATCTAAACTACCTGATGGGAAAATAAGTCACTGAGATTAAATAAAACTTAAGCTATGTAACATAAATTATAACTCTTTAATCTACAGTATCACTAATTATAAATTACTATGTACACAATATTAATTAAATACAATAACCTACTTTTTTGAACATAAGAATGCAGTTATCGTCTTTTGATGTAACAAAGAAATCCTGTTAATAATGGAAAGGCGCGACATTCCATTACTCATCCATTGTCTCATAAACATCAATTATGCCAATAAAGCAGTACACTGTTGCTTGAGACTTTTCGAACAAGATTGCGTAAAAAGAAGGCCTACAGGTTGTAATGTTTTATCATTGTTCGTTTTATATTTCTAATGACTGAATTCATAACGGATAGAAAGTCCCTGCAGGAACACTTAATGCCGTTCAGGCATAACATGTAGTGGACAAACCTATATGTGAACTGTGATAAGACGTAAGTTAATTGGTCTAAATACACAGTTCAGGTCTAGAATAATGGATTTTATTAGTACTTTTAATGCAACTTTACACTGCATTCCCGGATAATCCGAACAAGTCGGATAATCCAATTAGTTCGGATTACTGGGACTCTGGTGTGAAATCAAATCGTTTTTATTGTTGGGACTTCTTGTCATGTTTAGATTGTAATTCCCTTGGAGAAATTATTGACCAAAATTTTAAAGCCAGAGGTTTTATAATGAGATGTTTAGAGCGAGTTGTTTTGAACAAAATGTTCTTAGCGAGAAGTATTCTGGCGATATGTACGGAGTGAGATTTTCTTAATAAGTGTTAACACATATAAAGTTATGCCTTAGTATATGTTAGTGTTATGAAATAGAGAGAGTTTTTATGCTGAGATGTTCTTAGTGAAATTTTTCACCGACATGTCATAGCGAACAATTTTGTGCTCAGATGATCTTCAAACATTCACAATCTGACGTTGTGCAAATTATCAATTCCTGGAATTTAAATTTATTTTACTAAATAAGGGAAGTTTTATCAACCTAAAACATAAAAACTCATGTGGTTTATGTGTTTATGAAGAAGATGGAAATGAATTCCAGGTGCTGTTGTCAGTGAAAACAGAATTGCTCCACCAACATGAGAGGGTGCAAGAAAATGGAAGCAGTTTACACCTGCACCTGTTCCTGTAACAAGGATATTTGTTGAAACAGGTTAGTATTTAGGTTAGTTTTTAAGTTGTGCAACGAATATCTCATGTTGATTTTACTGATATGGATGATTATTTCTATTGATCTTAAATTCTCAAGGAAAAATTCAATATCTCTGTTTCATTCTTAGCTTTTGTAATTTTATACTTTTCAGTATTATAGTTGTTTTCATCATTACAGATGCGCGGATATCTGAAATTATAGATCAAATCGGAAATCTCTCTTCGATCTGATTGCAAAACAAGTATTCGGTAAAGTACTGATAAATATCCAAACTTTCGGATAGACCGTATTAAATGAGTATTAAAACCAAAAGGTAAAAGCAAAAATTTCCGTTTGAGATTATGTTGGCGATTCGGAATATTTTTGATCGAACGAAAGTGTTTTAGTAGATGACGAAATTACGAAATTCATACCCTATTGGAATGTAAGAACGTCTTTGGCCAGTCCGAGGATGCGGTATAATTATTCTATTCTTCAATTACATACTTAAATATCCGATTTAGTTTAACACAAAATTGCATTTTGCGTTATTTTTGCGTTTTGCAATTGCGTTATCAATATCTGCACCGAGTATCAAATTGGGGTTCGATATTATTCCCCATAAAATATGATTTCGGCTACAAAAAAACCTTGAACTGTTGATCTAATATTTTGATAACAAAGCTCAATCATCATACTAGCTTATTTTGTGACAGTATTTGCAGCAAAAATAATATACTACTTTATTTTTATCGCCTGCGTAGACTATGAAAAAAGTCTTGAATTATTTTGATATAACGTACTATTTTTCATTATCACATTCTCAAGTTGTCCGGTTTTGAGCAATATAATAAAGTTGCCAAATTTTCATTTAGCCTATTTCATTGTTCCGTGTTCACATAACCAACAAATTTTCCATTCGTTTTCATTCTACATTTTCTCGTTGTTGGATGATTTTACCCATCATTAGTTTTTAAACTACATTAAGTGCATTTTTAGAAAATTTTATGATTTAATAACTAGATTATGGCAAGGTAACATAATTTCACGGGTTTTAATATTATAGCACGTCAGTCCGATAGGCAGATAGCCGATGACGGCAAGCCAACGTTGTCTGTCAAATCTCGGTGTTTTGTTTACGGAATTTTTTTGTAATCAATCATTGTAATAAATAACATAGTTGAATCATGAAATAAAATTATGTATTACTATTTTTCAATCTATCCATGGTATAAAAGTAACTTTTAAGATCTGTTGATGCTATTGGAAAATTACAAGGTTTTTTTTATTTCATTAGTGAATTACGCAACCTGAAAATTTCTTTCTATTAAATGCAGTGAAGTTAGTTAGTTCAGTGAATTTTCAGCCTATGAAGAAGGTATGATTTTTTTATGTCCAATTTAATAACTTTCTATCTGAAAATTATCCGATCCGAACTCTAACTATCCGATCCGAACTTGAGCTATCGCATCCAAAAAAGTTTCACTATATGCACACCTCTAGATTTTAAACATGAAATGTTATTTCAAATTGTTCTATCATTAAATTTACCAACTGAGTTTTCAACTTGATTTTATTTAGTCCAATAAAAACACACTCTTCATTGTCTCTCGGTTTTATGCTTGATTAATACCAATACCTTTGATTGTGGACGCATTTTAAGTAATTATAAAGATACAACAGCTAATTATATAGGTTATATTAGCACAGGAAGAAATCTGACTGGATGGTAAATAACAATTTTTTTAATCAATCTAACTTTATTTTTTCTGACAGCTTAAATATTTTGATCATTTTCATGGCTTTAGTATTCAAAAGAAAATGTACAAGAATTGAAGTTAAGCTTGTGCTGTTATGTCGATCATATGAACATAGCCGACATAACAATCAAGAGGAATATTTCGATAGTACCAACCTCTCGCTAACCAATCAAAAAAATCGTAAAGCAGTACCTCTTGTTAAGGAATGTTGATTGTTTCAACCTCTCGTAATCGCTCACTATTTGTAACCGCATAACATTTAATTCACACCACCACACAGTAATACAATGCAATGTTTACTATTCTTAATTTTTTTTATCATGTAGCACTCAATTTTCATCATATTTTCAATCTAATCAGGGGTATGTGTTGGAAGTAAAAATAACTTCAGGCTGAAAAAGATCTATCTTTTGACATGGATCTTAGCTCTGGGTGGCATTGGCAATCCGTTATTTGAAACGGAAGTTACATCATATGGTTATAAGAACAACTGTTTGGAGAAATTGAAAAAATTTCCTTCAGTCCATTACCTAAGCTATTTCCCAACAGGAATATTTGACATTTGATTTGAATTGAACATTTGACCCTTGAAATCAGCTGTTCATTTATTAACTGAAGGTGTAATCAATGTTAATCATTATAAAAACACATTTGTATTAAGCATTATACACTTTTTTCAGGGATGCAGAAAGTGGGATTTCTTAACTCAACTTTAGTGTTCTTAACGTCAGTGTTCACTACGAGTAAATGGCTGTCTCAACTTCTTCACAATTACGCACTCTAATGGAATAAGTGGATGGATATTGGATTCAAATAAATTTTTTTTAAAATAAATATACTGTCACAAATTACCGACTGAGGTCCATGGTTGTTTAGTAAAAACAATTTGCTATGAGCAAGTAAGAAAAATCTAATTCTAAACCTGGCACATTTGATTATGAATCAAATCTGCCAGATTACTGATAAAAGTTTCTGGTTTATTAGTCTGAAAACTATCAATCATCTTAGGCATAGTCATAATAATTTATATCTGAGTAGACATAACTTTACAAATTGTATATCTCAGTCAAGAACAGTAGCCTACTATACAATACAGATGAGAGAAAACATTCATAAATTCAAGATAAAGGGACATTATAATAATGTCACTTAGTAGTTCTTAGATAAAAGTAATATATTTAAAAAAAATAGTATCTGTGGTCATGTTCTATAATAGTTCACTAGTATGAGTTTTTAAAGGCAATTGCTATTTATTAGCTTAAAATAATTTTTATAATGTGTATAGCTTCTTTTTGAAAACCCTGGAGTAAAGGACAAACCTGAAAAGAGTTCACTGACTGTCAAGTTGAATTCTTAGAAATTTGATTTTCTGTTACCTTTACTGATACACGTTTTATACCCTTTTCTTTAACGATTAAAGGAGAATTTTATTACAGTACTAAAAAATACCTAGCAGTGCATCTTAAGTCCTTGTGGTTCATAGTTGTACTATTGTACTTCTTTGTTGTACAGAAGAATCTAGTTAACCGAGTCTTGGTTACTGAGTTTCCGTGTCAACCGAGGCTATCCCAGGTGTATGAAACATCAAATACCGTACTCATCATGAATTGGAAGTCACATCACATTTGAGGTTTTTTGTCATCCCGTTTGTACATCACATTAGTGAGCCCACTTTAGACGTGGCCGTTTTGTTATTACTGGACAATAAATGCAATGATAATAATGTAGCCTTATGTAATTTGATTCTTTAGCTATAACTGTATTTATCATTAAACAAAATTAAAAAATACACAAACCGTTTTTATTTGTTGGTAGTTCTGTGTTATGTTAACTGAGTTTTTGGCTAACTGAGGTTCTTACGGTCCACATTAACTCAGTTAAATGGGACTCTATTGTATGAGTGACCTTTTTTTCTCTGTATTTTATTTATATTTTAACTGCTTTAAAAAATTTGTGTTTTCAGCTTGTTTTGAATTGTATACTAATATAATCTTGTTTTATTTTAGGTTCCAGATCACCTGAGGAAGGGTTTAGATTTTAGGTTCCAAAACTACGTAAACCCTTGTTTTACTTATCGTGACCTGAGGGAACGTACCCAATAATAATATATAAAAAAAACACTAAAGAGATAGTGCAACAATTTTCCTTTTGAGTTACTGATTAAGAGATGACCGCTTTAAAAATTTAAATTTATAGTCAAAGTAAAAAAGAAATCTGTATTGTCATTTAATCAAGAAATAAAATAGTTCTGCATTTAAAACAATTATTATGAACTCGTCTTCATGAATTAAAATTTATAGCTGGGTTTATCAGGTTTGGTGCTGATGAATTAGACTGGTACTGAAAATCTGTTAGCATTTCTTTGTTATTCATAAAGGTGTGGTTCTCTAAGTCTTAGACGGACTAAGACACTTTAATAAGCTGAGTATGCTAAACAGAGTATACTACGAGTATCCATGAGAGAAGGTACATATTTGATGTCACCCTCAAATATAATATTATATTATTTGTTAATTTAAATTTCTATGTTTCTAAAGAATCTGTTCGAGGTCACCCAACAGTGAGTCGATCTTACGGAAATGTAAATTTCTTTATTTCTAAAGAATCTGTTCGAGGTCACCAACAGTGAGTCGACCTTATGAAAATGTAAATTTCTTTATTTCTAAAGAATCTGTTCGAGGTCACCAACAGTGAGTCGACCTTATGAAAATGTAAATTTCTTTATTTCTAAAGAATCTGTTCGAGGTCACCAACAGTGAGTCGACCTTATGAAAATGTAAATTTCTTTATTTCTAAAGAATCTGTGAGAGGTCACCCAACAGTGAGTCGACATTACATAAATGTAAATATCTATGTTTCTAAAGAATCTGTTCGAGGTCACTCAACAGTGAGTCGACCTTGTGTAAATTTTAATTTATAATTTCCAAGGAATCTGATCGAGGTCACCTAATAGTGAGTGGACCTTAAGTAAATGTAGACAATAGACAATAGACAAAATTCTTTATTTACATAACAATTGAGAAATGTAATGGCGTCAAGATGTAATTTTTTTTTCAGAATCTTCCTCACCAGGAACTCATTAATGGATAGAATGTAAATTTCATTTCTAAAGAATCTTGTTCTTCCCGTTCAGTGCTTTTAGATTTTTTTAAGTTGTAAGTTTCATATGTATGACGGTTTCTTTTCATATGACGAATTGTGTAGTGGAAGGTGAAAATTTGATGCATTTGTTATATGTGTGTATCATGGCCTCGTTTCATTGAGTTGTTTCGTCAGCAAACAATATGACCTTCTTAAAAGTACATCTGGTTTCGGTTAACACATTTATAAGTAAATCTTTCTGCAGGTCTCTTGGGAGACCGGTTATAATCCTCACTGCTCTTTTCTAGAAGAATCTGTTGAGGTCCCGCTGTTGTGCCTCCCCAGGCGACAAGACCGTACCTTAATACTCAAACAGTGCATGGTAGGCGATTTGGTTTGTATTTCATCACTGATATTTTATTCTTTTCAGAAGTACAAGCATGAACTTAGCTTTTTAGAGTGTGTAACATGATTGTTCCAGGATAGGGTGTTATCGATAATCATTAGAAATTTGGTGTGGTCATTGTCACATCTGGTAGCTCTGGGACTTCATCCTTCTTCTTAAAAGAATTGTTTAGTTTTTTCAGTGTTTTACTACTATCTTTCATGGCAATATTGATACGCCTTATTTAATGCAATGTAAGAGTTAATGGCCGTTATTATGACTCAGAGACGAGAAGTGTCTGTCATCAGCATACATCAGGGGTGCAGTGCATCCCTAGATATTGTATGTCATTCGTCAGAGAATGAAGAGACTGGTCCTAGCACAGACCCCTGAGGCACTTTTTACGGGTAGATAGATCTTATTTCTTGGCATATGTTTTGATGTGTGTCTGTAATCTCAACAATCTGGCTTCTTTTCTTCTAAATAGCTCTTGAACCATGCAAGGGCTTTTCCTTTCACACCTAGTTGTTCGAGTTTGTTGAGGATTAGTTCATGTCCCAAGCAATCGAAAGCCTTGCTAAAGTCCAGTAATTCCAGTAACCTTTTTTTATCCAAGCTACTGATGATGAATTCGGAAGTTTGATAATTCAGATGTTGTTGATCTTCCTAATGAAGCCATGTTGGCTCGTTGTTAACAGGTTGTTCAGTTCACAATGGTCCATTAATCTTTTTAAAACTACTTTCTCAATTACTTTGGAGAAGTGATATTAAGGATATTGGCCTGTAGTTTTTGGTTTCAGTCTGATTTCACTTTTAAACTTAGGGTATACTTTACTTTGTTTCAGTTTATTTGGGAAGTGCCCCTGTGCAAGGGACAGGTTTGTTATTTTTACTAAACGGAATTAAGGATTTTTTCAGTGTTTTACTACCTTTGCTGATATGTCTACTCCAGAGTTTTTATGTTTGAAATTGTCAATGATATCTTCAATTTCCTTTTCATTAGTGTAAGGAACTGAGATAACTCATTACCATTAGTGTTTGAGATGTGTGTTGATGGGACTTTAGGCTGATTTTTAAGTAAGTTCAGCAATGTTAGTAAAAAAGTGTTGAAGTGATCAGCAATTGCATGGGGTCTGTGAGAATTTCATTTCTAAACAATTTGCGGTAGCCTGATAGTGTCGTTCTTTCTTCACTGTTTATGACTTGCCACAATGCCTTTGATTTATTTCAGCATTTGCTACATGGTGTCGACGCTTGGCGTTTGATTGATTTAGCCTAACGTCATATTCTTTCTTCGTCTTGCTCATTTCATTTTGTCCATTAGCGATCCAGTGATTTCATATTTGAAGTTGTCCAAATAAACATTTTTCAGGCGATTTGTTTCGTCGTCGTTGTAGAATTCACTTTCTTTTTTCTGGAAAATTTTTCCTAAGTTGAGTTCATATTTAAAACAATGTTGACAGAAAATTATTGTAGGCTGTTTCTGCTGAGTCTGTGTGTGTAATTTTAATCTTCATTTTCCAGTTTGCCTTCAACAGATTTAGATTTCTTTGGTTTAATATCCTCGCAGTGTATTGTTGTTTAGGTGGAGTTGCCATGTATTTTTATTTCACAGAATAGCTGTGTGTCAAATAGAGGATAAATCTAGAATAATGTAAATAGTAAATGTAAATATCTATATTTCTAAAGAATCTGTTTAAGGTCACCCAACAGTGAGTCGACCTTACATAAATGTAAATTCTTATATTTCTAAAGAATCTGTTTAAGGTCACCCAACAGTGAGTCGACCTTACGTAAATGTAAATTCTTATATTTCTAAAGAATCTGTTTGAGGTCACCCAACAGTGAGTCGACCTTACGTAAATGTAAATTTCTTTATTTCTAAAGAATCTGTTCGAGGTCACCAACAGTGAGTCGACCTTACATAAATGTAAATTTCTTTATTTCTAAAGAATCTGAGGTCACCCAACTACCCAACAGTGAGTCGACCTTACATAAATGTAAATTTCTTTATTTCTAAAGAATCTGTTCGAGGTCACCAACAGTGAGTCGACCTTATGAAAATGTAAATTTCTTTATTTCTAAAGAATCTGTTCGAGGTCACCAACAGTGAGTCGACCTTAAGTAAATGTAAATTTCTTTATTTCTAAAGAATCTGTTCGAGGTCACCCAATAGTGAGTGGACCTTACGTAAAAGTAAATTTCTTTATTTCTAAAGAATCTGTTCGAGGTCACCAACAGTGAGTCGACCTTATGAAAATGTAAATTTCTTTATTTCTAAAGAATCTGTTCGAGGTCACCAACAGTGAGTCGACCTTAAGTAAATGTAAATTTCTTTATTTCTAAAGAATCTGTTCGAGGTCACCAACAGTGAGTCGACCTTAAGTAAATGTAAATTTCTTTATTTCTAAAGAATCTGTTCGAGGTCACCAACAGTGAGTCGACCTTAAGTAAATGTAAATTTCTTTATTTCTAAAGAATCTGTTCGAGGTCACCCAACAGTGAGTCGACCTTACGTAAATGTAAATTCCTAATTTCTAAAGAATCTGTTTGAGGTCACCCAACAGTGAGTCGACCTTACGTAAATGTAAATTTCTATATTTCTAAAGAATCTGATCGAGGTCACCTAATAGTGAGTGGACCTTAAGTAAATGTAAATATCTATATTTCTAAAGAATCTGTTTAAAGTCACCCAACAGTGAGTCGACCTTACATAAATGTAAATATCTATATTTCTAAAGAATCTGTTCGACGTCACCCAACAGAGAGTTGATCTTAAGTAAATGTAAATTCCTAATTTCTAAAGAATCTATTCGAGGTCACCCAATAGTGAGTCGACCTTGTGTAAATTTTAATTTATAATTTCCAAGGAATCTGATCGAGGTCACCTAATAGTGAGTGGACCTTAAGTAAATGTAAATTTCTTTATTTCTAAACAATCTGTTCGAGATCACCCAACAGAGAGAGTTGATCTTACATAAATGTAAATTCCTAATTTCTAAAGAATCTGTTAGAGGTCACCAACCAGAGAGTTGATCTGAATTGTGGACTACATGGCTTGCCCAGTCAGTTTTAGGACTTACCCTGAATTCAATTCCTTTCTGAGTAGAGAGAGTAACTGGAACTTTAACTTTCCCTTTAAACAGACATTTTTCAAGCTGCTCTTTGAGATAGTCTTCCTCCTCTCTTTGAGTGTATTCGGGGGTAGTGTCTTCTGGGTTTTCTGAAGAGTCCCGCTGTGTGGGTCTATTTTGTGGCAAAGGGAGCACATGTTGAGGTACGGTAGGTCGAGACCATTGGTTGTGGATCTGATTTAGTAGCCCAATCTTTTCTCCTAATTCAGAGGTCATTTTTTCGAAGTCCTGTTTTAGGGCTGAGAGAGCTTCAGACCCAGATTTTGCAATCTCCGCACATGCTCCTGCCGACGATTCTAAACTTTTGAGGGTTACTTTTTCTTTATTTAAAAGGGCATCTCTTTCTGTAATGGCTGAGTAGGAAACACCTATTTCCATTCCACAGAGAGCCCAATAAATGGTTGTGAGTTTGTTTTCCTGTTTTATGTCTTTACTACAAAATATTGATTTCATCAAAGGAGTGGCTAGATCTCTAACATCTGTTGTAAAGAGTGTTCGCAGTTTCTTGAAATCAGGATTGATCTTGACTAAGGACTCATAGATTTTTTCGGAGCTATCTGTATCTAGGCTATCGGCAATGTTTTGAACAACAGCTGTTCTTGTGGTTCTTTTCTCAGATGTATTTTTCCCGGACATCGGATGTGATGTGGAGGACGGACTTGGAAATTCCTCTTTATAAATAGAAGGAGGGAGTAAAGGTGGAGCGAATGAAGTTAAAGGAAGAGTGGGGATCTTCTTCAAGCAAATGGCAGAGGTCCCAGGTGTCGGGGTCAGACCGGCGGCAAACTGTCCTATGTCAGACTGTACAAACTCGTCTATGCACGCCTCGTCAATTAATGCCAAAGCTTTCTGAAGGTTATTAGAATTTTGGGACATTTCTTGTCATCTTACGTAAATTGATCTTACGTAAATGTAAATTTCTATATTTCTAAAGAATCTGTTCGAGGTCACCCAATAGTGAGTCGACCTTGTGTAAATTTTAATTTATAATTTCCAAGGAATCTGATCGAGGTCACCTAATAGTGAGTGGACCTTAAGTAAATGTAAATATCTATATTTCTAAAGAATCTGTTCGACGTCACCCAACAGAGAGTTGATCTTAAGTAAATGTAAATTCCTAATTTCTAAAGAATCTGTTCGAGGTCACCCAATAGTGAGTCGACCTTGTGTAAATCCACGTCGGGTTCTTGATGAGTTTGATGAATTCGGTAGATATTCATCGTTAAAATTTAGGTTTATTTGTTTATTAATGAGATTTTGTATGGAAATTAAGTTATTTTCAAATTCACAGGTCCACTTATATTTCGGTTCGTCTTTACATTCCCTTAAGAGTTGAAGGCTACTCGTTAGTTGGTAGCTTTGTAGATAAAAATCACAGAAAGGGAGGTGTTGTGGGATATACCAAAAAATACATGGAGAAACACGTCAAATTCCTGAAAGCAAGTGGAGAAGAAACCGAAATGATACGATGTGAAACTGCCTTATTGGAAATAAAAGATAATCAAGGACGTGATAACAACAACTCCTTATCATAACCCGGGTATATCAAAGCGGATAGTTTAGAATATACCTTCTCTCAGCAGCCGCCTGCCTGGTTTGGCATGATGAGTCCTTTTCTGACCTACAAGTTCAACTTCAAACATGCACTGGATGAAGTCAGAACTGGAGTATTGCGTTTCTTAATCGGCAAGAAAACTCATGGCGTCATCCTCGTTGCAGATTTGGCTCAATACGGCCTCAATGTAACGCATCACATCCATTGCGAGGGAATCACCTATCCACCCCACAAGGGGTGTGCAATGTCCCAATCCATGGGCCCACTTACTCAAGCGATCCTCGTCAACGTATTCCGCACTACTCCTACATACCAGAACAAAAGGGAAACTGCATCCATTTCCCCTATTCAGAAGAGCTCATCGCTTTCATCAAACAGAGTGAACCCACCAATGGCGCTATACTTAACCACCTAAGGCTCTCGTGCAGCAGTAAAAGCACTCATTTCCTTTGTGGTGTACTGGAACAAACTTACAGATCTGACCAAAGGGGACCTCAGGATTGGGTTCACTCAGACAGCTCAGGGTCAGCCAGTCAGTTACAACCCAACAATAGCTAACATCGGAGATTACAACCACTCCAGGGACGGTGCTTTCATCCTGTATAAGAAATCTTGTGATAAAGACATTTCTTTCAAGGCACATGCCGCTCGAGTTTTCTTCCATGCTATTTGGGGTAGCCATTTTGAAGATATCAACGTGATCAAGCTCATGACCGATAAGGAGTTCACAACGCGACTGTTACATCACTGTTGGGTGAAATCAAACAGATTCTTTAGAAATATAGAAATTTACTCTTACTTACACCCCATTGGGACAAAACTCACAGTCATCAACACCAAGTCCACTACATTCCCCTGAACTTTACAAATCTAGTTTCCTGGAACTCAGTCAGCACCCAGCCACCTCAGAGTCTCTACTCAAGGTCACCTCTTCCATACTGGAACAAATAACAGTTGAAAATAAGGAAAACATCACTCTCTGTCTATTAGAATCAAAGTGGGTCACAGACGATACAGTCAGACTGATTTTTGACATCTTAATAGTATTACTCAAGATGGCGTATTTTTTTCTTAACCCAGCGATAGCTCTTGCTATCAAGTCTCTGAATGATTTCAAAGACATCGTTGAACCTAAGCATCTAGAAATAATAAGGTTTTCTATTTATTCCAGTAAATGACTCCTCCAAAATTCAAAGAATCGGAGGGGTTGGCTCAAATTGGAGTCTATTGTTGTGTAGTGTGCAGAATAATGTCTACTATTACTATGACTCACTGGGTGACTACAATTTCCCTCATGCTAAGACTATAACTGATAACTGCAAATAACTATATATGAGAATTAGTGGCTAGACTAAAATTAGTTAACACTATAGACAATTCAAGCGCTTCCATTTTACCAACCATGGTTTGGACTTAAACATTAGAGGGAAGAATAAACTTGTCCATCTCATCACAAATGAAATCAGAAAATTATAATAAATATAAATAAATATTCAGTGATTTAACGTTATTTCTCTGTGCCTATGTTTTCTCTATGTGTTTTTCTCATTGGTCGTTTTATAAGTCTATTCCAACAAACGGATGCATCGGCCATTGTGTATTAGCGGTGTTAAGGCTCGTCTTTTCTCTATTTTTTTTTAATTTTTAAAACAAGTTTTAATACCATGGCTGAAGCCATACGTCGGATAATCTTCGAAGTAGTGTTGGCTCCAGGAAGGGCTTTATGTAAGTTTACCAACCAACGCATCCCTTAAGCCTGGAAAGCGAGACTACGGTTTTATAAGAAACCCGAAGCTCAGTCACACCCAACTGTGTTCTCCACTCTCTCTTGGGTTAAACCATGTTCACATATAATAGCTAAATCTGGTTGTGACTCATCAAAAATGTGTTCTAGCTTGTCAGCTTTTGCTAGCCAGTTGATATTTTGATGAGCAATCGTAATTTTATATTTTTCAGATCTTTATTTTGTTTGAAGTGAGTTGATTCTGTTTTCTTGCTGTTTTTGAGCCCGTTTAAGAGTGAGTTCCAGAACAAAACGTGGAATAACTGCAGTACCCGCTCTACAATAAAGCTGTTTTCTAGATATCATATAGTCATCATTAATCTCATAGCAAACATTTTATTCCAAGACCCCAGTCGACCTAACAGGAACAGCTACTTTGCCGTGAGGCGGAATTCTTACATTCTCGATTGAAAAACATAACTCCACTCTGTGCGTGGCCTCCCCAATTTTTAATTTAAATTAAGCAACTGTAACGTGCAGAAATATCAGAATTGGTCTTCCCAAAAACCAGAGACGCCTGCTCGAACACAATTAGAACGTAACTCCAAGGAACAAAGAATAAGTTGTTGTAACTATTAGACTGAATTACAGTTTATTTGTTCTTTAATATGATCCAATAATACAACTCACAATGTCAAATGACTCACAAAACATGTATGCGTATAACTATTCTCTGGGACACGACCTTAGCTACCATAAGCGATATTTAAAAATATAATACAGTAAATATACTCCCCTGAATATAAAACGCAAACAATCCAAATAATAAAAATGTAATTCCCTTTACTATGACATTAATCCCTGAAATAAATCAAACTCTTTACTCTAATAAAACCGTGTCAAGCGAAACACTCACCCAAAGGTTGCTGCCCAGGGGAATTTAATTCAATTCAAAAATCTTTATTTACATGAACGTTAAGAACAGTAATGGCGTCAGTCAGCAGGAACACTGCGCTTCCCCGGAGCCAACTCCCCTGCCGGTACCGGGGGCACTGACTGACTCGAATTGAATCATCCCAGTCTATTTAAACTAAATCTATTAACTATATACTATCTAAACCTAAAAAATGAAATCTCGACACATCCTCCCACCTTCTCCAGTCGCTGTCCCCAACGACAGTCTAACGAAATTGAGGCCCTAAACTGAAAAACAAAATACAATTAAAACAGATTAAATAAAGATAATGATATAAATTATAATAGATTTCGATGAAACTGAGTCTAGGACCTACCTCCAAGTATTAAGTTTCAATTTAGGTCCTCTTCGTCCAAAGCGATCATGTAACCCGCTCCCGCGATCTTTGTAGACTAAACCCTGATGTCGGCTCTGAGGTTATCCTCTCCAACCAAAGAACTAGGTAGTCTATTGTGCCGGTAAGCACCTTGAACCTCCCGGTCCAAGTTGAAATGGGCAGAGTAGAAGAGATCATCTGCGTCCTAATTATCTGTGACAGCGCAGAACGATAAGCCGTCTCCACTGGAACCGCCTCCCTCTTTCACTGCCTCCTCGATCGTCCGGGAGGCCGCTTGCACTTTTGCCAGCACCTTCGTGATGTTAGCTGAGAATTCTCTCCTGTCGCAATGGACTCCCAGGAAAAATCCTAACTTGGCCTTCAACCATTTTGTACAATAAAATATAGACCACCATGATAAAAACAAAACTTCTATATAAAACAGTTATTTTCTGATTGCCATAGATGCTTGCTACCTGTCCGACCGTTGCCATGTTGCAACACCATGAGAGAAGTTGCTCCATGAATACTAATCCACGTCGGGTTCTTGATGAGTTTGATGAATTCGGTAGATATTCATCGTTAAAATTTAGGTTTATTTGTTTATTAATGAGATTTTGTACGGAAATTAAGTTATTTTCAAACTCACAGGTCCACTTATATTTCGATTCGTCTTTACATTCCCTTGTGTTCCTTTCAAATATTTTTTTAATCTGGCCTTTTGGTTATTTTGGGTTACAAAAATCATTGGAATGACTGATTCATATGGAATCATGTCTGGACGTTTTTGAAAGTGATACCCGCTAAATATTTTTACTCTCTCACCCCATTTTTGAGATATTCCCCAAATCACTATTAGAAGACTGATCGTCCGGATAAGTTTGCTGTTGTCCATCTCGAGCCGGATCAGGTCTAGATCTGTAACACATAAATATTGTGCATTTCTTCTAGTACTATTTCAGATATGCTAATTTTAAAAATCGTAATGGAGTTAAATTTTTTTCTTTGTGTGTCGTCACTCACATCTGATATTGTTATCAGGAACTAATAATATTTTCCCTGGATTAGTATATTTTTTCCTTTCTACTGAGTTTCACAAAATTCTTGACTGCGCGCTTGTAATTTTGAACTTCGTTATAGCCAGTAGGTCTCTGCTCAAAATGTTATGGTTTGATTCTTCTTTTCCTCCTCCATAATAGATATTTCAGCTAGGCTGTGAGTTGAAAGTAATTATAGTTGCCGGATGTACAGAGGTGCCATCGTACTGTGTAGCGGACGTGCTGACGAATGCGTCTGGCGCTGGAGCCAGTGCCTGCTTCATCTGTAAGTCGACTGTCAGTTCCTTTGCGACTTTCCGTGTGTTACACCTTACTCCTCCTTTTGTAGTAACCTATTTTGTGTGCTGTGAATTTTCTTATATGGATTACAATTGTCAGGTGACACTAATATTCTCCTTTAACCTTTAATTTCATTTCAGTTATTTTCCCAAATAAAATTTAATGAATTAATTGGTATAATGATCTAATATGAAGATGAACCCTGTAACTTGTGTATTCAATTATTCATTATAAATTTTGTCGCAAACGGAACCTCAGTTGCGACCATGGTCGTCATAGGTGCATGGATATATAGGGTGCCTCATTATGGAAATCTTCTATTAGAGGTTTCCATATTTAGGAAGGGGATCCCTGGTGTTAGTGATCATATCATAACACCGTCAATAGAGGTTTTTGTTTGTGCTTAATTTCTTTATTCATAGAAATATATATATATTTTTTTAATTATATGTTTCTTTTCCTATGCCATCGTATTTGTCTCTTTGTATTTCAAAGAGCTTTCCCCAATTATTATTACTTTTATTTTTTTTGTAAGAATAAAATTTTCCAGATTGTTGACTATATCCACAATTAAAATACGTTCCCCCCTTATGCTTTGGTTAGTGAATATCTTTTATTGTTTGAGGTGATCGATTGATGATTCGTCTCTTAGCCAATCGTCTGATCGTAAATAGTATTCATTTTTTCCAATTTACTAATTGCCTTTCCTAAGTATGTGTTACTAACACTCGTATTCTTAATACGTTGTACTGATGGAGATCGTATTAGTAAATTTTTCCCATTATATCAGATACAATCCCGACGCTTCATATTTATAGTATATTTATTTATTCATAGTTATGCCTAGTTATTTTATAGTTAATGTGTTGTCTTGTCTTAGTTTTGTGTTCGTCGTCTCCATTAATGTATTGTGTTTGTCCTTACTATAAATACTTTATCCTATGTTTTCTGCTTAAGATTATTGTCACATTTAGGGTGTGACTGAGCTTCTGGTTTCTTATAAAACCGTAGTCTCACTTTCCAGGCTTAAGGGATGCGTTAGTTGATAATGCTAGCCCTGTTATCAGTTGCCATACTCACAGTATTGTATTTGATTTTATTTTATCTTTATATTTCATGTTTTTGACGTGGATAGCCTGATCTACGAATTTCCCCCGTTTTTCAACCTGTACTAAATAAGTGTTCTCATTCAACTTTCCTGTTACAAAATAGGGTCCTTTGTATACATTTTGGAATTCACTGTATGGCTTTCCGTGGTCTATGGGGTACGCTATTAACACTTCATCACCTACTTCTAGGTCTAGTCGGCGTTTTGTTCTGTCAAAATATTTTTTTCTGAACTCCCTTGCGCTTTCCTTAAGATCTGGGATATCTCTGATCTTATCTTTTGAATGATTTTAATCCCCTTAATTATATCCAGATCTTGGTCCTGTTGCGTATATAGATATTCCGACGGATGTCTTGCGTGTCTACCAAACATGAGATAAAAAGGGCGTAAATCCCGTTGACTGTATTGTTATAGGTGAAAGTCACGTATTTTAGCATATCCGACCATCCTTTCGGGTTTTGTTCAATATAGTGACTTAGTGTTTTCTTTATTATAAGGTTGCACCTTTCGCTCAGCGTTTGTACCTGCTTCACGTACGATGGCGATGCGTGAGATAGGATCCCTAGTGACTGCAGTAACTGTTGTACTACTTTTGCTGTGAAACATGTACCAGAGTCAAAAGTGAATATTTTCGGTACACCACATTGTGTGATTATGTCCAAAAATATTTTAGCTAAATTTTAGTGTCCGCCGTTCTTGCTGGTCTGGTAAACAACATTCTCTTAGTAGGGTCTTTTATCACTAGAATGTATTTATAGCCTGCTCCATCCTTGGTGAAGTCGACATTGAACTCCTCCTTCCTCTTAGTAGCAGCCCAGTCCTTGTGCTTCTTCACAAGTATCTTCACCATCCTCACAGCGTCAAACCCTTCATATTTCATAGCCTCATTCCACTTCTGGACTTCAGTCAATGCCTCATTCCAGAGTGATTCAAGATTATCACAAAGGGTCGTCCTGACATCAGCATCTCCAACCCTGCTGAAGAAGTTGGAAATCTGAAGCCATGCAGCCCTAAAATCCTCGTTAGTAGCCATCTTAACGCAATTAGAAATAGAACACTAGCGGTCAGTAAGAGAAACTGGTATCAAAGTATCAGTGATTCACTTGCTGGCCGACAATGTGCGCAAAGTTATAATGTGGTAATAAAACGTGCACATTTTCCATTTCCAAAAGTTGAGGAGATTTCGGCCAAAGTTAGGAATGCCAAGGTATTTTGTAAGCTGGATGCAAAAGCTGGGTTTTGGGTCATACCACTCGATGAGAGTAGCTCTCGGCTATGTACTTTTGTGACCCCTTGGGGAAGGTACCGGTTCCTACGTCTGCCGTTTGGTTTGAAATGTTCTCCTGAACAGTTTCATTCTTTTGTAACCAAATCTTTTGAGCATATAGAAAATGTGTTTACGTTTCAAGATGATATTTTTCTATGGGCAACTTCGAAGAAAGAAATGGATTTAATTTTAGATCAAGTTTTGGGGGCTGCAAACAGGGCAGGGATCAAATTTAACCCCGATAAATGTGAGTTTTACAGGGACAAAGTCACGTTTTTGGGACACTGTTTCACTGAGAAGGGGATTTCTGTTGATTCAGAAAAGGTTAAAGCTATCAAGTTGCTTAAAACCCCTTCTGATAAGAAGTCATTGCAGCGAGTTTTAGGTATGTTCAATTATGTCTCTAAGTTCATTCCATGCTTTTCTCAACTGACCGCTCCGTTAAGAGAACTACTAAAAGAAGACGTTATTTTTGATTGGAATGAGGGTGCAAATCGAGCATTCTGTCAGTTGAAGGACTTGCTCTCTGCTGCTCCGGTTTTAGGGTTCTTTGATCCTGATAATAGTGATGTGGTTCTCAGTGTTGATGCAAGCTCACACTCGGTGGGAGCTGTTTTGTTGCAAAGTGGTAAGCCCATAGCTTATGCCTCAAGTGCTCTGACTGAGACACAGATTAGATATGCACAAATAGAAAAAGAGCTTTATGCTGTTTGTTTTGGAGCTGAAAAGTTTCGTATGTGGATTTTTGGGAACAAAAAGGTGACCGTGGAGACAGATCACAAACCCTTGTTAGGATTGAGTAAGAAGCCTCTACATAAGGTCCCAACTAGATTGCAGAAAATGTTACTCCGGTTGCAGCCTTATGACTTAACCTTTGTGTACAAACCAGGAAAAGAGATGTTTTTGGCTGATGTACTGTCAAGAGATGTGCCTGTACAAGGTTGCACTCAGAATTCTGAACTGAGTGAAGATATTGAGATGCAAGTAGCACTACTGGTAGAAAATCTGCCTGTAACACAAGACTGGTGGGAAAAAGTACACGAAGCCTCAAAGAATGATATGGTTTTATCCCTCATAAAAAAATATGTAGAAGAAGGCTGGCCGCAATACTACAAAGATGTCATTGATGAAGTAAAGCCCTACTTTCATCTCAAAGATGATTTGTGCATAGTTAACGATATTCTGTTTAAGGGTGATCAAGTACTTGTACCAAAGTCGATGAAGTGTGATATTCTTTCTAAATTGCACACTGGCCATCCTGGAGTGAACCGCATGATGGATAGAGCAAAGCTCTCAGTTTTTTGGCTAGGAATGACTCAAGATATAAAGAAATGGGTTGCATCTTGTGCAGCTTGCCTGAAGTATATGGACAATAAGCCAAGAAATGAACTCATGCCCAAGCCTATTCCTTTGTTACCATGGATGGAGGTTGCCTGTGATGTATTTGAGTGGAATAAGAAACAGTATCTAGTTGTGGTTGATGCGCTATCAAACTACCCTGAAGTTGTTGAATTGGCTGATTTACGCAGTGGAACCATTATAAATAAAATGAAGTCGATCTTTTCACGCCATGGAATTCCGGTCACGGTTTGTACTGATGGTGCGCTCTATTTTGTTTCTGATTTGTTCAAGGCCTTCTCAATAGAATGGGAATTCAAGCAAATAGTTTCGAGCCCATACTATCCCCAGTCCAATGGCCTTGCTGAAAGCACAGTAAAATCTGTTAAAGCTATGTTCCAAAAGGCCCATGAAAATAACGAGTGCTTATATCTTGCTCTACTAAACTATAGAAACACTCCAAAGGGTGATGTTCACTCTCCGGCAGCAAATTTGATGGGAAGATCTTTGAGGACGAATATTCCCGTAGCGTTCACCACGTTGGTGCCCAAATTAACTTACGAGCAAGACAGAAAGACAAAATTGGCTAGGCAAGAGCGTTCGAAAGAATACTACAATAGATCTGCAGTCGCAAGACAACCTTTTGTTCCAGGACAGGTGATCATGTTTAAAAAGAATCCAACGACTCCTTGGTGTCCAGGAAAAATAATTGACAAAGGCCCAGGGCCTAGATCATATGTAGTGGAGAATGATAATGGTGATAGATATATCAGAAATGAAATTCATGTTTCGTCCCGTTGTGTTCGGGACCTTACACTACCATCTGGAACGCAAGTTTTGCCTACAGGTAGTGATAACGTCAGAGATAGCAAAGACAGAAACGGCCGTTCAATAAAACCTCCTAAAAGATTAATTGAAGAAATTTAGGGTGATCAAACTTTGAAAGGAAAGATGTGGTAATGTTTAAGAATTAACTAAACATGTGATTTTATTATGATTGTTTTCGTCAGTTGTTTGTTTACTTTTGTAACATTGACTTATCTTGTAAAACTTGAGTCTTAATTAAATAATTTATAATGATTCCTGTTTGTTTCGTGTTATAACATAGCCGTTGCTTTGTGTAATCGGCCCCCAAAAAATCAATAATTAACCTGCTCATTGGTTCGGTGCTTGGAACTTGCGGTTGTAGTTTTCCATATTGTTTATATGTGGGTGTCCGTCTCAGCTGACAAGCCTCGCATGTGTCTGTTTACCTTTGCACAATTTATTTTAGCCTCGGGAAACGATACCTTGACCAAATTTTTTTTGCTGTTTATAACTTGAAAAATGTCCTCCGGTTAACTTGTCGTCCTGGAACAGTTGTAATATTTCGTCTATTTTCGATTCGACCATTGAAATTCTTATAATAGAGTAAACCTTCCCTACTTTCATAATTTCTCGCATCTTTCCTGATATTTTTCTCCACTGCTAGAGGATTAATTTTTGCTAGTAAAATCTGTTTTAAATATGGATCCTTCGCTTGGAGCTCTTCAAAGTTTTCTGTCTTTACTTCCTGTAAATTTATCGCTTGCTCTAGGATATTAAAAAATAACTATAATAAGATATTAAGATGTTGTTGTAAATAATATCCAATATTTTCTAGCCCTATAGAGCTTAAAATTTCAACTTGTACTGCGTTGGCTGACACTTTTACATTTGTATCATCTGCATAAAAACAAACATTTTGCTGTGACATACACAAAAGTGAATCAGCTGCATCATTTATGTAACAATAAATTAAAGGGGGCTGTCACGATTGAATTGCCATAGGGGCGTAGCTAGGATTTAATAATATAAACTCAATAATGACATTTAAATTCTTTCAATTCAACAAAAAAACTTTTAATAAATACGAATTTTTATATATAGAAAATATAAGTTCAATATAATAGAGTTCAATTGAATTAGTTAAATGATAAATAAATAAATTCAAATAATTAAATATAGAAAATATTAGTTCAATATAATACAGTTCAATTGAATTAAATAAATGGCTCACAAGCTCCTAACAATAAACAATATCAATATGTGAAAGTTATTAATTCATATTTATGATAACACGAATTCCCACATAAAGTTATTATTAATTATTTTAGAATAACTATCAAACAACCACGTACCGCAAACAATAAATAGTTTAAATAGTTTTTAAAAATGAATTTTAAAACTCTGAATTTAAAAGACTATACAAATTAAAGAGATCGCCTTACCACGGAATTTGGCGTCCGAGATGTTCCCCTGTGAGTCGCCTGGGGCTCCGTCTCTGACTCTCTGGCTAACCAGGCCTCAGTGCTCACGCAGGTAAAAATCGCTGAGACCATCCAAATTCAATGGTCAGAACGAGTAACTAGGTTCCGTGTCATCATAAAATGACTCTACGTGCCAATTTCCCAACACTGGTATGTGGATTGTGAAATCCAAGTACCAGGTTTTATATCTCTAGGTGAAACCCAAACTTTAGAAAATAATTTTGAAAAAAGTGACTATCGTCACAGGGCTCAGTATTGAGCCCTGGGGGACTCCATATATAATAAAGCCAGTTTTAGAGTTTACTTTTGTAATTTTTCTGTCATGTGTTAGGTGAGTGATTTCAACATATTGGGACCGATTTTTTAGATATGATTCAAACCATTTTATTGAACTTTCTGATATGTCTAAGGATTTTAATTTATTTAATAAAAGATTGTGATTTACTCTGTCAAAAGCTTTTGTAAGCCAATTGTACATTCCCCTTTGTCTACTGATTCTATAAAAGATAACATGGCAGTTATTACCGATCTTCCAGGCCGAAAGCCATGCTGACAATTAGTTATTAATTTAGAATTTTCAAGAAATTTTAATAACTGGTTATTTACAATTTTTTCATTAATTTTTTTAATAGACGGAAGGATTGAAATTGGACGATAGTTTGAACAGTTTCAAGATTATTTTTTTATGAATTGGGATTATCTTTTAAATTTTTTATTGGTCAGGGAAAATTCCTGAGACAAATGATGAATATATCAAATGACTTAGTATTCCACTTAAACAATTCTTTGCATGTATTCAAACTTTAATGGGAATTTCATCATGACCACATGAGTTTTTACTTTTTAGTGAACCTATTCTTTTTATCACCTCATATTTTTTCTTTTTTCATATTTTTTTAGATATCGATCATCAATCTTTTTATTTCTACTAACAGTATCCTTATTTATATTTTCACGACCTGTTTGAGTGATGTCCTTCAAAACATTTGTTGATCAGTTATGCTCAAACTCCCCTCTTTAAGTAAAAAGTTCCTAAACTCGTTTTTGTTTTTTCCGCCTACTTCAGAATTTATTATACCCCAGACCGTTTTTTGAACATTATCTGATTTTTTTCTTTCATTTCATAATATTTAGTTTTAGCTTCCTTTAACTCTTTTCTATAATTAATTTTTTTCCTTTAATGCCAATGATAAAAGAGGTGACCTGATATATCTGATTTCTTTTTCCAGTTGAATAATTATTTTTCTTCTCTCTCTTAATTCAAAAGATATCCAGCTTTGTTTTCTATTTAATTCTACTGTATTAACTTTTGGAAAAGCAGACCCCAATAAAAAATAAAACCCCAAAGTATTATAAAATTCTTCGTATTTTTTATCAACTGGCGCTATAGACATTTCCTGCCGGGCGGCAGGATCCAAAGCAGCACCAGGATCAGCAGAGTCAGCAATAACATCCTCAGCAACAGGAACTGCAGCAGCATCCTTGAGGACAGCATCCTTGAGGACAGCATCACCATGGCTCAAGATCGAAGGCAGTTCGCTCCCATCAGATAGTTGTTCAGTTAGTTCAGACCTTACGTAAATGTAAATTTCTATATTTCTAAAGAATCTGTTTGAGGTCACCCAACAGTGAGTCGACCAAGTTGCCAAGATCTGGCGATGTGAAGAAAAGTCGTAAATACAGTAAAGATAAAATGCGTTTAGTAAACTTACATAAAGCCCTTCCTGGAGCCAACACTACTTCGAAGATTACCCAGCGAATTTGTTCTGCCATGGTATTAAAACCTGTTTTAAAAATTTAAACACACACACAACAGTGAGTCGACCTTACGTAAATGTAAATTCCTATATTTCTAAAGAATCTGTTTGAGGTCACCCAACAGTGAGTCGACCAAGTTGCCAAGATCTGGCGATGTGAAGAAAAGTCGTAAATACAGTAAAGATAAAATGCGTTTAGTAAACTTACATAAAGCCCTTCCTGGAGGCAACACTACTTCGAAGATTACCCAGCGAATGTCTTCAGCCATGGTATTAAAACATGTTTTAAAAATTTAAACACACACTCAACAGTGAGTCGACCTTACGTAAATGTAAATTTATATATTTCTAAAGAATCTGTTTAAGGTCACCCAACAGTGAGTCGACCAAGTTGCCAAGATCTGGCGATGTGAAGAAAAGGCGTAAATACAGTAAAGATAAAATGCGTTTAGTAAACTTACATTAAGCCCTTCCTGGAGCCAAGACTACTTCGAAAATTATCCGATGTATGGCTTCAGCCATGGTATTAAAACTTGTTTTAAAAATTAAAAAAATTAGAGATAAGACAAGCCTTAACACCGCTAACACACAATGGCCGATGCATCCGTTTGTTGGAATAGACTTCTAAAACGACCTACTTTAGCTACTTCTCTGAGATAGTGTCTCGGAGAAGTAGCACTTGAGAAAATGCTCTTCCCTAAAAATGTGTTTCTTCCTAACGCAAATATCAAACTCTATTTCGGGGCATGTTTCAAAAAAAGGTCTTAAATTCCCTTCATGATAATCCCTTTCATTTAATAAGTCATCTTTTACATTAGGATCTCCTAATGGTACACTATCTCCTATTTGAGAACCCTTCTATTCCACTTTTAATCCTAGTCGTTAAACACTCACTTGGCTTTGAACGTGTTTCCACATTATTGACCTCGCCTAGATTATCACTAAGATTTAATTAATTTTGATATTCTATTTGCAGAATTAATTTTGGAGTTTATCCATTTGCATTGTCTCCATTTTAGCGACCATGATTTTATTAGATAAATGTTGGATGTTGTTGAGATGGGTGTTGACTGTTTCTTCATTTTGTGTCAGCGTATGCAGTTCCGAGTCCATGGCTGTGGAGCAACACCAATGAAGGAAGTCTCCGATGGAGTCCACCATCCTCTCCCGACGTTGGTTGTAGTTCTCAGGATCGTCGGGTCCGTTGATGTGACGAAGATGGGGAGTTGTTTTGTTGGTGTAGCTGGTAGTTGATTGGCAGTTGCTGAGTTGGCGAGCTCCGAGAAGTGGCTGGTGTTTCAATTGATAGCGGGAAACAAATTTTTTACATCAGTTGTCCATTTCCCTGCTTTCTGTAAATAAACTTCGTAGTTGAGGTCTGATAGTCGTTTTTTCATCTCAAAAGAACCTTTAACGCTGGGCCAGTTTCTTTGTTCCATCACCAGCGTGGGGAGTCGCTACGAGAATCTTGTCCCCTGGGTTGAAGAGATTCACATATAAAAAGGATTTTAATTAGTTGTTTTGAATTAATTGATCAATCTACTATATCATTTTTTTTGTCTGAAATTTGGTCTACATAAAATGGTAAAAATCTAACCTTTTATAAAGTCAATTTTTTCTTCGAGGAGGGTTAGGATGGTCTCGGAGAGCGTAGGGTGATCTTCAGCCGGTGGTGTCGGGATCCTCTCCTGCCGCTCGTCCTTGGCCTTCTCACAGGTCCTCGATGCTGCCACCGATGGAAGTCTTGAAGTCCGATGATGGGTCTGGATATAACGGGGAGCTACTCGATTCCTCCCACTGGATTCCCCCCAATCCAGTCCTTTTCACACCAGAGCGCCTTCCACCCTGCCTGCCTCTTCGTTTTCCCCCCAAAACTTTTCTTTCTCCCCCTCCAATTTTGAACAGTGACCAACCATTAAGAGTGCATGGTCTGCATTTTTGTTTTGTCGTGATTCGTGACTTTAGTCGAACGTCCGGTCAGTATCCGGTCAGTCCCCCTTGCAGTCTTGCTGATCAAAACGCTGAGTGCAACTACCGGTTCCGGATGTTCACCACAGATGTCTAATAATTTACAATGGGGTTTTCATATGGCCTATACATATATTAATTAATACTTGTATGTTTCTAAATATGAAAAAATACATATATACCTAAATATACACTTTATAGTGCGGATGTTACCATGCGTGCCTGGATCGTTTTTTCTAATAGTTATTGATAAAACTGGCCCAACTCGTAGTATGGTCCAAGCCGGTTTAGTCTGAGTTCCATTAATTTAATATTCTTGATAGGTCACAAACAAATTCGATTTAGTTCTTTCCGACCAACGATTATACCTTTGTATTTAAAGTTACTTTAAAAACTTAGATACATTCTCATGATGCTGACCTAGAAAGGTTGTGAGTTATACTGAATCAGGTTTATCATATTTTTTGGAAGTATTTTTTACAGGTATTTTTTTAACTGATCATTTATCTCCCTCAGTTTGAGGAATAAGATGGCCTGGTGAGTTATTTGTTAGTTTCAAAGTTAGACAGTAAATCGAAGTACTCCCCTTCGGCGTTGGGGACGTAACTCGGATCGTAAAAACAAATGACGAGAAGTCAAAATACACAACTGATTTACCAAATACTTAACTCTACTTGATATAAGATACTCTGAAAGATACATAGGCTTTAAAATCGTAAGTAAAATAGATATAAAAAAATAAGGAACAAATGTTTAACAAGATTACAATTACATATCTTGACTGAGACACAGGGTCCTGTAGTAAATAATGAACTCAATATGTAAAATTTTCATGAATTTAAATTCATGACATCACGAATACCCATTGTTTAATTAGTATTAATTTCAACAAATGAACTTTGAATAATCAATTTTAATTTATGTTTGGTATCAAAATAATTATATATCACATATAATTAACCAAGGGTAAACAACCACGAATTCAATAGATAGATAATTTATAGTAAACAGAATTATTTCAAATATTGTATGAGGTGAGAGAGGTCGCCTTATCATGAAACTAGGTAGTTGAGACATGCTCCTGTGAAACGTCTGGGTCACCAATTAACAGCTTCTCCTCTTACAAGGTCCCAGTTTCCAACCAGTGCAAATCCGTCTGTTTTCAATATAAACTCCCGCATCTCTTCCTCTGAAGCTTTCCTCGTCTTACACCGTACGTGCAGGCCTCAGCGGACTCGAAGGTAAGCAAGGCGAAGTGGGAGTTTCGTCAACGGGGTCAAGAATGGACTTTCCTGGTGTGAAATAAGAGATTAGTCTGTCTCTCTTTATACACTTTGCTGACATAGCATTGTATTCCTATTGGTAAATTAGAGCTCAAATAAAAAATCTCGGAGTAAAAACGAGTGAATAAATAGATCTTGAAAAGACCACCTGTGAAGACCGTCGAAAATTCTAGAAGCGAACCTATCGCGCCCGACCCTATGGTCTTCTCCCCATCGTCCAACTCTCACATGACTCTCTTGCAAAGGTCACTACATCAACCGTGGATGCCGGATTCTTGGCCTTGAACTTGCAGAAGATGAGCTAAATCTTACATAAATCCGGTTGAATGAAATAGTGGACTTGAGAAAGGCTGTTAGAAAGGATTAAGTAATAAGTCTATTAACCTTGAAAGAATCTAATCCATCTTCATTTTTCTCTTCATCTTCAGCAAAGCTGTTGTTTAGTTCGAACAGTCGCCTCTGCACACTCAGTAAACTACTAGACATTATGGGAGTTGTGTTACCAGCTGAAGGCATTCAGATGAGAGAACGTCATCCGCAGAATCTTCTCCTTTAAACCGAATACTTCTACAACTGGATGTATTGATTGGGGCATCTGGTTTGAAGAGGAGGGGGTAAATGATGATTCCGATACAAGTTTGGGAGAACAACTGGTAGTAGAGAACGGTATTTCCAATTCCAAAAGTATTGAATTTGAAGGAGGAGATCCTTCGGATGACGTTCTCCCATATGAATGACTTCAGCTGGTAACACAACTCCCATAATGTCTAGTAGTTTACTGAGTGTGCAGAGGCGACTATTCGAAGTAAACAACAGCTTTGATGAAGATGAGGATAAATATGAAGAGGGAATAGATTCTTACAAGATTAATTTACTTAATACTTAATCCTTTCTAACAGCCCTTCTCAAGTCCACTGTTTCATTCAACCGGATTTATGTAAGATTTAGCTCATCTTCTGCAAATTCAAGGCCAAGAATCCGGCATCCACGGTTGATGTAGTGACCTTTGCAAGAGACTCATGTGAGAGTTGGACGATGAGGAGAAGACCATAGGGTCGGGTGCGATAGGTTCGCTTCTAGAATTTTCGACGGTCTTCACAGGTGGTCTTCTCAAGATCACTATTTATTCACTCGATTTTACTCCGAGATTTTTTATTAGAGCTCTAATTTACCAATAGAAAGACAGTGCTATGTCAGCAAAGTGTATATAGAGAGACATTAGACTAATCTCTTATTTCACACCATCATGGACAATGAGATAGCTGTTGCCGTTGACTCCATAACACCAGGAAATTCCATTCTTCACCCCGTTAACGAAATTCCTAGTTCGCCTTGCTTCGAGTCCGCTGAGGCCTGCACCTACGGTGTAAGACGAGGAAAGCTTCAGAAGAAGAGATGCGGGAGTTTACATTGAAAACAGACGGATTTGAACTGGGTGGAAACCGGGGTCTGGTAAGAGGAGGAGTTGTTTATAAAATCAATAACTAACCTGCTCATTGGTTCGGTGCTTGGAACTTAATTTTCCGGTTTTAATTTTCCGTATTGTTTATATGTGGGTGTCCGTCTCAGCTGACGAGCCTCACATGTGTCTGTGTACTTTTGCACAATTTCGTTTAGCCTCGGGAAATGATACCTTGACTTTTTCTGCTGTTTTATAACTTGAAAAATGTTCCCCGGTCAACTGTCGTCGTGGAAAAGTTGTAATATTTCGTCTAGACAAGACAAAAGATCTTTATTGACATGAACATAAAGTAAAGTCATAGCGTCAATTGGTTTTCTTCATCAATTGTATGGACTTATCTCCAGACATTCTTCAACGGAGTAGAATTCGCTCTCCAGTAACCAGTTGAAAAGAGCTTCTTTAGAGTTGTCTTTGCAGTTCAGTTCTGGTAGAAGTGTGTTGAACAGCTTAGATCCGATGTAGGATGGTTTTTTTAATAGGCAGTTGTAAAGTCTCTACTATGTAAAGTTCGTACACTGTGATAGTGTTTTTTTTTTATTTGACTCGCTTGGCAGGTATAAACATATAATCTGAATCAAGAAATGTACATGAAACAATAAAGGGTAATATATATATATATATATATATATATATATATATATATATATATATATATATATATAAAACAATGGATAAATGGAGGCCCCCTTCTACTTATATAGTATTTATCTCTATATCAATCTAATTTAAATATATGTTAAACATGTTACTATACACAAAGATCGTCAAATTCAAAACAAGTTTAATAGATTCACGTATTTAAGTATTTTAATTGATTGTTAAATTTTAATTGGTCAATCTACTGTGTCCCCCTTTTTTTAATGTCTGAAATTTTTTATCCAGATAAAATGATAAAACATCCAACCTTTATAGTCAAATTTTCTTGGAGGAGGGTGAGGATGGTCTCGGAGAGCGTGGGGCGATCTTCAGCCGGTGGTATCGGGATCCGCTCCTGCCGCTCGTCCTTGTCCTCTTCCCAGGTCCTCGTGGCTGCCACCGATGGAGATGTCCGAAGTCCGAAGATGGGTCTGGATTTAACGGGGAGCTACTCGATCCACTCCCCAATCCAGTCCTTCTCACACCAGGGCTTCTTCCACACTGCTCGTCTCCTCCTTTTCCTTCAAAAATTCTCTTTTCCCCCTCCAGTTTTGATTGGTGACCAACCGTTGAAGTGCATGGTCTGCGTTTCGTTTTGTCGATTCGGTCTGGCCTTGGTCGAACGTCCGGTCCGTCCCCCTCGCAGTCTTGCTGAGCAAAACGCTGAGTGCGACTACCGGTTTCGGATGTCCACCGCGGACGTTCAACAATTCATATTGGAGCCCTCACATGGATTAAATATTTGAAAAATTTTACATACATACATATACATAAATATACACTTTATACTCCCCTTCCTGGGAGATTTTTCGTCCCCGAAAAATTCTTTAGATATGAAATCGTGATTACTACTAGACTATAAAATTTTATATACATGATATAATAATGAAATGAATATTTATGCTACACTAAAATATACATAGTTCCTACTTTATGCAAAATGGCATTGGAAAACATACTAAGTTTACATACATTCAGCATAGGGAAATATTAGGGAACCTACTTTAATTTAATGTGTTGGGACTGTAATCTCTTTTCGGTAGCATTACTTTTATTTTTATAGATTGAATATGAATAACGTATATTAATATAATTATTATAATTATTAGTGAAGTGCACCATCCTAATAAAATGTAGAACAATAATGTTGTATTTGTGAAAATGTCAAACCCATTATTTGTCAATTTTACATATTCTATCTTCTTGCGTGTCGTTATTTCAAAGGTTGGGGAAGTGAAAGTCCAATTTGCATCTAGGATTTCTGTAAGGTTGTTGAATTCATGTTTTATACCAGAAGTTAGAGGAAATAATTTCAAGGTTTTTAATTTGGACCAAGTGGCTGGAATTAAATTTATAAATTTTGGTAACCCATCATCTTTTGAATCACATGGTTTGATCTTTGTGATTAGTATTAAATCTTGTTGAAAAAGCTCACATTCACATGGCATACATTTGGTTTTATGTATATTGCAGTTAAATTTGACCGCTGGTTAAATATTTACCTTGATTGGTAAATGTTTTCTTAAAGCTTCCTCTTAAATTTGTTTCTATTAAAAGTCATAAAGCTTCTAATCTTCTCCGGCCGGTTGAAGACAGACATCTTTCTAAGTTTTAATAGTTAGTTTTTTATTTCTATTTATAATTGTCTTATTCCCATCACGTCTAAGTGTTTAAAACGAATGTAGTTAATACGGTAGAGAACTGTTTCTAGTGTGGAGACTCCTAAGCTTCACTACAAGCTATCTCAGCAGTACTGAGAGCGTTGAGTTTACTTCAGAGAATTTTGTAACTATATCTCTGGCCTCCTAGCTGCCTATAGACAAGCCAAGAAATACTGTACAGTCTCTCGGTCTCTTGCGTGTGTAACCCGCGGAATTTTTACCTCGCGCGTCTTAGATTCTGTACATTTTTTGTTCTCTTTAATATGGATGGTGTTTATGGAGTTTTTATATTTTTGGATATCTTTTACAGGTATCGTTTTTTTTAAATTTTTAATGTTTTTAATGTAGAATCAAGTAGCTTATAAATGTTAGTAAATATGTAACTGGGGTCTCGATCGTTTATTTCATCTTTCTTGTAATAATTATGTAACTTTTCTTGAATTGATGACTAAGCACTTTGTATATGTTTCTTCATTACTAATAGAATCTCAATATTAATGTCGTCCCATGGGAGTATTTATTTATTTTTAGTGGAATTTTATATGAAATGTATTTCGCTTTAATTTTTGATATTTTTTTATTTAATACCATGTGAAGTCTCAGTCGTGTTCTTGGTTATAAGTGAAGTGAGAGTATTTAGGGTGCTTCAGGTAAATAATTATATGGGAAATTCTAAATTTTTTTTGTAATTAAATTATCTTCTATGGAATGGTTTTATTCTTTGAATATGTACGGGTTCCTCTACTATTTTCCCGCGCTTTTCGATAGCAATTAAGTATGTGAGATCATTTAATTTTTCCACAACATAATATGGACCTTTAAATCTGTCCTGGAACTTGGAATATTTCTTGGTGTGATCTGTGTCATATTTAATTAGTACCTCATCCCCAGGCTTAGGTACCATCCTGTCCCTCTCGAACTCAGGTGTAATGGAGCCATCAGCTAGATAAAAGAAGCAAGGGTTGAATAGCTGATGTGATCTTGAGAAAACATTCTTGATTCCAAACAAATCATCAAAGTCAGAAAAAATTCTCAAAGTTTCTTCTTCCCTCATGTAACTGTTCCATTTCAAGAATTCCAGATTAGTGACGATTTCCTCATACCCCTTCCTTTCTTCCCCTAACCCTTTGGTACAAGAATACAAACGTTGTGTCAATGTGACCGAGTTAAAGGTCATTGTGATTTCTGGAAACAAAGGGAGTATGAACTCAGCAATCAATGCCTCTGTCAGAACGATGTACAATCTTTTGATCAATGGCATGATTCCAAACAGTCTGGGCTCATTCTTCCCTTCTCTTTCTTTAGGGAACACCCCTGCTACCCTCTCATCAGGGGGAAATCCATTTCTCGAGATGTTGTCTAGAAAATCAGTGGGGGAGATGAATCTTTGTTTAAGCCATCTTATTATGACGGATCTATCAGCTCCCGGCCCTATGTCTCCAAATTCTTCACACCTTCTTTTCAATTCATCAAATCCGAAAGATGTTGCTTTATCTGCAATTAAATCTGAAAAATCAAACCGCTCCGGAACATTGAAATTCTGGTCAAATTCAATATTGCTCCATTGCATGATGTCATAGTTAGGATGATTTTTGCTGGGTGATTCTCCCATTTTGAGGCACTCGGTGGTGTAATTGACTGTTTTAAACGATCTATCTTTGAACCTGGGAAGTCTTGTATGACGGTGGTAATAGGAGATTGTAAAGTATTCCCTCCATTTGCAGTACACTTGTCTGATTGCTGTCTGGTTGATTCCTCGATTTTGTTGTGTAATTTTCCTTAATTTGTTAACCCCCATCATTCCTGACACAGTTGGATGTCCCCATAATCTATAAAGACCAAACAATTGTGTTAGTGCTCCTCGAGATCCGGAATCAAGAGCTTCCTCCATTATCTCCCTAAATCTATGAAGTTTGACCGCCAAATAATGTCCATTATCCGGAACGGATTCACGAAACTCGTCATCCATCATGTCCCTGAACTTGTTGACATTGACAAGGGGATCCTCTCCAGAGGCTAGAAGGTAAGCGGTTACTAACGGCTCCCACATCTTTATGGCTCTGTATCCCTCATTTTTTAGCTGATTCACTATATCGTCACCCCATTCCATCACCTTCAAGAGAAGCTCAGGGCTAGGAAGAGATCTGTCATTGAATGTCTCACCCAACATACTTGAAAGCAGACAATTGAAGCGTTGGGCAGCAGAATCACTAAGCATGAGGAGATGATCTCGAGTAACCAACCACTCAGCATCTGCCTGGAAAATATGACAGAAAGAGGATGTCACATCCAAATTGAGTCCCGTGACAGATGTTGATGACCAGACTGTGGTTTGATTGACATTATTCTGAAAAACTCCTGGCTCAGGAGGTTCTTTTGATTTTGTGAAGCACCCAGGTCTGGAGGACGCAACCACTATTTGCTCATACCACCATTTCCAATAATACAATTTCATTAATAAAGGATAATACCTGTGTGACTTCAAAGAAAGCAAAGACTGTTTAAGATGATCAAATTAAACATCTCTCCAGGACGATTGGGAAATCTTACCCGCTACAATAGGAATTGTGAGATTAATGAAATCAGAGAATTCCTCCAGACACAACGCGGGGATCTCGGGGAGATCCGCACAGAAGGGGAGGCTTTGTAAATTTTGACTAAAAAAACTGACGGAGTCTGAAATTTGTGTTACTTGATGTAAAGCGCACAACTCTGATGCTTGTCTCTTTACTCTTGAGTTTCTTGGTTTTCTTTCTCCTACCCATACCGACCATGACTCAAGAATGGTCTCTCCAAAAGAGGAGAATCAAGTACAGTAGGTAGACATATGGCACTCATTACAATTAGAATTAAATACCCGGCGCCCCCACCATGTAAAGTTTGTACTATGTAAAGTTCGTACACTGTGATAGTGTTTTTTTTTATTTGACTCGCTTGGCAGGTGAGGATACCAATTGAACTAACTTCAGAGCAATGATTATACTGTATTTTTATTCATTATAAACATATAATCTGAATCAAGAAATGTACATGAAACAATAAAGGGTAGTGTATATATATATATATATCTATAAAACAATCGATAAATGGAGGCCCCCTTCTACTTATATAGAATTTATCTCTATATCAATCTAATTTAAATATATGTTCAACATGTTACTATACACAAAGATCATCAAATTCAAAACAAGTTTAATAGATTCACGTATTAAAGTAATTTAATTGATTGTTGAATTTTAATTGGTCAATCTACTATATCCCCTTTTTTATGTCTGAAATTTTGTCCAGATAAAATGATAAAATATCCAACCTTTATAGTTAAATTTTCTTGGAGGAGGGTGAGGATGGTCTCGGAGAGCGTGGGGCGATCTTCAGCCGGTGGTATCGGGATCCGCTCCTGCCGCTCGTCCTTGTCCTCTTCCCAGGTCCTCGTGGCTGCCACCGATGGAGATGTCCGAAGTCCGAAGATGGGTCTGGATTTAACGGGGAGCTACTCGATCCACTCCCCAATCCAGTCCTTCTCACACCAGGGCTTCATCCACACTGCTCGTCTCCTCCTTTTCCTTCAAAAATTCTTTTTCCTCCCTCCAATTTTGATTGGTGACCAACCGTTGAAGTGCATGGTCTGCGTTTCGTTTTGTCGATTCGGTCTGGCCTTGGTCGAACGTCCGGTCCGTCCCCCTCGCAGTTTTGCTGAGCAAAACGCTGAGTGCGACTACCGGTTTCGGATGTCCACCGCGGACGTTCAACAATTCATATTGGAGCCCTCACATGGATTAAATATTTGAAAAATTTTACATACATACATATACATAAATATACACTTTATACAGTCGAGTGATGTGTTAGGAAGTCTGTAGTTGAGTCTGTTTCTGGTGTTGTATGAATGTATGTCTGAAAAGTGGATGGTTTCTTTATTAACCGCTTAGATTATTACCTCACCGATGAATAGGTTGGCCACTGTCTGCAGTTTTGTCTTTTGAATTCTCCCCTGCAAGAATCACGGAAACCAAGTTGAGCCATAATTCTAATTGCCTTTTTCTGAAGAAGGAGTACTCTGTGGAGGATTCCTTGAGGTAACCCCATGCAGTCAGCCCATAGCGGATTTGCGACTCAAATAGCGCAAAATAGGCTGTTTTTGAGGTTTCTGTGTTGCTGATGTTTTTGAGTCGTTTGATAACATACAATGTAGTACTAAGTTTTAAGCACAATTGGTCTACATGGGGGTTTTCAGTTGAGGTCACAATCAATGGTTAGTCCGAGGTATTTTTCCTCTTAGTTTGCAACAACATTGTGTAGCGCAAGGACATTCCTTCTTTGTGGACCAAAGAAGAGCTGTTGCGTCTACTTTCGATTGTGGTACTGCCAATAGGTAGTCTGTCTCCCTACCATTGAAATTCTTATAATAGAGTAAACCTTCCCTACTTTCATAATTCCCCCCCCCCCAATATTTGGTATCCCACTATCTTTTCGTTCCTCCTTAAAAATGTTCCTATAACTTCATATTCCCGCCCCTAGCCAATATCTTTCGATTTGCACCTTGACCGGCCTCCTGATACGTCTAGCCGTCCTGACGACACGGTGGCCATTATGAACCCATGAGGTAAGTCGATTCCACCTTATTGTTTTGGGTCATGCTAATTTTGCGTTATTTTGTCGAGGTGTCTTCTTTCAAGTCTATGACCTGAGGTTCAAATTGTTGGCGAGCCGAATATTTTAAATAAATGGTTTTCGTATCGTAAAGTCTCACAGGAAACCCATTCCGACCGGCCGATGGTGTGACGAGGTTCGTCTACCCGTCGGCCAACCCACAGGTAAAAGTCACCGGTGCTGTTTTTAATAGCCTACTGGATTTTACTAAATCTTCATCGCATCAAGAAATACATTTTATAACACCGTCTGTTCAGTTGGTACCAGACTGTCTGTGATTTATAAACTCTTCATACTAGATTATTATTATTCATTCTAGTATATCAATCGGTGATCGCGTCAAACACAATCTGCATCTTCGGTAAGTGCAGGTGCTTGAGGTGAAGCCCAACGGCCTCCGCCTCGCTGGCTCCTTCTTCCGCTTCCCTCGCCATCAAGTTATGTTACGACAAGACCCGATACCGACTTGACGAAAAAAACTTTAACTGATGCCGTCTATAATAATTCTACATTCGTTGTAAATGTTACGTATTTCGTTCCTATAGTGTGTACATAATACTACACTCTTAGTGGTCTTGGGTAAATTAATGTTCTGTTTTGTGTTCTACATTGCGAAATGGAGTTTAAGCGAATTTCGGGTGGATATTTTAATTCGTATCCCATTAATCTGGGATGTTAAAATATCATCTCGGTGATTGATCGAAAACGGAAGGTGCCGAAAATACCGAGCTTCCTCTTGGTCGGTTGACGTGAAGACTAAATCTTCGGATGTCCTGTAGGTATTTTGCATCACAACTTCCATGTTGAAGCTGAGCCTTGAATCAAAAAACGATTGAATCAAATGGTGGCCTTGAGAAAGGCTGTTAGAAATGATTAAGTATTAAGTTCATTGATCTTGTAAGAACGCTATTCCCTTTTCATCTTCATCACTGCTGTTGTTTACTTTGAACAGTCGCCTACGCACACTCAGAAAAATACCAGGCAGTATGGGAGTCGCGTTACCCGACTGAAGATGTTCAAACGTCAACCGAAGAATCTCCTTCAAATTGAATTCTTTGAGAATTAGAAAGATCGTTCTCTACAAACTCTTGTTCTTCCAAACTTTCATCGGAATCATCAATTGCCTCCTTCTCTTCAGAGCAGATGTAAAACACCTCCTCTTCTAACCAGATGTACCACCCCTCTTCTTCAAACCAGATGTCCAATCATCACTGACCTCTCCATCATCCATTACTTGATGAACCATAATATCATCAAGTACCTCTGCAGTTTGACACCAATAATGTGGAACATGAGTAGGAGCCATGTTGATCCAACTAGCAAGCAATGGACAATGAGGTATGCGTGTACTAAACGACAAGAATGCAATGTGATGAGTCATCATAAAATTGAACCGGATTACGCCGAATGTCCTGATAACCTAATACTTTAACTATGATCTCCCGATCACTGAACTGGAACGTGCCAGTAAAACGTCCTACTGGTGCGATGTCGTTTCTTGTAGCAACAGGGAAAACCATCAGAATCTGGAGCTCGATTGGACGAAGCCCGAAAGAAACGATTGAAATAATGGGGGCCTTGAGAAAGGCCATTGACGGTCTTAAAAAAGACCATTAAAACGATGAACACCTAGCCGAACTATTCCCACATCGCTTTGGGTCGCTGTTCACTACCACTCTTCACAAATTTTAAATATGACCCTGTCTTGGGTAATTTTGACATCATTAAAGTTTTAGGTAGTCTTACGGTAATATTTGCACTTTCACGGTTGGTTTTGACATGGTGCCCATGTCAATTAAAGGGCTGGCAGACTTAATTTTGGAGGTTATCCATTTGCATTGTCTCCGTTTTAGCGACCATGATTTTATTAGATAAATGTTGGATGTTGTTGAGATGGATGTTGACTGTTTCTTCATTTTGTGTCAGCGTATGCAGTTCCGAGTCCATTGCTGTGGAGCAACACCAATGAAGGAAGTCTCCGATGGAGTCCACCATCCTCTCCCGACGTTTGTTGTAGTTCTCAGTATCGTCGGGTCCGTTGATGTGACGAAGGTGGCGAGTTGTTTTGTTGGTGTAGCTGGTAGTTGATTGGCAGTTGCTGAGTTGGCGAGCTCCGAGTTGGCAAGTGGCTGGTGTTTCAATTGATAGCGGGAAACAAATTGTTTACAGTTGTCCATTTCCCTGCTTTCTGTAAATAAACTTCGTAGTTGAGGTCTGACAGTCGTTTTTTCACCTCAAAAGGACCTCTAAACGCAGGGGCCAATTTCTTTGTTCCATCACCAGCGTGGGGAGTCGCTACGAGAATCTTGTCCCCTGGTTTGAAGAGACGTGGGGCGTGTCCTTCGTCATGGCGGGACTTCTGACGTTCCTGGGCCTTGCGCAGGATGTCGCGGATGATTCTTCGCACATCGTGGATCCTGGTGATCGCTTCCAGAACATCGTTGTCGGGTGTGGCTGGGAGGATGGCTAAATCGATTGGATGAAGGGGCTCATAGGCGTGAAGAAGATAGAATGGTGAATGTTTTGTTGAATCCTGTTTGGAAGAGTTGTAAACAAAGGTCACGGTGTCAACGAACTTGCTCCAGTTGGTGTGGTGGTTGTTCGTGTACATGAAATATAATTTTTGATAAGCAAAAAAACGATACCTAAGTAAAAACTTAGGACCGGCGCCTCCACCAGTTGTCACGGTTGGTTTTACACAATAAAAATACACATGTTTTACAAACTACGTTTAACAAGATAACAGTCTTATCTGAAATTATAAGAACAAACTATTGAATCATAAGAATTAATGAGGATAAAATATATAATAGAATCAATAACTGAAATATAGTAAAATATCAATTGAATTAGTTAATGGCTCACAAGCTCCCAACAATAAATAATATCTATGACGTGAAAGTTAATCAATTCAAATTCATAATAACACGAATACCCAAATCAATTTAGAATTAATTTATTTAAGAATTATTATTGATCAATCACGGAACGAAAATCAATAATGTAAAATATAACCTGAAAATCTAAATTTAAAAAATTTAAAAATATAAAAGATATCGCCTTACCACAGAATTCGGAGGACGAGATGTTCCCCTGTGAGTCGCCTGGGGATCAGTGTACCTCTCTCGTCTAACCAGGCCTCAGTGCTCACGCAGGTAAAATCGCTGAGACCATCCAAATTCAATGGCCAGAACGAGTAACTAGGTTCCGTGTCATCATAAAATGACTCTATGTGCCAATTTCCCAACACTGGTATGTGGATTGTGAAATCCAAGTACCAGGTTTTATATGTGTAGGTGAAACCCAAATTTTAGAAAATAATTTTTAAAAAGGTGACTATCGTCACAATCCATTACTTGATGAACCATTATATCATCAAGTACCTCTGCAGTTTGACACCAATAATGTGGAACATGAGTAGGAGCCATGTTGATCCAACTAGCAAGCAATGGACAATGAGGTATGCGTGTACTAAACGACAAGAATGCAATGTGATGAGTCATCATAAAATTGACCAATCAGAACATCCGTTCCAGATTGTAAGGTACTGAGATTAACAGTTCAGCAAAAATAACGACGTATCTATTTCCCGATTGTTCATGATATAAAACATTGTTAAGTATTCCGTATAAAAGAAATCCTAAGGTAAAATAGGGTTATATTGTTTTACAATTTTGTTATAATATTTATTTTTGAGTTAACTTATATCCCAAAACGATTCTGTCAATCATACATACTATAATTTCTAGATAATGTAAACACCTCATCATAAAGAGTATTTTCCATGTGAAACATCTACAAAACTGACTGTTCTGATTAGTTTTGTTCATGAGAATAGAAATAACTCAATGGTTAAATAACGAGTGAACATTTGGTGGCCTTAAGAAAGACCGTTGGCAGCCTTCGGCAAGGCTGTTTATTCAGTCTTGAATCTTAATTGACTGTGATAAATACCGCCATAGTCAGACCTAGATGTACAAGACGCCGTAGGTCCTCTATGACGACGTCGCGGAAGGTGCGGTTATCATCAAACAGAACAGGATTAAGCCGAATGTTCTGATAACCCAATACTTTAACTATGATCTCCCGACCACTGAACTGGAACGTGCCAATAAAACGTCCTACTGGCGCGATGTCGTTTCTTGTAGCAACAGCGAAAACCTTCAGAATCTGGAGCTCGATTGGACGAAGCCCTGACACTGGAGTCAACTGATGCAGCGAGGTGAACATGGCGAGCAGTTGTGATCATATGAAACCGCTCCTGGGACACTTCTATATATACTAGTGTTAAATTGCATTACTCAGCAGTGCGTAATCTTTGATTACGTTTCAGTAATTTCTGCTGACGGTCGCATTCCTATTTTTTTATCATTAAAACATCATTAAAGTTTTAGGTAGTCTTACCTGTAACATTTGCCATTACACTAAAGTATGACAGTCGTTCCTCTTTTTTTAGTTGGAACTTCTGTGAGACTTTTAGTCGCTTGAAGTCTCTTTTCACAGCGATGTCTTCTAAGTTAAAGGTTAATTTCTCTGATCTTTTGTGGCGGGAACACAGGATTTTTCCGATCCTGCAGTAACATCCGCGTAACTCTCCTTTCTTTGACCCTCTCCTTATCTGATAAGTACAAGTGGGAGCGTTTCGTAGTCGTGGTCCGTATAGTTTGACTTTGGGAGTTCTCAATTTCGATTGAATGAAACCGTCTGTTTTCAATATAAACTCCGGCGTCTCTTCATTTGAGGATTCGTCTTGCACTGCAGGTGCAAAACTCAGCAGACTCGATGGTGTCACCAAGCGAGACGAAGTGGGAGTTCGGTCAACGGGAACAAAGATGGACCTTCCTGGTGTTCCTGGAGTCGAATTCAAAAGCTAGCTCGTTGTCCATGATGGTGTGGAATGAGAGACCTCCTCAAATGTCTCTCTCTATATTCACTTTGCTGAATTATCACTGTATTCTCATTGGTCCCTCAGATGATCCGCTTTCAAAGGCCACTCCATCAATCGTGGAAGCCGGACTCTCCGTCTTGACTTGACAGAGAACCCCGACATCTGAATAACTTCACGAACGTCTATTAATTTATCCATTGTTAGACACCTTTATTGTACAAGTTGGATTTAGTTTTGGCTTAAATGGCTTCAATAGTTGTCCGGAAATGAAATATACTCATATAAAATCAATTGAAATTAAAGAACCATAAACTTACTATACTTTTAACTATCATATAATTGAATATGTAAAGTTTGTACACTGTGATAGTGTGTTTTGACTCGCTTGGCAGGTGAGGATACCAATTGAACTAACTTCAGAGCAGTGATTATACTGTATTTTTATTTCTTATGAAACATGCATTCTGAATCAAAATATATACATAAAACAATAAAGAATAATATATATAAGACAATGGATAAATGGAGGCCCCCTTCTACTTATTTAGTACTATCAATATATCAATCTAATTTAAATATTTATTAAAACATTTCACTATACACAAAAGATCATCAGATACAAAAAATGTTTAATAGATTCACATATAAAAGGATTTTAATTAATGGTTTTGAATTAATTGATCAATCACTGTATAATTTTTTTGTCTGAAATTTGGTCTACATAAAATGATGAAAATCCAACCTTTTATAAAGTCAATTTTTTCTCTGAGGGTGAGGATGGTCTCGGAGAGCGTAGGGTGATCTTCAGCCGGTGGTGTCGGGATCCTCTCCTGCCGCTCGTCCTTGGCCTTCTCACAGGTCCTCGATGCTGCCACCGATGGAAGTCTTGAAGTCCGATGATGGGTCTGGATATAACGGGGAGCTACTCGATTCCTCCCACTGGATTCCCCCCAATCCAGTCCTTTTCACACCAGAGCGCCTTCCACCCTGCCTGCCTCTTCGTTTCCCCCCCAAAACTTTTCTTTCTCCCCCTCCAATTTTGAACAGTGATCAACCGTTAAGAGTGCAAGGTCTGCATTTTATTTTGTCGTGATTCGTGGCCTTGGTCGAACGTCCGGTCAGTATCCGGTCAGTCCCCCTTGCAGTCTTGCTGATCAAAACGCTGAGTGCAACTACCGGTTCCGGATGTTCACCACAGATGTCTAATAATTTACAATGGGGTTTTCATATGGCCTATACATATATTAATTAATATTTGTATGTTTCTAAATATTAAAAAATACATATATACCTAAATATACACTTTATAGTGCGGATGTTACCATGCGTGCCTGGATCGTTTTTTCTAATAGTTATTGATAAAACTGGCCCAACTCGTAGTGTGGTCCAAGCCGGTTTAGTCTGAGTTCCATTAATTTAATATTCTTGATAGGTCACAAACAAATTCGATTTAGTTCTTTCCGACCAACGATTACACCTTTGTATTTAAAGTTACTTTAAAAACTTAGATACATTCTCATGATGCTGACCTAGAAAGGTTGTGAGTTATACTGAATCAGGTTTATCATATTTTTCACAGGTATTTTTTTTAAACTGATCATTTATCTCCCTCAGTTTGAGGAATAAGATGGCCTGGTGAGTTATTTGTTAGTTTCAAAGTTAGACAGTAAATCGAAGTACTCCCCTTCGGCGTTGGGGACGTAACTCGGATCGTAAAAACAAATGACGAGAAGTCAAAATACACAACTGATTTACCAAATACTTAACTCTACTTGATATAAGATACTCTGAAAGATACATAGGCTTTAAAATCGTAAGTAAAATAGATATAAAAAAAGGAACAAATGTTTAACAAGATTACAATTACATATCTTGACTGAGACACAGGGTCCTGTAGTAAATAATGAACTCAATATGTAACATTTTCACGAATTTAAATTCATGACATCACGAATACCCATTGTTTAATTAGTATTGATTTCAACAAATGAACTTTGAATAATCAATTTTAATTTATGTTTGGTATCAAAATAATTATATATCACATATAATTAACCAAGGGTAAACAACCACGAATTCAATAGATAGATAATTTATAGTAAACAGAATTATTTCAAATATTGTATGAGGTGAGAGAGGTCGCCTTATCATGAAACTAGGTAGTTGAGACATGCTCCTGTGAAACGTCTGGGTCACCAATAAACAGCTCCTCCTCTTACAAGGCCCCAGTTTCTAACCATTGCAAATCCGTCTGTTTTCAATATAAACTCCCGCATCTCTTCCTCTGAAGATTCGTCTTACACCGTAGGTGCAGGCCTCAGCGGACTCGAAGGTAAGCAAGGCGAAGTGGGAGTTTCGTCAACGGGGTCAAGAATGGACTTTCCTGGTGTGAAATAAGAGATTAGTCTGTCTCTCTTTATACACTTTGCTGACATAGCATTGTATTCCTATTGGTAAATTAGAGCTCAAATAAAAAATCTCGGAGTAAAAACGAGTGAATAAATAGATCTTGAAAAGACCACCTGTGAAGACCGTCGAAAATTCTAGAAGCGAACCTATCGCGCCCGACCCGAGGGTCTTCTCCTCATCGTCCAACTCTCACATGACTCTCTTGCAAAGGTCACTACATCAACCGTGGATGCCGGATTCTTGGCCTTGATTTTGCAGAAGATGAGATAAATCTTACATAAATCCGGTTGAATGAAATAGTGGACTTGAGAAAGGCTGTTAGAAAGGATCAAGTAATAAGTCTATTAACCTTGAAAGAATCTAATCCATCTTCATTTCTCTCTTCATCTTCAGCAAAGCTGTTGTTTACTTCGAACAGTTGCCTCTGCACACTCAGTAAACTACTAGACATTATGGGAGTTGTGTTACCAGCTGAAGAAGGCATTCAGATGGGAGAACGTCATCCGAAGAATCTTCTCCTTCAAATTGAATACTTTTAGGATTGGAAATATCGTTCTCTAAGATTATTCTCATCTTCTGTTGGGAGAACGTCATCCGAAGAATCTTCTCCTTTAAACCGAATACTTCTACAACTGGATGTATTGATTGGGACATCTGGTTTGAAGAGGAGGGGGTAACTGATGATTCCGATACAAGTTTGGGAGAACAACTGGTAGTAGAGAACGATATTTCCAATTCTAAAAGTATTCAATTTGAAGGAGAAGATCCTTCGGATGACGTTCTCCCATATGAATGCCTTCAGCTGGTAACACAACTCCCATAATGTCTAGTAGTTTACTAAGTGTGCAGAGGCGACTGTTCGAAGTAAACAACAGCTTTGATGAAGATGAAGATAAATATGAAGAGGGAATAGATTCTTACAAGATTAATTCACTTAATACCTAATCCTTTCTAACAGCCCTTCTCAAGTCCACTATTTCATTCAACCGGATTTATGTAAGATTTATCTCATCTTCTGCAAAATCAAGGCCAAGAATCCGGCATCCACGGTTGATGTAGTGACCTTTGCAAGAGACTCATGTGAGAGTTGGACGATGAGGAGAAGACCATAGGGTCGGGTGCGATAGGTTCGCTTCTAGAATTTTCGACGGTCTTCACAGGTGGTCTTCTCAAGATCACTATTTATTCACTCGATTTTACTCCGAGATTTTTTATTAGAGCTCTAATTTACCAATAGAAAGACAGTGCTATGTCAGCAAAGTGTATATAGAGAGACATTAGACTAATCTCTTATTTCACACCATCATGGACAATGAGATAGCTGTTGCCGTTGACTCCATAACACCAGGAAATTCCATTCTTCACCCCGTTAACGAAATTCCTAGTTCGCCTTGCTTCGAGTCCGCTGAGGCCTGCACCTACGGTGTAAGACGAGGAAAGCTTCAGAAGAAGAGATGCGGGAGTTTACATTGAAAACAGACGGATTTGAACTGGGTGGAAACCGGGGTCTGGTAAGAGGAGGAGTTGTTTATAAAATCAATAACTAACCTGCTCATTGGTTCGGTGCTTGGAACTTAATTTTCCGGTTTTAATTTTCCGTATTGTTTATATGTGGGTGTCCGTCTCAGCTGACGAGCCTCACATGTGTCTGTGTACTTTTGCACAATTTCGTTTAGCCTCGGGAAATGATACCTTGACTTTTTCTGCTGTTTTATAACTTGAAAAATGTTCCCCGGTCAACTGTCGTCGTGGAAAAGTTGTAATATTTCGTCTAGACAAGACAAAAGATCTTTATTGACATGAACATAAAGTAAAGTCATAGCGTCAATTGGTTTTCTTCATCAATTGTATGGACTTATCTCCAGACATTCTTCAACGGAGTAGAATTCGCTCTCCAGTAACCAGTTGAAAAGAGCTTCTTTAGAGTTGTCTTTGCAGTTCAGTTCTGGTAGAAGTGTGTTGAACAGCTTAGATCCGATGTAGGATGGTTTTTTTAATAGGCAGTTGTAAAGTCTCTACTATGTAAAGTTCGTACACTGTGATAGTGTTTTTTTTTTATTTGACTCGCTTGGCAGGTATAAACATATAATCTGAATCAAGAAATGTACATGAAACAATAAAGGGTAATATATATATATATATATATATATATATAAAACAATGGATAAATGGAGGCCCCCTTCTACTTATATAGTATTTATCTCTATATCAATCTAATTTAAATATATGTTAAACATGTTACTATACACAAAGATCGTCAAATTCAAAACAAGTTTAATAGATTCACGTATTTAAGTATTTTAATTGATTGTTAAATTTTAATTGGTCAATCTACTGTGTCCCCCTTTTTTTAATGTCTGAAATTTTGTCCAGATAAAATGATAAAATATCCAACCTTTATAGTTAAATTTTCTTGGAGGAGGGTGAGGATGGTCTCGGAGAGCGTGGGGCGATCTTCAGCCGGTGGTATCGGGATCCGCTCCTGCCGCTCGTCCTTGTCCTCTTCCCAGGTCCTCGTGGCTGCCACCGATGGAGATGTCCGAAGTCCGAAGATGGGTCTGGATTTAACGGGGAGCTACTCGATCCACTCCCCAATCCAGTCCTTCTCACACCAGGGCTTCATCCACACTGCTCGTCTCCTCCTTTTCCTTCAAAAATTCTTTTTCCTCCCTCCAGTTTTGATTGGTGACCAACCGTTGAAGTGCATGGTCTGCGTTTCGTTTTGTCGATTCGGTCTGGCCTTGGTCGAACGTCCGGTCCGTCCCCCTCGCAGTCTTGCTGAGCAAAACGCTGAGTGCGACTACCGGTTTCGGATGTCCACCGCGGACGTTCAACAATTCATATTGGAGCCCTCACATGGATTAAATATTTGAAAAATTTTACATACATACATATACATAAATATACACTTTATACAGTCGAGTGATGTGTTAGGAAGTCTGTAGTTGAGTCTGTTTCTGGTGTTGTATGAATGTATTTCTGAAAAGTGGATGGTTTCTTTATTAACCGCTTAGATTATTACCTCACCGATGAATAGGTTGGCCACTGTCTGCAGTTTTGTCTTTTGAATTCTCCCCTGCAAGAATCACGGAAACCAAGTTGAGCCATAATTCTAATTGCCTTTTTCTGAAGAAGGAGTACTCTGTGGAGGATTCCTTGAGGTAACCCCATGCAGTCAGCCCATAGCGGATTTGCGACTCAAATAGCGCAAAATAGGCTGTTTTTGAGGTTTCTGTGTTGCTGATGTTTTTGAGTCGTTTGATAACATACAATGTAGTACTAAGTTTTAAGCACAATTGGTCTACATGGGGGTTTTCAGTTGAGGTCACAATCAATGGTTAGTCCGAGGTATTTTTCCTCTTAGTTTGCAACAACATTGTGTAGCGCAAGGACATTCCTTCTTTGTGGACCAAAGAAGAGCTGTTGCGTCTACTTTCGATTGTGGTACTGCCAATAGGTAGTCTGTCTCCCTACCATTGAAATTCTTATAATAGAGTAAACCTTCCCTACTTTCATAATTCCACCCCCCAATATTTGGTATCCCACTATCTTTTCGTTCCTCCTTAAAAATGTTCCTATAACTTCATATTCCCGCCCCTAGCCAATATCTTTCTATCTGCACCTTGACCGGCCTCCTGATACGTCTAGCCGTCCTGACGACACGGTGGCCATTATGAACCCATGAGGTAAGTCGATTCCACCTTATTGTTTTGGGTCATGCTAATTTTGCGTTATTTTGTCGAGGTGTCTTCTTTCAAGTCTATGACCTGAGGTTCAGATTGTTGGCGAGCCGAATATTTTAAATAAATGGTTTTCGTATCGTAAAGTCTCACAGGAAACCCATTCCGACCGGCCGATGGTGTGACGAGGGTCCTCTACCCGTCGGCCAACCCACAGGTAAAAGTCACCGGTGCTGTTTTTAATAGCCTACTGGATTTTACTAAATCTTCATCGCATCAAGAAATACATTTTATAACACCGTCTGTTCAGTTGGTACCAGACTGTCTGTGATTTATAAACTCTTCATACTAGATTATTATTATTCATTCTAGTATATCAATCGGTGATCGCGTCAAACACAATCTGCATCTTCGGTAAGTGCAGGTGCTTGAGGTGAAGCCCAACGGCCTCCGCCTCGCTGGCTCCTTCTTCCGCTTCCCTCGCCATCAAGTTATGTTACGACAAGACCCGATACCGACTTGACGAAAAAAACTTTAACTGATGCCGTCTATAATAATTCTACATTCGTTGTAAATGTTACGTATTTCGTTCCTATAGTGTGTAGTACTACACTCTTAGTGGCCTTGGGTAAATTAATGTTCTGTTTTGTGTTCTACATTGCGAAATTGAGTTTAAGCGAATTTCGGGTGGATATTTGAATTCGTATCCCATTAATCTGGAATGTTAAAATATCATCTCGGTGATTGATCTAAAACGGAAGGTGTCGAAAATAACGAGCTTCCTCTTAGTCGGTTGACGTGAAGACTAAATCTTCGGATGTCCTGTAGGTATTTTGCACCACAACTTCCATGTTGAAGCTGAGCCTTGAATAAAAAAACGATTGAATCAAATGGTGGCGTTGAGAAAGGCTGTTAGAAATGATTAAGTATTATGTTCATTGAACTTGTAAGAACGCTATTCCCTTTTCATCTTCATCACTGCTGTTGTTTACTTCGAACAGTCGCGTTACCCGGCTGAAGATGTTCAAACGTCAAACGAAGAATCTCCTTCAAATTGAATTCTTTGAGAATTAGAAAGATCGTTCTCTACAAACTCTTGTTCTTCCAAACTTTCATCGGAATCATCAATTGCCTCCTCTTCAGAGCAGATGTAAAACACCTCCTCTTCTAACCAGATGTACCACCCCTCTTCTTCAAACCAGATGTCCAATCATCACTGACCTCTCCATCATCCATTACTTGATGAACCATAATATCATCAAGTACCTCTGCAGTTTGACACCAATAATGTGGAACATGAGTAGGAGCCATGTTGATCCAACTAGCAAGCAATGGACAATGAGGTATGCGTACTAAACGACAAACATGCAACGTGATGAGTCATCACAAAATTGAACAGGATTACGCCGAATGTCCTGATAACCTAATATCATTAAAGTTTTAGGTAGTCTTACGGTAATATTTGGTCATTGCACTTTCACGGTTGGTTTTGACACTGTCCCCATGTCAATTAAAGGAGCTTGTGTGGCTGGCAGACTTAATTTTGGAGTTTATCCATTTGCATTGTCTCCGTTTTAGCGACCATGATTTTATTAGAAAAATGATGGAGTTGAAAAATTGATTAAATTAACACGGTTCCATAGAGTAATTAACCATCATTCTGTTGCCTTGATAACACAAAAATGGAGAGAGTATTTCAGTCTAAGTTATTGGACCAAAGAGACCAAGTGGCCCAATTTCACCCTGATTCTTTCAAAAATTCTAACAATTCTTATCTTCTTACTTGTCTAAAAAACAATTATCCTGTGGACAAGGGACACCCCGATTACAATCTAAGAGACTGGGATGTGATCTTCGACAAGGCAACATCTCTTGATTTAGATGATCTAAATAGAAGAACCACAAAATTTAAGGATATAGGACCTAGTCAAGATCGATCTGTGATAATAAGATGGCTACGCTCCAATTATCAAAATCCGCTAACCTTTCTATTAAAAATACAAGAACACGGGTTTGATGATATAAGTGGAGTGTGTGGCGTTTATCCTAAAGAACGAGAAGGCAAGAATGAACCTAGGTTATTCGGGTTGATGTCATTAGAAAGAAGATTGTTCATAGTCATAACTGAAGCTATGATAGCTGATTTCATTTTGAAATATTTTCCAGAAATAACAATGACTTATGACCAGAACACTCTTAACACCCGACTCCATCACGTTACCAAGGAGTTCGCTGAAATCAAAAAACGCCCTTCTACTTCTATAGTAACTAACATTGATTTCCAGAAATGGAATTCCTACATGAGAGAAGAGGAGACAATTCATATCTTTTCAGATTTTGATCGACTATTCGGACTTAAAGATGTATTCTCAAGATCTCATGAGTTATATTTCTCAGTGTCAATTCTATCTAGCAGATGGGACCATCACACCCAAATGGCTCACCCCCTTAGTCATGGAAACGGGACATGGGATATGGGATTATCACTTAGGAGGCATAGAGGGTCTTTGCCAAAAAGGCTGGACCGTATTTACAGTAGTCATTCTCAAATACGTGTGTGAGCTTAATCAAATAACATGTCAACTATTAGGACAAGGAGATAATCAAGTCTTAATAACTCGTTACTATCCGTAAGAAGACAAGACAATAAGACAACAACATTCGACATTTTTAAACAATCTAGATAGGTTTTTGCAAACAATAGGACCTCCGATCAAAAAAGAAGAAACCTGGTCCTCTTCCCACTTTTTCACATACGGAAAATTCCCTATCCTTGATGGGTTGCCACTTTCAATGTCCCAAAAGAGAATTAGTAGATGTGGGAGACTCAACAATGAGGGGTTCATCAGCTTGGACGCAGTCTTAAGCTCGATCACAGCCAACCTCTCATCCGCTACATCTCTTTGTAAGAATGCCACAGTTCTTATTCATCCTGCAATGATGGAAGTCATTGCAGCTTCTAAGCTGTATCTCACAACACCCTTTTATGGACCGATTCTTCCTAAATTTTCTAAGAAATTAAATGTCAAAATCCCTAGTGAAAGTGGACGCCAGACACGGATAAATGAAACTATCGACCAAGATCTAAAATATCTTTTCTCAAACCCTATTAAACTTGCCCAACATATTAGCATGGTTCCTAGCCCTCTAGGAGGCTATCCAGTATTCATGATCACAAATCTAATGATGCATGGGTTTCCAGATCCAGTAACATCAGCCATCTGGGAGATCAAGAAAACGTGGAGGCTATTACCTCTGGGACACTCTTTAAAACGGACAGCATTAAAAATTCTTAATCCAAGATTCAATGGATATGCAAACCCAGAATTAATCTGTCAAGATCCCACCGCTGCCACCAATTGTTACGTGTTGCGGGTGATCGTAACGCGGTAACGCTGCCACCACTGCTCATAACGGGGAGCAGTCCCGGAAATAAGAATTTTGGAGGGAGTAGAGTTCAAATCATTTTAAAGAAAACTCGGAATGAAACTTGATGTTAATTTAATTTATAAAGAAGACACTAGATAATACAAAAAAAATATATATAAGTTGCGTTACATTATGATATAATGAGGTCGGGAGGGAGATAAGTGCGTACCGAGCCGGTCAAAAGTACAATACCGCTCCGGAACAATGCACGCGAGACCCCCCCCCCTCTCTGCCATCATATCACCCATGTCACGTGACTGGACGGGTGTGACGTGATTGCTGACTAGTGAACTTCTCGGCTGCTCATAGCCGTCCACAATTTGGAAAAGAAAACTTTACTTTAAAAAACATGTTAAAAAATGAATTTAATAATTGTTGTTCACTTGTCTGAAAAGGTTGACTCGTTACATTACCCCCCCCCCGGTTTTGAAAGATTTCTTAGCCTTAAGGGCTAGCAATTCTTTTGTCACAGAAGACAACAACAAATTTTTATAAGCCAAATCATTTTCGATTGAAAAAAAGCGATTTGAACTCTACTCCCTCCAAAATTCTTATTTCCGGGACTGCTCCCCGGAATGAGCAGTGGTGGCAGCGTTACCGCGTTACGATCTCCCGCGACACGTAAAAATGGATCGTTTACAGTGTAAACTGATGTTATAATCTCTGTGATCAAGATGTGTAAGTGGTAACCTCTCAGATCGGTTATTTTTTTCATCTTCTCAGCGAGTTGTTTCGGGACTGTTTACGGTGTAAACTGATGTTATTGTCTCTGTGATCAAGATGTGTAAGTAGTAACCTCTCAGATCGGTTATTTTTTTCATCTTCTCAGCGAGTTGTTCCGGGATTGTTTAAGGTGTAAACTGATGTTATTGTCTCTGTGATCAAAATGTGTAAGTGGTAACCTCTCAGATCGGTTATTCTTTTCATCTTCTCAGCAATTTGTTCCGGGATTAGTAATTGTGTAAACTGATGTTATTGTCTCTGTGATCAAGATGTGTAAGTAGTAACCTCTCAGATGGGTTATTTTTGCATCTTCTCATCGAGTTGTTCCGGGATTTTTAAGGTGTAAACTGATGTTATTGTCTCCGTGATCAAGATGTGTAAGCAATAACCTCTCAGATCGGTTATTTTTTCATTTTCTCAGCAATTTTTTCCGGGATTGTTTAAGCTGTAAACTGATGTTATTGTCTCTGTGATCAAGATGTGTAAGTGGTAACCTCTCAGATTGGTTATTTTTTTCATTTTTTCTGCTATTTTATCCAGGTTCGTTTACGGTGTAAACTGATGTTATTGTCTCTGTCAACAAGATGTGGAAGTAGTAACCTCTCAGATCGGTTATTTTTTTCATTTTCTCAGCAAGTTGTTCCAGGTTCGTTTACGGTGTAAACTGATGTTATTGTCTCTGTCAACAAGATGTGGAAGTAGTAACCTCTCAGATCGGTTATTTTTTTCATTTTCTCAGCAAGTTGTTCCAGGTTCGTTTACGGTGTAAACTGATGTTATTGGCTCTGTGATCAAGATGTGTAAGCAGTAACGTCTCAGATCGGTTATTTTTTTCATTTTCTCAGCAAGTTGTTCCAGGTTCGTTTACGGTGTAAACTGATGTTATTGTTTTTGTGATCAAGATGTGGAAGTGGTTACCTCTTAGATTGGTTATTTTTTTCATCTTTTCTGCTATTTTATCCAGGTTCGTTTACGGTGTAAACTGATGTTATTGTCTCTGTGATCAAGATAAGTAAGTGGTAACCTCTCAGATCGGTTATTTTTTTCATTTTCTCAGCAAGTTGTTCCAGGTTCGTTTACGGTGTAAACTGATGTTATTGTTTTTTTGATCAAGATGTGGAAGTGGTTACCTCTCAGATTGGTTATTTTTTTCATTTTTTCTGCTATTTTATCCAGGTTTGTTTACGGTGTAAACTGATGTTATTGTCTCTGTCAACAAGATGTGGAAGTAGTAACCTCTCAGATCGGTTATTTTTTCATTTTCTCAGCAAGTTGTTCCAGGTTCGTTTACGGTGTAAACTGATGTTATTGTTTTTTTGATCAAGATGTGGAAGTGGTTACCTCTCAGATTGGTTATTTTTTTCATTTTTTCTGCTATTTTATCCAGGTTTGTTTACGGTGTAAACTGATGTTATTGTCTCTGTCAACAAGATGTGGAAGTAGTAACCTCTCAGATCGGTTATTTTTTCATTTTCTCAGCAAGTTGTTCCAGGTTCGTTTACGGTGTAAACTGATGAGTCAGCAATAACATCCTCAGCAACAGGAACTGCAGCAGCATCCTTGAGGACAGCAACACCATGGCTCAAGATCGAAGGCAGTTCGCTCCCTTCAGATACTTGTTCAGTTAGTTCAGACATATGCATGACAGTGACAGTTATTTTAGATATACTTAAAGTTTTTTGTTTGGTGTTTGTGACTTTTGTATAAGATTAATGACAATTTATCTCTTCCTTGTTTATATTCTGCTGTATACATATATTAGTTATACATATATAAGTTTACCAGACAGTAAATTCCAATTTGCTAAAGACAAGTTGCCAAGATCTGGCGATGTGAAGGAAAGTCGTAAATACAGTAAAGATAAAATACGTTTAGTAAACTTACATAAAGCCCTTCCTGGAGCTGAAACTATTTCGAAAATTATCCGACGTATGGCTTCAGCCATGGTATTAAAACTTGTTTTAAAAATTAAAAAAATTAGAGATAAGACAAGCCTTAACACCACTTAAACACAATGGCCGATGCATCCGTTTGTTGGAATAGACTTCTAAAACGACCAATGAGAAAAACACATAGAGAAAACACAGACACAGGGAAATAAAGGTAAATCACCGAATATTTATTTATATTTATTATATTTTTCTGATTTCATATGTGATGAGATGAACAAGTTTATTCTTCCCTCTAATGTTTAAGTCCAAACCATGGAAGAGTCTAGGATCTCTCTCCAAGTATTAAGTTTCAATTTAGGTTCTCTTTATCCAAAGCGATCATGTAACCCGCTCCTGCGATCTTGTAGACTAAACCCTGATGTCGGCTCTGAGGTTATCCTCTAACCAAAGAGGTAGTATAGGTAGTCTATTGCGCCGACAAACAACTTGAACCTCCCGATCCAAGTTGAAATGGGCAGAGTAGAGGAGATGATCTGTGCTCTAATTATCAGTGACAGCGCAGAACGATAAGCCGTCTCCACTGGAACCGCCTCCCTCTTTCACTGCCTCCTCGATCGTCCGGGAGGCCGCTTGCACTTTAGCCAGCACCTTCGTGATGTTAGCTGAGAATTCTCTCCTGTCGCAAGGGATTCCCAAGAAAAATCCTAACTTGGCCGTCAACTATTTTGTACAATAAAATATAGACCACTGTGATAAAATCAAAACTTCTATATAAAACAGAATACATTTATAAAAAACTATTTATAAAAAAAATTTTAGAAGTAAATTAATATGAAAATATCACTGTATTTATTATAAAAAAATTCTAATTCTTTTAATTTTTAACCATCAACAATGAGATGCTATCTCAGACGGATAATCGCTTGGTAAATGACAAAAACGGACTCATGTTCCCAGAGTATATAAGTCAACCCCGTGAAGCTCAGTGTCAAGCTACCTCAGTTGTATCTATAAACAGCGCTCAGCACTAAACAAACAATACTAAATAAACAATAATCTCAATTCTACTTCAGACTCTAAAACATAAAAAACATTTAATAGAAATTGTAATAAATCTCATTTACAAACAAATAAACAGTGCTTGTCATAAAAATTCTCTAATTTTATCACAATATTTTATCCAAATATATGTCAGATCGGCGAATAAGGGTTTTGGTTGCATATCCCTCGATAAAAAGCAAAATTCCGAACCCCAAAAAATTATAGTATCTCAATGGTGCGCCCAGTCACAATTTCAGTAAATAAGTGTTGAATAAAACAAACTAATACTAATAAAACATTTTTATACTGGAACACATATTATAAAATCGTTAACTCAATACAAATAAATATAGTCTTTTTAGAAATAACTTAAATTGCCGATTGACATCTTAAGGGTTTTTAAAAAATGGATAAAATTCTGGTGGGGATAGAATGGGTACGTAAAGGTCCGAATTCGGGAAGTTATAAGTATCAGTGTCGTCAGGGCTATCTAACTTTATCTACCGCAAAAAGGCAATTCTCATCATGAAATGTCACGAGTCACGAGTACAAGATACCACAATATTCAGTGCTCATGTAAAGTGTGAATTGAAACTTCAAAGTTAACTATCCGATTGTTTATACAGAATAGTCTTTTATTGTTAAATATTACCAAGACGTGGGTGCTTCAACTTAGAAATCAAAATAGTTTTATAGTGGTAAAAAACGTTTATTCAGACAAAATATTATTGCTATACAATTACAAAACATTTGTATAGCAATAATATAAAATAGCCAATTGAAATTTTGGGGACTTTTTTTATAACCAGGATGAAGTCCTGGCGGGGTATGGCCCTTTAGGGAACCATTCCGGCATTCGCCTGAGAGAGGTAAGGAACCATACAAACTTACCTCGGAATGGCCGGCCTGGTTTTCAGGCCTACTACAACTAGACTATACTAATTACAATACAAAACTTATCATTATCTTCTTCGCTTCATGTTCCGTTGTCTCCTCTTGTTCCAGTATGCTCAGGACAGGTCGTTATCACTGTTCCCTCTTGTTCCAGTATGTTCAGGACATCTCCAGGACAGGTCGTTATCACTGTTCCCTCTTGTTTCAGTATGCTCAGGACATCTCCAGGACAGGTCGTTATCACTGTTCCCTCTTGTTTCAGTATGTTCAGGACATCTCCAGGACAGGTCGTTATCACTGTTCCCTCTTGTTTCAGTATGCTCAGGACATCTCCAGATCGTTTGGGCTGTTCCTCTTCTTTCCTCTTTGTTCGATTAGTCCAAATCATTTTTATTTTCTCAATGGAGTCTCTTTAAAAGGCTTGTAGGTTTAAACTATTTATAATTATTTTAACCATAAAATTATCTATCCAACTAGTAGCTAATGCGTTACTATTATGACAGAATTTATTTCTTTTCCAATGATTATCTTAACCCATAAAATTGGCTCTTCAAAGTGATTTTAGAGGAGTATAATTTTTCCATGGAAACAGAGATTAATTAATTCATTGTTAGATACCTTTCTTGTACAAGTTGGATTTAGTTTTGGCTTAAATGGCATCAATAGTTGTCCGGAAATGAAATATACTCATATAAAATCAATTGAAATTAAAGAACTATAAACTTACTATACTTTTAACTATAATATAATTGAATATGTAAAGTTTGTACTCTGTGATAGTGTGTTTTGACTCGCTTGGCAGGTGAGGATACCAATTGAACTAAGTTCAGAGCAATGATTATACTGTATTTTTATTTCTTATGAAACATGCAATCTGAATCAAAATATATACATAAAACAATAAAGAATAATATATATAAGACAATGGATAAATGGAGGCCCCCTTCTACTTATTTAGTACTATCAATATATCAATCTAATTTAATTATTAAAACATTTCACTATACACAAAAGATCATCAGATACAAAAAATGTTTAATAGATTCACATATAAAAGGATTTTAATTAATGGTTTTGAATTAATTGATCAATCTACTATACCATTTTTTTGTCTGAAATTTGGTCTACATAAAATGATAAAAATCTAACCTTTTATAAAGTCAATTTTTTCTTCGAGGAGGGTTAGGATGGTCTCGGAGAGCGTAGGGTGATCTTCAGCCGGTGGTGTCGGGATCCTCTCCTGCCGCTCGTCCTTGGCCTTCTCACAGGTCCTCGATGCTGCCACCGATGGAAGTCTTGAAGTCCGATGATGGGTCTGGATATAACGGGGAGCTACTCGATTCCTCCCACTGGATTCCCCCCAATCCAGTCCTTTTCACACCAGAGTGCCTTCCACCCTGCCTGCCTCTTCGTTTCCCTCCCAAAACTTTTCTTTCTCCCCCTCCAATTTTGAACAGTGATCAACCATTAAGAGTGCAAGGTCTGCATTTTATTTTGTCGTGATTCGTGGCCTTGGTCGAACGTCCGATCAGTCCCCCTTGCAGTCTTGCTGATCAAAACGCTGAGTGCAACTACCGGTTCCGGATGTTCACCACAGATGTCTAATAATTTACAATGGGGTTTTCATATGGCCTATACATATATTAATTAATATTTGTATGTTTATAAATATTAAAAAATACATATATACCTAAATATACACTTTATAGTGCGGATGTTACCATGCGTGCCTGGATCGTTTTTTCTAATAGTTATTGATTAAACTGGCCCAACTCGTAGTATGGTCCAAGCCGGTTTATTCTGAGTTCCATTAATTTAATATTCTTGATAGCTCACAAACAAATTCGATTTAGTTCTTTCCGACCAACGATTACACCTTTGTATTTAAAGTTACTTTAAAAACTTAGATACATTCTCATGATTCTGACCTAGAAAGGTTGTGAGTTATACTGAATCAGGTTTATCTTTTTTTTTTAATTATTTTTACAGGTATTTTTTTAACTGATCATTTATCTCCCTCAGTTTGAGGAATAAGATGGCCTGTTGAGTTATTTGTTAGTTTCAAAGTTAGACAGTAAATCGAAGTACTCCCTTTCGGCGTTGGGGACGTAACTCGGATCGTAAAAACAAATGACGAGAAGTCAAAATACACAACTGATAAATATTAACCAAATACTTAACTCTACTTGATATAAGATACTCTGAAAAATACATAGGCTTTAAAATCGTAAGTAAAATAGATATAAATACCCCGTCGCAGTAGACCTGCGTACTCAGCGAATTTCCAAATCAATAATATAAAAATAATATATGACAAGTTTTAAAAAAATCTGTCCATAAACATGAGAATTATTTGCCTGTTCTCCATAAGATTAACAAGGCAAAGAGTGTGCAGGTTTGCTGCTGTGAGGAACACTGAAATTAGGCATTTTACCATAAATAATTTTTATCTTAACATTTATACCAACTTTCATTAACATCTGTCCATAAATAAAGGAGTTTGCCTATTCCCTATATAATTATTACGGGAAAAGAGTATGCAGGTTTGCTGCCATGATGAACACATAAAATATGATTTTTAAGCGTAAATGGATAGATCTTAAACACATGAAGCTAAATATCAAGTTTTATCCAAAAATATTCATTAATATGGGAAATATTAATTTTTCCCTATCCTCCATAAGATTAACATTGGAGCCCCACAATACAATGTACTGTGTTTAGATTTTTTAATATCTCGGTAACCATTGGAGATAGAGAAAAACTTTAAGGAACTTAATTGTGTATTTTTTTAAGATGATTCTAATGGTGAAATATAAAATTAGAAATTTTTAAAAACTACATGTGAAAAACGCAAAAAACCCCATTTTGGGGTACAAAACCCCCCCAAACTACCCGTTCCCATTGACCGATATGTCTGGTTTACGAACTCGTCCGAGCATTTGTAGGAATACACGTCTCTACCAAATTTGGTCTCGATCGGACCATTTTTACGAGAGTTATCGTGCTAACAGACACATATATATATATATATACATATATACATATATATATATATATATATAAAAATTTTAACGACTATTGTTTTTGGACTCTGGGCACCTAAAGAAGAAAAAATAACATGGTCCCGGGCTTAAGTCTCACCATGAGACCTACGGTAATAGCTTCTTCCCTATGGGAAATTCGCTAAAAAAGGAAAAAATGTTTAACAAGATTACAATTACATATCTTGACTGAGATACAGGGTCCTGTAGTAAATTATGAACTTAATATGTAAAATTTTCATGAATTTAAATTCATGACATCACGAATACCCATTGTTTAATTAGTATTAATTTCAACAAATGAATTTTGAATAATCAATTATCATTTATGTTTAGTATCAAAACCATTATATATAACATATAATTAACCAAGAGTAAACAACCACGAATTCAATAGATAGATGGTTTATAGTAATCAGAATTATTTCAAAGATTCTATGAGGTGAGAGAGGTCACCTTACCATGAAACTCGGTAGTTGAGACATGCTCCTGTGAAACGTCTGGGGTACCAATAAACAGCTGCTCCTCTTACAAGGTCCCAGTTTCCACCCAGTGCAAATCCGTCTGTTTTCAATATAAACTCCCGCACTCTTCCTCTGAAGCTTCCTCGTCTTACACCGTACGTGCAGGCCTCAGCGGACTCGAAGGTAAGCAAGGCGAAGTGGGAGTTTCGTCAACGGGGTCAAGAATGGACTTTCCTGGTGTTTTGGAGTCAACGGCAACAGCTATCTCATTGTCCATTATGGTGTGAAATAAGAGATTAGTCTAATGTCTCTATATACACTTTGCTGACATAGCACTCTCTTAATATTGGTAAATTAGAGCTCTAATAAAAAATCTCGGAGTAAAATCGAGTGAATAAATAGTGGTCTTAAAAAGACCATTTTTGAAGACCGTCGAAAATTCTAGAAGCGAACCTATCGCGCCCGACCCGAGGGTCTTCTCCTCATCGTCCAACTCTCACATGAGTCTCTTGCAAAGGTCACTACATCAACCGTGGATGCCGGATTCTTGGCCTTGAACTTGCAGAAGATGAGCTAAATCTTACATGAATCCGGTTGAATGAAATAGTGGACTTGAGAAAGGATGTTAGAAAGGATTAAGTAATAAGTCTATTAACCTTGAAAGAATCTAATCCATCTTCATTTTTCTCTTCATCTTCAGCAAAGCTGTTGTTTACTTCGAACAGTCGCCTCTGCACACTCAGTAAACTACTAGACATTATGGGAGTTGGGTTACCAGCTGAAGTCATTCAGATGGGAGAACGTCATCCGCAGAATCTTCTCCTTCAAATTGAATACTTTTAGGATTGGAAATATCGTTCTCTAAGATTATTCTCATCTTCTGTTGGGAGAACGTCATCCGCAGAATCTTCTCCTTTAAACCGAATACTTCTACAACTGGAAGTATTGACTGGGACATCTGGTTTGAAGAGGAGGGGGCAACTGATGATTCCGATACAAGTTTGGAAGAACAACTGGTAGTAGAGAACGATATTTCCAATTCTAAAAGTATTCAATTTGAAGGAGAAGATTCTTCGGATGACGTTCTCCCATCTGAATGCCTTCAGCTGGTAACACAACTCCCATAATGTCTAGTAGTTTACTTAGTGTGCAGAGGCGACTGTTCGAAGTAAACAACAGCTTTGATGAAGATGAAGATAGATATGAAGAGGGATGGATTCTTACAACATTAATTTACTTAATACTTAATCCTTTCTAACAGCCCTTCTCAAGTCCACTATTTCTTTCAACCGGATTTATGTAAGATTTAGTTTATCTTCTGCAAATTCAAGACCAAGAATCCGGCATCCACGGTTGATGTAGTGACCTTTGAAAGCGACTCATCTCAGAGGTGGACGATGGGGAGAAGACCATAGATACATAACTTCACATTCCCGCCCCTAGCCAATATCGTTCTATCTGCACCTTGACCGGCCTCCTGATACGTCGAGCCGTCCTAGCCGACTAATCTATTTTCAGCTCTGAGGTTATCCTTTAACCAAAGAGGTAGTATAGGTAGTCTATTGTGCCGGTAAGCAACTTGAACCTCCGGGTCCAAGTTGAAATGGGCAGAGCAGAAGAGATGATCTGTGCTCTAATTATCAGTGACAGCGCAGAACGATAAGACGTCTCCACTGGAACCGCCTCCCTCATTCACTGCCTCCTCGATCGTCCGGGAGGCTGCTTGCACTTTTGCCAGCAACTTCATGATGTTAGCTGAGAATTCTTTCCTGTCGCAATGGACTCCCAGGAAAAGTCCTAACTTGACCTTCAACTATTTTGTACAATAAAATATATACCACTATGATAAAAACAAAACTTCTATATAAAACAGAATACATTATAAAAAACTATTTATTAAAAAAATTTTAGAAATAAATTAATATGAAAATATCACTGTATTTATTATAAAAAAATTCTAATTCTTTTAATTTTTATCCATCAACAATGAGATGCTATCTCAGACGGATAATTGCTTGGTAAATGACAATAACGGACTCATGTTCCCAGAGTATATCAGTCAACCCCGTGAAGCTCAGTGTCAAGCTACCTCAGTTGTATACACAAACAGCGCTCAGCACTAAACAAACAATACTAAAAAAACAATAATCTCAATTCTACTTCAGACTCTAAAACATAAAAAACATTTAATAGAAATTGTAATAAATCTCATTTATAAACTAATAAACAGTGCCTGGTCAAAAATTCTCTAATTTTATCACAACACCTTATCCAAATATATGTCAGATCGGCGAATAAGGGTTTTGGTTGCATATCCCTCGATAAAAAGCAAAATTCCGAACCCCAAAACATTATAGTATCTCAATGGTGCGCCCAGTCACAATTTCAGTAAATAAGTGTTGAATAAAACAAACTGATACTAATAAAACATTCTTATACTGTAACACATATTATAAAATCGTTAACTCAATACAAATAAATATAAAGTCTTTTTAGAAATAACTAAAATTGCCGATTGAAATCTTAAGGGTTTTTAAAAAATGGATAAAATCCTGGTGGGGATAGAATGGGTACGTAAAGGTCCGAATTCGAGAATTTATAAGTATCAGTGTCGTCAGGGCTATCTAACTTTATCTACCGCAAAAAGGCAATTCTCATCATGAAATGTCACGAGTCACGAGTACAAGATACCACAATATTCAGTGTTCATGTAAAGTGTGAATTGAAACTTCAAAGTTAACTATCCGATTGTTTATACAGAATAGTCTTTTATTGTTAAATATTACCAAGACGTGGGTGCTTCAACTTAGAAATAAAAATATTTGTATAGTGGTAAAAAAACGTTTATTCAGACAAAATATTATTGCTATACAATTACAAAACATTTGTATAGCAATAATATAAAATAGCCAATTGAAATTTTGGGGACTTTTTTATAACCAGGATGAAGTCCTGGCGGGGTATGGCCCTTTAGGGAACCATTCCGGCATTCGCCTGAGAGAAGTAAGGAACCATACAAACTTACCTCGGAATGGCCGGCCTGGTTTTCAGGCCTACTAAAACTAGACTATACTAATTACAATACAAAACTTATCATTATTATCTTCTTCGCTTCATGTTCCGTTGTCTCCTCTTGTTCCAGTATTCAGGACATCTCCAGGACAGGTCGTTATCACTGTTCCCTCTTGTTCCAGTATGTTCAGGACATCTCCAGGACAGGTCGTTATCACTGTTCCCTCTTGTTCCAGTATGTTCAGGACATCTCCAGGACAGGTCGTTATTACTGTTTCCTCTTGATACCTTTATCCTCGATTGGTGCAGATTATTCGTCCATGAGTTCTCCAGAAAAACATAGAATCATGCTGTTTCACTCTGTTAGTATTAATTATTATTTATCCATCATCCTTCTTCAAGATTTTAATTTTAATTTTGTAATGTAATGACAACTTGTTTTCGAAAAATTCTCCGGTCATATCGTGAGAAGCATTTTGGAATAAATAATATTTTCCATGGAAACAGGACGAAATTTGGTTAATTGTTAGAGTTTGGTGGTAAAAACTGCCTTGTAAAATATACCGTATTTAAAAAACAAAATTATCCTCTGCCCCACCCATTATGCTTACATAAACTTGTTTGATTTTCAAGAAACTATACCAATTAATTTAGGGTTTCCAAATGTGAGGTGCGATTTCGTAAGGTCCTAATAGTATTGAAAACGTCTAACTCCACATGTTTAAAGGCCAACTTCTGCACGTGAAACGTCCTCAGTATATACATGGGACTGGTCTAGCGGATAATTGGGGTTTTGTTGATTAGGGAGAATTTGGAGTCCAGAATCTTAGACAATAGACAATAGACAATTTCCTTTATTTGTAATTTCATTAAGAAATACAATGGCGTCACAAAAATCCAGAAATGTTTAACATTTAGATTGTTTAATACATTTTCTTTGTGTTAAAAGTTCACAATTGGTCAAAAAGCTCCTTAAGGGAGTACACTGGTCGGTCCACAAGCCAGTCCCAGAGTTGCTGTTTTAGTTGGTTTCCTGTAGCGTTCTTGAGGTTGTTTGGAAGGGCGTTGATGATTTTGCAGCCAATATAAGATGGTTTTCTGCTGTATTGTGTAGTGTGATGGATCGGAAGGCTGTAGTCGGCTGCTCTTCTGGTTCTTCTTATTCCAACCTACAGGAATATTTCCTATGGATCTCATTATTTATCTATCCAAGCACTTACATTATCGCCAGTCTTCCTTTGTGCGTAGGATGGTAGGAGTGAGGAAGCTCTATGGGGTGGTTGCTCACAGAGAAATCTCAAACGCGTGTCTCCAGAAAAAAAATCAAAATAATAGAAACTCAATGATTGAGAGTCGTGTCATAATGCCTTCCGGGATTTCGGGCTGCTAACACGTTTGCTGCTAACAAGGTTGCTGCCCAGGGGAATTCAATTCAATTCAAAAATCTTTATTTACATAAACAGTAATGGCGTCAGTCAGCAGGAACACTGCGCTTCCCCAGAGCCAACTCCCCTACCGATTCCGAAACGAATCCTCCCAGTCTATTTAAACTAAACCTATTAATACTATCTAAACCTAAAAAATGAAATCTCGACACATCCTCCCACCTTCTCCAGTCGCTGTCCCCAACGACAGTCTGACGAAATTGAGGCCCTAAACTGGCAAAACAACTCTAATTTTAAAAAATACTGTAAAAACAAAATACAATTAAAACAGATTAAATAAAGATAATGTTATAAATTATAATAGATTTCGATGAAACTGAGTCTAGGACCTCCCTCCAAGTATTAAGTTTCAATTTTAGGTCCTCTTATTCCACAGCGATCATGTAACCCGGGAATTTACTAATATTTAGACACGTATAACAGTCTCCACTCACATGATTCAAATAAACCAATCTTTATATCTAAACACAATTTTATTATGGCTTGACCACATATGTTTCCGTCCTTAACCCTAATTACACAATTTCATTCTTCTTCTACAGTCTGCTCGTAGTGCCTGGGGACAAAAGGGACTTAGGCACTAGTCGCAGCTATCACAGGTTTGACGATTTAGGCTTCATTGTCAAGGTTCGTTCACCTAACATGGTCATTGGAGTACCAATACCTTGGAGACTACGTGACTGCGTTAACGAATTTTGGATTTTGATTTAATTCTTCTAATTAGACTGCCAATAGTCATCATAGTTTCAGGCTAGCGTCATCAATACATCACGACGAATCAGTGCAATTAATTATCAAATCGTTACTCCACAACCTCGTCAATAATCGTCTATGTGATAGTCAACTGCTATAGCTATCTATCATATCCATTACTAATTAACATCATCAACAACACAACCTATAAATGATTTTTTCACAATTTTATTTTCGACATACTCTTTAAGTTCAGTGACATTATTTCGGTACCACCGGCGCCTATGTCCCTCACCACATAAGCATTCTCCATTTTATAATCAATTACTTCATAAGGTCCGTCATATAATAGAAAAAAAATTCTTTATTTTCTTGCTTAACTTATCACTCTGATAATGCGTCCTCACTAACACTTTATTCCAAATGTTAAATTTTATTCCCTTCAGTAATTTATCATGTTTCTCTTTCCTCTTCCGCGCCTTGTGTAACGAGCGGGATCTCCAACAAACTGGTCCTCCCAACTAAACCTGGGGAACTCGCTCGAATACAATGGGGACGTAACTCAAAAGGAAGAATAATAGATGTGCTGGTAGACTAACTCACAATTTAATTTACACAAGCCTCAATATAACAATGTTTAACTATACCTAATCTCTGGGACACATCTAGCTACCACAAGCGATATTGAACGTACACATTTAATAATAACTAAAATACTCCCCTTTTAAAACATAACCCAAAATGATCCTTCACAAATTAAAACCCAAAACGTAAATCTCTTTTACTATGACATTAAACCCCTGAATACAACACAAAACTCATTACTTTAACAAATCTGATTCTTTAATAAAACCTTGCCAACCAAAACACTCACCCAAAAAGGTTGCTGCCCAGGGGAACGCTGCTCTTCCCCAAAGTCAACTCCCCTACACCCCGACTGACCCCCTCACACCAACAGACCACGAACCTACACCTCCCAGACTATTTAAACTAGAAAGAATGCTAAACCCAGCAAGGCCCAAGGTAAACAGTGTATCGCTTGTGGTAGCTGCTTACAAACATATGTGCCTGACATCCACAACTAGCCTCTACTGAATAAGCACTTTTCCCCCTTACATAATTAAAATATACTAAAACATATTAATAATAAATAAATAATAATAAATAATATAATAATTAATAAAACCGTGACCCTGTCACACTTGGATCTCAAATTTTGATGTACTACTAGTAATTTTTTACCATGATAAAATTGTCTTTCAACCGGGAACGAAATTACTTTGTGCAAAAAATAATCACTTGGTACACCGAACATTAATTCATGGGGTATTTGCCCTGTAGATTCATGAATGGAATGGTTTAAACAATTTTCTATAAATTCCAAACTAAACGCCCATTTAGTGTGTTTTTCATGACATAGCATTCGACACATCTTCCCTACTTCCTTATTTACCCTTTCCACCGGATTTGACTGTGGATGATTACATGAGCTGTGTACTGCCCTAATACCTCTACGTTGTAATTCATCATACCAATCATTGGATGTAAATTGTGATCCGTGGTCATTTAAGAAACACTTGACATTACCTATCCGCAGCAGATAGTCATTAATTAATTTGTTCAATATCGTTTTAGTAGTCGCTTTTTTGATAGCATATAACTTCACATATTTGGAGTATATTTCTAGTATCGATAGAATATATTTCACCCCTCCTACGCTGGTCGGTAACTCCCCTATTAAATCAATACATACCAAATCATTTAATCGTTCAGGAATGATGGGTTGTAACAATCCTTCTTGTTTTAAATTACTATGTTTTGCCTTTTGACACAGTTCACATTTACTTACTTGTTTCTTAACCGTTTTTTCCATTTTTCGGAAAACACAGTATTCTCTTAAAATCGAATAGATTTTGTGCCCTCCTAAATGACCAAATCTCAGATGTGTGAAATTAATCAACTCTTTGACCATTACTTCTGGTACACATATGCACCAGTCTTGATCATTTACATTTTTTCTTTTATATAAGATGTTATCATGGATGGTGAAAATTTGTTTTAATTTATTACTTAATGTGTTTTGTTCGTATAAGTGTTTTATTACTATCCTCAAATGTATACCAGCATTTTGTTTCTGGGCAATGTCTTTAAGTAAGGTTCTTAGTTCCCTATCTTTTGTTCCGAATGACATTCGAGTATTATACACTTGAAGTGTATTATTGTCACGCCCTAGTAAATCTCCCTCATCACATTCTACCCTGGACAACACATCGGCAACAATATTAATTTTCCCCGGAATATATTCTATCTTTAAATTTTATTCCTGCAATACTAGGCTCCACCTGATCAGGCGACCATGTGCCATCTTCAGACTCAAGAGAGCCCATGTGGGTGTTGCAGTCCTTTATCAGGGTCTGGACTACTTTGTCCCTCTTGAAGGGGACGCCTGGTTTGGAGGATATGGTTCCCAAACCACTCCTAGCGCACAAAGCCTTCCTCGACTTGGCATTCAACACTTTCGACTGCATGGCGTTCTTGCAGTATTGGGTGATCTGAGCCAACTTTGTTAGCTTTGTGGGAGTGATCACCTCATCGAGCTTCTTAGCCAGCACTAAGAGCACTGGTAGAATGTCCATGCCATTCTCGCAGTCACTAGCCAGTATCACAACAGACTGGCATATTGGGTGTCTCAGCACCTTCGGTACCGACACAGTAATGAAGCTAAATGGCTTCTCTGATACCGGGGGCTGGAATGTGTTGGGTGAGTAGTGCAGGAAGGTGAAGCCATGGAAGGGATAGCAAGCTGCTACTCTAGGCAGAGTCACTACCTCCTGGCCAGGTGTGGCACCCCTCCTAGCTGCATTAGCTTCCTCCCTGATGTTGAAGGTGATAGACGCCCAGATGAGGACAACTCTCAAGTCATCCCCCACTTCTCCTTTATCTTCTTGATTTTGGACCCTCTCATCATGAAGATTACCACCATCAGATAAGCGATGGTCTGGAAATTGGTGTCCTTGTCAATCACCATTCCTCCGATGGTCCATGATTTCTTGGTAGTCATGGGAGAGCTTTTATCTGCCCATTTCTTAAGCATGATCTCATGTAAGATTGATGGGTTGAAACCCTTGTAAGCCAGCTTCTCTATCAGACTGTTCAGATCTAGAGTGCGCTCTCCCCCATCATAGAACTCGGTCATGTCACTGACCATAGCAGCAAACAAATCTTTGTTGGTCGTCCCATAAAAGCTCACTAGGGATTCAGTCACACGCAACGTTGAGTCTGCCATTGAGGGGACGGGGGATCTGGACGTGGTCACAATAGCTTTATTGAAATCCACAATTATAACAACTCACCCTGATCACACTATCTCGGAGAAGTAGCACTTGAGAAAATGCTCTTCCCTAAAAATGTGTACCTTCCTACCGCAAATATCAAACTCTATTTCGGGGCATGTTTCAAAAAAAGGTCTTAAATTCCCTTCATGATAATCCCTCTCATTTAATAAGTCATCTTTTACATTAGGATCTCCTAATGGTACACTATCTCCTATTTGAGAACCCTTCTATTCCACTTTTAATCCTAGTCGTTAAACACTCACTTGGCTTTGAACGTGTTTCCACATTATTGACCTCGCCTAGATTATCACTAAGATTTAATTAAATTTGATATTCTATTTGCAGAATTAATTTTGGAGTTTATCCATTTGCATTGTCTCCATTTTAGCGACCATGATTTTATTAGATAAATGTTGGATGTTGTTGAGATGGGTGTTGACTGTTTCTTCATTTTGTGTCAGCGTATGCAGTTCCGAGTCCATGGCTGTGGAGCAACACCAATGAAGGAAGTCTCCGATGGAGTCCAACATCCTCTCCCGACGTTTGTTGTAGTTCTCAGGATCGTCGGGTCCGTTGATGTGACGAAGATGGGGAGTTGTTTTGTTGGTGTAGCTGGTAGTTGATTGGCAGTTGCTGAGTTGGCGAGCTCCGAGAAGTGGCTGGTGTTTCAATTGATAGCGGGAAACAAATTTTTTACATCAGTTGTCCATTTCCCTGCTTTCTGTAAATAAACTTCGTAGTTGAGGTCTGATAGTCATTTTTTCATCTCAAAAGAACCTTTAACGCTGGGCCAGTTTCTTTGTTCCATCACCAGCGTGGGGAGTCGCTACGAGAATCTTGTCCCCTGGGTTGAAGAGATTCACATATAAAAAGGATTTTAATTAGTTGTTTTGAATTAATTGATCAATCTACTATATCATTTTTTGTCTGAAATTTGGTCTACATAAAATGGTAAAAATCTAACCTTTTATAAAGTCAATTTTTTCTTCGAGGAGGGTTAGGATGGTCTCGGAGAGCGTAGGGTGATCTTCAGCCGGTGGTGTCGGGATCCTCTCCTGCCGCTCGTCCTTGGCCTTCTCACAGGTCCTCGATGCTGCCACCGATGGAAGTCTTGAAGTCCGATGATGGGTCTGGATATAACGGGGAGCTACTCGATTCCTCCCACTGGATTCCCCCCAATCCAGTCCTTTTCACACCAGAGCGCCTTCCACCCTGCCTGCCTCTTCGTTCCCCCCCAAAACTTTTCTTTCTCCCCCTCCAATTTTGAACAGTGATCAACCGTTAAGAGTGCAAGGTCTGCATTTTATTTTGTCGTGATTCGTGGCCTTGGTCGAACGTCCGGTCAGTATCCGGTCAGTCCCCCTTGCAGTCTTGCTGATCAAAACGCTGAGTGCAACTACCGGTTCCGGATGTTCACCACAGATGTCTAATAATTTACAATGGGGTTTTCATATGGCCTATACATATATTAATTAATATTTGTATGTTTCTAAATATTAAAAAATACATATATACCTAAATATACACTTTATAGTGCGGATGTTACCATGCGTGCCTGGATCGTTTTTTCTAATAGTTATTGATAAAACTGGCCCAACTCGTAGTATGGTCCAAGCCGGTTTAGTCTGAGTTCCATTAATTTAATATTCTCGATAGGTCACAAACAAATTCGATTTAGTTCTTTCCGACCAACGATTACACCTTTGTATTTAAAGTTACTTTAAAAACTTAGATACATTCTCATGATGCTGACCTAGAAAGGTTGTGAGTTATACTGAATCAGGTTTATCATATTTTTCACAGGTATTTTTTTAAACTGATCATTTATCTCCCTCAGTTTGAGGAATAAGTTGGCCTGGTGAGTTATTTGTTAGTTTCAAAGTTAGACAAAAATCAAAGTATTCCTCTTCGGCGTTGGGAACGTAACTCGGATTGTGAAAACGAATGACGAGAAGTAAAAATACACAACTGATAAATATTTACCAAATACTTAACTCTACTTGATATAAGATACACAGGCTTTAAAATCGTAAGTAAAATAAATAACCAAATAAAGCTAACTATCAGTTTTAAAAACTAGCCGAACTATTCCCACATCGCTTTGGGTCGCTGTTCACTACCACTCTTCACAAATTTTAAATATGACCCTGTCTTGGGTAATTTTGACATCATTAAAGTTTTAGGTAGTCTTACGGTAATATTTGGCCATTGCACTTTCACGGTTGGTTTTGACATGGTGCCCATGTCAATTAAAGGGCTGGCAGACTTAATTTTGGAGGTTATCCATTTGCATTGTCTCCGTTTTAGCGACCATGATTTTATTAGATAAATGTTGGATGTTGTTGAGATGGGTGTTGACTGTTTCTTCATTTTGTGTCAGCGTATGCAGTTCCGAGTCCATTGCTGTGGAGCAACACCAATGAAGGAAGTCTCCGATGGAGTCCACCATCCTCTCCCGACGTTTGTTGTAGTTCTCAGGATCGTCGGGTCCGTTGATGTGACGAAGGTGGCGAGTTGTTTTGTTGGTGTAGCTGGTAGTTGATTGGCAGTTGCTGAGTTGGCGAGCTCCGAGTCGGCAAGTGGCTGGTGTTTCAATTGATAGCGGGAAACAAATTGTTTACAGTTGTCCATTTCCCTGCTTTCTGTAAATAAACTTCGTAGTTGAGGTCTGACAGTCGTTTTTTCACCTCAAAAGGACCTCTAAACGCAGGGGCCAATTTCTTTGTTCCATCACCAGCGTGGGGAGTCGCTACGAGAATCTTGTCCCCTGGTTTGAAGAGACGTGGGGCGTGTCCTTCGTCGTGGCGGGACTTCTGACGTTCTTGGGCCTTGCGCAGGATGTCGGGGATGATTCTTCGCACATCGTGGATCCTGGTGATCGCTTCCAGAACATCGTTAACGGGTGTGGCTGGGAGGATGGCTAAATCGATTGGATGAAGGGGCTCATAGGCGTGAAGAAGATAGAATGTTAAATGTTTTGTTGAATCCTGTTTGGAAGAGTTGTAAACAAAGGTCACGGTATCAACGAACTTGCTCCAGTTGGTGTGATGGTTGTTCGTGTACTAAGTAAAACACCTCCTCTTCTAACCAGATGTACCACCCCTCTTCTTCAAACCAGATGTCCAATCATCACTGACCTCTCCATCATCCATTACTTGATGAACCATAATATCATCAAGTATCTCTTCAGTTTGACACCAATAATGTGGAACATGAGTAGGAGCCATGTTGATCCAACTAGCAAGCAATGGACAATGAGGTATGCGTGTACTAAACGACAAGAATGCAATGTGATGAGTCATCATAAAATTGACCAATCAGAACATCCGTTCCAGATTGTAAGGTACTGAGATTAACAGTTCAGCAAAAATAACGACGTATCTATTTCCCGATTGTTCATGATATAAAACATTGTTAAGTATTCCGTATAAAAGAAATCCTAAGGTAAAATAGGGTTATATTGTTTTACAATTTTGTTATAATATTTATATTTGAGTTAACTTATATCCCAAAACGATTCTGTCAATCATACATACTATAATTTCTAGATAATGTAAACACCTCATCATAAAGAGTATTTTCCATGTGAAACATCTACAAAACTGACTGTTCTGATTAGTTTTGTTCATGAGAATAGAAATAACTCAATGGTTAAATAACGAGTGAACATTTGGTGGCCTTAAGAAAGACCGTTGGCAGCCTTCGGCAAGGCTGTTTATTCAGTCTTGAATCTTAATTGACTGTTACAAATACCGCCATAGTCAGACCTAGATGTAAAAGACGCCGTAGGTCCTCTATTACGACGTCGCGGAAGGTGCGGTTATCATCAAAAAGAACAGGATTAAGCCGAATGTCCTGATAACCCAATACTTTAACTATGATCTCCCGACCACGGAACTGGAACGTGTCAATAAAACGTCCTACTGGCGCGATGTCGTTTCTTGTAGCAACAGCGAAAACCTTCAGAATCTGGAGCTCGATTGGACGAAGCCCTGACACTGGAGTCAACTGATGCAGCGAGGTGAACATGGCGAGCAGTTGTGATCATATGAAACCGCTCCTGGGACACTTCTATATATACTAGTGTTAAATTGCATTACTCAGCAGTGCGTAATCTTTGATTACGTTTCAGTAATTTCTGCTGACGGTCGCATTCCTATTTTTTTATCATTAAAACATCATTAAAGTTTTAGGTAGTCTTACCTGTAACATTTGCCATTACACTAAAGTATGACAGTCGTTCCTCTTTCGTTCCTCTTTTTTTTAGTTGGAACTTCTGTGAGACTTTTAGTCGCTTGAAGTCTCTTTTCACAGCGATGTCTTCTAAGTTAAAGGTTAATTTCTCTGATCTTTTGTGGCGGGAACACAGGATTTCTCCGATCCTGCAGTAACATCCGCGTAACTCTTCTTTCTTTGACCCTCTCCTTATCTGATAAGTACAAGTGGGAGCGTTTCGTAGTCGTGGTCCGTATAGTTTGACTTTGGGAGTTCTCAATTTCGATTGAATGAAACCGTCTGTTTTCAATATAAACTCCGGCGTCTCTTCATTTGAGTATTCGTCTTGCACTGCAGGTGCAAAACTCAGCAGACTCGATGGTGTCACCAAGCGAGACGAAGTGGGAGTTTGGTCAACAGGAACAAAGATGGACCTTCCTGGTGTTCCTGGAGTCGAATTCAAAAGCTAGCTCGTTGTCCATGATGGTGTGGAATGAGAGACCTCCTCAAATGTCTCTCTCTATATACACTTTGCTGAATCATCACTGTATTCTCATTGGTCCCTCAGATGATCCGCTTTCAAAGGCCACTCCATCAGTCGTGGAAGCCGGACTCTCCGTCTTGACTTGACAGAGAACCCCGACATCTGAATAACTTCACGAACGTCTTTAAGATCGTAGTCCCCGAGAGGCAGCCGTTGTAGGCGTGTAGGTTTTGCCCTGCATAAGCCGCAGCGAGTGTAATACCGCTGCTCCAGCTTTTCCAATTTTCGCCTCGATACGCCAACCACTATGATATCTCTTTGCTTCTCTATGATAGGCAACAACAGTGGCGGCACTCTCATCTCAGCTAGGATCTCGGACAGCTGAGTGCATCGTTGAGGGTATGTGGATGTCACCAGGCGTGGTGACATCCGCTGAGACGAGCCATCTCAGCGGCCACAGTGTGTTTGTTGATATTAATATCAATGTGTTATGTGGAGGGTTTAGTAAAATTTTTTTTCACTTTGACTGAAGTGTCTTGCCCATCATAATCGTTAAAAATATGATGGCCTGAAGAAAAGCCGTAATTTTGAATCGTAAATTTTCACACCAACAGTTACTAACCGCTATCTCGCAGTCCCCACATCGTATTCTCAAATAATCCGACCTCCAAGAATATCCTTTAGAAAAGCCGTTTATTTGCACCAGTAATTTATACTGATAACCACTTAGCGCTGATCCGCTCCGCACCGGATCCTCTGACAATCTGATCTCCAAGAGTGTCCCAGCGATCAATTCCAGTGGTTCAGAGACACCATTTGGTAGTGTTGAACGCAGCACATTCTTACCGCGGCCCAGTAAAATGTCTACTTGCTGTCCGTCAGGTTGACATTTTATGGCAATCAGTCGGTAAATTCCGGGCTGTAATTCCCAAAAACAGTGACCTTTTACACCAGGTTATCCAGACCTCCGAACTGAAGGAGAAATGACCGGAATCGGGCTATCCTTCTCGGTGTAACTCTCGGGAAAAACAGTTCTAGCATGCAATTTGTACTGCTTGGCCGCCTTAGGGTCGGATGTTTTCTCGGAAAGAATTTCTCGCAGAATCCTGTAGAAATTGGGGCTTCATAGTGTGTTGTGTTAGGTTCACATTTTAAATCTAGTTGTTTCTTAATATTTGTTTTCTATTAAAAGATATATAGTTTCTAATCTTCTCCGGCCGGTTGAAGAACAGACACAGTAGTTAGTAGACCTACGGTAGAGAAGTGTTGCATGCGTGTAGTCTCAAAAGCTTCACTACAAGTATTCTCAGCAGAGCTGAGAGTGTTGAGTTTACTTCAGAGAATTTTGTAATTGTATCTCTAGTCTCCATAGACAATCCAAGAGATACTGTTCAGTACAGCGGTCTCTCGCGTGTGTAACCCGCAGAATCACACTTCGACAATCCTAGGCCCTGTACCTTTTATCCTGCTCTTTTGTGTGGTGTCTTATGGAGTTTATTTATTTGGAAATCTTTTCCAGGTATCATCTTGATATTAAGATTTAATGTTATACTTAATATTCTGTAATCTATATCTGGTTCTGCTTTAAATCTTTTTAATCCATATTTCTTCTACATTATGATTTAACCTTTCATTATATTTCAGATCCCTTGAATATTTAATTTAAATCAATAATATTCTATTGTTTGTTAATAGTTGAGAATACATAATAACACGTCAAACTAAATTCAAGAAAAAATGTTCTTTAAAATTGAAAGGCTTCTTTTCTATTACGAATTTACATATAATGAAATGTTCTCTTTGGGGAAATGTTTAAACCATGAGAGGGGTTGACATACCGATCACCACCGACGTAGCCCAGAACTGACCAGCCGCCTCCTCCCTCGGTCGGCAAATGGATTTGAGTCCTTGCCAGTTGTAACATTGAAAAGAGTGTGACAATTTAAATTTTTATAAGTATTCAGGATGTTTAGCCACAAGAAAATTGAAGTGATAGCAATCCTCATTTGGACTATGTACCCTGCCAGTATGATAAGGCATAGACTGCAGTCCCAAACCTGTCCCTTTCTCTTGCCCATTCCTTCTTGAGCCTCCCAAGGGGACACTTGAAACAAGCTGCTGTTGCAGGATATAGTTGAATTATATAGTAGTAAATCTTCTTTCCATTTGTTGGGATGTAATATAATTCATCAAGAATATTATTCAAGTGAACTATTTTTCAACAAGGAAATTAATCTGTGAACAATTTTACATAAATTCGCTGTATTGTTTGATTTGAAATCTTGTCTAATTTACTGTTAAAGTTTGTCTTCAAAGCCCTTGTGGTGAGTAGAAAATTATATAGCTTGATTTTATATTTAACAGAGTAATTTTATAAGAAAACGGTTCATTTTCTCCTTGTATACAGTTAAAGTAATGTGGATTAAGTTTTGGTTTTCTATCCTTAAAAAAAAACTTATTAAATGAATTTGAGTCCACAAGTTTTTGCAAAAGTTAACGTGCAAACTGGTACAAAATGATTCATGAAAAATATGACTTTAATGATGATAAGAAATTTTAGAACTAGGTAACACTTCAAAATTATTTATGTGTTAATTATTTTATACTAAATGAGTCATCAATTATTTTTATTGTATTTACATAAAACAAATTTTCTTAACCAGTTATTATTATTATATTGTCTTCTATTATCAGTTCCAGGAAAGATGTTATACTGTATAAATATTTATGATTCTAATTGCGATTGCAATGGTTTACAGGCTTTTTTATCTTACCCTACAAAAACATTATTGGAGGAATGATATCTAGGAAATTCATCTATGGTACATACAACATAACTGGATGAACTGTAACTTGTAAGGGATTGATTGACATTGGAAACATAAGGTCAGAAAGTATTTTTCCAAGTATTTTTAATTATTTATACCTGGGACATTCTTAATTGGTGTAACCTACGTGGGACCTGCTCCATCGTTGGGTGTTCCCTGTTATATTGGACATTCTGAACATTGAAATTATTATATATCTTATCTTTAATTTTCTATATGTGTTAGTGTGTAGGTAAGTGTTTCATTCATTAATTTAGATTAATGTGTAAATATTATACGGACGTCCGAGTATGGTTAATTTAATAAGAATATGGCCATGTAACTAGGATATATTTAGTCATTTATGTGTTTATCTATTGCAAATATTTTGTAAGTTGAAAAATAATTCAAGTAAATTTCATTTTGTTCAATGGGGTTTCTTTGTTTCCCATCACTACAAACAAAGTGGCGCTCATAAGGCAAGTTGATTTCCAGCTAGGTACTTTCTTTCCTATTTTACCCTCCCCACCACCTACTGAGTGAAGCCGAGGTATATTTTTGGTGTTCCTTCATTTTGGAAGTTAACAATAATTTTTTTTTAATCCAATACAAATAAAGTTCTTCAAGCGCTAACATGATATAGATATAATCCCTTACAACAAAACTTAAAAGTAACATATTCTGCGTCAAATTTCAAAGTATAATGAATTATCATATTGGTTAATAACAAGTACAAAATAGTATCATAATATGTCAAACATTTAAATATATTCCAAATCAAATTGCATTAAAAACTAACTATGTACAAAGACTGGCATTGACGCTCATAACCCTCTTTTCCTTCTTACTGAGCTGCAGGTGCCATAGGATTATTCAGAATGTTTCGTCCTCTCTCTATGATGGTTTCGAGATCATTTAGTGGTTCCTCGTTGGCAGGAGGCACATATTGATCGAGTATTTCTTGTAGCTCTACCTGCCGATCAGGGTTCCGTGCTAGTCCTCTGTACTGGCGTAATGATCCAAATTCTGCTCCCTTGGGCTTGATCAACAGCTGAACTGTGACCCACCCTAAAGATTTGTAATGGGTATGAGCCGCTACCCAATTTGGAAGGTAACACACCTTTTCCTTGTTAATTCCTTTTAAACTATTTTATATCCATCATAAATAAACATCAATAAAATAAAATTAATGATGTCTTTATTTCGGAGTGATTTTCAACATCACAAAGTTGTTTTTCAAAAAAAGTCTTACAACTGTTTACAATAATCGCAGCCTACATTTAAACAAAACTAATCACTATTCACAATTTAAAATACCGTAACCCTATTCTAAGAATGTTTTGAAGTCACTTACTGATCTAATGGTAAGGTATACCATTATAAATCTGAGGGGCAAAACATGCAAAAGATTCCAGCCGACCTCAAGTGAAATCCTTGGTACCTCAAGCAAGTTGTCCTGACTTGTTCGCCAATCTGACCTTTGAACGAGCCCTCAACATACCTTTGAGGAACGGGAGGGAACCTGTTGTTAGCTGGATTTGTGCACCACGATTGTCACCACATACACAGTGTCCCACGAACAGGTTTAAACGTTTAATTTTATATTGCGTGTTCATTCATGCACTGAATCTTTATAAACTTTACACAGCTTACAAAGTTGGTTCTAAAAATATTCTGGGGAAATTTCACCCTCCTAACCTTCGTAGAAACAAAATTGTGGTATTTTGAAAAACGATACTTTAAAAACATTGAAAAAAGTGTTTTAATTTTATAACATATTTGTATTGTTACATTCTAGGGCAATATGACTTTTAAATTAAAAACTAGAACATAGCCTAATGAAAACCTTGAAGTCCAAAATTATTCAAACTGTAAACCATCCACAGCAACATACTGATAACAGCGCTTAAGAAATTATTCGTAAGCTCTAAAAAATAAACTCCGCGGTATTTTTACTGGATTTTACTAAATCTTCATCGCATCAAGAAATACATTTTATAACACCGTCTGTTCAGTTGGTACCAGACTGTCTGTGATTTATAAACTCTTCATACTAGATGATTATTAATTTATTCTAGTATATCAAATTGGCGATCGCGTCAAACACAATCTGCGTCTTCGGTAAGTGCAGGTGCTTGAGGTGAAGCCCAACGGCCTCCGCCTCGCTGGCTCCTTCTCCCGCTTCCCTCGCCATCAAGTTATGTTACGACAAGACCCGATACCGACTTGACGAAAAAAACTTTAACTGATGCCGTCTATAATAATTCTACATTCGTTGTAAATGTTACGTATTTCGTTCCTATAGTGTGTAGTACTACACTCTTAGTGGCCTTGGGTAAATTCATGTTCTGTTTTGTGTTCTACATTGCGAAATGGAGTTTAAGCGAGTGTCGGGTGGATAGTTGATATCGTATCCCATTAATCTGGGATGTTAAAATATCATCTCGGCGATTGATCGAAAACGGAAGGTGTCGAAAATACCGAGCTTCCCTTGGTTGGTTGACGTGAAGACTAAATCTTCGGATGTCCTGTAGGTATTTTTCATTACAACTTCCATGTTGAAGCTGAGCCTTGAATCAAAAAACCATTGAATCAAATGGTGGCCTTGAGAAAGGCTGTTAGAAATGATTAAGTATTAAGTTCATTGATCTTGTATGAACGCTATTCCCTTTTCATCTTCATCACTGCTGTTGTTTACTTCGAACAGTCGCCTACGCACACTCAGAAAAATACCAGGCAGTATGGGAGTCGCGTTACCCGACTGAAGATGTTCAAACGTCAACCGAAGAATCTCCTTCAAATTGAATTCTTTGAGAATTAGAAAGATCGTTCTCTACAAACTCTTGTTCTTCCAAACTTTCATCGGAATCATCAATTGCCTCCTCCTCTTCAGAGCAGATGTAAAACACCTCCTTTTCTAACCAGATGTACCACCCCTCTTCTTCAAACCAGATGTCCAATCATCACTGACCTCTCCATCATCCATTACTTGATGAACCATAATATCATCAAGTACCTCTGCAGTTTGACACCAATAATGTGGAACATGAGTAGGAGCCATTTTGATCCAACTAGCAAGCAATGGACAATGAGGTATGCGTGTACTAAACGACAAACATGCAATGTGATGAGTCATCATAAAATTGAACAGGATTACGCCGAATGTCCTGATAACCTAATACTTCCTTACCTATGATCTCCCGACCACTGAACTGGAACGTGCCAATAAAACGTCCTACTGGTGCGATGTCGTTTCTTGTAGCAACAGCGAAACCTTCAGAATCTGGAGCTCGATTGGACGAAGCCCGAAAGAAACGATTGAAATAATGGGGCCCTTGAGAAAGGCCATTGACGGTCTTAAAAAAGACCATTAAAACGATGAACACCGAGCCGAACTATTCCCACATCGCTCTTGGTCACTGTTCACTACCACTCTTCACAAATTTTAAATTTGACCCTGTCTTGGGTAATTTTGACATCATTAAAGTTTTAGGTAGTCTTACGGTAATATTTGACCATTGCACTTCCACGGTTGGTTTTGACATGGTCCCCATGTCAATTAAAGGAGCTTGTATGGCTGGCAGATTTAAATTTGGAGTTTATCCATTTGCATTGTCTCCATTTTAGCAACCATGATTTTATTAGATAAATGTTGGATGTTGTTGAGATGGGTGTTTTATTCATTTTGTGTCACCGTATGCAGTTCCGAGTCCATGGCTGTGGAGCAACACCAATGAAGGAAGTCTCCGATGCAGTCCACCACCCTCTCGCGACGTTGGTTGTAGTTCTCAGGGTCGTCGGGTCCGTTGATGTGACGAAGGTGGCGAGTTGTTTTGTTGGTGTAGCTGGTAGTTGATTGGCAGTTGCTGAGTTGGCGAGCTCCGAGTCGGCAAGTGGCTGGTGTTTCAATTGATAGCGGGAAACAAATTGTTTACAGTTGTCCATTTCCCTGCTTTCTGTAAATAAACTTCGTAGTTGAGGTCTGACAGTCGTTTTTTTCACCTCAAAAGGACCTCTAAACGCAGGGGCCAATTTCTTTGTTCCATCACCAGCGTGGGGAGTCGCTAAGAGAATCTTGTCCCCTGGTTTGAAGAGACGTGGGGCGTGTCCTTCGTCATGGCGGGACTTCTGATGTTCCTGGGCCTTGCGCAGGATGTCGCGGATGATTCTTCGCACATCGTGGATCCTGGTGATCGCTTCCAGAACATCGTTGTCGGATGTGGCTGGGAGGATGGCTAAATCGATTGGATGAAGGGGCTCATAGGCGTGAAGAAGATAGAATGGTGAATGTTTTGTTGAATCCTGTTTGGAAGAGTTGTAAACAAAGGTCACGGTGTCAACGAACTTGCTCCAGTTGGTGTGGTGGTTGTTCGTGTACATGAAATATAATTTTTGATAAGCAAAAAAACGATACCTAAGTAAAAACTTAGGACCGGCGCCTCCACCAGTTTTCACAATTGTTTTTACACAATAAATATAAACGTGTTTTACAAACTACGTTTAACAAGATAACAGTCTTATCTGAAGTTATAAGAACAAACTATTGAATCATAAGTATAATATAGTATAATATCAATTGAATTAGTTAATGGCTCAAAAGCTCCCAACAATAAATAATATCTATGACGTGAAAGTTAATCAATTCAAATTCATGATAACACGAATACCCAAATCAATTTAGAATTAATTTATTTAAAAATAATTATTAATCAATCACGGAACGCAAATCAATAATAGTTTTGTAAAATATAATCTGAAAATCTAAATTTAAAAGATTTTACAAAAAATAAAAGATATCGCCTTACCACAAAATTCGGAGGACGAGATGTTCCCCTGTGAGTCGCCTGGGGATCAGTGTACCTCTCTCGTCTAACCAGGCCTCAGTGCTCACGCAGGTAAAATCGCTGAGACCATCCAAATTCAATGGCCAGAATGAGTAACTAGGTTCCGTGTCATCATAAAATGACTCTATGTGCCAATTTCCCAACACTGGTATGTGGATTGTGAAATCCAAGTACTAGGTTTTATCTGTAGGTGAAACCCAAATTTTAGAAAATAATTTTGAAAAAGGAGACTATCGTCACAATCCATTACTTGATGAACCATTATATCATCAAGTACCTCTGCAGTTTGACACCAATAATGTGGAACATGAGTAGGAGCCATGTTGATCCAACTAGCAAGCAATGGACAATGAGGTATGCGTGTACTAAACGACAAGAATGCAATGTGATGAGTCATCATAAAATTGACCAATCAGAACATCCGTTCCAGATTGTAAGGTACTGAGATTAACAGTTCAGCAAAAATAACGACGTATCTATTTCCCGATTGTTCATGATATAAAACATTGTTAAGTATTCCGTATAAAAGAAATCCTAAGGTAAAATAGGGTTATATTGTTTTACAATTTTGTTATAATATTTATTTTTGAGTTAACTTATATCCCAAAACGATTCTGTCAATCATACATACTATAATTTCTAGATAATGTAAACACCTCATCATAAAGAGTATTTTCCATGTGAAACATCTACAAAACTGACTGTTCTGATTAGTTTTGTTCATAAGAATAGAAATAACTCAATGGTTAAATAACGAGTGAACATTTGGTGGCCTTAAGAAAGACCGTTGGCAGCCTTCGGCAAGGCTGTTTATTCAGTCTTGAATAAACATAAACATTTCATAAACATTATTCATAAACATGAATAAACCTAATTGACTGTGACAAATACCGCCATAGTCAGACCTAGATGTACAAGACGCCGTAGGTCCTCTATGACGACGTCGCGGAAGGTGCGGTTATCATCAAACAGAACAGGATTAAGCCGAATGTTCTGATAACCCAATACTTTAACTATGATCTCCCGACCACTGAACTGGAACGTGCCAATAAAACGTCCTACTGGCGCGATGTCGTTTCTTGTAGCAACAGCGAAAACCTTCAGAATCTGGAGCTCGATTGGACGAAGCCCTGACACTGGAGTCAACTGATGCAGCGAGGTGAACATGGCGAGCAGTTGTGATCATATGAAACCGCTCCTAGGACACTTCTATATTATACTAGTGTTAAATTGCATTACTCAGCAGTGCGTAATCTTTGATTACGTTTCAGTAATTTCTGCTGACGGTCGCATTCCTATTTTTTTATCATTAAAACATCATTAAAGTTTTAGGTAGTCTTACCTGTAACATTTGCCATTACACTAAAGTATGACAGTCGTTCCTCTTTTTTTAAGTTGGAACTTCTGTGAGACTTTTAGTCGCTTGAAGTCTCTTTTCACAGCGATGTCTTCTAAGTTAAAGGTTAATTTCTCTGATCTTTTGTGGCGGGAACACAGGATTTCTCCGATCCTGCAGTAACATCCGCGTAACTCTTCTTTCTTTGACCCTCTCCTTGTCTGATAAGTACAAGTGGGAGCGTTTCGTAGTCGTGGTCCGTATAGTTTGACTTTGGGAGTTCTCAATTTCGATTGAATGAAACCGTCTGTTTTCAATATAAACTCCGGCGTCTCTTCATTTGAGGATTCGTCTTGCACTGCAGGTGCAAAACTCAGCAGACTCTATGGTTTCACCAAGCGAGACGAAGTGGGAGTTCGGTCAACGGGAACAAAGATGGACCTTCCTGGTGTTCCTGGAGTCGAATTCAAAAGCTAGCTCGTTGTCCATGATGGTGTGGAATGAGAGACCTCCTCAAATGTCTCTCTCTATATACACTTTGCTGAATCATCACTGTATTCTCATTGGTCCCTCAGATGATCCGCTTTCAAAGGCCACTCCATCAGTCGTGGAATCCGGACTCTCCGTCTTGACTTGACAGAGAACCCCGACATCTGAATAACTTCACGAACGTCTATAAGATCGTAGTCCCCGAGAGGCAGCCGTTGTAGGCGTGTAGGTTTTGCCCTGCATATGCCGCAGCGAGTGTAAAACCGCTGCTCCAGCTTTTCCAATTTCCGCCTCGATACGCCAACCACTATGATATCTCTTTGCTTCTCTATGATAGGCAACAACAGTGGCGGCACTCTCATCTCAGCTAGGATCTCGGACAGCTGAGTGCATCGTTGAGGGTATGTGGATGTCACCAGGCGTGGTGGAGACGCGCCATCTCAGCGGCCACAGTGTGTTTGTTGATATTAATATCAATGTGTTATGTGGAGGGTTTAGTAAATTTTTTTTTCACTTTGACTGAAGTGTCTTGCCCATTATAATCGTTAAAAATAGGGTGGCCTGAAGAAAAGCCGTAATTTTGAATCGTAAATTTTCCAACAGTTACTAACCGCTATCTCGCAGTCCCCACATCGTATTCTCAAATAATCCTACCTCCAAGAATATCCTTTAGAAAAGCCGTTTATTTGCACCGGTAATTTATACTGATAACCACTTAGCACTGATCCGCTCCGCACCGGATCCTCTGACAATCTGATCTCCAAGAGTGTCCCAGCGATCAATTCCAGTGGTTCAGAGACACCATTTGGTAGTGTTGAACGCAGCACATTCTTACCGCGGCCCAGTAAAATGTCTACTTGCTGTCCGTCAGGTTGACATTTTATGGCAATCAGTCGGTAAATTCCGGGCTGTAATTCCCAAAAACAGTGACCTTTTACACCAGGTTATCCAGACCTCCGAACTGAAGGAGAAATGACCGGAATCGGGCTATCCTTCTCGGTGCTACTCTCGGGAAAAACAGTTCTAGCATGCAATTTGTACTGCTTAGCCGCCTTAGGGTCGGATGTTTTCTCGGAAAGAATTTCTCGCAGAATCCTGTAGAAATTGGGGCTTCATAGTGTGTTGTGTTAGGTTCACATTTTAAATCTAGTTGTTTCTTAGTATTTGTTTTCTATTAAAAGATATATAGTTTCTAATCTTATCCGGCCGGTTGAGGAACAGACACAGTAGTACGGTAGAGAAGTGTTGCATGCGTGTAGTCTCAAAAGCTTCACTACAAGTATTCTCAGCAGAGCTGAGAGTGTTGAGTTTACTTCAGAGAATTTTGTAATTGTATCTCTAGTCTCCATAGACAATCCAAGAGATACTGTTCAGTACAACGGTCTCTCGCGTGTGTAACCCGCAGAATCACACTTCGACAATCCTAGGCCTTGTACCTTTTATCCTGCTCTTTTGTATGGTGTCTTATGGAGTTTTTTTATTTGGAAATCTTTTCCAGGTATCATCTTGATATTAAGATTTAATGTTATACTTAATATTCTGTAATCTATATCTGGTTTCATTATATTTCAGATCCCTTGAATATTTAATTTAAATCAGTAATATTCTATTGTTTGTTAATAGTTGAGAATACATAATAACACGTCAAACTAAATTTAAGAAAAAATGTTCTTTAAAATTGAAAGGCTTCTTTTCTATTACGAATTTACATATAATGAAATGTTCTCTTTGGGGAAATGTTTAAACCATGAGAGGGGTTGACATACCGATCACCGCCGACGTAGCCCAGATCTGACTAGGCGCCTCCTCCCTCGGTCGGCAAATGGATTTGAGTCCTTGCCAGTTGTAACATTGAAAAGAGTACTCAAGATTCAAACCAGACAGATTTTCATCTTTGCAGACATGATTCATATTTTATATGATTTCTAATAACTTCATTACGATACCAGTGTGATGATGGAGGATATAATCCTGAAATAGAGTTGTCATACACGTATCATGCGGTATAAAGCCATGCAACCAATGACTTTCTGGAATGTTAATTGGGAGCAGCTTTTGACCTAAAATAGGAAGGCAATTTGTTAAGAATGTGTCACCGGGTCTTTCAGAGAAGAGAATAGAAGAAGAAAGAACCACAATTTCATAGTTAAATTTAATCAAATATAGCTGTTATCCATTCTTTGGTTCTCTAGAAACATTGGCCATCATCACAACTTCTCGGGACGGTTGTGTGATGAAGCAGGGGTTATTAAAATAGACCGATCTTCATATATTTTTTAGTTATGCTCCATGAGAACCAAACTTAGCAAAGTACCTTCATAATTTATCTTCTTAGTCCTAAAATCTCCAGGAGGTATTTCAGTGGTTTCAACTCTCACATCTCCTAACTCCTATACCGGTATCATTAAGGTCTTCAATATGTATATGGTTTAGCTAAATCGGATTTCTCTCATGACAAGAAAACGTAGTGGAGATCAGTGTTTTAGTGTGGATTAGTTTTTGGTTTTCGGTAACCGCTTCCTCCACCCGCGTGAATTCACGGGGAAAGATGTGAAGTATTATAATCTAACTTCGATTTTAATACTTCATTGCAACTATTTAAAAATGTATTCTTTAATTGGGTTGTTAAAGAAAAGGGGTGAAAAATTCAATAACAATAGCAATTCCATATCATTAAAAGTCCCGCTCATAAACTCTACACGGTGTTTCAGAATTCCCTACCAATACTCTAGGGCATTGTTCCTGGGTAAGAAACATATCTAAATGTCATATTTAAATTGTCCGGAAGTCCTTAGTTACTCACACAGCCTCCATTTTGTTTTTTCACTTATAATATGTTTTCTGAATAATGGTTAAACGTGCGGAATTGAAACTTTGCACAAACATTTATGGCAAATAGACAAAGCGACAAAAAATTATGACAATTACTCAAATTCATAAAACAAAATGGCGGCCATTTAAAATTTTGTTTCTCAAATAACTCATGAACCATTGATTTAAAAGAAAATTCACAAGAATAACTTTTTTTAGGTAATGACAGTAAGTAGGTGGAGTTTGTTGCATTGTTAAAATTGTTGTGGCAGACTTTGGTCGCATTCCTTGACATGCACTGCAACTAAGCTCTAGCGGTCACCTATCACTAAAGCTACCATATCTCAGTTAATATTTGCCTAATTTAAAACATTTTTGGTGTCAATCGATTTGTAATTACATTACCTAAAAAAACGTTATTCTTAAGAATTTTCTTTTAAATCAATGGTTCATGAGTTATTTGAGAAACAAAACTTTAAATGGCCGTAATTTTGTTTTATGAATTTGAGTAATTGTCATAATTTTTTGTCGCTTTGTCTATTTGCCATAAATGTTTGTGCAAAGTTTCAATTCCGCACGTTTAACCATTATTCAGAAAAAATATTATAAGTGAAAAAAACAAAATGGAGGCCGTGTGAGTAACTAAGGACTTCCGGACAATTTAAATATGACATTTAGATATGTTTCTTACCCAGGAACAATGCCCTAGAGTATTAGTAGGGAATTTTGAAACACCCTGTATATATGTTCAATGCCTCACTTGGACCCCGATTGTCGTGTATCCTAGCAAAGTGCTGATTCCTGCGTTAGACGTCAGCACTCGTTTACTGTGTATACACCGTTTAAATAGAGATTTACGGTCACGTCACTTTAGACACTATTTTACAGATATTTTGGATACTAATGTTAATTTATACAACGATATTACAAAATAATAAAATTCGAGTAATGTTCTTTCTTTATCTCTTATAAAAAACATTTATTTATATTTATTGAGTTTGATCCTGAACGTTTTTACGTCACGATCAATACCTAAGCACAGTCATGTATAAACAATTAAACAGTGGATGTCTCAACTATTCTCTATATTTACATTTTTAACCCTGTGTTTCACCTCCGCTAGTTCTTCCAGCATAGTTTAGGCTGTAAACTAATGTTATTGTCTCTGTGATCAAGATGTGGAAGTGGTAACCTCTCAGATCGGTTATTTTTTCATCTTCTCAGCAAGTTGTTCCGGTATTGTTTACTGTGTAAACTGATGTTATTGACTCTGTGATCAAGATGTGTAAGTGGTAACCTCTCAGATCGGTTATTTTTTTCATTTTCTCAGCAAGTTGTTCCGAGATTGTTTACGGTGTAAACTGATGTTATTGTCTCTGTGATCAAGATATGTAAGTGGTTACCTCTCAGATCGGTTATTTTTTTCATTTTCTCAGCAAGGTGTTCCAGGTTCGTTTACGGTGTAAACTGATGTTATTGTCTCTGTGATCAAAATGTGTAAGTGGTAACCTCTCAGATCGGTTATTTTTTCATCTTCTCAGCAAGTTGTTCCGGTATTGTTTACTGTGTAAACTGATGTTATTGACTCTGTGATCAAGATTTGTAAGTGGTAACCTCTCAGATCGGTTATTTTTTTCATTTTCTCAGCAAGTTGTTCCGAGATTGTTTACGGTGTAAACTGATGTTATTGTCTCTGTGATCAAGATATGTAAGTATTTACCTCTCAGATCGGTTATTTTTCCATCTTTTCTGCTATTTGTTCCAGGTTCGTTTACGGTGTAAACTTATGTTATTGTCTCTGTGATCAAGATTAGTAAGTGGTAACCTCTCAGATCGGTTATTTTTTTCATTTTCTCAGCAAGGTGTTCCAGGTTCGTTTACGGTGTAAACTGATGTTATTGTCTCTGTGATCAAAATGTGTAAGTGGTAACCTCTCAGATCGGTTATTTTTCTCATTTTCTCAGCAAGTTGTTCCGGAATTGTTTACGGTGTAAACTGATGTTATTGTGTTTGTGATCAAGATGTGTAAGTGGTAACCTCTCAGATCGGATATTTTTTCATTTTTTCAGCTATTTGTTCCAGGTTCGTCTACGGTGTAAACTGATGTTATTGTCTCTGTGATCAAGATGTGTAAGTGGTAACCTCTCAGATCGGTTATTTATTTTTCTAGTACGCTAGTTCTTCAAGGATTGTTTACGGTGTAAACTGATGTTATTGTCTCAGTGATCAAGATGTGGAAGTAGTAACCTCTCAGATCGGTTATTTTTTTCATTTTTCAGCATTATGTTCCAGGTTTGTTTACGGTGTAAACTGATGTTATTGTCTCTGTGATCAAGATGTGTAAGTGGTAACCTCTCAGATCGGTTATTTCTCTTATTACAACGATCGTTTACAGTGTAACAACCTGTGATCAAATGTGTAAGTGGTAACCTCTAGAGTTACCATTTTTCACATTTGTTCCAGGTTCGTCTACGGTGTAAACTGATGTTATTGTCTCTGTGATCAAGATGTGTAAGTGGTAACCTCTCAGATCGGTCATTTCTCTCTTCTTGTACCTGGAACAACTTGCTGAGAAAATGAAAAATATAACTGATCTGAGAGGTTACCACTTACACATCTTGATTACAGAGACAATAACATCAGTTTACACTGTAAACGATCCTGGAATAACTAGCTTACAAGGTGAGAGAAATAACCGATCAGAGAGGTTACCACTTACTAATCTTAATCACAGAGACAATAACATCAGTTTACACCGTAAACGAACCTGGAACAAATAGCAGAAAAGATGAAAAAATAACCGATCTGACAGGTAACCACTTACACATCTTGATCACAGAGACAATAACATCAGTTTACACCGTAAACGAACCTGGAACAAATTGCTGAAAAAATGAAAAAAATAACCGATCTGAGAGGTTACCACTTACACATCTTGATCACAGAGCCAATAACATCAGATTACACTGTAAACGATCCTGGAAGAACTAGCTTATAAGATAAGAGAAATAACCGATCTGAGAGGTTACCACTTACACATCTTGATCACAGAGACAATAACATCAGTTTACACCGTAAACGAACCTGGAACATATTGCTGAAAAAATGAAAAAAATAACCGATCTGAGAGGTAACCACTTACATATCTTGATCACAGAGACAATAACATCAGTTTACACCGTAAACGAAACTGGAACAACTTGCTGAGAAAATAAGAAAAATAACCGATCTGAGAGGTTACCACTTACACATTTTGATCACAGAGACAATAACATCAGTTTACACCGTAAACGAACCTGTAACAACTTGCTGAGAAAATGAAAAAAATAACCGATCTGAGAGGTTACCACTTCCACATTTTTATCACAGGGACAATAACATCAGTTTACACCGTAAACAATCTCGGAACAACTTGCTGAGAAAATGAAAAATATAACCTATCTGAGAGGTTACCGCTTACACATCTCATCTTGATCACACAGACAATAACATCAGTTTACACCGTAAACAATCTCGGAACAACTTGCTGAGAAAATGAAAAATATAACTGATCTGAGAGGTTACCATTTACACATCTTGATCACAGAGACAATAACATCAGTTTACACCGTAAACAATTCCGGAACAACTTGCTGAGAAAATGAAAAAAATAACCGATCTGAGAGGTTACCACTTACTAATCTAGATCACAGAGACAATAACATCAGTTTACACCGTAAACGAACCTGGAACAAATAGCAGAAAAGATGAAAAAAATAACCGATCTGAGAGGTTACCACTTACTAATCTTGATCACAGAGACAATAACATCAGTTTACACCGTAAACGAACCTGGAACAAATAGCAGAAAAGATGAAAAAATAACCGATCTGACAGGTAACCAGTAACACATCTTGATCACAAACACAATAACATCAGTTTACACCGTAAACAATTCCGGAAAAACTTGCTGAGAAAATTAAAAAAATAACCGATCTGAGAGGTTACCACTTACTAATCTTGATCACAGAGACAATAACATCAGTTTACACCGTAAACGAACCTGGAACAAATAGCAGAAAAGATGAAAAAATAACCGATCTGACAGGTAACCACTTACACATCTTGATCACAAACACAATAACATCAGTTTACACCGTAAACAATTCCGGAACAACTTGCTGAGAAAATGAAAAAATAACCGATCTGAGAGGTTACCACTTACACATCTCATCTTGATCACACAGACAATAACATCAGTTTACACCGTAAACAATCTCGGAACAACTTGCTGAGAAAATGAAAAATATAACTGATCTGAGAGGTTACCACTTACACTTCTTGATTACAGAGACAATAACATCAGTTTACACTGTAAACGATCCTGGAAGAACTAGCTTACAAGATGAGAGAAATAACCGATCAGAGAGGTTACCACTTACTAATCTTAATCACAGAGACAATAACATCAGTTTACACCGTAAACGAACCTGGAACAAATAGCAGAAAAGATGAAAAAAATTACCGATCTGAGAGGTAACCACTTACATATCTTGATCACGGAGACAATAACATCAGTTTACACCGTACACAATCTCGGAACAACTTGCTGAGAAAATGAGAAAAATAACCGATCTGAGAGGTTACCACTTACACATTTTGATCACAGAGACAATAACATCAGTTTACACCGTAAACGAACCTGGAACAACTTGCTGAGAAAATGAAAAAAAATAACCGATCTGAGAGGTAAATACTTACATATCTTGATCACAGAGACAATAACATCAGTTTACACCGTAAACAATCTCGGAACAACTTGCTGAGAAAATGAAAAATATAACTGATCTGAGAGGTTACCACTTACACATCTTGATCACAGAGACAATAACATCAGTTTACACCGTAAACGAACCTGGAACAAATAGCAGAAAAGATGAAAAAATAACCGATCTGAGAGGTTACCACTTACACATCTTGATCACAGAGACAATAACATCAGTTTACACCGTAAACGAACCTGGAACAAATAGCAGAAAAGATGAAAAAATAACCGATCTGACAGGTAACCACTTACACATCTTGATCACAAACACAATAACATCAGTTTACACCGTAAACAATTCCGGAACAACTTGCTGAGAAAATGAAAAAAATAACCGATCTGAGAGGTTACCACTTACTAATCTTGATCACAGAGACAATAACATCAGTTTACACCGTAAACGAACCTGGAACAACTTGCTGAAAAATGAAAAAAAAATAACCGATCTGAGAGGTAACCACTTACATATCTTGATCACGGAGACAATAACATCAGTTTACACCGTACACAATCTCGGAACAACTTGCTGAGAAAATGAGAAAAATAACCGATCTGAGAGGTTACCACTTACACATTTTGATCACAGAGACAATAACATCAGTTTACACCGTAAACGAACCTGGAACAACTTGCTGAGAAAATGAAAAAAATAACCGATCTGAGAGGTTACCACTTACTAATCTTGATCACAGAGACAATAACATCAGTTTACACCGTAAACGAACCTGGAACAAATAGCAGAAAAGATGGAAAAATAACCGATCTGAGAGGTAAATACTTACATATCTTGATCACAGAGACAATAACATCAGTTTACACCGTAAACGAACCTGGAACAAATAGCAGAAAAGATGAAAAAATAACCGATCTGACAGGTAACCACTTACACATCTTGATCACAAACACAATAACATCAGTTTACACCGTAAATGAACCTGGAACAAATAGCAGAAAAGATGAAAAAATAACCGATCTGACTTACACATTTTGATCACAGAGACAATAACATCAGTTTACACCGTAAACGAATCTGGAACAACTTGCTGAGAAAATGAAAAAATAACCGATCTGAGAGGTTACCACTTCCACATTTTGATCACAGGGACAATAACATCAGTTTACACCGTAAACAATCTCGGAACAACTTGCTGAGAAAATGAAAAATATAACCTATCTGTGAGGTAACCGCTTACACATCTTGATCACACAGACAATAACATCAGATTACACCGTAAACAAACCTGGAACAACGTGCTGAAAAAATGAAAAAAATAACTGATCTGAGAGGTTACCACTTACACATCTTGATCACAGAGACAATAACATCAGTTTATATCGTAAACAACTTGTTCAGAAGATGAAAAAAATAACCAAACATCGGTTTACAGTGTAAACCGATGTTATTGTCTCTGTGATTAAGATGTGGAAGTGGTAACCTCTCAGATCGGTTATTGTTTTCATTTTTTCAGCAAGTTGTTCCAGGATCGTTTACAGTGCAAACTGATGTTGTTGTCTCTGTGATCAAGATGTGTAAGTGGTAACCTTTCAGATCGGTTATTTTTTTCATTTTCTCAGCAAGTTGTTCCGAGATTGTTTACGGTGTAAACTAATGTTATTGTCTCTGTGATCAAGATATGTAAGTGGTTACCTCTCAGATCAGTTATTTTTTCATCTTTTCTGATATTTGTTCCAGGTTCGTTTACGGTGTAAACTGATGTTATTGTCTCTGTGATCAAGATTAGTAAGTGGTAACCTTTCAGATCGGTTATTTTTTTTCATTTTTCAGCAAGTTGTTCCAGGTTCGTTTACGGTGTAAACTGATGTTATTGTCTCTGTGATCAAGATTAGTAAGTGGTAACCTTTCAGATCGGTTATTTTTTTAATTTTCTCAGCAAGTTGTTCCAGGTTCGTTTACGGTGTAAACTTATGTTATTGTCTCTGTGATCAAGATGTGTAAGTGGTAACCTCTCAGATCGGTTAATAGTTTTCTGCGTTCTGTCGTTTACGTGTAAACTGATGTAGTGATCAAGATTAATACCTTTCAGATCGGTTACATTTTCTAGCAATCCGAATGTTTACGGTGTAAACTATGTCTGTGATCAAATGTGAGTGTAATCTTATCGGTTATTTTTTTTAAAGCAAGTTGTTCTTCGTTTACGGTGTAAACTGATGTTATTGTCTCTGTGATCAATGTGTAAGTTAATCAGATAATATTTTTATTACTATGTAATCGGTTACTTTTACAATCATGTTATCATGCTTGGTGAGTATCATTTTCTTTTTCAAACCTAAGTTTTTTGACGATTTGGGATCGTGAATATTATTCATATCATAATTCCTTTTGAGTTAAAAGGGTTTAAATCAAGTTCACAAATTAATTTTAAAAAGTAATTTCATATTTTTATTGATTAATATATGGTTACAAGCTTATTTCGCATATAAGATTTCTGTCCTCTTTCTTGTTCAGTATTCAACAGTTGCGTGTTGCTTTATGATTTCAGCCAATAACTTCACACCCTTGAACAAAAACAAAATATATATATCTAAATATAAATATATCGGTTATCGCAGAATATTAGATGTTTGGATTCACATTCTCGAGATATTACAATGGACGGGTCCTACCTCGAGCTCCAAACTGACCCATTGCCTACCCAAACAAAGGCCACTGAAAGGAAAAATACCTCAGACAAACCTTGCATGCCTTAAACTATTTTTAATTGTAAATAACGATGCAGATGTATACCAGGATAATACAAATGACTTTCCCCATTTCATGTGTACATAAACCTGATCTCATATGAATGCACAGTGTCCCACGAAGAGGTTTTTAACGTTTAATTTTATATTACGTGCACATTCATACACCGAAGTTTGCACCTACTTTTTAAATATTACAAAGTAGGCTCTAAAAATATACTGGGAAAATGTCAGCTCCCTAATATTTGTAGAAATAAAATGGCAGGATATTAAAAATTTTACTAATTTGCTTCCTATAAAAATAATTTTCATGAGTACTACGTTGCGGTTCTAACGCTCATTGTTGAAGAACAGCTGTTTGAATTAGATTAGATTAAATTATTGAAATGGCGACTATAACCAAGGTAGGTATTTTAAGCCAAGTATGAATGAGAGTTGATTGTAAGATGATGGCGCGATCTTGTAGTCTTGTTACTGACTAAGGCTGACATGTTCCTTAGACTGGACTGTTAATTAATAGCCCAACAGCCTATGGCAACTAAGGGACCTACAGTTTAACGTGGAATCCGAACCACGACATCTGAATTACGAATTGGTCTAATTATGAGGATGGCCTTTGCGGATTAACGTAGCTCTCAATCGTGCGGACGTTAATCCACACAAGAGAACACAACACACACCAACCATCGCTCACAACTATCCACAATTCGTGACCTCCAAGTAGCTGGATTACAGGATGACGCCCACCATCCCAGAATGTAAAATTTCGCTTGAGCCATAAAAACATAACCTAACTTTATTCGGTACTGTTTTACCGAAAGTGGAGTTGAGAAATGGTTTTTAACGTTGAACTAAAAGTTAAGTGTTGTTCGTGGGCTGTTGCTTTTGGCAACGTCACTGAAGCAATTAGACAATTTCAGGTTGAACCAAACCACCTAATCCAACAATAAAACCAAGTGGAAAGGTCTTTTGTTAGTGTTGTCAAAAAGTACTCTAGGCGATCTAATAAGGAAAGAGAAGAACTGGTGTGCGCATCAATGCTCCGCTCTCCAGTTATCAGTATGTAGATGAAGAGTGTTCTAACGCTCTTACCTTTGAGGGTGCGTTGTAGAGGCTGTAGTCAGTTTTCAAACACACGAGAATAAAAATTAAACATCAAGACAGAAAAATGTCATTTTTTTCTACTAGGAGGTGGACTTGTTAGGGCACAAGGGTTTAGTCTATGTTAGATTTGCCAATTCCTAAGAGTATGTAGCATGTGAGGAGTTTCTTAAGACCTAGTACTTCCTATTATAGAAAGTTTATAAAATCGTATTCGGAAATCACCTTTCCCTTGTTAGAAATATTAAAAACGGATAAAACGTAAAACAACGGGTTTGTGTGGGAATAGGAGCATGAGGATGCTTTCCAAGCTCTAAAAAAGCTTTAACGAATCCACCAGTGTTGGCATATTTCTCGGACCATGGATAGACAGTTTAAGGACAGATGCGAGGTGTCGGGAGATTTCGGGGGAATTATTGCAATGACGATACGCTAATGCCGGTTGCCTACGTCAGTCGGAAAATTTCACAGATAAGTGGAGCGTGTCTGAACTCGCACTCAAATTATCCAACTACGACTTTAAATTGTTTATCAGACGAGGGTTAGTATGAGGATAGCAGACTTTGAGAGTCAAAGTAATTAACAATGATCACAAACTCACCTTTCGCCACTTCTTGGACCACATCTTTGTTTACAGGATACCTACTAAGCAAGTCTGCTATGCTCGTACTACTGTAAATACTAACTGTAAATATTCGAACATTACAGTTGGAAGACAGCTACTTAGCTAAGATTAGGTAAGCTATTCTCGACCCCAACAGTTCTGACAACACGGTTCGGAGGGTAGCGAGGTTGTTTGTAGTGACGGACGATGTCCTATATTACAAACACTACACGCCGTACCAAACCAAATATGTTTTAGTTTTGTCAGAGGTTTTTAAATATTGTGTTTTTAAGGCTAATCACGATTAATCAATCTCTGGGGACCACAGTGGGATTGATGGAACTGTTTCCAAAATTAAAAAGAAATATTTTTGAAAAACATGTCCACAGACATCCGACAGTATTTAACCTCATACCTGAAATGCCAGAAAAACAAAACTGCAGGTTTTTGAAACAATCGTTCCTTCGGTCAAGCTTGTCAACGTCATTGTTTTGGACAATCACAAAACAATATGTCCTAGTTTGCATGAATGAAACTACGCGTAATGTAATGGTAAGAGCCACTGAAAAGGTAGACACACGTTCTACGGCACGATTCGTCCTGGAATGATAAAGTGATAACTCAATAATCTGATTCCTTAAAAATTAAACGCAAAATCAACACTTGGTTAATATAAGAATTAAAATAAAAACGTTAATTCCCAAAAAAATTACCTCTTTACTCCTAGATGAATCATAGTAACCAAAACATTCACCCAAAGGCAGCCACTTAGGGGAACACTAATCCTCCGAAGTGCCAACTCCTCTACACACCTAATGACCCAAAGGCAGCCACTTAGGGGAACATTCACCCAAAGGCAGCCACTTAGGGGAACACTAATCCTCCCAAGTGCCAACTCCTCTACACACCTAATGACCCAAAGGCAGCCACTTAGGGGAACATTCACCCAAAGGCAGCCACTTAGGGGAACACTAATCCTTCCAAGTGCCAACTCCTCTACACACCTAATGACCCCCAATTTAACCTTCCCTGTCTATGTAAGCTAAAACCCAGTTGCCCTTGAAGGAACGCCAGCGAAACAAGGCTGGCCCCTTGGTCGACAGTATACCGCTTGTGGTGGCGGTTTACAAACATGTCCCCGCACTCACATCTAATCTCTAACCGAATTTATTTGTCATAAAAACGAAAACATACTCAACCTAACAATGTGTAACTGTTAATTGGTAGCCGTTATTTATATATGGGTAACTAGTAATTTGTAGCGTCTCACCTCGTCCATCTGAGACGGCGAGGCTAGTGAGAATGACAGCCTGATGTAGTTGTACTTGGGAGGGGAAATCTCTCCAGCAAAAGGATGTCCCGGGACGATCAAAAGACATCGGTCCAGGCAGTGTTTGGCAGCGAGACTCCAGGTGTCCTCCAGGACGGGCACCTGGAGCCACAGGAACATCCCGCCGGAGGACGCGTCCCACTTGGCTAGTCCTGCCGGCAAGAACACGACATTTGCTTTTAAGAAAACAACAAGAGAAAATAAGTTATATTAATTTAGAAATCTTTTGGGGGTGTTTTGGACCCGCCCCCACGGACAGTATATAACTTTTTAAGTGGACTTTGTTGAGTGATGTAACCTCACACTTTATGACAAGCCATGAAAAATAGTTGAGAAATAAGGAAAAATATTATTTTTAAATATTCCCCATAATCATAACATTCAGTGCTCTAAGACAACATACTGCGTGTACTACGGTCATTAAATTGAAAGTTTCACTGGAACTGTTAGCCAGAAGAAATGAGAAAGTTTATTTCCGTAGAAAAACAATACTATAGAATAGGATGCTATAGGATTGAGTTCCAATAAATCTCGAAAGATATGTCGTTGGGCTCTCGTAAATGCATTAATAAACTACATATTATAAATAATTACATAAAATTATGAATAGCGGTGAAGGTGAACGGTTCTCGTATTCATAGTAAATTTCTAAATACCTACACTAATCATTTCGTTTCTTTTCAGTCTTAGATTAAAATTGTTGTTTTGCAAGAAATAAAAAAAATAGATTTTGACCTTATGAAAACCTATAACTTGAAACCCTGATGTTCTGAGAAATGTGGGTGGACTTAATTTATTTTTCTCATAAAGGACTATATATCCCTCCACATATATCGCTCCCCAGGTTATTAGATGTTGCAACGAACACAGACGTCCGTATGTTTGCCGACGTCTGCATGCAGATGTGTGGATGATGGAACTGGATATCACGGGGAGCTACTCAGTCCTTCCAATCTAGTCTTTTCCTTTTCGGGATTTCTTCCACATTGTCTCTCTCTTCCTTTCTTTCCCAAATCGTTTCTTTGCCCCCCTCCAATTTGAATGTTGACCACTGGTCAGAAGTGCAAGGTCTTTTTTTCGACCGTGACAGATGGGTTGCCTCAGTTGAACGTTCGGTTGGACCCCGAGCAGTCATGCTGAGTAATGCTGAATGTGACTACCGGTGTCGGGTGTCCACCGCGTATCGTCCTCTTCCCTAGGTCCTCGCGCTGGTCCGGATGTAAGTAGAGATGGTGAATGATAGAACTAAATACCACGGGGAAGTATTCTGTCCACCCCTCAATTTAGATCTTTCCTCTCCAGGATATTCATTTTGGTCGGACATAGCGGAGTGCACGTAGGTAATTGCACTTTTTAATCGTATTCCACTGTAGCATTCTTTTCGCAAGGACCTTCGTATTTTCAGTACACTTTTTCTCTTCTTCCATCGTTTCGTTTCGTCTGCTTTGAGAAGTTTGAGAGCTGTTTCCCTCTTCCCACGACAGTCCGTTCTAAACATTTTTCGCGTAATCGTATTGTAACGGAAACGCTCACTAATGTCGTCCAGAATGCACGGAGACAGCATCGTAGTCCACACTAAAGTCTCAGTTGATGGAACGGCCCTTGAATCACCCTCGCTTGTTTTCTGCTCGACTCCGATCAATTCCTTGATTATGGCCTGCTCATAGTCAAGCCTGTCTTCCTTAGCAAAACCTGAATGTCAATAAAAAATATACGCTGATTTTTGGGCGTGTAATTGTGACTCCCAGGCTCATCGGACAAACCGGTTATGTACTCATACGACTCCTCGTCACATATTGACAGATTTGTGATGGCTTCCTCCAATGTACTATTGTTCTTTGGCACGTAGTTCAGTTTTTACATGGATATACTTTATGCCTTCAGTCCTCTGTCGTGTAGGAGTTGGATATTGTAGGTTTGGCGGCATCCCTTCTGATCACGTTCTTCGATTACTGTGCAGAGGTCGTGGCGCTGACCGTATTTTTTCTTATTTCTTCTGGTGTCGACGTAGCGAAGCCTGCCGCTTTGCTCTCTCCGGTACCGAACATCAGAAAAGGTTCAGCCCTCTTTATTCGCTTTCCCTCATGCTGCCTCAAGTCCTCTGTCGTCTAGGAGTAGGATATTGTAGGTTTGGCGGCATCCCTTCTGATCACGTCCTCATACTGCTGTAACGAGCAGGATCTCCATCAATCTGGTCTTCCCCAAAAAACCAGACCTCGCTCGAATACAATGGGGACGTAACTCAAAGGAAGAATAAAAATATGTACTGGTAGACTAATTCACAATTTAATTATACAAGCCTCAAATATTACAATATTAATTATACCTATTCTCTGGGGCACATCTAGCTACCATAAGCGATATTGAACTTGTACAATAAATAACCAATATACTCCCCTTTAAAACATAACACAAAAAAATCCTTCAAATTAAAACCAAAAATGTAAATCCTTTTTACTATGACGTTAAACCACTGAACAAATCTCAAAACTCTTTACTTTGACAAAACTAACTCTTTAACAAAACCCTGGGTTGCTACCCAGGGGAACACTGTTCTTCCCCAGAGTCAACTCCCCTATACACCGACTGACCCCCTCACACCAACAGACCACGAATCTAAACCTCCCAGACTATTTAAACTAAACTGCCCTTGAAGGAATGCTAAAGTAAGCAAGGCCCCAAGGTAAAAGTATATCGCTTGTGGTAGCTGTTTACAAACATATGTGCCTGTCATCCACAACAAGATTCTAACTGAATAACCAATTTGTACATAATTAAAATATATTAAAACAAAACTAATAATTATATACTATATAAAAACCGTGACTCTGTCACACTGCCTCCAGTCCTCTGTCGTCTAGGAGTAGGATATTGTATGTTTGGCGGCATCCCTTCTGATCACGTTCTTCGATTACTGTGCAGAGGTCGTGGTGCTGACCGTATTTTTTCTTATTTCTTCTGGTGTCGACATAGCGAAGCCCTGCCGCTTTGCTCTCTCCGGTACCGAACATCAGAAAATGTTCAGCCCTCTTTATCCGTATTTTTTCTTTTTTCTTCTGGGGTCGACGTAGTGAAGCCCTGCCGCTTTGCTCTCTCCGGTACCGAACATCAGAAAATGTTCAGCCCTCTTTATTCGCTTTCCCTCATGCTGCCTCAAGTCCTCTGTCGTCTAGGAGTGCTGACCGTATTTTTTCTTATTTCTTCTGGTGTCGACATAGCGAAGCCTGCCGCTTTGCTCTCTCCGGTACCGAACATCAGAAAATGTTCAGCCCTCTTTATACGCTTTCCCTCATGCTGCCTCAAGTCCTCAGTCGTCTAGGAGTGCTGACCGTATTTTTTCTTATTTCTTCTGGTGTTGACATAGCGAAGCCCTGCCGCTTTGCTCTCTCCGGTACCGAACATCAGAAAATGTTCAGCCCTCTTTATTCACTTATTCGCTTTCCCTCATGCTGCCTCCAGTCCTCTGTCGTCTAGGAGTGCTGACCGTATTTTTTCTTATTTCTTCTGGGGTCGACGTAGCGAAGCCCTGCCGCTTTGCTCTCTCCGGTACCGAACATCAGAAAATGTTCAGCCCTCTTTATTCACTTATTCGCTTTCCCTCATGCTGCCTCCAGTCCTCTGTCGTCTAGGAGTGCTGACCGTATTTTTTCTTATTTCTTCTGGGGTCGACGTAGCGAAGCCCTGCCGCTTTGCTCTCTCCGGTACCGAACATCAGAAAATGTTCAGCCCTCTTTATTCGCTTTCCCTCATGCTGCCTCCAGTCCTCTGTCGTCCCTTCTGATCATGTTCTTCGATTTTATCTTCAGCTATGCTAATTAAATGCTTCTGGGATGCACCCAAGATGTCTAGTCTCGGGGTAACGTACCTGCTTTTCTTTGATTTGCAAAATCTATTGTTTTAGTATTTTTTAACCCCATATTTCCATATAATTCTCCATAATTCCTCCCCCCAAATTTCCGTTTCCCACTACTGTTTTCTCCTCTTAATTTTTCTTCTTCACAGTTCACATTTACGCCCCCTAGCCAATGACTTTCGGTTAGTACTTTTACCGGCCTTCTCATACGCATAGCCGTCATGACGTCATGGCGGCCATCATGATCCCATTCGGTGAATTCATTCCACCTTGTTGTATGGGTCATACCTGTCTCAGTACTATCTTGCAAAATTTTCTTGTAAGCATTATTTTTTAACTGTTGTCGAAATGATGAATTGAAATTGAGTTTAATATGTTTTAAAAATTTTAAATAAATAATCATATACGTCCTCATTACTTTATAATTCAAAACCAACTGACAGCTAAATATGTTCCAGATGGATCATAATCATAACTAAAACAAACTGAATTAAAATGATACAAATCACTCAAATCACTTGGGTCATCCTCCAATTGAGAATGACCCAGCGTAGTGCTTAAAGTCTGCGTTTTCACTCTGCTGTGCCCGTTATCCAAAATTGGACAGATCAGGATGAGCTGAGGCAGGATACGCTACTTTGAAAATTGATCCCCAAGGATCCACAATATAGGATATACACATCCTAGCAAATGTCACGTACACGGCCTTAGGGACTTTGTCCATCAGGGCGAGTGGCAATCCTGAGAACTCTACCACCGATTGAGCAAAGGCTACCGCATGGGTGCAATTCACCCCCCTGGATTGCTCTATGACCCAACTAAGGCTGGCAAGGTTCTCCGTATCAAAGCTTGTATACAAAGATTGTATATAATTGCAAACGGCATCAATGGGCACGGTGGATTTGAGGAAGTTCTTGACAAAGCAATCCAGCACTTCATTAGTGACTCTGTCTTCAATTCTCAATTCTGGGAATTGATTAGACACTCGCTGTAGTCTACTGACCAGCCACTTTTCGGTACGTCCATTACTCTTACATAAGGCAAATACGATCCCTACCGCCACGGCCAGGATCTGGGAAGAAAATGATACTCGTTCCTGGAAGTACACCATCTCAAGAATGGCAAGTTTTCGTGACATAGCAATGGTTGACCAGTCTGCAGCAAAATTCGGATTAACTTAGAAATTCACTCGTGGCAGCTCTATTGCAGCAGGGTTTGTGTAGTCTCTTAACTGGGGAATGAAGGCATTGAATTGTTCATTAGCTGTGGCTATGGTCCTGTAATCAAAAGCATGGGCAGAGGACTCACTGTAAAGGTATCGCTGCATGGTAACTGGTGCGATCACCTAGACGTTTGCGGGAGCTACCAACACAGCGATATCTGCTGGGACTGTGCCAGCCGTAGAGTGTCTGCCAGGCTGATAATATGGTGTTGGCCTCTGGTGGGTTTAATGAAAGCATGTTCCCAATCTGGGCCTGTGCTGCATTCCTATCTGCGATTGTACGCTTGTTCAGCGACAACCAAGTGGCAGCCATTTCCGCCCAGACCCTGGACTGTTCGTATCCGTGTGGTGCTTGGGTGAGCCTCCCTGTGTAATATTTCGCCATTAGTTGTCCAAGGACAACCGATGATCCTCTATCCATCCAGCATTGTTCAGCTCGAGCATCTGTTTCACTAAGCAGATCCCCAGATGCAAGGTGTGTAATGGGAGGATCCTGAATTGCACAGGAAGTGATCATCTCGTTGATCAGTCCCATAAAGGGTGATCCCCCAGCTTTTCTCAAGCGAGCTTGACTAAGCCTCCTTCTATCCATAGCTTTCAATTGGTTTGCCATGGTTAGCTAAAAGAAAATTTACTATGAAACCAAACAAGTGAGTTAGATGGAGATAATGATAAGCAAAAATAAGCTTATCATTATCCTTGTTATTATCCTTGTGCCTGATGATGGCCTAATTAGGCCGAAACTATAGTTGCGCCACTTCAACTACTAAGATTGTTTTAGAGAGGTATATAAACCATTTAATTTAAAATGATACCATAAATATAATGAGGTAAGTTATAGAAAGGCCGATATAACTATCAATTGTAATATCGATTTCCAAACACCATTTCTTGCATCAGACGGTTTGTACTTGTGTTCACTAACCTGTTAAATATTTGTCACACGCTGCCAACATCAGGTCTCGTCTTTCCTTGTAGAACATCCTGACATTTTTTATATGTGTCAGATACTGTTCATAGCCCCAGTGGTCCAACAGTTTACTTACTATGACCTGAAAAAATTAGGGGTTGTATTAAGTTAAGTTATGTTAAGGTTGTTTTATAAAATGTGGACCTCCTGCCCTCCTCAGCTTAAAGCTTGTATTAACTGAGAATGGGATAATTTTTTCAGAGATATTTACGTTCAAGAAAACAGAGAATACATTTTCAATGGAATTTCACGCTCTTAAAACCTTAGTATATTAATATTCTTTTGTTATGAAGTCTCCTTCGCCTTTATGGATTTAGGATTTACAAAATTAGTCCCTATATAAGTATCATTGTACAATAATACATTATCATTGTATTTGGTTAACGTGTTTCTAAGCCACTATCATATAGTTCCCATCCTCCTCGAACCGGAACAGGAGTCTGATGCAATTTAAAACCTGGGCTACTGACAGAAACAAATCACACTCTCAATACCACAATTTGAACATTTCTTCGACAATTACTATTTTTGAATATTATTCTTCTGAATCTTAAATTAAAATCCGAAACTATAACTGATTACACAATCAAATTAAATGTACTATTGACCAATACTCACACTATACATTTTAGAATCCTACTTCCTTTTGATCACTTTCCACCACTAGGTTTCAGTTACACTTATTTCACTACTCAAATAAAAATCTTAAAATTTTCTTACGTTACTGCACGAAAATTCTTCCGAATATGGAAATACTGTCCATTCTTTAAAATTAATTCTGTTAAGTTGGCAGATGTGACTGATGACGTCACTACCAGCGCCCCTAGCGACCACGCACGTAAGTTGTCACCGTTGGGAAAGTCCAACGAAAGATATTGAATAATTGTTTTTTGTTCCAATTTTACATCACGGCTGCGTAATCTGAAAATCACAAGTTTCTTTCTTTGTTACAAACTGAATTTGGAAGTAATTTTAAATGATCATTACCTGGGATAGAGCCGACGTGTGCAGAGTCGTAACCTGAAGGTGAAGTTCTATTTGTCTGATGAGGGGAGTAGGACCAGTGACGTAGCCAACCCTCAACCCCGAACTGAGGATTTTGGAAAACGAGTCCAGCCTAATCACTCGCCCTTCCACATCCATGGATAGGAAACTGGGAATGTTCTCCTGTTGTTGCAAAGAAAAATATCAGTATATATTGGAAACTTTGGGTTAAACACTGACATGGATATATCTAACCTCTGGAGGGGGATGTTGGCAATTTGCGAGACGTAAAAGGTGTAACTGAAGTGACGTCATATGGTTATGAGAACAGCAAAGAAGATCTGGGATCTTCACGCATATTTCTCAGAGACCAAATTGGTTCGCATAAATTCCCAGTGTCGCAAGAATTATTTAGATTATCATTTAAAATGGCGATCTACCCAGGTAGGTATTTTAAGCGAAGTATGAATGAAAAATTAGTGGAAGATGATTGTGGCGCGATCTTGCAGTCTTGTTACTGACTAAAGCTGACATGTTCCTTAGACAGAACAACATTAGCCTAAAAGTCAATGACATGCATAAGGGACCTACAGTTTAACGTGGAATCCGAACCACTGCCTCTGAATTACAAACTGGTATGTTTATGAGAATGGTCTTTGCGGATGAACGTATTATTCAACATTGCGGACGTTAATCCACACAGTAGAATATCATATCAATCGTCCATCGCTCATAAATATCCGCAATTCGTTACCTCTAAGTAGCTGGATTACACGACACGTCACCCAATTACGGTTCATGAACGCTTTTAAGGGGGCTTTTAGGGCTACACATCCAGGAGGTCAGGAAACGCCCAATTCAAAATGGGTCCGGAGAAAGTTTTGAAAATATAAGCCTAAAACGTGGTTGTAAACTACACGAAGCACACTTATCTGCAACTGTGTGGCGTAAAATTAAGTATAATAAATATGATTGGAACATAAGCTTATGCAATCACTAAAGTAAACTGCATGTAAAAAGTTGAAATGTATTTTACTTAGATTACGACTCCCTCGAACCCAATTTGAGTCAAGAGTTTGAGTTCACCATTACTGATCACCGATGAACCTTCGTATCTGAGTGTATCGATCATTCGGTAGGGAACGCCGACCACGATTGTCTTTTGTATGAGACTGTCACTGTTGGAAACGGACATTGATACACACATCTCCTATAGAAATGCCTTGTTTACAGTGTATTTAGAAACATATCGGAGAGTAGATTGCACTTGTCGTTCTTCTATACCATGAACACGGGGAAAGAGTCGCGAACGAATCGGGAAGCCTCGTCAAACACAAAGTCCGACATCGTTTTCAAAATACAACTTGGTCGCTGTTTTCTGAACGTTGTATACAGACCGGCGTAAAACTTGATGAACGGTGTCATATCCACGACGGGCGGCGCGTCCCAGTCGACGATCAATGCTCCTCCTCCTCCAGTCTCTTCCATCTCGTCTCGAGAGTCGTCGTCTCCCAGATAGCGGTCCTAGTCTGCGGCGTCGTTACACTCTTTGCTGCAGTAAACGTCGTCCCGATATGTGACCAGCGCGGCCATACAGCTGGTCATGGTCGCTTCTAACGAAACATGTTGATACCTCTGAGACGGCGGAAAGCGATTAGTTGGCGTTCTAAAGCTTTGGAAGAGCTCCGATTTTTGTAGGCTCGCCTGAGAAACAGCACCAATTTACGAATTGTGAATATTTTTTGAAACGTTTGTTCCGACGCGAACTTCGTCTAATCAGCCTCCCTGCGTCTCCACTGACGTACCTCTAGAGGAGTTTACGATCCTCCCGTGACGATCCTAATCTGGCGAAATAGGTGCTCTATCTCAGGCGAGCCTGAAAAAAATCGGAGCTCTTCCAAAGCAATAGTGCGCCAATTGATCGCTTCCGGCCGTCTCAGAGGTATCAACATGTTTCGTTACGAAGCGACCCTGACCAGCTGTAAGGCCGCGCTACTCACATATCATGACGACATTTACTGCAGCAAAGAGTGTGACGTCGCTGCAGACTAGGAACGCCATCTGGGAGACGACGACTCTCGAGACGAGATGGAAGAGACTGGAGGAGGAGGAGCATTGATCGTCGACTGGGACGCGCCGCCCGTCGTGGATATGACACCGTTCATCAAGTTTTACGCCGGTCTGTATACAACGTTCAGAAAACAGCGACCAAGTTGTATTTTGAAAACGATGTCGGACTTTGTGTTTGACGAGGCTTCCCGATTCGTTCGCGACTCTTTCCCCGTGTTCATGGTATAGAAGAACGACAAGTGCAATCTACTCTCCGATATGTTTCTAAATACACTACACACAAGGCATTTCTATAGGAGATGTGTGTATCAATGTCCGTTTCCAACAGTGACAGTCTCATACAAAAGACAATCGTGGTCGGCGTTCACTACCGAATGATCGATACACTCAGATACGAAGGTTCATCGGTGATCAGTAATGGTGAACTCAAACTCTTGACTCAAATTGGGTTCGAGGGAGTCGTAATCTAAGTAAAATACATTTCAACTTTTTATATGCAGTTTACTTTAGTGATTGAATAAGCTTATGTTCCAATCATATTTATTATACTTAATTTTACGCCACACAGCTACAGATAAAAGTACTTCAGGTAGGTTACAACCTTGTTTTAGGCTAATTTTTTCAAAAATTTCTCCGGACCCATTTTTAACGGGGCGATATGTACCCTCCCTATAAGCGTTCATGAACCGTGATTGGGACGGTTGCCTGTCATCATAGTGAGAAGCCTGATTTAGAGGATTTGAAAACTTTCCTTTCAGACATATCCATCCAAGCTATTTCCCACAGGGAAGTAAATAACATTTTTTTAATTAATTCCCTTTGGCAGGGAGATTGTCCAGAATCTCAACTGAATAAAGTATAATCAAATAACTTTTGTTGAAAATCACATGTATGTGTACCCAGTACAACATCATATTTTAAAATAATTCAATGTAAAATATTTTTTGTTATTGATTTTTACTAACACGTTTGGGGGGTTTCCATTATGATAGAGTTACAAACTCCGAAAAATGTAGGTTAGATTTACAAGGAAATTTTTAAGAACTGACTGAAAAGGTATGTTTTACTTTATCATTCGTTATTTGTAGCTTCAATGTATGTTTCAACATTACATTGTGATTAATTAATTTAATTTTGAACTAATCTTAATTATGTGAAAATGTCTGAAGCCTACCTCTAAAAAGTGCAACAGGTAATAAGGATCATCTTCTAAAATCAAGAAATTGTAGTCACAAGCTATCTGATACAGTTGCTTTCTTCTCGCCAAAGGAAGATTCCTACCAGTTGGGTTGCATCCCGTCGGGTTGATGTACATCAGCTGAAATAATCCAGTTAAAAATTAGTATGCAAGTTCCTTATAATTTAAAACCCTCTACGCTAATATCTTCAGCCTGAGTCATGCAATCTCTCTTCTCTCATTCAAAGTAAATATAAAATGAAAATAATTTATTACTCTCTAAGGTCACCAAAAGAATCACAAATCCCTGATTTGCAATCCATTCGCAAAGAGTCACAGTAACAAAAACGTTCCAAGCCATCAAGTGAGATAATTTATAAAAAAACAGTATAGTTTCAGCTATTTCAATATCATATAATTTATTTGGCAAGGAATTGAATAACCGAGACATACATGTATCTCTAATAATAATTTGGATTCAGAATTTGACATTTGCTGTGGCATTTATAAATTACCTTAGGCATAACTTTCTTCTGCTGGAGCCTGTCTTCAAGTAATTGGCGAAGTTGAGTTGGTTGGACCCCATCTTTATCCTGCTGTAGGATGATGTATTCTGGTTTGTAGGCTCTCAGCTGAAAATAAGATTATATATGAGAAATGGTAAAAAATATGATGTAGGAATGAACTGTTCCTGCATTTAAGTTATTTTAATCTCACTCAGTGAAGGTCCAGGAGTCTGAAAGAGTCGGAGTTCCTGTAGAATGATGACGGGCGCTATTGAACCAAACGATTTGTTACTGGCTGGAGAAATAGGTATAGAGATCAAAGACTATAAATATCACAAACCCAAAATATCTTTTGTGGTTTTTAATTAATAGGTTTTCATGGTCACTAATCATAATCAACTGATCATTATCTATATTATTGATTTCAACACAAGTGTTAACCGGTCCCTGGGAGGGTACTACATTCCCTCCCAGCTCAACTAGTTTTTTACTACAATCCCTGGCGAAATCTTTACTGGAACCACATGTCCAGCACGACCAATCCCTAGTTCCTGACATGGAAAATCTGACGTACCTATCACGACTGTCATTATGTCGTACATTCCCTCTACTGTGATCCCTATTACACCTTCTGGAACGGTTTCCCTCATTATTGTATCCACCCCTATTTTGAGAGCGACTGTCGTACATCTCCGGAGTTCTTCCCCTGCCCCGTGACCAATCTCTGGGACGAGACCATTCCCTGACTGTGTATGATTCCCTATCTTCGTACGAACCTCTTTCCCTGTACGAGACCCTATCCCTGTAGGGGGTCCATATATGCGTCTGTGTTCCCGTCACGGCTTCGGCCCCGCTCTTGTGTTTCGAGTTTCATATTCTCGTCCCCTCTGTACGTATTTACTCGGAGTTGCTGGACCAATAACTGGGTTATTGAGTCCAGCTTGTCCTCTAACCCTTTGTTATTGTTTTGCCCCATTTGAGTCAACCCTTCTAAACCGAGCCGCTGCCTCATCAAAAAGGCTGACATTTCATATCTTGAAATGTTAGCCCGCAATCGTGAAAGAACATTTCTATTTGCTGTAGCAATGCTGGGTTCAATCCTTTCAGCACGTGGCTACATACACGTGCTTCTTCCATATCTTCATCTACCCCTACACACAGTTTTTCCACGTCCGCCAGGTACTGGATTACCGATTCGGTTGGTAATTGTACCCTGGTGTTTAGCTTAGCCAATGTTATCTCCTTAGATTCCATGGGTGAGAAGACGTTCATGAATGCTTGTTTGATCCCAACCCAATTCATGCACGGGCTCTTTCTTTCCAAATTTTCAAATATATCTAGCGCTGCGCCCGATAGGTGAATAGGAAAGTATGTTATTTTCTTTGCATCTTCCCAAGAATTCACCGTAGCTGCCCTTTCGAATCTTTTTAGGAATGTCTCTACAGATTCTGACGGGCCTCCTGAAAAAATCCCTGGATTAAAAATGGCAGTTTTTCATGGCATAAGGCCATTTTAATCTCTTTTTTGACGGGATTTTCCTCTTGTTCAAAGGATGAGTCTGTAAAATTATCTATATCTTTGTATTCGTGCTTGTTCTCATAAATCTTTAAATTTTGATCGGAAACGGAGAGTTCGTCCTGTGTATAGCTCCAGCCTGCGAGTTCCATCTTGCAGAAGTCGTCGTAAAACTTATTCCCCTCACTCTGCTGCTCACCAATCCTAATTAATCTTAAGCTTGAGCGCAGAAATTCTAAATCTGCACCTTGTGGTACTGGTAGTCTAAGCTGTGTAAATAATTAAATGGTTTTTCTTTATTCAAATTTTTGATGTCCGAAAGCGTTAGATCCATAACTTAAAATTTTGTAATATTGACATTTTATTAATAGAACCAAACAAATCGAGAGGAAAAAAACTATACAGTAAATCGATTTCCTAATATAGCCTAAGAATGAAAATTTATGTTAAAGATCGCTAACCTAAGCACTATTGCGAAAGAAGACAATAGACAATAGACTTTATTTACATATTCTTGGAGAACAGTATTGCGTCAAAAAGTGGTTTACATATAACTATAATTACAGTCTTTTATTTATTTTATTTGGTTTTCTTCAGGTTCTGGTGAATTCTTTTTCTGTGTAGAAAGGTCTTTCAATCAGCCAGTTCGACAATCAGCAATCAGAAGTGTGTCGACTACTACTCAGTTGACAGTTCTTCCCGTCTTGGGCAACCAAAACTGTCCAAAGTACAAACATAAACTAGTCCAATAATCATTACATCTGCACAATGTGTTGATGCAAACTGTACAATCATCAAAACAATAGACTGGCAATCATTGTGATTCAGTGTACCAGCCTTCTTCAAATTAAATGATCATTTTGAAACAACCAAATTTTAGAGCGCAAAAAAACCAAGATCGAAGTTTTGTGTAAGAAAGCACAAAACTCCGGCGCCTCCACCAGTTTGTAACGGGCGGGATCCCCACCAATTTGGTCTTCCCAAAAACCAGAGACCTCGCTTGAATACAATGGGGACGTAACTCAAAGGAAGAATAAAAATATGTACTGGTATACTAATTCACAATTTATTTATACAGGTCTCAATATTACAATATTTAATTATAGCTATTCTCTGGGGCACATCTAGCTACCATAAGCGATATTGAACTTTTACATTAAATAACCACAAATAAATCTCTTTTACTGTGACGTTAATCCCCTGAATAAAACTCAAAAACTCCTTATTTAACAAATCTAACCCTTTAACAAAACCTTGTCAACCAAAACACTCACCCAAAGGTTGCTGCCCACGGGAACACTGCTGTTCCACAGAGCCAACTCCCCTACACACCGACTGACCCCCTCACACCAACAGACCACGAATCTAAACCTCCCAGACTATTTATACTACACTGCCCTTGAAGGAGTGCTAGTCTAAGCAAGGCCCCAAGGTAAACAGTATATCGCTTGTGGTAGCTGTTTACAAACACATGTGCCGGACATCCACAACTAGCCTCTAACTGAATAAACTATTTGTACATAATTAAAATATACTAAAACAAAACTATTAACTACATACTATATAAAAACCGTGACCCTGTCACATCATTGATATTACCATAAGCATGTATAATATTACTGATAGCTATTAATATAGCACAGCTGTGATATAAGAAAAGACTGACATTAATTTTAAGAAATATATTGTATGACGATAGCCCGTACATTTACGTAATGTGTTTGGCTAATAAATGATTCTGATATTAAACCTTACGAAGCTAAACAATGTCCAGAAAATTGTTAATTACCAGGAGATCTCCCTTCGAGTCTATACTCACCATTACCATTTAATAAAATTTCAATAGAACTCATAAAAGTATAACTCCAACCCCAAAGTTCGATTCAGAGTTGACACGTACCCTTTATTCCCTAAAGCTACTCTATAAAAATACCTCAAATATTAAAATTTCATCCCAAACAAAACTCAAGAATAATTCAAATTTACACAAACAAAGCTTTTGAGATATTTAAACTAGCTTAACTGTGTTGTGTTAATTTTAACTTCAACATGGGATTTTCAATCCCGAAACTAGTAACCTGTCTACTACAAAACAATTGAATTCTTTGACGAAAGTACTAAAACCTATTATTAAACAACCAATTTCATACACAATTCGATTTGGATGGCCTTAGAGACAATAGACAGCCAATTTTGCACTTACCGCGTCAGCAGTTCCGGTGTAGAGGGGTAGAGGGATGATGACCGGATCTCCCTGGTCCAAGACCAGATCGAACGCTGAAGCCATGGGTTCACTGGAGCCACAGGTCACCACGAGGCTGTTGCTGGACCAGTCCTGGGGACCGTGGGTCTTGTCTTGAATCTCTTTCAGCTGTTCAACCAAATGTACATGCCTGAAACGTATTTTACATGCTATTAAAATCAGCGTTAAGACTGAGATCTTGGCGTGTCCTGTAATCCAGCTACTTTGTGAGCGATTGGTGGGTGTAGTTTTCTCTTATGTGCATTAACGCTGGATCATAATTAGAGCAGATAGTAATTCAGAGGCAGTGGTTCGGACTCCACGTTAAACTGTACGTCCCTTAGATATGCCATTGACTGTTGGGCTATTTATTAACAGTTCTGTCTAAGGAATATATCAGCCTTAGTCAGTAACAAGACTACAAGATCGCGCCACAGTCCTGTTACACTCATTTCTTAATCATAATTGGCTTAATACCTACCTTGATAGGTCGTCATTTCAAATGGTAATTTAATATAATTTAACCTTCAATCCGATGGGTGGATATACTGTAAAGCCTGTTGAGCAAACACTACGTAAGTGTACATGCAACCATTCTTGTGAGTCCAGTCGATGTAAGATTTCCTCTCCCTCATTCATTCTTTCTACCTTTCTTTCTTTCTTTACTTACTTTTTCTCTTTTTTCCTATTTTTTCTTTACTCTTTCTTTCTACGTACATCAACAAAAAAGGTTACAACTTACAAAATCTGGTCTATGTGTAAAATATACCTAAAATTTTATAACTGGGATTTTTTATTTTATAGCTTCTTACAAATGATTTGAGAAGAGTAAATTGCAAATATGTGGCTGATTTCCAAGGGTTTTCAAATTGAACCTTTGAATTGAAAAGATGAAAATGAATTTAAAACTGTTACGGTACCTGCCGAAATGAAATGTTATTCATTGGATATTGTTGATAGAGATTCTTAGGTACATAATAGAGTAGGAAAAGAACAATTATATAATATATGAGGGTTACAAATATAAAAAAAAGATGAAACCTCATAAGATGGAACACTTTTTTGGATTTCAATTCTCATCGATCAAAAAATAATGATAAAATGAAGAATTTTGAGTTTTATAGTGTATTTTAGAGGAGATTTACCCAGACGAAGGCATGTACTGCAAGGCAGCCTCTAGATCACCGCCGTCAATGTTGTATCCGGAGCCATCCTTGAGCTTGACATTCACCTCTTGGAAAGGAAACGTGTTCACATTTGGAACACCCACTGCGAACTTGATAGTGTGGGGTGGCATGGTGCTGATGGTTTTGGCTACACAACACAAACTGAGCAATGATCAAACATTGGATCAATAAACTTATTTCAAAATCTCATTTCACAAGAGATTTACAATTTAAAAAGTCACAAATAACTCCAAAAAGGTTATATGTCTTGGTGGTATTATGGTCTTGATAATTAATCGTGAATTTCGTAAAGGGCTAGCAGAAGTAGGAAAACCATGATTATGCACCATAAACTGAGGATGTATAAAATAACACTCATAACACTGACAATATTTGCCCAGGTTTCCGATAATTGAACGTAAATTAGACAGGGAGAAAAGTTGGGACGGAAATATTTAAATTAGGTAGCAAGTAGTAAGTGATATTTAAAAATTCAGGGGTTTCGGTGTTGAATTGATAAATTTTATTATATAGTCTAAGTTTGTCCAAGATAGCCTAATGAATAGAAATACATAAGGTTCAAAGAAATCTTCTGAGTCGCATAGAATTCTAATTGATATAATAGTTTCAAAGCTGTCTGGAATATTGCAATAAATTAGGAAGCTCATTTTCTTATTGCCAAATTTTATTTAAGAATCAATAGTTTATCACCCATTAGTAAACAATTTACATAAGATATTGTCACAAAATTATTGTCATGCTAAAATCAATAGTTGTCATATTAGTTTGGGGTATTAATGAGTAACTAAAAACCTATAACTGGAATAAATAGAATAAATAAATAAATCATTAGACAGCAACCAAGAGTCAGCAGGAACAATAAATTAAAATATATATTAAAAACAGGAGTTGCAAGACTTACGAATTCCTCCATATTATAAAAGGGGTTGAGGACCCCTCATATATATGCACAGATATATTCCGTTTTAAAAGCCTTGTAGTTTAATTTAAGGACCTCTTTTGGTATAATATTTGTACATTTTAGGCTAGCATTTTATAACAGTCTCTGGTTTACTCAGCCTAACAAAAGGTATATTAATGCAATCTCTATTTCTATTACTAATGGCATGGTAGCTGTCCCTAGTGTCTTGCGCTTCGATATTCTTAAAAATAAATAACAGAATCTGAAAAATATATCAATTGACAACAGTTCATTTATAATAATTATACTATTATCAAAAAAATTGGTTGGCAGTGGTCTAAAGGATTTACTTTTGCCATGAGACGGAGTATCCTTTATGTATGAGGATTCACCAACAGGAGTCAATTCATGTAAATTTTAGTCTCTATAAAAAACTTTACCGAGGTGCACCTCTTATTATTATTTCCAATTTTTCTAAGACTAAAGATAAGAGATAGTGGTTTTCCCCGTTAAGCAAAGGACTATTGGCTGAAAAACATTCAACAGCATCACTCAAGAGTAGAGTTGATCACTGATTCCAGGTAGACCAAATCATTATGACTGGAGAGTAAGATGGTGTCATCAGCATACGGGATTTTTCTTCTCAGCCCGTGCTGAAGAATACCCGCCCACTATGGTCACGATCATAATTAAATTCATTATTATGAGTCTAGATCTTTTTTCGGTCTTTAGTTTTTCTAAGAATGTATTTTCATTGGGACGGTCATAAGATGCTGTATCGTCTGTTAGTCAATTGTTCCCTTGTGATATCGTAGCTTTCGCAATCTATCTAATTCTCTTTCCGCAGCATTTTTTTTTTATCCGCATCATAACTGGATCCGGAGAACCATTTCTCATACTGGTCAAAAGTCATAGAAATTGTTGCCTATAAGTTGAGGGAGCTCAGGACGTCAACTGATGGTCAGACCTCATTTGTAAAAATTGACTTCCTAAGTTCATTATCTTTGAAATTCCTTGCTGTTCCAAGATATATAACGGAGATTGTACCCTGATATCCCTGATCGGGGTTTTCTAAAATAGCGGGCTGAGTTTCCAAATTGCTTGGAGAGAGATTCTTCCTTTGCAGGCTCCTTTCTTCGTCAGTATTATCTCCCGATTCATGATGACCCTGTCAGAGCAGATTTCATAAGAAGGTGGGATATTGAGAAGCCACATGACACTTGAAAAAGAGCTTGAATTTATCTGTGCTGACATGTTTTCCGGTGGCGGATTCGAGCGAGGTTTGATGTTGTTAATGTTTTTGGTCTTGGTTGCAGCATGATAAAAACAGGTAAATCTGTGTTGTTTATCAGACATTTGTTTGGAAAAATAACATTCAATGAGGATGGCACTTAGGACAGCCTTAATTGCTTCAAAGGCGTGTTTTTGCCCAATAGGGAGGACGATTTGGAAAGAAAAGACAACATCTGAACACGAGGTGGATCTTTAGAGGCTATTATGAGTCGTTCAGATAGAGATAGGAGTAACTACTCAGATTAAATGGCAAACGATTTATAGCTCTCAGAAACAGTAGAGGCCCCAGCACAGACCCTTGGGGCACTCCACAATTAATGGTAGCAACCATTGACCATTTGCCATCTGTACATACTGAATTTCTTCGATTAGTCAAATAACTTCGGAAAAGGTTCACACCTGAGTAATTCATTCCATAAAATGCCAGCTTTTGGAGGAAGACTTCATGGTCCACACAATCAAAGTCTTTACTGAGGTCAATAAAGGTAGCCCAAGAAAAATCCTTGTTTTAAAAGGCACAGAGTATGTCCTGAGCCATGGCATCTATTGTATCCATTGTGGACTGTTATAAATCAAAATAACCGTTTAGTAATAATGTGTTGCTAGTACCTTGTACAGTACATGTACATGTACATGTGACCGATAGTTGGCTGAACTGTTCCTGTCCCATTTTTGAAAACAGGACTGGGTGCAATACTTACTTATTTCTCTTAGAGCAGAGGGCTTTCTCCTCATAGCTTTCGCTGTGATGAAGTAGGCATAATCTGTAACCTTCTTCACCTCTTCAGGAGACATTTGACTGGAAGCAGTGCTTGCCATACCATGGCGATGGTCTTGAAGAACTTTAAGGGTGTCAGCCATCCTGAAAGGTCAATTAGAATTGGGATTTCTTTATTGTTTTTTAATCAGAAAAATAAATACATTATTAACAATCTTTGAGATTACATATAGCATAAATAGTGTAAAACTTAATTTTAAGTACAAGTCAGTTTTGCACGATTAATTGACAGAAGTTAATCAGGATGGAGAAATGTTTTGAAATCAATGTTTAAAATAAAATTCAAATGTATGGTGTTGGATTGTTAGAGAAATATTGTCAAAGTATCATTTGGTTTGCTTTCATATTTTTATCTCATGTAGAATTCATAAAGTTATTGTTTTTTTGTTATTTTAATTAAACAATTTTTAACCGCCACCATTTTGAAAATATTAAAGCAAACTAAATGATACTTTGAGAATATTTTTTTCATTGGCCAAAAATTATGTGTGCAAAGTTTGGTTTCTGTATCTTAAATAGTTCTTGATATATAACGTTTTTTAAATACAAAATGGCGGCTAGCGGTTAAACGAAGGATTTATCGATATATGTTTACAAGAATTTTTTTGTTTATTTTGATGAGTACTATCACCCCTCGACGTTTGTCCCCGACTTTAATGAACACCCTGTATAGAGCATCGCCCAAACCCGAGAACAGACACACAGAAATCGACCTTTGCCAACAATAATCACGATATGCATGACATTAACACGGTCTTAAAGTGTTACATTACCGCCAAAAAGGAAACAGAATGAATGTATTGGAAGAATATGAAATATTTAAGTCATACAAGAACCATGAGGTTAATAAATTCATTTTAAATAAATAACAAACTCTAATTTAAATCAAATTATATTTTCAACGCCCTTCTCCAAGATGAAAACATATCTCCATCAACAGATCACCTGACTGCTGATAATATAGACAATATATCTTGATTTAAACTTTCCTAACAGTCTGTTCTTGGATAAATAATGCTAGTAACAGGTGTCTAAATTTAGTTATTATTAATTATGTTGTATTGTGCAGGTTATATTAATTTTATTTACGTAAATTTGTATTTTGTTTGATAATGGCGTAAGCCGAAACATGTAACAAATCCATTAAAATCATTGGACTGCAGACTATTTATTATCTATTAATTTAATTGCAGTTCGGGGCTATTAAGATGAATTTTATTATTTAGCATTACAATTAAAGATGAGAACATTTTATACTATTATTATAATTAGTTATACGTTAAAATAACTTTTTAATATCATATGATTTAGAAATGGGTTAAAAATCAACGACCAATATAATCTAACTAATATTGATTTGACAGCTGTTTGTTTTTCTTTCTATTAAATCTTTAAACTACTAAGACAGCTGATTATTACCAGAAGGTGGTTTATTGATAATTGAAAGCAAAATGCGACTAATATCGCGTAAAAAGTGGGGTTTAATTGTTCGTAATTTTCTTCTTAATGGTCTGCGGGCAATTTTAAGCATTTAAAACCCTTCTCTGGAGTGTAGAGAATGTGTGAAATAATTTTCATTGATATCAGTTCTCCCGTTTTTTCGGAGAAGACGGCGTAAAATGCCTTCTTGATTTCTCTCCGTGAGAATAACATGGTGAATGAGTAGATTTGATGCAAGAAGAAAATAAAATTTCACCATACATTATTAAACCTTAAATCTATGAAGCTGTACGCACATTTTTGTAACAATATTTCTAATACTAAAAAACAAATTAGTTTTAACCTTTTCTCAGAAAGATGAACATTGGACTCCAAAAGACATTGTATTGTGTTAACCTGTTTCTAATCCTCAGCAACCGCTTGATATAGAGCAAATATTAAAAATATCTACTTAATTGTTTTTGTTTAAGCTGTTTTTGATTGAGCTACAAAATTTTAATTGTTTAATAAATTAGAATGTGTACCTAAAAAGATGTAAACAGAATTTATTTTACAATATGTGCGTAAATCACTATTTACATTATTCGTAAGTGTTATCTAAACAATACAGTACTCACTGTTTTTGAATCCTCCGCGTCCCAAAGATCTTCAAACTCTGGTGAATTTTCAACGACATATTTTATCTTAAGAGAGCTTATCTCGAACGTATCATCTTTTGCTGTAACAAAGGTTATAGTTAACGGTGGGTGTAGTGTTCTTTTGTGTGTGTTAATGTCCGCACTATTGAATTCTATGTTAATCCACAAAGACCATCCCAATAATCCAACCAGTTCGTAGTTCAGAGGCAGTGGTTTTTAAACCCCTATATTCCACAATTATTTCATATCAATACAATCCGATAATGTTTAAAATAATTTACAAAATATTATAATAATTATGTTCAGTAGTAAATATTTTTCATGCATTATTTCAACAAAATTTATTTGGGACCTAGATATTTTTTGCTCTTTGCTAATAATACAAAAGGTCTGAAAGCTAAATTAAAAATAGACCGAGAACCGTTGTTATAGATTACAAAAAAAAGGTTCTAGGTTATGTCATTTTGTTTGTAACAGTACAAACACAGTTGGTAAACATTACAAATACTCCAAAAGTTTACTTTATTTTCCTTCTTTATCTCCACAAAGTTTGGAAAGATGAATCTCAGACCCTACCGATAAGTTTTTTAACTTTGTGCAGCCATGACTATGTGGTAGACTTGTATTAATTTAAAAAAATAAAAATAAAATTAATGAAATAATGTTTTCTATATGGATAGTATCAAAACAGCTGTGTAAAACCAGAGGCAAAGTCATTTAACCATATCTAAAATGGCTGAGATTAAAGCTACTACTGGAGGTTTATCTGAAGGTAGATGATACACACTTTATAAAAAATATATTTTTCGATATCTATATAAATAAAATTAGAGTTTTGTCTGTACATTGCTTAGAATTATTCATTTTTTAGTTATTTTTACTTTTCGTGCGTTGGAGAAGCCGAAACCGGTCTTATCTTAATTTTTGTCTGTTTGTCTGTGACGCTTCAGGAGGCATTTTACGCCGTCTTCTCCGAAAAAACGGGAGAACTGATTACAATGAAACTTATTTCATATATTCTCTACATTCCAGAGAAGGTTTATAAATGCTTGAAATCGCCCGCCGCCCCTTGAAAAGTAAATAACGAGCATTTAAAAACCCACTTTTACGCGATATTACTCGCATTTTGATTCAGTTTTCAATGAATAACCTACTGGTAATAATCAGCTGTATTTGTAGTTTAAAGATTTAATAGAAATCAAAACAAATAGCTGTCAAATCAATATTAGTTAGTTTATATTGGTCATTGATTTTAAACCCATTTGGAACTCATACTATATTAAAAAGTTATGTTAACGTATAACTAATTATAATAGTGGTATAAATGTTCTAATCTATTTAATTTTAAACTAATGCTAAATAATAAAGCTGAGTATTGATTTATTTTATTTGTATTGATATGTTTAGGATTTCAGGTTTACATTTTGGTATGATTATCTTTCTTCTTTGAACTGAATCCTACAACACGTACAAAGGACGGGCTTACTGCTAGTATTTAATTAAAAACATTGATTTACTTACCAAATAACTAAAATTATTTCACATAACTTTCACCGTTAGTCTATTGATCCACAACAACAAAAACCAATGACGAGTACTTCAACACTTGGGATAGCAAAAGAATGATAAGAATTGTGACGAGCGAAGCAAGTGGGAAAGTTATCAAAGACCAGATAAATAAACATGGATCTAGTGAATGAACAGTTCTTCATATTGGATAACCAGTTCAACATCAATTCGTTACGTAATCCATCTCTTTTGTCACGTATTTGTATGGTTAGCTCTGATGATTAAGTTTGAATGATAGCAACAGTTTCAATGAAACTAAACAAGGTCAATAAAAGTAAAACAAATTTTAAACCATGATTCTTAAGGGCACTAATGTTGTGTTATTATACATGCTAATTATACATGTATGCATTCTCGGTGTAAAAAAATAACAAACTATGAAATAGAAGTATAAAATACATAAATAACATATATAAAATATTACACGTATAAAAACACATACACATAAAAAAATATACTAAAACTAAATTTTACTGTTTGATGGGTCTTGCTACCATGGTTGAAGGTGCCGGCCTACCTTCAAATAAGGTATATCTGACTCGACAATGGTCAAACAAAATTAAAGAATAAGAATAAGAATTTCGTATTTTCTCTTATAAAAAATTTGTTAACAATGCAACATAAAATAAACATGGTCTCAATACAAAAAAACAGATTACAAATAATAAATCAAATGTTCTTTTGTCAGACTGACTAAAAAAATAAAAATAATAACTCTAACTAAAAAGCTTCTCTTATAAAAAAATTATGTCTTAAATTATTTGCTTACAGTCTAACTCTAAAAAAAGTAAAAAATATATATTTCCTACAGATTTTATACAAGTCCATTAAAACATAAAAGGAAAATTTATAACATGTTTATATATAAAAAAGAGAAAATATAGGGCCTCCAAGGCATTGCCTGTTAGGAGGTTCCTTCATTTTATTGTAACAATATCAATAAATTAACAGCGATCAGATAAAAGAGTAAAAAGAATTAAAGAAATAAATACCTCCTTTACAATGAACATTTATATGTACGTTTAATATTTTATTATTTTTTCTTTTGTTTATTTATTTTTTGTTCTGGTCCAAGGCCAAGCATACGATCCGTATTAATTGAAGGGTCAGGAGGGACAAGGGTATTTATGGGGGGGGGTTTGCAGCTGCTCAACTTTCCGCTTTGCCCCTGGTTTCGATTCTTCCTATTCTTCACGATTTACTTCCTCTAAATACTACTTTCTTCAAACTAAGCAATTACGGCAGACCCAATCAACCAATTATTAATAAATACAAAACAAAATATGCCAATATATCACAAATATAAACCTGTTTACACACACTTTTAATCTCAATTAAAGAAAACCCATAGAAATTGGATCAGTGTCTTTAACTACTCATAGCGTGGTGATATATCCCACCATAATTGATACCAATAGTCATGGACGGATAGCCATGCAGTGCCCTCCATTGTCTAGATAGTATGAAATCACTGCTGTAGCAAAGTCAATGATACACAAACTTCGCTCACTAATTCTACGCCACCTAGTGACCTAGTGTGGTTGTACTCAGGGCGATTTAGTTCAGCAACTAGTTTCAAGTTGGTCATGCCCTGTGATCTTCCCTGGGAAGGTGTGACCTCTGTATTGGAGCGCTCCAGGTCCGTCTCTGGTACTGTTAGTGCTGGGGCGGGGGTCCCGCTCCGTTCTTCTGTGTTCCTTGCCATGGCGGCTCGTATCCACAGAGCAAAAAACCAATTAGGATTATTGAGATTGACATGGCACCCATCTTTATTGTTTTAACTGTTTGTTTATACGAGTGGTGGACTCTGGAAGGCAGTCTCTAAAGAATACTGCTTTACGCTTAAGCTGCTCGTCCAGTTCCTGAAGGACTTTCAGTGCTTCGTTTAAGTCTTGCGTAATGACAGCAGACCCTTCATCTCGAGAGAAATGGGTGCTGCAAAAAATCGGACAGGAACGCGATAGCCCTCCGCGATGAAATCACAACGGTCCTGGATGGGAACCTCTCCCACCCCTTTAAGAGTGATCTCACTCACATTCAACTCAACCAATTCAATTCAATTCTATCAGTGGAATATACTCAGATAATAGAGGTTTTAAGCAGGACCGCAGTTTTTCCTTGAGCATAAGTTCTTCTGCACGGTCGGACCTTTGGTGTATATTCAGTAGCATATTAGTTAAAGGGCATACTGTCAGCTGACCGAAACTATATTCCCGATTAAATCTTGTAGGTGAACAAGTGGTGTATTTTTGTGTAACGAACAGGAATCTCAGGTTTAGTCTTCCCAAAAATCAGAGACCCCTGCTCGAATACAATTTGGACGTAACCCTAAGGAAAAATAAATATGTACGATGTGACTGGTAGACTAATACAAAATTTATTTATATTCTAACTAGTCTCAATATTATAACTCACAAAAATCAAAGACTACACATATATAAGTATAAATATGTATATATATATATATATATATATATATATATATATATATATATAGTTATGATATTGGCCTATTGAAAAGACATTTACCATAAACTAGAACTATTGTCAAGACATTTACTGTCCTCATAATAATCTGAGGACAGTCCTCTGATTCAGTATTTAGTATAAACACGCTGTCTTCAAAATGCAACCAGTTTATAACACACCACTGTTGCCAACCCACAGTGGGAAAAATAGATTCCCTGCTTTGGAAACTTTTCCCTGCTTAAAACCACGTGACGTCACAGAGTTTATGACGTCACGACAGTGATTTATACCAAACGCATATTATGAGAACAATCACGTCTAAATTTGTTTTGGTCATTTAGTATATTTAGCAATCTTTGAAATTATAAAATCGTCGATATCTCAATAAATAAGTGTTTTTCACCTAATTGTGTCCAATTTCACCATCATGCATCGAACCGTACATAACAAAACGCGGTTATGAAGACAACTATTTGTACCAAACACGTATCAGGACAGTTAATTATATCTACGCTGGCATTTTTTTACACCAGCTCATCCTAGTTATGTCCTAGCTCACCAACACGCTTCGAAGTTTATAATCCGTCTCCAAAAATAGTAAATGTAAAACATTTAACCACTAACGGAGGTGTTCTGATTATGATAACAGTTGTTTAGAAGACAGTGGTTTATGTCAAACATTTATTTTAAGGACAGTTACATCTTTGTTGATTTTATGGAAATGTGCATCGTCATAGATCATGTGACAGAAGAAGTAACATCTTAAACACTGTCATCCGGTCAGTATATATTGAAATGTCGTTCGTTATACATTACAACTTGTACTCGCTAAAAGTACAGGACGATGGTTATGCGAGAGAAATGAGTATCCTGTCAAAAGGTATACTGTTGAAAACCTCTCTGTTCACCGCGTCAAGAGACACATTCAACAACGATGACTATTTACTGTCATCACCATTGGTAGAGCCTATACTGAATCGAACGATCCTTTACGACGGAAAATTGCACGAACAAAACAGACGACCCGATCCTACATACCACCTATATTCATTTTGATAATATGTGAGAGATCGCCATTCTCGCGTTATCTGTACCACCACACGCGTAGGACGTACAAAAGCAACGGTTATACAGATGATATTGATGCGTCTGACAAGTCTACCTTGGGTATAAACACTACGGACGTCGCTTCGAAAGAAAATGAAACGATAATAAAGGAATTACTGAAGGTGGCGGCGTGTTCACCGGACAAAGTGGAACACTCTTTTTGCGCCTAAAACACGCAGGTTTACTGCAGTCTGAACTAACCGAATCTTTCCCTGCACCGGCCCTGAGAATCGGACGCCTCACCAGACTGACGTTCGGGTGCATGCGCAGGAGGAACCGCGATCTAGACGTATTACACGAGAACGCGGCGTCCAACTCGGATGTGTACGCATTCAACTGCAGTTCTAACGCGTGCATGTCGACAGTCACTAGATATCTTGAGCCGCTATTCAGACACGCTATACGGCTTCAAAAAGTGTGGAGCATCGCAGAGGACGATCAAGGAGAAAGAGACGCTGAAGAAGCGGATATAGATGAAGAAGGGAAAACCGGTATGACGATGGTGTTTTCGATATAAATTTCACATATTTGAATCAAGACCAGCGACTGTAGAGGGAGACGAGAAAAAACGGGATCGGGAAACGGGAGACTGTCCGATTTTCAATACAGGGTCATCTTCACGATCAGCAAACGTTGCCAAGTATCGAGTACGTACAGCAATCAGGGAGAGAGTGGGACACGCGAGTACGCTGACTGTACACGACGTCAGCCGCTTTTACGCCCATCGACTGTTCTACGGCGATCGAGACGGAGCCGCCGAGCTGCAATCACTATCCGTAGTCTTGGCGCGTTACGAACGGGACTTTTACTGCCTCAGTGGTTGTACCGAGTACAATGGTCGGCTCGCCGTGCTGCATGTGTATTACACGTGGCATCCAGGTGCGGCAGAGAGTTTAGAACCGTTGCAGAGGGGTTCACCATCCATCCACTTCCAGCACCTGCGCTGACAATTATTTAGTTGAGTCTGACAAAGTGTGCGACACTTTCGACAATGAAGCAGCCGCCTATGTCAAGATGATGGACGATGCCAAAGCGTGTTTTTGGAAAAGAAATCAAGACTGCTACGTGCGTCTCGTCTTGGACTCTAAACGTGATACTACGACGTACAGTCGGTTTGTATGCATCGAATGCTGACAATGAAAACGTACAGTGACAAGGTGTCTCTACAGTATAAAATCGAAGGCTGTCACAAGACCACCGGCTGTGGCCTTATAGACGTGTTCCCAAATTCAATCGCTCTAGATTGTACCAAAGTCATTGATGATCTCATCGAGATTATTCAAACTTCAGAAAAGGGCTCTCAGAATCATATCAAAATTAAAAAGAAGAGAGTCGTGTAAGCCAGCGTTCAAAGAGCTGCAACTGTTGACACTCCCCTGTCTCAACATTCTCGAAACAACTACGCACTGTTTTTTTTTAAATGTTCTCTGATTCGGGGCAGAGACATTCATAATTACAACACAAGAGGCAGGGGGGATCTGCGAACTGGACAGCACAGAACGGCCGTCTTTGAACACCTACCATCACAAGCAGGTGTACATTTGGTCAACACATTGCCAGACTCATTCAAAAACACACTTATGCCAAAGGCATTCAAGTCTCGCCTCAAAAAATTCCTTGTCTCAAAAGCTTTCTATAGTATAGGCGAGTACTTATCTTATGACTGGGAGACCACCATTTCAGATCAAAATTAACACCCGGCCTTAAGGGGGGATTAATTGGCGAGTGGTTGGTGAATGAATGAACAAATCTGTATGTTTGACTGGCTGAATGAATGGAAAATTTTAGTTTAAACTATGTACAAAAACAATGAAGGAGTGTTCTTCGCGCACGAGAAAATAGCGATCATAGAGTTTGACATAGAATCGTCCTACCCCTCGTTGATTGATGCGTTTGACATTTCTCAAGAGACGACGGCTATCGTGAAAAAAATGGAATTTGACGAGGTGGAGACACGGTTAAAGGGTGAAGAGAGTAAATTTGAACTCGGCCGTTGGTACTTTGTCACACCATACGAACCAGCTCCTGAAGAATTGGTGATCGTATCCGTTTCACCGTCGGTGTACAAGGGCGTCATGTGCGCGGCTCTGAGATCATTGATCCTGAAAAGAAGAACAGGCAAAAATGTTATGGATAAATTTTACAAAAGGTTGGCCAATAGACTGTGTGGTTGTACGGCGCAGACACCGGTCACCACCGTCATACACAATGATGCCGCAGTAGCGTAACAATGTATGGCGTACAGATCGTTTCCCGTCTGCGCCGTGACGCATGTCCATTCAGTGTACAATGGCGTCTGGAAAATATCTAGTTGGTACTTATCGACGCTGTTTAGTTTCATTTCGACTACTTTTCTGAACAGTCTGACCATCTTCAGTTCGCACGTACCCATGGCGGTCGAGCTTTGTAGCCTACGCACCCATTGGCTCCATTCCGCATCAGTGTTTATACACCGCATATATTGAGCAATCTCAACAGCGAAATAGAATTTTAAAGGGTCCATGTACGGATATTTCGTCGGGCTTTGATTCCATTTGCAATATCTAACCAACCATATAAACGGACAGTTGTAGAAGTAAAAGTATTTTTTTCTGTGACACGGCTCCTGTCACACGGCTTCTGACGGTGAAAAGGTTGGCCAATAGACTGTGTGGTTGTACGGCGCAGACACCGGTCACCACCGTCATACACAATGATGCCGCAGTAGCGTAACAATGTATGGCGTACAGATCGTTTCCCGTCTGCGCCGTGACGCATGTCCATTCATTCATTCATGACATTCCATGTCAAACTCTATGATCGCTATTCTCTCGTGCGCGAAGAACACTCCTTCATTGAAAGAAGCTATAGGAATTGGCATCGATTTGGTATCGTCTCCACCCGCGGCCACTGCCGCCGCCGCAGCTGATATCGTGTTTTTTACAGTCTCTGATAGATCTGTGTGAAAACATATTGAACCGGTGAAAATTGACTCCTTCACCAACGTGCGTACAAACGCATAATTGAACACGTACTCATATTTCCATTGACCGTTACGGTTTTCGTCGTCGTCGTTGTCGGATCGGACGCTGTACACGCCAATGTACATCTCTTCTGCCGCTCTGTAACACGTCTCCGCTACGCGTTCAATTTTGAATCTTATCAGTAGATCAGTCACCCGCCGTTGACGCGCTGACAGCACTTCGGTTGGCACGTCGGCCGCACCGTCGGTGCTAGCGTAAAACAAACCGCTTTGTGTGCATCTCCTGTAGGCGGTCACAAAACTAGAGTGTTCGATGAGATCATCAATGACTTTGGTACAATCTAGAGCGATTGAATTTGGGAACACGTCTATGCGGCCACAGCCGGTGGTCTTGTGTCTCGGATAGCTAGTACCGGTTATGTTGAAATAGTCCAATTTTGAACCGTTGCTATTTTGGACGCAGAAACCATGCATCACTAACGTTTTCTATGCGCAGTTCGTGTTTATTACATAGTTCAACATTGACCCGGTGTGATGAACGTGATGTTTCTCTTTCTGATCGCATAGAATTCCATCCAAAAATTGAGCTTCTTTATCTATTACCTTCGTTTCAATCGCGTCGCAGTTTTTAGACCCTTCGTATTGGATCGTGTACAATGGCGTCTGGAAAATATCTAGTTGGTACTTATCGACGCTGTTTAGTTTCATTTCGACTACTTTTCTGAACAGTCTGACCATCTTCAGTTCGCACGTACCCATGGCGGTCGAGCTTTGTAGCCTACGCACCCATTGGCTCCATTCCGCATCAGTGTTTATACACCGCATATATTGAGCAATCTCAACAGCGAAATAGAATTTTAAAGGGTCCATGTACGGATATTTCGTCGGGCTTTGATTCCATTTGCAATATCTAACCAACCATATAAACGGACAGTTGTAGAAGTAAAAGTATTTTTTTCTGTGACACGGCTCCTCATCAACTGTTGTTCACTGTTTGCAGCGGCGTTCGGAGTATATACAAACGGATCCAGTCGTTCAAAATACTCTGAGATATTTGCAACGGTTGCGCCATCTTGCGAAATGGACGAAGACAATGTCCCACGCACGCGCTGTGTCCTCGAACCACAAAATAGGCAGAAGAAAAGGTCTTCAACTTTGAACAAATAGTCTTGGACCACGGAACCGGATCCCTGAGAATATTGCGGTGCCCAATTCAGACGGTGCGAATAGTCGACTTGGTTGATCAACGAAAGCAACTCGTTCGGTTCCACCAATTCCCCTTTCAGACACGCGTTCGACGAGCCGATGAATATTTCTCTGTTTTCCTTGAGCAGTTCAATGTAGTTGGTTAGAGCTCGGTCGTGGTATAACATGAAAGAGAGTATATTATCAAAAATAGACGCGTAGCCTCCGTAATTCTCGGAGCTGGCGTCTCAGCTTACTCTGCAACCAGACATGGTAGCGTAGCTATCCTTCCGGAGTACATAGAGACTCTGAATTCGATACAGTAGCTCCCCCACTTTTATCTACGACCATCGAGCCATTCAATGCTAAACTCATCTTCATTCATGTTACCTCAATTATAGGTGCATAAAAAGTTTCATACGTTTATTTTTGTAAATTTCTCTTACCCGTTTCCTATTTCTTTTGACCAGTTGACTCTTGAGAAGAGGGCAAGCCATGAAAGATGAGTGCGTACAAACGCATAATTGAACACGTACTCATATTTCCGTTGACCGTTACGGTTTTCGTCGTCGTCGTTGTCGGATCGGACGCTGTACAGGTCCAACACGCCAATGTACATCTCTTCTGCCGCTCTGTAACACGTCTCCGCTACGCGTTCAATTTTGAATCTTGTCAGTAGATCAGTCACCCGCCGTTGACGCGCTGACAGCACTTCGGTTGGCACGTCGGCCGCACCGTCGGTGCTAGCGTAAAACAAACCGCTTTGTGTGCATCTCCTGTAGGCGGTCACAAAACTAGAGTGTTCGATGAGATCATCAATGACTTTGGTACAATCTAGAGCGATTGAATTTGGGAACACGTCTATGCGGCCACAGCCGGTGGTCTTGTGTCTCGGATAGCTAGTACCGGTTATGTTGAAATAGTCCAATGTTGAACCGTTGCTATTTTGGACGCAGAAACCATGCATCACTAACGTTTTCTATGCGCAGTTCGTGTTTATTACATAGTTCAAAATTGACCCGGTGTGATAAACGTGATGTTTCTCTTTCTGGTCGCATAGAATTCTGCGACTGACGAGGCTTCCCCTCCAGTCAAATATATATACTCTCTTTTTTTGTCGGTGTCTGATTTAATCGTGATACCGATTGAAAGAAGCAAACTACAATTTCATCTCAGGTTGGTTCCCCGATCCACCGAACTGGCCAGTGGGTCGTGCTCCCGAACTCTGAGACAGAGGAGAAGAATTTTCCAAGTCCGTCAACATGAACGGGATCCCGATCCGCGTAAACCAGTAAACAAGAAAAGGGTGAAGTGAAGAGCGGGTCCTTTCCACTCTCCACTTTACCCTTTCCTTTACTGACTTATCTTCAGGTAAAATGAAAACACAAAGATTCTACAAAATACAAATATATTACAAAACAAAATGTTTACAAAATTTACACAATAAACTAATAGAGTCCCGGTATGTTAGCGGCGATCCTACTTCTCCTCCGGACAGGTCTGGTGGGTGTTGGCGATGAAGCTCTTTAAAATACTCTGAGATATTTGCAACGGTTGCGCCATCTTGCGAAATGGACGAAGACAATGTCCCACGCACGCGCTGTGTCCTCGAACCACAAAATAGGCAGAAGAAAAGGTCTTCAACTTTGAACAAATAGTCTTGGACCACGGAACCGGATCCCTGAGAATATTGCGGTGCCCAATTCAGACGGTGCGAATAGTCGACTTGGTTGATCAACGAAAGCAACTCGTTCGGTTCCACCAATTCCCCTTTCAGACACGCGTTCGACGAGCCGATGAATATTTCTCTGTTTTCCTTGAGCAGTTCAATGTAGTTGGTTAGAGCTCGGTCGTGGTATAACATGAAAGAGAGTATATTATCAAAAATAGACGCGTAGCCTCCGTAATTCTCGGAGCTGGCGTCTCAGCTTACTCTGCAACCAGACATGGTAGCGTAGCTATCCTTCCGGAGTACATAGAGACTCTGAATTCGATACAGTAGCTCCCCCACTTTTATCTACGACCATCGAGCCATTCAATGCTAAACTCATCTTCATTCATGTTACCTCAATTATAGGTGCATAAAAAGTTTCATACGTTTATTTTTGTAAATTTCTCTTACCCGTTTCCTATTTCTTTTGACCAGTTGACTCTTGAGAAGAGGGCAAGCCATGAAAGATGAGTGCGTACAAACGCATAATTGAACACGTACTCATATTTCCGTTGACCGTTACGGTTTTCGTCGTCGTCGTTGTCGGATCGGATGCTGTACACGCCAATGTACATCTCTTCTGCCGCTCTGTAACACGTCTCCGCTACGCGTTCAATTTTGAATCTTGTCAGTAGATCAGTCACCCGCCGTTGACGCGCTGACAGCACTTCGGTTGGCACGTCGGCCGCACCGTCGGTGCTAGCGTAAAACAAACCGCTTTGTGTGCATCTCCTGTAGGCGGTCACAAAACTAGAGTGTTCGATGAGATCATCAATGACTTTGGTACAATCTAGAGCGATTGAATTTGGGAACACGTCTATGCGGCCACAGCCGGTGGTCTTGTGTCTCGGATAGCTAGTACCGGTTATGTTGAAATAGTCCAATGTTGAACCGTTGCTATTTTGGACGCAGAAACCATGCATCACTAACGTTTTCTATGCGCAGTTCGTGTTTATTACATAGTTCAACATTGACCCGGTGTGATGAACGTGATGTTTCTCTTTCTGGTCGCATAGAATTCTGCGACTGACGAGGCTTCCCCTCCAGTCAAATATATATACTCTCTTTTTTTGTCGGTGTCTGATTTAATCGTGATACCGATTGAAAGAAGCAAACTGTAATTTCATCTCAGGTTGGTTCCCCGATCCACCGAACTGGCCAGTGGGTCGTGCTCCCGAACTCTGAGACAGAGGAGAAGAATTTTCCAAGTCCGTCAACATGAACGGAAGTGAAGAGTGCATCCTTTCCGCTTTCCACTTCACCCTTTCCTTTACTGACCTTTCTTCAGGTAAAATGAAAACACAAAGATTCTACAAAATACAAATATATATTACAAAACAAAATATTTACAAAATTTACACAATAAACTAATAGAGTCCCGGTATGTTAGCGGCGATCCTACTTCTCCTCCGGACAGGTCTGGTGGGTGTTGGCGATGAAGCTCTTTCAGTCGGCAGCTGTGGTGGCGACGAAGGTGGTGGCGATGACGTTTTCGGAGCTAAATCCTCCTTTAACCATTGAAAAAGAAGCTAATCTTCGCACTCGTGCTCTTCCCCCACTTTAAATATGTGGCGTCGGTTCAAACTGCATACCGCGTATCCGGGGGAGGTGACCAGCGAAGAAAATTGATAGTATTGTGCCACGGTTTTACCCAATGATGGGGATTGTGGCGGTGACAAATGTGGTGGCAATGACGTTATCGGAGCCAAATCGTTGAAAACCTTTAATCGTCGAAAAACACGCTGCTCTTTGCACTCGTCCTCTTCTCCCACTTTAAATCGGTGGCGTTGGTTTAAACTGCATCCCCCCTCCCGTGTATCCGGGAGAGGTGAGCAGCGAAGAAAATGGATCGTATTGCGCCACGGTTTTACCCAATGATGGAGATTGTGGCGTTGACGTTATCGGAGCCAAATCTTCGCATTCGTGCCAGTCCTCTATTTTAAATATGTGGCATCTGTTCACTACATACCGCGTATCCGGGAGGGGGCAGCGAAGTAAATGGATATTGCGCCACGGTTTTACCCGATAATGGGGGTTGTGGTGGGTCACCTGGAATTTTCCAATTGGTTAATTTTAAACTACACTGGCTACATCGCACATATAGCCGAGAACACTACAATCGCCATAGCAACTCAATACAAATGTGGTCAGCTACACAAACAAACAAAACAAAAATTATCCCAAAAATGTTTACAATCCAACTAATTGTACTTTTGGTACAGATAACTAACGACCTGAAAAATTAAAACTACCAAACCTTTACTACTAACGATGGCTGTGCTAACGGCCTACAAGAGTCCGTGTACCGGTATCAAAAAAATAAAACACAAGATTCCAAATATTTTTCGGACACCATGTCTTTCAACGCTCAGAATTAATCACATATAAAGCAGTGATTCCACTAATATTTTCGACCCAAATATTCACAAAACCAAAACGGACACCTGGAAAACCGAGACAAACCTAACAGAGTGTGGAGACCAAGAATATTCACTATTCAAAAAGCCTTTTGACAATACACGACCATTTAAATGAACAAACACATATAATTCCAGACTAGTCAAGTAAACCTATCGAGAAATAAAAAGTGAAAGAGGATTACTATTCTTGCCAAACTTTTTCGGATGATGTTATGACATAGCAAGTAAACAACATATTTAAATATTTATGAAGACGAAAAAGGGATTGAGGAGCACACGAACAAAATCATTGACTCAGTTGACACACAATTTCAGTTACATATATTGGCTTTGACCTCAGTCTTCAGCTGCTTTATATTGCTTCTTTTTTTTATTTCTATTGCCTCAAGCAATTTGGAGAAGTGATCAAGTGATCATTCTTCTATGAAAGAAAGGAAAAAAAGAAATAGTTTCTTTCATAATATAGCAATATTGTCATATTAATTAATTTCTAAAATTTTGTTTCTGTAATATATTCGGTTTATTTTACGTTTTTATTATGGTGGTCCATTTTTTATTGTACAATATAGTAGAAGCCAAGTTAGAGTTACTGTGAGTCATTTGCGGCTGAAGTCTCCTTTCACCATCTACTGCCGGAACATCGGGCCATGTCTACCCCAACCATCCGTTTTCGGATCCTCAGTTTAGATGCATGGAGTATGTATCATTGGAGACTGTCCGCCACATTGAAGACTTGTTGGAAAGGGGAGTCCCGAGATCTTTCGTTGCTACTGGAAGAAAACGGAGCAGAACAGTGGAGATCTTTGGGGATCTTATCCACTGGTGTTGCGATACGTCTACGAACGGGGAACTCCACGTGTTGTCACATAATGAGGAAGAGGTGGACAATCTCCTCAACACTCATTAGGACACATGAAACACAGTTATCTGTGGCGGTGGAAGAGCTCCTTGTTGCAGTCAGTGTGGAGGACAGACATATGTCGTTACACATCCCGGCGAGGACACCGGGCACATCTGTGGCGTTAGATTGTCGCTGGGGGCAGCGACTGGAGAAGGTGGGGGATGTGATGAGGTCACGTTTTTTTAGGTTTAGTTAGTATATTGTTAATAGTTTGGTTGAGCGTGTTTTCATTTGTATACGTACAAATAGTTTATTCGGGTAGAGGTTAGATGTAAGTGCGGGCACACATAGTTATAGTAATATATAACTATAGTAATGTATAACTTAGAGTAATATACATATAGTTATAGCTATATAGTAATAAGTTTGTAAACAACGACCACCAGTGATATACTGTCAACCTTGAGGGTCAGCCATGTTGGCTAGGCGTTACTTCAAGGGCAGTTTGGTTTATCTTAAATAGACTGGTAGGGGAGTTGGCTCTGGGGAGAAGCAGTGTTCCCGCGCGACCAAATCTGAAATTCCTTCACGTCACAGTAAATCGGTGAGTGTCGCTGAGGTCGCCATGACGATGCACCGGAAGCTGGGCCGAACAGATTTTTTCACCCCATATCCTTATTCCCAGCACTCTGAGGTTACCATCCTTACATTACTCACCACCCGATCATAGTCCGGTCGTTCGTTCGGGGAAATACGCCCGGCCTTTTCCACGTCTATAGCTTCCTTACTCTCTACTCCCGCACTGCTATCATACTAACCAATCCTACAAACAAAGCTAGATATTCGTTTGGGAGTGGGATACAAATCCCTGCTTTATTCTGGTCTTTGACTCTATCCCCTCCTATCCAGACCAGCAGAAAATAAATAAATTAACAAATTCATCCGAAACCCTAACCCTTCCAACACAAAAAGCAAAGCCAGACATTCGTTCGGTCGGGAGCAGCCTGCTCTTGCCTTAGCTCTGGTCTTTTTATTCAAATCGAAATCATACACCATAATATAAACAGCCCATTATACCTGCAACCCAAAACCACATAACCTATCCTTGGCTGAAGAGGACATAATCCTAAGACATCCTATAACAGCTGCAACGGGTCCCCAACCCACTTAAACCTCACATTCTGTTCTCATGTTCAGTTGTTCACTTCCAGTCTCGGTTCATCACTAGTTTGTCGTTGTGTAGTTGGTCGTCCTCCCTTGGTAGTTTTAATCCCCTGCTTGGTGTTGTTGTTGATGATAGGGGTGTAGTTGTAGTGGAGGCTGTGTCCTCTGCTAATTTTAGTTGTCGACCTGCTGCTTGAGGTTCCTTATTTCCTCTTTCATTGTGTTTATGTCTTTCCCGCTAAATTTGTTAAATGCAATGTACCCTTTTGTCTCTACCCTGTAATACTTTTCCTTGTCGGTTGTTTAATAACTGTAACTCTTAACTCTATCTTCTTTAAACTCCTTTCTAGATCAGACAAAGTGTCGAACCCAGAATAATGTATTGCGCTATTCGTTTATCCGTTATTTCTGTATTGTGTCTTTTGCACAAAGTTAGAACTTCATAGTAGTATGCTAAAACTGACTGATCTTTCCTTGGACCTTTTTATCTAAGATGATTTTTAGTATAGTCGCTTGAGCCACTGGTTTCAATGTTGTGATAAACGCGTCTTTAAGAATTTCCCTGTTGTCGGGTTGGTTGTGTTTTGTGTAGTTTTAGTACCAGGCAAGTGCTGGGCCGTTTAAATGTGCCAGGAAAAGTGCTATTTTAGTAGCCCCTTTACCAGTCGTTTTGTTCGTTTCAGTTCTGTAGCTTGGGTTGCAAGTTCGTATCTGTCAATAAATTAACTAGAGCTTTGTGATTGAAGGCCATGATACGTACCGGCTGAAATTAATGGTAATTCCTCTTTCACTTTTGCCATGTTTTGATGTGGAGTAAGCTCTAGTAAAGTAGCTGTTTCCTTTGTTTTTATAGGTAATAATGGTATTTGATGTAGGTTCAGGATTGTTAAATAGTTGCGTATACTTTATGTGGAAATTTCCTATTCGCTTTTAGTAAATTTTCTTTAACGGCATTGAATCCTCGATGTAGGTTACTTTGTTTGTCACATGTTCTATATTTTTGGTGAAGTTGTTTAGATTAACAGTAGGTTTCACAAGATCGTGATACTGTGTATCGACTGAGTCAATGATTTTGTCAGTTTGCTCTTCAATCCCTTTGTGATTTTCATAAATATCTTAAATCTGTTGTTTATTTACTAAGTCACAAAACCATTCGAAAGTTTTGTAACAATAGTAAATCCCTTTTAAACGCCTATGTAAACTTTGCTACTCAGGTAACCACGCTTGGCTGTGAGAGTGTAAAGGGACCAGGAAGGAGAAATTGAACCAACACAGTCGAAGTTAAAATAAACTCATATAATAATTGACCACTTCTTTCCCAGTTTGAAATACACAAATCGAAACTCTCAATCTTTGAACACTCTTTTTGTTTTCTTTTAATTTATTCTATCACTCTACCCAAGTATTAAATTTTCTTTCGAGTAAAAATTCTAAACTAAAACAAAGATTATACACACAACTTCTAGAGGTAATTAATTTAAAATTTTATTAAATTTACCCACAAACAAATTCCAGACTAAACCAAGTCCTACACACAGCTCTCTATAGAAGATTAACTTAAACTAATATAAAGTTCTCTCCACCCAAAACCTAGACTAAACAAACTTCCCCTCACAATTCTCTAGAGATGATTAATCTAACAAACTCCATCTTTATACATTGACACATTAAAGACATACTACATTACAACGGTCACCTTAATTTTATTTCACTAATGGTTCAATGTAAAGGTTAAATATATATAATTTGGTTAATATGAAAATTCCTTTCTTTCCCTTTATAACTTTCTGGCCTACAAGTATAAATATGATGGCGTACCAGAGTGAATTAAGTAGGCGACGGTGTCGTGGCTCCTAACGGCGAGGGCGCCCCGACGTCCAACCCCTGGGTGGTGATAGTCGTGGCTGGAAGCTCCTCTGGTGATAGTCGTGGCTTGAAGCTCCTCTGGTGATAGTCGTGGCTTGAAGCTCCTCTGGTGATAGTCGTGGCTTGAAGCTCCTCTGGTGATAGTCGTGGCTTGAAGCTCCTCTGGTGATAGTCGTGGCTTGAAGCTCCTCTGGTGATAGTCGTGGCTTGAAGCTCCTCTGGTGATAGTCGTGGCTTGAAGCTCCTCTGGTGATAGTCGTGGCTGGAAACTCCTCTGGAAGTCCCGGCCGAGAGGGTTGAAGCAGGCGGCTTTCTACTCGATCCTGGTCTTCACTCTACCCTACTCAATCCAGGCAGAGACTTTCCTCTAGCTCCCTTCGCCACACCCTGTCCCTCCTGTCGATTTGGTCTGGCCTTGGTCGAACGTCCGGTCCGTCCCCCTCGCAGTCTTGCTGAGCAAAACGCTGAGTGCGACTACCGGTTTCGGATGTCCACCGCGGACGTTCAACAATTCATAATGGGGCCCTCACATGGCTTAAATATTTAAAAAAATATACATAAATATACACTTTATAACTACCTAAAGCTTAATTTTAGCTAAAAAGAAGGATTATCTAATAAATTAACAAAAACTACCTCCATAGCAACATTGAACAAGAACCAATCACACTCCACTACCGCCATATTACAACAACATTTCACTCACAAAGCAGTCGTGGCGAAAACGCACATCACTCCCGACAGACTTCCACATTCGGTAAAACTCGACGCGAAACTGAGATACTAAGGAAACAGTTTCACGAATTCAAACGAGTTTCTATTTTCTAGTTCTGTTCTCTCCTCCTAATTTACCTTGTTAGTCCGAATGTATACCCCTTGCCAATACGGTTAGATTGTGACAGTACATTGCTGGGGTTTGTGTTACATTATATTGTGGGACTGCAAGAGGCCATCGGGACCTTCAAATTAAACACTCGAGTCGAAGATACAGATATATTAAAATTAAAAAGGAATTGCCATGAAAACTTTACAATGTTAAAGAAATTACACAAGAAAAATTATTTGAACATACTACAAAAGAGGGAAATAACTAGCACAATTATTGAGGAATGAGTTAAATAAACATGTTTAATTAAAGCAAAGGCAATTAGAAGACCATTTATTCTTGGGTGAGAATATTCTTGAGGGCGACCTCCACGAGACTTTTTGTTTTTTTGACGCCAATGACGACTCCGTAGTGCTGCCATCTCTTCCTCTCTTTCTGGTGTCATCTGCTTTTGGTACTTTTTCATTTTAGTTCGATTTCCTTTTCATTTATTCTGTCAATGAACTCTTGCATTTTCTGCTGTTCAATTAGTGTTGGGCTCATATATTTTCTGTTTTGACAGCCTATCCACTCCAACCGCAGCTGCCACCTCTTCTGTCTCATTTTGTCTGAAGAAGCGGAACTTCCACACTTTATCTGTCTGTTCTTTTTTCATCTGGATGCAGGACCCACTTCATACAAGATCTTTTAGCAAAATTCAATAACTTACTCAAGTAGCCATGTAGTCATCACATATCAATTTAAACTTCCTTTGCAGGTCATTGTAGTCAAAAGTCTGTGTTCCTTTTTCTCTGATGAATATCAGAGAAAAAGGATCATCTGCTGCTCTTACACTTGGGTTTTAGGGTGGTTATTATTTTATTTTCATAATGTATGGGTCAGTTTAAAGTAAACAAAGACCTTATCCAAAAGGTAAATATTAAGGAAACTAGGTAACTGTTATAATGTAAGGAAACTAGGTAAAATTATGACGAATAAATGAATACAAAAAGTTACAGGGTTCAACTTCATGTTCAATAATTTAAGGTAAACTGGCCTTTCAACTATGTAAAGATAACATTCAAAAATAAAAAGAGCCTGAATTAGATCGATATAACAATTAATTAATAAAATTAAACTGAGAATTGAAATTAAAGTTTAAGGAAGAATATTAGTGTCACCTGAAAAGAGTATTCCAAATAATAAAATTCACAACACACAAAAAGAATCGAACCAAGAAAAGGGAGTAAGGAGTAACACACGAAAAGTCGCGGAGAAACTGAGCGCTGAACTCCAGATGAAGGCACTGTCTCCAGCGCAAGACGCTTCGTAAGCAGCGCAGATTAGATTTTATCCAGCTCAAACTTCCACACACTGTTCTCCACTTCTCTCTTTTCGCCTCGCTCACGCTACCCCTTCCTTCCATAAATTCTTCCCCCTCCAAATTTCGTGTCCCACTATCTTTTCGCTCCTTAAATTTTTTCTTCTAACTTCATTTTCCCGCCGCCTAGCCGTCCTGACGTCACGGCGGCCATCATGAACCCGTGCGGTGAGTTGACTCCACCTTATTGTTTTGGGTCATGCTGATTTTTGTTGTTTCGTTCTTTTGTCAAGGTGTTTTGTTTCAGGTCTTATGACCTGAGGGTTCGGACCGTTGGCGAGCCGAATATTTAAATTTTGTATAATACAGTATATATACAATATATAGTATATCAAAAATAAACAAAAAACTATAATTTTGTATAAAATTTGTTTAGCCACTGGTTTTTGTATTTTTTACAAAAAACGTTATATATCAAAAACTATTTAAGATACAGAAACCAAACTTTCACATATTTATTGGTCAGAGAGAAAAATATTTTCAAGTATCATTTAATTTGCTTTTCAAAATGTTGGTTAAAAAGTTTAATTAAAATAAATAAAAAAATATTATAAAATTTTACAAAAATACAAAAAATAATTGAAAATTTCAATCGAAAGGTAATTGCACACGGTCCCATGTCGCTTCGCATAGCGCAGCACTCTAACACTAAAACATTTTCTCGGCTATCTCATTTTTTCACTAAATACCTTCGATTTGAAGTTAAAATTGCAAATTTTTTGTATCTTGTTAAATTTTATAACGCTAAATTTTTTTTGTTATTTTATTTATTTTTTTAACCACGCCATTTGAAAATATTTTTTTTCTTTCATGATTTTTTGGTTCGGTATCTTTTGTTCTTGATATATAACGTTTTTGTTACAATGGCGGCTAGGGTTAAACAGTTTTTCAACGTTATATTTGTTTTTTTGTATTTTGATACTGTATATATAATTTTATTTAATAACATGTATATGTTTCCTGTATTTATATATATAATTGTCCATATGATATTCCCTCATTATTTTATATGTTGGTTCTCTCGTTTTCACGGAGAAGACTAACGCAAATACCTTGTTGGGTAACAGAAAGAGAGATAGAGAATAAATTGAGATAAGACCATTTTCGGCTTTTCGGGGTTTTAAACATATAAATAACAAAAATATCATATTCCATACTATATACAGATAAAACTAATTGAACTTATAATTGAACTTTTAATACTTACAAGATCGCGTCACATTAATCTTACTCATTCTTGGCTTAAAATGCCTACCTGGGTAGGTCACCATTAAAAAAATAATGCAAAGGTAAATAAATGATGAACAAATAAACTTAATATAAATTACGTTTAGAGGCTTGTGTCTCAGAAGTCAAGAACATAGATCTTATGCCTATCACATTTTAAGTCCATTGTCATGTTGTAATTTAGTTTACTTTATTTGACATTTTGATCATAAATTAATCACTTTACAAAACGTAGTCTTAATATTCTGTACCTATCTAATTTTCCCAATGCCTTTATTCGGAAATGACAGAGTAATCTTATGCGAATTTCCCATAGGGAAAAAGCTATGACAAATTTTGTAGAAACGTGCTTTACTACAGTTCGTAATCCAGACATATTGGCCAATCGGAACGGGTTGTGTTCAAAAATAAGTTTATTTGCGTTTTTCTTATGTAATTTAAAAAAGTTTAAATTTTATCTTGCGCCATTAGAATCAGCTTTAAAAACCACACAATTTGTCCTTTAAAGTTTTGCTCTATCTCCAACGGTTACCGAGAAATTAAAAAATCTAAACACGTTGTAAGTACGTTGTATTTTAGGCTCAAACGTTAATATTATGGAGTATAAGGAAAAATTATTATATCTCACTTATAAATTTAAAAACTTGTAAGCTTCTTGTGGTTGTATTTTAGGCTCAAACCGTAGTTTATCATGGCAGCTAACGTGAATAATCTTTTCCCCTGCCAATCATATAGAGAATAGGTACCTTTATTTAAGGACAGATATTGATAAAACTTGTATATTAAAATTATTTTATTGCTGATTTGGAAATTCTATTAGGAAGGCTAACTACGTAGGTCTGCAGCGATGGGGGTATTTTTTCTCACGGTCTATATCATCATTGTACAGTACTCACAGACAGACAGACAGACAGCGAGCAATAACAACAGGTGGGGAACCCAGTGGGTGTGTGGTGTCCATTGGACCCTGGTTCCTTCTTCCTGTCCACCTCCTGTCAGTGGTTCACTATTCACTCTTCATCATGTTCTGTGTAAACATAGACTTCAGTGTTGTTGCTCTTATATTGGCTAACCTGCTGTTCCTGGTGAGTCAATTTAAACTTGATTCATGTTGATCTATTTACAGATGTCAGTTTATTATAAACGGTATCAGTGGACTAACACATAATTTCTCCCACAATTAAAAACTAAAACCTTTAATAAAGCTATCGCATTCTTAAAGTTTATCTAAATATGATTACAACATTTTCGTTTCAAATATAATCATCCAATTTCTCAAACTATCAATAGAAAATAAGTGAAATTAATTGTCAGAAGTTTTTTTGACATTTCCTCTCTCCCCGAGGGTAATATATATACAGTGCCTTTTTTGAGTGGGTACTGTGTGGAGACATGACCTTACACTCAAATTAAAAAATTCTCATGCTAGAAATGCCTACTTTCAGTGTCTCTCACAGCAGCAAACCTTCATACTATTTCCTAAGTTAATCTTATGGAGAAAAGGAAAAAAATTCTCATATTTATCGCCAGATAATTGATAAACTTGTCATATGTTATTATTGTATTATTCACTAGCTTGGCTCGCTGGGGGGGCGGAGACCTCAGGCCCCCGAATTTGTTTTCGGCAGGGCTGAGTAATTAGAATACGTTTTAATGTAATCGCCACATCTCTACTAAAATCGTGTTGGAGTTAGATTTTATGTACTAAATGTCCTAGTTCCTCCCTTAAGTTCTGGTGTAGTATATCTAAAACGATTGAGGGAAATATTCCCTATTTTACCCTAGGATTTGCCGTTTGGGCGCTAGAGCTAAAAATCCATTTGGTACCAGGAAAAAATAAATAAAATTTGAAGACAGATAGAATTGGTCATTGGTTTGTAATTGAAAGTGTAATAAAGGATTAATAGCTTGTACAGGTTTACAGATAAAACTAATAGTGGTTGATCTCTAAAACGGAGATTATAGTTTACAATAGCTTCAGTACAACTACTTACCTGAAAATCAAAATATTTATATGTTAATTCACACCCAAAGTACTTTGTTTAGTTTTTTAATATCTCGGTAACCATTGGTGATGGAGCAACACTTAAAAATTACAAAATCTTTTCGTTTTTTGAGCTAATTCTAATGTTAAAAGATAAAATTTTTAATTTAAATAATACACGTGAAAAACAAAAAATCTTATTTTGGGTAACAAACCCCCTTTCGATTTACCTATATGTGTGAATTACGAACTCGTCCGAGTAAATGTAGGACTACACGTCTCTTTTACATTTGGTATCGATAGGACCATTTTTACGACAGTTAACGTGGTCACGGACACACACATATTATATACGTTATACAAAATATACGTATATCCCGGTTGACCCACGAAGAGGTTTAAACATTTATTTTTCGTCACTTAGCCATTTATGTGACGACTATCTCAAAACTTTACACAACTTATAAAGTACGTCTTGAAAATACTCTGGTTAAATTTCAGCTCCCTAACCCTTGTAGGAACAAAATTATGGCATGTTAAAAAATTATTCTTTTAAAACATAAAAAATTATTTTTTAGGTTTTGTTAAATATTTTTTCGTAACGTTCAAAGAAATAAGGCATTTAACGAGGAAATAGAACATAGCTTCTCCACTTAAAAAATTCCCTAAAGCCTTTAAGGAGGGTTCACAATTGATAAAACTGTGACCCATCCACAGCGTCACACTGATAACAGAGCTTAACAAATAAATCGTACGCTTTTACAAAGAAATTGTGCGGTATCCGGAGGAGTTCTTCGATTGATCGGTTTGATAGATTTTTTAGATTGGTCACCCGATCCCCAGATTTAACTGTGTGCGACGTATTTTCAGGGGTTACAAAAAATAAAAATACAAATAATTTATTTCAATAATGTTTACAGTCCTGGCCCCACCAAGTTTTCAAAACTCGTCGGCAGGATCCAATTGTACAATATAAACCTATGACACAATTAAAGTACTCTTAACATTTTACAGCGGTTTAGGGCAGGCGCCTATAACTTTGATACAAATTTACAGCTAGCAATGATTTCACTCTAGTAGCAATGACTTCACTCTAGTATATTTTTTTTGCATTTTATCAATGCAGTACTCTGAACTTTTTACAATCCCAAATTATCCTCTCTACCATTCAAAAATATACAATCAAAAACAATACACCTAAAAATATTACATGTAGATGAGAAATAATATATATTGACATTCATGAGCCTTTGAAACTGACTTCTGAACGCACGTTATTTGAAGGATTAGGTTTATACCCATAAACCAATGATGAGGAACTAAAACGATGAATTGAAGAACTTCTCCAAATATCACAGAATCTCTTGTAAAAGCTTTTCCTACAGTAGCGTAGGGCTCGAATAGCGAAATGGCTTCTTCCCTATGGGAAAATCTCTAAAAACACTTTTTACACTGTGTGCGAGCGTAATGAATCTTTTTGGACGACCAGCGGATGACAGCGTAAGTCGTCCGCAGGTTTCCACGATGGGCCGTCCTTCTCTGCACCCTTTGACGATGGGTTGATGGTTTTGCTTTTTTCTGATTAGCGACGACAATCCACGTAGACTTGACGGTGTGATATCTATAAATGCGTGCATTTCGGATCGTTATCTATATTCATTCTAAACGGGGTGCAGAGTACGCATACCAACACCGTGGGACAGGATGGTACGAAAAGGTCCTAGTGGCTATAGTATTTCTCAGACTAAGGAGAAACAGAACAAAAGTTATACAAAATATACGAATTCTGTAAGTTGAGTCGAAATTTGTATCTTGAAGAGAACATAATTTGTAACAGTGCCAAAAGGAAATTTCCGTTATAGTTTTAACTTTCACTATGCTAATTATTCTTATTTTGATGGAAAAAATTTAGTCATTCCGAACAGCCAGAATTGAAGTCAGAACATAAATATAAAAAATAAAAAAATATAAAAAAATATATAAATAAAAAAAATATAAAATCTGTAATGTGAGTCGAATATGTTGTAGAAAAGATTTATAAAAAATTTTTATCTTGACGAACACCAACGGTGAAGATTTTTGTTCTGCCATGTGATACTTGTGTTTAGTAGGCTGATGATGGTCTGTGATACCGATTTAAATCAATAATTTTCTAAGGCAATTACCGTGCTTTTGATGGAATAATTTAGGTGTCTAGGCTTTCGAAATAATAAAAATAATAAATATGGTGTATTCATGTTCCATTCGACATTTTTCATGATGGTTTTTGAAGTCTGAATACTCTGAATTCTTTGAATATGGTGTTCAAGTTTCTGAACTCACCATTTAGCGTATACGTTGTAATTCCCAATAGAGAAGAGGTTTGAAAAAACCTTACAGAATATTTTCGTTGAACGAATTTTGAAAATTTTTCTTATAATACCCGTGTTGAAGACATTATCTTCTTTTGATGGGAGGGGTTTTTTAACTTCCCAAAACTTCGTCTTACAAGTTTTGACTGTCGATACGTCAGAAATCGTTAAATTAGAAGCAAGCATACATCAACATTCGGGGGGACTTAAGCTTGACCAATGAATCCAGTGTGGTCATCGCATATAACGTAGAACTGTCGGTAATGCAGAATGAGATCAGATAAGGGGTGAGATCAGATACATGTAGAAAAACAGGCATTTAACGTTTAAATGAATGTAATGCACAAACTTACTTGTATTTCACATTAAAATTGTATAGTTAATTTCTATTTTAAATCTAAAATATTTTTTTATTTCAAAATAAATATTTATTAAAGAATATTTTGCTGATAATATATAAGTTCTCGGGGTTAGTTTTTTTAACGTAGTTGTATAAGTATCTCGGAATGTACCTTTTACATACGTTACGTCATATTATATTAACACGGGAAATGTGCGTCAAAATAGAAAATAGTTACGTTTGGCAATTGTGTCAGCGTTTATACTTATTTAATATTTATTTTAGTGAATGTTAGTTGTGTTGTGAAATACTTTTTATCTACATTTTTTTGTCATGGGTGGAGGTGTCGCTTTGCTATCATTGAAGTTGACAACATTTTTCAAATTTTGAAGTGCATTAATCAGACTTTCGAACGGAGTTATGTATCCATCTCTGACACCTTGGTCAGTAATTTAGTTGTCAGGGGCAAATGTCACATGTCATGTTAGACAACCATATTTATAGGAAATGAATACCCTTTATTAGATCTGTTGAGTATTCAAGACAATCCTCATCATATGCTAAAGGAAGTGTTAACTGTTCATTATCACTCGATGAAGACGAACTTGAATTACACATAATCGTTGTGTCTTCTTGTTTGTAACTGGCTTTTCTTGGTGCTTAACGAACTCCTCCAATTAGTAGTCTTACATTAGATTTATCATGTGCATCATCAATGCTCATGTGTCTCTGACGCAACTCTTTAAAGGTTAACATCACATGTTCTTTCCAGTTTAGTTATTTTTAGTTTTGAATATAATGAAACTTTATAAAAATAGCTAAACAAAAGTGGTGCGATGAATTTTGATTGAAATTCGTAAAAATAAATGGTGAACAAGACATTTAAAAAGGTGGACGCAGTACTCACCCCTCGACCATCCGGATCAACGGTGGTTTAATGTATAAAACAAAAAGTAAAGAACAATAAGACAGCGCTAATGCACTTAAAATGTGAAACAAAAAGTAACAAACAATATGATGGCACTAATCTACTAAATATATAAAACAAAACGTAAAGAAAAATAAGAATGCCAGAATGCGCCAATCTTCTTAAAATGTAAAACAAAAAATCAAAGAAAAAGAAAATAAAAATTTATTTTTTGTATCGTCCTTCGTTATACGCATCATCATTAGAATCTGAGGATGAAGGGCAAGTGCCAGCAGTAGCAGTAGAAGGAGATGGAGCTTTCATGCGAACCGGAGATGAAGCTTTCATCCAAACTATCTGTTTTTCTGTACTAGTTTCCATTGATGTTTCTGGTGGTGATTTTTTTCACTGGGGAAAATTTTTTTAAAGGAATGAATAAATCATCACTGCTGTTACTTGAAGATTCATCGTCTACCTTGAATTTTTTCAGGAGAGCTTGATCTACCTCGCTTCATAACCTTGACAGGCTTAATTTTTTCTTTATCTGCAAAATATAAAGAAAAAGAATATAAAATATCTGCAAAAAATAATATAAAGTTAAAACAACGTATGATTAAACAAGTAAACAATTGATATGTATATGGATACAAGTATGTATCCATTAAGGACCCGTCGAACTGCAAAGGCGTGTAGGTAACTTCGCAATTCCTTAGGTCCGTTACTATTGTAGTCACGCGCACGCACCCGTTTACGACCGCCGGTTGAGTTTCCCCGGTCGACAATTGGAATTGCTGTGGTATTGCCTAACTTCCTAGGTCCTTATTTTTGTAAATTAATTTATATCAAAGTTTATAGTTTGAGATTTTTCATTGTGAATTTAGTTATTTTTAGTTTTGAATATAATAAATCTTTACAAAAATAAGCTAAACAAAAGTGGCACGATGAATTTTGATTGAAATTCATAAAAAATAAATGGTAAATAAAAGGTAACTTCACAATTCCTTAGGTCCGTTACTAGAGTTTCCCCGGTCGACAATTGGAATTGCTGTGGTATTGCCTAACTTCCTAGGTCCTTATTTTTCCTAGGTGTGATGCTTGGTTTCTAATTTTTCTAGTCGTTACCGGTTTCTATTTTCCCTAGTTGTTGCTGGTTCCTTGTTTTTCCCTAGGTGTTGTTGGGTTTGAAATTTTTTGTATTTTTGTTGAATGCTATCAAAGTTTTAGTCAGAAGGTGAAGATGGTTGATTCATTTGGGATTTTCAACCCCTTCCTATTTGTTATCGTCATCACAGTTTGTCATCACAGTTTAATCGCTCGTTTCCCTGATTGTTGGAAGATAATTATTTATTATTTTGTTTTAGGTCTTTATTTAACTCAAGTTCTGCAACATCTGCCAGATGTAATACTTTTCGTCTTTGTTTGTATTCTAGTTCACCCTCTATTATGTTGGCAGAAGTTCGGTTTCATATTTGTCACTCATTTGGCACACTTGTGTTTGTGTGTCATCATTAGATGTTTGAGATCAGACTGAATCATTAAACCACTTGGGTCATTCACCTATGGTTGTCCTTAAATTTAGATTGAAGATTGACCTTAGCTATCTGCAGTCTACATTGTAAAACCTATTCCCATCTTCTCATGGCCAACTTTGAGATAGCCAAGATTTATCCATTCTATCGACAAAATATTGCCCAAATCCTGGACCATGCTTTCAATATCACACACTGTTGCTGGATACAGTCCGTTATGCACATTTGATGTCCTCAATGACCGCTGTGAAATTGAGAGAAACCCCCTTGTGCAGATCCTCCGGAAATATAAATTTATCTGAACCACAATGAGTACGGAATTTGCATGGTGAATTGTTGCTGTTTATTATTATTGTTTCTATAGTTGACAAAATATACATTTTTTAACTGTTGTGGATTGTTTGTGTAAATTTATATAAAAATAAACTGTATCAGTGGACTGACACATATTTTCTCCCTAAGTAAACTGAAAAGACAGCAAGGACGGACAGACGGGGTAGGCTGTGGCCACATCCAGACACCAAGGACGGACATACGGGGTAGGCTGTGGCCACATCCAGACACCAAGGACGGACAGACGGGGTAGGCTGTGGCCACATCCAGACACAAAAGACGGACAGACATCACGTCGAAACCCACTGTTTTGGATTCAGGATACCCCAAAACGGAAATATACATTGTCAACTGAACAAAAATTTTGATTAAACAATACTTTCACCATATACTATGTATAAGGAGAAAAGTATAAGTAAAAGAAATATGTATAATGGAATAAAATCGCTAATTAATAATAATGGAATAAAATCGCTAATTAATAATATAAAGTAGAAAAATTAAAAAACTAGGGAGTAAAAGGAATAAAACTGCTAATTAATAATATTGCTAATTAATAAATAATAATTAATAAATAAAATTGCTAATTAATACTGTAATATAAATTTGGAAAATTACAACCCTGTTGAGCAAAGCAATAATTTCTCGTTTGTATTCAAGGGAGGAGGCTTAGGTCTTGTGTTGTGTGGAGGAATGCTTCTCGAGGACTCTGAGAGGATCCTTGCCTCTCGTCTGATCCTCACATCCTTGTCAGAGCCGTTGTTCTACTACATCGCTCTCTCGCTCATGATCCTCGGTCTGCTTCTCACTGCCCTCTCTGTCCTGGGATGCTGGGCTGCTCATCTCAACAACTATTGTGTACTATCATTTGTAAGTTTTATTTCTTAGTATTTTTTTACCTCAACTGTCCGCTACCATGGACCCAGATCTTGTGTGGTGAATTAAAGAAAGTAAAGTAGACAGCGCTAATGCACTTAAAATGTAAAAAAAATTGAAACAATATGATGGCGCTAATCTACTTAATATATAAAACAAAACGTAATGAAAAATAAGAATGCGCCAATCTTCTTAAAATGTAAAAGAAAAAAATAAAAGAAAAAGTAAATAAAAGTTTAATTTTTTTGTACTGTCCTTCGTAATACACATCATTAGAATCTGAGGATGAAGGGCAAGTGCCAGCAGTAGCAGTAGAAGGAGATTGAGCTTTCATCTGAACTGGAGAAGGAGCTTTCATCTGAACTGGAGAAGGAGCTTTCATCCAAACTGGAGAAGGAGCTTTCATCCGAACCGGAGATGGAGCTTTCATCCAAACTATCTGTACAAGTTTCTATTGAGGATTGTGGTGGTGATTTTTTCACAGGGGACAATTTTTTTAAGGGATTACTTCAGTTGTTTCTACTCTTTAAATGTTCTTTTTTGTCATAAAGGACTATTATATCATCACAATGTAAGACAAAAAATAAAAGAAAAAAAATTTATTTTTTGTATCGTCCTTCGTTATACGCATCATCATTAGAATCTGAGGATGAAGGGCAAGTGCCAGCAGTAGCAGGAGATGGAGCTTTCATCCAAACTGGAGAAGGAGCTTTCATCCGAACCGGAGATGGAGCTTTCATCCAAACTATCTGTACAAGTTTCTATTGAGGATTGTGGTGGTGATTTTTTCACAGGGGACAATTTTTTTAAGGGATTACTTCAGTTGTTTCTACTCTTTAAATGTTCTTTTTTGTCATAAAGGACTATTATATCATCACTGCTGTTACTTAAAGATTCATCGTCTACCTTGGAATTTTTTCAGGAGAGCTTGATCTACCTCGCTTCATATCTTGACAGGCTTCATTTTTTTTCTATCTGCAAAATATAAAGAAAAAGAATATAAAATATCTGCAAGAAATAATATAAAGTTAAAACAACGTATGATTAAACAAGTAAACAATTGATATGTATATATTTATATACATATATATGAATACAAAATCTCTCCCGTTTTTTAATTACATGTTTGTTCTTGTATCCAGTTGTCTGTGTCTGGAGCTACTTCTTAATACGAGGACTGTGACAAGGACGTTTGGTTGTATAATAGTTAAAGACTGAGGTTGAGTGGTAGAAAGTTTGTGTTTTTTTCTTTAGGATAACCGCTTATCCGAGGACCAACTGATTTGATTTTATGGTTGAATTTCATTTTCATGGTGTTCCATATACCCTTAAAGATACAGAGTAGAAGGGTTATTAATGGAATTATTTGAAAATCTATGAAGTGTCAAATCAAGTCTTGACCTCATCGGTCTTCTAATGAAAAGAAAAGGTCAGCAGGTGTTGTTCCCGTAATTGTATTAGGTATTCTCCTAAATGCTTACCTACCCCAGTTACCCCTGCAATAAAATGGGGATTGTCTCTATGTAAATCTTCTTAATCTTCTTAAAATGTAAAACAAAACAGAAAAGAAATTAAAAACTTAATTTTTTTGTATTGTCCTACGTAATACACGTAATGTCCTACGTACATCATCATCGGAATCTGAGGATGAAGGGCAAGTGCCAGCAGTAGAAGGAGATGGAGCTTTCATCTGTACAGGAGATTGAGCTTTCATCTGTGCTGGATATTGAGCTTTCATCTGAATTTGATATTGAGCTTTCATCTGAATTGGGGATTGAGCTTTCATCTGAACTGGAGATGTAGCTTTCATCCGAACTGGAGATGAAGCGTTCATTCAAACTATCTGTACTAGTTTCTATTGAGGATTGTGGTGGTGATTTTTTCACAGGGGACAGTTTTTTCAAAGGGATTACTTCAGTTGTTTTTCAAATTTTCTTTTTTATCATTAAGGATGAACTGCTCATCACTGCTGTTACTTGCATATTAATCGTCTACCTTGAATTTTTTAAGGAGAGCTTGATCTACCACGTTTCATACCTTGACAGGCTTTTTTTCTTTATCTTCAAAATATAAAGAAAAAGAATATAAAATAACTGCAAGAAATAGTATAAAGTTAAAATCTTTTTTTAATTACATGTTTGTTCTTGTATCCAGTTGTCTGTGTCTGGAGCTACTTACTACGAGGACTGTGACAAGAACGTTTGGTTGTTTAGTAGTTAAAGACTGAGGTTGAGTAGTAGAAAGTTTGTGTTTTTTTTTCTTTAGGATAACCGCTTATCCGAGGACCAACTGATCTGATTTTATGGTTGAATTTCGAGACTTATTATAGTGGCACAAGCCCAGGTTTTGGAAAACTTTTCCGAATCTCCATTTTTATGGTGTTCCGTACAGTCTGAAAGATACAGAGTAGACTGGTCTATAATTGGATTGTCTCTATGGCCTTGGAGCTGGTGAGATCTTCAGACCATAATCGGATTTGTACACTGTGGCCTGCTTTTATAGGAATGAAGGAGTAGTGGACGTAGGCCTTCTAATATTGGTGTCTCGGTTGTTTCCGGTGGAGGATTGTAGGCTTGAGGAGGTAGAACTCGCATAAGAATTATTAAGGACCTATCGAACTGCAAGGGCGTGTAGCTAACTTCGCAATTCCTTAGGTTCGTTACTATTATAGTCACGCGCCCGTTTATAATATTGGTGTCTCGGTTGTTTCCGGTGGAGGATTGTAGGCTTGAGGAGGTAGAACTCGCACAAGAATTATTAAGGACCTGTCGAACTGCAAGGGCGTGTAGGTAACTTCGCAATTCCTTAGGTCCGTTACTATTGTAGTCACGCGTACGCACCCGTTTACGACCGCCGGTTGAGTTTCCCTGGTCGACATTTGGAATTGCTGTGGTATTGCCTAACTTCCTAGGTCCTTATTTTTGTAAATTAATTTATAACAAAGTTCATAGTTTGAGATGTTTTAATTTTTTCCATTGCGAAATTAGCTATTTTTAGTTTTGAATATAATAAATCTTTACAAAAATAGATAAACAAAAGTGGTACGATGAATTTTGATTGAAATTCGTAAAAAATAAATGGTGAACAAGACATTTAAAAAGGTGGACGCAGTACTCACCCCTTGACCATCCGAGTAACAAACGTGACCTGATCAACGGTGGTTTAATGTATAAAACAAAAAGTAAAGAACAATAAGACAGCGCTAATGCACTTAAAATGTAAAAAAAATTGAAACAATATGATGGCGCTAATCTACTAAATATATAAAACAAAACGTAAAGAAAAATAAGAATGTGCCAATCTTCTTAAAATGTAAGACAAAAAATAAAAGAAAAAAAAATTTATTTTTTGTATCGTCCTTCGTTATACGCATCATCATTAGAATCTGAGGATGAAGGGCAAGTGCCAGCAGTAGCAGGAGATGGAGCTTTCATCCAAACTGGAGAAGGAGCTTTCATCCGAACCGGAGATGGAGCTTTCATCCGAACTGGAGATGAAGCTCTCATCCAAACTATCTGTACTAGTTTCTATTGAGGATTGTGGTGGTGATTTTTTCACAGGGGGCAATTTTTTCAAATGGATTACTTCTTTTTTTTTCAAATTGTATTTTTTATCATAAAGAATGAATAAATCATCACTGCTGTTACTTGAAGATTCATCGTCTACCTTGAATTTTTTCAGGAGAGCTTGATCTACCTCGCTTCATACCTTGACAGGCTTCATTTTTTTCTTTATCTGCAAAATATAAAGAAAAGAATATCAAAAATCTGCAAGAAATAATATAAAGTTAAAAGAACGTTTGATTATAAAAGTAAACAATTGATATATATATATATATATGTATGTTTGTATATATATATATATATATATTGGTTAGTGATTTTAGCAGAGTCCAATATCCAGTGCTCTGTTTGCTTGATATGATTATCCAAATGCTCAAGATGTTTTGTAAGCGTCAATTCTGACATAAGATGATATAATCCAGTTCTGACTGCTGTTAACCCTGCAGCTGCAATAATAGCAGCGAACACTTGTCTCTTATCTCTCGGGTTTTGGGAAGGTGTAACATTCAGTTGAAGATAACAATCAAGAGTTCCATCTGTACAATAATGATCCGAAAATTCAGAGAAATGATTTGGTATTGTTTTAAAGAAATCTGTGATTGCATCGTTGAAGTTGTTTAAAGCTTCTCTTCTTATAGATCCTATATGACACTTCCCATCTTCTTTACTGCTCACTTGATCTGCAGTTGGGAGAAGAGCAAACCTGATTCCTATAGTGTTGTACACAACTTTATCATAGTGTATGATTAGATTATCTGGTTCCATGAGGAGTCCTAAGTCTTCACTCACCCACCTTCACTCTTCACTCTTTTTGGGACTTCCACAGCAGAACTTACCAAAAGAATATTTAGCAGCCATAGAAATGAAGATGACATTCTCATTTTAATTTCCAAAGCCACCCTCCTATATATATATATATTGAATATATATTCATATATATATGAATACAAAATCTCTCCCGTTTTTTAATTACATGTTTGTTCTTGTATCCAGTTGTCTGTGTCTGGAGCCTCTTCTTAATACGAGGACTGTGACAAGGACGTTTGGTTGTTTAGTAGTTAAAGACTGAGGTTGAGTAGTAGAAAGTTTGTTGTTTTTTTCTTTAGGATAACCGCTTATCCGAGAACCAACTGATCTGATTTTATGGTTGAATTTCGAGACTTAATATTAAAGTGGCATAAGCCCAGGTTTTGGAGAAATTTTCCGAATCTCCATTTTTATGGTGTTCCTTACACTATGAAATATACAGAGTAGACTGGTTATTAATGCAATTATTTGAAAATCTAGGAAGTGTCAAATCGAGTCTTGACCTCAATGGTCTTCCAATGAAAAGGCCAGCAAGTGTTGTTCCCGTAATTGTATTAGGTATTCTCCTAAATGCTTACCTACCCTAGTTACCCCTGCAATAAAATGGGAATTGTCTCTATGGCCTTGGAGCTGGTGAGATCTTCTGACCATAATCCGTCTTGTACACTGTGGCCTGCTTTTATAGGAATGAAGGAGCAGTGGACGTAGGCCTTCTAATAGTGGTGTCTCGGTTTTTTCTGGTGGAGGATTGTAGGCTTGAGGAGGTAGAACCCACACAAGAATTATTAAGGACCTGTCGAACTGCAAGGGCGTGTAGGTATTGCAGTCACGCTCACGCACCCGTTTACGACCGCCGGTTGAGTTTCCCCGGTCGACAATTGGAATTGCTGTGGTATTGCCTAACTTCCTAGGTCCTTATTTTTCCTAGGTGTGATGCTTGGTTTCTAATTTTTCTAGTCGTTACCGGTTTCTATTTTCCCTAGTTGTTGCTGGTTCCTTGTTTTTCCCTAGGTGTTTTTGGGTTTGAAATGTTTTGTATTTTTATTGAATGCTATCAAAGTTTTAGTCAGAAGGTGAAGGTGGTTGATTCATTTGGGATTTTCAACCCCTTCCTATTTGTTATCGTCATCACAGTTTAATCGCTCGTTTCCCTGATTGTTGGAAGATAATTATTTATTATTTTGTTTTAGGTCTTTATTTAACTCAAGTTCTGCAACATCTGCCAGAGGTAATACCTTTCGTCTTTGTTCGTATTCTAGTTCACCCTCTATTATGTTGGCAGAAGTTCGGTTTCATATTTGTTACTCATTTGGCACACTTGTGTTTATGTGTCATCATTAGAGGTTTGAGATCAGACTGAATCATTAAACCACTTCTGTCATTCACCTATGGTTGTCCTTAAATTTAGATTGAAGATTGACCTTAGCTATCTCCAGTCTAGATTGTAAAACCTATTCCCATCTTCTCATGGCCAACTTTGAGATAGCCAAGATTTATCCATTCTATCGACAAAATATTGCCCAAATCCTGGACCATGCTGTCAATGTCACACACTGTTGCTGGATACAGTCCGTTATGCACATATGATGTCCTCAATGACCGCTGTGAAATCATTGAGAGAAACCCCCTTGTGCAGATCCTCCGGAAATATAAATTTTTCTGAACCATAATGAGTAGGTACGGGATTTGACAAATACTTAGTAGACCCACACTAGTGCTTTGGCAGCATTGACCATGCACTGTGAATTGTTGCTGTATTGTTTCTAGAGTTGACAAAATATACATTTTTTTAACTGTTGTGGATTGTTGGAGCCTCTTCTTAATACGAGGACTGTGACAAGGACGTTTGGTTGTATAATAGTTAAAGACTGAGGTTGAGTGGTAGAAAGTTTGTTGTTTATTTCTTTAGGATAACCGCTTATCCGAGAACCAACTGATCTGATTTTATGGTTGAATTTCGAGACTTAATATTAAAGTGGCATAAGCCCAGGTTTTGGAGAAATTATCCGAATCTCCATTTTTATGGTGTTCCTTACACTCTGAAATATACAGACAGAGTAGACTGGTTATTAATGCAATTATTTGAAAATCTAGGAAGTGTCAAATCGAGTCTTGACCTCAATGGTCTTCTGTTCTGTGTTGGCCTATTTGTTATCGTCATCACAGTTTAATCGCTCGTTTCCCTGATTGTTGGAAGATAATTATTTATTATTTTGTTTTAGGTCTTTATTTAACTCAAGTTCTGCAACATCTGCCAGAGGTAATACCTTTCGTCTTTGTTCGTATTCTAGTTCACCCTCTATTATGTTGGCAGAAGTTCGGTTTCATATTTGTTACTCATTTGGCACACTTGTGTTTATGTGTCATCATTAGAGGTTTGAGATCAGACTGAATCATTAAACCACTTCTGTCATTCACCTATGGTTGTCCTTAAATTTAGATTGAAGATTGACCTTAGCTATCTCCAGTCTAGATTGTAAAACCTATTCCCATCTTCTCATGGCCAACTTTGAGATAGCCAAGATTTATCCATTCTATCGACAAAATATTGCCCAAATCCTGGACCATGCTGTCAATGTCACACACTGTTGCTGGATACAGTCCGTTATGCACATATGATGTCCTCAATGACCACTGTGAAATCATTGAGAGAAACCACCTTGTGCAGATCCTCCGGAAATATAAATTTTTCTGAACCATAATGAGTAGGTACGGGATTTGACAAATACTTAGTAGACCCACACTAGTGCTTTGGCAGCATTGACCATGCACTGTGAATTGTTGCTGTATTGTTTCTAGAGTTGACAAAATATACATTTTTTTAACTGTTGTGGATTGTTTGTGTAAATTTATGTTAAAAATAAACTGTATCAGTGGACTGACACATATTTTCTCCCTAAGTAAACTGAAAAAAGCAAATGTAATAAAACTATCATATTCTTTAAAGTTAATTTAAATATCGTTTAAAACTGTTAGCCGTAGACAAATAGTTCAAAGTACTAATTTGTTTAGTTTATTATGCTGTATCAATGGTGATAGTCAAATTATACACTACTTTTGTTTTCCCTGAAAAAAATGATTTTTTTTTCATTTAAAAGCCCATAACTTTTGAACCATAATTTTTACAGACATCATTATAAGCTGTCAAATTTTAATCAAAATCGTTGGAGCCATTTTTGAATAATTTGGATTTTTCACGTTTTTTAGGTGTGAACTACCCTTATAAATAATAATTTTAAAAAAACGCTTGGAGATATAGTGAATTTACATGCCGAAATTCATCTAAATCAGACCAACAGGGTAGGCTGTGGCCACATCCAGACACCAAGGACGGACAGACGGGGTAGGCTGTGGCCACATCCAGACACAAAAGACGGACAGACATCACGTCGAAACCCACTGTTTTGGATTCAGGATACCCCAAAACGGATATATACATTGTCAACTGAACAAAAATTTTGATTAACAATAGTTTCACCATATACTATGTATAAGGAAAAAAGTATAAGTAAAAGAAATATGTATAATGGAATAAAATCGCTAATTAATAATATAAAGTAGAAAAATTAAAAATCTAGGGAGTAAAAGGAATAAAACTGCTAATTAATAATATTGCTAATTAATAAATAATAATTAATAAATAAAATTGCTAATTAATACTGTAATATAAATTTGGAAAATTACAACCCTGTTGAGCAAAGCAATAATTTCTCATTTGTTTTCAAGGGAGGAGGCTTAGGTCTTGTGTTGTGTGGAGGAATGCTTCTCGAGGACTCTGAGAGGATCCTTGCCTCTCGTCTGATCCTCACATCCTTGTCAGAGCCGTTGTTCTACTACATCGCTCTCTCGCTCATGATCCTCGGTCTGCTTCTCACTGCCCTCTCTGTCCTGGGATGCTGGGCTGCTCATCTCAACAACTATTGTGTACTATCATTTGTAAGTTTTATTTCTTAGTATTTTTTTACCTCAACTGTCCGCTACCATGGACCCAGATCTTGTGTGGTGAATTAAAGAAAGTAAAGTACTGTAACAAGTTAGTCACTAGAGGTGATAAATCATGATATGACAGGAGTCGCCCACACTGTTTTGTATCCAGCAGCTATTGACTTACTGGAACCCTCTAGGATTACCCTACCATATTGGTTACAATCATTCGTTAAACGATAATTTTAAAAAAGTACTTAAGAGGTTGGCTTGAATAAGTCAAAACGTCTTACTCAGAACCTGTTTCCATATTTACCAAGTATATTTTTGAATAAACAATAATGAGGAAAGAAGGTTAATTTCATTGCCAAGGATTATATGTTTGGACTTGGTTTGGACTAGCAGTAAGCCCATCCTTTGTATGGGTTGTAGAATTCAGTTTAATGAAGAAAGATAATCATACAAAATGTGAACGTGAAATCCTAAACAAATCAACACAAAGAAAATAAATCGATACCCGGCTTTATTATTTAGCATTACTTTACAATTAAATAGATTAGAACATTTATACAATTATTATAATTAGTTACACACTTTTTAATATATGTAGTATGATTTCGAAATGGGTTTAAAATCGATGACCAATGTAAACTAACTAATATTGATTTGACAGCTGATTATTATCAGTAGGTTATTCATTGAAAACTGAATGAAAATGCGAGTAATATCGCGTAAAAGTGGGTTTTTAAATGCTCGTTACTTACTTTTCAAGAGGCGATTTCAAGCATTTATAAACCTTCTATGAAATGTAGAGAATACATGAAGTAAGTTTCATTGTAATCAGTTCTCCCGTTTTTTTCGGAGAAGACGGCGTAAAATACCTCCTGGAGCGTCACAGACGAAAACTGAGATAAGACCGGTTTCGGCTTCTCTAATGCACGAAATGTAAAAATAAAAACAAAATTAATAATTCCGAGCAATGTACAGACAAAACTCTAATTTTATTTATATAGATTTACATTCTAACATTAGAAACTTAAGAAAACAATCTGCTAACTTATGAATAGTAAGCGTTTTTGAAGGGGATAGGAAAATTACTAATGTGGTTTTTGCAGGCAAAATAGTTATAAATCAAAATAATAAACTGTCAATAAAATAGTGGTAATTTGTCTAATCTTCTAAGAGGGCACAACTGTGGGTTGTCTCTGTAAAAAGGCTTTAAAGCCATACCACACCCTCTCATGCGTGAGCACTGCGGTCATGTCACTGCCTTAAGCCAAGCGGAGGGTGGTCATCTGCCAAACACCCCTGAGTGGCTGTGGTGTGGTGCGCTGCTGTTGTCTCTCCCTAAGCCCTCTTCTCGGTTCGGCTTCCTATCCTCAACTCTAGTCTCCTTCGGCACTCTCATCTCATTTTTACATGCAATAGTTATTGCATGTAAAACCAATGAACTATAATAACACTAGGACTCGACTCCAACGGAGAAATTGCATAAAAAAAGTTTTAATAATAAGATGCATCAAAATGTCAAAATTAATTGTTGGAAAATGGACCAGCCAATGATATTCACCCGGCTGTTCTTTACAGGTAAGTAAAATTTTCACTTAACACAGGGGTTCTAATTTTATTAATTGTCACGTCTACAATTGCTGTTGTTTTTAAACCTTTTCTGGTAACTTTAAGGTACCTTGATTAAAATAAAACTTGCTAGGCTGTGGAGGTACCTAGGATTGTGAATGAAATGAACACTAATAGATTGAAATCAAACACTTATCTACGAGTGGGTAGAACTTCCTCACACTATCAGTCCACTCCTATAAATTCTATAACAATCTTATATTTACATTCCTTATGAATCTGCATTCACAATTAAGCTTAAATCAACCCTATTATATTTATGTTGAATCAAAGGATTGACATTTATAGAATATCATTCAAATTATTCTCTTTTGATATTTAGTTAGTTTACAGTGATATTTTCTTGAGAATTTGGTAATTATATGCAATTAAATTGGACAATTTTTCTTTTATTATTTTGGGGACATACTGGGCTTCTCTCCAGGAGTGGGTCGGACTCTGTGAAATGTTCTCTCTGAGATGTTGTGACATTCCGTCGTCAAAGGTGTACTCGGATGTATCAAGTCCCATAAGTCTCATTATAGCCACAGGGAAATGCTTGGTTTGCACTAGCATGGTGTCGGAATGTGTCAAAGTATATTAGGCTTACTAGATCGGTACTAAATGATACGATTACTTTAGCAGGACATTTAGGCAAAATGGGCATGAGGGCCTGCATAGGAGGATTTCTCCTGGTAGGACAGGCGGTAATGTCGTGCTAGGATTGCACCAGCAAGGACGTAAGCGGATTGCATGTAATATCATGCTAGGATTGCACCAGCAAGGATGTAAGTGGATTGCACGTAATGTCATGCTAGGATTGCACAACACGGAGTCACGGGAAGGCGACGCCAGGTGAGTGGTGTGTATAGGAGTGTTGGGGAAGGCGACACCAGTTAAGTGGAGAGTATTGTAGTGTCGGGTAAGACGTCGTGGAGTATTGGGAGGTGACACTAGGTAATTGGAAGGGTATAGGATTGTCAGGGAAGGTGACGTGGAGTCACGGGAGCCAATGGCCAGGTAAGTGGAGGGTATAGGAGTGTCATGTAATGCTACACCGACTTGCGCAAGGCGGTGTGGAGTCATGGGAGGCGACACCAGGTAATTAAAAGGGTATGAGTGTCAGGGAAGGTGACGTGGAGTCACAGGAGCCAACGGCCAGGTAAGTGGAGAGTATAGGAGTGTCGTGTAAGGCTACACCGACTTGCGCAAGGCGATGTGGAGTCACGGGAGGTGATGCCAGGTAAGTGTAGGGTATAGGATTGTCGGGGAAGGCGATGCCAGGCTAATGAAGCCTGGCATCGTCGTGGAAGTCATCGACAACTTGCGATAGGTGACGTCAAGTACTACCATTTTTGAGGGTGATCAGATTTTGGGTCCGTTACAGTGTGCATCAGTTGAAGTCGGGGAATGTCGGCTCACCGCCTCATGTACTCTGCCACTCTGACAGAGCGATGGATGGCCTCGAGCGGCACTCCATCGTGGTCGAAGGAGTTTGGGATTCCTTTTTCCAAGTCGCTGGGGATCCTCGAAGATTGTGGTCTTAGGTGTCTACAGAAGCTTTTTACTGCCCCGCATACTATGCCTCTACTCAAAACGTAAATTCTTCGTTTTTAGTCATAGTCATATTTCTTTATTCATATTTATGTACAAATGGTACAAATAATAGTGTCAGTACACCCTTTATTCATTATTCCTATTCCTATTCCTATTGGGGGTGAGTGTTGTTGGTAAGTTGGTACTCTTGTATCCCCTTTAGTCACGTTTGGCTCGTTGTGTTGCAGTACCTGTTTTCTCTACTCCTGCTTCTAGTGGGGGAGAGTGTTGTGGGTGTGTTGGCACTCCTGTGTCCCCAGTATCTTGGCCTGACTCTAGATAGAGAGATGCTTCAAGACAACTGGCAGAGAACGTATGGAGTCCCTGGCAGAGAGCAGTACACAGCTGCCATTGACCTTGTTCAGACCAAGGTAAAGATTTGACTGCTTAGATTAGTAGTGAACTGAGATTTCTCATCCAGGTAATTCCCTAAATGATGTTTGTAATTATGAAACATCTCATTAAAGGTTCTGACAGCATTTCCTTCCTCTCTACTAGACTGTTATTAGTAGCTACTAATTAAGCTTCTTGACAATTATTTTTATCACTTTGACATCTTGTGCTCCTAAGCCTCTCCATAACCATTTACTTGGTTGAAATCCCATGTCAAGATACCGTGGATTTCATTCAAGGAGTGTCTGTACCTCAGATATGGGGGAGGCTTATTTCTGTATTAGTAATTTATCCATTTTTAGCGAATTTCCCATAGGGAAGAAGCTATTACCGTAGGTCTCATGGCGAGACTTAAGCCCGGGACCATGTTATTTTTTCTTCTTTAGGTGCCCAGAGTCCAAAAACAATAGTCGTTAAAATTTATATATATATATATATATATATATATATATGTATTTTTATTTTTTGTTGCACCATATCCACAGATATTTGATCTCGTCCCATCTCAAAGCTGGATTGGACCTTACATTGTGATTTACCCTTGGCGTTGGCCTACTTGAACACCTCGCACCTCCACTACCTATAACAAGCTAAACTCCATGTTGCTGTGGGGCTAAAATAGAATAAAAGGTTATTTAAACAAAATTTATTTAATCCAACCCTCCCCCACAAAAAAAGAACATATTAGAGACTATTTTAATAACAAAAAGAACTATGTATTGTGAAATTTATGTGCCTTATTCGCAGTTGAAAGTTAATCAAAAACACTAAGGTTGAGTATTGCTCCTTGACAGTTGCAGTGCTGTGGAGTTGAGAGTGGTGGAGACTTTGCTGCGTCCTGGTGGCGGCTGCGGGAGCTAGCTCCAGAGTCGTTGGTTGTTCCTCTATCCTGTTGCATTCAACAACAGCCTGCTGTGTTCTTAGATCCTCGCCCAGTCAACACCAGTCTCTGTCAACACGAGGACGTCGAACAGTACAGATTCGCCAGGAGCATTGAGGTACGACATTAAACATACATCAAAGATGGATGTTTTAATGTTAATGAAATGTAACTGGCACACTTTCGTAGAATTATATAGACAGTTTTCTTTACAGTTTACTCCCTCTAATCCGTACACCCTTGTCCGTTTTGTGTATATTAAACTGTATGCTTTATGCTAATGTCCATTTGACTTCTATCCTAAATGAATTACTATTCCTTTTAAATGAGGACATGGCAAACAACATACAACAAAATCTACAAATACCAGTGAATTTGTTCTGGCAATTTCCGCTCTTTGGGTAATATTTTTGAAGTCTAGTGAATTTAGAGTGTCACATACTCGTGTTGAATGGTCGTGGGTTGTGGGATGTCTTCAAGGAGTTGTCGGGACGGAGGATGGCTCCGTCCTGGTTTTGGGTGAGTTACTCAATTCACCCACCTTCCACCAGGCACTATCATCCTCCTCAAACTGTGCTCTGTGTGCTTCAGGTCTCCCTCTCTCCTCATCTTGAACTCTTCCCTCTGTCGCTTCTTCAACACTCCTCTCTTTTTCCCAAATTTTGTGTCCCATATCTGTCACCACCAATTTCATTTCCACACCCATCAATGAATCGTTTTTGTTCTAGATGTCATCATTCATAAGACAAGACAATTCTTTATTTAACATATTCTTTGAGAACAGTTATGCGTCAGAAATTAGATATATGTGTGTATACATTCACAAGAAGTGTGCTTTTACAATATTATTAAAAAATTACTACAATCTATGGGTTCAGGAACTCCCCCTCTGCGTAGAAAGGTCTATCCAGGAGCCACGCTGTCAGCTGTTTTTTGAAGCGTTTCGGATCTTCTTTCTTGAGGTAATCCGGTAGCTTGATGAAAAAGAGAGTTCCTTTGTATGTAGGTTTTTGTTCAAAAAGGCTCAGGTGGTGTTGCGGAAGAGAGAAGTTGGCTGCATTTCTGGTATTATATTGATGGAGGTCGCTGTGTCTTGGTTGTGTAGTTGTGATTGTATGGATGATTGTTTGTTTTATATAAAGTGAGACTGCTGTAAGGATTTTGAGTTCTTTGAAAAATTCCCGGCAACTGTCCCTGTAGCCTAGGTTCGCCAGGCATCTAATAGCTCTTTTTTGCTTGAGAAGCACCCTTTCCAAGTTGTTTTTTGATGCTCCTCCCCAGGTTTCGATGCCATACCTGAGGTGCGATTCGAAGAGGGCAAAGTAGGCAACTCTGGTTGCATCTGGACTGCATACCTGTGTTATCCTACGTATGACGTAGAGGCCAGAGCACAGCTTTTTGCAAAGTTGGTCCACGTGGGGCTTCCAGGTGAGTTTGGAGTCTATTATGACGCCTAGGTATTTAGTGCTGTTTAGGGTGAGTAGTCCAGGTAGTGTTATGGCTGGATTGTTGCGTTTTGTTGTAAAAGTGAGTTGTACTGTTTTACTATCATTAAGGACCAGGTTGTTGGAAGAGCAGTTTTGTTTTGTTGAATTGTGTGATTGTGTTATCTTCTGGTTCAGTAATCCATTCCTGGTGTCTCGACTTAACTTAATGTTATTCACCCTATGATTACAATGATCTGGAGTTGTTTAATATAATATGTAAAAGAATAAAATCTGGTTTAACTAAATGAATCACTTTATTGGAATAGTCTTAACAACAATCATAACATTACAAAATGTAAACAAAGCAAATATGATATTTTAAACATATGATTAATATTCTAAACATCTCTCTTTTTTTTTTAAGATGCTTCTTTTAAGTGAACAGAATTTCTCCTATATACTGCTCCATTCTCCAGTCTTATAAGGTAAGACCTTGGTTGGGAAAGTTTCTGAAGGATTTCACCTCTCTCCCATATTCTTTTATAGATATTTTGTACTAACACTTTTTGGCCTATTTGGAACTCTCTTTCTTGTCTTCTACAATTTCTATCATAGTATTGTTTCTGAGTTTCTTGGTGATTCTTCATTTTAGAATGCAATTCACGAGGTATAGTTTTTGGTTCAAGTTCTCCTCCCACTATTGGCAATTTTGACCTCAGGTGACGGCTATTTAACATTTGGGATGGAGAGTACCCAAGTCCACTCACAGGAGCATTTCTATAGTTCAATAAGTAAAGTTCCAGGTCTTGCTTACTCTCTTTTGATTTTTTAAGCATGTCTTTCACTATTCCTACTGCCTTTTCAGCCAAACCATTTGATCTGGAGTGATATGGACTAGTAGTTAAGATTTGGAAGTTCCAGTCTTTAGCAAACTGACAAAACTCTAAACTGTTAAATGGGACATTGTCAGCTACCAAGGTCTCTGGTATACCAAATCTACTGAACACATCTTTTAACTTTTTTATAATAATAGAACTGGTTTTGTTGTTCATACACTTCCAACCATCTGGAGTAGTAGTCAACTACCACGAGATAACTTTTTCCTTGAAAGTCTGCAATATCTGCTGACATCTTTGATGTTTTTGACATCCAAATGTTAAATAGCCGTCACCTGAGGTCAAAATTGCCAATAGTGGGAGGAGAACTTGAACCAAAAACTATACCTCGTGAATTGCATTCTAAAATAAAGAATCACCAAGAAACTCAGAAACAATACTATGATAGAAATTGTAGAAGACAAGAAAGAGAGTTCCAAATAGGCCAAAAAGTGTTAGTACAAAATATCTATAAAAGAATATGGGAGAGAGGTGAAATCCTTCAGAAACTTTCCCAACCAAGGTCTTACCTTATAAGACTGGAGAATGGAGCAGTATATAGGAGAAATTCTGTTCACTTAAAAGAAGCATCTTAAAAAAAAAAAAGAGAGAGATGTTTAGAATATTAATCATATGTTTAAAATAATATATTTGCTTTGTTTACATTTTGTAATGTTATGATTGTTGTTAAGACTATTCCAATAAAGTGATTCATTTAGTTAAACCAGATTTTATTCTTTTACATATTATATTAAACACTCCACATCTTCTCCCGCAGAAAAGGTAATCCAAAGTAATGTTAAGCATAAATTTCAGCAGCAAAATATAGAACGTATATCTTGTAATAGATGTGGTAGAGATCACTCAAAATCTAGTGTTTGTCCTGCAGTAGGTAAAACATGCAATTTTTGTTATAAACCCAACCATTTCTCAAATGTTTGTAGACAGCGTAGAAATATACAAACCAATGAAGTCATCTATCACAATGATTTTATCAGTGAAGAAGCAGGCAACCATATTGATAGTCAGGAAGTAAGTAACTCAATTAACAGCCTATTCATAGTTGATTATGTTAGTAAAAAACCAGCTTGGTGTAAAGAAGTTGTAATAAATGGTTTTAAAATGGGACTTAAGTTAGACAGCGGTGCAGATGTAAACATTTTGCCTTTCCATTTTTTGAAGAAATGTCAAATTCCTTACAAATCTGTTAAAAGCTGCAATGTGCAATTGCAAGCGTATGGAGGATTTAAAATCTGTCCTGTAGGCCGAGTAACAGTGGAAGTAGAAACAGATTCAAAAATTTCTGTTATTGATTTTATTGTAGTTAAGAACCTAAACGCTACCCCAATTTTGGGATTGCAGGCATGTATAGATTTGAATTTGATAAAAAGAATTGATTACATAAATAAAACTCAAAATGAAGAAAATGAGAGGCAAACTGTTCTAAGAAAGTATAAGAGTAGCTTTGAGGGGCTTGGATGTTTTCCTGATAGCTGTTCCATTAAGTTGAAGTCCGATGCCAAACCATCAATTTGCTCGGCTAGGAGAATACCTGTTAAGATAAGAGAAAAATTTCACAAAAAGTTAGAGTCTTTAGAATCTCAAGGTATAATTAAAAAAGTTGAAGAACCAGTTGACTGGGTTGCAGTATGTCAAAAACATCAAAGATAAAACAAAAAGGAACCCTTATTAAATCACGACATTCCAAAAACACCATTTAACAAAGTGTCAGCAGATATTGCAGACTTTCAAGGAAAAAGTTATCTCGTGGTAGTTGACTACTACTCCAGATGGTTGGAAGTGTATGAACTTTACAACAAAACCAGTTCTATTATTATAAAAAAGTTAAAAGATGTGTTCAGTAGATTTGGTATACCAGAGACCTTGGTAGCTGACAATGTCCCATTTAACAGTTTAGAGTTTTGTCAGTTTGCTAAAGACTGGAACTTCCAAATCTTAACTACTAGTCCATATCACTCCAGATCAAATGGTTTGGCTGAAAAGGCAGTAGGAATAGTGAAAGACATGCTTAAAAAGTCAAAAGAGAGTAAGCAAGACCTGGAACTTTACTTATTGAACTATAGAAATGCTCCTGTGAGTGGACTTGGGTACTCTCCATCCCAAATGCCAACAGAAGAGTCATATGCTCAGGTAGAGAAGGAGCTTTTAGCTATTTGTTTCGCTGTGAGTAAACTGCATAATTATATTTATGGGCACAATCACGTCACTGTGTTCACCGATCACATGCCTTTGGTGTCAATAATGTCCAAATCAATGGACAAGGTGTTAAACAATCGTTTAAAAAGACTTAAGTTAAAATTGATTAACTATCAATTTTCCATTAAATATTTGCCAGGCAAATATATGTATATTGCAGATCTCATGTCAAGGACAGGCGTCAAATTTATCAAGCCACAGTCACTGGTTCTTCAACTTTTTTAATTATACCTTGAGATTCTAAAGACTCTAATTTTTTGTGAAATTTTTCTCTTATCTTAACAGGTATTCTCCTAGCCGAGTTTTGATGGTTTGGCATACTACTTCTTCAGGTTGTCTACTGAAAAAGTATCCTTAATTTCTCTATAAAATCAGTGTCTCATTTTTTATTATTTTATTTTAAATTATTCAATTCAAATATTCTATACATGCAGAAATTCATAGTATTTTTTATCTGTTTCGTTTTTACTGTCTCTTCCTAACTACAAGATTTTTAAATCTCCATAGTCTATTACATCAGTTTTACATTTAAAATTTGATTTTTTAAAAAAGAAAAGACCTTCATTTTAAAACATTTTAAATTTATTACAACTTCTTTTACACCAAGCTGGTTTTTTACTAACATAATCAACTATGAATAGGCTGTTAATTGAGTTACTTACTTCCTGACTATCAATATGGTTGCCTGCTTCTTCACTGATAAAATCATTGTGATGCATGACGTCATTGGTTTGTATATTTCTACGCTGGCTACAAACATTTGAGTAATGGTTGGGTTTATAACAAAATGTTTTATTATTCACAGGACAAACACTAGATTTTGATATCTCACACAGAAAATCTTCTATAAAGATTCTGATACTTTTTTCTTTTCCTTAATTATTTAAGAGGGGAGTGTTAGAAAATGTTTACAATTGACATTAAAATGCATTTTCTGACATCCATAGACCCAAACTTTATAACATTTTCATTAGTTTTTCATTACATCTTATTCCTAAAGTTTAACTGGTAAATTATGGTTCTCAAAACACCTATTGTTTTATTAAATGATCTTCAAATTCTTAAACTCTCTTTTCATTTTACAGTTTAAATGTCTAACAAAATATAAACTTAAAATTTACTGTTGTCAGTCTATACTAAAACAAGAAAAATTTCCCATCTTTACAAATAATAACTGTTGTTCTCTAAATAAAAGAAATATAATCCAAATCGAGTATTCTAACTAATACAACATTTAAAAAACTTTTATATTTTCGTTTTATTTAACTAAGTGACCTGAGTGGAAATGTATGTTTAAAACCAATTATTATACAGATGTGTCTTCCAGATTGGTTTTAATATAAAATATAGGAAAATTACTTAAATAGTTATAATGACAAAAACATACAAAATAAAACATTTGAAAACATTTTAAAACTGTCTACAAACAACAAAATATTAAACTGCAAAAACACTAGATTTTGAGTTGATCTCACACATCTATTAAGGTATATGCTGCTGAAATTTAGATTACTTTACTTTGAAATGTGTGAGTTTCAAGATATTCATTTGGTTTTTAATATTTCAGGATGTTCTTTATCATGTTTCTTCTAATATAACTTACATATAACATTTTCCAGACTGCTGTCGTCTCGAAGTAACCTTTGTTGGGTTTCATTACATCTTATTCCTAAAGTAATGAGTGCTTTTAGAATTTTTTCTTCTTGGTTTTCAAATTTACATGGTTTTATGAGTTGCCGCAAATTTGCATAAAACTTCTCAAATGATTCTTCAGGTTGTTGTTTTCTACTGAAAAGTTTAAATATGTTGACAGTTAAATTCTGTCTAGGAGCACAATGCTTCTCTAAAACATCTAATATAGAGTTTACTGTCTCAGTGTCTGATTGGTCATTACTTACGAGAGATTTGTAAAGTTTTAGACCATCTGATCCCAAAAGGTTTTTCAATCTTGCCACTTGTATTTCACGTGATTTTTTAACAGTCTCTGTTGCATACAAGTATATAGTCACTTCTTCTTTAAACGTTTCAAAGCTGCTTGCAATATCACCATTTACATCTAAAACTGAGGGCTTGTTCAAATCCATTTTAGTAGTAGTTTTAAATACTTTTTAATCTATTTAATTGACTGCGCCATGTTTAATATAATATGTAAAAGAATAAAATCTGGTTTAACTAAATGAATCACTTTATTGGAATAGTCTTAACAACAATCATAACATTACAAAATGTAAACAAAACAAATATGATATTTTAAACATATGATTAATATTCTAAACAGGAGTCACCCAAGGTTCACTGTGTTTGACTCTGCTGGACTTGCAGTCTGGCTGGTTTCCTGTTTGTCACAATTGTTTCAGATCCTGATATGAAATTATATTCAAAATTAAATATTGGTTTTTAATTTAAATTCAACTGTTTCTAATGTCATAATTAATTAATAACTATAAAATATAATTTATCATTCACAGGAGATATTTTGATTCAAGATAGCCAAGATATGGTTTCTTTAAGTCTTCATAATTCCATATACTACAGGAAATAGATGATTTACTATATTTGTAATTTCATCAAGAAATACAATGGTGTCACAAAAATACAGAATGTTTAAAATTTAGGTTGTTTAACAGTTTACATTTTCTTCATGTTGAAAGTTCATAATTGGTCAAAACATTTCTTAAGGGAGTACACTGATCGTTCCAGAAGACAGTCCCAGAGTTGCAGTTTCAGTTGGTTTCCTGTTGCGTTCTTGAGGTTTTTTGGAAAACAGTTGATGATTTAGTGGCCAATATAAGAGGGTTTTCTACTGTATAGTGGATCGATAGGCTGTAGTCAGCTGCTCTTCTGGTGTGGTAGGAGTGAAAATTCTCATTTCTGGGCAGGGTGCTGTGCAAAGGTAAGTGTATTTAGTAACCTGTTACGAAGGATACTGTGCAAAGTTAAGTGTAATAGGTAACTTGTTACGAAGGGTACTGTGCAAAGGTAAGTGTTGTAGGTCACTTGTTACGAAGGGTACTGTGACTGTGCAAGGCAAATGTAGTAGGTGACTTGTTATGAAGGGTACTGTGCAAAGGTAAGTGTAGTAGGTATCTTGTTACGATGGGTACTGTGCAAAGGTAAGTGTAGTAGGTAATTTGTTATGGAGGGTACTGTGCAAAGGTAAGTGTAGTAGGTGACTTACAAAGGGTACTGTGCAAGGGTAAGTGTAGTAGGTAACTTTTACGAAGGGTACTGTGCAAAGGTAAGTGTAGTAGGTGACTTTTACGAAGGGTACTGCGCAAAGGTAAGTGTAGTTGGTAACTTTTACGAAGGGTACTGTGCAAAGGTAAGTGTAGTAGGTGACGTTTTACGAAGGGTACTGTGCAAAGGTAGTGTAGTTGGTACTTTTACAGGGTACTGACTGTGCAAGGTAAGTGTAGTAGGTACTTGTTACGAAGGGTACTGTGCAAGGCAAGTGTAGTAGTAGGTACTTGTTACGAAGGGTACTGTGCAAAGGTAAGTGTAGGGTAACTTGTACGAGGGTAATGACTGTGCAAGTGAAAAGTAGTAGGTATCTTGTTACGAAGGGTACTGTGCAAAGGTAAGTGTGGTTGGTAACTTTTACAAAGGGTACCATGACTGTGCAAGGCAAGTGTAGTAGGTGACTTGTTACGAAGGGTACTGTGACTGTGTAAGGCAAGTGTAGTAGGTGACTTGTTACGAAGGGTACTGTGCAAAGGTAAGTGTAGTTGGTAACTTTTACGAAGGGTACCATGACTGTGCAAGGCACTTGCCTTACTACACTTGTAGTAGGTGACTTGTTACGAAGGGTACTGTGTAAAGATAAGCGTAGTTGGTAACTTTTATGAAGGGTACTGTGACTGTGCAAGGCAAGTGTAGTAGGTATCTTGTTACGAAGGGTACTGTGACTGTGTAAGGCAAGTGTAGTAGGTGACTTGTTACGAAGGGTACTGTGCAAAAGTAAGTGTAGTTGGTAACTTTTACGAAGGGTACGGTGACTGTGCAAGGCAAGTGTAGTAGGTATCTTGTTACGAAGGGTACTGTGTAAAGATAAGTGTAGTAGTTATCTTGTTACGAAGGGTACTGTGCAAAGGTAAGTGTAGTTGGTAACTTTTACGAAGGGTACTGTGCAAAGCTAATTGTAGTAGGTGACTTTTTACGAAGGGTACTGTGCAAAGGTAAATGTAGTAGGTATCTTGTTACGAAGGGTACTGTGCAAAGGTAAGTGTAGTTGGTAACTTTTACGAAGGGTACTGTGACTGTGCAAGGGAAGTGTAATAGGTAACTTGTTACAAAGAGTACTGTGATTGTGCAAGGCAAGTGTAGTAGGTGACTTGTTATAAAGGGTACTGTGTAAAGGTAAGTGTAGTTGGTATCTTGTTACAATGGGTACTGTGCAAAGGTAAGTGTAGTAGGTAATTTGTTATGGAGGGTACTGTGCAAAGGTAAGTTTAGTAGGTAACTATTACGTAGGGTACTGTGCAAAGCTAATTGTAGTAGGTGTCTTTTTACGAAGGGTACTGTGCAAAGGTAATTATAGTAGGTGACTTTTTACGAAGGGTACTGTGCAAAGGTAAGTGTAGTTGGTAACTTTTACGAAGGGTACTGTGACTGTGCAAGGCAAGTGTAGTAGGTATCTTGTTACGAAGGGTACTGTGCAAGGGTAAGTGTAGTTGGTAACTTTTACGAAGGGTACTGTGACTGTGCAAGGCAAGTGTAGTAGGTATCTTGTTACGAAGGGTACTGTGTAAAGATAAGTGTAGTAGTTATCTTGTTAGACAATAGACAATAGACAATAGACTTTATTTACATATTCTTGGAGAACAGTATTGCGTCAAAAAGTGGTTTACATATAACAATGATTACAGTCTTTGATTTATTTTATTTGGTTTTCTTCAGGTTCTGGTGAATTCTTTTTCTGTGTAGAACGGTCTTTCAATCAGCCAGTCTGTGAGTTGGTTCTTGAAACAGTTGTGGTTGGTTTCTTTCTTCAGGTTTTCTGGGAGGAGGATAAGAAGACTGCTCCTTTATAGGAGGGTTTTCTTTCTGTGAGTGCTCGGTGGTGGACTGGAAGAGTGAAGTCTGTGGCATGTCTGGTGTTGTGTCGGTGTAGATCCCTGTGTCTGGTCTGTTGTGAGGCTATTGCGTGAAGGATGGTTTGTCGAATGTAGAGTGATACCACGGTCAGTGTTTTTAGTTCAGTGAAAGGTCCGCGACAGCTTTCTAGTTGGCTGATGCCAGCTAGGCACCTGATAGCCCTTTTTTGTTGTATGAGGACACGTTCTAGTTTGGTTGCTGTGGTTCCTCCCCATACTTCAATCCCATATCTCAAATGGGATTCAAAGAGGGCAAAATAGGCGACCTTAGCTGTATCGGTTCCACTTATTTGTTTAATTCTCCTGATAACATAGTTGGCAGAGGCAAGTTTTTTGCATAGTTGGTCTATGTGGGGTTTCCATGTTAAGTTGGCATCAATTGTTATACCAAGGTACTTTGTCTCATTCTTCTTTTCCAGGCCGGGTAGGGTGATGTCTGGGGTGGTATTTCTATTGTTGAATATAATTTGTACCGTTTTGTTTTCATTCAGGACGAGGTCATTTTCTTTGCAGTAGTTCTTGGTTTTGTTTAATTGTGATGCTGTGTTTCTTTCTAGAGTTTCTATTGACTTGTTTGCGAGTGTTAGGACTGTGTCATCTGCATACATGACGGTGTGACAGGGACCTTGCAGATTTTCTGGCAAGTCATTTGTTAGAAGTACAAACAGTACTGGTCCCAGTACTGATCCCTGTGGGACGCCTCTATGTATATCAGTGGTTTCTGAATGAGTTTTGTAAATTGTGTTGTGTTCAGTGTAATTTATTTCAACCAGCTGCTTCTGCCTTTTAAGTAGCTTCTAAACCAATTTGCTTCTCTTCCTTTGACCCCCAGGGCTGCCAGTTTCAGAAGAAGCTGTTCATGGTTCAGGCAGTCGAAAGCCTTACTAAAGTCGAGAAAAAGGGTGGTCGCTGTTGAGCCTTCTTCTAACTGATCCACGATATATTCTACAAGCTGAATCAGGGCTGTGGTTGTTGAGCGGCCTTTGAGGAATCTATCCTGTTGGCTGGTGAGTAGGCTGTGTTGTTCAAGATAGGACACAAGTCTGCTTAAAACAATCTTCTCTATTATTTTTGCAAAGGTTGGTATTAATGATATTTTATTTCTTTTATTTCTCTTTTCTCTTTCTATTTTTTTTTATACGTTCTTTTTTTTTTCACCCTTTCTTTCTCATCATTTGAGTTTCTCATACAATATTACTTATTTTAAAGTTATTCTGTGCACAAGGCAAGTTTTTTTGCATTTGGTCTATTTTTCCATGTTAATATAAGAAATGGTATCTCTTGCCAGTTTCTTCTTAAAATCATTTGTGATTTTTTTCTGTTTTTTTATCATTTATTTGCTAGTTCTTTTTTAATTTAACATGTGCTTAGACTACTGTTTCTGTTTGTCAACTGTCCCCAATTCTAAATCTGTGTTATAAAGTACATTATTTTTATAAATGGTTTTGTAAAATGTGTTGTGTTAGTATGATTTTTTTTCTTTGTAAATTTTGTTTTTTTGTAGCTTCATATTTAAAAAAAAAAACAAAAAAAAAGAAAAAAAAAAAAAATAAACAAAACAAAAAAATCTTCTTGTTACACCTTTTGAGAATCACAATCTATGCTTCTTTTTCAAGATAACACCAAAAAAAAATACATCAAATTAAATATATATGATATTTGGCCTGTAGCTGCTTTTTCATAAAATTTTATACTTGGGGTATACTCTGGTGAAGAGCTTTGGGATGTGACGTTATATTGTGTCAGGGTTTTTTTGCAGTGTTCAGTAATTAGTTGATTCAAGTGTTTTCACAATAGATTTTTTGATTTTTTGCGCGTTTTTGCCAATTAATGATTTGTGGTGTGTACAATGGTTTGTTGTTTGTATTGGGTGGAACTAATTAAAAATATGTATTTGTTTGTTATTCTATCCTTCATGAAAGATTTGTTGATCTCTTGTGTGTATAAAGCAAAGAATTAATTGACCCTACATGCTATTGGACTCTTTGTTTTCGAAGTTTTGTCGTTTTTTCTTGAGTCTGCTGTTTTGTGTGTATGTCAAGTAAAGTTGTTCGTTATTTCGTACATACAATTCCCAGTTGTTTGCTTTTATGCATTTGTGGATGCTCGTAATTGATATATAATTTTATGAGTTGGATTTCTGTTACATTACCATACGTTCAGATACATCTGTAAATTAGTTTGTAATTAGTCTGTGAAAGAGGAAGTTCATGTTCTTTGAAACCCTTGGTTCCTCTGTTGTAGTTAAGAGTTTAATCTGAGCTGTGTGATCAGATAGTCCAGTATGGATCACTGATGTTTCAATGAGTTTTGTATCTATGTTTGTGCAAATCCAGTCAATTGATGTCGCGGATTCAGCTGTAATTCTGGTTGCCGGCAGCACCATCCTCTTTATGGCATAGGATGTAAGAAAGTCTTCTAGTTTGTTGTTTGTGTTGCTTTCTACAAGGTTGTCTACATTTATGTCGCCCATAAGCACAATGTGCTTGTGTGATTGAAAGGCCACATTAAGTTGTTCTGTCATTACTTCAATGGCGTCCTCCAGTTTTGCAGATGGTGATCTATACACCCCTAGCACCTGAAGATTTTGCTTTTTTAATTTTATTTAAAACAGTGCGGTCTCACAGATGAGTTCTGCTTCATTAGTACTTGTGCTTATGAGTTTGGTTTTGTTTTCAAGACCTTTTTTAACATATCCTGCCACTCCTCCTTTGACATGTCTCTTTCTTGCATAACCTCCTACAAGTGCGTAGCCTTCTAGGTGGGTGTTCTCCAGATTTTCTTGAGGCAGGCCATGTTCTGTTATAAGAATTAAATCTGGTTTTTTCTCATGCAGGAAATGAGTAAGTCTGTCTATCTTGGGGTCTAGCCAGTTAATGTTCTGATGTGCGAGTGTGATTGTGCGTTGTTTAGTGGGTGTTTTATTTGTTTTAGACTTGAGTTCCAAAGTATTCTTGATTTGTGTATTATCTGAGTTTTGTGTCTTTCTTTTGGTTGTTGAGGTTTGGCTAAAAAATGGTTATGGGTATTTTCAGGCACTTGTTGAGAGTTGTTTCCTTCTTTTTTATCAGCTGGGCTGCATACTTGTGTCTCTCTGTCAAGGGTAGGTGAGGTTCCAGTAGTGCCTTTGGCTGTTGTCATTACTTCTACTGTGTCGAGGTTAGTGGGTAAAAGGGTATTCACTTTCAGTATCCAGGTGGCAAGTTGGTCGTCAGGGGACGGTGTCACGTATAGGAATGACTTTGTGTGCCTCGATATTGCAACCAGGCAATGTGCTCTTGACTCGTAGATATCCTCCTTATTTTGTGACATTCTTACCACCGCTATGTGTTCAGCTTGTCGTCCTTGAAATTCATGGATCGTTGATACTTTGTAGCCCATTTTCTCCAATTCCCTCTTTTCTGACTGTTTGAATGTGAGAACTTGGTATTTTTGTTTGTCAATATTTAGGTTTTGAATGCCATCGAAGTGTCTTTGGCTCATTTCGTTTAGGGTGTTGTTGGTGGTTTTCATCATCTGTGGGTAGAAGTTTGCCAGTAGAGCTGTTGTGCTTTTGGTGCAGCGGTAGGATATGTCAAGCGTTTGGGTAATTTCTGCTATGTTTGTTATGTTGTGATATTTTGAGTCAAAAAAGACAGTCCTATTGATGTAGGGTATTTGGTTAATGTCACCAACCAGTAGGGCCTCTGTTGCTCCTGAGAGGGTTACTGCGTATAGCACCTCTCCCGCATGAAGCATTAGGGCCTCGTCTATGAGGACTCTTCTGTATGGCCCTCTGCTGAGTTTTTCAGTTTTGTTTATTATAAAAGAGTGTATGGTGCGAAAGGTGTCCTTTACAATGTTAGGGTCACAGTTAGGGTATTTTGTTTTGAACCGCTTTCGGAAGTCATGTGCGGCATCCCTTGTTGGGAATAGTATTAGGTCACCATCTTTATAGTTCTTTAATAAGAAAGTAGTTTTTCCACACCCAGGGACTCCTTGTACCAGATTTAGCTTGATTTCTTGGTTGTTCTCTAAGTCTATGTTTTTTATACTATTGAAAAGTCTCAGGTCATTCATAACTAAGGTGTCACTTGACACAAGCAGAATACTATTTATCGGGCTGGTGTATGGCGCGGCCTTGAAAATGCCGTTTCTTTCCCTCACAAGCTCCACCAACTGGGTACCATCAAAACCAAATTGGTGGGGTTTTCCTAGATCCTGTTGTAGCATGTAGTCTCCAGTCTTGAGATCTATAATGGAGTATTTTTCCTTGTATGCCATTAGGGTATCTCTTAGGTCAGGTGTGATCTTTTTTAGGTCTTTGAGTTTGTATTCTTTGTATATTGCACTGAGTTTTTTTAGCAGATATAATTCTTTGGCTCTCCACATTTCTCTCTGCTCTTTCATGGCTGCTCTTTCCATTTCTAGTTTGTTGTTTGTAGGTGGAACTGATGGCTGGCTGAAAAACTCGCTATCTGGAGATTGTGTTCCTCCTCTCCGCCTGGCACTGTAGAGGCTCTTGCCGCTGTTGGGGGATATATTGTGGATTTTCTTTACAGACTTGAAGAGGCAGCTGTCAATTGTTTTGTCTATGTTTAGTTTTGTCTTTTTGTCTTGGGTGTAGATTCGGAAACGATGAAGATATGCATTGCATGCAAACTGGAGAAACACCTGAATTAGATCTTGTTGGCTGCTTCTTCCAATAGACAATAGACAATAGACAATTTCCTTTATTTGTAATTTCATTAAGAAATACAATGGCGTCACAAAAATCCAGAAATGTTTAACATTTAGATTGTTTAATACATTTTCTTTGTGTTAAAAGTTCACAATTGGTCAAAAAGCTCCTTAAGGGAGTACACTGGTCGGTCCACAAGCCAGTCCCAGAGTTGCTGTTTTAGTTGGTTTCCTGTAGCGTTCTTGAGGTTGTTTGGAAGGGCGTTGATGATTTTGCAGCCAATATAAGATGGTTTTCTGCTGTATTGTGTAGTGTGATGGATCGGAAGGCTGTAGTCGGCTGCTCTTCTGGTGTGGTAGGAGTGAAAATTTTCATTTCTGGGAAGGTTTAGTTTTTTTGTGTACAGGACAACTCCATGGATGTAGAGTGCTGTCACTGTTAGGAGCTTAAGGGATTTAAATGCTTCTCTGCAGCTGTCTGAGGGCCCAAGGTCGGAGAGTGCCCTGACGGCTTTTTTCTGGAGCATCAGGACTTTGTTGAGGTTTGCCTCTGATGTTCCTCCCCAAGATATTAAGCCATACCTTATGTGTGATTCTATTACAGCATAGTATGCTGTCTTAGCCATTTCCAGGCCTCCTATCCATTTCATCCTCTTTATTACATAGACCCCAGATGCAAGTTTCTTGGTCAGGTTGTGTATGTGATCGTTCCAGGAGAGGTCTTCATCAATTGTCAGGCCCAGCAGTTTTGAGTTTTTTTCAATGGTTATTTCAGGAATTTTCTTGGATTTGTTCATGTTTTCGGCTAAAATTTAACTGGGTTGTTTTTGATGGATTAATTGCCAGGTCATTTTGAAGGCAGTATTGCAGTGCTTTGTCTGTTGAGGATAGAATGTTGGAGTGTAATTCTTGTGGTGAGTCATGCATGAATAAAAGAGTTGTGTCATCAGCGTACATTATTGTTTCACAATTGTCATTCCCAATGAAATCTGGAAAATCATTGGTGAAAAGGATGAATAAAAATGGGCCCATGACTGAGCCTTGGGGCACTCCTCTGTTAGTCGAGAGTTGTGTGGACCTATATACAGATTTTCTTCCATTTATGTTTTGCTGGATTTCCACAATTTGTTTACGTCTTTTCAAGTAACTTGCCACCCAGTCGTTGGCCATTCCCTCTATTCCTAGGGCTGTGAGTTTCTTTAGGATTAGCTTATGGCCCAAACAGTCAAATGCCTTGCTGTAGTCAAGTAAGACTGTTGATACATGTCTGCGCGCATCTAGATGGTCAATGATTTGTTCAATTAAACTAGTAAGAGCTGTGGCAGTGGACCTCCCTTTGAGAAAACCATGCTGGTTTTTAGTGATAAGAGCATTGCTTTCCAAGTGACTCAGCATTCTTGACAGAGCGACCTTTTCTATTACTTTTGAAAAGGTCGATATTAATGAGATAGGGCGGTAGTTTTCTTGTTTAGTGCGTGAGCCTTTTTTGTGCTTTGGATATATTTTTGCTATTTTTAGGGCGGAGGGAAATTGTCCAAGACTAAAAGATTTGTTTATTATGCTGACAAGTGGACCACCCAGTTGTTCAGCACAGTGTTTTACAGCTTTTGATGGCACTTCATCTACTCCACATGACAGCTTTGATTTCAGTGAGGCTATTGTTGCTAAGACTTCTTTGACTGTTGTAGGTGATAAAACTAGTGGTTGGATATTGCTTTGTGGTAGAAGTAGTGGATGTGTAATTTTTTTTGTTTTTGAGTTGGTTTCTGTTTTTCTCTAAAGTGGAGTCTGCTATTTCTGCAAAATATTTGTTTAGGTGTTCTGCAATGTCATTAGGGTTATCCACTAATATTCCCTCTATTTCCAGCTGCAGATTTGGTTCTTCCTTCTGTTTACATTTTTTTTCTGTGTTAATGATCTCCCAGACAGCTTTAGATTTATTATCGGCACTTGTGATGTATTCTGCAGTGGTTTGTCGCTTAAGGGATCTGAGTTTTAAATCATATGTTTTCTTTTTTTCTGCCATTGTTGTTTTATCATATACATTTCCGGTAAGCTCGTATCGGTGCAAGGCATCTAGGAAATCTTCTTTTAGTATTTTGACTTCTTCATCATATTGAACCTTCATTTTCTGTCCTTTATGCTTAGCTCTTATTTTTTTGAGGGGGCAGGCATGGTCCAATATTCGCCTTACAGTCTTTTGAAACACAGAGTATGCCTCTTCAGCATCAGGGGCATTGTGCACTTCTTCCCAGTTTACTCTTGACAGTTCTTCTTTCATAGTGTCCATGTTCCTTCGAGAAAAAATTCTTTTTTGTATAGTCCCTCTTTCAGAAGTTGTCCCGTCCGTGAGTGTGATAGTGCATGTTTGACCAGTATGATCTGCTATTCCGGTTTTTATTACTGTGAAGGTTACATCCTCGGACATGTTTGTGCAAATGCAGTCTATAGATGTTCTCGAGTGGTTGGTGATTCTTGTTGCTGGAAGTGGTAGCCTTTGAACTCCAAATGTCATCAGTTCATCTTCTAGGTACGTGTTGTCAGCATTTTTAGTAAGCCTGTCTATATTAATGTCGCCCATTACAACAAGGTCTTTGGCTTCTACTCGAAACGAAGTAAGTGCTTCTGACAGGATATCTATGGCTAGCTTGGCTTGCTCTCCTGGGGGTCTATAGATACCGAGGAGAAAAAAGATTTTTTTCTTTATTTTTATCTTCACTAGTGAGAATTCACAGACTAGTTCTACGCTTTTATTCGAAATATCTATTTCTTCTGCCTCAGTTCCAGCATCCTCCTTCACATATATTGCAATCCCTCCCTGTTTATGTTCTTTTCGGCTAAAAAAAGTTATTAAATTATAGCCTGTAATTTTAGTGAGCTGTAGTTTCTCTGCGCTGAGTCCGTGTTCAGATAGAACTAAGATGGTAGGTTTAAGTTCATTTAGTAGGTGGTCTAGTCTTTCAATCTTGTTTCTTAGACTTTGCACGTTTTGGTGAAAGATGATGATGGGGGTTGATCTATGATGAGATTTCTTGTTGACTCTGTGGTTTGGTTTGAGTTGTGGTAAGTTTTTGTCTTGTAGACCTTTTTTTGCCGGACTCTCTTCCAATGACTTGTCTCTAAAAAATGATTTTGCTGAATTGTGTGGTATGCTTGTGTTTGTGCGGTTCTCCCTTGCGGTCCCGGTGAGTCCGTTGTGCATGTCATGTTGGTCTCAATTTCCTTGATCATGTCGGGGTCCTCTTCTTTTTGAGTTTTTGGTTTACTTATAAATAATTTCTTCTTTTAAAAAGGTTTGCAATACTGCTTCGGATCCGTCAGAGTACCTGTGTATGTCAGGGAGGACTGTTATAGGCTCTGGGTTTACATTTTGCGACAGTGCGGTAGTATCTGTGTTTTTTTGAGTCAGCCGAGAGGGAGGCTGGGTGTGGCAATTTTCTGGGCAGGGTCTATAGAACATTTTTAGGTCTTGTGGTGTAAAGGAGTTTACTTTAAGGATCCATTTGCTTATTGTGTCACTTTTATCTGGTGTAAAATAGGTGAAGGTTTTAGTGTGTCTTGATATTGCAACCAAGCAGTGAGACTGAGAGTTGTATATGTCATCTGTTTCTCTAGAAGTGCGGATTAAGGCAATGTGTTCAGCCTGCTTGCCCTGATACTCGTGGACTGTTGATGCTTTGTAGCCTAGCATTGACAGTTTCCTTTTTTCTGATTGTTTGAAAGTAAGAAAGGTGAATTTCCTCTTGTCAATGTTTAGTATCTGGTTTTCCACTGTGTCGGAGTATTGCAGCATTAGGTCATTTTCCACCACACTTGTAGTTTTCATACCATGTGAGTATAAGCCTGAAATGAGCGCTGTGCTACTTCTAGTACATCTATATGATAAGTTCAGTGTCGTTGATATGGTTGCTATCTCCGAGATATTATGGAGTTTTACTTCGTGTGTCTTTGTCCTGTTTATAAAGGGAATTTGATTAGTATCGCCTACGAGAATTATTTCTTGAGCTCTGGATATGGTTGCAGCATAAAGAATTTCCCCTGAGTGTAACATGAGGGCTTCATCGACAATAATTCGTTTATAGCTGTTTCCCATTTTTATGTAGCTTGATGAGTTAATGATAAACGAGTGTACTGTCCGAAATGTATCTATATTATGCTTTTTACTCTCATTTGGATACAGAGTCCTGAATCTATTTCTAAAATCCTGTGCGGCTTCCCTTGTGGGGAACAGGATGAGATCCCCCTCCCTATAGTTGTTAAGTATATAGGTAGTTTTCCCACACCCTGGGACTCCTTGAATAAGGTCAAGTTTGATATCCGAAATAGTAGAGGTATCAATGTGCTTGATACTATTGTAGAGTCTTAGGTCATTTAATAAGATAGTGTCTTCTGAAACTAAAATGTTGTCATTAATGTGGGTATTCTCGTGTGTTATAGAGTATTTGTTTTCTGAGTTTCTATAGAGTTCTATCAGGCGGGCACCATCAAAGCCAAATTGGTATACTTGCTCGGTAGGTGGTTTTGACAAGAAGTCTCCGGTGTCTAATTTTATGATGGCGTACTTCTTGTGAGTTTGTCTATGAAACTCTTCTAGTTTAGGGTCATCTTTTTGTATGTTGCTAATGTCATATTCTTTATATATTTTGCTCAGGTTCTTTAGGATATGTCTTTCTTTTGCTCTCCACAGCTCCTTTTGTTCCTCCATTGCCAGACGCATAAAGCTAGTGCGGTCAGTTGGTGGCACAGTAAGAGCAGCATAGCTGCTTGGTTGTGGTAGGGAGCCCCGAGTTGTTCTCCATGTGCTGTAGGGTATATTGTCTCTGTTAGGAGATAGTCTTGAGATTTTCTGTTGGTATTTTCCAATTGTGTTATCAAGAATGTCATCAATGATTTTTTTCATTTTTTTGTCTTTAGTGTAGATGCGAAAACGATGTAAATATGCATTGCAGGAGAATTGGAGAAATACCTGGAGGAGCTCCCTGATTTGTGAGGGCTTTATGTTCAGGGTGGTGGCAATATCTTCTAGGTTTAGGGAGAACAATGTAGGGAATTTTATGCAGTCGTTTGCCAGTTCAAGGAATCGAAACAGTTTTATCCTCCAGTTCCGCTTGACTGTTGAGAAACATACTGCGATTTGTGTCTTCTCTTCACTGTCCCGGAGTGTCAGGAAGTTGTTGTATGAGGTATCTATGTTTTTAAGCCTGTGGGAAGCTTTAGCGAAAATTGGATTAGATGGATCCTTGCAGTCGAGGTCAAAGAAATTGATACTGCAGGCCTTGAGCAGGTCTTTGTCTTTATTGAGCTGTGTGGTCAGGATCGGGGTTTCCTCTGGTGGGTATGAGAATATTTTTAGCTTCATGAGGTTTTTATGATCTTCATTGTTTAAAAATGAAATCCTGCCACTATTTGTGTTTATGGATTCACAGCCTAGATATTTGCCTTTCGGGGATCGTGTTTCTGTAGATTCCCGATCTTCGTCATCACTAATTGTGATGCTGTCTTTGGTCAGGGGTTGTCTGGCTTCTCGTGTAAGTCCTACTTGCCCATTGGTTGTCAGTGTTGGAGCTGGACTGGGCAGTTTTTTAGGTGGGGTTTGTCTGGCTCCCCCTGTCAGCCCTACTTGCCCATTGGTTGTCGTTGTTGGTGTTGGACTGGGCAGTTTTTTAGATGGGGTTTGTCTGGCTCCCCCTGTCAGCCCTACTTGCCCATTGGTTGTCGTTGTTGGTGTTGGACTGGGCAGTTTTGGGCACCAAGGCCGAGTGTCGGAAGAATTGTTCCTAGGTTCAATGATATCAGGAGTGGGAATTTAATACAGTTATTGATGAGTTCCAAGAGTTTGAATAGTTTGGTCTTCCAGTTGTTCCTTTTGGAGGAGTAGAAAATTACGATGTTTGATTTTCCGTCGTTTCTAATCATCATAAAATTGTTGTATGACAGCTTATCAGCTGATAGTCGTTCGGTGATTTTTTCTTGTATTTTGGGAGTATGCAGTGGGAGGGAGCATGCTCCCTTTTCAATGTCATAGAACTCCAGGCCGCAGGCTTCCAGCCAGTCGGTGTCTGTTCCTAGCTGTGTTGAGAGTAGTGGTGTCTCATCAGGGGGAAAGGAGAAGATCTTTAGTTTGTCTATCTCCTCCTCATTGTCATGGGTTAGCATGGAGATTCGTCCTGTGTTGCTGTTTATTGGTGTATTTCTTATGATTCTCTGTGATGTTGACCTAGTTTGTGTAACTTCAACATCTTCATCATCGCTGTGTGAGAGAGAGGCCAGGCTGATCAATGAGGAGTGTGTTCTTGGTTCTGTTTGATGATACTGGAGAACAGTCTGCCCTGTGTACTTGTGCTGTTACAGTTATTCTTGTTCCTTTCTCATCCGGAGATGAGGGTTCCGCTTGATTGTGGGTAGTTCTGATAGTTTTCGGGTGCTGACTCAGTGTTTGAATGAGTCTTGTGGTGTCGGAGTTATTGTTTGTCATGGTTGTGGACAGTTTTTTGGTTTGGGTTTGACTGGTTCCCACCGTCGTTTGAAGATACTGTTTTTTAGGCTGGGTTTGGCAGACTCCTGCTGTAGTATCTGGTATGAGATGGTCCAAAGGTTTTGATCTGTAATGGTTATTGAGAGACAGTTTTTTTGTTTGGGTTTGGCTGATTCCCACTGTCATTTGCGACAACTGTTTTTTGGGCTGGGTTTGGCAGATTCCCACTGTACTGTCTTGTGTGAGCTGGTTAGTAAGTTTTGATTGGTTATACTTATGGATGTCCCTATGTTGTAAACGTGTTGCTGGTACTGAACGGGCTTTATTTTTTGCAACTTGTAAGGATACACTGAAAACATTTCTTGTTTTGTTTTCTGTCTTTTTTGCTTTTTTAGAGGTGGAGGGTTTAGGGAGGTGTGTTTCTGCTGTGTGAGGAGTGCTCTGTTTAGGGGTCATCTGTTTGGGTCCACTGGGTCTTTGCAGTTGTTCTTTAATTTTGGCCATCTCTAGCTCAGCTCGGTCTTGGCGGTATTTAAGCTCAGCCAGTTGAAAAAGGATGAAAGTAGAGTGATTATTTGTGTTAACGTCTTCATTAGCACATGGCGTCTGCGATTCTGCGTTTTTCTTTGATTTAGCAGTTTCGGCACATTTATCTACATTTTTTCCGCCCATCTGCCTTATTTCTTTTTCTAGTCTCGTGATTTCTGTCTCGTAGCACCATATGGTATGCTCTTTATCTCTATCTTGTTCTTCAAACAAGGTTCCAAGTTCACATCTTATAGTCTTTTCCTTTACTAATTGCTTTTCAAGTTCATTTATCATTTCAACTAATTTATTATTTTTTTCAAGTAAGGTTTCATTTTTATTTTCAAGTTCTTCCATTTCGACTTGGCAGTGTATGTATTCATTACTGCTGGTTTCCATTACTTGTTTTGATAATTCTTCATTTTTTAATGACAATCTGTGTATGTCGTCCTTCAGTTTAGTATTCTCCTGCAGTAGAGCGCTGCCCACCTCTGCAGCCAGTATGAGAGATGTTTCTGGGTCAGCATTTTGACTGTTTTGGAGTTTCATTTGTATTTCGTCCATAGTCAAACTGTTAGTTGTTTGGTCTTCTGATGGGTCAACAATAGTACTCAGTTGGTCCGGATGTATTGTTTGTTCCCTGAAATTTTCTGTAATGTTCAGAGTCTTGGCTTCTAGGTCTGCTTCCTCTAATGCCTTATTAAATATTTTATTTTTAAAATTGTCTGGCTGTCGAGCACCATATATGTATACATTTTCTTTGTACGGGAGCAGTTTGGATTCACTTATTTTTGAAATAGCGTTGTCCCCAAAAAAGGTGACACTGTACTCAGTTTTATTGGTTTTTCCTTTTTCTTCGATCTTATTGATTTTTGCGGGCCAGTGCCGAAAGCCCTTTATTTTTGCAAAGACTAAGTCTCCTTCCTTATACATTGTGACTTTTAGTCAGGCAATTTTATTTTAAATTTAGAGTAAAAATACTGCTTTTAAGCTGGATTTGCCTGATTCCTATTGTGTAAGTTCTTTGTGGGGAAGTTTGCAGTTTTTAAAGCTGGGTTTGCCTGGTTCCTATTGTCAATTTTTATTTCAATTAAATTGTGCAGTTTTTTAAGCCAGGTTTGCCTGGTTCCTATTGTCAATTTTTATTTCAATAGTCAATATTGTCAACAGTTTTTTGTATGCTGGTTTGGCTGGTTCCAGTGGTTAAAGTGAGGTGAGACAGAGAAATATCTAAATTTGAATAATATCTAAATATTTAATAGCACAGTTTTTGGGGCAAGGTTTGTCTGGTTCCTTCTGTCAATTTTGAAAATAGCTAAGCTTGATTGACTGATAATCAAGTACCATGTCTATGACGATATAAACAGCTGGTATCCAGTTGTTGTCATGTGAGAAGTTGGGTAGAGTGTAAGAATGCAGAGTGCCTATGTCAGGTCTGCTGAGACTGCAGATGTAGGTCACAGACGTCTGTTGTTTTGCCACATGAGCTGCCTAAGTGTCTAGTTGCTAATGCCAAGCTTATGAGTTGGAGTATACGTAGGTTGTTGGATCTGACGTCATTTATGAAACCTTTCCATATGTTTCTTCCATGCAGAGAGATTAGTACTTGAGTTTAATGTCTGGCTTTAAGATTGTTTTAGTTTTGATAGTATATGCAATGAGAGGCTATTAGAAATTGTTTGCACTTGAAATTGTTTGTTTTAATAGATACTCTAAATTAATTGATTCATTGCATGTGAGTTCTTGGAGTGTCTTCTTAGTTTGAGTATATAATTTCTTTTAAAGTAGATTTAGTTGATTTGTTATTTTGGAATAAACTTACAGTTCTTCCCAGAGATGTTGTGAGTATAGTTGTGTATTTTTGTTGGAATAAACACTACTAATACTACACTTTTTAAGAGGTAACTTTCATTAGAATGCTACTTGTCGGCCATCTTGATTATTAATCAAGATGTTACGAAGGGTACTGTGCAAAGGTAAGTGTAGTTGGTAACTTTTATGAAGGGTACTGTGCAAAGGTAATTGTAGTAGGTGACTTTTTACGAAGGGTACTGTGCAAAGGTAAATGTAGTAGGTATCTTGTTACGAAGGGTACTGTGCAAAGGTAAGTGTAGTTGGTAACTTTTACGAAGGGTACTGTGACTATGCAAGGGAAGTGTAATAGGTAACTTGTTACAAAGGGTACTGTGACTGTGCAAGGCAAGTGTAGTAGGTGACTTGTTATGAAGGGTACTGTGCAAAGGTAAGTGTAATAGGTAACTTTTACGAAGGGTACTATGACTGTGCAAGGCAAGTGTAGTAGGTGACTTGTTAAGAAGGGTACTGTGCAAAGGTAAGCGTAGTAGGTAGCTTGTTATGGAAGGTACTGTGCAAAGGTAAGTGTAGTAGGTATCTTGTTACGAAGGGTACTGTGCAAAGGTAAGTGTAGTAGGTGACTTGTTACGAAGGGTACTGTGCAAAGGTAAGTGTATTAGGTAACTTGTTACGAAGGGTACCGTGCAAAGGTAAGTGTAGTAGGTGACTTGTTACGAAGGGTACTGTGCAAAGGTAAGTGTAGTAGGTGACTTGTTACGAAGGGTACCGTGCAAAGGTAAGTGTAGTAGGTAACTTGTTATGAAGGGTACTGTGCAAAGGTAAGTGTATAAGGTAAGTGTAGTAGAGGTAACTTGTATTAATTTTTCAGTGAACAGTAATCTGAATATTGTGGATTATGTGTTATGATTAAATTATGAATGTGAATAGTGAAGTGTCGTGGATAAAATGTTGGGTACAGTGTGCTGTGATAAAGAAGTATAGTTAAGTAGAGGACTATGAACAGGAAAGAAATAGTAGGTATTGTTATACACAATACTGTGCATAGGTAAGTATTGCAAGCAGAATAAAACCACAGGGAATGTACTTCCCCCCCTTGCCTCTTGACCCAATGAAAGTAGGGCTCAAAAAGTCATTATTTTTCTGTTTAAATGAGGTCATAAAGAAGAGCCCTAGTGTGAATTTCTGGGTTACAACCATCCCTGTGACACATACAAAAATGGATAGATAGAAAAATATTAGTACATGTTAACTTAAGGGTTGATAGTAATGAGGAAAAGTATAATGTAAAACCCCAAAATGACTGGTGACAACCCTAGTTTTTTTTGTGGCAGTGTGTATGAACTCAACTGTTGGGCTTTTAATAACAAGTCCTATCCAAGGACCATGTCAGCCTTAGTCAGTAACGAGACTAAAAGATCGCGCCACAATCATCCTAAACTCATTAGTAATTCAAACTTGGCTGAGAACCGCTGTAATCAGTGGAGTGTTTGACCTTGAGTTATGTGTATAAACATACACAGTTCAAAGTTGTGTCTTTTATGTGACCATGATGATAAACCAAATAATCTTTTTTTTAATTAGCTCTGAATGCACATAAGTAGTGGTAAAATAGCTTTGGTTTAAGGATTTGCAGATAGGCTGATGTATGAAACCAAACTAGGTGGTAAATTTTCTCAGATAGTTATTTTTATAGGTATATGTGTCAAGTTGATGTACAAACAGATCTCAATATAAGTGGATGTATTAAAAAAAATTGTTACCATATTACCCTGTCGTAAAACATGTAGAGTTTCTCAGCTTTATCCTCGGTCATGCATGTTGCAGGGATGTTTCGGCAAGTTATCGTTGTGGCTGCAATCGCACATCTCATTAGGATTGACTGCAGGCCTTGCACTACTGAGTATCCAGCTACTTCTGCTTCTTCTCACCGTTGTGTCCTGTGTTAAGAGAGCACAGACCCCAGCCCCGCCCCCTGCCCTGCCACCCAAGCTGGTTGAGAAGGTAAGATTGTTCGTTACTCATTTTGTACTAGTAAGGAGCCGTAAATCAGAACAAAGAGACGTCTTACTTGCGCTTAGTTTTATATTAGGATCTTGGTTCATCCTAAAAGGAATATTCTTAAGCTCTACATCACTCCGTACTCTCAGAATAATTCTTTTTCTGAGCGCACGCTATCTTGTGTCACCCCGCTAGTTCAGAGGTGGAGTGTTGTGGTTATTTGATGTGTTACCAATATAGATTTTGTGTTGTGCATGATAGTTAAGTATAGTATTGGCAAAATGATATAATTAATATCTGTAGTTTAAACTTTAAATTTTTAAGGTATGGTAAATTATTAGGCAATCAATTGAAAACTGGAGGAGTTTCTCCACCTCCAGAAGCATTGTGTAGTTAAAAGCAGAAAAGACCAATAAAAGATATTGAATAAAATTTAGGTTTTTCAGTTTACACTATTAGATCTTAAACTATATTAAGCTGTATTCCAAATTTTTTAACATTTCACATAATAAGCAAGATATCAAGTTTAACCTTTTTCCCTCAAAATTAACATTGGAACTCCAAAAGACAATAATGTACTGTGTTGACAATAACTGTGACAATAACTGGGTTTCTATGTCTCAGTAACCTTAGGGTTACTGTGCGACTTAGGGCCATGACTCAAAATACTAAATTGTTTGTTTATTTGGGCTGGTGCAAATTGTGCTAAGAGGGGCTAAACCCCCTTTTGACCAAAGTCCGAACAGTGGCAAGAGAGGTGGCGAAATGAGTCTAGAGCGGCTTGGACGCGGAGACTCATTCCGGACCTGTCCGTGTGGGTTGATCGTGGGTTTGGGGAAATAAATTTCCTCATCACGCAGTTCCTCACCGGACATGGGTTGTTCCGAGCGTATCTTCACAAGATGGCCAAAGTGGACAGTCCGGCTTGTATTTACGGGAACGGTGTTCACGATGACGCTTTTCATACGTTCTTCCAGTGTGACCGGTGGGCAGTTCTAAGGAGGCAGCTTCTGCTGGAGATCGGTGAATTTACGCCGGAGACCGCAGTAGAAAAAATGGTGACATCTCTTGAGAACTGGACTCTCATCACATCCTTCGTGGAGAAAGTTCTCAAGAGAAAGAAACTTGAAGATTCGTAACATCCTGGATCTTCCCTCAGAAGGCTAAATCGGAGTTGATGTTCATTGAGCTTTAAATACGAGGCTCCACTTTGAGGTTCATGCCTTAATAGGTTATTCCGAAGTGGTCAACAGCCTGAGGCGGGGAGTTTTAGTTGGGTGCGAATCCCACACACCGGGGAGTGCACAGTTCTCCTCCCTGATGGTGCATGAGAGCATTTCCCCTCGAGAAAAAAAAAATATCTGTAGTTTAAACTTTAAATTTTTAAGGTATGGTAAATTATTAGGTAATCAATTGGAAACTGGAGGAGTTTCTCCACCTCCAGAAGCATTGTGTAGTTAAAAACAGAAAAGACCAATAAAAGATATTGAATAAAATTTAGGTTTTTCAGTTTACACTATTAGATCTTAAACTATATTAAGCTGTATTCCAAATTTTTTAACATTTTACATAATAAGCAATATATCAAGTTTAACCTTTTTCCCTCAAAATTAACATTGGAACTCCAAAAGACAATAATGTACTGTGTTAACTGGGTTTCTATGTCTCAGTAACCTTAAGGTTACTGTGCGACTTAGGGCCATGACTCAAAATACTAAATTGTTTGTTTTTTTGGGCTGGTGCAAATTGTGCTAAGAGGGGTTAAACCCCTTTTTGACAGGCCGTATTGCCTGAATTTGAAACTTGAGATATATATATACTGAGATATATATATATATATATATATAAAGTCAAGATACAATAATTAACTGAGTATCCTTGACAAACATTATTTTATTTTAACATGTTTCAACCTTTAAAGGCCATTTTCAAGTTAATTCAAAATGATAATTTAATATAAACAATATTTAAATCACATATGTTTAAATTAAATAATTTCAATTTAATAGATGTACAAGTGTTCTTGAAGAAGTTAGTTAAAAACTGTTGTATCTATATGTAAAATGTGATTATATGTTTTGTTTGAGTATAACAAAATGAGCAATGTGCCGAAATTAGTTGTAACTAGGATAATTAGGAGTTTTCGTTATGGATATTTCTTCCGACAACTATAAGAGGGCCAGCAAGTGAATATAATATATATATATATATATATATATATATATATATATATATTTAAATTTGATCTATATAGTTCACCTTTAAGGATTACCCCCTTTTGACAGGCCGTATTGCCTGAATTTGAAACTTGAGATATATATATACTGAGATATATATATAAAGTAAAGTTAAAATAATTAACTGAGTATCCTTGACAAACATTATTTTATTTTAACAACATGTTTCAACCTTGGATGCTGCAAGGTCTGAAGAGCGCTCCCGAACCTTCCAGCTGTGGCAGCACAGCTGGGAGCACGACACCCGAGGACGATGGACTGCGCGACTCATAGAGCAGGTTCAACCGTGGGTGGAACGGCGGCATGGTGAGGTGGATTACTTCCTCACTCAGTTTCTGACAGGCCACGGCTATTTTAAGTCGTACCTGTATCGGATGGGCAAAACCGGTTCACCGGATTGCACTTACTGCCCGGGCGTTCCCGACGATGCGGAGCACACTTTCTTCCGCTGCCTCCGTTGGGAAAGGCCCCGCCTGGAGGTTGCACGAAAACTTGGTGTTTTCACGGTGGACACGGTCTGCCACAAAATCATTGAGGATGAGGGAAACTGGGATTGTTTGTCACGGTTTGTCCGGGGCGTCCTCCTAGAGAAGAAAAGCGATCTGGACCGCGAAGAGGCCCAGATCACCTAAAATGAGTGCCTGAATATGGAGTGAGCCCCAAGGGCGTAAGCCAAATTTAGGCCTAGCCTGTTGTAATGTGACAAACAGTTCCAGGTTAGAAACCTAAAGAGTAGAGGAGGTTTTTTTAGTGGGTAGCCCCGCTTCATAGGGGAGTCCCACACTACAGGCTGGCCACCTGTGTGCATAAAGCATTTCTTCCGCCTCTCCCTAAAAAAAAACAAAAAAAAAAAAAAAAAAAAAACTTGAAAATGGCCTTTAAAGGTTGAAACATGTTGTTAAAATAAAATAATGTTTGTCAAGGATACTCAGTTAATTATTTTAACTTTACTTTATATAACAGTAATCCTTAAAGGTGAACTATATAGATCAAATTTAAATATATATATATATATTATATTCACTTGCTGGCCCTCTTATAGTTGTCGAAAACGAAAACTCCTAATTATCCTAGTTACAACTAATTTCGGCACATTGCTCATTTTGTTATCATCCTTATGTTGTAATAACAAATAATAGCGTAAACGCTAAAACATTCAAACTCACTCAAAGATCTTACACTCATTCATAATTGGCTTAAAATACCTCCCTAGTAAAAAATTAGCCCCCTAGTAAATTAAATAGTAGTAAGCTAGTAATCCTGGGAATTATCCCAGGTGGCTAGGTAGGTCGCCATTTCAGTTAAAAGTATAAGTATTAAGTGTATTCTGTTAACTGCTAACCAGACAATCTCCTTAACAGGTTGTATTTTTGGTGTAATAACTTGTATTGTGTTTTAGGTCCACAATTCATTTCCATACAGTGGCTCCTGAAAGTTCTTCCCTGAAGGAAGTTGAACAGAGAAAAAAGAATTCTCAGTTAAGACTGGCTTTACTTTACTTATTGTAGCATATATATTTAAACATTCACTTTACTGAGTTTGGAATAAATCACTAAAAATATAAAAAAATAATACAAGAGTATTGTACATTAAAAAAATCATAATAACTATTATAACTTAATAGTCTTGTACATATTGTTATATATTTATTATATTGAGTATGCATAGTACGATATAAATTTATTTTGTCATCAATTCACAGCAGCATTATTTAGTTTTTTTAAACAACGTGTGATTATATAGCATTTTGTATTGACCTATATTTAGATATCTTTAGTTTATTGATTTTATAGAAGGTGTCTGAAGATTATTAGATAAGAAAATAACCATAATAAAAATTTGTAGCAATGCATGACTTACCTGTAAATAACTGAAGTTTTAAGTGTAGTGTACTTATAGTTTATATTTGAATTTTACTCTAAATGTTAGATTTTTAAGTTTTTTTATGATTTACCAAGTTAAGAAATAGTTTAATATTAATATTAATATAATATTTTTTTAATCTTTTTACTTGTTATATTCTATTATTTATTTGTATACATATACAGAACAAAATAAATTTTCATTTACATTGAACACTTATTTTTTCATAAACTCTTATATTGATATTTCAAATTGCAGTTTTGAATCTTGACTACTTCCTGTGTTCATGAACATAAACTTGGATGTCATTATTTGCTTCAAGGTCATAATAAAATGTAATCTCTTCATCATGGCTGGGGTGTCTGCATTTGTGTTTCATGAAATATCTTTTTATTTAGAAACATTTAGAAATTTATAAGATGAAATATTTTTAATAAAGAAACATATAACCTATACACTATCATTATTAGTTACGGAAAATCCCAAAAATAGTAAAAAAATGCTAGGCACAAAAGTGATACTCACTATTTTCAGTTATTTTAAAACAAAAGATTCAAAGCAAGTTATTCAAGTGAAACTCAATTAAATGTGCTTTATATTTTAAAACAAACTAGTAAGAATCAGTTTAATCAATAAGTTTAAGATCAATCATAGTTTTTGTTTTTAGTAAATATATCAAATTTTGAGCTGAAAAATAAACCCTTTAAATGAAAATCAATTATAAAAGGTATAATAACCTTCAATTAGTAATTAAATTGATTCATTTATATACTGGTTATTAATGAGTGTTGTGTTGTTTAAATATTTATTGTCAGCAAATTATAGAGATCTCAAATGTAATCTGTGAATAGATTATTGAGCTATAAATGTAGTTATAATATGTAAATTTATTCAGATCCACATGTGCTTGATGCACAATGATCAACATGATGTTGTCTGTAAAAGCTTATTTAATAATTTAAAACATAGTTTCATTATAAAAAAACAATTTAAAAATTAAAAAAAAATTAATTTAAAAACATGGTTTCAATTTAAATTATTTACTGAGTGTAGAAGAAACATTTTTGCTCCAAGTCATTTTATTTTGAAAAAATCCAAAAATTTATTTGTTTTGGTAAAAAATTATTAGAAAACTAGAACTCTATTTACTTTTACTTTACTTTTGTTTTACTTTTAGGGAAGTAAAACATAAGATAAGTGGGTCAGAATCTTGGTCTTTTACCAAAAAATCCCAATTTACCTGTATTACCTATTAAAAAAAATTGAGAATAATTTTTGGTCCAATAAAAGAAGTTTTTACATGGAGGATTAGAAAGAAAAGGGAATTTTAAAAACCATATAGTGATGCAGATATTGTGGAAGTAATTATGGGCTGGAGGCTAAGATGGCTGGGCCATATTAACAGTAGAAGCGAGAGGGAGACGGTGAAGATGGTGCTAAGAGGTACACCAGAGGGCAGGAGGAGAAAGTTAGGAAGGCCAAGAATGTGATAGGTGGATGAGGTGAAGAAGAAACTAGGAAGAATGGGAGGAGACTTAGAACTGGCAGAAGACAGAAGAGCTTGGAGTCTTTGGTTGACCAGGCCAAAAACCAACTACGTTTCCAATGGCCACAAGAGTAAAGCCGCATCCCCACTATGCCGCGCGGCCAGGCCATGCGGCAAAGCCGACTGGCTTGGCCCAATGGCATAGTGAATTTGCTTGTTGTCGGCTTTTGGATTCAGCACGAGCTGCAGTCATTTTTGCGATGTCGTCTGATGCGCGGTACGCATCGAGTAGCTCCAAAACCTTATCATTTGACCACTCCATAGTTCAGCATGTGGTAATCCTCGCACGACCTCAGTCAGACTGAGACGCAGATGAGGGTAGTAGCACCGCGGTCTGCCGCTCGGCACGTCCCCACTCCACCGAGCCGATCGGCTTCCTTTGATCGGACCGACAACCAGTCAATTCGGGATCGGCACGCGGCATAGCGGCTCGGCACACAGCGGCACAAGCCGAAAATGCGTCCACACTTGCCAGTCGGCAATGCCGATTCGTGCCGCGCAGCATAGTGGGGATGCGGCTTATGAGTTGAAACATTGACTTAACAGGTGAGTTGGTAGAATAGTGAGCAGGATAATGGACTCCAAACTGGGGTCAGTGATAGCCCTTGTTTAGATTCAGAGTGAACAATAAGTTTTTATGGTGGGTTTTATTTTTACCTGAATGTCTCAGTTCTAGATTGGTTGTTGGCTACAACCATGGTTCCAACGTTTGTGTGATGTTCACAGGACAACATCGAGAGTATTATAGACTCACAATTTTAAAAAGAATCAGTCTCTTAAACATAGCTATGGGGTAGAGGGAACACTGTACATGAAACTTTAAACTTAATAACAGGTCTGTAAAAAGATTTAGGTTGAGACGCCGGAAGTCACTACCAGCTCTTTATGTTTAATTTACATATTTCATATTAAGTGTTCCAAGAGACTGATTGTGTAAAGTTGGGAAACTGTGATACTTTCAATGTACAATGTACTGGCCTTATACAGTAAAACCTCAACATCATGTAGTAACAAGACTACAAGATTGTGCCACAATCATCATACACTCATTTCTCATTAATACTTAAAATACCTTCCTGGGTAGGATACCATTTCAGTTAAAAGTTACACAATGTAGTAAGTGAATACAATATTGAAACAATATGAAACTGTGGAAAAAGTGGTGGCGCGGCATGAAGTTTTATTAGACATGTTATTTATTAACACTGAAGGTTCAGTGGGTAGTAAAAGTGAAAGCGTTCTACACACCCTATTATTGACGCCTGAATCTCAGTAGCTGAGTTATTCGTTTGCTAAACATCACTCGGTACTTTCTTTAGTTATACTTTGATTTAATATTTGAAAATTGAAGGGCATTTTGAACCTAAAACACGTTTCTAACAATATTTACTCCATGTTGCAATGTGATTTAGTGAAAATAAAAAAGAAATTTACTCTTTTGAGGCGTGTTTTGAGTTTTCACCCTTACTCCTTAACAGCTCTCAATTATAATGACGTTTTAAAACACTGTTTATCCTTAAAGTGTTAAAGAATATAATAGTACTAAAGGTTGTCGTTTTAAAATTTACTTAAGGGAGAAAGTAATGTATGTGTCAGTCCACTAAATCCACTGATACTGTTTATTCTAAAGTAGTGTGATTGCTGAAAGTTGTGCTTTAACTCAGACTGTTGATCAGTTTCAGTCAGATCTATTCACAGTTACCTTGTGGCATTTCCAAGTAACTTAGCACCTGCATGGTAGCATTATAGGTGTGAATTACAACAGGTCTAACCACAGCAACAGAAGCCCAGCTGAACAGTGGACAGCAGACAGCACGCTATCCACTTCACATGAAACATAATAAGGAGCACAAAAAAACTGTGAGAGGGCAATGCATCCTCTGGCATAGTTAAAAAAACTTGATTTTTTTTTAAATTGCACAGTTTTATTTTTCAGGCGAAAGATAAGTAGACCCAGGGTTAAGCTCTACATCCATGTTGAGTATTAAAATTTAAGTATAAATAATTGTGGCAAATGGCTAATGGCAAATGGTATTGATGCATATACCGATATTTAACTTTTTGACATGGATATGTCTTAGCTCTGGAGAGAGGGTGTTGGCAATTTGAAGACGAAAATTTGAAACAGGTTTTGATAGAAGCTTTAGATGAACTGAAAACAATCCCTTTAGACACATCCATGATCTAACCTATTTCCCATAAGGAAGTAAATACAAACATTTTTTGTCCTTATGTCTAACAAGTTGAGATTTCTATAATGTTGCATCCAAATATTATTTATTTTTTGGAAACTACGTGATAGTTCATACAATGTTTCCTCAGTTCTTCTTTGTGATTCTATCTTACCTGTAAGGTAAATAATTAAGATTAAATCCCCTACTATCAATATCAATCATATTGACAGCATCAAACAATATATAGTATTTTTGGTAACCTGGAACTTGATACAAATATATATAAAAATAATAAATTCACAATTTGATAAATTATGAAATTTGTATTACTATTAGAATTTTTTTGTGTTTGAGAAAACACACTAATATGGTATAATTTTGAAATAGGTTTAAAATCAATTATTGCGAATAAAATCATACAGGTTTTAATTTGACAGTTAGTAGTTATTTTTTATATTAACACTTTTATTGATCACATATGTGCATAACATTGAAAATATATTTTTAGTATTGCTCATAACTGGATTTTAGACATCATTATTTTGTTTTCATAGGGATTGGGTCCATTAAAAACCTTCTCTAGAAAGTATAGAATAATGAAAAAATTAATAAATCTCACTTTAGGAAGAAACTCTGCAAACAGATGTTATTTAGCATTACAGAAAGACAAAGAGACAGACAGAAATTGAGATAAAACCCATTTCGGCTTTTCTGGTGTATAAAATGCAAAAATTACAAAAAATGTTATAATTCAAAGTAAATGCACAAACAAACTCTAATTTGTTATTATTATATTCACAATATCAAGGTGATAACATTTTTAAATGGTATAATTTACTACTGTAATATAAATGCAAAATAATAATGTATTGTATTAAAAACTACCACTAAACAAATCATTCCAAAATTTCTTCACGTTCCGAGTGATATTTGATATCTCAGCAACATTTAAAATGATTATCATATAACTTAAAAAAAAATTCAAATGGTTTTGTTGGATAAGCTAGCTAACATAAAACAAACTGATGCCATCAATAATAGAATGAGATACACTTTAGCTGATCAGTTTGTGAGGGGTTCAGTATATAACCAACACCCACTTAACAAATTGACTTAACACACATTGTTACTTAACAAAGTGATGTGGCCAAACACATAAAAAATAGGATGAAATTTAATTAAGGTGAATACTCTTTCCATGGCTTGTAATTTTTGTTACAGTCCAAAAGTTTTGGTTGATAAACTCTTTACATGGCTTATTAGAGTCCAGAAGTTTAGGTTTGTAGACTGAGGCGGTGTTGTATCTTCTAATCCAGCTACTTGGAGATAGTAATTGTGGATCGTTATGAGCGATGGTCAGTGGATGAGATATTCTGAGGTGTGGATTAACATCCATAATATTGAAAACTATGTTAATCCGCAAAGATCATCCTCATAATTAGACCAGATCGTAGTTCAGAGGCAAAATTGTGCATGTCAGCCTTAGTCAGTAACAAGACTACAAGATCGCGCCACAATCATCTTACACATATTTTCATTCATATTTGGCTTAAATACTTACCTGAGTAGGTCACCATTTCGGAGAGGTAATAATAATAAAAATTGTGGACCTTTTCTGTTTTACAAATACCACTTTTTAAATTGTGATTTAATTACTTTATGTTGTATCAGAACCAGTGGTTGAGTGGTTTTCTGGTGGTTACTTACTGTATAAAAATGCTATGCTAAATAGTATAAAATGATATAAAAATATCAATAACCAATCTCGCACAGCCATGTGTGTTGGTGACTAATTTGCGTTGTGTAATATCATAATGCTGTACTCGTAATATTACTCACCATATAGCGCTCTGCGCAGTATAGTTATGTTGGGTTTAGATATTTTTAAACGGATAGTAATATATTCATAAATTCAATAATTTCTAGAAAACCACTGGTTTTTTAACCTATGTAAACCATTGTAAACCTATATTTTTTCTTTATTCAACGTAAGCAAATCTCTTTCTCTAAAATTACTTTCACAATTTGTTTGTGCTATGGAAATTTATGTGTGAAATCAACTTAAAAGTGAACTTAAACACACAACCTTTCCAATTATATTTGTTAATACCAGAAAACCATTAAACAGCTGTTTAAACCGTGGTATACGTATTTCGGAAAAGATAAAAAAATGTTATTGCTGTTTATTCTATATGCCTCTATAACCAATGGCTGGGTGGTTCGGTGGTTACACTCAGGCTAAGCCGAGCAAGTTTGACGAGAAAATCGAGGATACGATACCTGTTGACATTTGATAGAACGGCAATCACTCTCATTCCCAACTACGACGCCAACGATAAGATGGGAACTATCATTCTGATCGAGAAAGATGGTGAGGAGGACAGTCATGTCATTTCAAATTCCGATGAGGACTCCAGGCACGTCTATGGGGGCTCCCAGGAGTTTTCATAAGATGGGGGAACGTGACGGTGTTAGGTTTTTTCGGTTTAGTTGAGTATGTTTCAATTTTGATGCACCAATAGTTTATTGGGTTAGTGGTTAGATGTAAGTACAGGCCACATATGTAAACAGCTACCACAAGCTACGAGCAGTCGACCTTGGGGGTCAGCTTTGTTGGCTCAGCCCTCCTTCAAGGGCAGTTGGGTTGTAGCTTAAATAGACGGTTAGATTCGGGGTCTGTCGGTGCGTTGGCTCTGGGGAAGAACAGTGTTCCTCTGGGCGGCACCTTTGGGTGAATGTTTTGGTTGATACGGTTTTTTGGAGTAAAGAGATAATTTGTCCTTGGGGATTAACGTTACTTTAAAGGGGATTAAATTTTTACTAACAAAGGGTTGATCTTGCATTTCATTTTAGGGGAGCCATATTATTGAATTATACACTTTAACTTATCAGTCACTTGTGTTAGCTAGGTTCTATGCCTCAGAGAATAAATGTAAATGTTATGTATATTATTTATTGCAAATTTTAAATTGAGTCTAATTAGAGAATTAATAAACAGAGTTCAGTCTAGCATTTACGTCAAATTTATTCATATCCTAAGAGTTACATCCCCATTGTGATGGAGCAGAGGTCTCAGGTTTTTGGGACGACCAAATCTGATATTCCTGCATGTAACAATAGTACCCGCTTCATAATCTGATTATTGCTGTTTTCATTCTGGGTAAAATCTTGACAGAATTTGTAATGGTTTGATACTAGACCTAACTATCTTTTATCAATGGGTTATAATTTAGTAATCCTGCTGGCAAATTAATTAGCTGATCTGGGTATCAAATTTATATAAATTACTTTAAAATACTCCTTAGATTGGGTCAGTGTCTCAAATAAAAGTCCCTAAGGGTGTAGTGGTTGTCAGGAGAGGGAGGGATTGAACAAAATTGAAAATATTATGTTAGTTGTGTATGAACAGCTGGAATTCCCAACCAGTAGATAGCTGATACATGAGTTATGCCGCAGTTACACCGACGTCGACGCTAAATTTAAGCGAGGAATCCTAGAGTATTTATAGCCTTGCCCGGGGTCACTAGTATCAATGGAGCCGCACCTCTCAACACTGATAACATTCACGACAATCCCTCACTTAAAATAATGCATCTGTATTTATCTTAATGGAAAAGAAACTATAATAAAGGTATCATTGGACTGACTCATACTTTCTCCCTTAAGTAAATTTATATTGACAATCTGTAATAAAATTATCATATTCTTTAAAGTTTATCTAAATGTCATTTAATAAATTATTGTTTCAAAAATAATCATCAAATTACTGGAAATAACTTCAGAAGCCTACTTATGCGTCTGCTCTTTCTGAATTACTTTACTTTCAGAAATATTTTTCTGGAATAGCGTCCTACCAAGGTAGGTATTTTAAGCCAAGTTTGAATGAGAGATGAATGTAAGATGATTGTGGTGCGATATTGTAGTCTTGTTACTGACTAAGGCTGACATGTTCCTTAGACAGAACTGTTAATTAACAGCCCAATAGCCAATGACATCTAAGGGACCAACAGTCTAACCTGGGATCTGAACAACCTTTGCCTCTAAAATACTAACTTGTTGGCATCGGCATTAACTCTGTGTAAATTTAAAAAAACCTTTTTAAATCCTTTTTAAATAGTGTGATCCAGTTTAGGTATTTAATATAATACTTAAATTGTTAATTAGGTTTTATTTCATAATCAAAACCACTTATATAAACACTGGACAGGTAAGGAATGATTAATTAATTAATTTTGACCTCGATGGACAGAAATTCAGATAAAATCCATTTCGCCTTTTCTGGGGAGTAAAATCCAAAAATAACAAAAACATATCATAATTCTAAGCAATATACAGACAAAACTCCAACTTTATTTATAAAGTTTTGTTTTCCATTTTATTTAGGAAGACCGGTTTCCCCTGAACGTTAATTGACTTACGTGCAGCATTGCACACCTGTTTCAGAGCACTTGTCCAAACAATGTGCACCTCTAATGATTTCACTGTTTCAGCATCGATATGTTACTCTAATAGAGGTATAAATTTTTTTCTTAGTATCTAAAGCTTTTACTCTCTTTGTTTTTGAAAAAAAAAACATTAAAATAATCTGTAGATCTTAATTTGATTAATTTTTAATTTGATGTTTACTAAAGAGATAGCTCAATTGCAGTTTATGAAGGTCATTTTAAAATATCTATAAAACTGTCAAGAGCTGGTCAAATTCCAGAGCTGAATTCCTGAATCAGCTCTGGTTGCCAAATGTCAACAGAATATACAATAATCAGTTTTGTCAGAATTAGTTTTTATCGCAAAGTATAGTATTAGTGGTATGTTGTATGGTCAGTGGCCATACTTGTTTTAAGTCAAGTAAAGTTTAAATGCTCAAAAAAACAGCTTTAAATACATAAAAATCATGAGCGGAGTTAAGGGGGGAGGGCTTGAGGTGGCATCACACCTCCAAGCCTTTTGGTAAATATGTATATTAATATCATTAATAGTAATCATTAATAGCTGTCACAAATTTAGCTTTACAATTCATAATGCATACAAACCTTGTCTTTCATACCATCTATACAAACTAAATACAAATTATATTAAGGGTTAAAAATCCAAAATAAATTTGATACAATAATAAAGATTAAGACCTCTGCCCTTGTTTCAAGCAATGTTTAAAATATTACCAGACCCTAAATTGTACTTTGCTAAATATTAAATTTTCTTCTTTACCTCTTGAAAAAAAATATTTCCAATAACATGAAAATACTTTTTTGCTTGTATTTTTTTAAGTTTTCCTGAACTCCTTCAATGTAGGGTATTCAATACCCTTAGGATGTTATGTCTCCTCCAAAAATGACCTCTAACTTTGCCCATGATAAAAATACAGTTTTTTAATTCGACCTCACGGGTTGGTAAAAAATAAAGTGGTGGTCCGCCATTAGATGCCACTGCAGTATGGTATTGTATTTTAGAAACTTAAATACAGTACAATGTAAATACAATATGATAAGTACTTATTTTTTTTTAAGGTAATAGTGAATGCTGAGGTTATACCATATTTAAACCCTACAGTAATTGAGAATTGAAATAAAGTGAAATATGGAAGCTAACTGCTTAGTTTTTTCACTCCATACAGAGTATACCTAGATGTATTACAGCTCCATATAGCCATCTGGACAATAACCATCCACATTTTACTATGTGGACACTGTTCTGCTTCAACAGGCACCTTGGTGCCTCTTACTTCCAAATTTGGAATCTTGAATCTCTTGACATACATCATTCAGATTTACGTCACTCGTTTTTCATATTTACTTTACCGAACAACTTTTACATCTTCGCTACCGTACCTACGTTAAAAATTGTTTCAAACAGATACAGTGTAAAATTTATTTGAATTTTATTAAAGTTTTAAATATTGGTTTAATGTTAGCCAAAGGGATCATTTTAGTACATTTTGTGATTTGTGCGTTAACTCATTAATTAATGATCAAATCAGATCAAAAAGTGATCTATTCATAAGTATTCCAAGAATACATCGAATGGTGTCAATTTTCTAGTATAGTGTTTTAATTGCTAGGTGACAGGCTTTTAATACATTATAATAGTTTTGACAACATGTTTAGGTTATAGTTTTAGTAGTTATGAGTTTAGGTTGTAACAAGCAGACCCTGGCAGCATATGTAACAGACTTCATGTAATAGATAATAAATAATTATAAATAATACACAATAAAATCAAGATTCAAGATGTCAACAACAACAGTAGATTCAGATAAAATATTGTACTACACAAAAAAAATGCTTAGGACTGATAAAATCCCTCCAAAGTGTTCAAGGAGTCACTGATCAACATTTTTTAAATTGATATTTAAATTTATATTTATCTGTCAAGCTTTTTATGGGTATTGGAAGTGAATAAAATACTGGCAATCCATTATAAACAGGTTTACTTTTACAAGTTGAAAATTTGTTATGGTTGTTTTGAACAATATTTTCTCTGAATCTAGTGTTGTTGTTGTTGTTCATATGTTCTTGTTTTGGTAAATAACTTATGATACTTTCCTGGCAAGTGAATCAGCTGGTATTGTCAGTAATAAAGCTACATAATATTTCATTACCTGTCCGTTATCCGTTACACTTATTTCCCCCACCCTTCACTTCAAAATACTTATCACAGTATGTAAATGTAGTCCTCTCATGGGCACACTTACAGACGAGAGGGGCTATAGGAGCAGCCCCCAATAGTGGACTTATCGTATACTGAATACTGATTTGTGAGAGTTGTATTTCATTACAAATAAAAGAAGAAATTTTAAGAAGAGGAAAGTTTGGCAAGCTTTCCTCCAAAAAACAATGCACACCACGTCCATGCAGTTAATTTGCTAAATATTTTTGATAAATGATCTTTCCAAACATCCACGTCCTACTTAATATTTTCATCATTGTACCTGTACAGACCAGCATAGCAGAGCACTCGGCAAATCAAGACGTACCTAAGAAACACGATATCTGAGAGTAGGCTATAAGGCTTAGCCAATCTTACTTTCCACAGGAAAATTCCATTTGACATAGTGTATCCTTACTGGCGAATACTCAAATAACACTCAATTTTGTTTTGTAAGACAGCTGATGTAAAAAGATTTTGTTAAAATAAGTTTCAATTTGAATGGAGTTTATCCTTCTTTTCTATAGTCTCTACTTAACACTTGCATTCAAAGAGCTAAAATTAATGCCTTAAAATACCAATTTTTAAGGAATTGTTAAAAAGTTATCCATTGGTTACCCAAGGGAGTCCAGAGACTCCCAGTCAACCCCCTCTATGATTATTTTCTGAGTGTGCCGCTGGTCTTCTTTGCAGTAACTATACAATTATTTTTTTTATTGGATACTTTAATTTCATTTTAAAGCCTAGTAGTGTTAAAATCTAGTTTGAACTACAATAGTTAACTAATGTAGCGGGTGGTTGGTAGGTTCAAAGGAGCTGTGACTATGACATTGGATTCCTATATAGTCAGGTATTAAACCACTACATTATAATAAATTACATTTCTCCCCCAACTTTTAATATTTTTTACAATTTTAACAATATTTTATATATAAAAAATATTGACCATTGTTTACTTTTCTATAATCAAGTCACATCCCTTTCCCTTTAAAATTTTGTATTTAACTTGCAAAACAGATTGAAATCTACACTTTTTCCAAAGCCAAACGTTAACTTGATGACATATGTTCAATTTTCATACGGTGTATATAAATTTTTATTGCCTGTAAAGAGCTTAGACAAAGACATGAATATAATTTATGGCAAATTTAAGCTGCTATATTTATAATTTTCTTCTCAAACGTAACATACATTTAATGAGCCGTGTTTCACATTTTACATCTACTGCCATGTGTTCTTGTAACGGATATGCTGACAACAGTGCGTTTGTCTGACTCATGCTCATTTTAGGATGACCTTTGACTTTAATGAACCAATTAACGAGTCTGGGACATCGTCACGCCCTGGGTCACTGTTAATTGACTAATGGACCTTTTATTTCATTATAAACTTAAGTGCCAGTTGCACTATAATTAATGATTCTGGAAAATTTTCTGTAGGAAAATACCCCCGTTGCAGCAGACCTGCGTACTCGGCAAATTTCCAAATATATAATATGACAAGTTTGATCAATATATCCGTCCATAAATAAGAGGGTTTTTTCTTATTCTCCATAAGATTGGCATGGGAAAGAGTATGCAGGTTTGCTGCTGTGAGGAACACTGAGGTTAGGCATTTTTAGCATAATTATTTTTATTTTAACCATATACCAAGTTTTATCAACATCTGCCCATAAATAAGAGAGTTTGTGTATTCCCTATAAGATTAAAATGGGAAAAGAAGTCCTTCGTGCATACTAAGGCCTATCACTAAGATATTTCTAGGATATATTAACCGCCGCAGCATGCTGCAAATATCACGCTCTGACATTTTTGGCGGTATGGGTGGGTGGCTTAGCTAAACAGTAGACCTAATTTTTAACAGCGCGGCCTTCAAGTAAAAATAATAAAGTGCTTTAGTCCCACAATAAATAAAATCATTTGTGCTATCATAAATATTTAACATATTATGTTGAATTAATTAATGAATTTTTGTGAGATGTAGGAAAAATTTAATATGCAACTTTTCTCTTGAGAAAAATTTCATATTAAAAGTCGTAGAAACATTTCTCTTGAGTGCAGCAAGGTTGCACTTTGCACACTTGTTGCATAAATACAAGTAACTAGTCCGTTGACTTTACATAAGATCAACTAAAAAAAAGTGCTAAACCAAACCTTACTATGACGTTGAAATTGACTCTAGAGAAGTACAATTGCTGGGTAGCTCCTAGTTAATGCTAATCACTCCTGGGCTCCTGATAGCTCCTGGGTGCTCCATTCCTAATCCCTCCTGGGCTCCTAATAGCTCCTGGGTGCTCCCTTCCTAATCCCAAGGTCTCCGGTTCAATTCCGGGCCCTGTAGCCATTTGTCATTGAGGTATTAATTAATTAGTTAAGTGACATTCTCAATAGCTAATGTTCCCAGTTACTGACATTGAACTGAATTCATAGATACAGTTGACGTTTAAATTTGGTTAATGTTTAAATTGATAATTACATTAATCGGATGAATAGACTAAACTTAAATAATCAATTACATTTCAAACAGGCTAAAAAAACAACCATAGAAACAATATTATTTTAATTACATAAAAGAACAGAAATAAAAACACTTATTAAACCAAATAATTTGCAACATCGAAAAATTCAACTAATAAAGCGTCCAGGTGGAATAAATAAAACAAAATTCGCTACAACACTTACACCTACGACATTAGTGTGTTATGTGAATATTTTCTGTTAACTTATAAAAATATTTTATAAAAATACTGATAAATAAAATTCATTCAAAATTAAAATTTACAACATTTATAATAGTTTTGCGTACAGCATCATGAGTTTACAGTTGGATTCTTTTTCCTTGTGTCTGACCAATGTACACGATGAGTGACAAGGGTAGGCACAAAGTAAGAAGAATGAGGCTGTAGTAGGCGGTGCTGACACGAAACGCTATGGTACATCGTATAAAAGCACAGTGGTGTAGGCACGTTAGTTCTGCGCGATTGGGATGAGTTTCTCCGGTGGTCCAAGGGCGGGGGGCAAGGGAGCCTCGACCGTCAGGACTCCGTCCTTGCTGAGGGACGACTTGATGCTCTCAGGGTTGGTCCCCTTGGGTAGCAGGAACTCTCTGTTGTACTCCCGATACACAGACTTGCTCTCTGTCTTTTCCTCGTGCTTTGCGTGGACCTGGAACAGACATAGCATGTTAGATTAGGTAAGAATCTTTTATGTAATTAATATTGACTTGGTTGGTGGTGTGTAATATAATCTAGCTACTTGGAGGTCACGAATTGTAGATAGTTGTGAGCGATGGTCGGTACGTGTAGTGTTCTCTTGTGTAGATTAACGTCTGCACAATTGAATACTATGTTAATCCGCAAAGGCCATCCTCTTACTTAGAGGCAGTGGTTCGGACTCCACGTTAAACTGTAAGTCCCTTAGATATGCCATTGACTGTTGGGCTATTAAAGTGAGCAAAGTAAGTAAGTATTAAAGTGAGCCAAAATTTCATTTTCTCAATTTAAAAAAATGTAAAATGATTAAGAAAAACATAAAAAGTTTCAATAACATTCACACCACAGCCTCCCCATATTGTACAACATAATGGACGGCGCAATAAAAGAGAGTTGTAATCATGAACCCTAAGTGGGGGAGCCACAACTAAACTTCTCCCCTCAGCTGTGAAATGGTATGTGTCATCAAATATCTCTCCCCTCCCTGGACCTTTTGTCTTCAGACCAACAATAACAATTTAGTTTATGAGCTCAATTTAAAACAATACTACAGTAATGAAATTTTACCTTGTTCGAGAAATGATTTCCTAAACTTTTAGGGCTTTACAGTTACTGTATCTTTTAAAACCAATATTGTAACCATATTATTGCTTGATTAAATTATCATTCAAAAAGTAGACTACAGTCACAAAACACTGCTTCCTGGCATTGAACATTGTATTTTTTTAATATCTACCTTTGAAAGAACGTGTGGAGGTTTGGAATAAAAATTATTAACTGTATATTTTGGTTTGAACGTCTGCCTCAAATTAACAAAAACTATTTGTTGCTTCCCCTCTTATAATATTTAGTAATAATTGTAATCAATCTTTATTAACCTATTGTCCTTACCAAACCATTTTTAATTGAAATGTTTAGCTGAAGGATCTGCCCAATTTGAGTCTTTTAAAATAGAATCATTGGCTTGGTATCTACCCCAATGTTATTGGCTAGAAGATTTTCTTTTCCCCACTTTAATATTTGGCTTGAGGATCCACCCTAATAGAATAATTGGCTTTAGGGTCCACCCTAATAGAATAATTGACTTGAGAATCCGCCCCACTGGCAGAGATCTGTGGCATACTGGCATGTACCAATTGTGAGCTGGTTAAACGCTACCATGACCAACATATTGAGTTCCTTTCGGACTGTCAAGCTGCTCTCAAAGAGCTTGACTCCAACGAGATCAATTCTAAAATCGTGTGGGAGTGCTTCAAAGCGCTCTGCAAGCTTGCTAACCGTAATACCGTGCTTCTCGGACGGGTTCCAGGCCCTGTAGGCATTGGAGGAACCGAGAACGCAGACAAGCTTGCAAAAGCAGGAGCTAAGGTGCCATTCTGTGGTCCGGAACCATTTTGTGGCATTAGCAAAGCAACGGCCCACAATCTATTTGGTAAATGGGCCAGAGAACAGCAATGTCTTGGCAAAAGTTCCCTGGACAAGAATTTAGTAAGAAGCTGCTCCTCAGACCGCTCTCTTTCTTCACTTGCTGGCTGCTGAGGTCAAGCAGAGGACAGGTCAGGTGGGTCATTGCTCTAATCACTAGACACAGCCATTTCAGGAAACATCTACTCTTTCTGAGGATCATTCGTGATGAACCAGAGTGCAGGCTATTCAAAAGCTCTTTGGTGACAGCCAAGCATATCAACCTAGACTGGAAAAGATTGGGGCCAGGAGAAGGGCCCTTTTCAGTCTTGAACAACCGGGTGAGGTATTTGACGCTAGCATAGGGAAAAAGCTCCTGAGCCTACTGGAAGGTACAGGAATCGGCTGACCCATCTAGCGCCTGTGGGGAGCACAATAAACTACATGTTGGGACCTGGAGTTCAACCCCCTCAACTCAACCAATCAATCATTCCTTTAACATAATTATTCTGACTAACATGTGTACAATTTTAAAAAGGTGCCATACTTATAAAGTAAATTATTGTATTTAATTCTTCTCAGGTACACTCTTAAGATAGGGATTACCAACAGGAAAAATTTTTGAATTTAGTTTAAGGATAAATTTTGAAGTAGTTTACTTATCTCCTCGTCACCAACAGTCATCTAAATTATAATTCCCCTCCGTTACTAATGATAGTTTCCATTACAGAAGCAACTGTGTTTTCGAACCCACCGGTAATCCTATACATGTCGATGTTTTAGTTGCAGACAGCAGTTGTACGAAATGTAATTTGAAGATTGAACAGTTCAAAGCATTGTACTCATTCAAGGGCGTGGGCTCCGTGTTCAACGAATTTGCTAGCAGACGTCCAACAATGCGGGCACAGTTTCAACTCCCGCGTCGTGAAGGTATTTCGGTCCCGGCCCCTCCCCCCCCACCCCCACCAGACCGCGACCGACTTCGGATTCGAAATGCAATACTGTACTTGGCTACACGAAATTCTTGGAAACGAAAACCCGTCTTCAGCTGGAATGAAAAAAATTGTACTACTGTAGGAAGATTTTATGGAATCATTGATTTGTAAATGAATCGATGAGTCAGTGGGTAGCTCAAAAAAGGAGTTGATGGCATTCTCACTTCGTAATTTTTATCATTGCCTCATAACCTTTTGGAAATCGCGACCTACCCCGATAGGTATTTTAATCCAAGTACTCGTATGAATGAAAAATTAGAATAAGACGATTGTGACACCATCTTGGAGTACAGTACTTGTTTCTTAGAGGGCTGTTAATGAATAGCCAACAGACAATAACATCTAGAGCCCTACTGTTAACGTGGGGTCTGAGCCATTTTTGCCTGTGAACTAATATAATTCTTTGTATGGTCTTTGTGGATGTAGTATTCAATAGTGCGGACGTTTATCATCCATCGACCATCGCCCATAACTATCCACAATTCGGGAGATCCAAGTAGCTGGATTACAGGACTTATAGTTAAGTATTTGTAATCCGAAGGTGGCCAGTCCGATTCCAGATCCACTCACCGTTTGCATTTGTCAATTATCTTATAAAAATATTTTTATTTCCCTATAAAAATCAATGGTATCAAAAAATCAATAGTATTTTTAAAAACGCTAAAAATTATTGTCATACAAAAACATCACAATGCGCACGAACCTAACATGAACGTAATATGATACGAATCTGTCACGTAGGAACATAAATTCAATGTTAAAAACCCACATAATTCAGAACGCAGAAAAGCCACACGTGAACACAGCAAAAACAATTGTTTCCGGTACAGGGCACTGCCCTGGAAGATAAATATCACGTAATGCATGCAGACGTATGTATGAGCTGTTTTTGTTTTGACGCGACGATTCGATCGAGGGGGCTGTGGCGGTTGCGTGCGAGGAAAGCCATTTGAAAGGCAGCGACGATATAAAAGGCTGTGGTATTTGCTGACGAGACACGAACTACGATAAAACTCTGTGTTGTCGTTTATGCCACGCAGTTGTTTTAGAAAGGTGATTTTTATGACAAAACACATTAATTAGATGAATACTCATAGGAGTTAGGAAATTTCGAAACAATAAGTAATTATAGAACATTTCATGTTACTGTATGACCAATGGACCTTTTTGAAGGAACCCCACATAGAAAAAATATTTTCTGAATTCACGCTGTAATCCAGCTACTCCTTGGAAGTCATGAATTGTAGATATTTATAAGCGATGGTTGGTAGATGTGATATTCTCTTGTGTGGATTAAATTCCTCACTATTGATTACTATGGTCATCCACAAATACCATCCTCATGATTAGACCGGTTCGCAATTTTGAGTCAGAGGCAGAATTGTGACATGGAACTCACGTGAAACTGTAGAGCCTTAGGTGTCATTGGGCTATTAATTAACAGTCCTGTCTAAGGAACATGTCAGCCTTAGTACTAACAAGACATCAAGATCGCACCACAATCATCTTACATTCATTTCTCATTCATACTTGCATTAAATATTAGATTAGATTATTGAAATGGCGACCATATTACAATGCAGGTATTTTATTATAGTAGGTATTTTAGTGTAAGATGATTGTGGCGCCATCTTGTAGTCTTGTATGTACCTTAGACAGAACTATTAATTATAGCACAACAGCCGATGGCAACAACTAAGGGACCTGCAGTTTAACGTGGAATCCGAACCACGGCCTCTGAATTACGAATTGGTCTAATTATGAGGATTGTCTTTGCGGATTAACGTAGTACTCAATAGTGCGGACGTTAATCCGCACAACAGAACACTTCATCCACCGACCATCGCTCACAACTATCCACAATTCGTGACCTCCAAGTAGCTGGATTACAAGACGAACATGATTCTGAAATCGCCATTTCAGAAAAGTAATACAGGTACTGTACCACGAATACGTTTCAAAAGCTGTAAACAGCATTGGAACCGTCACACCTACGATAATTTGCCTATAAAAATATTAAATTTGAAATAATAACCATTTCTAGAATTTACAAATCAAATTATCGGCATGGAAAATATAAAAATGAAAATTTCTAATTCTAAAAACTATAATCCCATTCCACGTGTATCCATCTATGAAAATGTTTTCACCCTATAAAAAACTAACGCTTGCATTTTTACTCTCATTACCCACGCAATACCGTAATAAAATAAAAATAATGCAGTTTCATGAACATCAATCTTTCTTTTAGAGGTCCATATTTCACCATCGCGTGTGGAAGGCAAAGCTGACGTGACGCTGTCTTGTGTTGGGCCACAAATCCCTCGGCGTTGTGTTGCGACTGCTTCGTTGAACTTTAGGTTATGTTATTTCAGCGACATTTACTCCGTCGAATTTATGATTAAGTGACATTTCTGGAGATTCTTAGATTCTACGACAATATATTGATTACGACTACAAAACTTCACGTCTTGTCCTTCGTTATTGGATTATTTGAAACTTGTTTTGAGAGAAAGAGTAAACTTTCTGCTTTTGTTTGGGAGGATCTGTTTAAGATGTTTCCTTGCGATTTGTTTCAAGAAAATTCATTTTGAGAGATTCTAATTGTTCAAATTAGTTCGACGTCAATTTTCCTTATTGGATCATATCTTTATGCAACTGCTTTTGCATTATAGTGAAGTTTGCAGGAACAGTTAAAAGAGAAATGACAAGGAAGCAATATTGTACTTTAACCGATACACGAATTTTAACTTGATGAATTATTGAGATTCTTGGTGATTTTCAGCTGGCCCCAGTTTATGGTAACTATTCTAAAAACTCAACTAAATTAGGTACCTTCTGATAAGAGACACTCTACTATCTTCTTTTCCACTCCAGAATGCGTCATTAAAATCAGAATTCAACCATTTGAAATGTGACAGTGTTACTAATGTCAAGCGTGACGAAATATTACGAAATCAGCTGATCCATCAGAGCCATATCCGTGGCAGCCGACAGCTGGACAAATTGCGCGGGAAGATCAGATAGTGGCGGGAAGACGGAGTGGTGGTGTTGCCCATAGATGGCGCTGGGTCCGAGCGCAAGGTCAACGCCGACACAGAGTAACAAGAAGGTATGCTTGTGCTTTCCATTGCTAATGCGCTTGGAGCAGTGATACCAACTGTGCGACAGCTTAAAACCCAGTTCGTTACCAGAAGTCCCAACTCGGTATTAAAAATTTCCATTTTACGGGGTTAAAACACCTAATAACTTACAGACCAATAAGTGTATGGGGAATTTTTTTAAACAGCTAAAAAAAACTTTTTGAATTTTATTGTTAAATTTGTAATTTGAAACTAATAGTTTAACAAACTATGGAAGAAAAGATTTAAGTCTTCGAGGGTTAAATAAAACTATAATGAACCGTTAATAAAGTAATAATTTTAACTGAAGCATTTTTTGAACATACATTTTTTATCCATATTATCGGACTAAGAATGTTATACATATACGATTTTAAAGGCAATTTCACAATAATTCAAACAAACAATGATCAATAAGTTTTTCTTTCGTTTATAGCAGTCTACTTACACTAAACTCGTATTAACGGTTTAGAAATGGCAATGGCGTAGGCTTCACGAATGCATGTATGTGTGGGACATTAATTTGTGTCTATTGCATAATTGATCGGAAACTCCGAGCTCGGTACTTGGCTTGGAGTGTACCGGTTTTATGAGTGTACTTGTACAATCGCTCGGGTCGGGAGAGAATGTCTTTGCTGCAAGCGCTGCAAATGCCAGCGACGGTAACCGATTCTGTTCTCAAAGACCACGACTACACTTAATAGTTTGCCAGTAATTCGGTATGGTGTGCAATAAATTGTGTGCCTTGATAGTACAATTAAACCAACAGGGCTTTACGTATAATACGGCATTTTCAATATTAAAACGGGTTTTCCAAATAAATCCGTCTCGAAGGACCATAAAATGTTATCATTTAAATTCGGCTGAACAGTTCATCAAAAAATGTAAACTGATAATTGAATATATCTTAAGTATTTAACTTGTGGGAGGAATTTTACGTTTCATGGTTTACAAAATCGTTAAAAAACAATAGGTTTAAAATATTTTGAAAATATTTTCAAAATGGAAATGGGCCGAAAGTTTTAAGTGGGTGAAAGATTACCACCAAACTATGTGAGATAATATTTTAAATGCACATCCAATGGCTGAGTAGTGGGTACTCACTAAAAGTTTGTTGTCCACTGTTTTGACGACGATCTCCTCAGGCGCGTACTGGCTGACGTCGAATCTGAGCTTCAGCATCTTGTTGTCGCCGGTGTCCTGGATGAGTGGGGAGTTGAGACTCTCCAGCCACGTGCTGGAGCCCCGCGGGGCGTCGCTGGAGCTCGTGGACAGGTGGTTGGATGTTGTGCTGGAACAAGAAATAACATTCAGTAAAATTGCAGGTGACTATCGAAATATAATGAATATAATTATGATTTATAAAATAAAAATTACAGTAATTTGGCAGGAATATTCAATAGTCACTATTTTCAGTAGCGTGACCAGGTAATAACTACACAATCTATGGATAAATAGTATAACTGGTTGAGTTCAGATCCTTTATAAGTCCATTATAACAACGCAACACTCCTCAGTGGCTTATCAGTCTACTAAACTACTACCTTACTATACTAATCCTTAATGATAGTAAATTAATTTAAATTATGAATTGCTAACTATGGAAAATAAACTGCAACCTAACTCAGTATTTGATTTATAAAATCAATTCGTTTCATGGAGAAAAGCCAAGATTTCACCAGCGAGCAAAATGTCGTCAGAGAGGAACGATCTTTTTTTAGATTGGTTGAAATAATTTGGCCTGATGTAACTTAAAGATTGACGGTGATTTCATTACTTTAGTTTTTTTAGTGTTTTTTTATGGTAAATTAACGGTAATTTGGAACAAGAGGTCACTTAGAAGATAATGAAATTTTGCAACATGGTAAAGTAACGTCATGCTGAAGAGGTAACATTGTGGTAATAGTGGTGAGAAAACATAGAGAAGTGAAATGTTTGATTAAATCGTCGGTCTGGATACAAAATGTGAGTTAATGTAATTTTTTTAACATTGGTTAGGTTTAAGTAAAGAATGAGTTAAAACAGAGTGAGTTGGATATCGTTCTAAAATAAAAAGATGAGGTGACATAAATCAGCTGATCTTTGTCAGGAACGACATCATAAAAATCCATTGAAGTAGTATCATTCACCTGACTCTTATATTACCCACCGGTGTGTCGGTGGTTTACGAAAAAGGATATGAATATAGAGCATCCTTAAAATTTGTAAAGTGGTAAGTTTACGTTATACTGGGACGGTGGCGACGTCCTGTAATCCAGCTACTTGGAGGTCACGAATTGTGGATAGTTGTGAGCGATGATCGGTGGATGTAGTGTTCTCTTGTGTGGATTAACGTCCGCACTATTGAATACTACGTTAATCCACAAAGACCATCATCATAATTAGACCAATTCGTAATTCAGAGGTCGTGGTTCGGATTCCACGTTAAACTGTAGGTCCATTAGTTGCCATCGGCTGTTGGGCTATTAATTAACAGTCCTGTCTAAGGAACATGTCAGCCTTAGTCAGTAACAAGACTACAAGATCGCGCCACAATCATTCTACATTCATTACTCATTCATACTTGGCTTAAAATACCTACCTGGGTAGGTCGCCATTTCAGTTAAAAGTATTAAAGTATTAAAGTATAATTAAGCTCAAAAAGAAATGGAATACAGAATTGTGTTGAAATTGGGAACATGAATAAAGGCTCAGTAGTTAATATTATTGGTATTATGACTATGATCATAGAAAGCCAGTTGGATGCAAATAATAGTAGTTAATAGTGGTTCCACCTTATGAAAAATAACGTCTAGAGAGAGTTGAATAAAATGTTGGTATAACTTTACATTTATCAGAGTACGGAAGGTAACATTTAGTAACATAACCTAGTTAGGTTAGACGCTTAGGAGTGGTAACTGAGTTAACATATTCTGACGTGCGTGGAGGTACGTGGGTTGCGAGGAGGAGGTTGTCTGGCAAATGAGGCGACACAATTATGTAACGCACCAATTAAGTTGTGTACTGTAACACGGTAAGGTATAAGCAACACAAGTTAAGTATCGTGTAAAATAGTAGAGTTCCCATGTGTAGAAAAGGAATGGAAATCAGCGATTTAGAAAAAACAGACTAAAGGTTATAAAATTTTCGGAAGAAATTACTAAACGATAACGGAGGTAACATTTAGATCCATAGGTTTACCCATGTCACCACTACCGGTACGCAAATATGGAACATAAAATGTTAGAGAAAAAAAACTACTAAAACAAAAATTGATCGAAAAAAAGTTAAAAGATACCTGTGGCGATACATGGTGCCGTCTCTGTCGCCGCGTCGGACCACAATGTCCTCCGTCAGGACTGTGGGAGGTCACCCGAGGATAGATATGGAGAGGTCGGGGGCAGAGGATAAGGCGAGACTGGTCAGGAAGGTCAGGGAGTGCGGACCTCCTTGCTGGAGTGGAAACGAGAGCGGAGGACCCTCGGGTGACGTAGTGGTTTGGCTAACGGTGATGACTAACCAGCCGGTGATGCATGGGTCGGTATAAGGCTTTGGGCTTGGTTTTAGTTCCGGTTTTGGAGTCCAAAAATAGTTTGAAGGTCGTTAGGAGCGGGTTTCCTAAAAGGCATGTGGGAGATCGCTTGATGACGATATTCATTTAGTTTTTGGGTCTACAAATGATTTGAAGGTCATTTGGCACGGGTTCCCTAACCGATTTCGTGATGGGAATCGCATGTTCAGGATTTGATTTTGATTAGTTTTGGATAATTTGTATTTTGAATCTAAAGTGCTTTTATGGTACGAATCGCTTGACGATGATTCGTTCATTTTCGATCTGGATTGATTTTGGATGATTTGGATTTAGAGTGTAAATATGCCCTGAGGTTTTTGGGACGTGTTTTCTAAATGATTTGGTGGAACGAATCGCTTACGATATTTCGTTCGCTTTGTATCTACATTGATTTTGCTTGATGTGGGTTTAGAGTGTAAATATTCCCAATGGTTTTTGGGACGTGTTTTCTATATAATTTGGTGGAACGAATCGCTTTACGGAATTTCGTTTCGCTTTTGTATCTAGATTGGTTTTGGACTTTGATTTAAGAGCCAAAATATGTTTTAAGGTCATTTGGAACGTACTTTCTAGATAATCATTTGGGTCTAGATTGATTTTGAATTAGAGTGTACAAATACTTAAGGTAATTTGGGAACAAATTGCTTAATAATGATTATATCGTTTTTAGGTTTTCATAGAAAAACAATGCTAAGATAAATTTATCGTTGAATATAACAAATATTAACGTTTGAAGACATAACGTTGACAGTTATGAAATTAGATCGAGACATATTTAGGATTCAGGTTTAAAAGTTTGGTCAACAAATGGTTTGAAGGCCATCCAAAACTAGTTTCCTTGAAACTCCTTTTAGAGTGAATAAATATGCTTATACCTAAATAAGGAACATACTACTTTACATTCCATTAGAGAAGAAAAACACATTTAAATTCAAAACAATTTCATTACAGATACAACAGTTAGAAAATAATTAGCACGAGCGAAGCTCAGCTCAAAAAGGGTAAATTGAGGGGAACAACGATTGTTAATTGTTACGCATTTTTTCTAGTTTAAATAAAGAACAGAATCAGACTTAAGACATATCAAGGCTGCGTCAAGAGTCTCCTTCCAAATCGTTATAATTGCTAATATGGTGCAAAAACCAGTCACAGCGATCCAACTGGAAAAGGACAGGTTTTTTGAACGCTTGAAAAGGAAAGTGTTTCGAAGCGTGGTTAGAATTGTTCCAGAGTAAATAAAAGACCACACAACATGCTTGAAACAGAATAAGAATTAGTTGCAGAGAAAACGTAAAAGAGAAGCTAAGTTAATTTTGGGTTAAAATGTAACTTTATATTTAGATCCCGTTTATATGACTAAAAAATCAAAATATTTTTAAATACAGTTACAACGATACTTGAATATATTTACAGTAGATAATATAAACCTGATGAACAATCTAATTAAAAGAACCGTCATATGTCGAACCAACAAACTAAAGTATGGTAAGGTCACAAAGTCAATGAAGTGAACCCTGAGATCGAAGATGGTACCAAATCAACCAATTTTGGCCCTTAAACACCGTGTTCGTGAGCAGTTTAGAAAACCCACATTTTCCGTTAGAATAGCATTGCATTTTAGGAACTTATAGGGTGGAGCTCGTGGACCTAGGAGAAAAATTAAAAAACATACATAAAATATTTCACCTTCTTCAAAGATGTATTCTTGATCATTACAAGGGTCGAAATCGATGCTTTTCCACCCTAGGGAGGGAAAGAGTAAGCCTATATCGAGGTGATCAGCTGTTCTTTATTGCAATGTAGAAATAGATTTAAAATATATGCATGTCTTATCGATAGTATCGAAACTAATAATCGATTGTTAGTATTGACAACCAGCTCATAGTTTATAATAATTAATAATTGTAAGAACGAAAAGTCGAAGTCGAAAGTGACTATTCGTCTGTTGAAGTCTTTGGTTTTTACAGTAGTTAAAATCAACATTTTAGGCAGTCTTGCGATAAATATAGTTCATAAAACGTGTCTAAAGTGGTTGTAATTACAATACTGAGCTCGTGCGAAAAGTATTACTTTTCACCCTTGTAAAGAATAAACTATTGTATCCGAAGAAGAAAGCTATTCATTAGAAAATATAAAACCTTGCAAGAAATTGAGAAACCATTGTTAACTCGGTGTTGGAGCTAAACAAGAAAGTAATAAATGTAGCTAAACAGATAGTAAACAACCAGAGTGGGTCGAAGCTATAACCCTAAGCCGTAAACTGTGGTTTCACCACACATGAAAATAACCCGGTAAACAATGTCCGCAATGTTATATCCTAGAAAATAAGTTTTCGGGACGAGAACCCGGCGAAAAAACTTTGTTTACTAAATGAATTTTCAACTTTGATTGTAAATAGATTAACCTTAAAAAGAGTCGTTTTGAGAAGTTTTGGCCTTTATTTCAGAGTTTAAAACTGTTAAGGCATTTGTATGTTTTTAAGGTGCTAAAGATGTTTTATCTTAGAAGCGGGAATATGCCACTAAGGAATGATAGAGATAATTTACGTTCGGGTTTAACTTTTTATGTTCCAAGATCTGCAAGAACTGGGTTTTCTTTTTCTTTTTCTTATATAGCACCTAGGGTTTTTAACAGTTTGCCTAGCCATATAAAGACAGCTAAGAGTGTGTTATTTTTTTAAAGAGTAAAAAATATGTTGTTTACTTTGGAAAATGTAAATAAATTTCTTAGTTTTAATGTGTAAAGTATTTTATTTCTTGTTCTAGGGGAATATTTATATTTATTTTTTCATTTGTTTGGTTAATGGTTATTTTATTATTTATTTATTTATTTATATTTCATATGATTATCTTATTGTATGAGCGATTCTAATGCTCGCAAATTTAATTTAATTCAGTGATAGATTTAGTGATTTAATTTGTTTTTAGGATTCATTAATTGCACTGGAAAGAACTTTGATTTTGAATTATATTTAAGAACGTGATGGTAACCTCAGGTTGACACAGGGTCAACCTACAGGGGTACCTATATTTTCCATTTTTATTGTACATTTTGATGTAACTCTGATTTGTATGTAAATTTGGAAAATAATTACATTATTATATTATATATATTATATTAAAAATACGAATTTATCAGTGGTATTTAGGTTAAAACACAATCTGGAACACATCTTTGATGTTTTCAATATATTTGACAAGTATAGAGATAAAAATAAAAATAAAGATGTTGGCGCCAGAGTTTGTGTCGAAACTTCTGTCTTCGCCGTCGTAGTGGGCTGAGGTCGAGTTTCGTGGGCTCAGGGGAGTGGGCTGAAGTGGGCGATTTCAATTTATATTCAGAGACAGTGGGTGATGTAGTATAATCTATGATAACTACTTCTGGAGACGCCGTTTTAAGGAGGTGGAAATCCGACAGGTAGGATTATTATTGGAAAAGAAACAGGTTGTAATCTAGTGAAAGGTTATTGACTTTGACTCTTGAGACTGGTATCTTCGGGAATGATAAGATAAAAACTGGTAAAATTCTAGTTTTGTACCGGTACCTTTATGAGTGCTGATATCTATATAAATAAAATTAAAAGTTTCCGTACTTTCCTAAGAGTTATGCCAAGGTTTTTATGTTTTGTACTCCATAAAACCCGGAATGGGTTTTATCTATATTTCGATGTATCTATCTGCCTTAATGCTAAAAATAGTAATTTTGTAACGCTTTTCCGTGAAAATATTTATGAAACTTAATTTTATTATCATATTATATCTTTTGAGGAAGGGTTTTGTTTACTTTAAATTAGCCCATACACTTTGAAAATAAAAAAATTGCGTCTCAAAAACCCAACTATGAGCAATATTAGACGTAATGTTTTTAGGTTCTCCAAAACATGTGATAAAAGCGATTTCATAGAGAGAAATATCCAAAGCACCATATGGATGTCTACTTTAAATAAGCATTACTTTATTATTTACATTTGACCCTCGTTCTCTATAATTACATGACATATTATGTTCAAGAAAAAAAGAAAAATCGTTTTTAATTTTTTATATAATCACTATTGCGTTGAATAAAAACGTCAGCTATATAAGTTTTGACAATCGATGGGGGAAAATAAACATTATTAGAAACTGTAATTAGACCAGTTCCTAAGTAAGAGGCAAAATTGGTTTGATTCTCACGTTAAACTATACGTCTCTTAGATGTCATTGACGTTGGACTATTAATTAACAGTCCTGTCTAATGAACACGTCAGCCTTAGTCAGTAGACTACAAGATCGCACCACAATCATACTTGGCTTAAAATACCTTACTGGCTAGGTCCCCATTTCAGTTAAAAGTACAAAGACTAAAATCCGTACGAAATATTAATTTCCGATATTCCTGTACTCAATTTCTTGATTTTAAATTTTATCCAACAACAATTCTCGTTTGAATTTATTACTCAGCTGTTTTATGAAGATTTAAAGTGGAAAAGGCTTATTAAAAGCTAGTAGGTTGCGTGTTTAATAACCTTATGATTCGGAACTTTTCAAAATAAATTAAGAAGTCAGACGAGACAGCGGCGGAGTCAATTATGGAAGATTACCGCCTCGACACAAGCACGCGAACCAACACTATTGACAAATTAATTTTCGCCTCGGTTGAGGTGTCTTTGGAGGGGGGCTGGTTCCCAAAAGGTTTCAATCATCAGACACGCGATCAGGGGTGTGGGAGTGGGGAGGAAGGATCGGTTTCAATTCCGTTGTTGTGGATAGTTTGCACTCAATTTCAATTCCACCGTTTCCTGTTCCACCCACTTTACAATAGACTGGTCATGTGTTGCATTCCGTGTTTTCGTAAAGGTGAGAGAAGTGGTTGGTAAAACCTTTTGTTAAAAATTAATTTTAAAAAATTTGGTTCTTTACGACAAATTTAAATACTAGTATAATATTTGAATGTTTTTCGTTTACTTTTAAATAGAAAGGTTTTCCACGTATAAATTTGAAAGTCTTTGAATTGGCAATGATAAAGTATCATGCATTTTCACAATTAATCAAGCACTGCAAAACACATTGTGTCCAAAGTCCCTCAAGACAATCAGACATTGTTCCAGAACAATAGGTCTCCCTTACAGTTATAATTATAGTAATTAAAGTCTTTGTTCATCAATATCAGGATTAATGACCGCCAAATGCCGCGCCTAAACCCGCCCAGAGGGTTTGGACTGTTCACTGTCAGTGCTAGATCATTGGCCAAAAATATAATACGAAAATATGTTTTTACTCAAACATTTTCCAATATGAATATGATAGAGGGTGTTTAGGAAATATAACGAAACACTTTGAGATATATTTCAGAGGTCAAAACAAACAAAAAATTTCCTGTAAACATATGGCGTATCTCGCTCCGTTTCCGTCTGTCGGTGTTTATGTGTTTTTTTACATAACTTTGAAACCACTTGAGGTACAAATTTCAAACTTAGTACGTGTATGAGCCGTAATTAGGACCTATTTTTGTGCATAGTATCAAATTTCTACGTTTTATATTTTCAAAATGGCGGCCATTTTAATTTTTCAAAGCTCAATCGCTCAAAAACCATGGGGTATACAAATAAAAACCCAAAGACAAAATTTGCGTGATTAAATTTTCTTTAAGGAAATGTAAAATTCTGTTAGGACCAAAACACAAATAACGAATACAATTTAATTTTACTAAAGTTACTACACCCTAATTATTAATAAAGCCTAGATAATTAACGGTTGTAGTTTTAGAAAAACTTAATTTTTTCAAGTAGTTCCAAAAATATAAGAAACTGTGTAAAACCGATGCACATAAACAGACGAAAAAAGAACCGAGATGGACCGTTTACAGAATTTGTTTTGTTTGTTTTGACCCTCAAAAACAATAAGTTTTCGGTGTAAAATACACCCTGTATAATAACGTATGATTTCCGGCGATAGTCAAGAATATTTCAGTGAATAAGGATGATCGTATAAAACTAAAAAGACACAATTTAATGAAAGCTATGTGGCAAAGTTCACAGGTTCGTTCCTCGACTTGAAATTTACTATTTAGTAATTAATTTGTATATTAATAAATGATTATCTAGTTAATTATCTATGCATCTATTAACATATCGAGAAGTTATGCAGATAAAAAAAATTCCTTATCAAAATCTACGAAAGTAAAAATTAAAAATCTTTCTCATAAAGTAGGGGTTTTCTTACTGAAAGATTCAGTTCAGTAATAAGATTCGAATCGGTTTCTATAACTGATTTTCCGAGCTGAAGATCTAGACGATCGGAGGAAAAGTGAAGGATTTATAGCAGGTCGATATAGTGGAGGGGGGTTGGCCTTCTTGACTATCAATCTCAGCAAGGGTTGCGACTACGTTTATGGGGGTTCGTTTTAAACCTTAGCTTGTACCTTGGAGAATGTAACTTTGAGTCTGCCTTAAATGCAAAATATTTTATGTCTATAAAATCATTTTTAATTTTGTAACAGCATTGCAGGATACACAGTAGGCGTAAACATGTGGTTGAGCTGTCAAATTAAAGTTAAATTGGTTATTTAGGGAATTACAATTTGTTTCAAAATACAGGGTACTCATTAAAGTTGGGGACAAACTTCGAGGGTTGATAGTAATCATCAAAATAAACAAAAAATTTCCTATAAACATGTGTCAAAAATCCTTCGTTTAGCCACTAGCCGCCATTTTGTATTTTATACAAAAACTTTATATATAAAGAACTGTTTAAGATACAGAAACCAAACTTTGCACACATATTTATTGGCCAAAGAGAAAAATATTCTCAAAGTATCATTAAGTTTGCTTTTAAATTTTCAAAATGGCGGCGGTTCTTAAAGTTAATAGTTTTTTGTTATTTAAATTAAAATATTTTTAACCTCCGTCATTTTGAAAATATAGAAGCAAACTTAATGATAAATTGAGAATATTTTTCTTTAGCCATTAAATATGTGTGCGAAGTTTGGTTTCTGTATCTTAAATGATTTTTTATATATAACGTTTTTTTGTATAAAATACAAAATGGCGGCTAGCGGCTAAACGAAGGATTTTTCGATATATGTTTATTAAATTTTTTTGTTTATTTTGATGAGTACTATCACCCCTCGAAATTTGTCCCCGACTTTAATGAACACCCTGTATATTACTGTAACCACACAAATATATCCGAGCATTAACAAGAAATCATCTTTTTTATGATTTAAAAAATGGGAAATGTATTTCCATAGATAACCACAATAATCTTTTTTCGACTATAAAGTGGTTTAAATGCTGTCACAAAAACATTGTTTTATGGGACTAATATCCAAAATGTTAAGAGGCACTACAGACCCAGAAGTGAATAATTTTTATTTAAATTTGGGAAAATATTTGTCACAAGGACAGACATAATTCTATCAAATCAATCAAAACCTTAGTAGAATCAAAGCAATCGAATTTAAATCGGCAATTAATTTATTTTTATTTTACACAAAAAACATGAAAACTGTTGACATTATTTAATAAATGAAGGTAAAATCTTAAGAATGGTCAGGAAAAATATCATTAACCACTTTTTTAGTAGTTTAAAATTTCTAAAAAACGTTATACCGTGTATGCTTGAACAGACAAAAAATATTTTATTGTATATTTAAGTATTTTTAGCTTGAGTTTCGTTCATATTACCAGTATAATTTGAGATTTAATTATAATATAGAAGCGTTGGCTACCGATAAAACAACACGATTGTTTATAAAGTCTAGAAGACAAGTAAATATTTTCGTTCAAGCATCAAATGTAAGCTAATAAGTAACTTTAGTATTACTATTAATATCTATATATGCTACCGGTAGTTAAATTTGTTTAACCAACAAACTAATGATCAGACAATATGATCGATGACTTGGACTTGTAAAGGACTCTCCAGATGCAATGCTATCAGGTGGTCGTGACAACCAAAATGACGATGGTTTTCATAATTGGGCCCGTCATGTTGGTACAATATTACCAGTGACATCATTCATCAACAGCTGGTGTGTCAGGCATTGTTGCCAATGAGTAAAAGAATATTTTTACCCTTCATGTGAGAAATAAGCGTACATGAAAATTATTCGTAGCAATTAAATTTTAGATCCATTGTACTTTTAGGCCAAATTTTGATAGAAATAAACATCCAATAATAATTAAAATGATTATTGGAGTTGCTAATTTTTCTATTATTTTTACTCGAACGGATATTTTAACCAAGGATTTGTAATTATGCTATAAATTAAGAAAATTTACTACATAATTCGGTCGGTGGTAGGGATATTCTCTGGTGTGGATTTAAGTCCGCGGTATTGGATACTAAGTCAATCCGCAAATACTCATAGTTAAACCAGTTCGTAATTCAGAGGCAGTGGTTCGGACTCAACGTTAAACTGTAGGTCCCACAGATATGCCATTGACTGTTGGGTTATTAATTACGAGAATACAAGATCGCGCCACAATCATCTTACACTCATTTCTCATTCATACTTGGCTACCTGGATAGGTCGTCATTTCAGTAACAAAAAAACTAACTAACTAGGTGGGGTCTAAATACACGCACAGGACGTGAATATTTATTGACATGTCTTTAGAAAATTAGGAAAACAAATTCCCTCTAAAAGGGAAAAATTCCCACACACGGACACATAAAGAGCGCATTGTGAGAATGCATAGTAATGAGCGGCCCCTCCCCCACCACTTCCCCCAGGCTATACTACGGTATGACTCACACGGTGACGTCATCATCCGCCGCCTACACTCCGACACCTCCGAGTCGAGGCTTGACTCACGAGTCACGACTTGGAGTACTCTTATCTCCCGCTTATGTTTACTTGCCCTATTTTCCTGCCCCTTCACAATCGTGAGCATAGTTCAACTATAGTCGACTTGAATTTTTTTAAACCTCATTTTTATCACAGCTGCCTCTACGTCAAGTTCTTAGGGTGTAAAATAATCTATAATTTTTTTAGATATTACAAGTGCATCACATCTTAGAAAAACACAAGTCACTAGTGAACGACAAGTGATGTAGAATCTACATTACTAGTGTAAAAAGTCAATGGTAAACGACAATTTATGGGATAAATCTCTAAATCTCTAATAGGAGATAGGAAAAGTCCGTAGATAAATATTAAAAACGCTCTAAAATAATTTAACAATAAATTATGTTCTAAAAAAGAACTAAAACTAAATTTGTTATAATTTTTTCAAGTCCAACGTTTTACGTGTTTACTAAAATGCAATAATGAACTGTAAATATTTCCATAGTAAATAAAATTAATGTATATCCACTTAATATGTTTTTCCAAAAAAAAGCAATGTTTTCGAGACGCCAGCTCACTAAATATAAGTTTGGCACACTTCGTGTGGACAGGCGACTAAAAATTACACAGTCAGTCTGCCGAGCCAAGGTGGTGTGGGGTGGGGAGTGGGTCTGTGGGTGGGGAGTCCCCCCACTGATAATAGAACACCTCGATGATAAGAAGTTTGTGTCTGAAGGTATACACTCTCCATCACCGATGTAGGAGAGGTGTTTGTGTCTGAGTGTGATTTACGTTCGTAAACAGAAGCAAAGAGTTTATTTTGGGTGAAAATTCCAACACCGATGTCTCGTTCAGATATAGAGTTGTTTTATAACTGGATTCATAAGAAAAAATTAACAATTTTGTCACTACATTGCTTTGAATTAAGGCGTTTTTGGTTATTTTTACAATTTTAGAGTTAGAGTTTTTTTACAATTTTACAAATTGTTAGAGCTATTATTGAGAAATGTTTGGTATTTTATGGAATAAACTACCCTTATAAATAAAAGTGCAAAAACTAAAAATACTACATATTTAAAAAAAACTAGGTCCTGTACATTAAACAAGTCCCTTTCCTCAATCGGAAGTACAAGGTTAAATTGTAGCCTTAATTCATTCTTACAACTTCTGTACTACGAATTCCAGGAACAACGGTGTGGACCTTATCGTAAAAAGATAAGATATGTCGTAGACTTCCTCCTTTTATCAAATTTAAATGCCTCTGGAATTCGACTTATTTATTATTTAAGACTTATTTAAACTTTACACATTTAATAATTTATACATTTTTGTTTGGGTTTACCAATTTTTTGTGTTTGAAAATGTTAAGACTTCTATTTCGATAAAATAGCCTTTATTTATATTATTAAATTCAAACAAGAGTTATTTAAGAAAATATTAATTAAATTTATTATGTAAAATACGATTATTATTTCAATTATTGTACAGTACTACTTCTGTAAAACGTAGGAATTGTATAAAATCATACTTTTAAATATTTTTTTTAAATAATACATATTGGTATACTTAGTGTATCAAAATATTAATTATATCAATTCTACTTTCTTGTTTCTTGGAAAAGCAAAATGATTACAGGATACACAATAAGTTAATATATCAATAAATTGCCATGCATTTTAATTTATCTTGAGAATAACAGGGCAAACCCATTTTTTTGTTTATATAAAATATTTATGTATCAAATATGTTAATGAAGCCAGTTTTATAACTAGGCAAAAGTGCAAAGAGAATTCTTTGACCGAAAATACGAGTATAATAATGTAGAATTTAGGATTGAACTGGAAAAACTCCAAATCTATCAATGCATTGCCTAAGTTCAGCATATTTTTGAACATGATGTCATGTGGCCTTTGATCTAGATATCAATGGGGAAAGGCTGTTAACAGTGATGCCAACTATTGAGTAATTGAGGAAGTGCAGTGATGCAGTGATCGCTGAGTTGGCTAACCTGCTTGTCAAAGCCAGCTTGTACTTGAAACTTTGTTACACGCTGTTGTGCAATTCCCAACCTAATCTTATGTACTTTGTCTACTTTAGAGTTCAATATCGTTTAAAATAGAAATGGTTAAGTTATTATGTACCGTACTGTAGTAAAATATGTTAAAAACAGTTAATTTTTAAACTATAAATTATGAAGAATATTTTATTCATAATATTTTACCGGTACAAGACGAAATAAAGAATTAAAGGTATTCACATGTATAGCATTTTTAAACCCAACAACTGGTTACCGTCTCTTGACCAGTAAGTGTTGGTATGAGTTGTAGAATATTGTGTTTTAACCACACAATAACAATGGTTTTATTGTACCGCTGGATGTACGGTTAAAAAAACTCCATATGTACTGAGATGGTGGCGTCATCCTGTAATCCAGCTACTTGGAGGTCACGAATCGTGGATAGTTTTGAGCGATGGTCGGTGGATGTAGTGTTCTCTTGTGTGGATTAACGTCCGCACTATTGAATACTACGTTAATCCGCAAAAGGCCATCCTTATAATTAGACCAGTTCGTAATTCAGAGGCCATGGTTCGGATTCCACGTTATACTGGAGGTGCCTTAGTTGCCATCGGTTGTTGGGCTATTAATTAACAGTCCTGTCTAAGGAACATGTCAGCCTTAGTCAGTAACAAGACTACAAAATCGTGCCACAATCATCCTACTCTCATTTCTCATTCATACTTGGCTGAAAATACCTACCTGGGTAGGTTGCCATTTCAATAATATAAAAGTTTCGGGTGTATAATTAGTGAATTTCCTATGGAATAGTGAGCTATTCACATGACCCATGGTGACAGTTAAGCCCAGGACATTGTTAAAAGTTAAAACGCAACCCCACGATTACGTTTTAGGGGTTCATTCAAAATTATGTATACGTGTCGACACGATAATGACCACAATAGTTATTGTCTGATTATTATAAAATTCGTTGGATTTGTTCCTTTTCGTAATATTTTGGACAAGTTCGATGGGCAACGCAATCGGACACGTTAACTACATTTTGGGGTGGGTTGTATCCTAAATTTACAATTTCAATTTTTTTACGTATGATGTTTGAAAAATCTAATTTTTTATTTTACACTTGGATTCAGCTCAAAATAACACAATTTAGTATGTTGAATCCATCTAGTTACCTTTTATCAATACATAATACCCCCAAATTTAATGTTTGTTACGGTAAACCTATGTATTCATTGTCCATGTAATTCTTACGGAGGAAAAGGTTATAAATTAGTTATAAACTCACGTAATTTTTTACATAATTTGATAAAATTTGGTATGGATTTTTCCTTAGTTAACAGCTTTTATTTACCATATAAATAGCTATAATTAAATTAATTATTAATTAATAATTATACATACTGACTATTTATTATTATTAATTAAATTAAATTAATTATTAGCTATAATTATTTATAGCTATAATAAATAGCTATTATATGGGACTACAATCCAAGATGGCGGAGGTACAGCAAACTCTTCATTTGAAATCAGTTACTTCAGTCTAGACTAACACTTGAACGTCCGAGTAAAAGGAATTGTTGACACTTAATCAAAAAATTTTTATCATTGAACCTGTCAGCTACAATGACTGACAAGATCTTCACCAACCTACAACTAACACTTAGCTCGTGCCAAAAACTAGAGTCATCCTGGCACAAAATCCCACTTGACCTAATTCTGCCTTTGGCGAACATCCAGGTTATTAAGAAGAATAACTCGCGTCCATGGAGTGTAAACAAAAAGGTTTTGTAATTGGATACAATAGAAAAAATAATTATAACCTGGAATGAAATAGTGTGGCGAAATTTGAAAATTATCATAAATTACTAATACTACACTGATTATTAAATGTTTATTCATTTTTATTTATAAGCCTCCTGAATTGGTGGATAATAAATAACAGGTTACTAACCTTAATCCTAAATTGTAATCCTAAATGTTATGTGTAATGTGTGTGTAAATGTGTTGTAATGTGTGTATGTTATGTATTGAAGAGGATATAACGACCTCCAATGGAGTGAACAATTGACATTAGTTTGAAAATGAACCACGAGTTCGAAACCCTGGGTCACAGACGATAGTGACAAATAGAATTGGATCGACGGATATTAAGGTTAGTAACCTGTTATTTATTAAATGTTAATCAGTAGTTTGTGGTATTTTCATTATACAAGTAAATTAATTTAAATCGGTCTTTCATCCAGTATTTTTCAAAAGAAAACTTAAGTTTATTTTAAAATTAGAGTTTTGTCTGTGCATCGCTCGAATTATTCATTTTTTAGTTATTTTTACGTTTTGTGCATTAGAAAAGCTGAAACCAGTATTATCTCAATTTTTGTCTGTCTGTCTGTGACGCTCCAGGAGACATTTTACGCCGTCTTCTCCGAAAAAACGGGAGAACTGACTGATCTAACACTCCACATTCCAGAGAAGGGTTTTCAACCACAGAAAAATAATGATTGATAAATTATTTTTTATCATTTTGTGATTCAAATTGTACATTGGGTGTTTTAAGCGCAAGTAAATGCCATCAAAAGTGTGGCATCATCAAAAGTAAGTGCCATCTTCATGTTATTATCGAATATCCCTTAGGGAAGAAAGGGATCTTTATCGAAGGTCCCATGACAAGACTTAAGCCCGGAACCATGTTATTTTTTCGTCTTTAGGTTTTATTGTATTATATTATTGATTTGGAAATTCACTGAGTAAGCAGGTCTGCTGCGACGGGGGTATTTTTTCTTGTGACCAGTAAAATATCTGACTTTTTAATTGCTATTTCAAATGAATGCTCTTGGAAAAAGATTACAATACAAATGGTTTAAGACATGACGTACATTAACCAAGGTCACAGTCACGGTTATCAAGATGACTCATTCCTGACACACAACAAATGCAAATCAACTTCGTCATGCGTTGTCATGTAAACTTGTGTTCTTATCGTGTTTGTTTCTATTGAATAAAACATGTCGGCTTCAAACCTGTCGAAGAGACATTAGCAAACATGATTTGTTTCCATTTTAACAAAAGCCATCTTCATAGATTTGAGGTGAAAAGGATAATTTTCATATCACTCGTCACATTATTTAAAAGTTTTCAAAAACTTAAATATTCAATAACATAAGGGTCCCCAGTAGGCAGATAAAAAGTCACTTGATGGACACGTAAAAAATGTTTGTACCGGTATTTACTTCCCTGTGGGAAATAATTTAGATCATGGATATGTCTAAAGGGAATGTTTAATCTAAACAGCTGTTCTTATTCTTTTATATTAAAAACGCTATACAATAGATCTGAAGGTTTCTATGGAAACCTGTTACATATTTTCCATCATAAAAATCGCAGACACCCTTCCAGAGCTAAGACAAATCTATGTCAAAAATTAATTACATCTAACAGAATCCCTTTAATTATGTATTATTGGGTAATAATGTAAAAATTGAGTAGGTACGTCTCCTAAAACGTGACGTACCTACTCAATTTTTAATTGTTAATTACAGTAAATGATAATTAATTAAGATACATTTAATTTCTTAATAAATATTTAATCAACAACTTTACTATGGATACATTTTGGTTAATAACAAAATGGCATTTACTTTCTTTGAAAGTGTATAAAAACCTACTGGAAGATTGTTTTACAACATACTAAAAGTTATTGAAATATTTTTTTGTACAGACAAAACTAAGTAGATCATCTATTTTAATCTGACAGATTCCATTTAATTATCTGTAGTTGATTGGTTGGAGTTCTATCTGGCATCTTTCTCACTTTGTTACTTAAATCTATATAAATAAAATTTAGGTTGTCTGTATATTGCTCAGAGTTATTCATTTTTTAGTTATTTTTACGTTTCTAAAGAAGCCGAAACAAATCTTATCTCAATTTGTGTCTGTTTGTCTGTGACGCTCCAGGAGGCATTTTACGCAATCTCCGAAAAACGGGAGAACTGTTAACAATGAAACTTATTTCATGCATTCTCCACATTCCAGAGAAGGTTTTTCAAAGCTTGAAATTGTCCTCCGCCCTTAAAAAGTAAATCACGAGCATTTAAACCCCACTTTTTACTCGATATTAGTCGCATTTTGCTTTCAATTATTAATGAACCAGCTACTTGTAATAATCAGCTTGCAGTTTAAAGATTTAATAGAAAGAAAAACAAACAGCTGCCAAATCAATATTAGTTAGTTTATATTGGTCATTGATTTTAAACCGATTTTGAAATCATACTATATTATAAAGTTATTTTAACGTATAACTGATTATAATAATGGTATAAATGTTTAAATCTATTTAATTGTAAACTAATTCTAAATAATAAAAGTTGGGTATTGATTTATTTTCTTTGTATTGTTTTGTTTAGGATATCAGGTTTACATTTTCGTATGATAATCTTTCTTATTTAAACTGAATCCTACAAACCCGTACAAAGGACGGGCTCACTGCTAGTTATAAATAATACATTTTTCATTTCTTAGCCAATACTTAAATTAATAATTTAAATACAGACACAATTTCGCTGTTAGCTAAATATACACTAAATAAACACTCAGTATAAGAGTATCAGATCAGGTAGCAAGATATTTTTATAATATTAAGGAAAATATCAACAAAATATGTAATATACAAGAAATATTTTGAAACCACATTTAAAATAATTGAATATTAAAAAAAATTAAATAGGTCTTCATTTTAATATGTATGCTTAAATAAGCTAAAGAAATAGAAACGAGAATCTTTCTCATCCGGTACACCAATTATTTTTGCAATTTACTAATCTTAATCCATACAAACAATTTCGTTTATCCGGAATCTCAAGTATCCGGCAATATTAGACCGGATAATCCGTACTTTTAATTTTTTTAAATCATAAAATGGTAGTAGATAATTAAAATGTTTGTCGATTATACCTGTGGCACATAACCTTACTAACCTGGAGGTTGTTTTGAAAAAGTTGCTCTCCCTGTTCATCAGTTCCGATCTGAACCTCGTCATCTCGTCCTCCATCTTACGCATCTCGGCGTCAAACCGTTCGCGAATATTGGAGAACTCTGTGTCGATCACGCTGAAGTCTCCCAACTTGATGGGGATGTTCCTCTTTACACTGTCCGCCATCACTCCACTTTACGTCCACTGTTCACGCTCGCCTCACTCGGTATGGATTTAAATAGTTGCAGGCGGCAGACACAGAGAGCGCCTACGCGCAGACGCGTGACGCGACTGCCGCGCTCCCTGTTGGCGAAGCGCGCAACCACGTCCGCTGTCACACATTCCAGAACGATCTGTGAATCATGTGATTGCAAGTGGGTTGAGGTTCGACGGTGTTGGTGTTGTTGAAAATGGAAAAATGTGAATGTTGTTTCGACTGTAATAGAATTCAGATGTAAAACTTCAGAATAAATTTTTATTTCAACTTAATATGTTTTGTGTAGAATCGCCAAGATAATAAATACATATTTATTTTGTTAATATAATAACTCTTAGATCAATTGAATTAAATATTTGTTTCGATATTTTTTTTTAATTACTACCATCCATCAAACTACGAAACCACAATTAATTTAGTCTGTATTCAAAACTGTAGTAGTAAAAGTTTCAATTATATTTAAAAATTAAATTTTAATTTTCTTTCTGTCCAGTCGTTTAGGAAGATTGACTAGAGCACACATTCACGACTTTTCTTCCGATCATTCTGGAAAAAAATATTTTGTTTGTAGAAATTTTTTTTAAATTACGCTCTTTTAATTTAAATATTACAAATTTTAGGTCGATGACAGTCATCCATCCATTTCATTGTGACTGTAGAAAAATAAAAAACGATCATGAAAAGAATTTTTTTCATTTTTGAATCTTCTAGATTCTGAAAATATAAATTACTTATTCGGTTGAATCATCTTGTTTTTCAACATTCGCACACTGGGCAAGTTTTCAAAATGTGCAACAATCAGAAAGTCCAAAATAGCCCTCGAGGTATGAATACTTGAAACAATGAATCATAAAAAGCGAAACAGGAATGGAGGATCGTGGGTAGAGCGGAAACCAACACGTCTGTAACCGGTAAAGTGTTGCCAACCTCTGTACTACCCAAGGACAAAATTTACCTGCAAAACAAAGTGAAGTATTGAGTTAACATTCAACCAATCAAGTTAATGAATTGAATCAGTCAATTAATTTACTAATTAATTTTTTGTACTTTACTAGAAGATGTAAAAAGAATAATACTGCGAGTGTTAGATCTAAGAAGAGTAGAGAATTACTTCAAAATAGAATCATTGTTGGATTGGTCCTTAGTCAAAATGATTTCCCTTCCATTGGCATTTTTAACGAATTTCCACACTTCATTAATTTTCATGGCCGTTATTTATCTACATATTTGTAATGCACCTCGTTTGAGGATACAATAAGATAAACTTAAAATTAGGTTTTTGGACGAATCTACTAAAGGAATAGTTGGAGATATACATTTTAGATTCGCCCAACACATTTACATATCACATTTATGTCAATAAAGTTAAGAGTTTTGTCTGTACATTGCTCGGATTTCTGATATTTTCGGTTATTTCTACGTTTTATAACCCCGAAAAGCTAAATGGCTCTTTTGGTCTGTCTTTTTGTAAAAAAACATTTATGTTCAGTTCTCCGAGGAAACGACAGCACCCACAATTATGAAACTTATTTTAATAATTAATGTAGAATGAACAGAAAACTAAACAAAACTGGTCCCGGATCAGTGAGTTTAGTTGTTTCTGATTAAACCAAGTATAAATTAAAAAAAACTTCCTTTTTGAAAATTAAGGTATTATACCTATTTTGAATAATTTATTGTCAGTAATAATTCCTTTTCTTTCAAATATTTGTTTAAACATTGACTATATTCATATAATTTTGTAGATAGAATTATTATCTACACGTTTTATTCTAAAGATTTATATGTTTATTGTTAAGATAAAAGTGTGTTTGCTGATCAAATGTAAAAAATGTTATTTTTGAAGAATTTTGCGTTGTGTTTTCTCGAACACAACTACAGTTCCGGGACTAGTAGTTCCTTTTTCATAAATACAGTACATTTGACACTTTAATTAACGCCCAAAATATTTTGATAGCCGTACTCGCATTTCCGAACCCATCTCTATAAAGACGTTTTTCATAATTTTCACTAGTAGAACACACATTTCGATTCTGTTTCTTCTAGAATGCCCTATAGATGTTTCTCTTCAGTAGTAACCCAGCTCGCTCTAGCAGTAAAGTGAGGAACTACGACGTCCTGACCTCGGCCGGAACTCGTGGCGTAGTTCTGTAATCCAGCTACTTGGAGGCCGGGTGTTTGGATCCCCATTGCCCCCGGGGGCCCACGTCTGAGCCTACGATAGACGCACAGCGTCCGCCAGCATGGTCTCTGACCTATACTGTCGACCAGAGCCAAAATGACTCAAGTAAACCTAGGCATCTTGAAGTCTTAAGGCCTGTGAATTACAGTAAACAGGGTAGACCTAGCGCGGTCCGAGATGCTGTGCGAGATCAAGAGCCAGGACCAACCCTAGGCGGATTGGGGGGACTCTCACCTTTATGAGAAAATTTTCACATTTTTATTTCATATTCTCAAAATTTGTAATTTAATTAGCAAAGGCCACTGGTTCCAACGAACCACGATGAATATACAGGGTATTTCATAACTCTCTTCTAACCTTAAGAAATATTTTCTGGATCAGAATAAAATTTAAATATAACAGAAAAATGAACACATAACACAAACAAAATAAAGTTTTCAATTTATTTATGTAAACTTTTGAAAAATCTAATTTTCATTTTCACTATTGGATTCAGCTCACAAATTTTAACTTTAGGCTAGTTGGTTATTAAGACATTTAAATGGTAAACACAGTACATTGTGCGATGTCAATCTTATGGAGGATAGCTAAACTCAATAACTTATCTATCTACTTAAATATGTTTCCCAAATGTTATATGCAAGTCCATCTAGTTACGTTTTATCAATAAATCCATAAAACTCCTAATTTAATGTTTGTTACGGCAGCAAACCTACGTATTCATTGTAGTTCTTACGGAGAATAGATAAATTGGTATAACTCGCTTAGTATTGACATAATTAGATAACATGTTGTATGTATTTTTACTTAGTGAATTGTCTTAATATAAGAACATTGCTATTTAAAACAACCCTTATTGCTGCAAACCTACGTACTCAGGTACTATGCGATTACTATGATAGGAATAATTTAAGTTCTGTGAAATTCTCTCTACTCACGCCAGCGTGCTGCGTGCGGTCTCGTTATTGACAACTGCTCCTAATTACTTGAAGACATAAGTTCAACAATCAATTCATGAATAAGTAATTACAATATTAATTAACATGTCCGATGAGAGCAAACAATCAATAAATAAATGCCAGACATGTTTACTAACCTAATGAAGTTATCGATTAAATTTGCTTAGTCAGTATTGTTATATTTGTCATGTTTTAAACTAACTATAACTCATTTGAGAATCATGTTTATAATGACCAGATGGGAGTCATTACATTGCCAAATGACTCACTACATCATGGATGGTCACCGTCTTATTTTTGGCATCAAAATACATCATGATGCAATATGGTGAAATTTTAATTACAGTGTGTCCCATTTGTAAAGCGCCAAACTCTGGTAATGGGTCAAAATTACAGAAAATTAAGAATAACACTTCGTTCACCAGATATCCACCACTTTGTATTTTTTACAAAATAATTTATATCTTAAGAACGGTTTGGCCGATTGGGTTCATACTCGGTATGGCTCTTACTTTGGTCAAGACTTAGTTTATGTTAGAAATGCCTACTTTCAGTGTTCCTGACAGCACAAATCCTTCATACCTTCCCATACCAGATATATTAAACTTAATAAAAACTGATTGAACTTATTATGGATAAATATTGATATAACTTTGTATGGCAAAAAAAACTTTAAAGGTTAAATAAACTGTCTACTTACAACTTTGCATAATTTTAACAACTATACAAACAAAACGCCCATGATTATAGGGCCGCTAGCAGAACTCAGGTGAGAGAAACAGCTGAACAGCCCGTCAGAAATATAATCGCTTATACAGTGCGGTTCATATTACTTATAAATTGGGGAATATTTAGTATTATATTAACAACAATATAAACAAATCAGCGAGAATCAAATTAACAACGAGATGAAAAATTACACTTTGTAAAAATATGCAGGTATTTAAAAAGGTTATTTTCAATAACTCTTATAAGAACAATTAACGATTCTAAAATATTTCCAAAAATAATGTGTTTAGTTTTTTAAACTTATTTTAAAGAATTATATTGCCAAAACATTTAGCCGCGCTGTCTGTTGGTGTCGGAGAGAACTACGTACTGTGTTACCGACCTAAATAATAAAACATGAAATTGAAAACGGAAAATTATGTCAATGCTTTAAGGAATTAATCATACAAATATATTTCACACCTCATATTTTCGATTGTAAATATATTTCCATTTGAATTTGCACAAATCATAATATCTTAAGGTACCAACTTCATATTTGGTAAGTGTAGGAGTACTAATAGGACCTAATTTTTCGCATAGTATCGAATTTATACTTTGTACCATTTCAAAATGGCGACCATTTAAATTTTTCAAAGCTCAATAACTCAAAAACCATGGAATTTACGAAAATTAACTTAAAACAAATAGATTCAAAACTTTCATTTCATTTAAGAAAATGTTAACTATTTTAGTATATATTTCATATTTAAGTAGCACTTGTGTTTTCATGTTAGAACAGGAAACATTTTGTTACAATAAATTGTAAGTTTTGGTTAGATATGTAAGTAGGGTTCTTTTCACTTGATAATGGGAGGAGTTACCTTAACCTCCCGAAACGTAGTTTAAAACACTAGAAGCGATAGGAAAAGTCAGAATAAATGGAACAGAAATAATTATATTACAACTCGATTTAGAATTCAACAATGTACTTGAGCGAGTTGAGTAAAAATTAATTACTCCTAAATTAACCTAATGCTGTCTGAACTCACTTTATATGCTTATATAATACGTAATATCCCTGAAATGAATCAGGTTGAGTTCCGTCGAGTAGGAGGCAGGTAGGTGAATGAGTGACGTCACCACTGTGGGCGCACAGGCTCCCATTGAGCACGCAGGTTGCCGCGTGGGGGAGCTCCTTGTATGGGCTTGGCGACGCCCACCAGGCTACGAGACCTACTATAGGACAACGGAACCGATGACGTAGGAAACTGTAGAAATATTCCCTTCTAAGGGGAAGAGTATTATATTTCTATTCTCATGCTTAAAGGACCTCAGTCATATTAGTGTAAATGGAAGAAAATAAAGACAAAACTGTTTCGAAGCAACAATTTTATTATAAACAAAATGAATGAACCAAATTATGTTTACAACCTTAATATTAACTTCTTTATCAGTTTTAATATTTTTTATTGATTGATTGTGACAAAAGATTAAATAAATAGGTTGTGGACTGAGTCCCTTTTAGTATACTAAACGATTCTCAAGAATAAAACAACAATGTATTTATAAGTTTACATGGTTCAATTGTATTATATATACATCAAAAATATGTTTGATAAAATAACTTTATCAGTCATGAATCATCTTGTTCATGATCGTTTTTTTATCCGTGGGCCATGTCAAACTTTTATCATACAATTCAATCAAGTTATTAGAAATGTACGGTATCAACTGCTTCATGTTGTTAATCTTATATATTTTATTGGTATAGCGTGGCTCAACTGGATCCTGGAAAGTTTTGTTTCCAGATCTTTTCATAGAGAATGAATAAGTAGTGGTAGTATCAATGAAATTCCTAGCCACAATCTGAGAGACAAACTTTGATTCATATGTAAACTGCATAAATTTACTTAACACGAAGAGTGCCTTCTTATTCCTGGGGACAGCACTGGGTTTAGTTTCATCTGATATGCTTGTCTTCTTGTAATAACGTGACTACCATTTTTTAAACTAAATGATTTCATCAAGTTCGAGTTCTTTGACAGTTTGTTAATTCGTGGATTCCATAGATTCTATCATGTCTTTTCAATGCTTTTTTGGTATGGTAAAATTCCTGTCACAAGGGAGCACGGAAATTTCTACCCAGGTAGGTATTTTAAACCAATTATGAATGAGTGTAATGATTGTGGCGCGATCTTGTAGTCTGTTTACTAGCTAAGGCTGACATGTCTGTTAATTAATAGCCCAACAGCATCAACTACAATTTTGACTCTGAATTACGAACTGGTCTAATTATGAAGATTTCCGTTGCGGATGATCACTAATCATCGCGCATACCTATCCACAGTTAGTGACCTCCAAGTAGCTGGATTACAGGACACTCCCGTCGAGGACGACGACTGATCATCGCTCATAACTATCCACAGTTAGTGACCTCCAAGTAGCTGGATTACAGGACACTCCCGTTGAGGACGACGACTGATCATCGCTCATAACTATCCACAGTTAGTGACCTCCAAGTAGCTGGATTACAGGACACTCCCGTTGCGGATGCTAAATAATCATCGCGCATAACTATCCACAGTTAGTGACCTCCAAGTAGCTGGATTACAGGACACTCCCGTTGCGGATGCTAACTAATCATCGCGCATAACTATCCACAGTTAGTGACCTCCAAGTAGCTGGATTACAGGACACTCCCGTTGCGGATGCTAACTAATCATCGCGCATAACTATCCACAGTTAGTGACCTCCAAGTAGCTGGATTACAGGACACTCCCGTTGCGGATGCTAACTAATCATCGCGCATAACTATCCACAGTTAGTGACCTCCAAGTAGCTGGATTACAGGACACTCCACCGACCCATTACTTACAAAAACCTAATCGTTTTGGGTAGGAGTTACTCAAAGTATGCAGGTTTTGTGTGTCCGCGAAAAAAATTCGAACCAGTTTTAATTTAAATCACACACATTAAACTCCCGTGCAGTTGGAGCTTGTAGGTTCTTTAAGGCAAATAAAACGTGACGTTTAACTCTCATAGGCTTTGTCACAAAATCCGTACATAAACTTAGGAGTCATGATTGAAACAATACTAAGCAATATTACAGTAGTTACATTAACAATTAACTAATGAAAACGCGACAATTTCTCCTAAAATTACCATATCACACTAGTTAAATTATCAATTTAGTAATAAAGAACACATCACTTTCTCTGAAAAATACTATAATACAGTAGTTACGTCAGCAATATAGTGCCTAAAACCACAAAACTGTCTCCCGCAATGAACTGACAAAAGTATTTCTCTAACAACTTGTCGGAGTTAAAACCTCCTCAAGGGTACCTCAAAGAACCTAATCACGACGGCCCGAACCTTATCAAGCAGTAAATACAGTACAATAACAGGATATTTGGCCGCTAGGACAATTCCCCCTGGCGGCCCGTCAAAAATATCGATCATCTTATACCTTCATATTGATGGATTTTCGTTCTGTTTTTCTAATACTGTTTTAAATGGTATATTTTTAATTGCCTGCAGTGGAATTTCTCTAACCTGAGTTCTCCCAGCGGCCATTCAATACTCAATGATAGTTTCATTTTGGATTGTTTTATTTATGAATCACAGGAGTAACTTCTAATAGGTAATTTACCTTATGGCTGCATTGTAATTTTTTGCAGTAGTTAATTATTGCTACGCGTTTCGATGACCTATCCCATCATCTTCAGGTTAAAAACCAGTATTGACCCGTGTTGGTTACGTCGATGGGTTGAACAGTTTTTAAGGACGCACAGAACACAAAACACATGTTTGTTATATGTTTTTTCGAGACTCGACACATGTTATGTTGTCTATTATGTGTATTTATTCAGGGAAATGAGATTTATTAAATCATGATAGTTGTGTACCTGGGTCCGATGGACCTTAACCTGTTTAGCATACAAGTTGGATTAGTTTGTTTGATTAGTTCAGTTTAGAGGTGAGTCGGGACTGCAGTATCTGATACTTTGAAACAGATACTCGTCAGTCCCGCGTGTATCTGATACTGGAGTACTCGAGTACTCAACTCCTACTGTTTGAGTACATGTACCGCCGAACCTCTAAATCCAGTCCCGGGACTCGTCTCGAGTATCTGTACTCTGTACTCGTGTAAATTGAACTGAGTACTTTTAACCAACACCGTATCTGATTCCACTGGATCGTCTGCTTAGGCTTTGTTTACTCTACTTGCGTTCCTGACGAAACATAACTGGTTAGATTCCTTTCATAATAATTGTTTTTTTTACGATGACTTAGGGATATTTGAGGTTATGTCCCAATATAATTAGATATTTTTAAACTAAACAAATTTTATTTGATAATATACGTATGTGATATTTTAATCTGAGTTTAATATTCTGACCAAATATACATAAATAATTGTAAGTAAAAAAATCCACTTAAGTATGAAAATTTTTTATTAATTGATCTCTTTATGACAATAGACCGTCTTAGAACAGGTAAGTAATAATTTTATAAGTAACCTTTAAGTACTGCTAGTGGTATTAATACGTGTAAACTGTACCAGGGTACCAAATATCGTCAGCCATGATGAGTAATCACCATAAGTATCTGATACTCGAGAGTACCAGTACAGAGAGTAATCAGTATCTCGATGTACTCATTTGCCCATCTCTAGTTCAGAATTAAGTGTTTAGTTTGTTAAACAATAGTACCGAATCACGACAACCCGAGCATGTCAAGCAACAAACTTATGAAGAGTGATTTTGGGCCCCAAGGTGAACTCATGTGAGAGACGCACTTTGTCAGCCCTTCAAAATTAAATTGCAACGTAAAAAGATATTTCCTTAACGAAAACGGGAAAATTTAGCATTATACAAACAACAATACAAACAAACCACCGAGAATCAAATTAACAACGTGATGGAAAATTACACATTGTGAAAATACGCAGATACTTAAAAAGATCATTGTCAATTAACTCTCATAAGAACAATTAACTATTCCAATATAATATAAAAATAATGGTTTTTGTCATTTAGACTGATATTTGTAAGATTTATTATGCCAAAACATTATGCATCGCGGTCTGTTGGCGACGGAGAGAACTGCGTTCTGCTTTACCGACCTAATGAATATTTTAAACATTAAATTGAAAACGGTAAGTTGATGCGTTAGGCAAGGCATTATTCGTACAAATATATTTATATAATGATATTTGTTTTGTAAAAACATTTCTACTTAATTTACATTTATTTTATTTTATTTAATTTAATATTACAAAAAAATTATACAAAATATACACAACAATTTACATACCAAGTTCACTTTACAAGTTGTACGAAAACTAAACTAATGATAAGAAAACGTACAAATTGAATTCATAACCATACTGATGACAAAAACATATTTTACCTTTACATCATTGCTAGTATGAGCCTTGAATAATACTGCAATGTTAACCGTTTCTATGAAAGATGAAGATGTGAAAGTTCTATGAAAGATGAGATTTGAACATTGCACAGGAAAATTCCATTAGAGTTTAACCTTTACTAAATATCTGTCTTTTTAGTCCAGGTCATTTGGTTTAAAATATAAATATACGTGAACAAACTTTGACAAATATATACTTTGCAAATTTTCATTCTAATTTTTTTGGGCGTATATGCAGTAGCGATAAATATAAATCTAGATAAAATTCTAAAATTTTGCAAAAATGAGCTATAAGAATTAAAGTAGATTGAAATTAAATTTTAATGAAATAACAAAAGAAAAATTTAAAGAATTGAATATTTTAACCATATAGTCTGTGCATCTTTGATACAATAATCATTGCAAAAAATAAAGAAAATTGGATAGAACGAGAAGTTCACCGATATGACACAAGAAAGTTAAAACAAATTATAAAACATACCATAATATTAGGATTTTTTAGAAAAAAATCCATCATATGTGGGACTGAAGTTTTTGAAACACTTAGCCACCAATATTAAAAAAAGGGAAAGTATAAATAAATTAAAACAATGTTTAGTAGATAAGGTACTGACTATATTCTTTAGAGGATTACTTTTCCACCCCCCATGGATTTATTATGAAAAAATAATACATTTATAATATAAATAATTAATAGTTTTATAGTCTCTTTAGACATTATTCTATTGTGTAAAGTATGTACATTGAATGAATAAAGAGGTTTTGAATTGACACATCTAACAAATTATTTCAAAGACCTCATATAGTTTTGATATTTTGTTTCTTGTGCAATTCTGGAGTTCAAAATATTGAAGGTTTGATGTTTGAAAGTTAACAGTGGTGCCATCACACACTGGTCTCCCACAGTTTCAGATGGTTGTCCATTACTTCGGTGAACCACAGCTGTTTCCTACTGTCTGTAAGGAACGGAGCAAGCGATCTCAACTGGACTGCCAGCAGCATGTTGTCACCCATCATGCTGTTCAACATCTGGAGCAGTTCCGGAGCAGAGTGAAGCTTAAGAAGGCTGGAGTAGGCGAACAGGAACATAGTGCTCCGGAGATTGCGATCAGCCCAGAGCTCCACGGATGCATTACCACTGAGTGAGATGATTCGTCCGATGTGCTCCGTACGCCATGGAGTGAAGTAGGACAACACCTGCAGGTAAGTGATGGATTAGAAGACCCGAGTAATACAAAAAAGTCCACGTTCCAGTAAAGCTGGCCAGGCAATAGGACCAGAGTTGATCTATAGATGTACCAGAAAGAAAGGGTGTGGAAAAGCCAAAAATAAATTTTCTAGGTGAACCGGACGGGGAGAAACAAACTCCAAACCCATCCGTGGTGTGTCCTGTAATCCAGCCACTAGGAGGTCATAAATTGTGGATATTTATGAGTGATGGTCTTTGGATGGGATATTCTCTGGTGTGGAGCAACGTCCACATTATCTAACTTTAAGTCCAATCACAAATACCATCCTCATAATTAGACCAGTTGATAATTTAAAGGCAGTTTAGGTCAGACTCCACATTTAACTGTCATTCATTTCTCAGTTATACTTGGCTACCTGGGTAGATTGCCATTTCAGTAACTAACTAACTTAAAATGTCATGCCTAAGTGCCGGATTTACACTCAAGCATGAAGCGACTACCAATCCATCCTACAGTGGATCTATCCAATACTGGAATTTCGACTGAGTATCCAAATTCAAAGGATGACATTGCCTGAAGAATCAATGAGGAAACAAAGGTGCAAAAGAAGCTGTTTGCTTTGGATGATCAGAAGACTTAACCAATATTAAGACAACCTAGTTGTAGCTAATGATAGCATCTGAAGTTTCTTTTCCTGGGGTGAATATTGTAAAGCCACCAGAAGGGATTTGGTCAGTCTAACTTCTGAGGAATCCATAGTTGACTTTCTAACTTGATCATTCAAGTTCTGAGGTCATCATTGGGTATGACAAAATGAAATCTTCTGTTTTGGCTATATTGAAAATAAACATTTGCACTTTTGATTATCATCAGTCTCTTTTAGGCATTCCACTTGAACTTGAATTCTAGTCTGAACTCCAATCTTGGTCGCCGTAATGAGGAACTCAGGTGTGGTGATGGGGCCTGGAGAATGTTTGGGTAGTTCCCTCTCCCTTCCCGGATGCCCCAGACTGAAGAATTCATCCAGGTTTGTAAGAACACTCTTGGGTCAAAAAAAGTAGTGACAAAGTGTGTATTCTTTAGCTTGAAGTTTGGTTATAGATTAAAGGAGATGAGGACATTTGTTATTATAGACAAAAAACCAGTGTGAAATAATATGTACCTATTTAATTTGTTTTGACCTTCAGAATAAGTAAAAATCTGTGACCATAATTTTCATAACATTGTAACATTTTTAGAAGAGCACAGTTTCAACTTTTTTATTTAAAAAAGAATATTTTATTTTATATTATAAGAAGTACAATTAATTGTGACACTTGCCTGATCCAGACCCAAGCCCGAGTCTTCATACTGTTTCATGGCATTGCGCAACTCTTCGTACACTTCAGGAGCAAAAACAAACACCTGTGAAAAATAAAATGGTCTTTGAATAGTGATCATTGCATTTCTGTGAGTTGTATGTCAATTAATGACATGAATTGTATTAAAAAACCATTACACAACAACAAACATTGTTTATTCATTAAACAGATTCTATTTAAAATTCTCATGTTATTATGATGGATTATGCAAAATCTTAAAATACTCACACTTCAACCCCTTAGTTAACAGTTTTTACACAAAAGTGCATATTTTTGTATATGGTAATATTATACATATACCAACACCTATTTCACATATAGATGAGATGTCTTGAATTCACGATTTTTAACAGAAGAATTACCTGATATAGCGAGTCCCCAGATATGTAAGAGCTAAGGTAATGAGATCCGAAACTCCCGATGAATTCAAACACTGACTGAGATTCATCTAGAGTTATCTTCTTGGCTCCGTCTGCTGCCCACTGGTTCAAATATAAATCTTGGTTTGGGTTGAGCACAACCTAAGCACAAAACAAGGTACAGAACCCACAACACACAAGATATATACCGCCAAACTTAGTGGGCAATGGGTTTCTATATACATTAGACTTTTTGTAATATTCCAAAGCAGTATAAATATGCATAGGTCTACTAGGCGATTTCCATTGATTTAGGAGTTACTTGCCATGATACAAACTATTCTTAACACGTGCGTGTGGCAGGGATCCCGGCCATTTTGGCACGTCTTTTTATTGCTTAGTGTGCTTTCAGTAGTCGCCCATGTTGCTACTGCTCTCAGTATTGTCTCCCACCATTTTTAGTATATTTTTGTGAATCATTGTGAAATAGCATTTTTGCAATGAATTTAAATCTAGCTGCTTAATCTAATTAATGTAATTCCGTCCAAACACTACTCGAGAAGAGATTTATTCACTCGTCCGACGATAACGAAGAGCCAAACAACCCGAGCGTGGCCTTTGATGACCTTGCCTTGGGCACATGACAAGTTAGAGGCTGAAGAACCTGACGATAAAACCATTCCTCCTCAGTGGTATCATTTTATTCATTTTATTAAAAGTATTTCTTGTTGTGTGCTTTAGTTAAGTTATAACAGTTGTATCTAGCCAAAAACATATAATACAAGGGATACTAAGGACATAAGAACTCGAGTGAGAGCAGATCATGTCCCTGGGTGCGTGTGGCAGGGATATCTGCTACAGTTTCAAAATAGCCACTGAGATTTGATTTTGGCTTAATATTTTATCATTGTATATGTAAAGGTTAGTACAAATTAGAAATAAAAATTAGCTTTTTTGACAGTATATCGTGTGGTTTTTAGCAGCCATTTTATTAATCACAAAAATAAGTTATATGAATTTACTTATTCTCCAAGAGATTAATATGGAATAAGAGTAAGTGGTTTTGCTGCTACAATGGACAAACAAATTACATTTTTCAATATATATTATTAGAACTTAGCCATATGAAGATATCAATTGGATTAGATACTCTTTTCAGCATCTGGGGAGTTGAAAAACGAATAAGTCTAGATCTGGATCTAGATCTAGGTGAGCACCATGGGCTCTATTTTTATAGAAAATTTGATAAAACAAAATAAATAAATACAAAGAAAAACTAAATTCTTGGTTCAATTATTTAGTACAATATTGATTTGAAATAACTTTAATTAGAACATTTTTGTATCATTAATAAAAATTAGTTTACATAATATGGGATGGTGGTGTGTCCTGTAGTCAAGCTACTTGGAGGTCACAAATTGTGAATTGTTATAAGCAATGGTTGGAGGAGTTGATATTCTCTGGTGTGGATAAACATCCACCCTATTGAATGCTAGATTAATCCTTGTAGTCAGTAACAAGACTACAAATCAAGCCACAATCACTTTACACTCATTTCTCATTCATACTTGGCTGGACAGATACCTGGGCAGGTTGCCATTCAGTAACTAACTAACAACAATACTTGAACCCCATCAGGATCAATATTAGTTGCTCTAAAGCCCAGATAAGCTGGTTCAAAGTTGCTTTATTTTACCTATAATAATTCTTTCAGTTTTTTGAGCTTGGAAAGGGTCGCAGTCGATTATGAGTGCCGTGCAAATGGTGACATCAGCAAGAGCATTGCCTTAGCAAACACTTAGACGCACTAAGGTCTACACTCGCCGAATACCATCTTACGAAAGTGTTTATATGTCCATTTACTAGGTATTACTGTTTTTAATATAATTCGTAATATATCAACCCAATTTGCTATCTTGATTGTAAATAACTAAAACACGCTTCTCCAACCAGGAGTTTCTATTATTATTTACAGCAATTACGGAACCCTAGAACTCTGTAATGTTAGTAAAATTATATAAGCTTGACTGCAGTAGAAGCTCCTATATCCGACCATTATAGGACCGTGCCGTGGTTGGAAAGGCCAAAAAGTCGGATATCTGGAGGAGCAAATTAAACACATTCCCTTGGAAGAAAAATAGCTATGCATCATTGTAATAAACCCAAACGAACCAATATTACATCAATTAAAACATGAAGACATGTATAATAACTTAAAAATAATAATATTTATAACTTGTCGAAGAATGAGTTTTTTATATTTTGTCACGCTGGGCAATGGCGGGAGCGTGCAAAACATAGATAAACGGACGGACGGAACAGCCGATTATCGGGAGGAATCGGATATAGTATACGTCTATTTCTGTTTTTACTCTAGACTCTTGATACAAGTTCCTTGCTTCCTCTGAAAACTCACCTGCTCGTAGTGTCGGGTGAGTCTCACCAAGGCGTAGCCGTGAGCACCTAGGAGGTAGGTATAGTTGACACCTAGGCGGGCGGCAGTAATACTCCTACTCCAGCCTCCTGTGTATGCCCGCCAAGCCTTCTCTACGCCCTCCACCTCATGGTCCAAATAGAGAGCCGCCTTCAGCTGTGTAATGTCATCGCAGAGTTGCAGCAGGAAGTCCCCGTTAAAGTCAGGGTCCGGAGAGAGGAATGGCCTGTAATAAATCACGATATTTTATTTCCTAGAACTTAGTTTTCTCTCTGTCCAGAATTGTCTCTGGCATGCTACAAGCTCAGGTTCATCAGGAATCAGACCATTAGAGACTCCACGAACATCCCGAACATTCGAGGCTTCGTCGATGGACTGTCCATGAGATTTAATCAGAAGATGGAAGAAACAGAGTGGGACCACATCAGGAGACTCCTAGAAGATGATGTCCCACAACTGCGGCACAGGATTGATGACTAGCACTGACTAATAGGGTGTAGTCCTCTGAGGACAGCTGATCCATTTCTGTCAATCAGCCAGTACCCACTAAGGTAGATGCTGATTAATATGTAGATACAAGCTACAGTCAACAAGAGGAAAGAAGGAAGGAATCTGCAAAACTTATTTTGAATCTGCGGAAAAAAATTAGGTGTCCAATAATTTGTTTCCGCAAATAAAATAAAACTAGGAAATGATACCTGTATCTTTAATGCACTTTTTAATTATTTCTCCAACATAGAATAAAATGAATCTATTTTTTCTCACAAATAATCAAATTTCTTACAAACATTATTCCCATACAAAATGTCATCCTTGTTGGTTTCCATTTTATCATTATTCATAAATACAGTGATATGTCAGGCCTACTACAGAACGATTATCTACATAACATTTCATCACCTGTATTTCCTTTCTCTTTTAACACACATGAAGTTTTATAACATTTTTCAAAACATTACTGGTAAAACTTAAACCAGAAACTATCTCAGTATCTATCTAACTATCTAACAGTAGTTCAACGTACATTTTTTCCATGATCATTAGTCATGAGTTGGTCGAGAGATCATGGTAACAGTGTGGTGTTTAACTATAGTAGAACTTTCCAAATCCAACCATGAAAGGATTGTGCCATGATTACAAATGCCAAAAAGTCACATTTCGGGAGGAGTAAATAAAATGCATTTCCGATGTAGAAAAACTGCTATACAGTATTGTCATACGATTTTATTTCACTTCTAACACATTAGCAATTATTGAAATGTGAAAATACTGGTATATACAGGGTGTTCATTAAAGTCGGGGACAACTTTCAAGGGGTGATAGTACTCATCAAAATAAACAAAAAATTTCCTATAAACATATGTCGAAAAATCCTTTGTTTAGCCGCTAGCCGCCATTTTGTATTTTATACAAAAAAAAGGTTATATATCAAAAACTATTTAAGATACAGAAACTAAACTTTTCACAAATATTTATTGGTCAAAGAGAAAAATATTTTTAAAGTATCATTGAATTTACTTTTATATTTTCAAAATGGCGGTGTTTAAAAATCTTTTAATTAAAATAACAACAAACCTGTTAACTTTATAAAATTTTTACAAGACACAAAAAAGATTGCAATTTTAATTTCAAATCGAACGGTATTTTGGTGAACGAAATTCGTCCACGGATAAACGAGAAAATGCAGGTTCAATGTTACATTACGGGGCCCGTGCGCCACCGCGGCGCGGCCGTGGCAAAGAAGCCGCGTTGTGCCAGCTGAACCTCGCTTCTTTAGCGACGGCCGCGCCGCGGTGGCGCACGGGCCCTGTACACATAAAAGTGCATTTTCTCGGTTATTCGTGGGCGGATTTCGTTCACCAAAATACTGTACGATTTGAAATTAAAATTCCAACCTTTTTTGTATCTTGTAAAAATGTTATCAAGTTAATGGGTTTATTGTTATTTTAATTAAGAGATTTTTAACCATCGCCATTTTGAAAATATAAAAGCAAATTAAATGATACTTTGAAAATATGTTTCTCATTGGCCAATAAATATGTGTGCAAAGTTTGGTTTCTGTATCTTAAATAGTTCTTGATATGTAACGGTTTTTGTAAAAAATACAAAGTGGCGGCTAGCGGCTAAACGAAGGATTTTTCGACAAATGCTTACAGGTAATTTTTTGTTTATTTTGATGTGTACTATCACCCCTTGAAGTTTGTCCCCGACTTTAATGAACACCCTGTATAATTACTAACTTAAAAAAAATTACAATATTTAATGGTAATTGTAGAATAAGGCTTTTATGTTTCAACAGGGAGCATGGGAATTATAGATAGAAGGTTACACACTAGGTCGGTTATCGGTTATCTATTATGGACAGTTTTTCATATCAGCTGTCTCACAAAACAAAATTTAGTCTGCTTTGCAAGTATGAATTAGTACACTGAATGCGTAAATTGGAATTTTCCTGAGAATAGTGAGATTGGCTAAGCCATGTAGCCAACTCTCAAAAATTGTGTGTCTTAGGCCCAATTCACACAGAAAGGACGTTTTACGGAGACATGCCACAGAGGTGCGGAGACGTGAAATTATTTTTTTTGTGAAATTTAAATGGCCAAAACCAGTATTCAGTATATATCAAATATAAGTATGTATCCACTTTGCATTAAAATCAGTAAGTATTTTTTTTCTTGATGGGGGAGTTACAGCCCCTTTAGCCCCCACCCCCTTGGGTGCGCCCCTGATCGGGAGGAGTCGATTATCAGGGGTGGGACAAGTGAAATTATACTGCACACTACTCAGCATCTCTGACATACTATAATACCTGAGAATAAACCTTTAATATGATCACAAAAAGTTTAAAAACCATTGAGCTAGATAAACTTACTAAATTACTCTCCTTAATATAACATCAAACAGACCTTCTGGTTTCCTCCACATGAGCAAATACATCCCTAGAGAGGTACTCTGGGAACCAAGGGTTATTTTCGTCCCTGAGCTTGACCTCTGACCCCAGATCCCCAAAGGAGGGTAGGATGTTGAAGGCGGCTCCAACATGAATGTCCCCTCGGACTGAGCAAAGCCACGGGACAATCCAGAGGATCCGGGACATCTTTACAGATGAAGATTCATATCTCTAGTGAATCCAACTGAACTGAGTTCCTGTTGAAATAACTTCATTGATAATCACTTAAAAATACCAAGGTTAAACCGTTTCCTATAAAAACATTTAAAATGACATTGGTGTTTTTAAATAAAAAATACCCCGTCACATCAGACCTGCGTAGTCAGCGAATTTCCAAATCAATAAATATTACATAACAGGTTTTGATCAATATCCGTAATAAATAAGTGAATTATCCTATTCTCCTTAAGATTAACATGGGAAAAGGGTATGCAGGTATGCTGCTGTGAGGAACTCTGAATGTAGGCATTTATGCAATAAACTATTTTCATTTTGACCATACATTTAATGGCCTCGGCCCGAATTCCTTGACCCAGGGACAAATATTCATAAATAAAATAACATTGATTATCATATTTCACAATTAAGTGAAAACTATAAAAAAATTAAAATTCCTGCAGATAAGATATAAAAATTGAATATAACTACAGGACAGTATAAGAAAGTTAGGATGGAGAACATAGATATAATTTTTTGCAGTCATAAATTTAATCAAAACTGAAAACTTCTTTTCATTTCCCATACGAAAGCTGATTGTATATAAATAGACAGAAAGATCCAAAAGAACAACAATAGCTGTTTACTGTTTACTTGCTCAGTTGAATAATCTCCTTTATGTAAAGATCAAAGTTTGAGATTTGAAAGTCATAATCAATCTTTTGTGGTAGTGTACTGAATTATTGTGTTTTAGAAATGAATCAAAGAAAAATAAACTGACCAGTAGTGATAAGATCTTGATAAGTATGTATATTGTCAACAGAGCAATTGTCAGGGACTTTGTCAGCACTTTGTAACTAGGGTTTCACAAAATTCAGAACAAACTTTTTAATTTATTTATCTTATATTTGAGTATTACCTCACTTTTAACCCCTAACGTGTCAATTAATTGTAGCTGCAGAACATGTTTCGAGCTAATTAAAGCTCATCATGCCCAGCTGCTAAATTTCAATTCAAAAGAAACCTGATTTCCCACAGAAACACACAATATTTACAAAACACGTTTTAAAAATATTGTAACAAATAAAGCAAAGATTTTGGAGGAATATTTTATTTATAAATATATATATGTAAATCTGGCAGAGATTCAACGTTTAATAAGAAAGAAGAATTCACAGACAAAATGTTTGTATTTACTTCCCTGTGGGAAAAAATGTGATGGGTTATTAGAACATGTCTAAAGGGTATGTTTTCAGTTCATCTAAACAGCTGTTCTTATTCTTATATATTAACAATTATTATTCAATACAATAGCTCTGATAGTTTCAATGGAAATGGCTTCTGCTGCACTTTGTTTTGAGTTACACAAATCTGCCAACAGCCCCCAGAGCTTAGACAAATCAATGTTAGAAATGTTAGTATTTACTTCCCGTGGGAAATAGGTTAGATCATGGATATGTCCAAAGGGAATGTTTTCTGTTCATCTGAACAGCTGTTCGTATAACCAAACTATGGCTAACCAAATGTTACTGTTTCAAAATTTGGCCTCACAAATTGCCAACAAACGCCCAGAGGTAAGGCATATCCATTTCAAAATGTGTTTTAGTGGAAATTCAGGTTTCATTTGAATTTAAATTTAGTGCCTCAAGATACCTTGAAATACCTTGAAACAACGATTAACTAACACCTTCAGGATAAAAGTGGGTAAAATTAATACTCCAATATATTTATTTAAAATATTCTTGGCAATAACAACAAAATTTATTTTATCATAATTGAAACTCTTGGCAGTCAATAAGAATACAACACTCCAAATGTGAAGAATAAATTTAAAATGTGTAACATAAATAACCTACATATAAACCCTGAATTTATTGCCTTTTAGATATACTTTAGCTTGGAAAGAAAAGAGTTTGACAGATCATGGTTACTCAGCAAGAAATAAAATTGCAAAATTCTCTTGTTTACTTAACCTATTTTGTAAGAGTTGATTGTCAGATGTTTTTTATTCAATGCTATGATGACTTCTGAAGAGAAACTATATGAAAGCATCTAATTATATACTTCACTGGTCTGATTCTTGTCAATCATCTCAACTGAGTGAAATTCCACTACACTTAATTTGGATATAAATAGCTAGCATAAAAAATTAATATCATATTTAATTATTTTTAAAATTTATCTTGGTAAAAATTACCTTTAAAGTATGATTCTTAAATTTTATTAAAGTGTTTCGGAAAGAAAAACAAAATTACTTTTAGTTTTTGTATTTTATTTATGTGGTTTTATTTTGAGAAAATAAAATAATAATTTAATGTAATAACAATGTTAACTATAATTAATTAATGTTCAATTACTGATATCAATGTAAAAACATTTTATCAATATACATGAAATAAAAGGAAAAATACAGTATTCTATATATTTGTCATTTCATAATAATTCCTTTGAAAACATGGCAAAAAACACTAAGATAATTAAATAATCAATTTTATAACGGTAATAATTAATTGTGGTTAATTCTATTTATAATTTTATTTTAAGTATTGTAAACATAATAATTCTTACTCTCCAAGTTACTCATAAAAAAGAATCACACTTTAAAGTCATACAAAGAGAACTGGTATTTTTAAAACTTTTATGCCAAAAAGCTCTATGGTTATGAGTTTCTTAATTAAGAGATTATTTCTAAATAAGGAAAAGCAATTTATATTTTGATAGTAAAGGATATCTTTTTTATTCTTAGTATCTCTAATAATTTTTTACTAACCTTTCACACAACAATTAGTTTTAATGTTTTTCCTTGGAAAAAAATAGATCAAAATCTGTTTATTTGCCACTGAAAAATTGTGGCTAGTGCACTGATATACATACTGACAAGACACACTAACGAACCAATACTGTGAGCCAACTAATTTCTCTTATCTCCCCCATGACTGTCAGTGTGTGAGGTTTCTCTTGTCTGTGTAATGCACAATGATTAACTTCATATCCTTTTCCTGTTTCTTTCTTATCACTGAAACCAGGATGAGTATTGAAATTTGGCTAAATTACAATTGTGATATTTATTAAAATCAAAATTGAACCAATTTAGCTTTTTAGCGAATTTCCTATGGAAAAGTGAGCTATTAATATGTTTACATAGACACAGCTAAACCTGGGACCATGATAGAAGTTCATAACTCAACCCGCTGAACATGTTTTAGGTCATTCAAAATTTTATAGAAGCATATGTGTTGACATGATAACATCCGCAACTATTGTCTGATTGTTATAAAATTTAATGTAGTTGATCCTTTCTGTAATATATTGGACGAGTTGGTTGGGAAACAAAATCGGACTACATTAACTACACGTTTGTGGAAGGTTTTGTATCCCAAAAATGGGTATTTCAATTTATTTATGTATAATTTATGGAACAAATCTAATTTTCATTTTATATTATTAACTCAATTCAATAGGTCCAATTGGTTGCTGAGATATTTAAAATGGTAAACACAGTACATTGTGCAATTAATCTTATGGAGAATAAACTAAAAATCAATAATTCAAATCAATATTTACTTAAATATTCTTCCAAAAATTGGCATGCAAGTTCTTGCTGCGTGCGATCTCGTTTATTTAGCTTATTTTAGCGTTTATTTAGTTGGTTTTAATTGTGATAGTCAAATAATTTTGTTGCTACTTTTGTAAATTTCCTGTGAAACCAACTTTACTGTGATAGAAATTTTGAATGCACAGTTTACACTTCACTCCATTTTTAAAGCCCATACTCTTGGTATTTTAAGGTGAAATTGTATGAGTGAAATGGATTTGATGATATGTAACTTTGTAATCGACAAAGACCAGCGGATTCATTGGCCAGGATTTTTAATTAAGAGAACAATAAACAGAGAACAGTCATTATCTTTTGTTTACAAAAACAAAAATAATTTCCAATACTTTCTACTGAGACGGAGGTGAATCCTGTAATACAGCCCACTTGGAGGGCACAAATTGTGGATAGTTATAAGCGATGGTCAGTGGGTGTGATATTCTCTGATTTAGGTTAACGTCTGCACAATTGAATGATACATTAATCCGCAAAAAGTCATCCTCATAATTAGACCAGTTCGTCCAAAGGTGGATCGAATTCCAAGTTAAACTGTAGGTCCTATAGATGTCATTGGCTGTTGGGCTATTAATTAACGGTTCTGTCTAAGGAACAAGTTGGCCTTAGTCAGTAACAAGACTACAAGATCTCGCCACAATCATCTTAGGAGAAGACGTGGAAGATCTTTCTATTGAAATTACTTGTGATACAATTACTTGCTATAAAAGTAACTCAGGAAAAAGGCTTTCTTTATCATTGGAATCTACAGGGCTCAGGAAACCTTGAAGCAGGGTTGGAGGTAATAAATAATGTTCTGGAAAGTCTCTGCAGAAAGACATGCAACTATTCTTATACGTGACATAAACATTGACTGCTTTGCCCAGAGGAACGACAATTCTCACTTGAGAGACATCCTCAATAGCCACGGTATGCACAGACTCAATCTTCCTCCAACCAGGAAGAGCCCAACAATTCAAACATCAATTGACTGTGTCTGCTCCAATTTTCCAGAAGAAGATCTGAACATATAAACGTATCTAAAACTTCTATGTTCAGATCTTCTGACCACATCAGTCAATTATTCAGAGTTAATACAGTAATTGAACCACCGAAGGCCCTTGCAACAAAAAGAAAACTCATGAATGCCAGAAATTAGCTTAAGCGGAAGGAACAACTAACCGGAAAAACTTGACAGAAGAGTACAATACAATTAACATTAATAATGTTAATTGTAAAAATTAAAATTTTTAATGGCTGGGTGGTGTAGTGGATATAATACCCGCCTTCAAAACTGAAGGTCGCCGGATCGAATCTGGACCCAGTCGCCATTTGTCATTGGGCTATTAATTAATGATGCTTCCTAACAACAGGTCGACGTTAGGTAGTAACAAGACCGGGGATTGGACCGTTCCCCATCAAAACGTTAAAAATGCCACTGGCATAGAAATACACAAAATAAAAAAAAAATGCATATGACAAATACTACACCATCTTACAGCAATCACTGGATCAAACACTAGCTTCAACTATCAACAAAACTTTCTAATTTTCATTTAATTTCTATCATTATATAGAGCGATGAAAAAGTCTCCTTATAATGCATCTTCTCAATGAAAAATCAAATTTTGGCACCAACATATTATTTGACAGGGTCGAAGGTATTGTTAGTGGAACGCCACATGAACATTATCAACAGTTTCCCCAAAGGTCAAAACTGACAAACAGGTATCAGCTAGTCGAGCTGTTGGTCATTTTAGTCGTCAAGTGTTTTTGTCACCTTTTTTTTTTGTCGCCAGCCAATTATTTTAAATGTTTCTAATAAGTGTTTATTATGAAAATATGTTATTTATTTACATAAGAATTTCTAGGACATGTTCTGAAGTGACCTAAAGACTAATGTCTGTTTGATAATGGGAATATTTTATTTCCGAAACTAGTCACGTTCAAAAGACTATTGGATTGAAGACGGCAGGTACTGTTAACCTTATAATTTAGTTATTGTATTTAATTTACTATGTAACACGTAGTTAATGTAGTAATGTGTAATTAGTAATACCGTGCTGTAGATTGAAGTGTTATAATTCAGATTACATTGTTTCGTTTTTAACTTAAACTCACCAACCTTTTAGCGAATTTCCCATAGGGAAGAAGCTATTACCGTAGGTCTCATGGCAAGACTTAAGCCCGGGACCATGTTATTTTTTCTTCTTTAGGTGCCTAGAGACCAAAAACAATAGTCGTTAAAATTTATATATATATATATGTATATATATGTAATATGTATACATATATGTGTCTGTGAACATGATAACTCTCGTAAAATTGGTCCTATCGAGACCAAATTTGCTACAGACGTGTATTCCTACAAATGCTCGGACGAGTTCGTAAACCAGACATATCGGTCAATGAGAACGGGTAGTTTGGGGGGTTTAGTACCCCAAAATGGGGTTTTTAGCGTTTTTCGTATGTAATTTAAAAAATTTTTAAATTTAATCGTTCACCATTAAAATCAGCTTACACAGTACGTTGTATTTTGAGGCTCCAATGTTAATCTTATGGAGGATAAGGAAAAATTAATATTTCACTTATTAACCAATATTTTTGGATAAAAATTTATATTTAGTTTTATGTGGTTGAGATCTATCCATTTATGCTTAAAAATCATAGTTTATGTGTTTATCATGGCAGCAAACCTGCATACTCTTTTCCCATGTTCATCATATGGAGAATAGGCAAAAAATTCTCGTTCATCGACAGATTTTGACCATTTGACTTGTCGTATATTATTATTATTATATTATTGATTTGGAAATTCGCTGAGTACGCAGGTCTGCTGCGACGGGGGTATTTCCCCATCAGGCAGTTCAGATTAGCCAGACGTTCTGATTACCGGGAATCAGATTATCTGGGTTTACATTGCCAGGACTCCAATGTACTAACATCCCATCCGTGTTGAATGCCCGTTTGAAGTAGATTTCATAAAATTTGTTTAGTTTGAACTCATCTGAATAACTTTCCCTAAAAAATAATACATATGTTGATCGGATAGAAAAGAATTGAACACATTACAGAGATAAATTACTTTATTACAAACTGTATTAAGACGATCCAAATAAATACTCTTATAAATATATAAATTATATACTGGAATAGACAATACTAACTCATAGCGTAAGCAAAAGCTCGATGGGAGACATCGTTGACACTGGAGGGGTTTTGGAAGACATAAAGAGTTTGCAGATGTAACTCTGGGCAGGCCATAAAGTGGGGATTAAACAATTTCACTGAAGTTAAAATTTGTTAGTTTAAATTAGAACTCCTTAATCAGGAATAAATTAGAACTAAGGTAGTACCAAGTTTAAGTAAAATTGTCTTTGTGTGTAAAATAATGTCTCCCATCCTGCTAAGACCTTCCACAATTGAATTGACTACATTTAAGCAGACCAGAATGGAATGACTTATATCTACGGTGAACAAGCTTCAGATATTAAATGCATCAAGAAAGCCACATTTCATTGATGGGCTCAACGTTAACGTTATGTTTTAATGTTACCAACCAACAGTACAAGTATTAAATGCTTCAAACAATATAATGTAGGCTTATTTAATGATAAAAACGTTCCAAGCAAACATCTAGATGAAAATAATTGTACTAGAGTTTCAACAGTCTTTGGACAGTATACAGTTCATGTTGCAGTAGCTAAAAAATCACATTTGAGATTAAATCTTAAATATTTTTAGTTGTTACCTAATGTTCCTCTAGTTTAAAACTGTTAACATCTAACCACACTTAAGGTTTTTACTGGTATTTGTTCAAAATATTTCACAGTTAGAAGTTATATTTTAAAACAGCTGTTCATTTTCTTTCATAAAGAGAACATGTATTTTCACAACAGCAAGTTCTTTTATAACTTTAATCAGTAGACTAAAAAATTGAAATAAAATTGAAATAAAGTACTGGTTTAACAGTGAAACATTTTGACCCAATAACTTTTGAAAGGTCAGAACAAGTTTGTCTGGTGAAACTGGCCTTAGAGATAACCAAATTCAGCAACACCAAATGCATTCTGTATACCGTATACATATCGAAAAAATGGTCTTTCTTAGAATATTAGAAGTGGCATTCCAGGAAAATTATTGGAAGCAAAATCAGTCGATAGTTTTGCTAATAAGACTGTCTAGGCCTATTTTTGTAAATTTCAAATTTCTATGATATACATTAGACAATTTTTGGGGAGCTGTGGAATATATGTTAATATGTTTTATGTCGCACACCCTTCAAACTGCAACAGATCTATTGATTGACACACTAGAGGTTAGCGAATCTCATTTGCCCTAGCACTCCTAACCTAACTATCGGCTGTCTTCGCTCCAACAGAATGTTCGTCTGACGAGGGCTAGTTCACCGTAGGCCACACACTTTAGCGGTGGCTCGAGGAATCTCATTTCTTCTTGCTCTTTCCCAGCGTGAGTGTGTGGTGGCTGCTGCCCAGTTGTGCCAACTGTGATTTGCGTCGGTTGAACTCCACGATAGTATCTTCCAGTTTGGATCGAGCGTCCTCGTACTTTTTCTTATCCTCCGTGTGCTCTTTCTTGAGTTTGTCGAACTTGGCATGAAGCTGGAAAATAGAACTTGTTTATTTTTGCTGACTTGATGTAATATGTATAAATTATACCTCCAAAACCTTTCTTTGCCTAATTACACTCTCGCTAATAAATTGTCTGAATAATAAATTGTTGTTGTTCAGTGAACACGAACAATAAATTTCCAACTTAAAATCTTCATAACCTTAAAAGATTAAGCTAAAAGGCAAAAGACGAAAGTCAAAAGCCGTAGTTGACATGTGGTCGTAACGTTTTACAGGAGTGGTTGAAGATAAAATCTTCGTTTGTGAAAGATCAAAACCGGAAAAGAAGCAAAGTTCGCTTCAAATCTTTCGGAAAAGATCAAACACATTCGTTGAAATGTCATAAAAGATTGTTATTGCAGAAATTTACATCACTTTTAGTAGTTTAAATAAAATAAAATTTCTGACGTTACAGCACCTGGAGGAATCTGATCCCGTCCTCAGGTGAGCTCGAACCTTGGAGTGGAAGTTAATTTATTTTAAGAAATTCTTTACAAAGAACTTCATTAATTAATTGAGTTATCACCCAACGATCCTCCCTTTCCAAGCTTATACAGTTCAGTCAATTAACATACTTCAAGAAAAAGGAAATTGCAATGAGAAAAAAATAAACAAAATATTCGTACAAAGTGTACAGAAAAACCATTTATAGGCTAAAATTAAAATCGACAAATCTATAAAAAATAATTAATTCTATAAAAATATTCAAAATTCCAGGACATCTGATAAGATGTTCAAAGACATCAAGTTAAATTCGAAGGCTTTTCGAAGTTCCTCACCTCCTTCTCGGCCTCCTTCAGCTCTGCCTCCTTCTCCTTCACCCTGATGACGAACATCTGCCTCATCTCATCTTCCTTCTGCTGCAACTCCTGCTTATGGTTGTTTCGCTTCGCCTCGAACGTCTGCTGGAAGCTGATTGGCTTATTCTCCGCGTCCACATCGGTAAAACCCATCTACAACATGACAATTTAATCGTAAATTATTCTTCTCACTTCGTAAAAAAAGTCCCTGGAGTAACCAGAAAGAAGTTATAAAACATAATCATTGTTTAAGATCATAACAGAAATTATTCTAAGTGCTCTGAAATTAGATAAAAAGACTTAGTTAAGTATAAAAAATACAATATCTTGTGAATAGAATACAATATCTTAGATAGGTCGTCATTTCAAAAGGTAATAGGTAATGATAATAATGCAGACCTGTTCGAGCCGCTTCTTCCTGTAGAGCTCGTAGTGTCTGATGTGGGTCTTCTCCCTCATGTCCTCCATGTTGGTGCGGATCAACATCTCCCGCAGCTTCACAAAATCGCAGTGAGACTCATTCTCCACTGCAACAAGACCGTGTTTACGCTAAACCTTGGTATAGTAGATCTAAACAATGTTATAACGTTACCGGCACAATACAGAGGAACCCCTCAAATCCAAACAATTTTTATTTTATTTTTTTTTCAAGGTTTAACACAAAAAAATGCAAGATTGAACAAACACGAGTTTTTTACTTAATCTGTTATAATTAATTAACTGTCGAAATGAAGAAAATCTTCACATGGACATAATTCCAAACCAACGTCGTTTGGCTTTTAGCAATGCGTTCTAATCAGCAGGTAAATGCTCCCAAGACAGTAGACATGTGTCATGTAACGGTGGAGGTAGGGGTAGAGTGATTTATTTTTAGCACACGTCTAGCAACAATGACGTGGAGAGATGGCGATCAATTGTTGGCGAGGCCAAAACCATACTTGGGTATCGATAGCTATGGGGTGTAAGAGTAAGTATATTTATGTACATATATTTGTAAATTTATGTGAATTAGTTTTAAAGAAAGAAAATAAAACAATTTCTCCAGTGAAAAATATAGGCCTATTTTTGACAAGTAAACAAATTACGTAATACATAAATTTACATAGTTTAGCAAGGGTGCTTTAATTGTTAGTGATATTATGGCGTTACATAAAAACGTAGAGATTTATTAAATATACAGTTCTGTTTCAGCTCACCTTGCACTGTGCCCCAGGGGTACTGACGGGCCCTCATCATCTTGTTGGTGACTCTGATGAAATCCGTGCTGCCGACGACGGCAAACGGGACATGAGAGTTCATTGAAGTGTTAATCTCCGAGACGGACTCATCATCTGTGGGGAACTGGTAGATCTCCACCCCGTTGGCAGTCAGTTCTTGAATTATCTTGGTCTGCAATCATCAAATGAAAGGTATGTATCAAATAAAAGGTAAAGTGTTCATCTAGGGTATCACATAACAAAGTGTTTTATTCTATTTACCAGGAAAATATATTACCAAACAATTATAGTAGCCTATTCATAAAAATGTAATTAGTCACCTTAAATTTAGAGAGCTCTGTCTTGGATATGGTATCAGCCTTAGCGATGATAGGTATTATATTCACTTTAGTGTCCAGTTTCTTCATACAAACTAGATCGATCGATTTTAATCTGAAAAAATAGGTTATGTAAGCAAATATTATTTTAAACAGTTAGCCTATTGCATATCCTAAAATTATTACTATTAAATAATCAAAGATAGTCTAGGCTACTTAAAACACAACAACAGTAAATGATGATTATATCATTTAAGTAATACATTTACATGTCAGAAAGATTAATCAAATAATTGTAATGAAAATGTAAGTTGATTCATGCTTACTTTCTGTGGTATAAGAACTGTGTAAGGTTTACTGTGTGATGACTCATTGATTATTATGTGACTCATTCCAAGGTCATTGTCACGAATACAACCACTGATTGGTTTTTAACAGATTTTGAAAATATTTGGCTACTTTATTAGTCAACACCAGTTTCTAAGCAACACTAACACAACAGCCGTTAATGTTTCTGTATCAAAATATGCAGTTCTCAGTACCTAGCTGAGGTTTGTTTTACTAAGTTTTACTGGGGGCCTTTGTGAGTGGCTAACGTGATCTTAAATGAAACACTCATTTTTAGGTACAGACTATTGTATTCAAATAAGAAGTTACGATAAAAATTTACTAAATTAAAGAAATTACGTTTACACAAGAAAAATAATTAAACATCGTACAAATGAATGGGAAATAACCATCACAGTTGACTTTAAAATAAGAGATTAGTTACAAAGAAAAAGAAGAGATTAAAGTATAGCAAAGAAAAATAATTAAAAACAAAATTTGTTTAAAAAAATAGAGCAAAGGAGAGTAAAGTTAGAGCAAAATGGGAGAGTATTTATTCAAGTCAATTTTAAGAAAAATGCTAAACTTAATTTAAACTAAAAGCAAAATTGAATTGATGAAAAATTGAAATTGAAGTTACATTTTAAGTTATTGATTAACTACGTCTTTCCCTTGAAGGAGCGAACAGACTAACGTAAAATTAAACTGTAAAACCTTCAGTTCGGTGGTTTGGTTCTGTTTTCATAAATCGGTTAAATTCTTCAATATATATTGATTATATAGAGGTTTCATACAATGATCTTATAATATATGTATATACAAAACTGCACTATTTGTCTATTATTTCAAAACCTGGAAAAAACCTCTGTGGGTCACATTTATGTTTTAAACCAAACTTACCGACAAAGGGTTGAACATAGGCTTATGGCGGTTGTTTGTTAAATAATAATAATAATGATAAATGCCTTTATTCCCAGCGATTTTCTGTAAATACAGCTTTTCACAATAACTTTTATCAACACAATTAAAAACCAACAAAAATACAAATTTGATCTTAATCTAATCATTCAAAATACATTTGATTTTTATTTTAAAAGTCTAAACACAAAGGCCTTTGAGGCTCGCCGGGAGTCCATTATACAACGCCGGACCGAAATAGGCAAAGCGCTTCCTGCCAACCTTGCGACTTATCCTCAGGAAATGGAGGAGCCTGTCTTGCCGGGTGCCACGCAAAGCGACATCACGCCGAAGGGAGAGTTTCTCACAGAGGTACTGAGGCTCTCCAACAATGAGAGCTTTGTGGACCAAACAACATGTCAGCACTCTACATATGACATTCATATACAGTAGAACTTGGATAATTTGAACCTCAAGGGACCAGAAAAAAGTTCGAATCATCCAAAAATTCAAATTAGAAAAGTTTTTACAAGTGGTTGAAATAAACAGTAAAACATTATGTTTTAAAATTTTATATTAAAAAAGTTAGGTCAATGAAGATATTATTGATTAAAAATCCTAATTTTTTTTAAATGTCGATAATGTGTTTGGAGGGATCCCGAAACTTTAGCTATTTCAAACTTTTTCTTAAATCCCTTCTCTACCTCCTTTATTGCTGCTATTTATTCTTGCGTCAGAGATTTGTAGGTTCGCTTTGATGAAGCCATCATACACACGACATGTTAACATGAACACAGACGTAGTCACAAAAAATGCCAACACGAAACAAAGACGACGAATATCGGAACAAACCACCATCAATAATACACATGCTACTGAACTGTGCCGTGTAGTGACAAGACTAGAGATGTCAATGTTGTGATTTATGAGAAGTAGTGAGTAGTGGACTGGTGAGGGGGGGGTATAATGTGACCAGTCAACAGCAGGTGTACGTGCTATGAGAAGGTTTGGCGGGGGGTGGGCACGTTGATCTACGGGAAGCCCGAACGTCGTTTCCTGGAAAATCGCACAATGACTTGTTCACTTTATAGATTTACGCTGCAAAAAATTTGAAATATCCAAATAGTTATTCGAATTAATCAGGATATTTTAACATTGTTTCTATATAAAATTCTAGGGACCAAGTCAAAACTTTGAAATAAAGAAGTTTTCGAATTACAGAAGTTCGAATTATCCACGTTCCACTGTATTTATGAACTCTGCATATGACTATTCATATTAGTTAGTTGTTAGAGATGTTCAACTGCACTGTTACCTTAAATGTTGCCTATAATAACTGTAATCTACCAATAATCTTTCTAACAATTTTCCATTCATCATTTCTTAATTCTCCGATATGTCAGAGAATTACAGATTTGATTTGGTCCCTCACTTAAGTCTCAGCTCCTTTTACTTTCTCCCCTTATACGTAGTATATGGAGAAAGTATTGTTTTCGTCAAAATTTTCGAATTTGAGTTGAGGGTGGATATATCCGTTTTGGGGTCCCCTGAATCCAAAAAAGTGGGTTTTGACGTGATGTCTGTCCGTCCGTGTGTCCGTGTGTGTCTGGATGTGTACAGTGCCACAGCCTACCCCGTTGGTCCGATTTAGATGAAATTTGGCATGTATGTATATATTCACGGTATCTCCAGGCATTTTTTTCATTTTTTTGAATTTTTGATTTTTAAGGGTAGTTCACCCCTAAAAACCCTTAAAAACGTGAAAAATCCAAATTTCTCAAAAACGGCTCTAACGATTTTTATTAAAATTTGATAGTTTATAGTGCACAGAGCACTAAATAATTTGACACCACCCGCATGTCTGTAAAAATGACGGTTCAAAAGTTATGGGCTTTTAAATGTCAAAAAAATCGAATTTTTAAATTTTCAGCGAAAACAATAAAAGTAAAGTATAACTTGACTGGTACCATTGAAACCAGCTTAAAAAACTAAACAAATTAGTATTTTGAATTATTTGTCTACGACTAACGGTTCCAGAGAAAAGTTAAATTTACTGTCCACGATAAACGCAGAACGTTGTCTGACAGCGCCCAATGTTATTCTTATGGAAAATGTAAAAAAATCAATTTCTTCCTTACTTTCCACCCGTTTTCCATGAAACTTGGTATGAAGTGTAAGGTCAAATCACCAAACAAAACCAGCTCAAAAAAGCATGGTATTACCGAGGGGGGGGGGTTCCCCCATACCATTTGAACAATAAATTATTAAATGATATTTAGAATTACTTTGTAGAACATGATAGTTTTATTACAGATTGTCTTTTTTAAATTTACTTAAGGGAGAAAGTATGTGTCAGTCCACTGGTACCGTTTATTTAGTTTCTGTTGCTATCTACATATAGATACATAACATCCTTACCCATGGCCGGTGGGGCAAATGAAGTAGAGACAAACGTGAATCCGACTGTCATGATATGTGCTGAGGGACCGCTTAATCTTGAGCTCCTCCTGAAGGTAAGCCTCGAACTGGGTGTCGATGTAGTCTACCACCGCTTTAAAACTGTCCTGCTTGTTGATCTGGTCACCGTACCCCACAGTGTCTACAATCGTCAGCTGAAACAACATCACTCTCATAAATGCTCACTTTTACATTGATTAGATCATTGAAATGGCAACCATACTACAATGTAGGTATTTTAAGCCAAGTATGAATGAGCATTCAGTGTAAGATGATTGTGGCACTATCTTGTAGTCTTGTTACTGACTAAGGTTGACATGTTCCTTAGACAGGACTGTTGATTAATAGCCTAACAGCCGATGGCAACTAATGGACCTACAGTTTAACGTGGAATCCGAACCACGGCCTCTTAATCACGAATTGGTCTAATTATGAGGATAGTCTTTGCGGATTAACGTAGTATTCAAAAGTGTGGGCGTTAATCCTCAAATGAGAACACTACATCCAACGACAATCGCTCACAACTATCCACTATTCGTGACTTCCAAGTAGCTGAATTACAGGACGACGCCACCGTCCCAGTCAATTGACTTACTAACTACCTATTCTGAGTGATGAATGCATGACTTCAGAGGCACCACATTACCAGCAACACTGGATTAGTAATAAGGGAATATTGCTAAAATATCTGAAAAACGATAATTTATACATAATAATATTAATATTCAGTTGATAAATACTCGTATAGTCATTATTATAGGGTTTTAAGTGTTTTCTAAGATTATTATTATATGGAAAAATATATACATGTATGTAAAAAGAATAGAAAATTTAATAAAAACTTGTTAACATCAGTAATTACAGTACAAAAACAAAATAATTTTATGAATAAAAATTCTATAGTATAATCAATGGTAAATAATAATATGAAGTTAAAAATTACTCAAAATAAACAGATATTGAAGGTTACTAGGGCTTAAGTCTGTGATTATCTATTGAAAATTTTTGAGTCCCTCCACTTTTTTAATAACATAACGTCAACAGCTGTTTGGACTTTTCAGATTCTTAATTTTCATACTCTTCTACAATATTTGGTATGATTTGTTCATCACTTAGAATCTTGTTTTCCAGTTACCCATCCCAGAACATCTTGATGTTCATCCCACAACACACATGACATACAAAACCCATGACGAAAAACTATTATTGTACTTTATAAACCACACTTTAATAATCAATCATCTGACTATAACTATTGTACTATATAAAAAAATTAATATAGCTCACTGAGTAGTAAGCCCCGAAACCCGTGAGCGCTCGAGTAGCGAAAGCTGTTACGTAATTTACACGTCCGTAAGCCATGGGAATACATTCCAATATATTTTCTAAAAAGTGGCAGGATATTCTGTGGCGGTATATGAGGGGTTTTACTATGAATCATTAATTAATTAATGAATCATTAAGGTGCATTAATGAAAAGTACTTAAAATATATGCTTTACACTCATAATGGGAGAAGAAATCTCAAATAAATCTCTAACTAAATATGTTAGCAACATACTTTGAGCCGCACGTTGCTCTCTTGCAGTTCATAAGTGTGAGCTTTGAGCTTGACTGAGGGCAGGGTGTGCGGGCTTGGGGTTGACTCAAAGTTGGTGTTGAACAGGGAATCCATCAATGTTGACTTGCCCAGACCCGTCTCTCCTGAAAAATTAAACAAAATATTGTATTTACTTCCCTGTGGGAAATAGGTTATTTCATGGATATGTGTAAGAGGAATGTTTTCAGTTCATCTAAACAGCTGTTCTTATAACCAAACTATGACGTCACTAACCAAATGACGTCACTGTTTCAAATTTTGGTTGTGCAAATTGCCAACACCCTCCCAGAGCTAAGACATATCCATGTAAAAAATTGTTAATCAAACATACAGGCTATCAATAAAGAAAAAGACTAAGTGAAGTTTCTTCAACTACAGTTTGTGTGTCATTGTTACCAAGCTTAAATGTATTTCCATCTATTAGACTCAAATTACATTGAAGAACTAACTGGTAATATTTTTCTAGCAACATTAATGAAGAAATTAATAGTTTTCAAAATTCTTAAAAAAAAATAATATTCTAAAATATAATTGTAGAATAGATCAACATAGATTAAGCTTTCAGTACCAGAGCCATTTAAAGAATCTTCTACCAGGAGTCGTTACACATAACACACATGTATAATTTTAATCAAACTATTATAATTATAATTATTTAGAACCAATGGAGTTTTGCCTCTAGGGACCTCAAAAAAACTTTGTAGCCTGGGTCTTACCGTGAGGACTACAGTAGTAGCTCTATTTTTCAAAAGGAAATTTGCTGAAAATGAAACAAATTATGTTTGTTACAAAAGTTTTTCACCTAACTGATGTGATTATAAAGCCACATTATGTAGGAAGCAAACGATAAATTACACTTTTTAACCCCCATAAATGTAGCACATACCTTAAAATTTACACCTATATTATATTTTAATAAATTGTAAAAAAATTGGAGTAAAATAAGATAGGCCCTATATTAAAAAGGGTTGTATTTTCAAATGTTTGTACGGTCTCTCTCGTAGCTACTATCCCAAATATTAAAATGTCATGAAAGGGCAACTCAGCTGACATTTTGACAGAGAATCGATGATGAGTTTTCTTGAGCAATATTAAGCAAATTTTGAATATCCCACAATGACTCATTCACGTTTTCTGATATTAACAATCAATAATCACTTTTTTTTAAATAAAGCAATAAGAATTACAATTTAATTTTAAATTAAATGAAAATGGGTTTAAATTTCCCATAAATAACTTGACATAACATAGCATTATAGGTCATAGGTTGTTAGTCACAGGTCAAACACAATTTGACTAATTTTTAACTAAAAGTGTTTTTACAATAGAGGTCCAACGAAGCAAAACTCAACCACTAAATAAAAATTAATCTTACAATTTGATAATTTTTATTTTTACGTGACATTTTTGTAACTGTGTAAAACAAACGTTATATAAATGTTAAACTACTTATCTATTATTTGCAGCAAAGTCCATATTATTACAATTACATCCATTGTTTAAATATATGCAGGTAGCACGAGTCATATTACAATAAATATTTACAAAGATAAAGTGAATATAAAATTATATAGGAGTATAAAAGTATAAAAAAAAATATTGCATTATCTACATGCAATTAAATTATATCACAGATAAACATCATAAAAAGATGTAATCTAACACAGACAGTGAAATTGAGATGGCACAATACAGTGTATGTATCACACTACAATAAATACTTAAAGATATAGTGAGTATGAAAATCTATAGGCGCATTAGAGAATAAAATATAAATTTAAATTATCTACAAGCAATTTGATTATATCACAGAAACACAGATACAGAAAATTTATATAGGCAAAAAATTGAAATGGCACCAAATATCACAGAGCTGTAATAATGAAAATCTTAAACTAATATAAGCAAGGCATCAAGTGAGGCAGGTACACCTGCCATTTTACTGTAAGTCCAATAACCTACCGGTTAGATATCGAAAGGAAAGTTAATTAGTAACGATGAATACCCATTTAACCTTATTTTATTGATCTGATCCACTGGTTACTGCAGCTGAATACAACCATTGTGCTCAGTATACTTTGAATTTAACTATAATTAGGATTCAGATTTAGTAGATTTAGTTCCATTAGTAAATTTAATTAGAATTTAGGCTTCATAATTTAAAGGTTATCATTTTTAAATTGTAATTTTATTCATTCAAATACAGTAGAACGTTGAACCCCTCCGTCACCTTCGGGACCGAGACAAAGGTCGGAACGAAAAAAAGGTCAGCTTATCTGAAAAAAAATCAAATATTTATAGGACTTATGTACTGTAAAATTTGTTGGTTATGCAAACACCAATAGGCCAAATGTCGTAAATTTTGCAAAACGCCATCGTTTGTTCAAACTATGTGTATGCGGCATGATTGTAAATGTGAAAACAAAGAATAGAGTAAGTTGTGTCAAAAATAACTAAACCAAGTGTAGACCAAATTGAAGAAGTGTATTATTTTTCCTGCAAATGTCTTTGCAAAATGGGTTATTATGATTATTGAGCTTTGATGATAAATGTCAGATAAACATTTGAAGATTTGCTGTTGCTGGAATTGTGGAATTTCTGGAATAATAACCGCATTCTGATACTCAGTGTAACTTTCAATTGATGATACGCTTTGTATTTTCAAATGCAATATCTTGCTTGGCTTAGGCTAATCGCTTACTGGAATACGTAGTTGATGAATCAAATAATCATACTGACTCCTTGGACCAACTACTGTGTTCTCGCATTCCAATACGTTATTTCATCATCTGCTTCAACACTTTTGGTCCTTCAAAGATGTTCTGTGTTACCAAGATCTAACGCAAAGTTTTGTTTTCATCTTTCAGTTATAATGTTAATTTTATACTGTCTATCCAAAAGTAAGGATATTTACGTATTATTGTACGTTAGACACCGAACGAGGCATGAAGAGCGGAAGCAAGCGTTACTAAACCGAAAACAAAGTTTTGACAGGCGTCCCATCAGTGACAAGTCGGCATATGCTCGCGAGCCTGAGCACGGTCAGACTAACCTGAGTGACAGACCATCCAAGGTCGTATTAGACGGGTTCTACTGGATTGCATAATCTAAAATAAATGTTTTTAATCATAAATGGGCATTCCAAATTACATTCCGTTTATGACACACCACTTAATACAAGGTAAAGTCATTCCTAGTTTGTGAAATTTATAATAAAGGATCAACACTATTTTCACTTAAGAGTAACAGGGCTGAGAGAACAACTTCTGTTAACAGAAGTAGGATAATCCTCAATTAAATTTTATTTATGTCTAGTAAATAATGAATAGTTTCTGTTCTTTACAATAAAATTTAAAAATAAATGATAAGTAAAACTTGTCATGTATTTACAGGCAATAACCTTTTTTATGATTTTTGAGGATCATAAAAACTACATACCAATACAAAGAATGTTGAATATGAATCCATTCTGAACACTCTTGTTGACTAGCTGGTCTGGAAGGTTGTCAAAACCAACATGTCCGGACAGAGGCAGAGTTCTTATGTTGTTTTCCGTCTAAAAAAGAGTTAACCGTTAGTTTAAATAACAAAATTTGGATCCATAAAGGTTCTTCATAAAAAGAGGAGATAGGCCTACAATTGTATGAAAGAACAAGTTGATTGATAATAATTAAGAATAGGCCTATAATACCGTGTTTGTAATGTTCTTATCCCTTTTAATAGAACTCTTTTAACTGGTGGGCTATGAAGGTAAAACAAGCCTTTCCAATAAAAAACTGAAGAACCAGGCAGGCTATGAATCCCCAGAAAGATTTGAGGGTGTAAAGAATAAGGTCCACTGGCTTATTCGTTTTGTGATGCTTAATAGCTATTTGGTTTAAAGGATAGGTAGGCTACATGTTCCTTTTAAAGTAAAAGTAAAATCTTTTCCACTATTTTTTATACAGACAGGCAAAAACATTGCTAATAGCCTAAATATAACTACACATGCAGACCATTCCTAATGTATGGTAAAAATAAACCTACAGTAATCGTCATCGCATTAGGCCTACATAGAATAATGTAAGTCTAATTAAATGATTTCTTACAGGCCTAATATGATGACGATTACTGTAGGTATAGTTTGGTTTTATTTAGTTTGTCTAAATTACATCATCATTCATTGCTTGTAGAAATACAAATATAATAAACGCAGGTCTAAATTTAACAGTTAAGCTAACTGCATAGGTAACCTAGCTTCAAAGTGGAAAAATTTTCAGTAAAGGCCTGTGCACTTGAATGTCGGGTGGCCCAGTAAAGTGGTGCAAAAAACAAAGGGTTAACACTAAAATCTGATCAATGTGACTATCTATTCTCTGGAAGAAATAAGGGAGGCAAATATCTTAACATTACTCCCACTTATAACATTGACCATTTGCCCAAGCTGTAATTCTTAATAAAATACCAATTGGCTTAATAATTAAACGAAACAAATGTACAATAAAGGTTTGAGAGGTGAAGCAATAATGTAACCTATATGTCATGAACGAAGCAAAGCGGTACTTTAGGACTTGTCCATTCGGCAGTGTGAACCTATCACATTTATCAAACGAAAACGCAAACATACAGTAAATTTTGGCTATTCAAGTGTTTACTTATTAAAATGATATCAGAAGAATAACAATTTGTTTGAACTAGGGGAACAAATTTAAATTAAACCTAACTCAGATTATTTTCTAGGAAGGAGAAGAGTCTACGTCACTTGCTCTAATTAATGAAACTCGAGTTCAGAAACTTACAGTATTCCTTTCTACTTCTACGGCAGCCATTATAAATCACTTTTATTCAACCACCGGTAAAAATAAAAGTAATCTTATTCTTCAATTGAGATAGTAAATCGCACCAAGAAACAAACTCACGCAACCGACAACTCACACCTTGACGTCTTGACAGTTTGCTTCTAAATAAAATGGATTTAGATCAAGTGAATCAGCTTCACAAAAACAGACCATCTATCGCGAATTCAAAGATAACGGAGACAGCCCAACGGAGATTACATATGAAAGCGTAGAATATATAAGAAAATACATTATTAGTTGCACAACAGGGCACTCGTCAAACTCTTACATTTCCAAATTGTATTAATATAAATATATGGTAATGGGCTTATTCATGCTAGTATCACATTCAGAGTATAGAGAGTGTCCCATAAGTAAAGTTCAAAACTCAGGATAGTGGTTATTTTGTGAGAAATATGGAGAAGATTAGTTTTTTTTCCAAAAAACGCTTCGTATAACAGCTATGCGCAATTTCGAAATTGAAAAAGAGGCAGTTTAGAACATGGGGTATCGACAAAAAAATAAATTTTTCGTTGCCTCTGACAATCATAGCAATATATCTCGGTTATATGTTGTTCAATTTCCATGTTTATGGTCATAGATGATAGAAGAACTTCTATGTTTAAAAACAATGTTATGGTGTTGAAAGATTGGAAGTAACATTTCCTAAACAAATTATACTTTGTATTTGTGTATTTTTTCCTCTTTTCCTTTTATTCAACCACCGGTAAAAATAAAAGTAATCTTATTCTTCAATTGAGATAGTAAATCACACCAAGAAACAAACTCACACAACCGACAACTCACACCTTTACGTCTTGACAGTTTGCTTCTAAATAAAATAAATTTAGATCAGAGTGAATCAGCTTCACAAAAACAGACCATCTATCGCGAATTCAAAGATAACGGAGACAGCCCAACGGAGATTACATATGAAAGCGTAGAATATATAAGAAAATGCATTATTAGTTGCACAAAAGGGCACTCGTCAAATTCTTAAATTTCCAAATTTTATTAATATGATAATGTGCTTATTCATGGTAGTATCACATTCAGAGTATAGAGAGTGTCCCATAAGTAAAGTTCAAAACTCCGGATAGCGGTTATTTTGTGAGAAATATAGAGAAGATTAGTTTTTTTCCAAAAAAATCTTCGTATAACAGCTATCCGCTATTTCGAAATTGAAAAAGAGGCAGTTTAGAACATGGGGTATCGACAAAAAAATAAATTTTTCGTTGCCTCTGACAATCATAGCAATATATCTCGGTTATATGTTGTTCAATTTTCATGTTTATGGTCATAGATGATAGAAGAACTTCTATGTTTAAAAACAATGTTATGGTGTTGAAAGATTGGAAGTAACATTTCCTAAACAAATTATACTTTGTATTTGTGTATTTTTTCCTCTTTTCCCGCCATTTTACATTTAAAGTTTAAAATTACCACCATGATAAAATTTTAAATTAGACCAAATTGAATTTTTCACTACCTAGGCCTACTACATTTATTTTTCTAAATCACATATACCTAGTTTATAAAGTTTGGTTGATCAATTTTGAAGATAAAAATTTGTTATACAAAATGACGGATATCTGTTGAACGAAACGTTTTTGAAAACAATTCTTGTTTTTTTCACTATTTTGACCCGTATGACCTTCTCCTGTCTCAGTAATTTGTCAGCCTTAGTAACAGAGAGGAACGGATTATAAGTTTACTATCTCACCATAATTGTTTCGGCATAATTAATTTTTTAGTTTATACCTCTTTGTACCCATACTGTTCACATACATCTGATCAACCAATCACTCATTGTATTTATTTCATTCATCTTTAATCACTTCCCAGTTCCCACATCAATATCCTGTTATTTTCTCTTGTATAATAAATGTATTATTAAACCCACAAAGGTCCTCCGATTAACTTATTTATTAACATTCACACAACATTTTGTCCTCCGGCCGGATCATCGTTTTATAAACGAGCTTTATCAGTGCAATATTACAGTCCTCTTTTTAAATTCAATTGTCCAGGTCATTCACCATCACGCATTACGTCATCTTTATTCATACTACACTGTTCTGATTCGTCTTCATTAATTCCAGTTGAACACCGTTTACGTGACTGCTCAGGATATGTCAGTGTTTAGATGAGAAATTAATCACATTGAATCACAAGAACTTGACGTAAGTTACTATTTATTTAACGTCATAAAAGACGATCATTAATAAAATTGAAACTGAAGCCTGATTTTTTTTACCTTTCTCTCTTATTATTATTCCCTACTATCATTGTTATGATGTATTTTTGTTTAATCAGCATCTTGTTAATTATTGGTATTAACCTAACAAGTGCAAAAATGAGGTTTTCAACCTGGGAGAATCAAAGTAAAGAACAATTAAATTAAATAGAATCAATGAACGTGTTAAAACTTGAGATTTATTTAACTGAATCTAAAACAACCTTCTCTAAGTTTGAGAAAGATCTTGACAAACTCCTCAGCCTAGATGACATTTTTTCTGAAAATGATAGGCTACTATTTTTAAAATTAAAATTGAAATTACAGAACTTTTACTAGATATTGAAAAAAACTCTCTCCTGCTTAGCTCTTTAGATACTAATGACTCAACCTTAATCAATGAATCAACATTGAACCAAACCTCAAACTCTAGTGTGAAATTACTTAAGTTAAAGTCCTTCAATGGTGACACCAAAAACTGGATTTCCTATATTAATCTATTTGATACTACAACACAGAACAATACTAGGCAATCACCAGTTGAAGAGCACCATTACTTGCTAAGCTCTCTTGAAGGTAAAGCATTGCACCCCAGTAACATATTACTGTAGCCTTTAACGCCTAAAGATATCATTCAATTCGTAGGCTAATATCTTTTCATTTAAATAAAATTGTTCCAAACATATCTGACAAATCTATCAAAAATCTATGATTTTTAAATGAATTCAATGAAAATGAACAAGCCCTTAATGCTCTAAACTACAGGATTATGAAAACAATTATTTGCTAATCATGTTAGTTTTACGTAAAATGCATTGTAACCTCTGTCAAAAATTTGAGTCGAAGCGTGTTAACGCCACTGAATTTCCTCAAGCAAATGAAATCATTGCATTTCTCAAGGAATTTTGCAATAATAGTGAAGATGCCTCACTCTGTCACATGCTAAAAGTACTCCTTCATTCAAGTCTCCCAACCTAAAAACTAACTAAGGCTTCAGCCTACCCGAACATATAAAACCATTTCAAAGTAGACCTATGTTTTTTTTTTAATACCTTAGATGAAGTTAAATGTTTCTACTGTAATGAAACCCACAATTTATATGGTCGCCCTACATTTAAAAGCATAGGCTAACTCGTCATGAACAATTTAATGTCATTCGCAATTTGAAAAGATGTACCAATTAATTGTCTTGATAATCAATCATCTCAATGTTGTAAGTCAAAAAATACTTGTAAAACTTGTGCCAAACCTCTCCACTCACTACTACAATTTGTTAAACAGAATAAACCAATGATTAGTGAAAAATAGGTTAGGCCTATTAGACACTAAAGTTACTACTTCACTCCCCAAAGCTACTACCTCAATGGTTTGTGAAAGTGACAAATTATCTCAGTGTAACACAACAGTGCTTTTAGCCACTACACTTGTAAAAGTTAAGTCTCCCTCAGGTCATGCATACATTCTTCGAGGTTTTATTGATTCAGTCCCAATGCTCCTTCATCTCAGAACATGCAGCCCAGCTCTTCTATGTGGTACAAACAAAGACATCACTCCGTGTTGATGAAATTTCTGGCCTCAGCACCAAGTCTAAAAGTGTAACTCACATTGATTTGGATACTACTAAAGGTAAATCTGTTGCTTTGAATCATGCAATAGTAGCCTAATTGTCCACAAAATTACCTCACCTCTTCCGAGAACCCAGATACATCCTGATATAATTTCTCTTGTTAAGAAATACAGTCTAGCTGATCCCTCATTCCATGTGACTGGACCTCTAGATATCCTACTAGGTTGTGAACTATTTGCTAATATTTTTACTGGAGAAATTCATTCCATCGGTGTTAACCTACCTAAGGTTGTGGGTACTATATTCGGCTTGACCATCATGGGAAAGACACCTTGTATCAGTGAAACAACCACAACTAACCACTTATCAACTTTTCTGTCAATTTTTTTTACCTTGTTCTCCACAGTTCTTTACAAAGGTTTTGGCAATTTGAGGAACCTCCACAGTCATCAAAACTCTCATTTCGCTAGCACCCATTCTCGTGATGAAAATGGACGCTATGTTGTAAGATTACCTTTCAAACCTAATCATAAAGAATTAGGCGACTCCCTCAACAAATCAAGAATCAATGCCAAATCAAGAATGGCATCCCTCAAAAGAAAGTTTACCTCTCAACCTCTATTTCAAGAAAAGTATACTGATTTCATGAAAGATTACCTCACCTCTAGTCACATGACTAAATGTGATGTGAACCTTACTACTAAAGAACCACATTTTTTCTTACTGCATTATGGGTTAATTAAAGATACTTCATCCACAACTCAACTTCGTGTCGTTTTTTATGCATCTTGTCGAACAAGCAACCACCTCTCCCTCAATGATATATTACTCCCTAGCCCTAAACTGCAAACTGATGTTCATGATATTTTATGAATTTTCGAAGATATAACTTTGTATTTTTCTGTGATATTAGACATATGTATCGCCAGATCAAACTACATCCTGATGATCGACTTCATCAACTGATATTGTGAAGAGAAAACAGATCTGAACCATTATCCGTTTACAATTTAACAACAGAAACATATGGTATGAATAGTTCATCATTCCTTGCAATCAAAACATTACAACAACTTGCCCTCGATTAAGGTTCCCAGCTGTGAAGAATATCATCCTGCATCAAACCTAAATGGATGACTGTGTGGGTGGTCATGACACAGAAAGTGAAGCCCTATAACTTCGTAATGAGTTACTTGAGTTAATGCGTAAGGGTGGTTTTCAGCTTAGAAAATGGATGTCTAACTCTCCAAAGTTATTGGAAGAGATTCCAACTGATCACCATGAAATACCCATGTATTATTACAGCTCTCAGCAACAAACATACTTCATTTTAGGCCTTCTTTGGTCAGCAACTGCAGACAGTTTTTCCTATGAAATTAAAATAAATAACTTATACACCTACAAAAACTACAAAACTGTCAAAAAGATTAGTTATTAGCACTATTGCACAAATTTTTTATCCTGTTGGATTTTTATCTCCTGTAACAATGAAAGTTAAATGTTTCATGCAGTATTTGTGGACCCAAAAACGGGATGTATCCCTACCTCCTCAGTTGGCTGATTCCTGGCTCAGTTTTGTGGAAGAGTTATGTATCTCAACCATTCCAAGAACTTTATCTTTGATTAATGATAGCCATATTCAACTTCATAGGTTTGCAGATGCATCTCTTAGGGGTTATGCTGCTGTTGTATTTCTTTGTACCATTACTAGTAATAGTCAAGTTATCACACAACAACTTATCTCCAAGACTCGACTTGCACCTTTGAAATCAGTCTCGCTTCCCTGCCTGGAGTTGTGTGGTAGCCATTTACTCGCCAAACTAATGAACTACTGTGAAAATATATTTTCCCCTACCTATCAATAATTGGTATAACTCAACAATTACACTGGCTTGGATAAGCACATCCACTTACAAATTGAAAACTTTTGCCTCAAACTGTGTAGCTGAGATACAAGAACTAACTCCTGCAACTTCATGGAAACATGTGAGCAGTACAGACAACCCAGCAGATTGTGCTTCCCATGGCCTCCCCCCCTCATTACTGAAAGATCATCCTCTTTGGTAGACAGGACCCACCTGGTTAACCACTCAACCTTCACAGTGGCCTTCACCTAATAATGTTTCTCTTAAAGAAGATGAAATACCTGAAATGAAAACTGACCCTTTGGTTGTTGTCACCTCTGAAATCAAGTCTAATGACATCTTACACAAATTTTCAAGCTGGTCTAAGCTACTAAATGTTTTAACTTTTGTTTTACGATTCATTTGAAAATGTAGAAAAATCACCACCACTACTACTGATGAGTCAATTAGACCTACCCTCTCTGAACTAAAATTAACTGAAAATCTTACAGTAAGACAAGTTCAGAAATTAAGTTTTTCAGATGATACTGAACTTCTGAAAATTAACAAACCATGTAGCACTAGAATTCAACGACTGGCTCCTTTCATCGATGATGAAGGCATTCACCGAATTGGAGGGAGACTCAAACAATCATCTCTGTGCTATGATAGTAAACATCCAATACTTATACCTAAATCTCACCATATTGTAAACATTCTCATCAATCACTACGGTACCATATAAAAAATTTACATGCTGGACCACAACTTCTTCAATCATTGATTTGTCAACGTTTCTGGATTTTATTCGCAAGAACTGTCATTAGAATGTGCACTTTTAAATGTATGAGAAGTTTTAAACACAGAACTAAGGAATTCCCCACCTTAAATGGATGATTTACCATGTTCAATAGTGATCACTGCTCATCCATTTCAGACCACAGGAATGGATTTCTGTGGCCCATTCATGGCTAAATCCCATAATCTACGCTCCATTAAACACTTCAAAATTAACATTTGTTTATATGACTTCATTTCTTGCTACCTTGACTCGTTTTGTAACCGGCAGAGGCATTCCACACAAACTTCACTCTGATTGTGAAACAAACTTTGTTGGATCAGATTCATTTCTGAAATCACTTTTCAAAAGTATGGAAAATAAGAATAAAGTTTAGATATTTGTAACCTTCATTCCATTGAATTTATCTTCAACCCCCCTGCTGCCCCACATCAAGAAGGATTGTGGGAAAGTGCTGTGAAGAGCATGAAATGTCATCTCTACTGAGTAATCCAACAAGAGATAATAGCAGTTGAAGGATTTTTCACTTTAACATCAAAAATTGAAGCTATTCTGAATTCAAGACCTCTGACCCCAATCCCTTCTAACCCATCTGACATAACAGCACTAACTCCTGGTCATTTCCTTTTGGCTCACTTCTGATATCTGTTCCTGAACTTGATCTCACGAATTTACCAATGAATCGTTGGCAACAAGTTCAGGCCTTCACCCAGAATATTTGGCGCTGTGGAGTCAAGAGTACTTAAACACTCTTGAGCAGAGTTCAAAATGGTATATCAAAGAGGAAAATCTCAATATTGGCGATTTGGTGATACTCCAAGATTCTAGTACTGCACCCTTGTGTTGGCCACTTGGCCGCATAGTAGAAACCTATCCAGGACTGAATGGTGTTGTAATAAATTGTGTGTTAAAAGTTTTTTTTGTTGAATCATGTTGATTCAAAGGGGGAAATGTTTTCTCATATTCAATTTTTTATTTTATACCTCTTTGTACCCATACTGTTCATATACATCTGATCACTCATTGTTGTATTCATTCATCGTTCATCACTTCCCGCATCAATATCGTGATATATTTTCTCTTGCATAGTAAATGTACTATTAAACCCGCAAAGGTCCTCCGATTTATTTATTTATTTAATTAACATTTACACAACAACAATCATCTTACACTCAATCCTCATTCATGCTTGGATTAAAATACCTACCTTATGGTAGAGTCGCCATTTCAATAATCTAATCTTTCCCAGAGTTTGGCGCTTTACTTACGGGACGCTGTATGCTACTTTATCTCTATACATAAAAATGAATGCATGTGTGTATGTGCTGCCAAACTACTCATCCGATTGCCATGAAATTTTAGGAAGTTGCTCTATGTGTCCAGGAAGGTTTTAGTGAGAAACAAAAAAAACCTCCACAAGCTTCCATTTTATGGTGTTTTAAATTTCTAATGTTAACCTTAAGGTGATTTTTTATAAGGATCAATGTTACAGAAACTTTGTACACAGAAGCAGTAACAGAGAAATAATAATTATAACTTTGGTGGGTTTGCTCCTGTTCAGAGACACCCTGAGATTAATAATTTAAACAAGTAAACAGAATAATTAAAATAATGAAATGTGAAAAGAACCAGAATAATACAGAAAATAATTAATTGTTCTGTGATATAACACAATCAAGGAAGATCATCCAGGTTGGTGACATCCTGAGGAAGTCAAGGTTTTAACCGCCGGTACAAGGTTGGCTCTCCGATGGCAAAGGTAACCGCTCCAGGAACAAGATGAAGTTTTGATATGAATTTTTCTATGCTGTCCAAACCAAAGTCTTTGTGTAACTGTATGTTCCGAATGTATGGCCATTTGATCCAATCCTCAAAATCTTATTTTGGAAAATTTGAATTTTGTTACTTTTACTTTTTGGTATAAACACTCCCTAAAACTGGACAGGCATAAGTTATCAAATGTTTCAAAATTGTTTTATATATAAGCAGAGTACATTTTGATTTAAATGATGATTTTCTGTTTACTAAGGAGAATAAAATAGAAAGGCGAGCATAAGCTTGGCTCAATTTTGAGTTAATATCTAAGTTCCAATTTAGTTTTGTGTCCAAAGAAACACCCAACTATTTCACGCCTTGATCATTTGGATTCCATAGAATAGCAATATTTTCAACATTTTATGCTTGTGGTTGTATTAAGTTTTCTAAGAGAGAAAATCTTGGTTTCACATATTTCACTGGATTCAGATAAAACCTCAATTTTTTAAACCAGTTGTTTAACGTTAAAACACTTTTCTGCAGTGAATTTACTTCTTGATTAGGGTCGTAGTGTTGGGTGATTATAGCTTTATCGTCAGCATAAAGGGCAATTTTAGCTTGAGGAAGTTCTGGAATGTCTGCCATGAAAATATTAAAGAGGACATGACCTAGGATATTGAGCCCTGGGGTACTCCTTCTCTTATCGGTCGTATGCTGGAAAATGAAGAGTTAAGTTTAACAGCAAAGGTCCTGTCAGTTATAAAGGGCTTGATTATATTTATGAGGTGAAAAGGGAAGCCAAAACTGTATAGTTTACACAACGTCCAGCATGCCAAACTCTGTCAAAAGCCTGAGCGTCGTCGAGGGATGCAGCTGAAGAATGGAGTTTGTTTACGAATCCTCGGTTTATAATTTCACTAATTCTTGAAATTTTATGAGCTGTAGAGTGTTTGGGTCTAAATCCAAATTGTGTGGGAGGGATAAAATTGGCAGACTCCATATATTTTAGTATTCTCTTTTGTATAGTTTTTTAAAACAACTTAGAAAGTGATGAAAGAAGGCTTATAGGTCGATAAGTGCTGGAAGAGCTTTCAGTTTTATTGGGCTTATGTAGAACAATAATTTCGGCGTGTTTCCATTCTTTTGGAAAATGACAATGGAATGAAAGTGTGGCTGTGCCTAACAACTGTCATACAGTTTTTTTTTTATAAATCATATGTTTTTATCTTTGTTGACTTTGTTTACGTTTGAAACTATTAATTCCTTTTTGTCATTAATAAACCTTCTGATGTTCCGCATTTAGTTATTATTATTAGTTATCATTACACGCACTACAAAAGCGTGGAATATTGATGCAAGAATGCGAGAGATTTGCGTGTCGGACTTTTTAACTCTATACAGTATTTGGTGTCCAGGGAATCTTCTGTTTGGCAAATCTTTAATAAGGCTACTAATTTCTGAAGGATATATATTTCACTAGAAGTTCAGCACTACTTGGGGTCTCCCGTAAAAATTCCTCTGTGTTTTTACGTAAAAAAAATCATTGTGTTTCAAGGCAGGAATTATTGTTGACGTGCGCATAAGTCGTTTAGTGGCTTGCCACATGTTCAAATCCCCAGCATTTATATCAGATAAGTAATATTGGTATGAGTTGATTCTGTAGGCGTCGAGTTCATATTTATACTTTGCGAGTCAACTCGTTTAATTGTCTCTTCAAACAAGGAAGTCTGTACCGTTGCCATTGTCGTCTAATTATATTTTTCTGTTTTATAATTTGAAGGATTATAACTGGAGGATGGTGGAAATTATTTGATCTCAGTAAAAACTCCTTTATAATAGCACTCTTTGTTGAATCTTGAAAACAGTCTGTAAAGTTTTTAATTGCATTCTCAACTCCATCTACAGAATACAATTTAGTTGGGACGTTGAGACAACGGTCCAGTTCAGAACGGAAAATATCCTAATCAGCTCTTCCGTTAATAATCCTTGTTAAATCAGGAAAAGGTTAGCTGCATTAAGAAACTAACAATAACGGGAAGGTGGTCAGAAACTAGTTCACACAAAACTTGCTGCATTATTGGGATTGTGAAATTTTTATGGAGGACTATGTCTAAAATGTCTGGTTGGAACTCATTTTGCCAAGGTTAATGTGTCGGCCCCGAAGCAGCAGAGATTTATATATATATTTATATTCGATTCATTAATTGTAGAAAGCAGCCAAACACCATTTGGTTTGTTCGCTCTACATCTCCAGTAACGATGTTTACAGTTTAAATCGCCCAAAACGAGAGTAGAAGTTTCAGTCTGAAATATGTTTTCAAGATCTGCTTGAAGGAAACGTCGATTCGGGGATTTATATGCAGAAACAACACATAGAGACTGACTATTTTGTAATTGTAATTTATACCAACAGCTTCAAGGGAAGAAAGAGCAGGCAAGAATATACTATGATGATTTATATTTTTTTTAATAATTATTGCAACTTCGCCGGAAGCATTTTGTGCGTTTCTATCTTGTCGATAAATAGAGTATCCACTGATCTTAAAGTTTACATTTATAATAAAATGTGTCTTCGTGACAATAGCAATGTCTACGTTATGACAAGCCATGAAAAATGCAAAGACATTCTTATTGTTTCTTAAGCCATTCCAATTAAGGAGTGTTAAATTTTTAATAATAGGTATTCTAATTCTAATCTTTTTGATTAAGGGCATAACATTTTTAACTATGATTAACTGTTCTAAGTTAGGGAAACAATCATTCACCTCATTATTTGATGCTGCACTATGGTCATCCTTTGATGGATTGGGTGTGACCTGAGGTCTTGCAGGGAGTTTAGTTGCTTGGGCATAGGACTTAATGGGACTAAATGGGAGATTGCGGTGTCGATTCTTGATCTTGCTGCGTAGATTCAGATAGTACATGGGTTGTGTTTTCAGAGCTTTTGATTTTTGATAAACGATGGGTAGATCTAGTATCGTCTGTTTTGTTTTTAGTTTTGAGATCTTGATAGTATTTGCAGCCTTTGAAAAAGGCTGTGTGATTATCACCACAGTTGACAAAGACAGGGATTTCAGTCTCTTTTTTGGGACAGGCAGAGTAAAGGTGTTGATCCGTACATCTAACACACCTTGGATCAAGTTTGCAAAATTTTCTGGCGTGGCCGTATCTTTGGCAACGTGTGCAGTGCATTGAGGGACATAAGGCGATTTCATCTTGGGCTTAACACTACAGAATAGCATAATCTGTTTAGCTGGAAAATGTTTTCCCGGATTAACTGTTCTCCAGAGAAACTGCAAATGTGATATGGCATTTTGTCTTTATTAAACAATCTGGACTCAAGAAGGACAGGATAGTTTTGGGCCTCGAGTTTTTATTTTATTTCATCGGGAGTGAGAGAAAAGGGGACGTTTTTGATCACTACTTCTAACTTTTTATCGACCTATTTTACATTAATTTCGTTATAGAATTTGGTCAGTTTACGGAAGTCAATGGTCAAAACGTTAATCTTTAAGGTCGTGCCCTTGACTTCAGTTGAAAACTCATCCTGAGCTATGTTTTTTACGTCTTTAACAATTCCTGATGATTATTTACGTCATGCACAAAAATTGGAGGTGGTTTTACTGCTTTCAGTACGTCGTTCGACACAGTATCTTCATCCATATTATTGGCGTAAATGAAGACGTTAGCGTATGTATGATCTATCAATGGTTGGAATTTGTTATTCTCAAGAGCTGATCAGAGTCTAGAATATATTTCTTTGGCTGGACGTAGACTGCAGAGCTGGTAGTTTTTCTTTTTGACGGGGTAAGAAAATCGTTTGAATCACGCGAACTTGAACCGTTTGGTGTAGGAATGTTATGTTCAACACACGTTTCTAGTTCAGCAGAGGGATTGTTTGAAAATACAAATACAGGTTTTGCCATTGTTTTTGTTTAGTTAGGTTTAACTAGCGAATGTTTGAAGATAGTTCTTTGACGAATTTCTACAATAATGGGACAAATGTAGCGACCAAATCAGAAGAAACATGTAAGAAAACACGTAAACACAAGAATTGTTTGTGAAAAACACATTTAACTGGAGAAAAAACACTTAAATTATGGAGCGAAATTAAACACTTCTTTTTAAAACAAACAGCCAGCTGTTATATTTATGGTGAATAGGTTTGTTTACAAATTGTCTACAATCAAAACATTTGATTTCTTAAGCTACAGCTGTTTACTTTCCATTAGCAATATGATTTACTATCCAATGCCATCTGAATCATTTAATAATGTAAAACTATGAAGTATATGTGCTGTACAAAATGAACAGATCTATGCAACACGTTAATAGTTTACGGTTTTTGGGGATTATGTTATATATTTTTTATTTTCTGTCTGATTGAAAGTCACGTGTTCATTTGTTGGCCAAATAAATACTAATTACAATGTTTATACATACTACGTTTGTTGTATATCATCCCTATAAAAGCCGTATTATAGTTAGGTTTGCTTTGGGTTTAGGTTGGATTAGAAAATTGTGAATCAATTCACTTGTGTTAATTTTTTTGTCTAATAGTTATTTGTGTAATATGTCTCATTGTTTCGGTATTGTTATTCACCATGCCGCGACCCAGAATATCTTATCTTCCACAGCGAAGCCGTAATGCTATTGAACTTCAGAACATGGACAATCTTAAAGTTAACATGTACTTACCGTTAGGCGTTACGAAGTTCGCTGGGTCGGCTAGTATTATAATAAAGCTATCAAATTCTAATTAACTTCCGTTCTAACAAAACGCTTAGAGTTTTTAATAGGTATTATTGGAAAGTGGTATAATAAAAAGTTAAATTTATTTTATTTCGAAATATTCCTTTTTATAAAGCTGAAATTCAGCTAGCAAGACGACCATGTGATCAAATAACCGTGGTGACGAATGGTAGAGGTTTCATAAGAGACAATAGGAAGATTTTAATAAGATATTTTGGATCCAGTTGGATCCGTAAAATATACCCACTAATGCTGTACACAAATGTAACAAAATTATTGATAGCTACGGTCATTACAAATTTCGCTTCAGCAGTAATTTTATATGGAATTAGTGAACGGAACTTTAGGACGAGAGCTGCAATACGGAACAGAAAAATCCCAGAGATAAACTGCTATCCTATTTCTATTTCTCGCTATTCCTATTGCTTACTATTCCTATTTCAATGTACATATGATGCTCATCGGATTCATAGTGATGGAGAAAAGGCGTTAAAATTGTTTTGCTTCAAGTGAGGCATGCATCAAACGACCCTGTCGCTCGTCGAACGTCGAATTGCCGGTCAAAATTACAAACCATAGGCATTGGAATTAGATTAGATCATTAAAATGGCAACCATAAACAATTTAGGTATTTTAAGCCAAGTATGAATGAGGATTGAGTGTATGATGATTGTGGCGTGATCTTGTAGTCTTGTTACTGACTAAGGCTGACATGTTCCTTAGTCAGGACTGTTAATTAATAGCCCAACAGCCGATGGCAACTGATGGACCTACAGTTTAACGTGGAATCCGAACCACGGCCTCTGAATTACGAACTGGTCTAGTTATGAGGATAGTCTTTGCGGATTAACGTAGTATTCAATAGTGCGGACGTAAATACACAAAAGAGAACACTAAATCCACCAGCCATATCTCACAACATAGATCTTGAGATAGACTTTAATCGAATTTAATTTTAATTTTTAAGATTTTAATTTTGCTTCAAAAATCAGTAAATAACATCAGTCATTGTTTTTTCTAATCCACATAAAAATTATATATTGTTCTATACGAATTTTTTACCTTTAATTTATAATTATATTGTTTCCTTTTATTTGTTTATTCACGTCTTTTGTAACTAAAGCACTTTTTATTTTGTTTTTACTAAATTTTCCTGGATATAGAATATTAAATATAGAAGATTCCAAACCAGAGAACGGCTATCTGTAAAAAGTGCTGTTGATTTTGTTCATTGCGATGAGGATCATATGTGTTAAGAATATTCCATATTTTAAATTCATTTAGTTTAATTTTCCCTACACAGAATTCGCTTCCCCGATAAATAATGAAAAAACCCTCAATTTAATGGTCAGAAACTATTGAACCATAATGAAAACCACAAAAGCGGACCATTATTGCTATTTTATATCAGTCCGAAACCACTACAAAACCACAAGATTTAAAATTCAATAGAACAGTTTTTTGTATAGATATTTTGTTTTAGCTCTGGAGGGGGTGGGTGTTGGCAATTTGTAAGATGAAAATTTGAACCAGGTTTCCATAGAACTACTAGAGCTACTGTATTGAAGTTTAAATATATCAGAATTAGAACAGCTGTTAAGAGGAACTGAAAACATTCCTTTTGGCATATCCATGATCTAATCTATTTCCCACAGGGAAGTAAATATAAACATTTTTAATTTGAATTCGTTATGTTTACAGGGTTTAGATTTAAACTTTAAAATAGTTAAACGCAGTTTACATAATCAAAGAGGTCTGAGTTTTATCAAAATTTCACTAAAACCGTACCGCCTGTGTTAAGGAACGAAAACGGAAAACCGAATACATATTTATATTCAGGTACTATATTTTCAATAGGAATTGATATTCAATTTCCTGTTTTGTTTTAAATTGTGAACTGGCGACAATATATCTTCGTATACCAGGTGTCCCATGAAGAGGTTTAAACTTCTGTTTTTTCATCACTTAGCCATTTATGCAACGGCCATCTTGAAACTTTACACAACTTATAAAGTATGTTTCAAAAGTACTCTGGTAACATTTCAGCTCCCTAACCCTTGTAGGAACAAAATAGTGGCATATTGAAAAATCTTACTTTTAAAACATTAAAAATTGTGTTTTAGACTTTGTTAAATATATTTATTCGCACATTCAAAGAAATAAGGCCTTTAACGAGGAAAATAGAACATAACTTTTCCCCTAAGGAAAATTCGCTATAGCCTTAAAGGATATTATTCCAAAATTATTCAAACTGTGGCCCATCCACAGCGGCACACTGATAATAGGGCTTAACAAATGAATCGCCAGCTTTTACAAGATTCTGTAATATTTGTTGAAGTTCTTCAATTGATCGTTTTAGTTCATCATCATTGGTTCATTGATTTATCGGTATAAACCTATTCCTTCAAATAACCCTTGAAAATACGTCACCCACAGTTAAATCTGGGGATCGGGTAACCAATCTAAAAAAATCTATCAAACCTGATACCTAAGAATATCTTTGTAAAAACTTACGATTTATTTGTTAAACTCTGTTATCAGTGTGTTGCTTGGATGTGTTAGGGTTTAAACAATTTTAGACTCTTCTTTCAATAGACTTTGATTTTTAATTGCGCTATGCTCTAGTTTCCTAAATTGAAAAGCTTTATTTCCCTAGAATGTGACGAAAAAAAATTTAACAAAGCCTAAACCACAGTTTTAATGTTTTAAAAGTAACATTTTTCAATATGCCCCCATTTTATTCCTACAAGGTGTAGGGAGCTGAAATTTTACCAGAGTATTTTTAAAACGTACTTTATAAGTTTTGTGAACTTTCAAGATGATTGTTGCATAAATGGCTGAGTTATGAAAAAACAAACGTTTAAACCTCTTCGTGGGACACTCTGTACACATCTCCATATACTGCATGGTAAAAGTTAATTAGAGCATAGAAAATATTAAAATGAAATGGAACTTTCTTCCATTCTTTGTGACAAAAAGCAAATAGAAATATCGCCTTTCCCTGTCTTAAAGATAAATATCCAGCGACAACAAAATATTGTGGATCAACATCTGTATGATAAGATGTGATAACGTTTTAGTCACGTGTTGGCGTCACGTGTCCTGATAAGGTAGATAACACCTCAACCAATCTTGCAGACTAGATGTTTCTTCTGATAAGCTACAAAACTTGACTATCTTTGTGAAAACTTCTCCATCTCCCCCGTTTTCATGCAATACGTAAAATTGAAATTATAATGGCCGACCATCATTTGTAAGGTATGTAGGGTTACTTTCAGAAGAAAGATACATACTTGCATTACAAAACATAACCTGAAATCTTAAGGCGGTGTTGAAAATATATTATATGGTAGGATTTGAAGGATAGTTTAGCTGCTTGTTTAAAAAAGGCATAGATAAGATGTTGAAATGATAGCCTTACCAAACGGTAGGCATTTTAAGCCAAATATGGATGAGGATTGAGTGTAAGATGATTGTAGCGCGATGTTGTGGTCTTGTAACTGACTAAGACTGACATGTTCCTTGGACATTAATAGTCCAAACTAAGGGACCTACAGTTTAACGTGGAATCCGAACCACGGCCTCTGAATTACGAATTGGTGTAATTAAGAGGATGGTCTTTGCAGATTACTATAGTATTCAATTGGGCGGACGTTAATCAACACAAGAGAATACTACACCCACCAACCATCACTCACAAATATTCCCAATTCGTGACCTCCGAGGTAGGTAGCTGGATTACAGGACGTCGCCACCGTCCCACGGTGGCCAATTTTTCACGGTTACGAATTTTGAAAAAAGTCGTATACTACAGAAAATGATTTTTAAACCAGATTTTTGATCCAATAATCTTATAAAATATGTCAATTTTTGGCGATCAAAAAAATGTGAAAAAGCAAAATTGTTACCTTAAACAGCTCACACAGGAAGCTTGTATGATACATTCTCATTTGCCTAACGAATAAGAGCGAATAAGAATACCTAGCGAATCTTAGTTGTCCCTAACACCACTCGCACCGCCTTTAATTAGTAAAATTTAGCTTTAATTTATAATTATAGATAAAACTTAGTTTCGTTAACAATAACTGGACGATGGGAATTCGCCTCCCTCGCCCGCCGAGTGCGAACTAGTTTGTATTTTCAACACGACTTGCATTTTAAATGTTGTATCAATAGGAAATAGGTTCATCCTTGGGTTATAATGTAGTACTGTATATAATCACTTAATTATTTTGCATATGAAAATACTATAGGATTTTATATACGATAATTTGAAACGATTATGCTAATTTAGAAATAAAAAATAAATTTTAGACGCTTTCAAAACACTAATTTTACTGCAGCAACCCTTTACTGCAGTTTTCTTCCAGTAATAATTTTGCAGGTAGAATGAAAAAAAACTATTGCCTGCAATGAATGAGTGGGCCACTTATAATATTGGATTAGTAGAAATCGACGTTTAATTAAGCATGTATCGTCCACTTTCATCCTAAATGGATAGTCAAGATTGCTATTTAGGCGCTACCTGTTAACGACAGAGAGAACTATTAGCATACTACGTTACCGACATCAAGATTTTTTTTATAAATTCCAAGTAAAGTTTACGAGTAAGGGAAATGTGTTCTAACAGTTGTAAATCTCTGGATTGCAATATTTTTGTAGGTATAATGCCTGACTTATTCATTTAATTTACCGTGTTACATTTCATTTGTATTAAATTTACTTCAAATCGGCAACGCAGTACGTAGTTCCCTCCGTTACCAACAGACAGCGCGACTAAACACGTTGGTAATATCATTCTACAAAAATAACAGTAAAAATATTTATATAAACACGATATTTTTTATGATCTTTTAGAACTTTCTTTGTTTTAATAAAAGTTACATAAAATTGAATTTTTAAATCATTACTTATTTTTAAATATTCATATTTAATTTTGTAAATTTAATTCGCGCAAAATGTTTTGCAAAGCTGGTTATACATATTAAATGTTTTCGCATCTTTTGTTAAACGGACGATTTGTAGTTGAAGATGATATAATCCTATAGCAGTGATGGTTGGATCCTACTCAACCCTTCCCCGATTTAAGTCCATGGTTCTTAATAGATGTATAAGAATTTAAGTGAGACGGCTCAGGAGAATATTAATTTAAATATGGCTTGGTGAGTTTCTATCCTACCCAATTCTCTCATCTTCATTCATTTTATTGTAACATTAGATGAATCGCAAGTAATAACGGGACACATTTAGTTATTCTCCTCCGAATAACGGCCGCGGCTCAATAATGAAACCGTCATGGTATTTAGAGCTGTAAAAATCGTTGCTTAATCGAACATATCGAACTAAGTCTAAATTCAGTGTATATCGCCACTGGTCCTGGAAGTGGAAATTGACTGTTATCGGTGCACGATGAGTATCATACGACTTGACAAATACGACTTGATAAATATAGTTAGCTTAACCTAATTTGAAAGTTTGTTTTCTAAACAAACAGTAATACAGTTAACTGACATTACACGTGCTAACACTACGTGCTTGCTATTATTTCATTAGTTTATATTGCTAGAAAGATCAGCTGTTTGGCTTTGAACCAATGAAATTAGTAAATAAATATATAGCCTTCCTCGTCGAAGGAATCATGCTGTAGGTTACCAACCCACTCACCTTCGAGGAATGAGGCGTCGTACTACCCTTGTTCCGTATTTATTTCTTTAACAATTTAATTGTTTACAACAAAAAAATAAAATTTCCAATAACAGTAAACAATATTATAACGAAATAACTCAAACAGCGTTCTCGAATAGTGTCCATCTTGTTCACTTGCTAATGTTAAAATAACTAAAAAATAAAACAATACCAACTTGATGTTCCGGTAAGAGAAGATTCTACGGTTGTTGTGAATCTTTTAGGGCGATTGTTTTCAGGGAACAAGTGATTCTTGCCTGGTTTCGGGATCAGGATTATCAATGTGGAAGTCCACGAAGATAATCCTGATCCCGAAACCAGGCAAGAACCACTTGTTCCCTGAAAACTATCGCCCCATTTCCCTACTCTCGGCGGTCTCGAAGCTTTTCGAACGCCTGTTCCTTTCCAAGATATCCCCCTTCCTGGACGGATACATAAGGCCGGAGCAGTTTGGATTTCGTCGCGGACACTCTACGACGCAACAGCTGGTACGGGTGATTACGAAGCTAGTCGACAAACATAATATTAACCTATGCTCTATTGCAGTGCTACTGGATGTCAGCAAGGCGTTCGATAAGGTCTGGCACGAGGGACTTCTTCTCAAGCTCAGCGAGTCCCCGCTCTCGGCGGCAGCGGTCTATCTCCTCAAGTCTTATTTGGAGGGTCGCCAGTTCCAGATATGCGTTGAGGGGGCGCTTTCAACGACACGTCCGGTTGAGGCTGGGGTACCCCAGGGCAGTGTCCTGGGCCCGGTACTCTACCTTGTTTATACTAATGACATGCCGACTGTTCCAGGGGTGACGTCGCTTTACGCTGATGACGCAATGCTGCACTACAGCAGCTGTCGCCCTGTCCACGCCGAGAGGATGATGCAGACACAGATGGACGCCCTGTCACCATGGCTCCGACAGTGGCGCATCAAAGTCAACGCTGATAAAAATAATGTCATTTGTTTCAGGAAGAGGCGAGAAATGCCGAGAGCAGTTCCACCCGAGATCCAGCTAGACGGAGTGGGGATACCGTGGAAGACGTCCGTGAAGTACTTGGGTGTCACCCTGGACTCACGCCTGTGTTTCAAACAGCATGTTGACAGGAAAGTTGCTGATTCAACGGCAATCCTGGGGCTGATGTGGCCACTTCTTGTAGCGAGGAGCCCAATCCCAGTCAGGACGAAGGTCACCATGTTCCTACTAATTGTACGCTCTTGTATCATGTATGCTTCAGAAGCATGGTGGATTCTGGCCAGCAAGACTAACAGGAAACGTCTAGAGGCAATCCAGACGAAGTCGCTGAGACGAATCACACGAAAACCGTGGTTCGTCAGGAACTCTGTAATTATGGGTAGGGACGTTGCGATACCATCAATCTTCCGATACTTGGTATCGATATCGTATCGAATCTGTGGTATCGATACCAGTAAAGTATTGAATAAAAAGTATCGATACCGTAAGTATTGAAAGATTACGGTATCGAATGAAAATGTATGCATTTATAATGAGTTTTTAGCAAATTGGCCAGTTAAATCTAAATATTTAATCTATAATTATAAATACATATAATTACAATAATGTATAATTATATTAATTAATATTATCTATAAAAATATATTCCTACACTGTAAAACTAAAACACATTGAAACTGATAACCTCATAGAACAGTAAACTGAGAACTATAACAACACTAACAATTAAGAAACAACAGAAAAATGCACCTCTTATTGCACAGCGATTCGAATTGGTAAATGGTAGGAGGTAGGTAATATGACGAATCGACTAAGTGAAGGCAGAATGACATGTTTAGAGATTATGGTTACTGCTTTATAAGAAAACTCCACTTTAAATTGTAAATTGAAATAAGTTTAAATTCAACAGCCCTATTTTATTCAAATTGATAAAACATTTGAATAAAACATATATATTTATACATTATAAATTAGAACTACTTTTCCGATACCGATACTGCATATTTTCTTCCGATACCGATAAAGTATCGCTTCTTTCGATACCAATACCGATACCACAAGTATCGAAAGAAAAGTATCGATACCTACTGGTATCGATAGTATCGCAACGTCCCTAATTATGGGGACGTTGGGAGTCCCAACTCTTGACCTATTTAACAGAACAAAAGCCAATGGACTGTTTCAGAAAGCAGCCGAGTCCAGCCTAGAGCACATCAGGGAACTCTGTATACGGCATGATGTCGCAGAGGTCTGGAGGCCCGGGACCATCGTCATCCTGGATGATCCGCCGTAGGAACAGCACGACCTGCCCAGCCAAAGCCTGTCACAGAAATGTGTTGAATCTTCTTAATTTAAGTTTGTGTTTATTATATTTTGATTAACATCTGATATTTCACTTGCTCCGGCCCTGTTCTGATTTGATTGTTTTAGCCATTCCAAGGGGTAATCCAGCAGCTACAGCGGTAAACGCTAATGCTGTGGTTTGCTCAAATGAAGTCCTTTCGCCCGTATGTAAGTTGCGCATAAACGTCTGGACGGATGGGGGAAGGTGGGTTTAGTTTGGGTAAACACCGCTTAACGGTGGAGTCTCCACATAACCCTCGCAGGAGCGAGGGGTACTCATAAAGAGTTACCACCTTCCCCCCCCCAAAAAAAAACTCTGGGTTGGTATGCCGAAATCCTCAGGCGCGACTGCGAAGGGTGATCCCCTCAAAGCAAGATAACATACATTCACCACATCAGAGGATTTTGATAACCAAATTGATGTTCCGGTAAGAGAAAAGGAGAATATTCTACGGTTGTTGTGAATCTCTTACTTGTATCTCTGTTATTAAATGATTATTCCATTTATAATTTTACTACCTGACGTTCCTCAGTACCCACCAGCGCCGTTGAGGAGATCAACCAGAACGAGGAGGCTGGTGGACAGGCTTAACCTGTGAGAAGGGGAGGTGTCATATACCAAAGTTTCCTCTTTTACTGTTTTACCAGTTGTCTTTATCATCTGTTCTTATAAGTAATGAATCTTTTACTTGTTTCTCTGTTCTAATTATTAAATGATGTTGTTCAACTACGGCGATTATTCCATTTATAATTTTGTTTCATAAATAAGTGTTCATACATAATAGATGACAGATCTGAAATAGCAGTTAGTTAGATTAGTATGACGAAAAATCATTACTATCAATAATGACACATTAGAATATGTGAAATGATTTCAAATCGTGCACACTTAAACATGAAATGCAGTGTTGTCGCATTTTTACTAGGTTGAACCGTTCCTGAGGGATTTTTCACAAAAATGCAGGGCAAGCAATGGTTCTATAGTTTGTGTCACAGCAAATGCATCTCACTGATTGGTTGAAATCTGAAGCAACAACTCTTTTGTTTCCCAGTCCCTTTGAATAACTGGTTTTCTTTGGTTTTGGTTATGCGTGCAGATCATGCGTGCGTGTTCCTGGGGAACAAATTGCATCTCATGATTATCACATCCACTCTTTAGGAATGCAGTAATTTCAGACACAGTTGGCAACGTGTGTCTATGCTTAGAGGTGACACCACGCATAGTTTGGAGCTTTTTCTTTAATTCTAAATCTAACTTATGCAAAAGTACAGCTACAAGTAATGGATTTGAACTGGGGATGTCGCAGTTGATGGCTGATAATGATTGTACGTTTCCCGTATAGCTGTTTAGAAAATGCCTGATTCCTGTGATATATTTAACAGAAATATCCGGCACAATATTAAAAAAAACTTCCTTATTTTCCATGAAACGTTTTCCATGGGATGAAGCGTAACATCGAATCACCCAACAAAACCAACTCAAAAAAGCTTGGTATTACAAGGGGGTCCCCCATAAAATTCTAACAAATAATTTAACTTTGTTTCTCTCGTTATTTTCAGAAATTAGAAAATAATTTTTGAAACGATAAATTATTAAATGATAGTTTGATAAACTTTGATAGTTTTATTACAAAGTGTCTTTTTTAAATTTACTTCAGGGAGAAAGTATGTGTCAGTCCATTGATACCGTTTATTTAAAATTCGACTGTTCTCTGATGTTAATAATAAAAATACTAAGCCGACCAGGGACTTTTCACTACTCCTGTATAATACAAAATGTTTGCTAAGTCATTTGATGTTTATTATGAAATAGGTCGCCCTAATAAATGTAAAGTGTTTCAACCCATTTCGAGTTTTCGTTAAACATGACTTTTGTGGAGCAATGCTGTCGTTGCAGGTCCAATCTATATAATTTGTTTGTAAATTTCTTCAAGACAACATAAACAAATATATTTTGTGGTGAGTTATCGAAGGAACCCCATACCTCAAGGTTTTATTTGTGGCAGGTGGTAACTTAATGAGTACCCCCGCTCCTGCGAGGGTTGTGGTGACTCCACAGATAAGCGTTATATATCCAAACTAAACCCACCTTCCTTCATCTGTCCAGACGTGTATGAGCAACTGACATACGGGCAAATGGACTTCATTTGGGCGAATCACAGCATTAGCTTTTCAGCTGTAGTTACTGGATTACCGCTTGAAGTGGCTAGAACAATGAAATCATAACGGGACAGGAGCAAGTGAAGTAACATATGTTAATCAAACTATATTAAATATAAGCGTAGACTAAGAAGGTCGAAGTTGACGCGTTGCTGTGTCAGCTTTTGGCTGGGCAGGTCATACTGTTCGCCTGCGGTGGATTATCCAGGATGGCGATGGGCCTGGGCCTCCAGTCCTCTGCCACGTCATGCCGTCTACAGAGCTCCCTGATGTGTTCTAGGGTGGACTTGGCCGCTTTCTGAAACAGTCCATGGACTTTTCTTCTGTTAAATAGATCAAGGGTTGGGACTCCCAACGTCCCTATAGTTACAGAGTTCCTGACGAACCACGGTTGTCGTGTGATTCGTCTCAGCGACTGGTCTGGATTGCCTCTAGGCGTTTCCTGTTGGTCTTGCTGGCCAGAATCCACCATGCTTCTGAAGCATACATGATACAAGAGCGTACAATTAGTAGGAACGTGGTGACCTTCGTTCTATCACAAGGTAACCATAAACATTTGCGTGGGTATTATTGGGTAATTCGACTTAACGCATAAAAACGCTTAAGAAATGAGGAAGATTAAAATTTTTTAATCTCATTAGAAATAAAGTTGTTTTATATTTAAACCCTAAATGTATTGGACAGTAATTTTTACAAACTAGCTAAAGGTTGTATTATATTGGGGTCATAAAGAGTTACAACCTGCCACAAAACCCCTTTTTTATTATTTTTAAAAGCCTTTATTAAAGTTTTCTTCAGTTACAAAACTGGTTTTCAGGACAACTCATATTGTAACATAAATTCGTGTGTATGTATGCAAATAATACAATTTGTTTTAGAAATTTTACGTATATTTAAATATAGTTAAAATATATACCGTATAAATAATATTGTATTTTACATTTATGGATCTCAAAATGAAAAATAAAACTTGATCTACATAGGCCCTGTCATCACGACTAAGTCTTTATATAATATAGAGCCTTAATTTGCTGAAATCGTAAAAGCTTACAAGTTTCTAATAGTTAATATCTTAATGTCGACGAAATAATTAAACCTCAAACAACAATTGTGTTTTAGCGATTAATGATTGGATTATATTTTATTACAGTCATCACACTTTAGCGCTACCTCTCGGTGACAGAGCGAACTGCTGGACTACGTGACCGATTTATTTATTATATAAATTTATAGAGACTCAAATCAGTAGAGGAAATATATTCATAATGGAAAATCTGAAGGATGTAACATATTTAACTAGCGAAGAGGTGTCTCAACTAGTAACGTAATTTTACTTTTCCAAGTACGTTTACCCTTAACAATTATTTTCCTCAGATCGGTAATGCAGTACGTAGTTCCAGCCGTAAGTAACCGGGCTACTAGACATTTTGACAATAACGTAATTTAAAATGACAGTTTAATCATTAAAAAAACATGTTTTTTCATAACATTTAAGTATATTAAATTTGTTTTTTAAGAGCTATTGAAATTTTTTATAAACCTCGTATTACTCTTACAAGTTTTAATTTTTCATCCAGTTTTTAAATTCAATTCTCGATGGTTTAGTGTGGATGTTAGATTCATATAAAATCGGTTAGGCTATAAATTCTCGTGTCAGCTGTCTGGTCGTAATTTCCTAATTTTGGAGAGTCGTGAGGTGTTTCTCTCACCTGAGAACCCCCATCGACTCTATTATCATACAAGAATAATTAATGAGGAACATATCCCTACACATTTGCACAATATTTTCGATAATAGTAACTTCTTTAAATCTTGGAAATGACTTATTTCCTTGTAGAAATTAAGTACATTCCAAATTTCATTTAAATCAGACCAACTGTGTAGGCTATAGCTCGTTACTTTTAAATCGCGCGCGTAAACACGCACACACCCACACACACACCATGTCTAAATCTACATTTTTGAATTAAGGGGACCGCATAACGAATGTATCCATTATATGTTAAAGGGGAGATATAAAAATTAACGATATCCATCTATGTCTAAGGGGAGAAATAACAAGTGATCCGATCTTTTTTAAATTGACTGTGTACATGTAAAAGATAATTTGTGGATGTTGGAATCCAAGTCCTCCACTCCCTCTCAACGGGTTATCGGGGGGGGGGGCAACCTTTACTGGAATTTATGGACCAAATTCCATTTTACTTCTGTCCAGTTATATGTCTACAAAAACGTTTCAAGCCGGAAAATTAACTGTGTCAGTTGTAATAACTTCCGTCACACTTATCCAGTTATGGCGGGAAATTCACAGCTGGTGAAATGTAGGTTTACAACAAGAAAGGCGTCGTACCACCGTTGTGCCATATCGGCTTCTTCAGCCCGGGACACTGCCATATTGCGAAGGAAGATCATGAAGCCTTCCTCGTTGAAGGGAGCCTGCTGGGGCACTATAGGCAATGCACCCGTTGTTAGAACTAGGATGGGTAGTCTAGGCCACCACAGGCTCTGGGTTAGTATGGCGAAATCCTCAGGCGTGACTGCGAAGGTTGATCCCCCCAAAGCGAGATAACATACATTCACCACATCCTTTTGGAGGATTTTGATAACCAACTTGATGTTACGGTAAGAGAAAAGAAGATTCTACGGTTGTTGTGAATCTCTTACTTGTATCTCTGCTATTTAATGATGTTCAACTACGGCGATTATTCCATTTATAATTTTATTTCATAGATAAGTGTTCATAAATTACTATTATTATTATTATTAATAACATACTAACATTATTATATTTTACTATATTATTTTCTATTGATATTTAACAACTAAAGTTGTGTTAATTTATATTTATTGTCTTGTATAGTAAAATTAAGGAACCTCCTAACAGGCAATGCCTTGGAGGCTCTATATTTTATCTTTTGTGTATAAACATGTTCTACATTTTCCTTTTATATTGAAAGAAAGTAGATACAAAACCAGAAAGAGCCAACAGAATCGACAAGTTTTTCCAATGTTATTCTTATGGGGATTAATTTTTGCACATCTCGTTTTAATCCGTAAAAATCCCGCCTTTATTCATTACCAATCTATTGTATGATGCTATACAACATCATTTTCATTAAAAATAAACAATATTTCACAAAGCACGCACCTTACAGGGTCCGAAAATCAATGCGGTACATAACACTGACACACTACAAGATTGATCAATTTGTAAAAATCCCATCCTAATTCATATCCAATCTCTTGCCTGATACTATACAACATCATTTTCATGAAAAATAAACCAAAATTTCACAAAACACAAACCTAACAGAGTTTAAAAATCCCAAGTCCCCGCGCCGCGTACCGGCTCATGTCATTGCCGCAAGACTGAAACCTGCATTTAGCATGACTATTAATTTTTGCTATAGTATCCATCTATCTTACTATTATTTCCATGACCTACTTAGAAATCCTTACCACTTAAAACACAACAACACTCCTTTCTGTTTAATCGCTTTCTCCACTAAATAAGTCTTTGATAATTCATAATTTTATTTCAAATTTCACCTCTAGGTCTCATATTCTTTACTTTTGCACCTGGTCCTTTTAATCAATTTTGGAATCAGATAATTCTCGAAATAACCAATAATTCTACAATAATTGCAGTTTTAGTAGTAAAATGGTAAAAACTCGTGTGAAACGTGACATAAACGTTTTCAAATCTTCGAGTAAAACTACATACTTACTCTGAATGTGAAAGTATACCACACAGTTCACAGTTTCTATGTGATCAATCTGAGTCAGTTCTGACTATAACAACAACTTAACGACTAAATTGAATATCAACTTGATGATGTCAATTGTTTAAATACACAGTACAGGTATAGCACATTACACAACAATTGACTTGTTTCATTTGTTTAATGAGCACTTGTCATGTGTGTCTTCTTTAGTAACCATGTCGAATGCGACTGCAAAACAACTATTTACATTCAATTCATTAGTGTAATGTGCTATACCTGTACTGTGTGTTTAAACAATTGACATCATCAAGTTGATATTCAATTTAGTCGTTAAGTTGTTGTTATAGTCAGAACTGATTCAGATTGATCACATAGAAACTGTGAACTGTGTGGTATACTTTCACATTCAGAGTAAGTATGTAGTTTTACTCGAAGATTTGAAAACGTTTATGTCACGTTTCACACGAGCTTTACATGTTCACATATTTCTGTAAAATGGATTTGTTGTATTGTGTGATTTTACAGAAATATGTGAGTTAAGTTATAAGTTAGTGTACAATAAATTAATAATGTGTTTTATAATAAATCGTTGTATAATCGTGATATAAATCGTTTTAATTACACCCCACTTGTCTTGTAGAATAGTACAGAATCTTACGGTAGTTCTTCTTTAACTCACATATGATAAGGTTACTAGAGAGGACACACAGTACAAGTACATATTAAACTAATGACACCAGTGAACTGAACGTAAATATATTTCCTATAATTCATGTAAAATATGGTTACTAGAGAAGGACATAAAACGAAAGAGACAAAATATTATATTTTACAGTTCTCCTCAATATGGTTTCTTGAAAAGACACATGGTACAAGTAAGTATAAAACAAATGACACTTGTGAATTGAGCACTTAACAGTTCTCCTATAATTCACATACATGGGTACAAGTAAACACAAAACAAAAAAACACCAGTGAATTAAATGTAAGTGAGACGGAATCAAACCTGTTGTAGGATATGATTTCAGTCTTCTAATAAGCCTGAGACTTGATGAGAGTTTACATCTTAATACTAGGTTATTACAAATTTGATAACAAAAAGCTATAAAGAACACAAAGAAATAAGTTAGTGTACAATCAATTAATAACGACCAAAAATAAGTTAGTGTACAATCAATTAAAAGTGAGTAAAAGTCTTATATAAATTCAATTTTGCCTTGTAGTATAGTGCAGCATATTACATAAAAGGCTCAAATTTCATGCATATACGATTTTTCTGAAGCTAAATAATCGTCTAGTGAGATGTTGGCTTGGAACATACTATTCAACAATAAAGCAACTTTTCGCCTCATTCAATAATAAACAAACACAACTTTTGTATTTGAGAATTAAAAGATTCACTTGCTTTAGAAATGATTGAAAGAGTGAATGTTGGGGTTGATGAATAACACAATCACTGGATCAGTGTGCACAGGTGTGGGGAAAAATCACCACAGTGGGGAAAATTTGAGCTTTTATGAGCAGTGCAGGAATAGTGTGGGGAAATCGTGTAAGTGGGGAATTACCACTCGTAATTATTATTTTTAATTCACAATTATTTACTTGTCTTCGCGAATAACTATTTTATAACATTATGTTAGTAAATGTGTTGAACCCTGTCCTGGTTCCACAGTAGAGTGTTATCATACTACTGTACATTGTAGTGGCTATTAAGTCATCACATCCGGTATCACTTCCGTTGTCTCTACAGGCAGGATTCTCATATAGAAACGAGACCGAGGCTCTCAACTCTCAACTCACCCTTAGTGATCAATTAATTCTTTCAAATCGATATAATTTTCTTTACTTTTCGTCTTTATGAATATTGAAGAAGGACCTTATGAGATACATTATTGTCTTTGAATAAAAAAGGTACCCAAAACTCGCAACGCGATTGGTATTCCTAACATCCCAAATTGAAACTATAAAATAAAAATACCATTGCAGTTAAACCTAGTTGTTTCGTTTTCGGGATATAAAACTTTAATTATTACAAAAATTTCTAAAATTTCAATAGAGAATCCATCTCATACTGTGACATCATCACTACAAGTTAGTAATCTATTTTATTTTATATTCAGTTCTGCATATTTCTATACTATAAAGTAACATCACGTTATTTAACTGGTATGAGTAAACCTAGCATGAGTAGGCCGTTTTACATGGCGAGTGGGGAAATTTGGGAGAGAGTGGGGAATATTCGTACTTCAAAGTGGGGAAAAATAATTTTTCCGCCTGGCAACACTGCAATGGACTATTTTTATAGAATAAACAGTAACAACATGCATTGAAACTTCTGTAGTATCTCAAATGTTATAACAAATCCTTTTCTAGCCAGAAACAACATTATAGGTTAAAATCAAATAACAAGTTGATGCGTTGTGAATTTAATCCAGGATCTATTGCTTTCATATTTGTTGTTAATATCAAACGACTATAGGTCGGATAAAGCAGTTAAAATTAAACACTGTCAATAAAACATGTCTTGCCTCTTGTTCCAACAACTGACGCAAACTTGATATAGTATCTGCTGAATTCACCATTTGTAAACGTATAAAATATTTAAATTAAAATTTATAGTTTTTTTTCAAACGACGATTATAAATTCATTAATTCAGATAAGTAAATATAAATAATAACAGTAAAATGTTGTTTAGTGACATTGGTTTTTGTAAAATATTGAAATTTGTGACCTTATAGTTCATAGCTAAACGAAATATTTCAATCAATTAACACTTTAGCAATTTAAAAACATGTTTGGTGCACATTTCCTGAGACACAGACGAGTCAAAGAATGAAGAACCTGACTACAATATCAACCATTTTATTCATTTTCTTGTTGTATGTTTTAGTTAGGTCAATACTACACTTATATACAACTGAAAACATATACAAGTACAAGTGAGGAACTCGAGTGAGTGCATGTCGCATGTGCACCCTTTCTATTAGTAAAACTGTATTTGCAGAATCATCGGTTATTTCAAGGAATTGTCTGCTTCCAAAAACTATCAAAGGTATAGGAGGTTCAGTCAATTGTATGAAAATAAGCCTGAAAACCAAAAAATTAAAGTGGGAAATATAAACATGTGTCCAATTGAACATGTCGTGCAGATGTAAAGAATACAAGTTCTAAAGGTGGATTTTATAAGGAAGAATTATTAAAGAGTAATTAAACAGAAAGGAGAGTTGTATGTTAAGTGGTAAGGATTTATAAGTAGGTCATGGAGCAATGCTAGTAATGTATTGAGATAGATGGACACTATCGCAAAAATTAATAATCATGTTGGGTGTAGGTGTCGATGATGTTGTGAGTCTTGTGGTAGCGCGTTGCGCGGTACAGTGCATTCAAGTTAAAAATTGGCGATATCTCGGAAACTAAGAACTTTTTGATATCAACACCTTCTAATTATGTCCGATCTCACCAAGGCGCATCAAATGGCACATTTTTTCTGAAAATAGTAAGTCAAAATTATTTTGCATAAAAATGATGTTGTATGATATCAGGCAGTAGATTGGATATGAATAAGGGTCATTTTGAACTGTCCAAAAAGCAGATGGCATTGTTTTAAAATTAAGCAATATAAAACATGTTTGGTGCGCATTGCCGTCAAAGAATGAAGAACTTGACTACAACATCAACCCTCCTCAGTTGCATAATTTTTCTTTTTATTGGTTGTATGTTTTAGTTAAGTCATAACCTTTACGTATATAGCTGAGTACAAGTAAGTGAGTGTGGATACATGTGTGATGTATGTGCACGTATATACTTTTTCTAAGAGAGATAGGATTAAAACAATCCTTCTAGCTGGTGTCAAGAATGTTCAACCTGATAATGTTAAAGAATTTTTCAATCCCTTGTGAAAGAGTTAATATTAATCACTATCACACCATTTTACTTCTAAAACTGCAATTATTGTAGAATTATTGGTTATTTCGAGAATTTTCTGATTCCAAAATTGATTAAAAGGACCAGGTGCAAAAGTAAAGAATATGAGACCTAGAGGTGAATTCTATAAAATTATGAATTATCAAAGCAATTATGTATTATTTAGTGGAGAAATCGATTAAACAGAAAGGAGTGTTGTTGTATTTTAAGTGGTACGGATTTCTAAGTAGGCCATGGAAATAATAGTAAGATAGATGGACATTATAGCAAAAATTAATAGTCATGCTAAATGCAGGTTTGAGTCTTGCGGCAGTGACATGAGCCGGTACGCGGCGCGGTGTGATGCGCGGGGACTTGGGATTTTTAAACTCTGTTAGGTTTGTGTTTTGTGAAATTTTGGTTTATTTTTCATGAAAATGATGTTGTATAGTATCAGGTAATAGATTGGATATGAATAAGGATGGGATTTTTACAAATTGATCAATCTTGTAGTGTGTCAGTGTTATGTACCGCATTGATTTTCGGACCCTGTAAGGTGCGTGCTTTGAGAAATATTTGTTTATTTTTAATGAAAATGATGTTGTATAGCATCATACAATAGATTGGTAATGAATAAAGGCGGGATTTTTACGGATTAAAACGAGATGTGCAAAAATTAATCCCCATAAGAATAACATGGGAAAAACGTGTCGATTCTGGCTTTGTACTAACGAACCTGTATAGGAAAGATGTATTAGAGAAAGAACACTTAGATTACTAAATGTTATTTATGATTTTTTAATAAGACCATGTTTATTTGTATGTCGTATTGTTTACAGATTTATAAGGAAAAATAAATCATTTTTATTCTTAAATCAAATATTTCAATAGATTTGAGAGGGTTAAATTAAAACCCAGACAACTGTTGTTATGTATTGTAATATTTTTTTTGGTAGGTTGTAACTTTATGAGTACCCCCGCTCCTGCGAGGGTTATGTGGTGACTCCACCGTTAAGTGTTGTATACCCAAACTAAACCCACCCTCCTCCATCTGTCCAGACGTGTATGAACAACTTACATACGGGCAAATGGACTTCATTTGGGCGAATCATATCATTAGCTTTTAAGCTGTAGCTGCTGGATTACCTCTTGAAGTGGTGGGAAATCAGATCAGGGCCGGGGCAAGTGAAATATCAGATGTTAATCAAAATATAAAAAACACAAACTTAAATTAAGAAGAGTCAACGCATTGCTGTGTCAGGCTTTGGCTGGGCAGGTCATGCTGTTCCTACGGTGTTGATTTGGATTTTAATCAAAGTACATTAAATATAAGGATAAATTAAGAAGTGTTCATGCATTGATGTGTCAGGCTTTAGCTGGGCAGGCCACACAGTTCGCCTACGGTGGATAATCCAGGATGGCGATGGGCCTGGGCCTCCAGTCCTCTACGACGTCATGCCGTCTACAGAGCTCCCTGATGTGTGCTAGGGTGGACTTAGCTGCTTTCTGAAACAGTCCATGGACTTTTATTCTGTTAAATAGATCAAGGGTTGTGACTTCCAACGTTCCCATAATTACAGAGTTCCTGACGAACCAAGGTTGTCGTGTGATTCGTCTCAGCGACTTGGTCTGTATGGCCTCTAGACGTTTCCCGTTGGTCTTGCTGGCCAGAATCCACCATGCTTCTGAAGCATACATGATACAAGAGCGTACAATTAGTAGGAACATTGTGTGACCTTCGTCCTATCACAAGATAACCATAAACCTTTGCGTGGGTATTATTGGGTAATTTGACTTAACGCATAAAAACGTTTAAGAAATGAGGAATATACTAATTTTTTAAGCTCATTAGAAATAAAGTTGTTTTATTTTTAAACCCCCAAATGTATTGGACCGTAATTTTTACAAACTAGCTAAAGGTTGTCGTATTAAATAGCGCTCATAGTTACAACCTGCCACAAAAAACTACATAGGACCGTTTTTGAGAAATTTAGATTTTTAGGAAAATACCTTTAAAAATATGTTAATTTTGAAAAGCTGTTACTACTGTTAACGTAAGTTTTTTTCAGTGATCTGTGGTTGAATTATATTTTAATTACTATAAAGGCGCTACCTGTTGGTGATGGAGAGAAATGTGAACTACGTGACCGACTTATGTATGTATACAGTATTCCCGTATACATGTGAATAACCCAAAATTAGTGAAGGAAATATATCTACAATTTAAAATATGAGGAGGATAATATACAGTAATTTCTAATGCCTTAACGATGAGGCTTATTTTCAGGTCTAAATTTCATGTTATTTAACTGATGTTCTTCATGTCGGTAACATAGTACGTTACCAACAGACAGCGCGGCTAAATGTTTTGGCAATATTTTTCCTATAAAAAACAGTTTAAATGACAAAATACATTATTTTTGATATTATTTTAGAATTATTAACTGATTTTATAGGAGTTTTTAAAAATACTCTTTTAAAATATCTGCATGTTTTAACAACAATTAATGCTGCATCTTGTTTTAAATTAAGTTCTCGGTGTTGATTTAGTATATCCGGTAGTATAAGTCTAAATTGTTTTTCGTACCCTCACACATGACTCACCCTCTGACATATTCAATCAATGCCGTTAAATGTTTTCTGTTTCATTATTTATATTACATTTACTATTTTCTCTTGATTCTCCTGCAAATTTCAACAACTAATAATTTTGCATTTATTAATTTAAGTTCTCTGTGTTGATGTAGTATAACTGGTGGTAGATATCTAATAGTTGTTTTCTTATCCTCATCTTTAACTAGTAAAAGTGAAGTTCCGTGTAACCTTCTGGCTAAGGTCTCTGTAACTGATCCTCTGATTATCCACCCCACATTTTAAATTCGCTCAGCTTGATCTCTAATGAATTCGAGCGCATCATATAGATAATTTAAGTTTATACTATGTTGTATAAGATTGTGTTTGCAGTCGGTTTCTTCTGTTCATTGGTAACTGGGTGTAAATTACTTTACTTCAGGTGGGAAAAATTATCTATATCTGATCCTCTGAACATCCACAATTGAAATTCCGTTAGCTTGATCACTGATGAATTTGAGCGTATCATATAGATAATTTAAGTTTATACTATGTTGTATAAGATTGTGTTTGCAGTCGGTTTCTTCTGTTCATTGGTAACTGGGTGTAAATTACTTTACTTTAGGTGTGAAAAATTATCTATATCTGTTCCTCTTAACATCCACAATTGGAATTCAGTCAGCTTGATCATTGATGAATTTGAGCGTATCATATAGATAATTTAAGTTTATACTATGTTCTATAAGATTGTGTTTGCAGTCGGTTTCTTCTCTTCATTGGCAACTGGGTGTAAATTACTTTACTTTAGGTGTGAAAAATTATCTATATCTGTTCCTCTTAACATCCACAATTGGAATTCAGTCAGCTTGATCATTGATGAATTTGAGCGTATCATATAGATAATTTAAGTTTATACTATGTTGTATAAGATTGTGTTTGCAGTCGGTTTCTTCTGTTCATTGGTAACTGGGTGTAAATTACTTTACTTCAGGTGGGAAAAATTATCTATATCTGATCCTCTTAACATCCACAATTGGAATTCAGTCAGCTTGATCATTGATGAATTTGAGCGTATCATATAGATAATTTAAGTTTATACTATGTTGTATAAGATTGTGTTTGCAGTCGGTTTCTTCTGTTCATTGGTAACTGGGTCTAAATTACTTCACTTCAGGTGTGAAAAATTATCTATATCTGATCCTCTCAACATACACAATTGGAATTCGCTCAGCTTGATCTGTGACGAATTCGAGCGCATCATATAGATAATTTAGGTTTATACGATGTTGTATAAGATTGTGTTTGCAGTCGGTTTCTTCTGTTCATTGGTAACTGGGTGTAAATTACTTCACTTCAGGTGTGAAAAATTATCTATATCTGATCCTCTCAACATCCACAATTGGAATTCGCTCAGCTTGATCTCTGATGATTTCGAGCATATCATTTAAATAATTTAGGTTTATACTATGTTGTATAAGATTGTGTTTGCAGTTGGTTTCTTCTGTTCATTGGTAACTGGGTGTAAATTACTTCACATCTCATCAAGCACATCTGTTGGGAACTCGGAAGAGTGGTTCCTCATTGGGGTATCTACTGTTCAAGTTGCAACTTATTTGGATAATAACCTCAAAATCTTATGAACTGTTGGAGAATGTTCAGTTCCCTACTAGCTACATGGATTGTCGACGGTTTTAATGTGCAATTAGGAAACAAAACAAACACATAAGAAGGAACAATTTGGCATAATAGTTCATTTAAAATTTATAAACATTTATCCGTTATTTTAATTTTTTAGATATAATTTAAACATAAAAAATGTATAGTTGGACATAATATATTTGATTATCAAGGGAATCATGATAACCTATACTATGTGCTTAATATTATATTATTGTAATAATGAGAGCGGAAAAATTATTCTATAATTTTAAAGAGCAATGAACAATTAATTAGTTCTTGTGACTCAGCAGGAGACAGGGGTATTGTTCTATATTTAACCTGTCCCTGTGATATTGACGTAGTTTGTAGGATTGTCGTTAGATGGCGTTGCAGTCGCGCGGACTGTTCCGTTATGTGACAACAGCTGTTCACCATTCAGTTGTTGCTTCGCGTTCGTCTCATAAAGTGATGTTGAGCCGGTGTTTTTGTGATGGTGCGAATAACATGTGTGTGTTTTGTGAGTGTTCTATTAAGTGACCGTTTTGGATTACATGAGGGATAGCGATTACCGTAAGTTCACGGAATTTTAGTGTTGTTTTCATTCATAAATTGGTTGAAAAGTTGACATCTCGACCTAACCTAGTCATTGTTGATTCATGTGATTTAACAATGAACATTATTTTGGTTCTTCTACTGTTAAGAATTCATTGTATATTGGTTTTGGAAAGTTAAATACTCAATTGATATGTCATCCGTCTTTGAAATAAAAATAATTTTCCTTTTATTCATAACAATAACTCTAATACGACATTTGATTAATACCCTCTATGTGCTACTTATCATAGATTAATTTTTAAAAGTCGTCAATACTATTCCATTTAAGGTAATGCCTATAATGATTCGTCCTATTGATGCATATTTCCCTAAAACACTTCATGTAAAATGCATTGCAATAAAAAAGTAAGTGTCGATATAAAAGATTGGATAACTTATTTTTATACTTACAATAATTTAATTATTGAGAGTATCATCTGTATAATAATTTATTCACTATTCAAACGTACATTACAATTTACAATAATATACAAGATAAAGTAAAAAAATTCAAATATCTCAACACACATAAAAACCTGGACATAAGGCTTGGATATTTACCTTCAATAATCAACATATCCACATATAATGATCTGTTCTAAATGAATTGAGCGCATCTCTCCGGCCCGGATGAGCTTTCAAAAACAGCTATTGACGACCCCCCGATCTTGAAGATTGTGGTGAAGAGGACCTAAGTAAGTAAGATGAACTAAAATATGAAAAGTCAAATAATACACACAGGCATACATTAATTTAAACAAGACATATCATTAATACGCCAACTATGAAATGCAAATTTCGTCATATCATGTATTAAAAAATATATACATTTGTAAAATGAGATTGATATAAATAAAACATAACATAGTAAATAACAAGTAAGTACGTAAAACAATTTTTATGGCATGCATACCTAATATTAATGCTGTGGGTAATTACATTTGAGAAAGAGACTAAGACCGCGAACATTTGATACAAAATAGATTAGATTATTGAAATGGCAACCCACCCAGGTAGGTATTTTAAGCCAAGTTATGAATGAGAAAAGAGTATATGAGGATGGTCGTGGCGCGATCGTGTAGTCTTGTTACTGTCTAAGGCTGACATGTTCCTTAGACAGGACTGTTAATTAATAACCCAACAGCCGATGGTAACTAAGGGACTTACTGTGTAAAGTGGAATCCGCACCACGGCCTCTGAATTACGAATTGGTCTAATTATGAGGATGGTCTTAGTGGATTAACGTAGTATTCAATAGTGCAGACGTGAGAACCACTACATCCACCGATCATCGCTCACAACTATCCACAATTCGTAACGTCCAAGTAGCTGGTATATAGGACGTCGCCACTGTCCCACAGTCACTTGCAGTACATATACGTAATGGCCAACATTGATATAACCTAATAAAGTGCAACGGTGTATATTCAGTTTCAGCTAAATCAGACGATTAGTGTGGTCTAGGGATTTCTACACCAACAGACATCAATCGATCCGAAAACTACATTTGTTTTCAGGGAGCATCAAGACTAATATATCCACTCTCAACTCATAATCGAAAATCTTGACGGAAACAATACTATTTCCATTTTTTATGTATTGGGGCAGAAAGTAAAAATTATATTTACAGTATTGTTATAAATGAACTCGAAACTGAATATTTTTTAGGAAGACAAAACTTAAAAATCAGTTTACTTGACAGCTGTTGTTCAGATGATACGATAGTGAAGATTTCTTAAACTCCAATTAATCACTTTCTTCCGTGTATTGATTGTTACCTAAGCTTTGTAATGGGTTCCGTCAGTTTATCACTGTCTCAATCGACTTTACATTCTTGTTCGAAACTTAATTCTGTGTTGATGTTCTGAATTGATACAAAACTCGTCACGTTTCGTAGAAATATTTTAAGTTTTATGTGCCCTACCTGAGCGTGAGAAAATTCTTACTATTTTAAAATTGATTGGCACTGTATTTCGAAAGGAAACCTTGTAAGGGGTAGCCTACTATTATGGTTATCAGCATGGTAGCTTATGGAACCCAGCCAAAGGTTACTGGATCGAAAACAGTTGCCGGTGACTCCTGTCAGATCATGAGCGTTCACCTCTGGCTAGCCTATGTGACTCACGCTGATACGTTGCCTTTAGTGATGTGGGTCGGGTAAATACCCAGTGGGTAGATAAATATAAATTGGGTATTTACCCCAGGCCCGGGTAAATACCCAAAAACTGGGTATTTATAATTTTAATTAAAGTTAGAGAAGATTGAGATTTTTTTGCAATTATTACCCTCTAAGGATAGTATGATTATGATAAAATGTGTTAAACAAAATTTCATATGGGCACTACTATCATTTTACTTCTGGGATTAACGGCCATAAATACGCACGTCCTTGGTATTTATGATTTTTATTTCATTTAAAGAAGATTGAGATTTTTTTGCAATTGATTAAAATCTTAATAAAATGTGTTAACTTAATTTCATCTAGTCCCTTTTAGCATTTTTCTTCTGAGCATAAAGCATAGTCGTCGGCATAAATATCCTGGTCGCATTATTGCAATGGTCCTGACTACTTATGATTCTTTAATTTCTCTGATAGATATATGAATTTATTTTATTGAAAGTGAAGAAAAATAATTTGTAAAGTAATATTTATTATTTAGAAAGACAGGAAAATTTAACCTAGTAGTGGCCTATTTTTAAACAACTTAAGAAAATAATTAAGATTCAATCTGTGGGAGGCAGGATTTAATTATTATTTTTGTTCTAGATCTTTTGTTGGTATCAAAATAAAAAAATCCAATTTCATAAACTCGTGATACAAAACATTTGAATCTATAGCACAATAAATCTTACAAAATTATATTAAGTTAGACCAAAAAACAGGAAATACAAAAGATTTTTTTATTAGGTTTACCAAATATATTATTGATATCGGTGATTGGCGTACTCTATGGGCGGTTTATTGCTCTGTGCATTTTAAAGCCGGAGTTGAGGTGACATTATTTCCGTTTCCTGTGGCGAAGGTCAATTAACGCGGGCACACAGTCCCTTGTACACAGAACTGCCGGCCAAGTACAGAGAGTAAGCAAGAGACCATTGATTGCCTTGAAGGACGACAAACGCGACTGACATATTGTATACTTCCAATGGGAAGTTTTGTTGATAATCATTTCTGCATTTAGGTTTAATGCAATGGCAAGTAAGATCTAAAGAGGTGTACTTTTAATATCATGCGATAGAAAGGCAGTATTCTTAAGAGTCATTGAAAGTTCCACCATTTTGGATTTTCCTCCCGTAAGTGTCTACAGTATCTCAGCCATTTTGGATTTCAGTCCCACAAGTTTGACAGTATTACTGACCACTCTATGGTTCTAAAAGGACCGTTGAAGTGTCAAATTAAAGGTAAAGTGTAGGTAAGGTGTGTGTGGTTGTGTGGAGAATTACATTAATATTGTTCTATGGATCTAAAACAAAATATTTCGCCAGAAAGGTAGACTTTTAAGAACTATGTTAAATTTTTTCAACAATACACGTCGAAATATAATTAAACTAGTGTTAACTGTCACGCGTTGCAGTGATACACAAACAGATTTATTAGATAAAGCCAAAGATAAATTCTAGTATTTAATATTTGTTTTTGTGATATGAAAAAAATGAATAGTTGAATTTCTGTAGGGCCTGATAGTTTTAAAAGTAATTTTGCATTATTTAAGAAATGCAGACTAGATATATAATAATAATAAAGATTGATTTTAATTATTTTTAAATACTTTGATAAATAAAAATAATTGTAGAGAGAAAATATAAATAAAAAAATTTAGTTATTACTAAAGGCAACAAAATGGACATGTTTCACTATCTGATGACGTGACGTAGTCAATTGTCACCATTTCTATATTTTTTGGTGCTGTCTTCCTAGGGTGCTGTTCTTCTTTATAAATTTTCTGCCTTAATAGTAAGGTCTAAAACGGTGTACTTTTAATCTAATACGATAAAAACACAGGATTCTTAAGAGTCTTAAAAATTTCCACCATGTTGCATTTTCCTCCCGTAAGTGTCTACATCATCTCAGCCATTTTGGATTTCAGTCCCACAAGAATGTCAGTTGTTTTGACAGGATTACTGACCACTCTATGGTTCTAAAAGGATCGTTGAAGTGTCAAATTAAAGATAAAGTGTAAGGCAAGTGTAGGTAAGGTGTGTGTGGTTATGTGGAGAATTACATTAATATTATTCTATGGGACTTAAACAAAATGTTTCGCCAGAAAGGTAGACTTTTAAGAACTATTTAAATTTTTTCAACAATACACGTCGAGTTATTATTAAATTCGTCTAATTAAAAGATATTTGGGGTGTTAAACTAATTTAAAGAAATAAAATATTACTATTTATTATTGTTTGCTTGGTAAATGTAAACGATTTATGTCCTGTAAGAAACTTCTGTTATTAAAATTTCCAACTTTGTTTCAAATGTATGCTAATTAATATTTTAAGGATCATAAAAACATTTCCCAAGGAATTTCACTTTCCCATAATACTCTTTTAGGATTAAAATATCCACGCAACAATTAATTAACACTCATTCGACAGCTACTAAACGTTTGCCATTATTTTCAGACATTTATTTCAATCTTCCTCTTTAAACAAAGCTGATGTTATCATCACTGCGGCTTGCCGGCGCGTTAGACTCCACCCTTGACCCATGCACCTGACATGTGACCCAGCCGAACTGGCCACAATCCCGGAAAAGCTCTATAGATATCGGGGTTTTCGTTTTCATTTATTCATTCAAAGGCACCCCTCCCAAGGCACTTCAGCCGTGACGGATTTTGCGCACCCTTAAAAACTTCTTTCCTAGAAAATCATGAAGTGAACACATCAGAGAACTGCAACAACCTGTCAACAAGTTCATCAGGAGGCAAAAAACTACCGCTTTCCAAATTGCCCAGAGTGGAGGACCTCACCGCTGCCAGCCCTATACAATCAAAGAGTAGATGATTGCAGATAAAACTGTGAATCATGTACTCTTAGATAGTAATTACATACAAGCTTCCTAGGTGAGAGTTTTAATTTACCACCAGAACTTCCCGTGAAACCCGATATCTATAGAAGTCATATTACTCGGAAGTGCAGCTATGGAGGCTCTAACTTTATTTAGGTGAATTAAAGCTACTATTACCAATAGCATAATCAATTAAAGTGTAATCAAAACCAATTTAATATTCATTACTCCTCAAAATTCAGTTAAATTCATAACTCACAATATAATCAATTTAGCCTCTTGAGTCTAGGGGATACCGTCGATATAATATAAAATATTTATAAAAATTAAATGTAAGCATAAATATTGGTCAGTCATTGTATTTATATGTTCACTTTGCTTATACATAACTTGAATTGAACTCAATAGAAGCTTTGGTAACATAACTAGGTCAAACCTGGTTTCCTTCCAATTTTCATTCAAACTACTCAGATTCTCACACTAAATAACCAAATACACATTTTTACACACTTGAAAAACTCACATAAAAAATTGTCTAGCTAGTAAAAATTGTTCCTTCTCTTATTACCTCCAAATTTCAAATTTTTAAAAAATAATTTCTTATATATTTGCCAAATAGTTTTGTATTCTATTTGTAAGCAACCATAATGTTCCTCATAGTATCCTGAACACAGAATATATGTATATTTAATATACAGGGTGTTTCAGAATTCCCTACCAATACTTTGGGGCATTGTTCCTGGGTAAGAAACATATCTAAATATCATATTTAAATTGTCCGGAAGTCCTTAGTTACTCACACAGCCTCCATTTTGTTTTTTTTCAATTATAATATTTTTACTGAATAACGGTTAAACGTACAGAATTGAAAATTTGCACAAACGTTTATGGCAAATAGACAAAGCTACAAAAAAATTATGACAATTTCTCAAATTCATAAAACAAAATGGCGGCCATTTAAAATTTTGTTTCTCAAATAACTCGTGAACCGTTGATCTAAAAGAAAATTTACAAGAATAACTTTTTGCAGTGCATGTAAAGGCATGTGACTTAAGTCTGCCACAACAATGCAACAGTCTCCTTACAGTCCTGCTTACTGTCATTAAAATTGTTGTGGCAGACTTTATTCGCATTCCTTGAAATGCATTGCAACTTAGCTCTAGCGGTCACCTGTCACTAAAGCTACCATATCTCAGTTAATATTTGTCTAATTTAAAACAATTTGGTGTCAATAGATTTGTAATTACATTACCTAAAAAAAGTTATTCTTGTAAATTTTCTTTTAAATCAACGGTTCACGAGTTATTCGAGAAACAAAATTTTAAATGGCCGCCATTTTGTTTTATGAATTTGAGAAATTGTCATAATTTTTTTGTAGCTTTGTCTATTTGCCATAAATGTGTGTGCAAAGTTTCAATTCCGTACGTTTAACCGTTATTCAGAAAAAATATTATAAGTGAAAAAAACAAAATGGAGGCTGTGTGAGTAACTAAGGACTTCCGGACAATTTAAATACGATACTTAGATATGTTTCACACTGTATACAATATAGTTAATATTTAGCTCAGCAAATAAGAGAGTTATTTGATATCAGGCATAATCTTACTTCAATGATTATAAAATTACTCTGTCACTCTAGAAGACAGACTTCTTCCAGATACATAGTAAAAAATCTAATTAATATAAACCGTATAGCAAGGAAATCATGTTTTTATTTTGAAATAAATTACAAAAATAATTCAAAATCGTCCCTGAAAGAGATCTGGGTTCTTTTTGTACCAAGCCATTAATAATAATGGTAAGTATTAGTAATAGTGAATCAACTTCTGTGTGATCTTTAGTTTACAATATTTTTTTAGGACTGTTGAGTAAAGGACGTGCGATCAGATCTCCTGAAGCAGCATGCTGCCTAATTAACCACCTTGGCGTGATTCAATTCCAGACATTATGGTCACACATCTGTAATCGATTCATTTACTTTTAGTCAGTGTTGAATGTCTGTTTAGAATGAATGTGAACCACTATTGTACTGTTATTCTATAGAAGTAATATATGAAGGAACGTATTTCATGTAAAATATTTAAATAATATATATATGTATATGAGTTACTCTGTTTTTCATTTCTGGGCCTTCATTCTTTTTGGTAAAAATTACTTATAACTGCAAGCTGTTGTAAAGTACTTAAGTAAATAAATAATAAAAAATATGTAGTATATTATACGAGTAATTGATTTGGAAATTTGCAGAGTACACAGGTCTGCTGCGACGAGGGTATCGTGAATACATTGTTATAAAACAAAGTTCGATGGATTACAAAAATGTAAATATTAACCCTTTAAGGAGTGCTGACGTCATTGAAGTCCAATTTGGATTCACCCAGAGGAATTTTTTATACAACATTCTTGTGGATCCAGTTTTTGTTCGATTCAGTAAAGGCTAAGGTATGAATATTGAAGATATATAGATATATTTTTGAAATTTCTAAGGCCTTCAGAATAACTAAAACCTTATATAATTTTTATTAGAAGATTTGAGTTAAATCTCAAAATCATTATTATTGTATCATTTGAATCTGGAAAGAGAAAGTTATTTTTTCATTTGACTGGGAAAATGATTTGAAATACCCTGGAAAAATGGTCTGGACCACTTAATTCTAACTTGAATTTGTTTGATAAACCTCTGATAAAATGGCCTATAACAGTTGAATTTGCCTTGAAAGACCCTTGAGTTAAACTTAATTTTGCTTTGAAAGACACTTGAATCTAACATGAATTGGTTTGCTGGAACATTTAAATCAAGTTTTAATTGCAAGTTAAGATTTAAGTTTGACAGTTTTTAACTTCGATGCTTGAATTTGGCTTGCAGGCTTACAATGTATAACTTGAATCAAGCTTCCGAGGCTTTACATTCAAGTTAAATTCAAACCATTTTTGCTATCTGGGATAGTTAATAAGTGTAGCTGTGCTTACTGAAAAGGCTTTGCTCATAAAAATACGGTGCCACTATGGAACTAAGCTCAAACAAGGCTTATAGTAGGATACTTATTTTAAAACACATTATATTTAGTTAGGCTCTAAATCTGCTTGCAGTAAAAGAAAAAAATCATTAATAAAATAAGTACCCATGAGTTGTTTTTATTTTCATTGCATTAAATTCTTATGCCTTCAACCCTATGTTTTCATTAGTTGTGCGAATTGTTTTTCCATGTTAATATTTTAACTTTCCACTATTATTTTAGTTCTTAAGAAACATGATGAATTACATGCTTTAATTTTATAATTTGACATAACTGAGAATGAAAATTAATTTTTGGGTTTTTACTAGCTGGAGACGGAACTGCTGTTTGAGGTGGTTTGCAGCCAATAAACTTTTACTAAATGAGAATAAAAATAGACCGGTGTGTTCACTAAGTCGAAATTTCCCCCCATGAGTTTGATTATGTAAATCTCCTCGGTTTCATCATCGCGAGTTGCAGTGCAGTGTTGGTCCAACCATGTGAACCCAGTCTGTAAAAAACTGGCTTTTGTCATTTACTTATTGAGGAAATTAACTCGCTTGGTTTGCAAGCCATATTTATTAACAACCTACCACTCCCTCTTTTAAAGCCAAATCAATTATGGACTGTTGGTCTGAGGTCATACACTTGCTTGCCAGGATATATTCGAACTCCACATTATCACATTTGGTCATTGTCTCGAAACATGTATCCTTACCATCTACAGTAGTTATATCCTCCTTAGTGCTGTCAATGTCCACAGAAACATAACTATATTTGTCAAAAGATAAGCCTTCCACTTCCACCACACAAGGTAAAACAAAGACCTCAACACCCTGTTCTGAAGGCTATCCAGGATTCACAACTCATTTCTTGTACTTACCCTCAAAATTTACAACAAACTACCGGCTTCTCTGAGGATTCTGGATCAAACCATACTTCCTAACGCTCTCAAGAGAAAATCAAACTTAAACCCGACCACAGTATCAGCGAGTTTTTTGAATCTGGACTGGGCAGACCATCCACCGCCTGTGCATCCATAGAAGTCAGTTATAGTATCAAAGTTTTAAAATTAAAATCAAACAAGTACTAAAAATATGGTTTTTTTTCTTAAAAAGTCAAGTTTTTGAACATTTTCAATTCATGACACAACCCATCCCGGCTCTGCTGGTATTGGTGACGACAGAGGTATTAATAAGATAATGAGGTAATGATCAAGATAAAGCCAAAGATAAATTCTAGTATTTAATATTTGTTTTTGTGTTATGAAAAAAATGAATAGTTGAATTTCTGTAGGGCCTGATAGTTTTAAAAGTAATTTTGCATTATTTAAGAAATGCAGACTAGATATATAATAATAATAAAGATTGATTTTAATTATTTTTAAATACTTTGATAAATAAAAATAATTGTAGAGAGAAAATATAAATAAAAAATTTAGTTATTACTAAAGGCAACAAAATGGACATGTTTCACTATCTGATGACGTGACGTAGTCAATTGTCAGCAGTTTCGAAAACTATTAAATAAGGAATGAATAATAATAGACCAAATGTAAACTCAGCACTTAATAAAAGAAGCCACCCAAAAGCATGATTCTTCAATTCACAATGCATATCATATGTGTTCGATGGTTGGGAATTTTAAGTTTTACTGTGGTACTTTTTGACTTTTTACTTTGGGAATTTTTGATCCCGCCAAACTGAGTATGGTAGTCGGTTGACTCAGGGAACAGAGTGGCCGAGCGTGTACAAAGAGCGAGTGAGCCTATTGATTGATCTCAAGGCCGAGTTAACCGTGTCATAGTTGTATGCTCTCACAGCCACGACCGTCGACCAGTCATCGGTTATTTGTAGAGATTAACTCGTAGGTGCGGGGAACGTAGGCTAGAAGACGGGTGTTCTCGCTGGGAAGTGTTGAATTTTAACTAGGAACTGTTAAAAACATTAACTAAAGATGGGAATCGTTCAACCACTAACTTAGGAACTGTTAAAATATTAACTAAAGATGGGAATCGTTCAACCACTGACCTAGGAACTGAGAAAATATTACCTAAAGATGGGAATCGTTCAACCACTAACCTAGGAACTGTTAAAATATTAACTAAGGATGGGAATCGTTCAACCACTGACCTAGAAACTTCGAATATCAACCCAAGATAGGAACCGTTAAAACATTAACTAAGGATGGGCATTGTTGAACCACTGACCTAGAAACTGTTCGAATATCAACCCAAGATAGGAACCGTTAAAATACTAACTAAGGATGGGAATTGTTGAACCACTGACCTAGAAACTGTTCGAATATCAACCCAAGATAGGAACCGTTAAAACAAAACATTAGCTAAGGATGGGCATTGTTGAACCACTGACCTAGAAACTGTTCGAATATCAACCCAAGATAGGAACCGTTAAAATACTAACTAAGGATGGGAATTGTTGAACCACTGACCTAGAAACTGTTCGAATATCAACCCAAGATAGGAACCGTTAAAATACTAACTAAGGATGGGAATTGTTGAACCACTGACCTAGAAACTGTTCGAATATCAACCCAAGATAGGAACTGTTAAAATATTAACTAAGGATGGGAATCGTTCAACCACTGACCTAGGAACTGTTAAAATATTAACTAAGGATGGGAATTGTTGAACCACTGACCTAGAAACTGTTCGAATATCAAACCACGATAGGAACTGTTAAAATATTAACCAAAGATGGGAATCGTTCAACCACTGACCAAGGAACTGTTAAAATATTAACCCAAGATGGGAATCTTTAAAACATTAACTAAGGATGGGAGTTGTTGAACCACTGACCTAGGAACTGTTAAAATATCAACCCAAGATGGGAATCTTTAAAACATTAACTAAGGATGGGAGTTGTTGAACCACTGACCTAGGAACTGTTAAACATTAATCCATGTTGGGAACTGTTGAAACATTAACCCAAGATGGTAACTGTTGAACCACTGACCAAGGAACTATTAAAATATTTACCTTGGATGTGAATTACTGTATTGGACTACAGTTAGTTGATCTAGAAACTGTTAAAGGTCAATGAACCAGAAACTGTTGGAACACTAACATGGGAACTGTAATCAATTATCTTGGAATTTTTGAATCGCGAACCCAGAGAGAATTTCTTTTGCTCAGCCTCTTACTTGAGAACCAACGAACTAATAACGTAAGACCTGTTTCACCACTAACCTGTGAGTTTTTGAATACTTAACTTCGTAACGGTTTGATCTATATCGTAGAAACTGTGGTTACATTGGAATCTGTTCCACATTTAACAACAAGCCGACCACCTGTGTGGCTGTCAACGAGCCTTCTATTACTCAGAAATGTATTCTACAGGTCTAAATAATTGTTTTGCGACAAACTTCAAGTTTAAAGCTGAACTTACGGAACAATTATCGTGATAAATTTTGCGAGAGGTTAAAACATTTAACGGTTTAACCGATGAAACGAAGTGATCGATACAAACGTCAGCTGGTCATTGACGGACTCTCACAAAACTCTGATTGGCTTATCTCGTATCAACTGCCACCGTTTGACGGCCCGCGTTTAAACAAATATCAAAAATAGAAGATACAAATCCATATCGTAAACATCTCATTTTATTGTATGAGAATGAAAGTTAATTAACAATTTTAATTTGTTTAATCGCTTGGCCTCATTCACCCAAAAATTTACTTCTTTTAAAATAAATCAAGTGGAAATTATATAAAAACTAGTTTTGTAAGTTAGAAACTGGTCCATTTTCATATGGGAAGGAACTTGAAGAGTTAATGTTTATAATATACATAAAACCGGTTTGAAAAAATTGAGTACAACAGGATTTGGTACGGTATTACGTGTTGTAAAGCCGGCATGTAAGAATAAAATTCAGATGGTTAAATATTTTAGTAAAAAATAAATTCCTGATTAAACCATCGCTTGAATGTTATTTGTATACATCGTCACACTAACTCTCAATACTTTTTGGTGTTGCGGTTTTTATAGCTATAAATAAAACATAGTTAGTTATTGAAATTATATAAGCCAAGGTATGAATGAGAAATAAGTGTAAGATGATTGCGGAGAGATTCTGTAATCTTGTTACTGTAAGGCTCTAATGTTCCTTAGACAGAGCTGTTAATTAATAACAGTCAATGACATTTGGTTTGGGTTCAGTAGGTTCAAATTGTTAGTCTTGAAGTTACTAAACTCGGCAAGTCTTGATGAAACAAAATTAATTTAGAGGGAGTCTTGACAGTGCGCGTTAACATGTTACTGATGATGTTTTTTCTTCAGCTGTTCATTTATCTTCCTTATCGAGTGAAGATTAAACCTATTATGTCTCTGTAAAAGTGATTGTAAACTAAATATGGATTAATGAACATAGCTTTAATCTTAATTGCTGTTCAAGTTTTACTATCATTATTGTTATATATCTGCAATGGTGAACTACTATTGTAGGAATTTTAAGCCAACTATGAATGATAAATGAGTTTGGCATTTACTTGCAGATTACCGAGACTGAAAAGTTTTGTAGGCAGGACTTTTAGTTAATATCCATTTCAGGTATTTGCTGTGGAGCATAGTATTCAATAGTGCGGACGTTAATCCACACTAGAGATTATTTCATCCACCGACCATCGCTCATAACTATCCATAAATCTTGACCTCCACGTAGCTGGATTACAGGATTATTTTTATATGCAAAATATGTCTGTACATATGTTAAGTATGCTTATTTTAAAGGTAAAGAATCGGTGTTCTGTTATAAGTTGTATGTTAAGTGCTTACCACAAACTACTGTAAAACTTTGTTCAGACTATCCTTTTGTACTCGTTAAATCTAAAATCCACAAACTATTTTTTCTACAGAGGTGGCTTTCCACAGTGTAAAACAATCCTGACTACAATCAGCTTATTTATTTTCTATTAGCATTGTCTATACAGATACACAATGATCCTTGAAATATATAGAAAGAATAAGTGATAATAATTGATTTAACTGTACTTAAAACGGATTAATTTGAAAAATGTATGGTCTTTAATTTTCAGACAAGTCTGAGTTTAAACGTTTAAATGTAATTGAACATATTTTAATGTTTAATCTGTATAGCTGGAATGGACAGGTAAGTAAAATAATATTCATTCCTAAAAAAGTATACTCATGTAGTGAGACCCCTTGGTGGAAAATACACAAAATACCTTAAATACTAGAAATTGGTTACAAAATTAATGTATAATAATAGTTGTGAGCGATGATCTGTAGGTGTAGTGTTCTCTTGAGTGGATTAACGTCCGCACTATTGAATACTTTGTAATCCACATGGCAATCCTCATAATTAGACAAATTCGTAATTCAGAGGCCGTGGATGGGATTCCATGTTAAACTGTAGTTCCTTTAGTTTTCAGGAACATGTCAGCCTTAGTCAGTAACAAAACTACAAGATCGCGCCACATTCATCCTACACTAATTTCTAATTCATACTTGGCTTAAAATACCTAACCAAGTGTGGTAGGTTGCTATTTCAATAATCTAATCTAGACATATTTTAAATTTATTTTAAGTAGTTTTCCGTTAGTAGTAAGTTTCAGTACTATATTTTAGCTAAGATTCCATCAACGCTTTCTATTTTTATGAACTAAATAAATATTCGTTTTACCGCACTATTTTTAATATCGCAATCGATTGAAATGACGCGAAAGGATATTCATAGAATACAGAACGACACGCTTGCAGCGTTTTGTGTTAAAGTTGCCATGGTGATTCCTACTCTTGACCTTTCAGAGTTACGTTACCTACGTCAAGGACGGTTTTGGGGTAAAGCTATAAAAGTTTATTCTGTAGTTGTAGTTACGAACAGTTACAAACTTTAACTGTAAATTGCATTGTCCAGTTTAGCGAGTCAGTGAGCGAAAGCGGAAACAGATAAAGCACAGCCTTGTTACTTCCGCCTTATCAGCTGTGATGAGATAACATACCCCTCTCCCTCAACGGAACCACTATCAAGCTATTACAGCTGATCACCTTTACTCCTAATTGTTTACAGTAAATTTTGTAAAATATTGAAGCGTTTATAAACAGTCGTATGAATCAACATTAAATTTTATTACGTTACAAAATCCCTTTAAATCTATATATTGACTGCTGGGGAATCCCCCTCTTAGTGTTTTAAAAAAACTACATATTGTGCACTAAAATACAAATTTTACCTAAAAAATGTTCGTTTTCTTTGAGCTGGAGGTACCTCCGGGTGCGCCCTCTCTCGTTTTTAAAACCTAAACTGTCCCTCCCCACAGTATTCTCATATACTGTGTATATTTTGTACTGACAACACCGCGTTGTGTGTTTATTTGTCTGTCAGTCAACCGGTTAGAGCCATGCAGTTTATTGATTTGTTGGATAACTCCATTTACCGATCGGCACAACAACAAACGCCGTTTTACTGCTATTAGGCCGGCGCTGGCAGAACACACGTGTGCTGTGGGTTTATTTATTTTAATATTCTGAGTTGATTTATCAACTTCAAACAGTTTGCCCGTCCTTTGTTCGGCTTGTACGAAGCAAGATACTTAATATTACGGTTTAATATTAAGCTGGAATCAAAATAAGTATAAAAACAAATAAAATACCCCGTCGCAGCAGACCTGCGTACTCACTGAATTTCCAAATCAATTATATAATAATAACGATATATTGCAAGTTTTATCGATATCTGTCGATAAATATGAGAATATTTGCCTATTCTCCCTAAGATTAACATGGGAAACAGTATGCAGGATTGCTACTGCGAGGAACATTGAAAGTAGGCATTTCTACCATAAACAAGTTTTATTTTGACCATTTATACCAACCTTCATCAACATCCTGTCCATAAATAAAGGAGTTTGCCTATTCCCTATATGATTAACATGGGAAAAAGAGTATGCAGGTTAGCTGCTATGATAAACACATAACTATGATTTTTAAGCAAAAATGGATGGATCTCAACCCCATGAATCTAAATATAAAGTTTCATCTAAAAATATAGATTGATTAGTGAAATATTAATTTTTCGCTATCCTCCATAAGATTAACATCCCCAAAATACAACGTACTGTGTTTAGATTTTTTAATATCTCGGTAACCTTTAGAGATAGAGAGAAACTTTAAGACACTTATTCTTGTAGTATTTTCAGCTGATTCTAATGGTGAAAGATAATATTTTAAAATTTTAAAAATTACATGGGAAAACGCAAAAACTACACAACTATTGTTTTTGGCATTTGGGCACCTAAAGACGCAAAAATAACATGGTCTCGGGCTTAAGTCTTACCATAAGACCTACGGTACTAGCCTATTCCCTATGGGAAATTTGCTAAAAGAGAAAATAAATTCTCAGCTCGTATATTTAGTATTCATTTTAAATTTAAAAATCATTAGTAAAACGTAGTAATGGAATTGTATGTTTCTTTATTTATTAGTGCTGGTATCAGTTTAAAGCAAACCCCTTCTCCCTAAAGATTAAATTAATGAAAATAACTTTAGTCGTAGTGGATGCGTCCGTTTTCATGGAGAAACGTTGCAAAAAAGCCTATTCAGCGTTACAGGAAGGCAGACAGAAATTGAGATAAGTCCCATTTCTGGATTCTGGGCTATAAAACGTGAAATGTCATATCTGCAACCAATGTACAGATAAACTTTTTATTTTCCATCATAAACGTTTATTATTTTATTACTGTAATCTCTTTCCTTCAACCAATTCCTACCTTAACCTCTTGGGCATATTCGACTCTTAATTTCTTTCTTTGGGTATGACGGTTCTTTTCTTAGTAATTTTTTACTGTTGTGTTAGCAGCTATTAGGGTTCTCTTAACAGTATGATTTGTTTTTTATGGAAATAAATAATCTGAATATGAATAATTTTGTTTGTCTTCACTCCCCTAAGTTTTTAAGGAGGGACTTTTATTCTCATCCTTAATTTTCTTCTCTTCTCTTCTAATTTTGCAACTGTATCAGATGCGCCTTTTTTGTTTGACTCTTATTTCTATTTTCTCGTTACTTTTACATTTGTAACATTATGAGTTCTTTCCCTTCTTAAAGTATGACAAGCTAGAGCGGAAGATATTCCCTAAATTCTTCCCCTCTTGCTACCACGGTTTCAGTAATCAAAGTATTTGCCAAAAACACCAAGAACGCACAGTAGATTGTGGTCCGCCATCGACACCGGGAGCGGACAGTAGTATGTTGGCGACACCTCGGTTTCCGCGGATCTTCCTCTCAAAACTTGCATAAAAACTATTTTAGAGATCGTCCCCGGGCTATTTCGGCCTCCTATAAACCAGCGGTGTCGCCATGTCGTCGGGCCATTACAATCTCCATCTACGATGTACACAGTATACAATCTCCATCTCCGATGTTTACAAGACACAATCTGTACCTCAACCTTAAATATATACAGTATACAATCTCTACCTCCAATGTATACTGCAAACAATCTACATCTTCGATGTATACATTATGCAATTTATACCTCCCAATATACACATTATACCATCTCTACCTCCAATATATACATTATACAATCTCTACCTCCAATGTATACATTTTACAGCCTCATCACAAGTATACATTATAAAATATCTATCTATAATGTATACAGTATCCAATCTCCATCTCCAATGTATATTACACAATCCATATATACTATGTATGAGTACTCAGTACACGATCTCTACCTCCAACGTGTACATTTTACAATCTATCACAAGTATACACTATAAAATATCTATCTCTAATTTATACAGTATCCAATCTCCATCTCCAATGTATATTACACAATCCATATATACTATGTATGAGTACTCAGTACACAATCTCTACCTCCAACGTGTACATTTTACAATCTATCACAAGTATACACTATAAAATATCTATCTCTAATGTATACAGTATCCAATCTCCATATCCAATGTATACACCATACAATCAATACATACTATGTATGAGTACTCAGTATAAAATCTCTACCTCCTATTTACACGATATGCAATTTCCATATCCGAAGTGTTTGTCGATATTTGTCATTTATAGTTATGGTAAATCTATAAATAAAATTAGAAATTTGTCTATACATAGCTGGGAATTATGATAGCTTTGGTCATTTTATGTTTTATAGCCCAGAAAGGCAGTTAGTTTTATCTCAATTACTGTCTCCTTTTGCAACGCCCCCACCTATACCCACAAAGATGTTTCATACAGTATCAGCCAAAATAAACAGTACTGAAATGGTAATACTTTATTCTACGTATACAGCTTTGAATTTTGTATCCTGTTGGGCAAACCACCAATATTTTTGAACATTCTTCTCATTGACGTATTTCTAATATTCAGTTTGAATGTTATATGAATGAATATCAATATTATTGAGAAGCTTGCATTAGGCTTATTTTCGGTGACTGTAACACTTTGCTGCAACACTCTGGCGTGGTTTTCATTTGTACAGACAGTAGTTGGGTGACCTGAAAAGCCCTTTCACTAAGTCAAAACACTACCTGTTCTTCAAAATTTCTTCGAATTCGAAAAACTAAGAATCACAGCATTACTAGGCGGGTTTTTGTGGAAACGTTCCTGAAAACGTAAAGCAGTGTGTGACAAGCTTGGACCACCCGCACGTCCATTTCCGTATGAGCGAAAATAATGCTCTACGATAAAAGTTTTTTCTACAGTTGTTAGCACCATGTTAACAAAAACTAACCTCAAATAAGAAAGAAGTAATGAAATCGAAGCCGTGGCAACAATCACCAATTGAATGATCTGATCCAGAAGGTAACTACAGCTGATTCAATTTCGGTACTGTTTATTTTGGCTGATACTGTATTTTCAATATTTTACATTTTTTGCAGAGGGATTGAAATGGCTAACAATACCAGCCAATGTATTGTGTTGAATGTCCAGCCAATGAATTTTGTTGAATGTACTTGTGTTGATACCTGGTAGGTATTTTAAGCCAAGTATGAATGAGGATTGAGTGTAAGAGGATTGTGGCACGATCTTATAGTCTAGTTACTGACTAAGGCTGACATGTTTCTTAGAAAGGACTGTTAATTAATAGCCTAACAGCCGATGTCAACTAAGGGACCTACATTTTAACGTGGAATCCGCACCACTGCCTCTGAATTACGAATTGGTCTAATTTTGACGATGGTCTTAACGTTGGATTAATGTAGTAACGTAGTAGTGCGGATTAACGTAGTATTCAATAGTGCGGACGATAATCCACACAAGAGAACACTACACCCATCGAGCATCACTCACAACTATCCACAATTCGTGACCTCCAAGTAGCTATATTACAGGACGTCGCCACCGTCCAGAAGTTTACGTCCTATTAAAATAAAAAAGAGCTTTCAAAATCCAAGTTTAGTACGATATTAGCCACATTTAGATCTATAAAGTGATTTAACAGAAATAATAACCAGATTTCGAAGTAAAATCAATTTTAGTTAATCATCGATTTTTAATCGAAAATTATACTACATTAAATTATTATATTAACGTACAATGAATGTTACTAATGATAACTTTGTATCTTTTCTAATTTAAAACTAATACTACTTAAGTAACCTGAGAATTTTATTTATTATTTTTATTTATTGCTAGATTTGATGGTTATTTTTCTCATAACAATAAGTATTTTGCAATTTAAAACTGAATTAAACAATCCGTTTAAAGGACGGGCTTGCTGTGTAATTATTTTATTTAATGTAATTTAAAATCGTCAAATTAATAATTAATTTAAATGGTTATTTAATCGGTGGAACAGTTATTTTTATACTACTCCTTCTTCTAGCCGATTTTACGGTTTTTAACATTTTTAAGCTGTCAACGAAAAGTCGCGTTTTGTAGTAAGATTAGATTTTAAAAATGTTTTTCTGCTGAGCGCGAACCTTGTAAACAACTCTTTCAACGATTAATTTCGACACATCGCAACAGGAATGTAAACAAAACTCTTTATCTAAAGTCAGCTGTTTTCACAGCCCTGTCCATCGATCATACGAAAATATTCCAATTTGGACCGCTCCAGTATTTTAGTGAATTGAATGGAAAAGTGCGCTGACCAGCCTATCCTGGTGACAATTGAGCTAGGGACCATGATAGAAGTTGAAAACTCAACCTCCTGAACAATTTTGGGGGTCTTTCAAAATTATATATGTATGTCGATACGATAAAAGGCCGTAATCATTATCTGATTATTGTAAAATTCGGTGGAGTTGTTCCTTTCAGTAATATCGTAGACAAGTTCGTTGGGCAACGCGATTAGACTACATTAACTACACTTTTGAGGAATTTTTGTACCCCCGATAATTTATTTATTTATAATTTTTGAAAAAATATAATTTATAAAGAATCTAATAAGACACAATTTAGTGTTTTGAATCATAAATCTAGGTCAATAGGCTACTGAGATGTGTAAAATGGTAAACACAGTACATTGTGTATTGTTATCTTATAGAGAAGAATTTTATTCCTCCAAAATTTGGCATTCAAGTCTATCTAGTTAAATTTTACTATTACATCCATAAATCTCCCAAATTTAATGTTTCTTACAGCAGAAAACCTGCGTATTCATTGTAATTCTTACGGTAAGTTGGTATAACTCGCTTAGTTATTGACATAATTTGATCAAATGAATGTGTTTTTACTAAGTGACGAGCCTTGATAAAAGCACATTACCAAGTCTAACAACCTTTAATACAGCAAAACTGCATACTCAGTACTATTCAATTACTATGATGGAATAATATAAGTTCTGTGAAATTCGGTCTACTCACGCTAGCGTGCTGCGTGATAAAAACGATCTCGTTTTTATGCCATTGAACTTCGATATTTAGGTGGACGAAGTGAATTAAGTTCGGGCTTAGGTAATTAACTTGGGAGATCAAAAGGGGTTTGCAATAAAACAAAACCTAATACAGCGGCCGAAATACGACGAAGCTTGCTCGGAGCCGCTCCAGGTAGCCGCAATGTTCTGTTCCTCTTCATTTTTAAATACCCCCGTCGCAGCAGACCTGCGTACTCAGCGAATTTCAAAATCAATAATATACAATAGAATGGATCAATATCCGTAATAAATAAGAGTTTTCCTACTATTCTCCATATAATTAACATGGGACAATTTTTATTTTGACCATTTATACCAAGTTCGATCAATATCTGTCCATAAATAGGGAAGTTTTGCCAGTTCTCCATTTGATTAACATTTGAAAGAGTATGCAGGTTTGCTGCTGTGAGGAACACATCAACTATAATTATTTTTTGTTAGCATAAATGTATGCTAATATGTGGTAAATAATGTAAATAAATAGTAATGTAATAAATAATAAATGTATGTAAAATGCAATTTTGGGGTACAAAACCCTCGCATACTACCCGTTCTGATTTTCCCATATACAGTATCTGGATTACGACTTCGATCGAGTAAATGTTGTAATACTGTACACATCTCTATCGGACCATTTTACAAGAGTTATCGTTTTTATATATAAAAATAAAATTATTGACGACCATTTTTGTCTCTAAGCATCTCAAAACAAAAAAGTAACATAGTCCTGGGCTTAAGTCTTGCCATGAGACTGACGGTAATAGCTTCTTTACAATTTTATAATTTTCTTTTGTACTTTGCGTCTAACCAGGTAGGTTTTTAAGCCAAGTACGAATGAGAAATTAGTGTAAGAAGATTGTATCGTGATCTTGTAGTCTTGCTACTGACTAAGGTTGGCAAGACTGTTAATTAATAAACAGCCAATGACATCAAAGGGAACGCTTTACGTGAGATCTGAACCACAATTTTGTCTATAATTACTAACTGGTTTAATTATGAGGATGCTCTTTGTAGTATTCAATAGTGCGGACGTTAATCATAACCTAGTTATATCATATTCACCGACCATCGCTTGTAACTAAACACAAATTCGTGACCTTCAAGAGGTTCGACTACAGGCCTTGCCTCTGTCCCAGTTACACATATTTAGAATATATTTTAACCCTGACACGAACAGAACTATTGGAAAAACTTAATAATTATCTCAATTTACTAAATTACTTAGAAGTAAGTAATTAAATAGGTTATTAAACCTAATGTCATGAACATTTTACTGATTAATTTATAATATTTTACTTAAGTTATTCTTCTTAAAGTGACTAAATTATCATTAACTCCAGGAATACATTTGGATAGGAGAACATAAACCTATTCTGTATAAAATCAGGTTGAAGCTAAATAGCACGTGTATTAGGTATAGCAATAAAGTATGAATTAGTTAAAGAAAATTATAAGTTTATCCAGTCATAAAGAAGTGTACAACGAAACCATAGTATAAAAATAGCACTCAGGTATGTTATGAGATCGTTTACGATGTAGCTAAAAGCGTCATTGCACAGGAGCAACGTCTTGCAAACGATAAAACACGTCGAAAAAGTCGTATCGTATCAGATGTACCAACCTGGTCATCTCGGGTCATCAAATTTTTAGACATACTAGAAAGATGTTATGTTTCCTTTTATAACACTATATGTTATAAAAGGAAACTTAAATTTCCAATTAGCGAATTTACCAAAAGGAATAAGCTATTACCGTAGGACTTATAACAAAACTTAAGCCTGGAACCATGCTTATTCTTTAAAAATTATATATAATTATTTGTCCGTGAACACGATAACTCTCGTAAAAATGGTCCGATCGAGACCAAATTTGGTAAAGACGTGTATTTATTTTCTACATTTATTTTCTCGTACGAATTTGTAATCCAGACATTTCGGTCAATCGGAACGGGTATTTTTGTTTTTGTGGAGGAGGGGGTTTGTATCCCAAAAAGTGGTTATTTTTGCGGTTTTCTTATGTAATTAAAGAGAAATTTAAACTTGATCTTTTATCATTAGAATCAGCTCAAAAAGCTACCCAATTTAGTATCTTAAAGTATTTCCTTATCTTTAACGTTCACCAAGAAAAATCTAACACAGTACATTGTAGTTTGCGTCTCCAATGTTAATCTTAAGGAGGATGAGGAAAAATTAATATATCACTTATTGACAGAGATTTTTGGATAAAACGTGGTATTTAGCTTCATAAGTTTGGGTCCATACATTTATGCTAAAAAAATTATAGTTGATGTGTTTATCATGCCAGCTAACCTGTATACTCTTTTCCGAAGTTATACAGAATAGGCAATTCCTTTATTTGTGGACAGATGTGGATGAAACTTTGTATAAATGGTCAAAATAAAATGTTTATGCTAGAGATACATACTTTCAGTGTTCGGGGGTATTTTATTCTTATTAGAACTAAACACAGACATTGAGACTTTTTATATTTATTGAGGATTTTAAAATATCTAATTGGTTTTTTATGTGCTTATTATTATTAATTGTGGTGTTAATTGTATTAATTGTAGGTATTAATTGTGTTATATCAGAAAGCGTTTATGTCCTATGTTCCGTAAAACCTATACGGAAATGTTAGCTAATTTTACTAAACAGATTTTTATTTGATTAAATATTACAGCTTACAGCTATCAAATTAAAATGAATATTAGTTTGTTTACATTGATCATTGATTTCAAACCTATTTTAAAGTTGTACTATTTCAAAATGTTATCTTCACTTATAATGATTATTAATTATTGGGGTGATTTTTTTGTTGTTTTTATTAGTTTAGGATTTCAGGTTTACATTTTGTCATAATTTGTATTTTTCTTCTTACACTAAATCGTACAACCAGTACAAAGGACGGGCTTAGTACTAGGTGTCAAATGTAGTTAATTGTTAAACGATCTAATTGCAAGCGTGACGCTGCAAAATTAAACTTTGCCGGTTATGGCGTCAACACAATACGCTAATCTTGATTAATTCGCTGCCGAAGTGGCCTCTTTGATTTAACCAATTTTAGCGGAAATTGATTGTTTTCTGCTTAAAATGTCTGTCAAAATTTTAATTAACATAGACATGTTAAGTTTTATAGTGTAAATTTCATTGATAAATCGTAGTTTAGTTACAAATTTCAAATGTTTGCGTGTGAAAAAACTGTCAATTTTTGTACGTATAAAGGTAAAGTTATGTTGTAGGTAACTAAAAAAGGATTTCACGCATCAGAGGTGTTCTCTATAAAAATAAAGTTAGATTTGTATTTGCAAATTGCTTAGAATTATTATATTTGTAGTTTATTTTTGAGTGGTATATTCCTGTAAAGCCGTAATAGGTCTTATCTTAACTTGTCTGTCTTTATTTTTGTAACGCTTTCCTTGGAAATACACCACTCACTATATGAACCCATAGTGATAAAACTTACAAATGTTATTCTATACCTTTTTAGAGGGTTGAAAAAACAGTTTAAATTTCAAAAAGGCAAGCGCAAGTAACGAGAACCATTCTGACACGTCCTGTACAGTTGAAGGATAAAACATTATAAACGTAAGTCAATGAAAGTAAAGACAAAAAGAGAACCCGTTAGTTCATTGGAGAAATAAAATCGAATTGAATTGTAAATAAATACGTGAATGAAATAGTACCAGAGTAAGAGATAAGCTCGATTCTGAGAAATTTAAACGCCCTGGTTAGGCCGGTTGGGGGCAAGGTCGTTTGGAGGCCGCTTCCCTTCCCCCACCACGACCAAAACTACAATTACGCCGCGCCTTGTGATGCGCGACGACTTCAAGCAATGCACAAGCGCACGGCTATTGTATCATCGTTTTGCAGGCGTTGAGCTGCAGTTAGTTTTTTAGCGATGGAATAATAATTTTGATAATTTTATATTAAAATAAATTTATTTATTTGTTATTAAAAATCCAAATGATGTATAAATAAAAAACAGGTTAAAATCCATCACGTAAATTTATTCTACGGTTAACTAAAAATAATTCTTTTCCGGATTTGGATTTGAAAAGTATGTTTTATTGTTTAACTAATTTATAGCTGAGGTATTCCTGTTTTTGACATGGATATGTCTTAGCTCTGGGGGGTGTTGGTGATTTTTAAGATGGGAAATATGTAACAGGTTTCCATAGAAACTACCAGAGCTTTTGTATTGAAATTTAAATATAAAAGAATAAGAACAGATGTTTATATTAACTGAAAACATTCCCTTCAGACATATCCATGACCTAACATATTTCCCGCAGGGAAGTAAATACAAACATTTTATTTTTGTTAAATATTAAACTTAAATTTAAAAATTGACGATTTGAGATTCAAAATTTGAAAACAATTGTTGGCTATGCTAATTCAAAATGCTCTAATAGGTTTTTAGATTTATAAAAATTATAGACTTTTTTACAATTTATTGGTATAGATAAGGAAATAATAGTTAAATAAAAGCATTACTATACCTCAATTTGAAAGTTTTTATTTGTTATTTTATCGGATGTAAATAAGATGAACCATTTCAAAAATCCATTTATACGTTATCACAGTAATTACAAAAACACGCAAAATGCCACTAAATAGATGCAAAAAAATGATTTTCAGACAAAAACGCATAAATGTTCAATTAAAATATTAAAAAGGACTCGTAAAATGAAACTGTTGTTGGTTTTAATTAACCTTTTAGTTAGAATTTTAAAAGAAAATATCTTTTATTGTACTGCAAATAAAATCAGAGCAATAAACCTAAATCAAACACAAGCTGCAGATGACGATCGGTTCAGCTCTAAGTGTATCCGAGTAGAAACTTCGACCTTATTGCATTTCCTTCAAGTCCTTTGATTTACTGAGTTTTGTCGTCGACAAAATATCTTTTACCAAAGAACTCTTGATTCCGTCAGACTAACGTAACATGCTGTGATTTTGATAAACCGGTAAATATTGAATTTTCATAGCGAGAGGGTCAGTTAGAAGTAAGCAAAAACCTTCTTCCAAACCTATATAAAAATGAAAATTGAATTCTTAAGGTTAGGCACTCTCGTTTGTATGGAGAAGAGTTACAAAACGACCTTGTTTTTCGATTACAGACAAGTATTCAGATAAGAGCCATACCGGGAATTAAACGTCAAAATAACAAAAAATGTTGTAATTCCAAGAAATATACAAACTCAACTTTAATTTAATTTATATACTTGTAGATTGGACAAATACCGTCTACAAAATTATTCAATCTAAATATGTGTAACTGCATGTTTCACAACCCAGTTGATGCCCTAATTTTTTTACACTTTTTTTCCTCGTGAATGCATAACAGCTGGTTTTATTGCGATAGGCAGCAGTGAACTGCCACTTTCGGCTATCTCTTCTACAGTTGTGTTCTTCTAACTTTGTGTCCTTCCCTATGTTGTGTTTGTCTAACTTTGTGTCCTTCCTACTGTTGTGTTTGTCTAACTTTGTCTTATTCGTACAGTTGCATGCACAAGAGCTGGTTTTATCTCGGTAGGCAGCCGTGAAATATCACTCTCTGATATCTCTTATACAGTTGTGTTTTTCTAACTTTGTGCCCTTCCTACTGTTGTGTTTGCCTAACTTTGTATCATTCCTGCTGTCGAATGCACAACAGCTGGTTTTATAGCGATAGACAGTCGTGAATTGCCCCTTTTTCGGCTGCCCTTTGTGCAGTTATGTTCTTCTAATTTGTTGTCTGTCCTAAAGTTGTATTCTTCTAACTTCATGTCCTTTCTATAGATGTCTTATTCTTATGTCTCATGACATTTCCTTTTCTACAATTGATTGATTCGATTTTAGTTAGTTTTCCCTTTTTAAAGTGTCCTTTTACAATTTATTTCTTTTAACTTAACAGTCGTAAGTATTTCTTAGCTATTTTTAATCGGAGTATGTTTGAAGTGTTTAATTTAGCAATGACTTGGTATTAAAAATGTATTTATGATATTTTAAAATTGTTTCGTATTGTTGTTAAGTAATGTTTATAATAGGTTTGTATTTTTTAATCTTAAATGGAAATTTCTACAATACCAATTTTAACAACTCATCGAAAACAACTGTCCACATCTTAGGCGATAATATTTTAGATATGGTTGACTACACAGGGTGTATCTGAAATACACTGAAAAGCTTCGGGATGTTGTTTCTGAGGTCAAAATGAACAAAAAATGTCCGTGAACATATGACTATCTTGCTCCGTTTTCCGTCTGTCTGTGTGTGTGTGTGCTTTCACTTGAAATACCAAATTCAAACTTGGTATGTGTATGAGTACTTAAAGGACTTCAAGCGATTCTAAATTTATACCAAGGTATGTAAAAAAACACATACACACCATTTCACAGTATTTCAGATACACCCTGTTAATGAAACGATAATATACAGCGTGATAGAAGCAATGATAAAATCAAATACCGAGAAAGCACTTAATTTATGTTCGTTAATATTGACTAGAAGCTTCCTTAATTAATAATAATTAACAGTGAAGTTAATGTATATGAAATATTAACATGACATTTAACTTGTAGCTTTACCCAGGCACCATAGCACGGAGGAGGGTTTCTGTACAAAATATCTTCTTAGAATGAGAATGAACAGTTCTTGAATATTTTTAAAGAAATGTAATATCGTATCGACTCAATTTAAAATACGGGATTCTGTCCAATTACTGTTCTAATTGCTTTCATCCTTTTACTTTCAACTGTTGAAATTACACAAAGTTAATTTCTTTTATGTTCCGTCCTTAATAATTCAGAAAAGAATATACTTCGCTAATTTGTTTGATTCTTGAAATCGATAATGTATTAATGTTATTGTAAATACATTGAATATCGCAACATTTGGGTTTATCTTTAGATTAAAAGCCAAGAAAATTATGTTACAAACATTATTTTTCTATTAAAAAAAAAATCTTATAACCAAACCACATACATACCTAACACGTCATCGTATGAACATCGGTATAGTCACACCAAAGATCGAAAAATCCATAAACTATATTGCCTGTCTATATATTGCCCTTGTAACTTATACAAACTTACCTGATGAATTAAGGAATATTGCCCGATGTAGCATTGGTGTGTTCAGAAAGAAACTTATAGGATGGTTAATTGGCATCGGAAGGGAGGCTGCCATGGGGTTGGTTACCACCCTATACCGCGCTTGACTGTGAGCACGTTACACGGGCAAATCTTCCCTCATACAGTTTTGGTAAGACATATTACTCCATCTCACTTTTTTTCTCACCTTTTGGTTCCAATCGAACAAAGCTTCATCTTAATGAATGCACATGTTTTGAATGTTGTATTAAAATGTGGATGTAAGGTTGGGTGCATGTATTTTGAATGTGCATGTGCAGATAATGTAGATTGAATGGGATTGTCTGAATAATAGTGTGGATTTGATTGTATGTTGCGCATGTACGTTTTCTGTAGATTTTAAAGTATCTAGTTCTATTTCTTATTTTTTAATTTTGCCTTCATCCGCATGGTTCATGGTTCTTTTATTTTTGTTAATTTTACCATACATTTTTACACACTAAAATATTATTCCCTACAGTCGCCATAAATTAACGAGCGGTAGTCTCTAGGGATCTGCCCCCGCGCACAGGCTCTGCGGGGACATTTCGTTATTATACAGTATAAATTGTAATGTTTGTTTGTTTGTAAAGGAAAGAATAAAGAATTTATTATTATTATTAAAGTCCCTAACCAAAATAACGGTTTAAGTCCCTAACCAAAATAACGGCCTTATTTCAAATTTTGGTCGCGCAAATTGCCATCACCCCTCAGAAATAGGACAAATTCATGTCAAAAATGTTTGCATTTACTTCACTGTGGGAAATAGGTTAGATCATGGATATGTCTAAAGGGAATGTTTTCAATTTCATCTAAACAGCTGTTCTTATTATTATATATTATAAATTCAATACAATTAATACCTTTGATAGTTTCTATGGAAACCTGTTTCAAATTTTCATCTTACGAATTTTCAACCCCCCCCCCAGAGATAAGACATATCCATGTCAAAATAATAATAGTGTTTATTACAATTAAGGTGAAATCTGCAGTTACATATAGATGTGTGAAAAACATTGATAGGATATTATACGAAAGGAAATCTTCTGAATATCCCAAATAATTAAACAACGTACAACCAAACAAATAAAACAACATATTTACCGTTGAGTAGATTTGATTTAATGATTTAGTACCTAATTTGTTTTGGAAATTCAGTATTCAGCATAACTTAGTTATGGATATAAGTAAATAGCAAGTTATTCCAACTTACTACTAATAACGACTGTATATACCTATCTGTGGGTCTCAACAACCGATTGCAATGAAGCTAAAATTTAAAAAAAATACTTCAACTGATTGCAATGGTGCTTCAAAGCAATTTTTTGGCCGTATGATGAGCTATATTTTTCCTCATACTTTGTTAAAAAAAATCATATTGTTAGTTATTTTTATCGATAGTTCGATCTTAACCATTCGATAGTTCTATTAAATAGTCGATTACCAGTTTCACAATCGAATGCTGAACATGAATCAAAAGCATCATCAACGATGATCTTTTGCGGCCTAAGACTCGAAAAATCATCATATTAATAGTTCTAATTCTAGGAAGAAAAGGACAACTTTTGCTCTTCAACACATGTATCTAAAACAGCTGTTTTCGAAGCAGTATGGCGAAAAGCATCTTGTACAATAAACTTAGGAAATGCCCTATAAATATCTGCGATCACACGAGACAGGACACTTAGTATCTGATGTGAAACATTTTAACGACTGTGAGGTTCAACGATTCTTAGACCGAATGAGTTGAACGTGAACCCACTCAGACAGTGGCGTTTACGATATGTTTTACGATCGATATTTCATCGTTTACGAGCCATTGATTTTATTACCGCTTCTCCCTCTCAGTATTAGGAGGATATGTCGTGGACATTTATCACCGTATGTGGCTACTATATCGCCCTGCTTCTTTACATGTTATCGTTGTTTTGTGGTTAAATGGTTATAGTTCTCCACCTAGGCTTAGGGTTATTCCTGTATCGATAATAGATATACCGACAGTATATATTGATAATAAAGAGGAATTTCGGTATGATCGAAAACAAAACATCGATATTTTTCATATCGAAACAATGATTATCAGCAGGGCCAATTTGAGCCAACAACAAATGAATGGTATCAGTGGACTGACATATACTTTCTCCCTTACGTAAATTTAAAAACAACAGTAAGAAAATTATCACATTCTTCAAAGGTTTATCTAATATCATTTAACAGTTTATTGTTTAAAAAATAATCATCGAATAGCTGAAAACAACAACAAGAGAAACAAAGTTAGTATAATTGTTAAAATTTTATGGGGGGGCTCTTTGCTAGGCGATGTAACGATACGCCGCATACCAAGTTTCATGGAAAATGGTTGGGAAATAAGGAAGAAATAGATTTTTTAATATTCTCTTTTATAATATTTGGCTTTCTCAGAGAACGTACGTACGTTCTTTAAAGGTTTATCTAATATCATTTAATAGTTTATTGTTAAAAAATATTCATCCAATATCTGAAAACAACAAGAGAAACATAGTTAATATAATTGTTAAATTTGTATGGGAGGACACACCCCTGGTAATACCAAACCTTTTTTGGATGGATTTTGTTAGGCGATGTGACCATACGCTGCATACCAAGTTTCATGGAAAACGGTTGGGAAATAAGGAAGAAATTGATTTTTTAATATTCTCCGTTATAATAATATTTTTAACATAGACAGTAAATTGAACTTTTCTCTGAAACCGTTAGTCGTAGACCAAAAATTAAAAATACTAATTTGTTTATTTTTTAAGCAGGTTTTAATTGTGGGAGTCAAATCATACTTTACCTCTATTGTTTTCACAGAAAACGAACCACGAACCACTGTCTCTGAATTACGAACCGGTATAATTACGTGGATCTTATTTGCGGATAAATGTTGTATTCAATAGTGCGGATGTTAATCCACACCAGAGAATATCCGATCCACCGACCATCGCTAAAAACTATCCACGATTTTTTGACCGCCAAATAGCTGGATTACAGACACGCTAATGTGCATCAATTTAATAATTCGTAATTAAAAATAAGTTGGTATATGTCGATTTGTAAGTCTTGAAGTTTCTGAACTCCAGGCGTTTCTTGATGAAACAAAACTAATTTGCAGGGACAAGTCTTGACAGTGCGCGTTAACATGTTACTGATGATGGTTTTTCTTCAGCTGTTCATTTATCTTCCTTATCGAGAGAAGATTAAACCTATCATGTCTCTTTAGAAGTGATTGTAAACTATGTATGGATTAATGAACATAGCTTTGAAACTAATCGGTGTAAGTATTAACTATACTAATTAATTATATTAATAATATTAATCATTATTTTTAACTTTCTACAATGGCGAACTACCATGGTAGGAATGTTAATTTTAACTATGAATGAGAAATAAGTGTGGAACGTTCTTGTAGTCTACTAAGGCTGTCACGTTTTTTAGACAGGACTATTAAACTTTTACTATTTAATTACAGGACTATTTAATTTGCATTAGGCCAACAATGCATACAAAACAACAAACTTGTGTAGTTTTGTTCTGAATAAAATTCCTTTAATCGATCGTTTATTCAATTGTTGCATACTTTTTGATATGTTTATTGGTAAAATAATAAATTGATTGTGGCTAAATGTAAAAATTGCGTTTATACTCCAATTTCATGCATTGTACACTGGTTTTCTAAAAAACTACTTAACTTACAGGTCTAGGAGCTGTTTTTTATTTGTCCCTCAGTTTATTTATCTGGAATATCAGGGAGACCTTATTTAACCCAAGGTACCAAAATCCGAGCGAATTCTGAGCGCCAGCCATAAGTCGCTAATGAAGCATTACTGGACCTATGTTTATGTAGTAGTTTTTCATTGTTTTACATGTAGGTTGAGCTCTCAAACACCCTGTATAATTCATTTTATTGCTTTATTTTGGTATGTTAATAAAAAATAAAAGGCGTGACAACGTCCGCCGTGTTCAGCTAGTATACAATAATTATACAAAATTGTATTTTTAAAACACTTTGGAATATAACAGTTTAATCAAGGGTATGTATTTTCGAAGACTGTTTATACTGTCAATACTGTTTCTAACCTCTGTACGCAAGTCTGTATAGACGGTAGTCAATTAAAATTCGTCAAGGTATTCAAACACTTCTACTAAATTGTCTTGAAGGTAAGTAGTTAAAAAATCCTTTCAAGTGTCCAATTTCGATCACGCAACTGAAAGCAGTTACCACTTACAAGAAATAATTAACACGACCAGTTTCTGTTGTAAGAAATTGGTGAAAGGCACGCTTTCCTTATCGACTGAGGGCGACCTTGTGAAGTTTAAACAATAATTTTGGCTTGTTAGAGCTTAGTCGTCTCACCCGGTGACCTAAATTTAGACTCAGTCAACTGACTTAATTAGTTTCTGATTGAATTGTACTCGTGTAGTTTTTTGGGTTTCCCAAAATCAATTGTGGTATCATATTATTATTTTGGAGACACCAACTTCTAGGCCTATGTGGGTTTAAAACGTCTGCAGTACCTCCGCCATTTTAGATTCTAGTCGCATAAGATGAATTCAAATAAAAAATAGTTAAACGTATTTGGAATCTTCTTCACCAGTGGTAATAGTCAAGGTTTGGAAAAACCAAATATATTAAACCTGGCACAAAAAATGATTGTTTTTAATTCCCTGTGAGAAATAGGTTAAATCATGGATATGTCTAAAAGGAATCTTTTCAGTTTATCTAAACAGCTGTTCTTATTCTTTTATTTTAACAATTCAATACAATAGCTATGGTAGTTTCTATAGAAACCTGTTACACATTTTCCATCTTAAAAATCACCAACCCCCCCCCAGAGCTAAGACATATCCATGTCAAAAGCTGTTAGCGTGTAACAAATTATTAAGCTCAAAAGTAATATCGCAAAACCATCAAACTCAGATCGTATACAAGACAATTGTCAGATCAGATTTCCCATATCGATCGGAAAATTTGATTTATAACAAGTATACAGAAAATTAACAAATTCTGTTTAATGTTGTGTAAAAATGTGTTAATTCTGGCCAGAGGTAGAAGACACATGGGAAAACCAAAACTGAGAAGGTGGGACAAAGTTGAAATATACCTGAGAAAACTGTGAAGAAGGAAGGACGCAGAAACTGTATAGCCAAAATGCACACTTGTACAAAATTTTATACAAATCGGACGAATCATGTGATCTCGGGGTTTGTACACCGACAGACGTCAGTCCGAAAACTATTTTTTTAATTAAGGTAGCGTCAAAACGGATATATCTACTCTAAATTCAAATTACAAAATTGTAACGAAAACAATACTTTTCCATACACTATGTAAAAAGGGAAAAAATAAAAGTTGATAAGTCTTTATTGAAAATAATATTTTGCTTCAGTGTCTTGTATAAATACATACTTTTAGAGCAATGATCACACTATTGCCTTAGTCGAGGGGAGACTCTTTTATTGACGGAATCTCTCGGTTTACTTAATGAAAAAGAGGTCAAGTCTTTTGCCTCCCCTAACACGACGCTAATCCATAGGTGGGGAAGTCCGTAGACTCCCGTAAGGAGAATCTAAGTATTTATTGGCGGGGAGTGAGCAAATCATCTCTACATATCTCATCCTTGTCCAGCAAGGTTTTGGTATGACAAGGCCATTGTTTATCTATTGTACCACCAAAAGTAAGGGATTTCTAGAGATTAGCAGGGGACGAGATGACAACTGTCACGAGTTCCACATTCTCTTTCAAGATAGTTCGCAATTTGGAAGGGCGTGGAACTTCCTTAGGTAAACCTAGGTTCCTAGAGTTCCTAACCTTCCTCTGGCTGACTTTCAATTCCTTTAGTCGATTCGTAACCTGTAACTTTGGCAGGGAGGATTTAGTTCATCCAATCTGTCTCAGCCTTGTCATATAAAATACGATTAGATGCTGCAGAAAAGTTGCGGCCACTATAGATCTTTTGTACCACCGAAAGTGAAGGATTTTCAGGGATTAGAAAGACAAGGAAGGATAATTTTGGATTAACTGGAAGATAGAGGAAACTACCCTAGTTTTCCACCCTTACCCATAATTTTGTACAAACTTGTAAAAGCCTTGTAGGATTTCCTGGATCGAATCCTCAAAATCTAACATGGATGGATGTTCGATGTGTGAAGCAGCGTCTAGTAGTTGCGGGCTCATCGGTAGCAGATTCTCAACGCCATACATTATCGTCGGAATAGACACGTCGTGCCGCGCGTCTGGCGTGTTTTACGATCGTTTTATCGTTTACGATCCATTGATCCCGCAGTTTCGCTCGTTCACGAGAGCTTTAAAGCGTCATAAGTCTCCCGCAAAGATTTATAACCTCTTGTGTTTATCAACAAGCAGGTCTTTCAATAGGGAATAGGATTATAAATTTAATGGGAGATGGCCGTCCCTATACGCGTAATGTTAATTTTGTGTTATATATTACCGAAATGATGGTTCATACCCTAAACTGCACCACAAATATGTATTTTTTATCACATATTTTATTTTCGTTACAGTTTTTTTCTGGGCTTGTTACCGTTGTTTTGTAACGCAACAAAAAGTGCAGCGGAAGTGTTTATTTAGATCTCCTTTCCAAAAATATTGCATTGAACTTTCAATATTTTGGTTATAAGAACAGCTGTTTAGATGAACTGAAAAGAACATTCCATTTAGACATATCCATGATCTAATCTATTTCCCACAGGTAAGTAAATACATACTTTAGAAACTTTTTTTACAAATAACCTAAAATACACTTAGTCGAAAAAACCTATAGAGATATAAATTTTAATGTGAAAAGACAAAAAGAATGGTGTATTTCGTTTAATCTACTGCATGAAATATATTTTTTTATCTTTTATATACTAACTTTATTGTATATGAGGTCTAGAGTAACTACTTCAATAATCATATTGAGCTGTGTTCTAATTTCTATCCGTATATCTCTAGTACTTGTTAAAATAACGGGTGTAAATGCAATTTCAGAAAAATCGTGAATAGCTAATCGTGAATAATAAATCGTTTTTATTAATGTAATTAACTTAATTCCATAATAATTTTAAAAGCCTTGCGGCTTTATGAAGTATAATAGGTATTTTGGGTCATGGCATAGTTAATAACATTACTGATACGATAATATTATAGGAAACACAAAACAAACCAATCTAAGTGGATTGATTCACAATGTTCCAACCCAACATAAACCCAAACCAAACCTAACTGCAATACTAATCTTTTAGAAGAGATTAAATCTTCTGAATTACGGCATTATTTATAATAATACTTGCCTAATCTAACATTCATTAATTATACTCCCTAAAATACAACAACTAATAAATACACTGGGACAAACCAATCAACCAGTAATCTATATTTTTTGTTTCAAAACAATCTCAAATACCATATCGGCCAAAATAAACAGTACTGAAACTGAATCAGCTGTAGTTGCCTTCTCGATCAGCTGATTCAATTGGTGATTGTTGCCACGGCTTCGCGTTCATTACTTCTTTCTTATTTGAGGTTAGTTTTTGTTAACATGGTGCTAACAACTGTAGAAAAACTTTTATCGTAGAGCATTATTTTCGCTCATACGGAAATGGACGTGCGGGTGGTCCAAGCTTGTCACACACTGCTTTACGTTTTCAGGAACATTTGCACAAAAAACCCGCCTAGTAATGCTGTGATTCTTAGTGTTGTTGAAAAATTTCGAAGAAAAGGCAGTGTTTTGACACAGCGAAAGGACTTTTCAGGTCGTCCAACTACTGTCTGGACAAATGAAAACCACGCCAGAGTGTTGTAGCAAGTGTTACAGTCACCGAAAAGAAGCCTAATGCGAGCTTCTCCTAAACTAAATATTAGCAATATGTCAATGAGAAGAATGTTCAAAAATATTGGTAGTTTTCCTTACAGTATACAAACTGGACAACCATTGAACTGTATAAACGAATCGCCAGAGTTCAGTACTGTTAATTTTGGCTGATACTGTATTTGTTTGAAATGACGTACAATGACGTTAGATGTCGACTAGTAAAACAAAATCAGCTGTTAATAAAATATCCACATTATTGATGTATGATCAGCATGCATCACGTCTTTTCTTCATTTGTTTAACATTATACAAACTTTACGGGACAGTGGGGCTTGGCCTTAAGGTCAAATACAAAACTGAATATGCCTAAAGCATTATCGGAGCAGATACGAATCCAAAGATCATTAAAATCTGTCAAACTGTTCTCGAGTTCTGGTGTATCCAACACGTATTTGTTTTAGATATTTAAATCATAATATAAAAACCCCTAAAATTAGATCTCTAGTTTTCATGATCTTTTGGACACCGTAGAAAATATTTAACCACTGAAAAATGTACTTACTAGGAAACGTGATTGTTATTGAAAAATGTGGATTCAGTGAAAAGTTTAAGAGGAATCTGGTGCCACAAAGGAAGGGTATCAACCATTTGGTATAATTTAACTGTTTTTATTATTGTAATAAATTGAATTTCATAATTTTAATAGCATTACGGCTTTGTGCATAGATTAGATCTTCTGGGCCGCGGCATAGTTGTTACTAACAATACTTATAGGATAAAATAGATTATATGTGAAATTCTCACAAAGCAAAGCAATCAAAGTAGATTGATTCACAATGTTCCAACCCAACCTAAACCCAAACCAAACCTAACTACAATAATACTCTTTGAGGAAAGATGAAATGTTCTGAATCGTGGCATTATCTTTGTTAATACTTGCCTAATCTGACATTCATTAATCATACTCCCAAAAACAACAACTAATAATTACACTGGGACAAACAAATCAACCAGTAATTTTTTTGTTTCAAAACAATCTCAAATATTTGTTTGAAATGACGCACAATGACATTAGCTGTCGACTAGTGTAAATAAAGTAACACAAAATCAGCTGTTAATAAAGTATCCACATTATTGATGCATATGATCAGCATGCATCACGTCTTTTCTTCATTAGCTTAACATTATACAAACTTTACAGGCCAGTGTGGCTTGGCCGTAAGGTCAAATACAAAACTGAATATGCCTAAAGCATGATCGGAGCAGAGACGAATCCAAAAAACAAAGATCATTAAAATCTGTCAAACTGTTCTCGAGTTATAAATGGTGTATCCAACACGTATTTGTTTTAGATATTTAAATCATAATATAAAAACCCCTAAAATTAGATCTCTAGTTTTCATGATCTTTTGGACACCGTAGAAAATATTTAACCACTGAAAAATGTACTTACTAGGAAACGTGATTGTTATTGAAAAATGAAGATTCAGTGAAAAGTTTAAGAGGAATCTGGTGCCACAAAGGAAGGGTATCAACCATTTGGTATTGGAAAACATCCCATTTGTTGCGAAAGAAGTGAGGGAATTTTATATTTATGACTTTTCGTTCCGATGTATCTGCCTTCTCCCTTACATGCAGAGTGTAGCTCGGGTCTTTTACAGTGAAGCTTTAACAGTGTCGAATCGCAATGGAAAAGGTTTAGTAAAATACGTTATAAAATTAAAAGAATATCGTATTTTATTTTAAAGTATACAAGCAGTTAGCTTGTCCTTTGTAAGGGTTATATGACTCGGTGTTAAAAATGGAAGATACCTATTAGTATTACCTGAAATCAAAATAAGTAAAATATAAAAGTTAAAAATAAAATCTCCACTAAAATCTTATCACAAATTCAACGACTTTAAAATAGTTAAATACGAAGTTATATGTTTGTTAAAGCTTTATTTTTTCTATGATTACCATCATGAAGTTCTAAAAAATTCTAAAGAACCTGCATTTTTAAATTCAAAATTTTCCAATTGTACATCGTTAAAGTTTGTTACCTAGTCGAATCAGGTTGTATAAGTTTAGCGGACGAAAACAAAGGATTTCATGAATACAATTCCACAAGGTCATCAAAGTTGTAATTAATTGACAAGAAATTTAACTGAATTAATTAAAGTTTTCCTTTGAGACGAAACCTCTCTCATCTAGTTTGAATATTTGTCTATCTCGAGTGACTACAACTAGTTTTACAATTACTGTAGTTGTCTTACATGTTTAAGATTTTTTAGAAACTATTCGTGTTGGTGTTAATGTAAAAAATAAATTCGGTGAATGTTTAGCGCCAGAATACGTAATGTTGCAAGTTAGTAGGATCTTTTGGTAACTCAAAAACAGTGTAACGTGTAAAACCCTTTTACTACATATTCGACTATATAAAATACATATCAACTATTGGTGTCAAATAATTTTTATATGATACTCATGTTTAAATATATTATATTATTAGATTATATTATATTTGATTATTGAAACCGTTACCTCAACGGTAAGTATTTTAAAGCCAAGTATGAATGAGGATTGAGTGTATCATTGTGGCACGATCTTGTAGTATTGTTACTGACTAAGGCTGACATGTTCCTTAGACAGTACTGTTAATTAATAGCCCAACAGCCGATGGCAACTAAGGGACCTACAGTTTAACGTGGAATCTGAACCACTGCCTCTGAATTACGAATTGATCTAATCATGAGGATGGTCTTTGCGGATTAACGTAGTATTTAATAGTGCGGACGTTAATCCACACAATAGAACACTACACCCACTGTCCATCCCTCATAATGATCCACAATTCGTGACCTCCAAGTAGCTAGATTACAGGATGACGCCACCGTCCCAGTCATATTTTTATTATTATATTAATATATTTTTGCACCCAGCAAGACAGGTTATAAAATGACGCTAAACTAAAAGTTTGTCATTTTGCTGGGACGTTAGTTCTGAAACTAATTAAACCCTAAAAGGTAATTTGGTATAACGATAATAAAGCTTATCGGTTGTGATATTGATATATCGCGCGATATTAAATAGTCTTCTCATACACATGGTTGGTCGCAGTTTGATATTGGGTTTCATTATCGTCTCGCGTAGTAACTTCAGTCTAGAAGTAAGTTAATTATCCTTAATATTACTTATTAATCTAAATATATAAAACAAAGTCGTGTTAGTTACACGCATTATAACTCGAGAACAGCTGGACCGATTTTAATGATCTTTGATTTTTTGGATTCGTCTCTGCTCCGGTCATGCTTTAGGCATATTCAGTTTCCATAAATTCAATTAGTTTCCATTTTATAGCGTTTTGAATTTCTAATGTTAACATTATGGGAGATAAGTTTGTTTGCCAATTATCTACAATCAAAACATTTGATTTTTAAAGCTGCAGCTGTTGTTTTACTTTTCATTAACAATATGCTTTACCATCCAATGCCATCTGAATAATTCATTAATGTAAAACTATGAAGTAAATGTGCACTGTACAAAATGAACAGATTTATTCACCACGTTAATAGTTTACGGTTTTTGGGGATTATGTATTTATATTTTTTATTTTCTGCCTGATTATAAGTCACGTGTTTATAATTATGTCGGCCAAATAAAACATAATGACGGTGTTTATACATATTAAGTTTGTTATTAAAATCAGCTGTTGCATCTTCTGTTCTATCTTTCCTATAAAAGCCGTATTACATTTAGGTTTTGTTTAGTTTTACGTTGGATTAGACAAATTGTGAATCAATCCACTCAGATTTATTTGTTTTGTGGTAATGTTATTAATATGTCTTATCGTTTCAGTATTCTTATTAACTATGCCGCGATCCAGAACACCAAATTTTTCACAACGAAGTCGTAACGCTATTCGACGTCAGAACATGGCCAATCTGAGGTTTAACACGTATTTACTCTTAAGCGTTACGAAGTTCGCCGGGTCAGCTAGTTTTCTATAAAAATAAAATATATTTTTGTCTGTACATTGCTAGGATTTTTATATTTTCACGTTTGATGCCCCAGAAAAGCTAAAATGGGGAAATTTCTTTCTGACTGTATGTCTTTCTGTAACGCTGGTCAAAGTAAATTTGTACACAGTAATGAAATTTATTTTTACTAATACCTATATACCTTTTGGAGAAGGTCTTTTTCGTGAATTTACCATAGGGAAGAAGCTTTCACCGTAGGACTCATGGCAAGACCTAAGCCCGGGACCATGTTACTTTTACGTTTTTGAAGTGCCTAGAGAGCGATAAAATAGTCATTAAAAATTTTATATTTATATATAAACTAGCGAACTTCGTAACGTCTTACAGTAAATATGTAATAACTTTAAGATTGGCCGTATTCTGAAGTCAAACAGTATTACGGCTTCGTTGTAAAAGTTGAGATATTCTGGCAGTCATAGCTGAGTGGGTAGAGTACTGGCCTACCACCCAAAAAACCCGGGTTCAATTCCCGGTCATGACACATGAAATTTAATTTCTCAGACTGCCACCGTGCTTCGGAAGGCACGTTAAGCCGTTGGTCCCGGCTACATAAGTAGTCGTTAGGTCACGTTAGAGGCAGTAGTGCGACCTGAAAACTCTAACATTAGACCTTGGCCAGAAGGTCACACGAAACTTTACTTTACTTTACAGAGCAGATAAGAGTTAAACTATAATGAATAATTATAAAATGAGTTTTCGTGATCAAAACGAGTAAAGTATTTTAATCGCAATATGAACCCGTAAATAATTTGCGGCGTTACACATTTAGCCCTCATTAGCTTTTTACTAATGACTATAAATAGTTTACACCAACACCCTTTTTAACGTGGAAGGTCGATAACCTTTGTTAATTAGTTAAAATGCAGTTAGTTTCGTAAATCCGCTGCACCGGATTAGGAAAGCTTGATACAATTTTGTTTCATTCATTTCCCTAATCCCGTTTATGTATTTCAGGGCTTTATTAAGGGCTAATCGGTTTGTAAAATATTTAATTAACACAACCAAATTTAACGATTTACCGTAGATTGTATACATAAAGTCAGCAAAGATTATATATTTAAAAATGAATTTAATCGGCGTACATTTATTTATCATCATAATGAATCTAACATGTTTTTAATAATAAAAAATAATCCAAATCTTATATTTAATTTAATAATAACTTTAAAGAGTAAATCTATATAGAATTCAATTTTATGAACAAAAAATATTGTATTTTTAAAACTCTTTCGTCTTTATTTTAAGGTGACCGCTAATGGGCAATTTATTTTAATACAAAGTGATTGCATGTTGGTCATGTTTCGAGCTTTTATTCTTCAGTTGTAAATTTTATATTATTCAAAATGACAAACACAGTACATTGTGTAGAGCTAATCTTATGGAGAATAGCTTAAAATCAAAAACTCACTTTTTTACTTAAATATTTTCTAAAATTTGGTATGCAAGTCCATGTAGTTAAGTTTTATCAATACTTCCTTAAACCCCAAATTTAATGTTTCCTAAGACAGCAAACCTACGTACTCTTTGTAATTGTTACGGAGAACTATAAATTTGCATAACTCACTTAGTTATTGACATAATTTGATAAAATGTTGTATGCGTTTTAAGAAGTGAACAACCTTAATATAATCACATTACCATTTAAAACAACCCTTACTGCAGCAAACCTACATACTCAGTACGATTCGAATACTATTATGGGAATAATATAAGTTTACGTATTTTAATAAACCTTTTCCATTGAAATTCGATAATGTTGAAGCTTTAAAGTAAAAGACCCGAGAGCCACATTCTGTATGTATGGGAGAAGGTAGATATATCGGAGCGAAAGTCATAAATATAAAATTCCCTCACTTCTTTTGCAACAAATTGGACGTTTTCCAACACCAGTACCAAATAGTTGAAACCCTTCCTTTGTGGTACCAGATTCTCCTCAAACCTTTTACTGGATTCCGCCTCATTTTTAATAGATTAGATTAGATTATTGACATGGCGATCATACTACAAGGTAGGTATTTTAAGCCAAGTATGAATGAGAATTGAGTGTAAGATGATTGTGGCGCAAACTTGTAGTCTTGTTACTGACTAAGGCTGACATGTTCCTTAGACAGGACTGTTAATGAATAGCCCAACAGCCGATGACAACTAAGGGACCGGCCCTTCTGAATTACAAATTGGTCTAATTATGAGGATGGTCTTTGCGGGTTAACGTAGTATTCAATAGTGCGGACGTTAATCCACACAGCAGAACACCACACCCACCGATCATCGCTCACAGCTTCACACAATCCACAATTCGTGACCTCCAAGTAGCTGGATTACAGGATTACGCCACCATCCGAGTCACGATGGGAATAAGAACCACGTGTCCTAGTAAATACATTTTTTCAATGGTTTAATATTTTCCACGGTGTCCAATAGTCCATGAAATCTAGAGACTTATTTTTAGGGTTCTTTTGATAGTACAGTGTGTTTTTGTATAAAACGAGATCGCACGCAGCACGCTGGCGTGAGTAGAATTAATTTCACAGAACATATATTATCCCCATCATAGTAATCGAACTGTACTAAGTATGCCTATTTAATTATTACGGATAATAGGTAAATTGGTAAAACTCGCTTAGTTATTGACGTAATTTGAAATACTGTTGGATGTGTTTTTACGTAATATAAGCTTATGTTTTGCTCTACCCACGCCAGCGTGCTGCGTGTGGTCTCGTTATACGCATTTAGTAGCTACAAATAACTTGAAATGCTGTATTGGTGCCTATTTGTAGCCGTGTTGCTGTATATTGCTATTAATTTAGGAAGATGTTGGTCCTTCATTATCGTTTATCTTAAAATAACGTAATCACTATTTTTAAACTTAAGATTTTTTAGATATTTTAATACACCTTATTTAAAACCACACAACCATAAACTAAAACCACTTTACAAACGTTTAAATTTAATTTGAGACTCGAAGTGACATATTTACAAGACTTATTTTAGGAGTTCATTTCAGTATGGTGTAAGTTGCCGTAAAACATTTATGTCCAGGGGTTTTGAACTCGAGGAGAGTCAGAGGTAATTTTAAACATAGGACGATGTTTCGTTGGCTGCAGACACTGAAAATTCGTCTGAGCTGTTTTAAGCTGTGTGTGTTACCCTTCATTGCTCTTTACGTGAAAATATTTAGGATTTGCTGTCTAGTTTATGTTTTTTTTAGATTTTTATCACGGATATTTTCCATAACGATTTTAAGTAAAACAGAGTTTTTCGACATGTCTTGAATTAGAATCTGATCCCGTCCTCAGGTGAGCTAGTACCTAAAATGTAAAACTATTAGTTCATAATCCAGGCTGAACACAAAAAAACTTACAAACAATACCATTCACTAACAGTTACGCAAAACAAGAAATAAAACACGTCCACTCGTCAAGAAACAACTGAATAGGAGTGGGCGTGTCCCCAGGAACGGGAAACAAAATGGCCGCGTCAAAAATCTGAAACTCAGACGAAGTGTGTCTAACAGATTTTTCAAATTCATCTTCAGGTATAAACCTGAAGTTTAAAACAATCAAAAAACTTACAAACAATACTATTCACCAACAACTACGCAAACAAGAAACAAACCACGTCCACTCGTTACAATGACTCAAAGACAACGCCAGTTGTCTTTTGTCAGTTGTGTTTGGAGGTTCGTTTCTTGTATGTGCAATTTTTAGTGAACTGTATTATTTGTAAGTTTGTTGGCTGCTTTAAACTGTTTTGTTTTCAGCTTTATACCGGTTCAGTTGGAATTATTTACTAATCGTGTTATATATTAGTTACTAGTAACAAGAAAGGGACATTTCAATTAGAATTGATCCGTCCTCAGGTTGATAGTTAAAAAAAATTAAATAATTAGTACAAAATCCACTAAAAAAAAAAAAAAATAAAAAAAATAACATACAATAAAAAACAAAAAAAACACAACTCGTCAAGAAACAAAAGAATTCGAAGGAAGGAAACAAAAAAAAACTGAAAAGTTGTGTAAAGATTTTTTAATAAATAAATTTTTTTAAAACTAAAAAAAAAAATAAAAACTATTAAAAAACTAAGATAAAAAAAAAAAATTTTAAAAATAAAATCAAAACAAAGTTGTATTTTGTCAGTTTTTTTTTCTTTATTTATTATTTTATTATTATTTTTAAGTTTTTGCTTTATTTTTTTTTTTTTCAGCTTATTTCAATTAAAATTATTTACTAATCGTTATTTTATATAATTACCTGAAGTTCAGATTCAAGTTTCAGAAACGTCGTGAAACTATGTTTTACTTAAAATCCTGATTGAAAATGTTCGTAATTAAAATCGAAATAACATAAATATACCATCACAAATAATTTCAAACATAGAATTATTTTCTTTATACATCTATTAAAATTGTAGATTGCTTTGAATTGTGATATATTTTTTTTTTACCTTTTTGCCCAGAATAGGTGAACTGGATCTAACCTCAATTCCTCTCTAGCTGTGACGCTACTCCGTGAAAACGGGCGTACCAATTATGATTAAACTTATTTTTCTTAATCTATATCTTATGAAAATGGTTTTTGCTTTCCTTAAACTGACCAATACACTATGAAAATAAAATAATTGTCTCAAAAAAATTTGTTTAAAGTGATTAAAAAATAACTTGCTGTCTAATTCAATTGATCATTAGTTTGTTTATATTTATCATAGAATTTAAACCTAAACAAATTAATATTAGACTATGCCTATATTAAATTCTTATTCAGATTAAAACGTAAACCAAAGTTATAATATAATAATCAAAATCTACTGATTTAACCTAATTTATTTAATTTAAAATAAAAAAATAAATAATTTAGTTTGAGAATCTATTTTTTCTTTATATTTATTTGTTTAGTTTTTTTTACTTATTTTGTTATTTTTTACTAGAAAATTATCCATTTGTAGTTTATTTACTTACATTTAGTCATAACAACAAGTATATTGCTTATTGTTGCTGAATTGTAAAACCCATATATATGACGTCTTTCACCTAGTTTTGTACTTACCTAGATACGAAATTTAAACTTAAGCTTGAGAACTAAGCCAAGTATGAATGAGAATACAATGAATTTAACAATAAGTTCGCGTATACAAAAATGACAAAAAAAACACAAAGGATTTGGCACTTAAATTAAGTGTAGCTAACATCCAAGATATGAACCCTTTTATGTATATGTGACATTTATATCGTCCAATAGATTCACTGCCAGGAAGTTCTAATGGTGTGGCGGGATTTGAGCGCGGGACCTTGGTATTAAAGTTCCGCGCTCTACCACTAGACCAGTGCGCTCCCCCCCAAAAGGGAAGTTTTTCGCTATGTGATAATGTCGCAACCCACTAGGTCTAGCCTGAAGTAACGTGGAAAACAGTTCCGAGCGATTGTACAGTTCAAATGTCCTGGGATTAGAAGGGAGACAAAAAACGTTCGTTCTAAGCATTAATTTTGAATTGGATAAAATTTATACATTTTTATCATTGCTAAAATTTGTTATTTGATGTCATTTTGATGTAGTATTATTCATTTTAAATTAAAAAAATAATGATCAAAGTAAACAAAATAATACTGATTTTTAATATGGCAGGGATTGGTTACTTTTTGGGAATTTCTAATGTTTAAAATATAGACATTATCCAAAGATTTCAGTCAAATGTGCGTCGCAGTTTGAAAAAAACTAACAATAGTCTACGTAATACGTAGTAACCCATTGGTGAGGGTTCATTCACGGTTGACTGGGCATCAACAGTAACGTCGTCTGCAACCAGTCAGCTGGAAAGCTGACACTGACACAGCTGTGTGTTGACGTCTTGGAAGGCTCGACCAAAAATCAGTGTTGCCAACTGTTTTCATTAGAGGTAATTTATACCCTGAAGGGAGTTTCCGCGTCTCAGAGATGTTGAAGTAGGATTGAGTACAAATTCACCAGCTGCCAGTTGATAAATGATCCGAGGAATGTAATCGACTTGTCTTGGTCATTTACGAAGATACTTTTTTACGATTTTTTTCATTTGAAATCTGCTATAGTATTGAAAGATATTTTAATTCATTTATTGTGAATACGTAAGTGAGTGATTGAATGAGGTGGGTGAGTGATATTGTCATATTGTGCCGTGACCCACCACGGCTAGCCACGACACGACACGTGTTGCTGGCTACAATGATTCATTGGATCAAAGTAGACAGTCGTAAATTTTAATCGACAAAAACACCGTAGTTTATTATTATTACCTTTTTTTCTGAAATGTCGACCTACCGAGGTAGGTATGATTGAATTGGCTACCTAGGTAGCCAAATATGAATGGGAAATGAGTGTGGTGCGATCTTGCAGGCTTGTTACTGACTAAGGTTGATATGTTTAAGACAGTTTCTGTTTTTGCCTCTAAATGGTATTTGGCCTCTGCTAGTTAAAATTCACCAACTACAGTTGCAGTTAAAATTGAATATAATTTCTCATTTCAATTTTTCGTGGTCGTATAAATCTGTTATAGTAATTTTTTTTGGGGACGTGTTAAAGTTTATCCCAAAGAATGAAAGTAAACAAAAACCTAAAATTTGTTTTAGTTATCAAATAGATCGGGGATACTATACGTTCACAGTTGTCAGATCGTGCAATAAAATGAGAAATTCTCTAATATATACACATACTGTACTTAAAAAAACCATATTTGGCAACGTCGATAATAGTTCACTCGCCTCTGATACCCGCTGCTTTAGAACCATGTTATTTTAATTTAGACACTGATTAAACTCCCTATAAACCTAATCTAGGGCTCATCGAACAGGATATTGCAAGGTGGTTACAGCGTATATTTAATTTTACATGTTTGCTGAACGGCTCGACTTCCCGCCTCATCGTCACGATTATAGTCTTGCTTCTCACGTTAAGCGGCACGATATCATCAAATCTACTCATCATCATCATCACCATTCCATTTATTCCCCCTAAATTACCCTTAAGGGAGGGACGGTATTTACTAAGTATAAAGAGGTGTGAAGTAGCTGTTACTACGTTCTAGAGAGAATTCATTTTTTATGAATATTTTGATTTTTACCATAATTTTTTAGTTTTTGTATATTTTTTGGTTTCAGCTGAGTCAAAATCTTCCAATGTTACGTAGGGTTTGCATAAAGCCACGCACTGGTTTAATATTTTCAGGATGATATCACGTAAATCAAAAAGATTTAGTCATCAAAACTACACTTAAAAATGTACTTTTTGATGGACCTATCATTTTTATTTCTTTCAGACTAAGAAAGAAATCTTAAATTTATCAGCCAAAGCCAACAGTACAAAGCTAAACGCAATACCCAAAACAAAATGGCGGTGGTCAGAAAAACTGAAGGGTATGAACTTAAAATCCACCATTTTGTTTTGGATAGAATTTTCAGGTGTTGTATTCAAATTCAAAAGACCTAATATTCGATACCAATTTTGACTTGTAATACTTGTTAAGAATTTCCTCCAACTCCTTAAAGGATGAAATATCGGTATTATAATTAAATACGCAATCATAAGTTTCTCCGAGAAACACTTGGTCCACCAGTACTCCAATTGATAGACTAAGTTAAAGCTATAACAGAGTTTCTCAAAGTGTGGTCCGCGGGTCCATAGGGGACCACGAGCAGTTTTTGGGGTACCGCGAAAAACATTCTGTTCAAATTTTATTTTTATCACTCACATCAAACTCCCATGCAGAGCCTAGTAGGTTGTTTATGACAAATATAAATTTACAAAAATGTTGGCTACTGGCTCAAATTAAAGAACCAGAACTTGCAAAGAAATGTCTGGAATATATAGTTCCTTTTTGTAAAAGCTTATTTGTGTGAAAGAACATTTTCTGAACTGTTAAAACTGAAGCCAAGAAAGAGATATAGACTTCAAAATATTGAATCCGATTTAAGGTTAAAAGTTTGTTAAATAAACCCTAAACTTTTTGATTTTTAAAAACCAACAAACATTACCATTGTTCGCACTAGCGTAACAGGTCAAGAAGTTATTTGATTAGTGTTATCCCAGTAGGTAGGTTTTACGTGTTTCAATATATTTCTGTAGGCCTATCTAAAAATTAAGTTTTCATAACTAATGGATTACTTACTTCATTAAATAAAACGTCTTTTGAAATGATAAATTTAAAATAAAAACTAAGGTCTCATTGTGGAAATAAGGGGTAGTGGATGGAGGCAGATGTTGGGGGTCTCCATTACATACGTAACAATTTACGGGAGTCCATGAGTAGATTAAGTTTGAGAACACTTTCACTAAAGGATACCATATATGTTTTGGGAATAAAGCTTTTAACACAGTTAAGGTGAGAGGAAACTAATAGAAAACGTTGATCGGATGCTTTAGGACGGAGATAAATTGAATTGTATTCATTTTCTTCTCCTGCACATTTATCGAGTTTCCAGATTCTTGTCTAGCCTCTAAATCTTAAAATAAATGGTAAAACTAGACAGTTAAACATTCGTAACAATAGACCTGATTACTCAACAATTTTTTTATTCGTGAATTATTTTAGATTATAGAAAATAAGCTGGATCATATGTTATGCATCATACCATATGTTATCGAAGTATGTTCATAAATAAGGAAGTTATATCAATACTTTATACTTAATATTTTTAACCGAATGAAGCAACCTACCCAGGTAGGTATTTTAAGCTAAATATGATTGAGAAATGAGTGTAGGATGATTGTGGAAGTATAATTATGACTGGGACGGTGTCGACCTCCTGTAATCCAACTACTTGTAGGACACGAATTGAGGATAGTTGTGAGCGAAGGTCGGTGGGTGTAGTGTTTTCTTGTGTGGATTAACGTCCGCACTATTGAACACTAATCCGCAAAGACTGTTATAAATCATCTATATTTAGGTGTTACCGATATAAACTAGATTTTTACTTGAAGGAAAGTCAAAAACGCGACGCGTAGAATTGATAGCTTCCCGCACGTAAAACACAGGGCAAGGCTTTATAGAAATCCGGTAGGTATTATAATTTATTTATGGCTAATAAGTGAAAGAAATAGTGTAAACGATATATCATTTGTATAAGAGCAACGAGGTGAAAGCAGTCTCAAGGGTCTAACCACAACCGCCGTGTTCACTCAACCACTTCTGTTGATTAAGGCCCAAAGTTGATCACATCACAACCACGAGAAACTTTTTGTATTTTCCCATGTCATCGCTTTAAACTAATTTGAAATTCAACTAAGACGTTCCTCTGTTGTTTTCACGTAGATTAGATAATTGAAATGGCAACAATACTACAATATAGGTATTTTAAGCCAAGTATAAATGAGGATTGAGTGTAAGATGATTGTGGCGCTAACTTGTAGTCTTGTTACTGACTAAGGCTGACATGTTCCTTAGTCAGGACTGTTAATTAATAGCCCAACAGCCGATGGCAACTAATGGACCTACAGTTTAACGTGGAATCCGAACCACGGCCTCTGAATTACGAATTGGTCTAATTATGAGGATGGTCTTTGTGGATTAACGTAATATTCATTAGTGTGGACGTTAATCCACACAAGAGAACACTACATCCACCGACCATCGCTTACAACTATCCACAATTTGTGACCTCCAAGTAGCTGGATTACAGAATGTCGCCACCCTCATTCATACTTGGCTCAAAATACCTACCTTGTGGTATAGTCACCATTTCAATAATCTAATCTAATACTATAACGAAATTTGGTTAGTTTTTTATTTAGGACAAAACTAGCTTGTTTTAGACAACAAAACGATGGTTTTTAGATTTTTTCTTAGACTGTATAATATTTCATTTTTATTAGCTTAAGCTATTTATTACATTTATACATAAAGTAGAATTGAGCTTAGTTACCATTTAATAATATTTTAGAGTAATGTTGTGAAAATTGTGGTCATTGTAAGTTTAAATTAATTTCATCTAAAAAGTTACGTTGAAGCAGTAGAATCATTTTGCGAGAAATTTCTGTATTAGCGTCGAATATAATTCCAATCGAAATGCGGCGAGAAATTATCAAAACATTCAGTTTAATTCTACTCCACTTTCTCTCTCCTGCTGCAACGGTTGGTATCATTGCGTGTTTTTATCACGCGATGTTGGTAGAGTCTGCGATATATCTTTAGTCTGTTGAAACCTTACATGTTTTATTGAACTTCATCTAAGCTTATCTAAAAGTATCTAGGTAATTTCTTTTTCAGAAATATGGTGCTAAATTTACTTTCTACCACGTGGAGCTGATTCATTTGACGAGATCATTAATATTCCAATCAACAAAAGTAGCCACAAAATTATGTATACATAACAGAATTTATTAAAAATATCTTTAAAGAAAAAATTGCACAAAAACACAAACATTGGAAAATTTACCTGAAATAACAAAAATGCATCCTCTTCGGTCTAAATTGAAACAAAACAAGAAAACCAAACATTTACCGGTATCACCTGTGTTTTCCTCTTCGCGGTTTTACTTTACAACAATGAAAAAATTTATCCTCGAGCGGAAGATATTCCAAAATGAATATTTCAAGCGTGAAATTGTGCTTAACCGATAAATTTATTCGATTTTTACAGTTAGGAAATCTAATATACTCCGACAATTCTCGAGTCGTAGTAATAGGAAGAGCGAGAGAGTTGGAGGCGACGATGGAGAGGAAACTTTTTATAAGCTCCGCTGCTGCTTTTATGTCTTACCAAGAATGAAATATGGAGGGTAATTGAGCAGGGTATGTCAGCTACTTTATTTAAACGGTATGTTTGTAGAATTTAAGATTCAATGTCTTTCTTTACGGAGGCTCTGTACAGAGTGTATCAGAACAATACTAACATTTTAATGTACAAACGAACCTTACTGATTCGAAATTTAAGGGAAAGCCTATTTATTTTGGACCTTGGAAGATTAAATTTTTAAGGTTAAAGAGAGTAAAGTGATTATATTTATACTTATTTGAACTCATTATCGAAAAATCTTCCACGAGAGTGTAAAATAAATATTGGTATCACACAAAAATCGACTTGTTAAATGACGATAACTGTAAACACTGAAATTTATATTACGAAAAGAAAATTAAACAATGCCACTGATGATACGAACCTGGAAGAGTTGCAGAAAGGCACTAGTTCTCGTTTCTGTTGGGTTGTTTTTTTAATTACTTACTTTGAATTTTTGAGGTGGACTTCCAATGTTAGAGTTAGGGTTTTTGAATTAATGGATCAAATATAATCTATAATATTATAAAGAAGAGGTGGTTTCTGTACGTTTGTTTGTGGGTTTGTTGTGGCAAGTAAATGCGAAAAATACTGAACCGACCGGTTTGAAATTTTCAGAAAGGTAGATCTTAAACTCATGCAACACATAGGCATATTAGTTCCCTTAAAATCCTCTCGGCTACGCCCTGTGAACGTCCTAAATTTCAATGTTTACATTTTCAAAGAATGAAAACATAAAATTACTTGAATGTCAACAGCTGTGAACACTAAAATTTGACAGAGCTGCCGTGACCGTCCTAGGTTTCAATGTTTACATTTTCTAATGGCAACATCCGTTTGCACTATATTTTGACAGTTCGGGAAGAAGAAGAAATAAAGTTGATTTTTCAGATAAACTGATAAACTAGATCGAAATTAGTGAATTATTTGAAATAGTGAAATGGTAGATTTTAAGGGTTTTCCGACAACTGTCTCTATTACATTAATCCTTATCCTCTCCCAATATTTGACAGATGTTACTTTGAAATGTTATAGACACTCGTGTTTTGTCATTTTGTAAACAATGAAGAATTAATTAACAATAACTTAAATGTATCAGTAGAGTCTACACCTGTCAGCCTTTTTAACCCGTGTGAAGAACGGGTACCGTACTTTGGCTAGTTATAATCAAAGGGGCTTAAGTACAAACAAATTAAAACATTTTAGAGGCTATATAAGAAAAAAAAATACTTTGAATCATCGGAATATATTCTTTTGAATAATTGAGGTTAACTCAAGGGAATAAACAAAATTTACAAGTCGTACAGGTTTTCGAGGTTCTACTGTAATATTTCTACTTTTTAACTGAAATGGCAACCTACCCACGAAGGTAGTTTAGTACAAATATGAATGAGAAATAAGTGTAGGATGATTATGGTGCGATCTTGAAGTCTTGTTACTCACTAAGGCTGACATGTTCCTTGGACAGAACTGTTAATTAATAGCCCAGCAGTCAATGACATATCTAAGGGACCTACAATTTTGATGTGAAGTCGGAACCAAAATTCTTATTCAAAATTTTGATTCACTTCACAGTATCACTTACCAATTTTAACTATGCAATGGCCTTTACAAACGTTGCAATAGAACCATTACAAAATTTTATAACAACTTTGATCAAACATTTATACCAACAAAAATTTAGTTAACTATTTTATAAACTTTTCTAACTATGAAATCACTGAACCAGAACTGTAACCACACAAAAAGTGGAACGCTGTTGAAAAGCATAATGTATCAAAAAATCCATTTCCTCATTCCAAGGAGATGGTTGATGTATTTATACATGGACAACTGAGTCTGTCTCAGACAGGATATCGGAACCGACTTTCTCTCGAAATGATCGCTTGTCCATTTATTTATATTCATAGAAACTGCCTCATCGAATATAATAATATTCCGTTTTGACTGTTACAAGTTAGACCGGATCAATATAATTAAACAATAGTGTTAAGCGTCATGTGGTTTTTCTTGTTTTGGTTTTTTACATGGATATGTCTTAGCTCTGGGCTGATGTTGGTGATTTTTAAGATTGAAAACATGTTACAGGTTTCCATTGTACCTACCACAGCTATTTTATTGAATTTTTAATATAAAAGAATAAGAACAGCTGTTTAGATTAACTGAAAACATTCTCTTTAGACATATCCATGACCTAACCGATTTTCCCACAGGGAAGTGAATACAAACATATTTAACTAGCAGATAGTCCGTCGCACGTTTCTCCGATGCGCGAAACAGATTAATTTTGTTTAGATTCGCTGGCAATTATAAAACATAATATAATTATTATTACCTTTTTATGAAATTGTAGCCTAAGCACACATTTAAGGCAAATTATGTATAAGAATGAGTTTATTCATGTGGACTTGAAACATTAAACACTTAAACGAGCGCGCGCGCGCCCACACTATATCAAACGTTCGTTAATAATGCACAAAATCACCCTTTTATACATTTTAGATAGCGAAGGGAAATTATAAAAATAGACATCAGCTGATTATTTTAATAAACTTAATATGAATAAACAGTGTAATTATTTTTTAACTTCCCAACATACAAACATGTGATTTTTAATCATAATACACAATCGTCAAAAACTGTAAAATATTTACGTGATGGATGAACCTTTCATCGTGTACAGTACATATTTACTTTATAGTTTTACTTTAATGAATGATTCAGACGGCATTGGATAGTAAAGCGTATTGCTAATTGTTTACATTTTGAATAAATGACAGTTTAGAGAAACTTTCGAATTATTTAATCACAGCTGTTCATTTGGTAAATACTAAATTTATCAAACTTGACGTTGCACCGTTTTATGCCCTCTGGAGCGGAGTCCTTTGGATCTATCTGCACCAAACTCCACAGAAAACATCTCGAATTATGCTTAATAATGCCAATTTTCATTAGGAATGAAAACAGGTAGTATATTTAATTGCATCGTAAGCGATGCTAAAGGCTGTATGCTGATCGAGTAATGAAAAGGATGCTCTGAAATAGTTTATTAGCAGTTCAAGACGAAGTAACCAGAGTCTGTTCCTCCAAAGGCGCCTGGTTAGGTGTAAGCTCCCATTCCCTTAATTGCAATTACCGTTTATAACAGTGTTATTAGAGGTTTAAGCAGTGTCAGTTCTTATCAGCGGGAACACCTGTGATTTTGCTATCTTAACCGAGTTTTAATGTGTATTAAACGCGTGGTAGAGAATATAACTGTACGCAAATACCGTTTACTTTTTTAAAATAAATTTGTTTAGAATTGTTTCTTTTATAACTTAAAGATTTAATATTAGTTTTTAATAAATTGTTTATAGATTTATAATTTATTTACATCCTATTCTATTGATTATTTGATATTGATGTTATTGATTGTTATTTTGATTATTAACTATGATTTTGAACTGTGCAGATGTCCCTTTGTACTATGTTCCGAAGCCACCATTTCATATGATGTCATCTATGTAGAAAAACTATGTTGATGGTACTCTTTAAAATAATTTTTATCTCCCAACACGATGTTCACATCACTCTCTCCTACGATGTCGATGTCACTCTCTACCTCGATGCTATTATACTCTCTCTTAAGACGTTTATGTCACGTGTCTTTCTGTACAAAAGTCGTTGTACTCTCTTAACATGTCTATTACTCTCTACGATGTGATGTCACTCTTATATATCATATACTCTCTCTTACGACGTCTATGTCTTTCAGTGTCATTCTCTCTTACGATGTGTATGTCATTCTACCAACATTTCAATGCCACCTTCTTTTAACAATGTCGATGTACTCTCTCTTTACGATGCCTATGTCACTCTCTACTAATATTTCAATGCCACTCTCCTACGATGTCGATGTCATTCTCTACCTCGATGTCATTGTACTCTCTCTTACGACGTCTATGTCTTTCGGTGTCACTCTCTCTTACGATGTGTATGTCACTCTTCTCTTACGATGTGTATGTCACTCTCTACCAATATTTCAATGCCACTCTCTTAAACAATGTCGATGTACTCTCTCTTTACGATGTGTATGTCACTCTCTACCAATATTTCAATGCCACTCTCTTAAACAATGTCGATGTACTCTCTCTTACGATGTGTATGTCACTCTCTACCAATATTTCAATGCCACTCTCTTAAACAATGTCGATGTACTCTTTCTTTACGATGCCTATGTCACTCTCTACCAATATTTCAATGCCACTCTCTCTAACAATGTCGATGTACTCTCTTTTACGATGCCTACGTCACTCTCTAATATTTCATGACTCTCTTAAAAATGTCGATTTACTCTCTCTTTACGATGCCTATGTCACTCTCTACCAATATTTCAATACCACTCTCTCTAACAATGTAGATTTACTCTCTCTTTACGATGCCTACGTCACTCTCTACCAATATTTCAATGCCACTCTCTCTAACAATGTAGATTTACTCTCTCTTTACGATGCCTATGTCACTCTCTACCAATATTTCAATGCCACTCTCTCTAACAATGTCGATGTACTCTCTCTTTACGATGCCTACGTCACTCTCTACCAATATTTCAATGCCACTCTCTCTAACAATGTCGATGTACTCTCTCTTTACGATGCCTACGTCACTCTCTACCAATATTTCAATGCCACTCTCTCTAACAATGTCGATGTACTCTCTCTTTACGATGCCCATGTCACTCTAACAATTTTTCAATGCCACCTTCTTTTAACAATGTCGATTTACTCTCTCTTTACGATGCCTATGTCACTCTCTACCAATATTTCAATGCCACTCTCTCTAACAATGTAGATTTACTCTCTCTTTACGATGCCTACGTCACTCTCTACCAATATTTCAATGCCACTCTCTCTAACAATGTCGATGTACTCTCTCTTTACGATGCCTACGTCACTCTCTACCAATATTTCAATGCCACTCTCTCTAACAATGTAGATTTACTCTCTCTTTACGATGCCTACGTCACTCTCTACCAATATTTCAATGCCACTCTCTCTAACAATGTAGATTTACTCTCTCTTTACGATGCCTACGTCACTCTCTACCAATATTTCAATGCCACTCTCTCTAACAATGTCGATGTACTCTCTCTTTACGATGCCTACGTCACTCTCTACCAATATTTCAATGCCACTCTCTCTAACAATGTCGATGTACTCTCTCTTTACGATGCCTACGTCACTCTCTAACAATATTTCAATGCTACTCTCTTAAACAATGTCGATGTACTCTTTCTTTACGATGCCTATGTCACTCTCTACCAATATTTCAATGCCACTCTCTCTAACAATGTCGATGTACTCTCTTTACGATGCCTACGTCACTCTCTACTAATATTCAATGCCACTCTCTCTAACAATGTCGATTTACTCTTCTTTACGATGCTACGTCACTCTCTACCAATATTTCAATGCACTCTCTCTAACAATGTCGATGTACTCTCTCTTTACGATGCCTACGTCACTCTACCAATATTTCAATGCCACTCTCTCTAACAATGTCGATGTACTCTCTCTTTACGATGCCTACGTCACTCTCTACCAATATTTCAATGCCACTCTCTCTAACAATGTCGATGTACTCTCTCTTTACGATGCCTACGTCACTCTCTACCAATATTTCAATGCCACTCTCTCTAACAATGTAGATTTACTCTCTCTTTACGATGCCTACGTCACTCTCTACCACTATTTCAATGCCACTCTCTCTAACAATGTCGATGTACTCTCTCTTTACGATGCCTACGTCACACTCTACCACTATTTCAATGCCACTCTCTCTAACAATGTCGATTTACTCTCTCTTTACGATGCCTATGTCACTCTCTACCAATATTTCAATGCCACTCTCTCTAACAATGTCGATGTACTCTCTCTTTACGATGCCTACGTCACTCTGTACCAATATTTCAATGCCACTCTCTCTAACAATGTCGATGTACTCTCTCTTTACGATGCCTATGTCACTCTCTACCAATATTTCAATGCCACTCTCTCTAACAATGTCGATGTACTCTCTCTTTACGATGCCTATGTCATTCTCTACTAATATTTCGATGTCACTCTCCTACGATGTTGATGTCATTCTCTCACACATGCACAACTGCCAGCCTGATGCTCGGTGTCGTAAACGGTCTGGCCCATTGTTCTTGCCCAGTCACGGTTTTGGCTTCGCCGCAGCCGACTCTAAATACCGCCGCGGCCTCTTTGTTCGCGTGCAGGTCAACTGTGTTATTACTCCGTTCTATTTCATGTGTGTGAATTACTTATTCACATCAAGGGGTTTTTTTTTCATTCTGGTCTCTTTCATTGTCGTAAACAAGCGGGACTAAAATATAACAGAAATTTTATTTTACTAACAAGACTTATTAATAGTTACGTAAAAGAGTCACAAATGTATTGTAATATACTATAAGGTTTTTTATTTTAGGGGTTTTAACTTCATTCAATTACAGATTTGATTACATAATTTTATTAAAAATACTTTACATTTTTTTAGTTTCAAACTAGTAACTTCGTAATGACCCATGCTTCTTGTATGATGCTGTATTTAGGAAAGCCATTATGAAAGGAATTGTTAAGTACCATTTTCTACTTTTCATGTAATAGCTTCAGTCTTGCTTGAAATTAACTTCAAAATAGCTTGGTTGAGATTATCATCAATTTTAAAACATTTTAATCGTTTTGTACGAAATAGGTAGTCAGTTAGTTGTATGATAGTAAAGTATATTAGTTATATGTAGTATTATATGTACATATTCACCGTATCTCCAGGTGTTTTTTAGAATTATCATTTTTAAAGGTAATTTTTTAATAATAAATTAATAACAATTAATTTAACTTTGTTTCTCTTCCTATTATTTTTAGAAATTAGTTGATTATTTTGGAAAGAATATGTTATTGAATCATATTTATATAAACTTTAAAGAGTATAACAGTTTTATAAAATATTGTTTTTTAATTAACTAACTGAGAAAGTATGTGTCAGTCCACTGATACCGTTTATTTAAAGGCATTTTATGCCATAAACCCCTTAAGAGCTGTCTAAGGGCGCTCAATGTTATTTCTATGGAGTTTACGAAAAATAAATTTCTTATTTATTCCTTAACAGTTTCTCATGAAGTTTGGTATGCAGCTTAAAGTGAAACCAACCCATAAACCCGCGCAACGATTTTGTTATTACCCTGGTTCCCTTTTAAAATTTTTAACTTCTCTCACTTTACCTTCAAAGAAAGAAAATATGTTTCAGTTCACAGTTGCTGTTTAATTCTGTTGCAACACACACCAAAATACCCATTTTTAACTTAACTACAAAAGTTTCTTCATCACAGTTTACATTCATTACCACAATCCTTACTATATACCACGATAAATTTACCTGATATCAATATACGCAATGAATAACTTTATATTTAATCCGATCTGTTCATTAATTCTTAAGTTAGTAAAAATCGAACATCATACGGTCTAAGGAAAAAACTAAAACCATAATTTTATAATCTAAAATGCGCTAGTTTTATACTTAATGAAAAACTAGCACAATTTTGTGATTGTTCAACACTGGATTAAGCATATTGGGTGTCCGCGAAATCATAATCCCGTTAAGAAACTCAATCATTTTTATTTTTAGACAGTTACAAACTGCATAATAGCGTCATAACATAAGTCTTTCTTGCAGGAATCGATCATTTTTAATTATATTACAATTAAAATGATATACCATCACACAAATTGTTCAACAGGGATAGTCACAAAATTAAACCAAAAAGTCTTTAATGCTGTAGTAACAGCGTGACAAAAGAAGATTCTTAACCCCTTGGGCAAATTTGTCCACGTCTGTTTCAACTTTTAAGACAGCTAGCAGTGCATTGAACGGTTTGTGCTTGGGGATGTATATATCAAGCCGGCTTTTCTAACCGTTAAAGAGGGAACGGGTTGAATTTTGAAAAATATCAAAATTTTTCCTGACAAATACTACATGGTATTTGTGTACTTTATACTTTTTACGGAAATGAAAGCCTACCTAGTAAGGTATTTTAGGCAAGTATGAATGAGAAATGAGTGTAGAATAAACAAATACAAATAGTGTGTCGCATCACACTTTCTAAACACAATACAGATGTGATACAACTCATATGACAACACAGACCGCTTGTGTTGCTCTCGTAGAACGTGAATGATTGATTCTCCGACCACTAACACAACACAAGCAGTTCGCAGATGCTTCATTATTTACGGCTACACAGTACAATACACGACCAACACAATGGACACAGCTTCGCAGTGAAAGCGCACTTCACTCTAAGTTCACACGACGGTCCGGTTGGTTTAGTGCCATTAGATTTCAATTCATACTGTAGAGACTAGAATTCTGATAATTTTTATTGATTCTAAGATTTATATTCTAGTAAAGCCTGTTTTCTGTAACGATAAGGAAGGAATGTTCTTCTTATGCGAGAAAACGAAAACGCCCACTTTGATTAAACTTATTTTCTTCTTTCTATAACTTTCTGAGATCTTTTTGTATACTTTTTATTTTTTTATAATAAACGAATTTTAAGAATAATAATCTATATTTGACATAGATGTATAAAATTACATTTAAAACATAAAAAAACAAAAATAAATTTCATCTAAATGTGTTTAATTATAAAAAACACTTTTAAGTAACTCTGAGCTACTGGAAAAAATCAAATCTAGAAACAGATTGAAAATAATAACTATTTATAACTTTTTTTATAATTTGATTACTACAATTAAAATGACATTTTTGTTGTTAGGTTCTTAAATTTGTTAGTATAAAAACAAAAGTTTTAATTTAATTTGAGATATACTATTTTTAACGTTTGCTACATTGAAACAGATACGCAAAATTTCGCATACATATTGTCAATTGTTGGATAAACCTTTGATCACAATTTTAAATCGATATTAAAATGTAAAGATCAATGTAGATCAAGACAAACATAAAATGTAAACATGAATCGAACACATCGAATAGAAACAAGGATCGAATTTATAAAACTAGTACTAGTATTTTTAGACACCTTTTATGTGACACAGATTTTTTATATTGATCGAGAAATTGATCAAGAACCTTTTCCTCACGTTTTCTAAAAGATATTTCATAGTGTGATGCAGAATTTTGCGACCTTAGGTTTAAAATAATTCTGACAAATGAATCATACGGCTTTGTCGGTGGAGATACAAAACACTTCAACGAACTTTGCCCTCACGACCCATATTTCTCGAGTAATACATTTATTTCCCGGATTGTAGGTAGACAAGGATTTGTTGTAATAAAAGTTTTAACCAAGTATTTTAATTTGTCATTAAAAGATTGTCTAAATAAAGAAGTTCTGTCTGTACATAGCTTGGAATTATACTTAAGGTTATTTTCAAGTTTAATACCCCATAAAATCCGAAATGGGATTCTCTCTTGTCTTTTTGAAACGCTAATCCGTGAAAACGAGAACTTATTCTTATGATTCAATACCTTTTGGAGAATATTTTTTTCTTTAAACTCACCCATGCACTGTAAACATAAAATAATGAGCTATCAGACCCCAGTTAGACACATGAGACGTATTGCTAAATCTTAAAGAAATAGCTCAAGAATAATATTCAACCACCTAATCACCACTTTATTATGAAAATAACTGTTTGTGAACAATAACATGACATTGAACACAAATAATCAACATATGATTGTAAATGAGGAAATATGTATCAATCTCCCCCTCGAATCTTGAAGAGAGAATACGGTCAACATATACCATCATCCATTTTTAAAGAGTAGACGAAATCACCTTTTGTACCACGGTACCAAACTTCTGTATACGGCCAAAACTCCACTTTCCTTCTCTCTCCCTAAAATTACAGGCCTGAACTCTGACACCCACATGAAATCTTCGAACAACTTTGGAGGGTATCTTGAACAAGATCATATTTCACTTTGAGATCATTCAAAAGATTTAACCTGGTTTTAATTTGATTTGGAGAAAATAATGTTCCAGACTGAATACACTTTCAAGCATTTGTAAATTGAAACTTGGCACCTTTTTGTAAGAATACATTTCAACTTTTTCAGTTATTTGGATATCTGTAATTTTATCAATTTCTTCCATTGTCCTCGTCGCCATTGGTAAATGTTAAAGAAATAACTGAAGAATATTTAACTACCAAATCACCATTTTGTTATGAAAAGAACTGATTGTAAACAATATCAAGATTGTAAATGAGGAAATAAACATATGATTGTAAATTAGAAATATGTATCACGTATGTTTCTAAATTTTACACAATTTGCAGTATTAGTGAATAATTTAACGACTATACTGCTTGAAAATTACAAATTGTTGAAACATATATTGCAGAAAATTTATGACCTGTATGAACTAGAGATGACTTAGGCAACTTTTATTACAGGACTAGATGGTATTTAGCTTTCTTAGAAAAAAAATTTTGATTTTTTTTAATGACAGCAATCTCGTTTTTACTATTTTAGTGCGGATAAAGCTTTTCCTTTTTTTACACTTTGTAAAGTGTAACATGCCTTGTGACAATAAATATATTAGATGCTTGAGTGATCGAAGTAAATGTTCACAAAAAAGGTTTTTGTCTCATAAATGCTATTAACACTTCATGAAGCATAATGTATAAAGTCATTAAATGCTCACTACATACCTTTACATACAGCCCCGACATGTCAACGTATAACGCCATGTTTACAACGTCAACACGGACTGACTGCACCGCCCAACAATGGAGGATAGGAGTCCATTTAATTCGTTTAATTATTTACACGACTCATTAACACTTTAAACGTGCGATGGACGGGAAAGTTGCACTTCATTGCTGTACGATCAGTTCGATGTGGGGTGTTTGTGAATGTTTGCTAGCGGTGTGGAATGTTCTTGAATGTTAGCCAGTGTGGTGGAATGTTCGATGAAGGTTTGGACAGAAACGTTTGTGCATTTCAGACTGTAGCGAGGTAAGTAATACCATCAAATTATAGTATATTTCATCACTAGGACCAAAAACGTCACTAGTTTATCAGTCGAGGATGTTAATATTCACATGAGTTTACATAAAAAAGGCAAGTTTGGACTGAGCGATGTACTATATTGTTCGTAATACTGCAAATAAAATAAAACAACCTCGTAAAACATAAATTATTACCTGATTTAGAGTATCAATAGTTGTCGACCATTTTTGTTGCTTTAGACTAATCAGCTGTTATGTTACTTACGTTTTAGCAGTTCTTTCTTGATTCCTGATTGGTTGTTGAGGCTAAATCAGTGTTAGTTATTATTATTAATAGTTCGATCTTAACCGTTCGATAGTTCTATTAAATAGTCGATTACCAGTTTCACAAATACACAAAAAATCGACAGTGATCAATGCAGTTACTTTATCGATTATTTACAGTCAAATGCTGACCTCGAATTAAAAGTATCATCAACTATGATCTTTTGCGGCCTAAGACAAAAAATCATCTTTATAATAAGGTTAATCCTGAGAAGAAAAAAGAACAAATTTCGCTCTTTAACACACGTATCTCTAACAGCTGTTTTTGAAGCATTATGACGAAAAATACTTTTCTACCCAATTACATGATGTGAATATTGAAAGGTTCTTGCACTATCAACATAAAAATATTAAGTATTTTTTCCAACTTCCAAAGCAAATTGATTGATCTTTAGATTCTAAAAATTTTATATCGTGTTGGCTTAACAATCGTACAGGGATCATTACTATAATTTATGGAGTAAATCACAGGTTGTTCGATTTTTATAATTCGACTTTAGATTAGATTAGATTATTTGAAATGGCAACCATACCACAAGGTAGGTATTTTAAGCCAAGTATTAATGAGGATTGAATGTAAGATGCTTGTGGCGTGATCTTGTAGTCTTGTTACTGACTAAGGCTGACATGTTCCTTAGACAGGACTGTTAATTAATAGCCCAACAGCCGATGGCAACTAAGGGACCTACAGTTTGACGTGGAATCCGAACCACGACCTCTGAATTACGAATTGGTCTAATTATGATGATGGTCTTTGCGGATTGACGTAGTATTTAATAGTGCGGACGTTAATCCACACAACAGAACACCACACCCACCGACCATCTCTCACAACTATCCACAATTCGTGACCTCCAAGTAGCTGGATAACAGGATGACGCCACCGTCACAGACTTGGGCAAGCTCGTGAATAAATCAGCTGATATTTTTCAGCAACAAAGCTACCAATTACTTGTACCCATCACACTTCTATTTGGCAATATTCACCGACGAGATTCCGCGTTTTACAACGAATATTTTTACTTTTTACTTTTATTTCTAATCCCAGGTAAAATATTGTACTAATCTAATAGAAACAAAGATTCGATCGTAGTGATGATGTGAGATAACCTATAGCCTTCCCTTCTAAACACAACCAACTATTCAACAATCAATATAATAGAATAGTTATCGGCTATGGTCGTTGTATGGGATATTCTCTGGTGTGGTAATGTCCGCACTATTGAATACTAAGTACTTCCGCAAATGACATACTCATGATTAGACCAATTCGTAATTCAGAGGTATTGGTTCGGACTCCACGATAAACTGTAGGTCCGTAGAGATGTCATTAACTCGAGAGCTATTAATTAACAGTTCTGTTAAAGGAACATGTCAGGCTAGTAACAAGACTACAATATCACGCCACAATCATCTTACATTCATAATTAGCTTAGAATACGTACCTGGGTAGGTTGCAATTTCAGTAACAAAATTAATCTATGTTGATTCTAATTCATGGTAACAGTATGAGTGGATTAAATCATGAATGTACTTACTTACCACTGTGGCCACAGGTATCGCAAATAGTACTTGACCACCCCATCACGTTACCTCCCATAGGCCTCTGTCTCTTGAGTCCTCCTTCCTTGTTTCCAGTTTTCTCAAGTGTTTTCCAACTTGGTCCCACCATTTCAGTTTTGGACTTGCAAGGAGTTGTTCTATAAAACCTTCTTAATTAATGATTCATCTTATTACCTTAAAATGTATACTACCCATCTTAATCTCCTAGTTTGTACCTCAGCGCCTACATCTAGTTGCCAATTCTCTATTGTTCACCCTCAAATATCGGTATGCACACTTTGTTGTCTTTTTACCTATCCATATCATTTGTTTTATCAATGGCGTGATATTATTTTTGAACCTTATAATTTTTAACACGCTGAGTTTTTCAGCGTGTTAAAAATTATAGAGTCAGGTTAAATATATCTTCTATTTTCAAACCTTTATTAGTGTTACCGGTGAGGAAAACTCCAATAAAATCTCAAATAATTAAAATTATTTACTTTTTGAAATTTAAATTGATAAAAAAAAGGCCAATGTAATGAAGAAAAACATAGCTAAATTCTTGCATGACTCTCGAGAGATAAAAGTCAACCATCAACAATGTGTCGTTCACGATACGTGTCTACAGGCGAGTAATTCATCTACAAACTCGCGCGAGTGTGTGCGTGTGCGTATGTATGTGTATGTGTGTGCATGTTTGTGTGTCAACCCCGTGTCACACGCCACCCCTTGAGCATGTCATTTGTTATCCGCCAACAAAATGTGCTTATCTTCGGTCATTTTTAGAGTTAGCTTTCACGTTAATTTTCTGAAGTGCACGGTGATTATGTTTTGTTTGGATAGCTTTACTACCTTAATTTAGATCTGTATGTGAGTTTTTTTAACTAACCTTCATCACAATAGGCTTAAAGCCTGTGCAGTAAATTAAAGACAGCGATGTACTGTTCCGACAATTGTACATGGGCTGGCCAGAGGTAACCGTTCATAATCCTTTTGACTTACTGGTCCAGAGTTTTGCCCCTTAGCTACCGTGCCGGTTATATTGATAGTATGTACCGAAATTCACAATGGTTTGTACATTTTCTCGTAAAGCTATAACTTTAGTTGACACTTTCGATATATTTATTCTGTTATGGTAACTCAAGGGTAACGTGCTGGTCCAGTAGGTTAAAAGATGCTGGATCGAAATCAGGGTTTGGTGTCTATGAGCTTAACTATGGCTGAACTGACTGTGTGACTCAGGCCGCTACGATATCTCGTTGTCTGCTTGGGTTACACACAGGCCATGGTGATTGGCACTTGAGGGTTTTAAAAAGTCTTAAAGTTTTTTACAGCAATAGACCATTAAGTTAAAATTCTTATTCTGATGTCTAGAATATTTTATATAAGTTATTTCAGTGAAAGTAAAATTCTCAACGTAACCACTGATCTTTGAATGTTTACTAAGGCAAGTGAAACTTTTCGCTGATTTTTCTCACCTCCAAATAAACTTACTAGTAACTAAGGCAACCTAAATTTCTAATGTGTTATCGAGATATTTTTCCATATATTAAATTATAGTAGTATCTCCAAATCAGAATGTCTCATTACCTACATCCCCAAAACATTCTAGATCTACCACCCGAAATCATAGTAAAGATCGCCACCAAACTTCAACACGCCGACATCAGATGCTTCCGCGAAACTTGCTGTATGTTCAACGAGGCTGGAAGATACGTACAAAGGACAGCATTGCACAAGATGAAGAACAAGGCCGAAAAAGCTTTGAATAAGTGTCACAAGGGTTTCCAAAACGTGACTGACTCTCAGATGTTGAGAGCTTTAAAGGGAACGGCGTCGGTGAAGTGTCTGTGTGGTATTGTCAGGGTTGCTGATGCTGCACTGTACAGCTTCATCATAGACGGCACGATAGATCCTACACCTCCGACGTTGCTCGCAGAAGTGGAAAAAGCGCTTATGATAGCGTCAAAAAAGAATCCTCTAGTAGGCAGGGATCGTTTGAAAAAAATATTCTCGCATTTCAATAAATATTTTATAAGAGTTCTAAACGCTCCTGGAATTAATTTGAAGAAAATATCTATTTTCCAATCAGTGACAAATCTTCTTCAAAATCTTCCTTTCAAGACTTACAACGTCACTGAGACTTCCTACGGCCTCCACTGCAACGTATTCCTGAACAACCTGACGGTCACCATGAACAAGAACTCCTTCATACTCACAGCACCGGTGCTCATCCAGTTCTTAGCCAAACTGAATGTCAAAGGAATCCAGGAGTTCATAAACGTGAATATGGGAAACGTATTCTCGGAGGAAATCCAAAACGTGGACGCAACTATCGACTGGATAGAGTTGATGGTGGAATGTTCACCCGAGCAGAGGGGAGGTGTGAGGAGTTTGACACAAGCGTGTCGTCTAGAGCCCAGAGACTTTGAGGTGAGACTTCACGGGCTTTGCTTCACTAGACCGCCTGGAGAGAGATACTCGTACAGCCACTACCCCATCAGGGGGAGAGAACTGTTCGAAGGGGAGGAGATTGCTACGTACATTTACTCCTCACGACATTATTACCTACCGATCAGCTTTACATCTGTTAATATATTTACTAATTTAGTGTGAACAGTCTTTCTCATCCTCATCTCAATTTTAATCTTTACTAATATTCGATAATAATTGAAATCAATAGAAAACCAGGCTGGTTTAAATTTTACGTATTGTTACCATGGAAAATTATAGCTGTGATGGGAAACGATAACCTTAAAAATCGAAGAAAAGTTTTTTATTTACTTTCCTAGGGGAAATAGGTTAGATCATGGATGTGTCTAAAGAGAATGTTTTCAATTGTTCATCTGAACAGCTGCTCTCGTAACCAAACTATGACGTCACTAAGCATATGACATCACAACCAAATGACATCACTGTTTCAAATTTTGGTGGCGCAAAGTGCCAAAACCCCCTCCCCACAGATCTAAGACATATCTATGTCCATACAAGCTCATAGAAAAGGTTTTCGGTATTTCAGAAAATTATATAATAATAGAACAATAGAGTTTTTCAATGGGGGTTATAACAACAATTAATTATTAAATGAAATGTATTGAATAAATGAATAAAGTGGGATGTCCAGGCCCTAAAAGGGGAATGAGATAGATATTCATTTAAAACCAAAAGAAATTTTGTAAAATAGTGGTTAAACATGAATTACTAAATCTGCTTAGACCTTTTTAATTATCTACATATAATATATACAGGAATAATGTAATATAATATAAAAGAAAGAAAATAGAATAATTTTTTTAATGTTCACTGATATTGGGATTTGCGAACAACCTTTTGATGTTGGTCCAAAGTATTTTACGGATGGATTTGCCGACGCCGGTTACCCGACGGTTATTTCGTAGGCCCAACCGCAAGAATGCTTACCAACCGTTTCCCTTCCATGCCGACTATAATCCCTCGTTGGGCCAACGATATGTGCTGCTGGGGTTGTTTAGTGTGCGGTAGGAAATTGTTAACACAATACAAGTTATTAAAAGTTTAACTATGATTCTTAACACACAGACGACACGAGTCCAGTGACATTAGTAGGACTTTATTTTAGTATATTGTACCATACGAGTATTGTGAACAAATGTTGCAGTACTTGAAACAAAATCACGAAACTCGACGAACATCGTAAACAGAATTGAGTACCGTAACAAACAATTTTTTCTTAAGCTTAAAAATGTTTACGAAAGGTTATTTTTGAACTGCACATACTTCGCAGTACAAAAGAGAGTCACCTTTTCCACAGGGTTAACTTATTTTGGTCGGAGTTTATGGAAAAAAGTGTTCTAGCTCAGTTTTACCGCCCGATTTTCATGTACTGTTTTTATTTCGCTGTAAATCGAACCCTCCGCTATCTGTGAGGCAAAGGAGAGAACTGTTATTGGCTTCATTACTTACCCTCACGAGTCCCTTTGTTTCCACCTTTCCTTAACTCATTTTCTAAAGGATGTTTTACACTATCGATAATCACATTTTGCTTCTTGCAAAGATTGGTAGCCTGGCGCATACTTGAAAATATTTTCATGAAACATTTTTTACTTTCACCCCTTATACGTAGTATATAAAGTATTGTTTAGATCCAAATTTTCGAATTTGAGTTGAGAGTGTATATATAAATTTCGGGGTTCTCTGACTCCAAAAAAGTTGTTTCCTGACTGATGTCTGTCTGTGTATAGACCCATGTGTACTGATCGCCCGATTATTATCAAATTTCGGTACGGTGGGGGCTATAACTCCAGACCGTATTTTTAATTTTAAGTTTTTTTTACTACTAAAAACCCTTTAACCCAGACGGACAGTTATTAGTCTGAAAACAACTTTTTTATTCAGGAAGCCTCAAAACGGATATATCCACACTCATTTCAAATTCGAAAATTTTGACGAAATCGATGCCTACTCCACATACTATGTATAAGGGGAGAAATTAAAATGTTTTTATTTACTTCCCTATGGGAAATAGGTTGAATCATGGATACGTCTAAAAGGAATTTTTTCAATTCATCTAAACAGCTGTTCTTATTCTTTATATTCAAAATTCAATACAATTTTCTTGGTAGTTTCCTTGGAAACCTGTTACATGTTTCCCATCTTAAAAATGTTTGTATTTACTTCCATAAATAGTTAGACTGGATATGTCCAGGGATGTAATTTATCTAAAATTTCTTATTCTTTTATATAAAAATCCAGACCGTAGTTTTTAATTTTTATATTTTACTCTAAAACAAAACCTCAGAGCTAAATATATTATCAAAACAACTTATACACCTCAAGTAAAGATGAAAATTAGAGTTCAATGAAATGCACAATTCATGCCTATATACATAATATAAAATTCAGATGTCAGAAATCGATCTAAAACACTGTTCTATTATTTTTTTTCATTCACAAACAGAGTTTTATATTAATCATTATTATTTTTAATTTTTTCTCCTGGTAGTTTTATCATGAATATTTATTTTCTTGTAAAATTTAGATCTGTATCATCGTAAAGGGAATGTTTTTTATTAAACATTTGTTTTTTTTATAAATAAAAATGATCAATTTTTTCTATGGTGTTAATATTTTCCATCTAAAAATCAAATTTTAATCTAAATCAAAGCATAAAATACCATGTGTACCTCAATCAAAAAAACTGAAAATAATTTTTGCAATGAAATGCACAATTCATCCTCTCCCAACCGAGTAACCATGATAGAATAATAAAATTTCAGACACAAGGACAGACATAAAAAATCTTTATTATTCATAATTATATTATCAAAATTGAAAATTTTAATCATTAATTATTTCTCGTTTCCTGAGAAGATATAACTTTAAAAATTAATGTTTATTGATCAAAAGAAAACCAGGTGTGTGACATGGTTTGTAGATTTTTCACACAGATGATAAGAGAAATTTCAGTCACGTATCTGTTTCAGAAATGCAAAGGTTTAAACATGCGTTAAAGTAAATAGCCATATCTCTGGAATATGTCACCATAAAACCCTCTTGAAGTCTAGAAACATGAATGAGAACACCGAGGATCAATGTATTCAAAGACATTTCCCACAACGTTAGATTGTAGGAGGTAGGCTGACACAATAGTCTTGTCACTCTGTTATCATCCCGCGTGAAATATTGTTATGGGGTTGATAAAGTGTACCGTCTACCTGATATGAGTAAACTCAGTAGAGTATACAAGATAGACAACAACGGAAGGTTTTTGTCAAGTTCAAAAAAGGATTTTGGAGAATACAAGGAATTTTGTGTAGTTAAAAATTCAAATGTCCGAAATATCAACCTTTTATAAGTAAATTTTAGATAGCGAAAGGATAGTATAAAAATAATACATCTGATTATTATAATAAATGTAATGTGTATAAACACGTGATTTTTATTTATAATACTCGTTCCCCAACCTGTAAAATGTTAATGTGGCGAATAAAACTTTTCATTTTGTAAAGTACATATTTTCGTAGTAGTTTTACATTAATGAATGAATCCGTTGTTATGTTACTGGACGAAATCAATCGCCAATAAAACACCTTTTGTATATGTTTACCGTCTTTTATATAATTACAATATAAGTGTAAATATATTAAGTAGTTTTGAAAGACGAGAGTTTTTACTTCATCCTATAGTTTTGTTAAAAAAAATATATATAACGTGATAATACACCCTTTTATGCCCTCTGGGAGGAGCCCTTCGGACGGATTTTCCCCAAACCTCACAGAAACCATCCTTTAATCATGCTTAACAATGCCTGAAATTCCCATCAGAATCGGTCCAGCTGTTGAGAAATAGTTCAATTACAAACACACGTATATAAGATTTATATTTTTTAAGATATTTTATTTTTAGCAGTCTTAAATTTATTGGAAACTCATAATCCCGGAAATATACAAAACTACCATTTAGTAACCAACCCACGTTTAAAGTGACTGTCGCTTAGTCTCTGCGGGGGAGTCTCATCGAGTATTCTCCCCTCGTGTGAGGCTAGACTTCCCCTCCATCCCTCAAAGCATAATAGTGTGCCGTAAAAATATACAGTTTCACTTATCATACTGAACTGAAATATTGTATCAGATTCTGATTCATTTATGTAGTGTTATTGCATAATCATTTAGCATAAAGTATGGTTAGTATCGAAATCATAACAATAAATTTCAAAATTAGAAATGACCAATAATAACGAATGAATGATTAACAAGTTAGAAAAATAAATTCAAACTGAAGGGATGATTTCTAAGTACCTAATTTTTAATTTGTCCTTCCTTGAAACAGACACAAAAAATTACATTTAAATAAAAAATATTTATCATATAAATATATAAATCAGTACATATGAAAACCACTGTTGATACGAAAGCTAAGAAATATCTGTGGGAAATACGTGAGATCATGGATATTGGATACGCCTTAAAGCAATATTTCCAGTTGCTCTAAACAACTGTTCTCACAACCTTACGTAATTTTCGATACACTTTTTTGGTCTTGCAAACTACTAACACTATCACAGAAGACATATCCATGTCAAAATTTAACTTCTCACGCGTTGTTCTCCAAATATAATAAAGTAATATCATGTTACTTACACAAAAAATACATCAAGCATTTTAAACCAGTACAAATTAATATGTGAAAACTGTTTCCAAATATAAACGGTGACAGCGAAATGACTCATACTTTCTTCCTTTATAAGTAAACTAAATAATAAACCAATATTACTTATTCAATATTACTTAATTTCTTGCTTACCAAAACAAAATCTAAAAACTATTAAAAACCTTTTTATGTGGGTTGGAATTTACGTCATATTTATTTCGGATTATTAATCGAAATCGTTAGAGAGGATTTTAAGAAATTTTTATTTTACTATTTTGAGGATACACTACTCTTAAAAATAAAAAAAAAATTCATAGATATAGCTAAAGTGTATCAATGTACGTAATATATTAATCGGACAATCAGTGTGGTCAAGGGGTCTGTATAGGCAGATGGACAGGCAATCAATCTGAAAATATTTTTTTTCTTTTTACTTTTAACCCTTTAGGTGAAAAGTAAAATATGTAATCAAGTAAACTCCTTATGAATTTCTCTGTGACATTCATCTATGTTTTCAACAAGAAGTTCGTTTCCCTGTAGTAAATTCATCTACTTGCTCAACATCTATGTCCGCAGTTTGTTGATGAAACATCTGATTTAGTGGAACACTTTCCGTAGATTGTTGTAACTCGGGAGAAAATTCATTTCCCTAGTTGAGTCTGAGAGTTTCAACTTTGTTTTGCCTGTTTGCAAGTTCGTGGAATCCTTTTACTTATCCGGTACTGACCCGTAAACTTTTAGTTTGGTTTTATGTCTAGAAGATTGTTTAGTTTTCCAAGTTCCTCTATTGCATTAAAGAACTATTTTTGAGGAGATTCAATGTATGAAACCTATTGTTAATTGAACACAATAGTTCTGGTAGTTTAATTTGAAACACGTACGGGAAAACACTCTTAAGTTATATACCGTATAATGTTAAAAATTCAAAATGACTTTGATTATAAATTATTCAATATATTTTATTGGACTTTTACAACGCGTCTGTGTTTTTAACTACTCAACGTTTCTGGGGGTGAATAAACTCCTCCCATTTTCAAGTGATTACCTAATAATTTACATTAAAAATTATTGGGTAATCCCTTCAAGACGGGTAAATTTAAAGAAAGTACAAAATCAGTTTCAAAATTAAATAAGAAAACAATTTTTATATTTAATTTTCAGCAAACCAATCTTTAATAACAATCAAAATAAGAGAAATATTTTAACATATAACATGTTAATAAGCACCAAAAGTTTCATCCACCCAACTTTTGGATAATACACACTCGTGTTGCGAGATTAGGTGCGTGTATATGTAAAAAAGGTTTTGGGCAAACTTAAATTACGCCACTAAAAATTAAGATCAATAGTATAGTAAGTTTTTTATTTTAGTTTTTAGAATTAAAAAATAAGTATTTAGAAGATATTTTTCAATTTTTATCCATTTACGGGTAGCGAATCCCCTAAAACTAGAGTATTGTTATATTAAACGAAAATACTCCATTCACAGCAGACCTGCGTGCTCAGTGAATCTCCAAATCAGTGATATAGTAATAATATATGACAAAATTGATTTATACCTGTTGATTAATATGAGAGTTACTTGCCTATTTTCAATATGATTAAAATAGGAAAGAGTATGCAGGTTTGCTGCTGTGAGGAACACTGATAGTACCGGTATGCATTTCTAGCATAAACAAATTTTTATTTTGACTATTTATTCCAAGTTTTTTAACATCTGTCAATAAATAAAGGTGTTTGCCAATTCTCTATATGACTAACACGAAAAAGTGTAAAGATCTCTTGAGAGAAATTATTTTATTGTTATTTTAAATAGATGTCATTCACCTATAAAACCCACCCAAAAATGTTTTTATGACCTCAGAAGGAGTGGGGTTTGAATACAAACTTGTTTGAATAAACATTTTTATTTTTTATAAAGACTTTGAAATACGAGATTTTTTAAATCATGTAGTCTATTATTTGGTTAACTTACACGAACAGACTTTTGTAAAAAATATTTAAGTTTGAAGAGGAAACCTCTGTGCCGGATTATGGACTCGACCAATGTAATCAGGGTGGCAGTTCAGGTGGCCTACGCTACGTATTGAATATATCAATATCCGTAGCCAAACTGTTTTGAAACAAAGTGATCCCGGCTTCATTTGTAGTCATACGTATCATGCATATTTTATTAAATCTCTTATACTTTCCAAAAATAACATCTTAATGTATTTCAGTGAGGATATACACATTGTTCCACGAAGAGGTTTAAACGTTTAATTTTATATTACGTGCCCATTTATGGACCTAACTTTTTAAACTTTACACGGTTTACAAAGTACGCTCTAAAAATATTCTGGAAAAATTTCAGCTCCCTAACCTTCATAGAAACAAAATGGCGGCATTTTTAAAATCATTAAATATGTGTTTTTAGTTTTATAAAATATTTTTATTTTTACACTCTAGAGCAATATGACTTTAAAAAACTAGAACATAGCGTAATGGAAAACCTTAAAGTCCAAAATTATTGAAACTAAACCTTCCACAGCAACACACTGATAACTTCTCTTTGTAAGAGCTTAAGAAATGATTCGTAAGCTCTTACAAAGAAGTTCCTCTGGTTGTTTTAGTTCCTCACCATTATTGAAGCTATAGGTATAAACGTTTTACTCCAAGTAACCCCATAAAAAGAATTTACAAACAGTTAAATCTGGTGATCAGGGTGGCCAATCTAAAAAATCACTTCCACGACCGATCCAACGGTCATGAAGGTTGTCATTTAGTAATTGCGAAATGAGTTGGAGTACCATATTGTTGGAAGATTGATTGATCCATTTCTGGTAATGTCGAATGGTGCAAGACATGTTCATTTAAAAACTCGTGCATACCCGTTCCCACTCATTGTATTGTTTGAAATGTCGCAAGATAACCACAACTTAGTAAACAAATCAGATAATAACTCATGAAAGTAGTTTTTTCTAGCAAGCGAATTGGTAAAATTTCAATATTCCGACATTTTGTTTCTACAAAGGTTAGGAAGCTGAAGTTTTTTCCAGAATATTTTTAGAACCTACTTTGTAAACTGTGTCAAGTTTAAAAATGTTCGCTGCATAAATGGGCACGTGGTAATTAAACGTTTAACCTCTTCGTGGGACACTGTGTATATTAACAATTCAATAAAATAGTTCCCTGGTAGTTTTCTAGTTTTTCAAAATGGAGTTCCTTTGTGGACATTCGGTATTTTAATGAGGAAATTTATTTTTGTTGAAAATGCAAACTATGACATTTAGATTGTACAAACTAATCTAAACTGTCGCAATTTTAGAATTCATACTTGAAGAGGCGTTTCAGACTGTTCCAAATTGGTCTTATGGGACTAAAGTGCAAGTTGGTAGATGTTGTACCTGAACCGTGTCTTGCTGGATGTCTTAACACAGTTTTTCAACTCGGTGATGGAGTGCCGCCGGTGAGACCAGACTTTACTTTTAGTCGAATCTACGTCGATATATCGTCCGGATACTTTTAAATTTATCGATAAAAAGTTTTAAGTTAACACATATTGTTAATAGTAAATTGAATAAGAGTTTGAAGATATTGCTTAAAAGTTACCTTTTTGATTAAAATGATTTATGAAACTTATTTGTAAATCGAGGAATTAAAGTGGCACTTTAAGTATTAAAGTGTCTGCAGGAAACTGTTTTCCTTGTCAGACAAAAAAAAACTATAGTCCTATGATATCTAAAATATCTAAAACATAGCACAGTTAACATATAATCAGGACCAAACCGGTATAAAGCTGAAAACATAAAAGTTTAAAGAAGTCAAAAAAACTTACAAACAAACCATTCACTAAACATTACACACAAAAGAAACCAAACACATCCACTCATCACGGAGACTCAAAGACAACTGAAAGGAGTGGGCGTGTCCCACCGGAACCGGAAACAAAATGGCCGTATCAAAAACCTGAAATCCAGGTGAAATATGTCTAACAGATTTATTTATTATTATTTTATATTCAAATGCAAATCCTTCCTTTTGAATATAAAGGAAGGATTTGCATTTGAAAATACGTACATGAAAAAAAAACTTAAGGATAGGGAAAATAAAGTATCTGTAAATTATATTCATATAAATCCGAAACAAAATTCTCATGGTATGCTAACTCGTAGTAAAGCTCGTAAGGGACATTGGATTTTTGTTTTAAGTATAAAATTGTAAAAATAATGTGTTTTTTGTTCTGTAAAGTTAACTTTGTACTGCATTTTTCATGTACATTAGGAAGGATTTGCATTTGAATTATCCGGATTATAATTATATGTTAATTGTGCTGTGTTTTAGATATTAGTTCACCTGAGGACGGATCAGATTCCAGATCCCGAAACGTCGTGAAACTTTTTTTCCATCGCGATTTTACATAAAATCGTGATGGAAAATGTTCGCAATAAAAATCTAAATAACATCAATCCACCATCACCAATAATGAATTTCAAACAAAGAATAGGTTGATGTGATCGGTAAAGATTCGGGAAAGCGTAAATTACGGCACAAATACTTAAGTACACTATAATAAGTATATATTTAGAAGAAATATTTTTTACAATTTTTCAATTTTTATCCGTTTACGAGTAGAAAACCCCCTTAAGATTAAACGTTAATATTTTTATTAATGTTCAAGATATCTAGATTTATTCACTATTGAAATTCACTTTGCTTGTCTGATTTGGCGAAACCAATTTTCGGTTTGACAGGTTGTCTCTCGTCTGACGTCAGCGCGGGCTCTCCGGGTATCGGGTGAAAATAAAGGTTCCGTCAAATTGTTGAGATAAATATTGGAATAATACATAAACATATCAAATACTCCTGTAGCAGCAGGCCTGAATAGTAAGAGAATTTCCATTGATTTATAAATAGCTTGCCACTAAACAAACTATACTTATTCACAGGTTAAGGAACTTGTATAGAGTTGTTAGTACCTAGCTGAGGTTTGTGTTACTAAATTATATTTAGGGCCTGCGAGTGGCTAGCGGGATCTTTTAATGAAACACTCATGTATAAGGTACAGACTATTTTATTAAAATAAGAAATTACTATCAAAAGTTTACAATATTAAAAAATAACACAGTAAAAATTAATTAAACATTCTACAAATGAGGGCAAATAACGAATACAGTTGACTTTAAAATGAGAACGATAAATGAATGAGTTGAAGAAACAAATTTAATTAAACAAGTGAGTGCAAAGGCAACGGGAGAGTATTCATTCAAAACTCACGAAGTAAGAAAAATAAAAACTCTAATTTTAACTAAAAGCAAATTTGAACTATTGTAAAATTGAAATTAAAGTTACATTTTAAGTTATTAAATTAATAAGTGTTTACCCTTGAAGGAGCGAGCAGACTAACGGATTGTCAATACCCCTCAGAGCTAAGACATATCCATGTCAAAACCTTGATATCCAATACTATAATACGAGCAAGGTTTGTATATATATATATATATATATATATATATATATATTTGCACACGGATCTCGAAAACGGCACCGAGGAATTTCTTTAAAGTTTGGAAATAGCTAATTTCCGAGTAGAAAATAAGTTCTAGATAGGTCTAATGTCCAGGAAAATTCGTGTTTTACTGTAATATTAAGTTTAAAATCTAAAAATTTAACATTACGCTTATGGAGAATAAAATGTAAACAATACAAACCAAAACAGCTGATTATAACCTTTTTACAGTTCTTGATTGAAGACGGCAAAGAACAATATGTGAATAGAGGTTTTTCATAAATATTTATTTTATGTATGTAATAAATGTAAAATTATCAGGTTACTAAACAATTTGTAAAAACTTAAGGGTAACATAACTGTGCGAAATAAAAGCAGGAAAGAGTATTTCTAAAATCTTCCGTGTTTTGATAGAAAACGTATTTGTTGTATTGCTTGAAGCCACTGTAACAAACCAATTAATATGTGTAAATTAAATTTCTCTTTTGCTTTTCAATCCTCATTCCGTTTATATCAAAATCAGTTGGTCACAGGCTAATAATAACTGTATGGATAGTTAAACAGTAAATGATCGGCTAAAACAATTGAGGTTGGCTAAATAACCTTAACCGGCGTTGCTCATTTGGCAGACGCCGTGGTCCAGCGGTAGTGTGTTGGCCTGGCTTCGTAATATGAAGGTCGCGTGTTCTAACCCCATCAGGGGCAATACTTTTTGTTCAGTGCTATATTAATTATGGTGTATTAAATCGGTTTTATTTAAACCACATAAATGTTTTCATTGATTAATAAATGTGTTTTAATTTTCCTAATTAATTTTTATAATACATGTATTATTCTAAACGAGCAAAGCTCGGTCACCAGGTACTATGATAGAAAGAACGCTATTGAGATAAGACCCATTTTGCCTTTTCCGGGCTATAAAACGTAAAAATATCATAATTCCAAGACACGTACATACAAAACTCTAGTTTTGTTTAGCCTTTACGAATAAAGTCTTAAAAGACGTTTTTAACATGGATATGTCTTAGCTCTGGGTTAGCGGGGTTGGCAATGCGTTAGACCAAAATTTGGAACGGGAATACCGTCATATGGTAAGAGAACTGATTATAGACTCTGAAAACATTCCCTCTAGGCATATCTATGATGGAAGCCATTTCTCAAAGGGAAGTAAATACATTTTTGTTCCATTTAGTTGTTAATTAGTTTCATGTATGTTGCATCGTCTATTGGTTTTGTCATTCGGTTAAAGGTTCGCCATTCGATCCTGTTGGGACAAAGTTGTATACGATTGGGAACGCCTAATGTGAATACAATAGGAGAATGGCTATGCAAGTACAGGTTCATTTGACGGTAGTTACAGTTAAACTCTGGTTAAACTTTCTCCAGTATTATCGCTAATCTTGTTCTGGTACTTTGGATGCAATCTATTCTTATTTTAGAGAGGTTTGTTTACACTTTTACGATCTTGTCGCGTTTTTGGGAGTTCACTTAACATACTTTACATTTTTACTTTTTATTACCTTATATTATCTTTCTGAAGTCACGATCTGTCCAGGTAGGTATTTTAGACAAAGTATATTTTGTATGTTTTTTTAAATATTTCTCATGAAACCCGGCTGGAAATAATTTATTAATTTATTTTGTATGTATTATTTTTTGCTTTTATTGTTTTAACTTTAAAATGTTTATACTATGACGATTGCTATGCAAATGATATTTTGTCAACAGCAATAAAGATTATTATTATTATTATTATTATTATTATTATAAGTGGCGTGATCTTGTAATCTTGTTAAGTACTGTTAATGACATGTTCTTTTATTTAATAGCCCAAAATCTAATGACATCTAAGTGACCTAGAGTTTAACGTAAAACCCGAACCACAATTTTGTCTCTGAATTACGAACTGGTCTAATTATGAGGATGATCTTTGCTGATGAACTTAGTATTCAGTAGTGAGGACGTTAATCCACACCAAAGAGTATCACTTCCACTGACTATTGCTCATAACTACCAACAATTCGCGACATCCAAATAGCTGGATTAAGCACACGTCATTGTCCCACTCTAAAAGAGCTGAAAATGAAGCCATTGGCCACGCTAAAGCTGCCGTGCCGTAAATGCTTAATTGGCCTATATTTAAATAGTTTAAACTTCTCGATTCGATCCTTTTTCAGCGAAAATTCACTCGAATAAACCTGTCCTTTATGTTTGGTTGAAAAGCGCGTTGGGTCGTCTCCGGAAATTGTATTTTTATTAGTTTATCCTTCAACTTCACTCTCAACTCTGGTTTTTTTGAAATTATTGGGAAAATAAAAACCTTTTTGTGGTATTTTAAATAAAAAGATTGTTGTCTGTCACAAAGATGTGAAACTGTTGCTGGAAATGAAATTTAAAATAAATTTCAACCAATCGTACAAAATATTTTGAAAATAAATTAAAATGGTATTGAAATTTTTGACACACACGCGAACAGACATCTCGTCGAAACCCATTTTTTTATTCAAGGGACCCCAAAACTGATATTCCACTCTCAACTCAAATTCTCAAGTTTTGACGAAAACAATACTTTCTGCATATACTATTATATGAGTGGGAAAAAGTAATAAAATAATATCTTGAGTCTTAAGTCGTATTGAGTCTTAAGTAATAAAGTCGTCTCTAAGACAATGATACAGTAAAAAGAAAGAAACTGCGCCAATCTTAGTTAAAATATAAACTAGATAAACTAAATAAGATTTCTCTGTATCCAATGGTTTCCAAGATATTAAAAACACTAAACACAATAAGTTGTATTTGGGGCTCCATTGTTAATCTTATGTAGGATAAGGAAAATTGATATTTCACTTGGTACTTACTTGGTAATTAATTTAACTTTGGTAATTGTTATTAATAGCCCAACAAACGATGGCAATTCTAAGGAACCCACAGTTTAAGTCCAAACCACTGCCTCTGAATTACGAACTGGTGTAAAACTGAGGTCTTTGTGGATTAACGTAGTATTCAATAGTGCGGACGTTAATCCACACAAGAGAAAACCACACCCACCGACCATATGTCACATCTACCTACAATTTGTGACTTCCAAGTGGCTGGATTAGAGGACACGCCACCTTCTTAGTCTTTTACAGTGTGCCATAAAGCAATGGCTCGCTAATGTTCGATTTAGTTAGCAAACAGTACAATCGAACGTCAGTTAAACCTTCGTAAAGTTTAAGTTTTAGTCAGTCTAGTTTTAAATTTAGGCCTCTTTGTGAGAACTGCCGTATTTGCAACAATTCTGCATGTGGCGTGAGTAATTAGACATAGATTAATTTGTAATTAGTGCCAGTCATTATACAGATGTTGTTTGCCAATGAGTTGCGTCACGGCGCTGGCTGACACGAACATTATTGTGCGCCGTTGAGATGGAATCGGACAGGGTACTGTTGCTGACAATTGTTTGGTTTTCTAATTTGATCCTGACCCAGAGCTCGTTGTTTGATTGTTTTAGAGGAGGGGAGAGTGCGATCGCTAGCTTACACAAAACTTGTAAAACGTACCCCTTTGAAATAACAAAGTTCGAGTCTAGTTTACCAGGATCGCGTTCTTCATATCAAGACTTCGACAACGACAGTGTGAAAGTGATAGGATGTTGGCAGAACGAAATACCGAATTACAAATTGGTGCTTGGTAAAAAAGGTGATGCTTTTCAGGCAGTTCTTTACTACGGGACTTCACAATTGGTGTCCATGGATGTCGTCACTGGCTCAGGGGAAATCACTTCTCTCCGTGACGATCTACTGAAATCAGTCTCAATAACTGGAGACACATCCATTCATGACATTTTATTCATCGTCAAAAAAACTTGCAAGAAGGTTGTTATGGAATTTAACGGACTTGGACAATTTAAAATGGAGGAAAATAAATCGTGTCTTTGGAATTTTTCTAAGAACAGCCCCATAGACTCCATTGGATACTTGAATGGCTGGCAGTCTGCATCGCAACTACCCTACCTTACTGGGTATGATGACGTAACAATAAATAGGGATGTATAGATTTTTGTTTTTTTTATTCAAATCTATTTTGCTCATTCGACCTATTAAACTCACTGTTTACTGTTTAGAAAAATAATATGTAAATTAACTTTACTATTTTGTCTTATATATACACATGAACAAGTTTTATTTACGTTGGATTTTGTGCTGTAACAAAAAAGGTTTTACAGGCGTAACTTCTTTTATTATTTTTACTGTTGACATCTAATTTCAATTTGTATACTTTTATAATTTTTATGTCTCTGTCATTGTACCACGTGATTCAAATTAAAATTCATTCCTTTAAATAAAAAAATGGTTCTTCAGTGAACTGAGACTAACTATTATTTCAACCTTCAAATTCTTCTCTAGTAGGGTTACGAGACAACGTATTTTTTGTACATGACACCTGAACGTCAATACCACTTTAAACTATCCACTATTATATGCCAATTCAATTAATATACAATAGTCCAATTACTATACAAATAAACAAGAATATCGATATAAGGCTGACAGAATTATATATATATATATATATATATATATATATATATATATATGAAATCGATATAAACAATTAACTTAAATGTGACAGTGCTTGATTATATTCCGCACACATAGTATATAATATGATTTTATTAAATTAGGGATACGGGTGCACTTTGCCATTATCTATAGACATTTTATTCAGTTTTGAATTGAAGTTTACCCCTTAAAACCATTAAAATAAATTGTATCAGTGGACCGATACATACTTTCTCCCTTAAGTAAATTTATAAACGACAATCTGTAATAAAACTATCATATTATTTAAAGTTTATCTACATATCATTTAACAAATTTCTTGTTTCAAAAATAATCATCCAATTTATGAAAATGCCAATAAGAGAAATAAAGTCAAATTAATTGTTAGCATTTTAGGGGGTGGGGGGTTCCAATGGTAATTTCGTTTTAATGGTAATAGTCAAATTATAATTTACCTTAATAAATTTTTTTCGCTGAAATTAAAAAAAATATCTTTTTGACATTTAAAAGCCCATAACTTTTGAACAGTAACTTTTAAACACATGCGGGTGGTGACATATTACTTAGTACTTTATGACCTATAAACTATCAAATATTAATCAAAATCGTTATAGCCATTACTAAGAAATTTTGATTTTTAATGTTTTTAGCGGGAACTACAATTAATAAACAGAAATAAAAAAATAAAATAAAAACGCCTGGAGATACGATTAATATATACATACATACCAAATTTCATCTGAATTAGACCAACGGGGTGTGCTGTTGCTCTGTACACATCCAGACACACACACACACACACACGGACGGACAGACATCACGTCGAAACCCACTTTTTTGTATTCAGAGTTTCCCAAAACGGATTTATATACTCTTAACTCAAATTCTAAGATTTTGACGAAAACAAGACTTTCTCCAAATGTTTTGTATAAGGGGAGAAAGTGATAGGTAAAAATAAAATTTCTCGAGATCCGGCTTAACGATTATAATCAAAACTTAATAGTTTGTAGCTATTAAGTTCCCAAACAATTTGACACCACTCGTATATCTGTAAAACCAATGGTTGAAAGGTATAACAAAAAGTGTTTTTGAATTTTCTGGCAAAACTTAAAATTTATAAGGTAGGATAACTATTATAATTAAAAGTAGTTAAAGAAGCAAATTAGTATTTCGGGTCATTGGTCTACGAGAAACGGTTCCAGAGAAAATTGAAATTTGCTATCCTTGGTAAACGCAGTATGTTGTCATTAGTGTTACAACACCCGACAAAACTCACTCAAAAAAGTTAAAAATTCTTTGTGAGGGAAGAGCTACGTGGGTTAAAAATTCTTTCAATTTTTTAACATGCTGTTAGTTCAGGGAATTAGATAGTTATACATTTCAAACATAAAATTTTATAATTATATATCAAGTACCACTAAAAGTATGATAGTTTTATTAAATGTTGAGGTTTTTTTAATTTCGTTGAGAGAGAAGGTTCGTTTTTGTAAGATAAAAGTGTAATTAATGCAACAATAAATACTTTTGTACATAGTTTAATTACTCTGACAAGTTTACCATCGTCGAGGGTTCCGAGCTCCAAACGGGAACATCAAAGCTTTACATGGTTTCATCCTGTATCAATTTACATTTTGGTCTAAATTGGTCCTTAATTGCCACAAAATCTCGGGTATATTAATTAAACTTTGTAGAACTATTGTATTTTGGATTTTATTAAGTAGCTTAACTAAAAACCTAAAGGTGGAATGAACACGAGAAAATTTGTTTTTACATCTACCCCGAATTACGTTAGTACGAAATTCAAAGGAAAGCTAACTTACTTCGAATTAAAAGAAGTTTGAATTATAGAGGTTCAATCCGGAAGATTGAATTGTAAATTAGAATAGATTATTGAAATGGCATCCTACCCAGGTAGGTATTTTAAGCCAAGTATGATGAGAAATAAGTGTAGGATTATTGTGGCGCGATCTTGTAGTCTTGTTCCTGACTAAGGCTGACATGTTCCTTAGACAGCACTATTAATTAATAGCCCAACAGCTGATGTCAACTAAGGGACTTACAGTTGAACGTGTAATCCGAACTACGGTCTCTGAATAACGAATTGGTCTAATTATAAGGATGGTCTTTGTGGATTAACGTAGTATTCAATACTGCGGATGTTACTCCACACAAGAGAACACTACACCCATCGACCACCCTTATAACTATCCACAAATCGTGACCTCCAAGTAGCTGGATTACAGGCACCATCCCAGCCAAGTGTAAAGGCCAGTGAGACCCAAAATTCGAATTATATCTTTGCACTCATTCCCAAGAAAACTTACACCAGATAATCGAATAAATAAATATGGGAGCACAACAAAAATCTAACTCTTTACAATATGATGACTTAACTATGGATATTTTTTATTTTATCGGTGTTGGAACGAAGAAAAGAAGACAATTCCATTGATGATCGGAATCTGAAGGAATCGCGGAAATGCATTGGTTCACGTTTATACTGGCTTGTTTTTTTGAATTACCTTGAATTTCGAAGTGTATGGAAATCGACAACACAACAATACTTTGGAGTATATTTTATCGAATATTAAGAGTTTTTCTCAAGGGAATTTTAGAGGTTTTCGGAGATACCGAGGTTCAAAGTTCTACTGTTTTAGCTTCTGTTATTGTTAATTTTTATTTATAAACTAGCAGTCTGCCCGTCCTTTGTACGGGTTGTAGGATCTTTTGTTTGGGGAAAAATACTTAATAACATGACAAAATTAATTATATTAGATCGGAAATATTTATAATTATTACAAGTCGTTAAACGTCAAGATAACATTTTAATATAGTATGATTTCGACGTGAATTTAAAATCAATGATCAATGTAAACAAACTAATATTCATTTTAATTTGACAGTCGTTTGTTTTTCCTTCTATTAAATCACTTTATACATGAGGTATTATAAAAATTAATTAATGACCAATGCTTAGACCATTTAGTGTAAAAACTACAAAGAAAGCTGATTATTACCAGTAGGTAATTCATTGAAAACTGATAGCAAAATGTGTTTAATATCGCGTAAATAGTGGGGTTTTAAATTCCCTTTATATACTTTTAAAGGAGCGGTGGACAACTTCAAGCATTGAAAAACCTTTGAAATATAGAGAATGCATCAAATAATTTTCATTGTTACCAGTTCTCCCGCTTTTTTAGGAGAAGACGACGTAAAATGCCTCCTGGAGCGTCACAGACAGACAGACACAAATTGAGATAATACTTGTTTCGGCTTCTCTAACGCACGAAACGTATAAATAACTGAAAAACGAATAACTCTGAGCAATTTTATTCATTCAATTTTATTCAACTCAAATTTTATTTATATAGATTGAAAACTTTTAGGTATTTGTTAAAACTTCTTTGTTGTGTCAGCTGTTATTACACGCTTCTGTTGGTGAATACAATCTGAAATCATTACGATTTAATCAGACCAGTTTGCCAATCAAGCCCGCTGTTTGTCTGTGTTTGGTAGTCTGTCAGTGATTTGGGTCAATCATGAATTTCCAACTGTGTAACCGGAGTAAAATTGTTATATCTATTCGCCATTTCGTTACTGGAATATTATTAAGAAACTTATTTTGTTCCCAGTTTGGTTTCCTAGTATCTCATCTAAAGTTTCTTTGTGAAATAATTCAACTAAAACAACTAATGGTGATTATTTATTTTCAAAAACTAAAAGTGTTTATAATCTAACTGTACAATAAATAATTGTTGTTTTAGAGTAACTATAATTTTTTTAAAGAATATAGGAAAAACAACTTCTTTGATCTGTTCTTTTTGATTATGTGAACGGCCGATCTTTTAAAAAGCAGTTTACGTAATTATTTTTAATTTTCACTCAAAAAATAATTTTTTTATATTTTTTATTTTTAACTCTAAAAAAACTAAGCCTTATTAATGTTTACAACCGAATTTGGTCTTTACAACGTGATTTGAAAATGTTTACAATACAAAGTATGAGATTCCAAGACAGCTATAACCAGAGGGTTTTAAACATAGGTAGGTGAATTAAACATTTATTCGCCTTCTAAGCACATAAAAATAAATGGTAGTAGTAAAATTTAAGAATGCTTAGGATTTAAGTAATGTTCAGAAAATGTTTTTCTTATGGCATTATATAATGGCAATTTTAAAAGTCTTAGACGAATTTAGAAAAAAGAGAAAGGTTTGTAACACAACAAAAATTTAAAATTAAAATGATTGTCAAAGTATCAGATTAGTTATGTAGATTTTAAAATCTCAGTAGTTAAAGGATGCATCAATCGGGTTTTTTTAAATTTATTTTTCTATTGAAGTTTAGAAAGTGCTATGATCAATTAAATAATAGTTTTTTTTCTTTCCAAATTTGAAATATTGAGTCTAAGATAAAAACTTACGGGATTAGAGTCAATAAAGTAAGGTAGTAAATACAATTACGAATGCTTAGGATTAATGACATTTTTTAGGCTTAGTGATCTAGGGTTAATAGAGGACTAAATTTTTATTTGATCAGCTATGGTACCGGAAACAAAGGTTTTTGTTTCCGATTCCGGTGGGACAAGCCTTTGGGACTCCTTTTCAGTTGTCTTTGAGTCTCCGTGACAAGTGGGCGTGTTTGGTTTCTTATGTGTGTAATTGTTAGTGAATGGTTTGTTTTTTGTAAGTTTTTTTACTGCTTCAAACTTTTATTTTTTTCAGCTTTATACCGGCTTAGTTCGGATTTTGTGTTAATTGTGTTACGTTTTTGGATATTAGTTCACCCGAGGACTTGATCAGATTCCAGATCTCGAAATGTCGTGAAATTTACATAAAATCGTTGTGGAAAATGTCAGCGATATAAATCTAAATAACATAAATTTATCAATACCAGTAATGAATTTCAAACAAAGTTATAATAGTTTTTGTATTCGCATTAATTAGTTGAAAAACAACAGCGCAGTTTTAATTTATTTGTAAAATTGTAGGTTCGAAATAAATAGTTTTATATAAAATTTCCTGTTTGGTAAATAGGAAATTAGCGAAAGTTTTTAATTCGAACGAAACATAGTCTACATCACTATTCATTAAGCGAGTCCCAGCTTTGAGGATTGCATTTTTATTAGTTTACCCTCCCTCTTCCCCCTCCACTCCACTCCTCACTCTTCCCTACTTCCTCCCTACCTGCTGTTATTTCCGCTGCACTCTCTGTTCAAAATATTAAATCGCTTTCAATTTGTTTCGGCCACGAGTCACTTAGGGCGGGCGAGGCGGTGGAAAATTGTCAAAGTGCTTTTTACCTCTTTTTGATGACATTGGGCAAGGTACACTGCATGGGTTGGGCATGTTGAATAGTGTGCATGAATTTTCTAAAAATACAGTTAAAAGGTGTTCCACATTTGTTTTCAATATCAGTTTATTTATTTTATTTAATAATCCAGAATGGCATTGTGGAACGTCAGAATGATGTTCTGGAATAATCTAGAACGATAACGAACTCAACAATCTGAAGTTCATCGGTTCAATGACGCAGAAAATCTAACTCAACTTGGTAATGTTTCAATAGTGAGCATTAGTTAAACATTTAATGATCTTTAAGAATAAAAGGATTTCATTATTTGGTTGACTAGTGGCTCAATTTCATATAAACGAAACTAAAAAGAAACTAACTAAAAACAAAATATTTACAATGAGTTAAACCTGGATTCTTGGATGAAGTATTAGTCCCGGATTGATTTATAATTGAGAATGAGTAAAACCTGGGTTCATGGATGAGAAACAGGTTCCATCAGAGTTCATAGTTTCCTTTGTTTGTAACGGGACAATGGGATACTTTTACGTTATTCAAAAGAATTACGTAAGTCCAGGGAAATTAAATTTAAGTTGGACGAACTATAAGAGTTATCAAAATTAACATTTAAATTTTTTAAATTAAAACATTTAATTTTTAAGAGGGTATCAGGATTTTTTTAACTAGAATTTGATATTGACTAGACGGAACTAAATTGATAATAGATTGTATTTTTGGCTACAATATCCTGTTTTAAATTAAATAAGCTATAAAATAATGGAAAAGAAATTTTTTTACTGAATCAGGCAAAGTTAGTTGACTGTATTTTGTAAAAATATGCTACTTGTCCAAACTTATTTGATAAATATGAAAAACGCTAATTTTAGTTAACCTTACGATTACAAATGAGATCACGTTTATTACTTTTCACTTTTTAGTTCAAAAATTGTTTTAAATCACATTTGGTGTAGTTCAAATTTATTTCAACCTGGCTACTAACGAAGAAAGTCCAGAACATTATGAAATTAGTTCCCTAAATGTCAGGGATGGGAAACGTTTTATCTTTGAAGTAACATTGCCTTCAAAAGACACATTAACTCTAAATATAGTCATGTTTGCGATCCTCTTAGTTACAGCTGTAACTTAGTTAATGATACATCAAGCTAGTGTCGTGGGTGTACGAGGAATATAACATATGTTTATGCGTACGAGTATATATAAATATTTACCAACCAACCTCTGAATAAATTAAAATATTGTATTTTATGTTTCAACAACTCACAACGGAGTATTGTCCTTATAGTGCGATTGGTTAGCAATTAAAAATATCAAAAATTATTACGCTGTTATGTTACATACTTAATTGTTATTTGTATTACTTTATTATATACTTATTATTTGTTGTACAAATAAATAATAATAATAAATAAATAAATTAGTTACATTAATTATGTTTTTAGAAAAATGAAGTTAAAAAATTCCTCATTGTTACGCTATACGTAAATAGAATATTCACTATGAGTTTCTTTTTGGATTTTTCATAAATAAGTATAAATGTATGGAGAAATTAAATATTACATCTTAGTAAATTTATAATTGCCATTGTGGCCTGTTCGTCCAAAATAATAATAATTATTAATACCAGTGTTTCCATAGAGTGGCTTGTTATTATATAGCAAGAATAAGTAAGCATCGTACACTTTTTTAAACCGGAAAGGTAGCACTGATGAGTAAAATTTCATTCTGTATTGGAATTGTCAGCCAAAATGATTTAGCTAATTAATGTAAAAATGATTGCGGAAAAAGTTCGTAGTGAGAGAATATAAAGAAAATCTATACTCTTGATCTACTTTTTCCAGTCATAACATCACAAGAAAAGCATAAACTACCTGGAGTAAAAAAACTCTCCAAAAGTAAAGTTTTAAAACTTAGTGTATCATAAAAAGTAAAACTTTTCTGCATTTAAATAGATACATATTTTAGATTGTTCGAGCAGATTTGGTTGCGTTTGTAGAATAGTTAGCATCGATAATTTTATAGGTAATAAGTCCCAACTGTATCATTTGAAGCGATTTTGAACTCTAATACACTGTAAAGGTAGTATTAATAGGCCCAATTTAGGATAGTAATCAAGCTAATCCAGTTAAAACAAAATTAAGGAACAATATTTAGCTTTCAGTCACATATTAATCTATTTATTTTCTATTCCTTTGTGATACACATGATTAACTTTACATTATTAATATGCCCTTTGATAGTAATTTTTTAAACTAAAAAGATCGATTTTAATTTATAATAACAATTTAGAGTTCATAAATCAATAAATAAACATGTAATTTTTTTGCGATATGGATGAACATGATTAATATCTCTCGCTTATTATGACTTTAAGTTGACAGATTTACCATTCAACTAACGTGAACACATATTTAGCTCATGTATAAATATAAGTTAACTGAATTGAAAATCAATTACAGAGAAATTCGAATCATACAATGTTGTAATATTCCAATAAATCAACTAATGTTGACCAATTAAAAATTTAAAATGTTTTCAAAAGAAATCCTAATGTAGGTGAAAATCTCTATATATAAAATTGAATGTATGTCTGTCTGTATGTATGTCCTTTATGCGTTGCCAAACTACTCATCCGATCGCCATGAAATTTTAGGAAGTTGCTCTATATGTGTCCGGGAAGGTTTTAGTGAAAAAATATTTTCGAAAACCCCATAAGTTTCCATTTTATGGCGTTTTAAATTTCTAATGTTAACCTTATGGAGAGTAAGTTTGTTTACAAAAAATGTCTTACAAATAAAATTATCTTAGCTATACTGTTTTTTACTTTAATTTTAACATAGAAATTTTCTGTCTGATTAAAATCACGTGTTTATATGATAATTACAATGTTTATATTATTACGTTTATCATAATAATCAACTGTTGTATATCTTTCCTATAAAAGCCGTATTGCACTTAGTTTTGGTTTGGATTGGATTTGAAAATTGTGAATTAATTCACTCAGATTTATTTGTTTTATGGTAATGTTATTAATATGTCATATCGTTTCAATATTGTTATTCACTATGCCGCGACCTAGAATATATAACCTTTCACAGTGAAACCGTAATGCTATTCGACTTCAGAACATGGCCAATCTTAAAGTTAGTACGTATTTACTGTCAGGCGTTACGAAGTTCGCCGGGTCAGCTAGTACTCTATATCCGAAGTGCACCTTATTTATCTTCCGAGATACAGTAGTTATTACTTGTTTTTTAAACTGTTACGCTTGCATAAGATAATTTAATTTTTTAAATCACATAATAACACTCATTAAATGCATTTAGGTGAACTGATGGATGGTGAAGTGTACCTATTTTTTTAAAATATGTTTCTTCTGATCTGAGTAATGATACAAGGTATAATTGTTTATAAAGAATTTTGGAACACCCTGTATTGGTATTATTATTAACCCTTTCTCATTGTTTCAGGCACTGGTGAGTATGAGTCCTGTCGACCTTGATCGTAGAAAAAGGTAAACCAAAAGTAAAAGGAAGGTAAAAGAAAAAGGTAAAAGATAAAATTTGGAATTGTAAAGAAAAAAGTCGCATGACCTGTACTATGCGTTGCCAAATCTAAATATAATAATTTATTAATATATGTGTTTTATAAAAATCTGTCCATAACATAATTATTTTTATTCTAAAATTAACTTGGAAAGAGTGTGCAGGTTTGCTGATGTGAGGAACACTGAAATTAGGCATTTCTACCATAAATAATTTTTATCTTAACATTTATACCAACTTTCATCAACATCTGTCCATAAATAAGTTTGTTTCCCTATATGATTACATGGGAAAAGAGTATGCAGGTTTGCTTTATGATAAAACATACTATGATTTTTATTTCTTATGATGAAGTAAATATCAAGTTATACAAAAATATTGTTAATATGAAAATGTTAATTTTTAACTATTATAGTTAAATTAGCACAATACAATGTACTGTTTAGATTTTTTAATATTCGGTAACCATTGGAGATGAGTACTTTAAGGATTAATTGTGTAGTTTTTTAAGCTGATTTAATGGTGCATATAATGTTTTTATTACATGTGAAAAAAGCGCAATACTGATTTTCAAAACCTATGTTATTGACCGATATGTTGGTTACGAAACTTTAAGCATTTGTAGGAATACAAGTTCCTACCAAATTTATCGATCGGACATTTTTACGAGAGTTATTGTTTAAGACTAAGATAATTTATTTACATATATACATATATATATATATTTTATAAATTTTAAACTATGTTTTTGATTCTACCTAAAGACGAAAAATAAAACATGGTTGGGCAATATTACCTGTGACCAGGTAAAGTAACTAGGGAAGGTAAAAGGTAAAAGATAAAATTTGGAATTGTAAAGAAAAAAAAAGGTTTGTCAAATATTTTACTGGAATTATTACTTTCTTAAATTATTAGTATTTCAATAATAGTGTGTGGAAGGTTTTTGGAATTTTCTTATGTGTTCAGTAGAAAATAAAAAAATAGTTAAATATAACTTTTAAAATAACTCAAATAATTTCCTCTGAAATAATTTATGACGTTTTATGTAGGAGGGGGCGTACACTGCTAGGGTGTACAAGTTAGCTAAATGTTTTGCTTTAGATTTTGTAACGTCAAATACCCATCAACCCTTGCCTTAGGGCCTTTGGGGTGAATTAAAGGCTTTGAGGTACCATAGTGGCGTGAGTCACATCGGCTAGAAGAAGTGACCGCTCATGATCTGACAGGAGTCACCAGCCCTTAGTTTCGATCCAGCAACCTTTGACTTACTGGGACAGTGCATTACCCCAGTGTTACCCTACCGGTGAACTCGTTAGTTAATACTAGTTTTAAGTTCCTAACAAAATTTATTCCAAGCTACTTGAAAGATTAAACCATATTAATTTGAAACCTACCCAATTCGGTGGATAATTGTTTTGGTTAATGTGCGTGAATTTCTCTTACTGACAAATACAACCATTTGGAAGCGTTTATCTTTCGACAGGCCTAATACACCAATGTCACAGCTAAATAAACAAAGGCTGTTTGGACCAAACTTTAGTAGCATTTTAGATTATTGAAACGGAGACCATACCACAAGGTAGGTTTTTAAGTATGAATGAGGATTGAGTGTAAGATGGTTGTGGCGCGATCTTGTAGTCTTGTACTGACTAAGGCTGAAATGTTCCTAAACAGAATTGTTAATTAATAGACCAACAGCCGATGGCAACTAAGGGACCTGTAGTTTGAAGTGGAATCCAAACCGTGGCCTCTGAATAACGAATTGGTCTAATTATGAGGATAGCCTTTTGCTGATTAACGTAGTAATCAACAGTGCGGACGTTAATCCACAAAAGAGATCTTTGCTCATAATTAACTACAATTCGTGACCTCCAAGTAGCTGGATTACAGGCCAGAATCGGCGACCCTCAGATTGTGAAGCGGATGCTACAGCTACCGATTCTGTAATTTATTTTAATTACAAAAGTAAAATACCCCCGTCGCAGCAGACCTGCGTACTCAGCGAATTTCCAAATCAATAAGATAATAATAATAATACATGACTAGTTTGATCATTATCTGTCAATAAATATGAGTATTATTTGCCTACTCACCATAGATTAACATGGGAAAGAGTATGCAGGTTTGCTGCTGTGAGGAACGCTGAAAGTAGGTGTTTCTAGCGTAAACAATTAATTTTTTGAGCATTTATATCAACTTTCATCAACATCTGTCCATAAATAAAGGAGTTTGCCTATTCACTATATGATTAATACGGGAAAAGAGTATACAGGTTTGCTGCCATGATAAACACATAAACTATGATTTTTAAGCATTAATGGATAGAACGACTATTGTTTTTGGACTCTGGGCACCTAAGAAAGAAAAAATAACATGGTCCCGGGCTTAAGTCTCGCCATGAGACCTACGGTAATAGCTTCTTCCCTATGGGAAATTCGATAATTAATCCTACATCGAAAAAAAACTGTATCAGTAAAAACTGAGACACATGATTTTTCCATTAAATATCTCACTTCAATACAACATTCTATACCTTACTCATTTGCACATGTTATATTAGTTTTATCTAAAGCACTTGAAACCATGAAATTTTAAATGAACATCGTTAGAGCTGTTTTTAATAAATTTAGATTTTTAAGGCTTTTTGAGGGTTAAAACATTCTTGGGATACTAAAGTGCACCCTTATACCAAATTTCATAAATATCTGACCCTCGTTTGGTCTCGAGTCCCTACAAAGATAGACAGACTGATAAACATCGGTCCGAAAACAGCTTTTTTAGATTCAAGAAGCCTCAAAACGGATTTCCACTCTTAGTTCAAATGTAAAAATATTGAACAAAGTAACACTTCCTTTATTAGAGCGAGTAAATAAAAAAATGAAATTTTTAAAATTTGAACAAGATATAGTATATTTTGTCCAAAAATATTTTTATTACTTTGAAAATTGTTCTAAAAATATGAAAAGAGACGCTCTCGTCTCAGAGGGGTATAGCCTGCAGTGTAAACGTTGTCTGCATGCGAAATGAGCTTCTGAAAAACCGGGAAACAAAAGATGTTTAATATACCTTTCACAATACTACAGTTATCCTTCTCTTGTAACTCCACAAAGATCTTTCCGACTCCTTGTGAGATGTGTGGATGTTTGCCTTGGTTGGGATTCCTCTGCAACGACAATTGAAATTGTATTGGTTATTGGCTGACATCATCTTATGAGGAAATCGTGTATTTGTTATGCATTGTCGACCAAAATAAGAATTTAATAAAATGTTAAATATGATTTATGAAAACACCCTCGTAACTGCTGAAATCGATTCTCAGTGAATTTACATGTATGAAATAATAATTAATCAAAATCATTCAAGGTTTATTTTTTAAAATATTTTACTCAGGATACAAGATACACGATTTTTATTATCAGAAAAAATACAAGTGAATACATGACAGCACAATTTGTGTCTTCAAATTTTTTTTAAATGACGCCACCGTAATTTTCAATACTACAGTTATCCTTCTGTTGTAACTCTACAAAGACCTGACTCCTTGTAAGATGTGTTGATGTTTTCCTTGGTTCTTCAATACTCTGTAGCCATCTTGGACATCATATCGATCATAATAGTTATTGACTGACTTCACCTTATGAAGAAAATAAGTATTCGTGATAAATTGCACAGCACTTTAAGAGTTTATAAAAAAATAATTTCATTTATTGAAATATCCCCGTCACAGCGGCACTTCATCCTTACTTAATTTCTATGCTTTTATTATCAACGCAACTAATCGTAAGGATTATTTTTAAAATATTTCACTCAAGTGTGGAAAATTCCATGCTGTTCTGAAAATATTACTTATTAATGCTGTGTGGAAATAAAGACATACAGTTTCCTTAATTTATTGACATGGATATATCTTAGCTCAAAGGGGGGTGGGGTTTCGGCAATTGTAAAATTAAAATTTAAAACAGGTTTTCATAGAAACTACTAGAAGTATTGTATTGAATTTTTAATATAAGATAAAAAAAGAATAAGGTTTTAAAGTAATAAAATTGTTTTATGAAAAACATTTTTGGTTTGTTGATCTATGGTTTCTCAGTGAAGTTATACAAACATGTATGAATAATAATAAATCTAAAAATTTTTTAAAATCTATTTTTAATAGATACTTATTTAAATAAGGTATCACTAATGTTTACATTTTTTTTTAATGTCCACCGTAATTTAAATCCTTTGAGGTTAGAAAGACCTGAGCTTTGTAATGTTGTTTTTTTTTCTTTTTAATATGTACTCATAAAAGAAATTTTAAGTTTTGTTATTTTTACACAGAAACTGCTGGATCGAATTTTTGTTTAGTTTATAGTTAATGTAGTTTTTAATTATTTTTTATTTCTATTGAAATATTTAACACTCTTTTTTACTTATATTATGACTATTTATCTTGTCATTTTTTTATTTACTTTTTTCATTTTAAACAATTAAATTTTCATAATTTTTTTCTTTATGTTTAATACATCTTTATTTTTTTTTTATATCTTAGACTGATTTATCTCATTTTAACCTTTTTTAAAACTATTATAGAAATATTTTTTAATTTTTATTTTTTTATTTTTTTTTAATTTATTCACTATTTTTATCTAATTATACCTTGTGCCATAAACCCTTTTTATAGGATTTAAAAATGTTTTTAATATATTTTTTCACACTTTTATTTTCAAATAATATTTTGTTTGAAATGTTTTTAGCCCTTTGTAGAGAAATCTTTAAATTAAATTTTTTAATTACTTTAATGTTAAATTTTTTTTAGATTATTTTTCTATAAAATTTATTCGGGGTAAAAAACTCGAATAGTGAGGTTTATGCCATTTTAGGCTCAATTGGGATTGCATTAAACACCTGTTTTTTCTTCTTTTATGTCTGTCTGGTGGTTAAGGGGGTATGTTTTATTTTGTTAATACTTAGTGTTTTAAGAAAAAAGTCAAATCAAGTTCAAAAGCTTCGCCACTTGGTTGGTTAGTATATCCAAAATATTGCTTGGTACAGGAGGATTTTTATACAATACATAGAGAAAGGTAAAGTAAATAACATACTTATGGTACACGACATTAATAAGTTTATGGATAAGGCTTTACAGTTTTTTTTATTAAATTATAATACTATAATTCATATTACTATTAATTCAATGTGATAATATTTACACAATTCGAGAATTATTATAATCTACATATAATCGTATATAGCTTAATTGTCTTTGCGAGAAAATAATTGTAGTACATTGATTTAATTAAAACAAACAATATATAAATAATTGGAAAGTATAGTCGGCAACAGTTCAGTTAATAGAGACGATTTCAGTGATAAAACCGCTTCGATTTTAAACTAGCATAGTATTCGTTTTGTTGTGAAACCGATATCGTGTGATAATATGGACGACCTTTAATGGGTCTCTGTTGTAATAAAATACTAGAATATATTATTTTTAAAAGAAAAGCCATTTTAGATAAATATGGAGCGTCCCCAAAGGCCAAACCACGTTGTAACTTAGTGGCAATAGAGTTAGCCCTAGAGGGGGCTAAATTTACACATGGGGACGCTTATGTAAGTTAAAGCAAAAGGTTTCTTTTCTCTCATAAATATAACGATACAAAATATGAATAATAAATAAAGTATAGACATAGTGATAGGAAAATTCAAACTCCTTTTAAAAACAAATTAAAATAAACGGTATCAGTTGACCGACACATGCCATCCCTCAAACTACAACGATTATAAAAACTATCTTATTCTTCAATGATTATTTAAATATCATTTTAAAATATATTGTTTCAAAAATAATTAACCAATTTTCTAAACTAACAATAATAGTTATCGAATTAAAGTTAAAATGTTTGGGAACATTACCCTCAAAATCAAAAAGTTTTATATTACCTGAGGAGTGCCTCAGGTAATATACCAACTTTTTGAGTGAGTTTTATTGGTCGATGTGACCTTATGGAGTGTCATTGAAAACGCTGGAAAATAAGGAAGAATTTTTTTTAATAATGCCCATAAGAATAAAATTGGAGCATCTCAGAAAACGTACTATCTCTATTACGGTCATTAAATTTAAATTTTCTCTGGAACCGTTAGTCGTAGACCAATGATTAAGCCTACTTCTTTATTTAGCTGTTTGAGCTTGTTTTTATGCTAACAGTCAAACCATTTTTCAAATGTATCGTTTGCCAGAAAAAATATTTATTGTCATTCAAAAGACCACAACTTTTGAACCATTAGTTCATAATACGGGTTGTGTTATTAGGGACCTTAATAGCTATAAACTATGAAATTTTAATAATTTTGTTTTATCCAAATAGTTTTAGCGAATTTCCCATAGGGAAGAAGCTATTACCGTAGGTCTCATGGTAAGACTTAAGCCCGGGACCATGTTATTTTTTCGTCTTTAGGTGCCCAGAGTCCAAAAACAATAGTCGTTAAAATTTATATATATATATTTATATATACGATGTTTATATGTATATATATGTGTGTCCGTTAATACGATAACTCTTGTAAAAATGATCCGATCGAGACCAAATTTGGTAGAGACGTGTATTCCTACAAATGCTCGGACGAGTTCGTAAACCAGACATATCGGTCAATGGGAACGGGTAGTTTGGGGGGGGTTTTGTACCCCAAAATGGGGTTTTTTGCGTTTTTCACATGTAATTTTTAAAAATTCATAATTTTATATTTCACCATTAGGATCTGCTTAAAAAACTACACAATTAAGTATCCTTGAAGTTTTTCTCTATCTCCAACGGTTACCGAGATATTAAAAATTCTAAACACAGTACGTTGTACTGTGGGGCTCCAATGTTAATCAAATGGAAGATAGGGAAAAATTAATATTTCCCATATTAATCAATATTTTTGGATAAAACTTGATATTTAGCTTCATGTGGTTGAGATCTATCCATTTATGCTTAAAAATCATAGTTTATGTGTTCATCATGGCAGCAAACCTGCATACTCTTTTCCCATATTAATCATATAGGGAATAGGCAAACTCCTTTATTTATGGACAGATGTTGATGAAAGTTGGTATAAATGTTAAGATAAAAATTATTCATGGTAGAAATGACTTCTTTCGGTGTAGCTCACAGCAGCTAACCTGCACACTCTTTCCTATGTTAATCTTATGGAGAATAGGCCAATAATTCTCATGTTTATGGATATATTTTTATAAAACTTGTCATATATTAAATTATTGATTTGGAAATTCGCTGAGTACGCAGGTCTGCTGCGACGGGGGTATTTAGGTGTAACTAACCTTAAAAAAGACGGTCTGGATGTATAGCCAAAGTGCATCCTTGTACCGAACATCTTAGAATTTTGAGGATCACTTTGGTCACGGGGTCTGTTTACAGACAGATATCAGTCCGAATATCACTCTCTTTGACTCAGGGAGCCTCAAAATTGATTTATCCACTCTCAACCTAAATTCTAAAATTTTGACGTAAAGAATACTCTTTCCATACACTGTACTATGTAAAAGGGGAGAAAGTAAAAGTAGTTGACAAGCAGTAGATCACAAACAAAACCTGAAGTATGCTAAGGTATAATATTAATGTAGTTGAAAGTCGTGAGTAATATAATTTTAAAAAGTACAAATACTTAAAATTACTCATTTTAACTCTTACAATAAAGTATCGATTTATAAAGATTTTAATCGATTATCCAAATTGGGGACTCAATTTTCTTAGTAAATTCTACAGGTTAGCCAACTAGACGAATGAAGAGAAAAAGGACACGTTGATTTCCCTTGCGCTTGCTTGAGCTAACTTCGTCACCGAATTCCTTGTTTCGTCAACTTTATATACTTCTTTGCTAGAATTTAGAATATTGCCATTTATTTTTGCTATACCGCTCTTAATATTTGCTCTACTCAATTTAGTTGTAAATGGTGTCATTCTGCAATATTTAGGGGGAGAATAGGGAATGATGGTACGTTAAGCTTTTAGATCCAGTTTTTTGGCAAAAAAAATTCAGGGGTTATTATATACATTAATAAACAATATGTGTTGATGAAGCCTTAAACGGACAAAAGGAATACTGAAAAACTAGTAAATCACCCCACCCCTTAAGGCAATGGTGGTAGTGGTAGAGGGATTAGGGTGTATTTATATGAGAACAAAGTGAATCATCATGAAAACGATACTTTTTTATGATTTTTTGTACTTATAACGGTACTTATAAAGATATTTAAATCAAAATATTAGTAAGGTCTACGCTTTAAAAATATTGGGGCTTATAAAGACACAAAAGTCAGTCTTATTCCTCGTTTAGAGCTGTAACCTCTACTGGAGGCAAAATATGTCAACAATGACAAAGAAATATATCTACCTCCCAACCAGGGCTACCTCCTGAGCGGGGCTACCTCACGGGCAGAGCTACCTCCCGGGCGGGGCTACCTCCCGAGCGGAGCTACCTAACTGGTGGAGCTCCCTCCCAAGCGGAGCTACCTCCCGAGCGGAACTACCTCCCGGGTGGGGTTACCTCCCGAGCGGGGATACCTCCCGAGCGGAGCTACCTACCCCTACCGGGTGGGGCTCCCTCCCGAGCGGAGCTACCTCCCGGGCGGGGCTACCTCCCGAGTGGTGCTACCTACCCCTACCGGGTGGGGCTCCCTCCCGAGCGGAGCTACCTCCCGGGCGGGGCTACCTCCCGAGTGGTGCTACCTCCCAACCAGGGCCTCCTCTCTAGCGGGGCTACCTCCAGGCCTTCTTTACGAGTGGAGATACCTCCCGACCAGCACCACCTGCCAAACGGGGTTACCCCATTCTCCTTTACCACTTTTTTGGGCCCCTATCAAAAATATCCGCACGAAGATGATTGAAAAACAAGCAATTTATTGTTTACTAGTAGTTATAGGTTCTATAGAATATAAAATCTTAGTAAAAGTCGTTTTAAGAGTATGTTGTCTGGTTTTTATGAGTTTTAAGATGAACTATCGTTAAAAATTAAAATTATTAAAACACCCAAGTATATTGCTTAAGAAAATCCTTAAATCCGTTGAAAAAATACAGTAATTATTTTAGAACTATGAAGAATGTTAAACTGTATATTTGACCATAAGTTTATCAGTTAGTATCAATATCATTATCAGTAATTACTTTTAAATTTGTCTTAAATTTATAGTTGCAACCAATTAAAAGTAATTACTGATAATGATATAGTGATAAAATTGGTTAAATTGTATCACTATATCACTCTTCGCCATGTTTTATAACAATAAAACATGGCGAGGAGTTTGAAAAACAAATGTTGAATTTGAGATTAGATTCGAGGAAGCTTAGATTTTCTTGAGACACTTTTTGTACAGGAAACCTGAAGAAGATGAGTTCATTTGTAAAACAGATTGGTGAAAAAGAAAGAGAAGAGAGACAATTGTAAGGATGGAAAACCTGCTCAAGCCTTTCTTGCTATGTGTCCGTACATATTTGTTGTCAGTATTAACTGCTGGGAAAAATAGTTTAATTTTCAACCATTCTTTTAAAATGCTTCTTAATCTTACATGTTTTAAGTTTTACCTTGAAATTTGATACTGTACTTATATTGAGATTTTATACTATTTGTAATTTTAAAATAGTTATTTGATGGTTCATACAATAATATTATTAGAGAAGCTCTGATTTAAATTCATTATTGGCGATGGCGGATTTATGTTATATAGATTTTTATTACAGACGTTTTCCATCGTGATCTAAGGTGAAACGAAGTTTCACGATGTTTCGGGATCTGGAATCTGATGCCGTCCTCAGGCGAGCAAGTACCTAAAACATAACACGATTTTTTCCGTGGCTACTTTTTTGACTGCTTTAAATTTTTCAGCTTTATTCTTGCTCAGTCCGGATTATCTACTAATCGTGGTATGTTTTAGTTACTAGCTCCCCTGAAGACGGGATCAGATTCCAGATCCCGAAACGTCGCGAAATTTAGTTTTACTTAAAATCGTGATTGAAAACATCCGTAATAAAAATCTAAATGACAGAAGCTAAGAATTGTAAAACTAGCTCTATAATCAGTCAAAATAATTTAAAAAAATAAAATTGTCACAATATTAGTTTCACGAAAGTAACAAAAAATGAAATTCGCAGTCTTCACCTCGAAGTCTTTCCGTTTACAAGTATTTTGTGAAATGTTAAAAAAGATGAGAAATAACTAATTACTTTCTCATTGATTTACTATTCACGCTCTAGATTAAATGGATGAATTAAAGTCGAACTTCAGTAAATTGAATGGACAATTACAATATTTAGGTTCGTTTTCTGTCGTTTTGGTGTTTTTACTACACCAAAGGAACTTTATCATCCATACGTATAGCGGTGAGCCCCTTTTTGGAAAGGAAATTATAGTTTACCCAGAAAACCCTTAAAATGTGAAAAATACAAATCTCTCGCTTATACACTGAGATATACAATCCGTACAAAGGATGGAAAGGCTGCTACTTACAATATACAGAGTGGGGTTTATGTCGTGGCACACCCGGATGAAATTGAAACGGCCCGAGATATCAATTGAAGACCTTGGCCTTAACTTATATATAATATTTTTACTTTTTTGCAAATTAGGGTGAAGGGGGTAACTAAATATTTTCAAATGTAAACCCCTATTATGTGACTTCAATCAAATGGTACAAGCTAGAGGTCTCTACGTTACCCCTGACAAATGGTACTCTTTAAAGATTCTCAACTTTTCAAACTTCGTGAAAATAGTGACAGAACACGTGCTCATTTGACAGAACAAAGATTACGGTAGACAACAATAAACTTATTCTAAAAAATGTTACATGTTTTAATGTAGCAGGAGCTCAAACTGTTCACCTTCGGTTTTGTGATAGTGTGCTAACCGTTTGTAAATAGCTGAGACAGAGTTCAAGAAAGATTCCCTAGGAATGGTGTGAGACAAGTGTAAAATTCTCTCAGCTAAGTTTTAGACGTCAGTTGGCTTTGTTTGGTATACCAGGTATTTCAGAAAAATAAACTTTAAGTGTTACTGTCTATCTACGCTATGAACTGGTAAATTACAGATGGGAGATTAGGACACAGGAGAAAGTCCAAAGTAAATTGTTGAAACTGATAATAAGAACCCGGGAAATCCCAAAACACGTTGACTCCAGTAACTAAAAACAGGACAAGGAAATTAATAGGTTTATTATTGTAATCTTTGTTCTGTAAAATGTTTTGCCTTGTCATTATTTTCACGATGTTTGAAAATATTAGAATTTTAAACATTACTTATATTAAAATAGCTGTAATTTGTGTTAGGGGCAACGTAAAGACATCTAGTGTGCACCATTTGATTTCTTTTTTTATTCCCTTGAAAATAAGGGGTTACATGATAGGGATTTACATTTGCAATTATTTAGTTGCCCCTTTTAACCCCGCTTTGCAAAAGGGGAAAAAAATTTTCAACAACCTAAAAACGTAAAAAATTGATGTATAAGTTAGGCCAAGGTCTCAAGTTGATATCTCAAACCTTTTAAATTACATCCAGCTGTGCCAGGACATAAAACTCACTCTATATACTCTGTATTAATGACCAGCCTCAAACATAACTCCTGCAGCTAATTTTCAACGTACAGATACAATACGCCTTCATCAGTGGAACCGCCCTGGCCGCCGTCAGCGTGTTCTCTGGTTATTGGATTACGCGTTTAGTTACTCTTGGTCTTATTTAGAATTCATACCCCGACTTTTCGTAGTTTATTCCTCCCATTCGGATTTTATTTAGCCTTTTAGCGAATTTCCCATAGGGAAGAAGCTATTACCGTAGGTCTCATGGTAAGACTTAAGCCCGGGACCGTGTTATTTTTTCGAAAACTCTCGTAAAAATGGTCCGATCAAGACCAAATTTGGTAGAGACGTGTATTCTTACAAATGCTCGGACGAGTTCGTAAACCAGACATATCGGTCAATGGTAACAGGTAGTTTGGGGGGGTTTTGTACCCCAAAACGAGGTTTTTTGTGTTTTTCACATGTAATTTTTAGAAATTTCTAATTTTATGTTTCACCAATGGAATCAGCTTAAAAAATACACAATTAAGTTCCTGAAAGTTTTTCTCTATCTCAAACGGTTACCGAGATATTAAAAAATCTAAACACAGTACGTTGTATTTTGGGGCTCCAATGTTAATCTTATGGAGGATAAGAAAAAATTCATATTTCCCATATCAATCAATATTTTTGGATTAAACTTGGTATTTACCTACAATCATAGTTTATGTGTTTATCATGGCATCAAACCTGCATACTCTTTTCCCATGTTAATCATATATGGAATAGGCAAACTCCTTTATTTATGGACAGATGTTGATGAAAGTTGGTATAAATGTTAAAAATAAAAATTGTTTATGGTAGAAACACCTACTTTCAGTGTTCCTCACAGCAGCAAACCTGCACACTCTTTCCCATGTCAATCTTATGAAGAATAGACTAATAATTCTCATGTTTATGGACAGAAAACTTGTCATATATCATTATTATAATATTATTGATTTGGAAATTCGCTGAGTACGCAGGTCTGCTGCGACGGGGGTATTTTCGTTTACTGCCCTATATATAGAGAATATAATAAACGGTAACAGCTAACAGACAAGCACGTTCTCCATTGAGTATATTTAACGATACATACCATATTACAACCATCACATTATTTATTTAAAATTCATGACTGGGAGATGGCATCGTCCTGTAATCCAACTACGAGCGATAGGGTGTAGTATTCCCTTGTGTGGATTAACGTCCGCACTATTATGTACTACGTTAATCCGCAAAGACAATCCTGATAGACAAGTTCGTAATTCAGAGGCAGTGGTTTGGGCTCAATGTTAAACTGTAGGTCCCTTAGATATGCCTGATGGGCTATTATTAAACAGTTCTGTCTATGTCAGCCTTCGTCAGTAACAAGACTACAAGATCGCGCCACAATCATCTTACACTCAATCCTTATTCATACTTGGATTAAAATACCTACATTGTAATACGGTCGTCATAATAATAATTTAATCCAATCGTTATTGGTGATGGTGGATTTATATTATTTAAAAAACAAAATTCACGACGTTTCGGGATCTGGAATCTGATCCCGTCCTCAGGCGAACTAATACCTAAAACATAACACAATTAATACATAATCCGGACTAAACCGGTATAAATCCGAAAACAAAAAAAATAAAGCAGTAAAAAACTCTCGAAAAAAGCATTTACCAACAATTACGCACAAAAGAAACATAACACGTCCACTCATCACGAAGACAGGTTGTCTTTGAGACATCTATTCATTATAGACGTTGTTCAGGTATGCTACGAATGCTGACCTCGAATCAAAAGTATTATCAACAATGATCTTTTGCAGCCTAGGACTAAAAAATCATAATAAAAGGTTTTGTCCCAGGAAGAAAAAGAACAACTTTTGCTCTTAAACACATGAATCTAAAAGAGCGGTTTTAAGCGGTATGACGAAAAAGATTTTATTTCTGATTCATCTAAACAGATAGACAAATGTTTATTTTTATCAGCTCATGAATAAAAAATTATTTATAATTTCAAAATTATTATACTCCTACTCGAATATAAATTGAGTTGTAAAGTAAGCCTTTCGATTGCCGTTAAGGTCTTTTATTATGGCAGTAAAGCAGTTATCATTGCTCCTTCACGGCAGAAGACTTTAATGAAGAGAAAACTTAACAGCTTCATTAACCTCAATAACGCAGTTTCTCGGCCAGGTTTTACGCGAAAGGAGGAGAGTTTTATTTATCAATCTGTAATATCATCTCTTGTGAAATCCGTCTACTCAACCTGCTTATCGCCAAGCTAAAAGCCCATCGCAACAGACCTACGCGTATAATTGTATAATTATATACAATATAATTATATTGTTATAATGATAGTTATATTATTATAATATTGTGACATGTCATATATCTACATGTGTAACACACAAAAATGTAGGTGCACGTGACCAATAAATAACTTCATTTCATTAACATGTGAAACACTGCTGCCATGATAAAAACATAAATTAGGATTTGTAAGCATCAATGGATGGATCTCAACCACATAGAGCTAAGTACTAAATTTCATCGAAAAATTTAGGTTAATAAGTAGAAAATATTAACTTGTTCTTATCATCCAAATTACAACGTACCTTGTTTAGTTTTTTAAATATCTCGGTAACCATTGGAGATAGAGCAAAATTTTTAAGTACTGAATTGTGTAGTGTTTTAGCTTATTCTAATGCTAAAATTTAAAATTAAAATAAAAAAATACGTGTGAAGAATGCAAAAAACCTATTTTTAGGATTCAAAACGAACCCAAAAATTTGTTTAAAGACTATTGTTTTGGCCTCTAGCCACCTCAAAACGAAAAGGTAACATGGTCTTGGTATTAATTCTTGTCATGAGACCTACATGGATAATTGATTCTTCCCTATGGGAAATTTGCTAAAAAAATTTAACTGTTTTTATGTAGGCCATCATAAACACAAAACCTTTATACTATAATCTATTTAATAGACAATGCAACTAGCATTTGCGTTTGTTGATATACTCTTTTGACATGAATATGTCTTAGCTCTGGTGGGGGTTGGCAATTTGCGCGACCAAAATTTGAAACAGTGACGTCATTTGGTAAGTGACGCCATAGTTTGGTTATAAGATTCAAGATGTTTATTTCCATAATAAAATATACAAATTTTGTCATAACAAACACATTTTTATTACTGGAAACTCCTCACAAGCCGAACAGTCTCTCAGTTCATGTTTAATGAAAATAAACAACATAGAATATTATAGCGTCTAGAGGGGAAAACAAATATAATCCTATTGATGCTATTGAAGAAGTATAGTATGTGAAGAAATAAAGAAAAAAATACAACAGCGTAAAAGTGTGTCACCAGAACAAAAGGTAGCCAAATTGCAAAGGTGAAATATGAAAAGAAGAAATTGTTGAGTAGGACCTGACAAGATTAAGTTAGATAGTTATAAGTTAGATAAGAATAACTGTTTAGATGAACTGGAAACATTCTCTTTAGACATATCCATAATTTAACCTATTTGTTTCAGCTAAATCCTTGTTGTATTATATTACTGTATTATTATTTACAGCTGTAGGTTTTATTGGTTTATATTTTTTCAATGTACATGCGTTAGTTATTGTCCTTTAGCGCATGTATGATGGTAAGTTTCGTCATGTTTTAGAAAAAATTCCCATCAAGGAAGTTTTTATTTAATTTTTTCTAAAGAATTTTTGTTGTTTTTTCTCCTTTTCTTTTTTTCCTTAAGGAATTTCTTTCTTCGTTGGTGACTAGGTCCTCGCACTCTAGCATACCTTGCAGTGACTTGTGGATATATATGAAATTGAACTTGTGCGCAAAGTGAAACCGTCACAAAGTAAACATTTCTCTCGAGTGAAGTGCAGTGGCGCTTTCTTATTGCATGAATAAATATTTCTCTATCATAACAATATTCCTTCGAACTCACTTTGTATTTTCGAGTGTTTTCAATCTCGTCTAAAAAGTACGCACCCTCGATATGCGGTCTCATCCTTTTAGGATTAAAAGAATAGTTAAATATCAACAACCTTAGCCTACGATAACTGTACTATTCCTTCCTATAGGTCGTTAGTACAGTACTAGACTGAAACACTGTGTTCGATTATTTTGTACCGCAAATATCGAAAGGCGGACCCGAGGTGAGGTAATTAACAAGGTGGTAACTTTGGCCAAAAGTTTGTCAAGTCATGTTTTTGCTTGTTGAGAAACTTCAGACGATGTTTTGCGTCGGAGATAACCACGATTTCAAAATAGAACAAGCTCAAGTTGAATGAATGTTAATATTTAGTTAGGTTTTTTGTTTCATAAAGTTATGAAACATCGTATGAGTAATTCCAAATAAAGACGTTTTGAGTTTAATTGTTTTGAATAAAGATTTAAGGGATCTAACGTATACACTTCTATTGCCTAAAAATACATATATCAAGACTTAAAACTCGTGAATTTAAGTGAAGGGTGATTGTAATAAGTTTAAAGGACTTTACGATATACTAGTTATAGTATCTGTCCCTCGCACGGGTAAAAAAGTTTTGAGAGAGGTTCGTTCCTTTTTCTCTTCGGCATGAAATAAATATTCTAAAACATGGGCATTTGATTAAGAAAATTGCTTTAATTGTAGGTAAAATATTATTCACATTAAAAGAGAGATTTACTAATATTAATTTATACTAAACACGATCTAAATAACCTATAAACAAGAGTCTCTACAACATGACAAAGTATCAACTGTTAAGTAGTATTGGGAAAGGATAAGGAATAACGTAATAGAGACAGGCGTCGGGAGGAAACTTAAAATTTACTAGTTTCGGCAGTATTGAATCGATCCAGTAGTTTATCCGTAAAAATTAACTTTCTTTCTTCTTCTTCCTGGACTGTAAAAAGTCGTGTAAACAGATAGTGAAATTGTAAATTGTAAACATTGAAACCTAGGACATTCACAACAACTGAGTCTCCTACTTTACGAAACGTCAAATTTTAGTGTCCATACCGGTTGACAATCAAGAATTTGATATTTTCATTCTTTGAAAATGTAAACATTGAAACCTAGGACGTTCCTGGGGCGTAGCCCGAGAGGATTTTATAGAAATCAATATGCTTATGAGTTGCATGAGTTTGAGATCTACCTTTGTGTAAAATTTCAAACCGGTCGGTTCAGTATTTTTCCGTTAACTTGCTACAACAAACCTACGAACCCACAAACAAATAAACAACCATACAGTTCTTTATAATATTATAGAAGATTGCGTTGTTTTGTTATTAACAAAGTTAAGCTGATTTTTGTAGTGTCATTAATTAATGAAAATAATTGTATTTACTTCCCTCTGAGAAATAGATTAAATCATGGATATGTCTAAAGGGAATGTTTACAATCCCTCTAATTAGCTGCCCTTATATAATTGGTCTCCCAATTTGCCAACACCCCCTTCCCGAGGTAAGACGTATCCAAAAAGGCTACTGGGTCCAGTATTGATGCATTAAAAGTTGTTTCGAAATTGAACTCAGCGTCGAACTGACGACCTTTGGATTAGGAAGTGCGTGCTATTACTACTGAACCACCCAGACAATCTTTGGAATCTTCTTAGAAGTATTTAATTTTAAAACTCTGATTTTGCTGTATAAACTTTTGTAATTGATTGGATATAGTTTGACCCAGACGAAGCACTCCGGACGTTGAGAGTAGCAGTCTAGTTAATCGATCTACACAAATAGAACTAATTGGAGAGTACACGTCGCCTAAACATCCCTTTGCACCAGTGCAGTTTCTATTTGTGCTCCATATCATATGCAGAGTGATTCCATTTTTTTACATCATCAAATTAAATAAATAAAATGACCTTTTACTATCGATCGTTTCTCCGTTACAACCGATTTACAGAACAACTCTCGTCATATTAAATCTTACTCTAGTACAACTAAAAAATGCTAATGATAATTAGGAAAATGTTATAACAATAAAATATAATTAACAGTTTTGCAGGTCTTAATAATTCTATAATCTTATTTTTGAAAGTTTTGTCTGCGTAACTGTTAATTTCAGAGGAGAGGTCATAGTACAACTTCGGACCGTAATAAGAGAAACATCCTTTTCCTATTTCTAACTTTTTTAACTTTTGGGAATTGAAGGAGCCTTCATTCAGGTACTACGTTGTGAGACCTCTTCCCGGAAGGAGTGCCGCTCACAAAGGTACTGAGGTTCTTGTTGAAGCAGAACCTTATGCACCATGCAGCACGTCATGATCCTACAAACGGCATCCACCACCAACTGGGATGTTGGTGTCTTAAAATACCTACCTGGCTAGATCTCCATTTCAAAAGGTAATCTAATCTAATAGTTAAAGAAGGGTACAATATTCATAAACAAAATAAACTCATACCATAAAACACGTTTTTATTCCGTATAAATTATTAAAAAAATATTAAAACAATCAATTTTAGAGTGATTGTGTTGTGTTAGGTATTTTTTACCTCACAACGTTCTTCAGATGATAATAGCGATGCTTACATCGAGAGAGACGGTAAGATAGAGGGAGAACCCTACAATCCTATCTATCGAATTCCCTGTCACCGACAAGCTGATTGGATACAGTCGCCAATATTTGAAACATGTTCCTGAATCTAACGCTGTCTATCGGAGAACCGCAGAAACACGTTAGTGGCGATCATGCAGTAAGGGAACCCTTTGTTACTTAGTTATTTTTGAGAGAATTTGTTGTTGAAAAAAATACTTATGAAATTATTATACAAACCGCTGTGTTTTCTGCTTGAAGGAAATATGTATACCTGGAGGTGCATTTTTTTCTTTTACGTATAATTTAATAGCTTACGTCTTATCACAGTTCACAAATACACCCGTCGCAGCACACCTGCGTACTCAGCGAATTTCCACCACAATAGTAATACAAGTATATAACAAATTGATCAATCAATACCTGTTGATAAATTAGAGTATTTTGCCTATTCTCCGTAACACGGGAAAGAGTATGCATGTTTACTGCTTTGAGGAACACAGAAAGTAGGAAATTTCACCATAAACTATTTTTTATTTTGACCATATACCAAGTTCATCATAAATAAAGGAGTTTGCCTATTCTCTTTAAGATTAACATGGGCGAGAGCATGCAGGTTTGCTGCTGTGAGGAACACATAAACTATGATTTTTTTGTCATAAACGTATTGATCCTAACCACATGAAGCTAAATACCAAGTTTCATCCAAAACTATTGGTTACTAAGGGAAATATTAATTTTTCCTTATCCTCCATCAGATTAACATTGGAGCCCCAAAATACAACGTACTGTGTTTACATTTTTTAATATCTCAGTAACCGTTGGAGATAGAGAAAAACTTAAAGGAACTAAATTGTGTAGTTTTTTTAGTTGATTTTAATGGTTGAAGATTGTATAACCGGAGGTGCATTTTTTCTTTCATGTATAATTTAATAGCTAACATCTTATCACAGTTCACAAAAAGCTTTGTCCACTACATATTCCACCTGAGTGACGTAAACAAGTGTTGATGCAAGAACCTTTTATCCGAGCCGGACTCGTCATCATGTGAAACATAAAATACGAAACACACTGACACATAAAAAACAAACGATAAAACAGTCCAGTCTGTTGGACTACTTTCAACGCAATCGCCATCATTGCTGAAGATTTTTTATACTTTTATGTTGTACTAGCAGTAAGTCCGTCCTTTGTACGGGTTGTAGAATTCACTTTAAAGAAGAAAGATATTATCATACCAAAATGTTAACCTGAAATCCTGAACAAATTAATACAAAGAAAATAAATCAATACCCAGATTTATTATTTAGCTTTACTTTACAACTAGCCAAAGTACCCGTTCTTCGCATGGGCTAAAAAGGCTGAAAAGTGTAGGCTCTACTGATACATTTAAGGTATTGTTAATTAATTCTTCATTGTTTACAAAATGACAAAACAGGAGTGTCTACAACATTTCAAAGTAACATCTGTCAAATATTGGGAGAGGATAAGGATTAATGTAATAGAGACAGTCGTCGGACAAAAACTTAAAATCTACCATTCCGCTATTTCAAATAATTTACTAATTTCGATCCAGCAGTTTATCTGAAAAATCAACTTTATTTCTTCTTCTTCCCGAACTTTCAAAATATAGTGCAAACGGATGTTGTCATTAGAAAATGTAAACATTGAAACCTAGGACGGTCACGGCAGATCTTTCTTCTTCTTCATCTTCTTCACCTTCTTCTCGAACTGTCAAATTTTAGTATTTACAGCTGTTGAAATTCAAGTAATTTAATGTTTTCATTCTCTAAAAATGTAAACATTGAAACTTAGGACGTTCACAGGGCGTAGCCCGAGAGGATTTTAAGGAAATGAGTATGCCTATGTGTTGCATGAGTTTAAGATCTACCTTTGTGTAAAATTTCATACCGGTCGGTTCAGTATTTTTCGCATTCACTTGCCACAACTAACCCACAAACAAACCCACAAACCCACAAATCCACAAACAAACATACAGAAACCACCTCTTCTTTATAATATTATAGATTAAATAGAATAGAACATTTATACCATTATTATAATTAGTTATACGTTAAAATAAATTTTTAATATAGTATGATTTCGAAATGTTTTCATTTTATTTATTTGTGTTTATTTGCGAGTAAAAATTTGTTTTTACTCGCACGGACGTTAACCACCGACCTCTCTACCATCGCCAATTCGTGACCTCCAAGTACCTGTATTATAGGACTCGAGACCTCCAATAACTGTTATTGAAAAATTATCGTAGTTTCATTTTACTACCGTCAATAATTAATTTTTTTAACCATACAAAACGTTTAATTTATACTTTCGTCGTTGGGTCTCTTATTATAAAACTAAAGTTCCTCAGACCTTAGAAAAGTAGATGAAAAGTGCGCTATTGAAGTTAAATATTTATTACATCAACTTTGCTTTTCAGATTATTCCTGAATATTCATGCCAGACCAATCAGTGTGAGAGCTTCGACTCTGAGTTTACTCATCATACTTGTTTGAATTTTAAATCGAATTGTCTGATAAATCCGCAATTTACCAAAATTATCCTCGTTACTATTTTGATTGTAAATAAATATTACCAGCGGTAAGGTTCAACCTAAAAATAAAGTAAATGTAAATAAATGTAGTTACTTATTTACTTATAATAATATACTTTATATATCATAATTTTATTTTTATGCCACACTATATAAATTGCTGAGTTGAACAATTGTTACAGTGTGTTTTGTCGAGTGTTTTACTCACTAACGAGTTACAGTCAAAACAAGTTAGCACGCACCACGCTGCTGTGAGTGTAGTAAATTTCACACAACTTTCATTATTCTCTTTATAGCTATCACTGTTTTAAATACTGAGTATAAAAGGATTGCTGCATTAAGGGTTATTTTACATGGTATGATTATGTACGTGTGTGTGCGCGCGCTTGCCCGCGCGCGGGAGTATGTGTATTTTCCAAGTTGTAAAATTATCAAAGGTACCTTGGTATAATTTGATATAGTATATCTCAATTTTTCACATATTTTTTAATGTTTCAAATCCACCTGAATACACTAATTTCGTATATATCATTTGGCTTAAAACGCCTGGATAGGTACAATTTAAGAAAGGTAATAATAATTATATCATATAATCACTTACCAAATGAATGGCATCTGCCCTTCAGGGGTCAATTTTGTTAAAATTCCTTACAGGAACTGGTTTCGGTCTTTTAACAGAGTTCTTTGTTTTTTTCAAAATTTGTAAATATATCTCGTGATTGTGCGAAAAAAGATTTTTTAAATGTTTCATCTTGACGAACACCGACGATGAAGAATCTGTTGTGTCATGTGATACCTGTTTCGTCGGCTGATGATGGCCTGTAAAAACACCGAAACCGGTTCCTGTAAGGAATTTGAACATAATTGACACCTGAATAGCAGATGCCATTCATTTGGTAAGTGATTATATAACTATCTAGGTGTCTAGGCTTTCGAAACAATAATTACATCATGGTTTATATTTGCCTGCGAATCTAAACTTGATTAATCCTTTTTGTACACAGCAGTGATGTGCGATGGATAACGCCAGTAATATATAGAGGGTTATATTTTAAGCTAAAATTGTTTAACGTTTTATAATAGTCTTTAAAAGACCGGTCAATTAGAACGCATTTGACACGAGTATGTAATTTGTCATCTCACCGCAGTCGTGATATAGAAGCAGACACGTATCTGCGAGAGCAAGCGACAGCTGTAAAGGAAATAGAGAGAATAGTGGGTAACGAAGGCGTTCTGAATCACGTGGCTTGTGTCACGTGACCTGTGACGTCAGATGTGTTTGATGTGAAGACTTGATTAGAGGACCTTGCTAACTAGATCATGGAGAAGTTGCGCTGTGCAAGCGGACATGACGAACGGTCTGTCTGAGGTTTAGTGTTTCTTGCACATTAAGTGTACACTGTCCACTCAAGTTTGGATAGATTGCTGATGTGTACCTCTTTAATTAATAATTAGATATGGCTTTATTTTATTTTACCAATTTTCTCTTTTGAATTGACTATTTAGTTTAAATGATAGTTTACATAGAGTCCGAATATGACTTAATTACCATTTGAAAATGCGACCTACCTAGGTAGGTATTATGAACTGAATTGAAAAAATTTTTTATCGCTTATTCGGTACAACAAATGAGCACACTGTACAAAACAATTTTAACTAAAACTGAAATATTAACTACTAAATCAACATAAACTTAATATGGTATCTAAAAACTATGGTGAATAACAAAATAACTTATTTTGTAGAGCAATAAAGCCTTGAGGGTATGAAAAACCAGTGTGGAAAAACATAAATATATACAACTCACAATTCAGAAACACCTGACCGGCCACCAGTGCACAGAAGTTAAACATACTATATTAATGTGATATGTGTAAAGAAAAATACTGGATTCTCCTTAAATATATTATAAAAGTAAAACATTATTAGGTCAAAATATAAAAGTTAAACAAACATGAAGTCAAGAAGCTAACTACTCAATGTTTTAAGTAAATTATGAATGAGAAGTGGGTGTAAGATGATTGTGGCGCGATCTTGGGGACCTATGGTTTCACGTGGAGTCCGATTAAGAACTGTAATTAAACAATAATTAAGTAGTAAATGTATTACATAAAGGTGAATGTCATCTAGACAGTGTAATATAAATGTAGACTCTTGTACTGACTGATGTATGAGCTCAAACACACTAACAAGCCTATGTGAGGTTTTTTATATTAAATGTCTTGTTTATAAATGTAAAAATAATATATTTCAACAATACCCCCGTCGCAGCAGACCTGCGTACTCAGCGAATTTCCAAATCAATAATATATGACAAGTTTAAAAAAATTGTCCATAAACATGAGAATTATTTGCCTATTCTCCATAAGATTAACATGGCAAAGAGTATGCAGGTTTGCTGCTGTGAGGAAAACTGAAATTAGGCATTTCTTCTATAAATAATTTTTATCTTAACATTTATACCAACTTTCATCAACATCTGTCCATAAATAAAGGAGTTTGACTATTCCCTATATGATTATTATGGGAAAAGAGTATGCTTGTTTGCTGCCATGATAAATACACAAACTATGATTTTTAAGCGTAAATGGATATATCTCAACCAGATAAAGCTAAATATCAAGTTTTATCCAAAAATATTCATTAATATGGGAAATATTAATTTTTCCCTATCCTCCATAAGATTAACATTGGAGCCTCACAATACAACGTACTGTGTTTAGGTTTTTTAATATCTCGGTAACCATTGGAGATAGAGAAAAACTTTAAGGAACTTAACTGTGTAGTTTTTTAAGCTGATTCTAATGGTGAAATATAAAATTAGAAATTTTTAAAAATTACATGTGAAAAACGCAAAAAACCCCATTTTGGGGTACAAAACCCTCCCAAACTACCCGTCCCATTGACGGATATGTCTGGTTTACGAACTCGTCCGAGCACTTGTAGGAATACACGTCTCTACCAAATTTGGTCTTGATTGGACCATTTTTACGAGAGTTATCGTGTTCACAGACACACACACACACACACACACAATATATATATACATAAATTTTAACGACTATTGCTTCTTGGACTCTGGGCACCTAAAGAAGAAAAAATAACATGGTCCCGGGCTTAAGTATCACCATGAGACCTACGGTAATAGCTTCTTCCCTATGGGAAATTCGCTAATAGCTATTTATGAACGGTCATGTTTAATATAAATTTAAAAGAATTTAATTATTTACGTGGATATGTCTTAGCCCTAGTCGGGGTGTTGGCAATTTACACGATCAAAATTTGAAATAGTGACGTAGTTTGGTTATAAGAACAGCTGTTTAGATGAATTAAAAACATTCCCTTTAGACATATCCATTATACAAACTATTTCCCACAGGGAAGGAAAAACAAACATTTTATAATTAATAGTCGTCACAATGGCATGAACCTACAATTTAAATCCTGGGGTCCGAACCTATAGTGTGATAAAGGTTTACTGTAGTAACAAGACCATATTATGAACCTTTCAGTCTCTAAACGTTTAAAAATGCCATTGATAAACAATATACACGAACAACGGTTAATCGAACGATTACTCTTAACAAATGTACATTATTGTATGAATCAGCGCCCACTCTCAAATGCGAGAACTTTTCTGATTTTCCCGAGGATACCATTTCTCCAGTATTATGAAAAACCTGTCACTCGCACGCCCCGGGTCTTGACGGAGATTTATTGGGATTTTGAGCCCCCCAACCGCTCCCCCCCGCCCATGGCCCTAATGTCGACAACATGTTTACGGTTTACGTCTGACTAAGGAACGTGCCTAGGGTTGTTACTGTGTTTTTATAATATTGTGTGCTCTTTGTGCACGGATTTAATTCATGTCGATTTGGAGTTTTTTAATAATTCTCATAGCTGCGACCACAGTTTTCATATTAAAATTTTTTTTTATTACGTTATCTAACACGATGTAGAGTTCAAATTATGTTACTTTATTTATAACCAGGATTTTCATGACTCAGATTTCGGCTAAAATACCAGCCAACTTCCCACAGAACCTAGTAATTACTAACGTAATAATGAAGTGCATAGACATATATTGATCGTTAAACTAACAAAGTTATAATGCATCTCGTAAAAATTATTATAATAAATGTGGCTGTAAATACAGTGCAACAATAAATAGAAAAATAAATAAGAGTCGAGCTCACGATAAAAGACATGGTTTTTGTGTTAGAAGATAGTTAAAAAAATAAATTAATATACATGCATTAAAAACCACAGTGGCTTACACAGTCAAAAATGTATTTATGTCGTAAAAAGGTAGTATTATATAGTACGTTATGAACAAAAAAATCAGCTCAATGATTTGGTAACAGTTTTGAAATAAAATTAAGTAACGTTTGGTACTAAGTATAATTTTGAAATTAGTTCAAAGATCGAATCATGATAAACTAAACATGCACACACAATTGATTTTTTTATCAGTTAATTCATATTAGTGGCAAACTATCAAGCAAAACTTGAAAGCTCAACATTTTACAAAAAAAGATTATTAAACTAGTTTATATACTTAATGCATAAAATTAAAAACATTTTATTCTCTCTATTCAGGCTTTGATGAGATGGCAGTCACAAATTCCTAATTTTGCTTTACGGACAAAGTATGACTAATTTCAGTTAATCTGGCGCATGAAACTTGCTCATATGTGATTATGATAGTATTGGTATAGATTAGACAAATCAACAAGTATTCAATGTGAAATTAATGAAAATTTCAATCAATTATTAAAGGAATGCTAAAGAAATTAGCTTTGGACTTTAACAAATTAAAAACATCCAAACTATTGTTTAATTACACACTGTTTTCCAAAAAGAATGGATCAAAAATAAAACTTAATAATATACGTGGTACTGAGGGTCGTAGGAAAGTCAAATGTAGCTCATTTCGTAGCTGGAATGTTTCATTTTTTTTGGTATCCCTGAAAAAAATCAGCTGTTGATTGTTGTGAGTATGCTTGATTTTGACCGGCGGTTAAAACCCAGGCTTCCTCAGGATGTTCTTCCTTGATTGACTTATATCACAGAATAATTATTTTTTTCTGTTTTATTCTATTTATTTTCCCCTTTATTATTAATTATTAATTATTCTGTTAACTTGTTTACATTAATACTGTCATGGTGTCTCTGAACAGAGCGAACCCGCCAAAGTTATTTTTATTTTTCTCTGTTACTACTTCGGTGCATAATTTTTCTGTAACGTTGATCCGGAAATAAAACTTTATAAAAAAAATCAAAACAAGAGGAAATCTTGCTGTTTCATTATGGACGTGAAGTTGAGAGCACTGTGTGTTATGGTTTATTGAGATTAAATCTGTAGTTCCTGGACTCAAAGATTTCTAACTGTTTACAACCATGCTCATCCATCTAGAAACAGTATCCAGCGTTGGTACAAGCAGTTCACAGACACTGGAAAAATTACCTATACAAATTCTACGACAGGCCCCAACTGCCGAATGAAGCTGTCAACAACATTCGACACGCATACCTTCAAGATCCAAGAAAGTCATTTTGAACTGTTCAACGTGAAAGTCCAGTATTCACACAGTTCTTCACGAGATATTAAGCTTTGGAGCACATTCAAGTTTTGCAAGAGTTGAAGCCAAGTGACAAACGGCTTCGTAAAAATTTTGCCGACATGCTAGATATAGTTTCTCAAGATAATCAGTTAAAAAAAATTATTTTTTTCTGGTGAGGCTTAAGGATCAATGTATCGATCCCATATTGCGAACCTAGATGAACTTGAAGTTAAGATATGGGAAGCTTTTAATAAAATATCTGATAAAATGCGCCACAATGTGTGGGCAGAGATGGACCACCGTCATGACTTCCTTCGAGCAAATAATGGCGAATAGAGGGAAGGCGGAGAAACTTGGTAAAAAATCTGTAAAAGATAAGGAACATAATGTATATAAAAGTTACTTTCTATCATTAATAATAAAGTGTTCATGACTGTTTGCTTTTTATCCATTCTTTTTGGGACACCCGGTATAACCTATATTTGCCGTAGGGATACCGCAGATAATGTAATCATTGATAGAAAGTGTAGTATAATTTACAGATATAACAATAGAAGGAATTACACTACTTCACAAGTTGTAACTTTTGAAAATCAGACATATTATTGAACTGAAATTAATATATTAGAGTCTTCATACTTAAGATTGACCTTAACTTAATAATCCATTTATTAAGTTTAATTATGCATAATTACTTAGAATTAATTGTATTTACTTCCCTGTGGGATGTTTTCAGCTCCCCTATATATCAGATTTATAGTCATATGACGTCTTTCCGTTGCAAAAGTTTGGTCTGACGGATTGTCAATACCCCGTTGAGCTAAGATATATCCATGTATAAAATCTATACACTATAAGTTATAAAAAATGACAGTACTTAGTATTATTTATTCGTATACATTCTTCGTAAGCGAAATCTTTTTAAACACGTCTAGCCACTGTTCTCTGCTTCTACCAATCTCAGTTAGTTTCTCGTGTTTCCGCTAGGTGCCAGTTGCGTTCAGATATTATCGACTTTGTTCCAGATACAGTAATAGTTTCTCTTTACATCTTTAATTAATTGTACGAAAAATATAATGTGCTCGTTTATCTTTCGTCATATTGGTTGTGTTTTTGAAGAAGTGCGAAAATTCATTTTAGAATGATTTTTTTTTAATATGACATATTTTATTTGTAACTTAGGCGTAAATTTGATAGTGAATCAACGGCGTGTATATCTGAAAAGGAAAATTAATTTTTAAATTGTCATGTGCGATTCAGGCAATCAAGACTCTAGTAAAATAATTTTTTATTTTATTTAATTTGACATAAAATATAAATTTTACAAATATCTGGCTTATTACGGATTTTTTCACAATTGATTAATTATTCATATTTCTTTTAGAAAATACGGTTGAAGTTGGGTTTACTAAAACTTTTAAGAATTAGTTGAACACATCCTTGCTGTTGATGATGGCAAACATTTGGTAGTATCACTTGTTATCAATAGGTAGCAGCACCAGTCGCTTTGCAGGGTCTAATAATAATATCAGTTGACGATTTCATTGTTTGAAACTGCTTACATATTTGTCTTATTGAATGTAAATATTGGCATTATTTAACCCAACATTATGTACATATAATGCTGACACAAAAAATATCAAAATTTGCTCACGAATAAAAAGTACTAAGCAATTTCCCAGGCAACAAATACCTAAATTTTCGTGGTAAACGGTTGTGAGAAAAGAATAGGATGATCTTCTGGAGTCAAAAATGATATAAAACTAAATTATTTCAACTCATTAAAAGTATATATATATTATGCAATTATTATTCATAACTGAGTACCCTTTTCTACGTGAGAAATTATTTTATTTGAAATATTCACAACATGTTTCAGAACTTACTCCATTATCAAGTGGTGTATTAACAATAACATAGCCTTGATGTACATAAAATTTATAAATGTCAAAAGGTAAATTATGAAAAGTAAAGAAGAGAGGAGATGGATGTTGTATGTATATTTGTTTATGTTTTTTGTTTCTTATTTTTCTATTTGATCGTAGATTGGGTATATTTGTCGTGGTAACATTGAATTTAAAATATTTGTTGGATCTTTTTTCTGATGTATGTAGATGTTCAATTCTTCTTTAACATTTAATTTTTCTCGTTGTTTTTCAAACTCCAATACTGATAAATTTTCTGTTATGTTTTTGTAGCTGTGTCCTGATGTTATTAAATGTTCTGCGAAGTTGGATTTACATGTAGTTTTGTTGTTGGATTTAAGTGCTTGAATGTGTTCTTTAAATCTTGCTTTGAATGTTCGATGAGTTTTTCCAATGTAGTAGCTGTCACAATCACTGCATTTGATCTTATAAACACCAGGTTAGTTGAAATTATCATTGTCTATTATTTCAGGTCTCGTTTTTTTGTTTATCAAATGAAAAAAACATGAAAAATGAAAAACACTACGAGCTATGTACTTATTTACCAATATCTTTCATTCAAAGCCAGCTGATCCTTCTAGCAATATAAACTAATGAAACAATAGCAAACACATGTAATGTCAGTTAACTTTATTATTGTTTTTTATGAAATCACACTTGCAAATTTGATTAAAATGAATAAATTTAATTGATATGATAAAAAGTACTGTCCGTAGCACGTCCAAAAGTGCAATATCGGTGCTTGATAGAATTCAAGTATGGGATCTATCTCGTACCGATAACAGTATCTTTCCGAAATATACTATTCCAAGTAAAAACGACTCTTTAACATAATAAGTTTATTTTTATTTCCATGTTAAAAATTTTGGTTTGATCTCAAATACATTTAAATGGAGAGTTTTTATTGTAATATACGAATTTAGTGAAGTTTATTCAAAAATATGTGGAGTTAGTTGATAAAAAGCCTGGAAAGCGCAAAGGGTTGGCCTCGTCCAAAAGGAGGTGGATTATTTAAGAACATTGTAAAAAGAAAAGGACCTTTACAACCTGTTTTACAAGGACCCCAAACATCACTAAAACTCAACCCTACAATAACTTTACCAGCATTCCCAAGATGTATGAAATTAATTTTGATTAAACTTTATTTCCTTGAGTTTGTTTACTGTGATATTAATTACTTAGCGTGTAAAATAGTAAATGGTAGTAAGTTGTAAGCAACACTACAGGTACATCACTCAGCACAATTTACTCTTCCTGTATTAAATATACATTTTTGAGCATATTTCATATTCGTTTCGTAACCGGTCAATGTTTTTCAATGTTTTGAGATCTAAATATATAAAACAATGTAGTGTTAGTTGAAACATTTATAACTCGAGAAAGTCTGGACCGATTTTAATGATTTTTGTTTTTTTTTTGGATTCGTCTCTGCTCCGAGCAAGCTATATTGTATTAATATTATTGATAGTATATCAATAATGTCAATATTTTATTAACAGCTGATCTTCTGTTGCTTTATTTTCACCAGTCGATATCGTCATTGTGCATCTTAGTTTGGGTATTTATAATTGTTTAAAAAAAATGTATAGATTACTAGTTTCTTTGTTTGTCCCAGTCTAATTATAAATTTTGTTGTATTTTTGTTTTGTGCGAGTGTAATTAATGAATGGTCGATTAAGCGAGTATTATTATAAACAATGCCGCGGTTGAGATAATTTAATCTTTACTGTAAAAACCGTATTGCAGTGGGTTGGTATGGCTTTTGGTTGGTTTGAATGATTGTGAATCAATCCACTTAGATTTATTTGTTTTTGAGAAAATGTTATTAATATGCCTTATCGTTTCAGTAATGTTAACTATGCCGCGATCCAGACTATATAATCTTTCACATCGAAGCCGCAATATGTAGACGGTGGCGACGTCCTGTAATGCAGCTACTTGGAGGTCACGAATTGTGGATAGTTGTGAGAGATGGTCGGTGGTTGTGGTGTTCTCTTGTGTGGATTAACGTCCGCAATATTGAATACTACGTTAATCCATAAAGACCATCCGCTAATTAGACCAATTGGTAATTCAGGGGCCGTGGTTCGGATTCCACGTTAAACTGTAGGTCCATTAGTTGCCATCGGCTGTTGGGCTATTAATTAACAGTCCTGTCTAAGGAACATGTCAGCCTTAGTCTGTAACAATACTACAAGATCGTGCCACAATCATCTTACATTCATTCCTCATTCATACTTGGCTTAAAAGACCTACCTGGGTAGGTCGCCATATCTGTTGAAAGTAAAAAAAAGTAAAAAGTAAAATACTATTCGACTTCTGAACATCGCCAATTTTAAAGTTAACAGGTATTTACTGTAAGGCGTTGCTAAGTTCGCCGGGTCAGCTAGTATTTTAATAAACGATGGTATATTAGGGTAAAATAAGTCAAAAGTATGTTTTGATTGTATCTACACCATTTTAATCGAGTCTAGGAGTGATATCACATAAACGATTTCTGGAAAAGCGGTCCAAACTCTAATGGTCATCCCCGGAATTTGAACTCGTGACCTCTTGCACCGAAGTTTAAGACGCTAACCACTAAGCTGGCTAATCACCCAAACCAAAACCTAAAATTTTTTTTTTCAGGTTTCGCAGTGAATCAAGTGAATCGGAACTGATGTAGTATTGAGATATTATTTTAACTATAAAAATAATAACTCTCCACTGCTACCTATTACTACTATTTAGTAAACTAATGTAAAAGTTATAAGTTGACTGACATATACTTTTTCACTTAATTAAATCCAACAATCTTCAATAAAACTGAAACTGAAACTAAATCATTTAGTGTTTCAAAAATAATCATGCAATTTCTATAAATAACAACAAGAGAAACAAATTTAAATTAATTGTTAGAATTTAATGGAGGGGAAACGCCCACCTGATAATACCAAGGTTTTTGTTGGGTTTTGGGACCTTACGCTGCATAACAAGTTTCATGGATTCTCCATTAGAATATAATTAGGGGCTCTCAGACAACGTGCTGCTTTTACCATCAGTAAATTTAACTTTTCTATAGAACCATTAGTCGTAGACAAATAATTCAAAATACTAATTCGTTTTGCTGGTTTAATGGTGGTGTCAAATTATACTTTACTTTTGTTTTCGCGGAAAAATTAAAAATGTTTTTTTTATTTAAAAGCCTATAACTTTAGAACTGGCATTTCGACAGACATACTTGGTGTCATATTATTTAGTACTCTATACACAATAAACTACAAAATTAATCAAAATCGTAAGAGCTATTTTTGGAAAATTTAAATTTTTAAGGGTTTTTAGGGATAGAACATTCATTTAATTTAATCTATTTATCATTTTTTTGTTATATTCATGACTGAGAAGGACTAATATAAAGATAATGAATGTATCTAAGGAATGAAAAACTTAATTTATTTTATAAGCCGAAAATCTCTTACAGTACGAGAAAATGTCGGAATAACATGAGAGTACGGTTTAACATAATATCCGACAATTTCTGAACAAAATCTTTCCTCCAGATAAACACAGTTCCCACTCACGCTCTGTATTGGATGTCGATTTCCATTTTCTATCGAAACACGTTTCCAATATCTCCTGTCCTTTACATGTCCTTTGCCACATTTGGTATTCTAAGCGAACTGCACTTTATAACTTACTTTTATGGAGATGTTGCCACTTCCTGCTGAGTGAATGAGCTTCTATATGTTCAGAATAAACTCAAAGTAGTCGGAGATGAGCTATTCACACGACCCGCAGTTAAGCCCGGGACCGTGATATAAGCTCATAACTCAACCCCATAAACATGTTTTGGAGGGTTATTCAAAATATTTATACATGTAAGACACTATAGGCCGCTATTAATGACTGAGATAGTGGCGTCATCCTGTAATCCAGCTACTTGGGAGTCACTTTTTGTGGATAGCTATGAGCGATGGTTGGTGGGTGTAGTGTTCTCTTGTGTGGATAAACATCCGCACTATTGAATACTACGTTAATCCACAAACACCATCCGAATGATTAGACCAATTCGTAATTCAGTGGTTCGGATTCCACGTTTAACTGTAGGTCCCTTAGTTGCCATTGGCTGTTGAGCTATTAATTAATAGTCCTGTCTAAGGAACATGTCAGCCTTAGTCAGTAACAAGAATACAAGATCGCGCCACAATAATGTAACACTCAATCCTCATTCATACTTGGATTAAAATACATACCTTGTTTGTATTATACAATAATCTAGTCTAATCCAATCCAATAAATTATTGTCTGATTATTATAAAATTCGGTGGAGCTGTTCCTTTCTGGAGCATGGGACACTCTCAGACAACGTTCTGCGTTTACCATAACTTTTCTCTGGAGTCGTTAGTAGTAGACTAATGATTGTTTTTTAAGCCAAGTTTAATGGTCTTAGTCAAATTATACTTTACCTTCATTGTTTTCACGGAAAACGTAAACTGACATTTAAAGCTCATAATTTGTTAACAGTTATTTTTACAGAGATACGGGGGGGTCATATTATGTATTACTCTATGCACTATAAACTACTAAATGTAAATCCAAATATTTAGAACCATTTTTGAAAATTTTAGATCTTTTACTTTTTTGAAGGTTTTAAGGTGTTTTAAACTATCCTTAAAGATCAATCATTAAAAAAACGTCTACAGATGGCTCTAATATATAAATACAGATACGTATTAAATTTCACCTAAATCGGACCTACGGGTTAGGCCGTGGCATCCAGACACACACACACACAGACATAAAGTTGAAACCCACTTTTTTGGATTCAGGGGACCCCAAAACGGATATATCTACTCTCAACTCTAATTCGAAAATATTGACGTAAACAATTCTTTCTCTATATACTATCGCATAAATGGGAGAAAGTAATAAACCATATTAAGCATCCATTCATGGAGTCTACTTCAATTAACAGATTGTTTAAGCAACGAGGAAGAATACAGTAACTAGATATAGAAATAATTAAATAACTGCAGAGTCCAATTTGGAAGTTTAAATCCCTAAAATACAGGCTTAGAATTATTTGGAAGGGTTAGTGGAATAATTAATTCTACCCTAACCACCACTTCCGAGAACTCATGCGATAAAACCTTTATGAGTTCTTAATTTTGGAAAGTAAATACAAAATGACTTGTGTAGCCGAGGTTTACAACTGATTTTAGGTTTAAATACATTTTTAATACAAGATCTTGTTTTTTTGAGTTATTTTCATTAGAAAGAAGGAAGTTTCACTTTCATTGATTACGTGTTCTGTAGTTAAAAATTATTTATTTCCCTTTATAGTTGTAGGTCATAATGTTTCTTATAAAAACAATTATCTTTCTGTACAAATATCTTAAAATTTTCAGAATATTTAAAATCTAATATCAAAAATATCTTTACAATACTTTTTTACCCCACTGTATAATCATTAGTTTTCTATGCGTGTTTATCCCTTAAAAATTCCATTAAATTTTTTACTGAGGCAACAAAATGTTTGTACAGTATTTACTTCTTTGTGTAAAAGGTAAAACGGTTAGATCATGGGTATGACTAAGGGAATGTTTACAGTTCATCTAAACAGCTGTTATTATTCTTTTATATTAAAAATTCAAAACATTAGCTCTGGTAGTTTTTATAGAAACCTGTTACACATCTTACAAATCACCAATTCAATGATATTTAAGTCTTTGTGACTTTTTGAAAAAACAGACGTGAACAAACATTTTTTTTAAAGTGATTGTGTCAAGTGCCAAATGGAAAAATAAACATCAAGTTTGTTGATGGTAATTTGAATTTATAAAACAATCTAAGTATACAATTTTTTTTAATAAGTTTTGTCTTTTTAAAAATGTGAACAGCGACATGCTTTTTTAAAACAAAAATAGCAAGTACTTGACATTTTTAATTTAATATTAAATATAGCATTTTTTAAAAATTTAAAAAAGTTTTTCATTTTAAAAATTGTTAAAATTAAATAATATTTTATTAACTAAATGCTTAAAAATATTTTTTATAATTTTTTTAAATTTTTGTTTTAAATTATAAATAAAGATTTTACTATTATTTTATAAAAAAATTTTCACATAAACAATAAATTATTTTAACTAAATATATCTCAACAATATATTTAATAGTTTATTTTCCTATTGAATATTTTATTTTCTACTGCTGTAAATTTAAAAAATGAATTTTTAATTTTTTAAATTCGTAAGTTTTTAATGGCTTTAAGGAACAGATTTGTGAAGTTTTTTTAGCACAAATGGGGTTATTCACTTTAATTAAATGTCGGAAGCGGCAAGATATTTTACAAATAGTTATTTGGATATTTTTTGAAGACATTTTGGAATATAACCAGGAGAATTCTTTTTTGGGTTTCGTTTTACAAAGGCCAAATAGTTTTTATAAAAATTTTACCTATCAGTAGTTTGTTCATGTCCTCCAAGAAGCCAATTTAGTTTTATTGTTTTTAAATTTAGTTGTTGTCTCTTTGTCCAAATCATGCGTTTAATATAAACAAAAAACAATTTTGTGAGCTTATTTAATTTAATAGGGCGTGGAACAGCTTAAAGTATACAACAACTTTCTATAAAAGAAATAGTATAATTTTTCATTGTTGTGGGTGCTATCGTTTCCACGAAATCCTTGTGGGAAATTGGGTTGGATCATGGATGTGTCTAAAAGGATTGTTTTCAGTGCATATAAATAGCTATTTTTATAACTATGGGGTCACTAAAAATATGACATCACTAACCAAATGGCGTCAACTAATCAAATTTTGGTCTTACAAATTGCCAACCCCTTCAAGAGCTAAGCCATATGTGTGTCAAAAGATACAAAACTTGGAACAACTTTCTTACAAAACATTCCATTTAGAATGTTTTCAGTTCATCTAAGCAGCTGTTCTTAAGTTTCAAATTTTGGTCCTACAAATTGCTAATAACCCTCCAAGAGGTAAGACATACCCATGTCAAAAATGTTTGTGTTACTTCCCTGTGGGAAATAGGTTAGATTAGGTTGGATATGTCTAAAGGGAATGCTTTCATTTAAACAGCTGTTCTTATTCTTTTATATTTAAAACTCAATACAATAGTTCTAGTAGTTTTATGGAAACCTGTTACATGTTTCCCATCTTAAAAATTACCATCACCCCCCCCCCAGAGCTAAGAAATATCCATGTCAAAAATAATAATAATCAAATTATTGACATCCTACTGAAACTCTATAGAGAGTTATCCAAACATTGAAGTGATTGTTATACTGAGTACAGTGTGAAGGAATTCACTGGATTAGTGTAAAACTTGTACTTGACTTGTGCAAAGTTTGTCTCAGGGTTGTTATTTGGTGAAAGCTCCTTTGTACCTACAAAACGTGACTTGCCTACGTATTGAGACAAGTTGGTTTCAAACTTTACCAGAGCATTGTAGCTGAAATTCTGATTTATATAAACTCAGAGGTATAATACTACAACTATAACAATAATCATAAGATGAAATATAATTTAAGTTTTCAATGGTTTCGGCCTATTTTAACTTTTAAATAAAACGTTTACTTGCATAAAATTCATGAAGAGTTCCACAAATCAGTAATGAAGTCTTTCTTATCGCTAGATTCGATTCTTTAATAATTATAAATTAATTGCGATAATTGCTAATAAACAAAATTATTATTTGCCGATTTATCTCTAAAATGTTTATTGATACAGTTTTAGTGAATTTCGGATACCAATAAACTCTATTATATGTTACTAATCATAGAGTTATTCGGTATCTGCTATTATGAGACAATTAAAAAAGGGTCATCCTATAAGTATTTAGGTGTTATTTTTGACTCTCGAATAAAATGGTCAGAACTTATCATGTCTCTAATGAAAAAAATATTTTAGCATAGAAAGTTTAATGTTTTCGAAATTCGCTGAGTACGCATCCCTGCTGCGACAAGGGTATATTTACAATTGTGAAGTGGTTGAGCCCTTACAAACCGGGGATTTCCCTCGGTCCTCCTTGGCCCTGCTTGAGTCCTGACTGACTCTCCTTGTTGCAGGATGGATGTGCCGGACATGTCGGCGGTGCCTGTGGTGGTCGTCACATCCGAGACCCCCACGGTGGAGGTGGCAGCGGTCGCTATGCCTGAGTCCTGACACTGACTCTCCTTGTTGCAGGATGGATGTGCCGGACATGTCGGCGGTGCCTGGTCGACATCCTCGAAGTGGAGGACATATGGACACCCTCTGCATCCCCGGCAGATACAACCGCCAGGATTCTTACAGGTACCACCCTTATTTATCTTTTTTCATTAGAGCTTTTGAGCCATGACGAAGTACCACCTGTTTTGTCAGTTTGTAGTCATCTATCGTTAATTTATTTTTAACTGATTAGGTCAACGTCAACCAAGCCTTACACATAGTGGCTTTGGTGTATTATTTGTCGGAAAAATGTTTTTTAATACCTGTGAGTTATTTTATGTCTTTTATTGGAATTTTCCAAAATTTGTGTTTTTAACTACACAACATTTCTGGAGGTGGAGAAACTCCTCCCAAGCTGAGTTTCGTGGTTTTATGTTGGGTTATCACCATAGTTAATGATATGTTTTGACACATTAGTTATAACAAGTTATGAATCGGTTATCATAACTTGTGGAATTTAAAACTTCATGAAAACATATGGCTTAAATCCAAAAACATGACTTACTTGACTTACTTCCTTTCACTTCTTGGCGGAGCATAGGGCCTCCACGAAACAACGCCAGCGGACACGATTGGCAGCCAAAGCCTTTACTTCTCTCCAGGTCTTCCCCTCCTCTCTGATTTCGGCTTCAATTGTTCTCCTCCATGTTTTTTCTCGGTCTTCCTCTTTTCCTCTGCCCCTGGGGATTCCAGCTCAAAGCCTGCTTTTCTACTGCGTCTTGATCTTTACGCAGAGTGTGCCCTATCCATTGCCACTTTCGTTTTATTATTTCAAAACCAATGGGTTCCTCTTTGGCGGCTGCCAACAAGTCTTTATTTGAGATGATGTCCGGCCAATTGATTTTTAAAATTTTTCTCAAACACCGGTTTACAAATACCTGGAGCTTGCCTATGATCGCTAGGGAGACCTTCCATGTTTCCAAAAACATAACAGGTTTTAAATTGTTAGTTAATTTTGTGAAAAAAAGTAACGATCATTTTAATATACATACATTTTCTTGTTTTGTTTTGTGATACAGCTGACCAAAAAATCCAATTGGTGAAAATGAGATAGATTAAAGATACTCTTGGAGATAGAAGAGGAATGAACCAGTATCGGCGCCAATCAAACTGAAAAACGGCGAAAAGAGGAACGTCCGATACACCATTTATCAGCACATTTAGCCAGTTGGCTGCGAGTTAGAGTGATATCCGGGCTGAATCATTGATACTGAAATGACTCTACTAATGTACTCTGTATTATTGATTCGTTTAGTTAATCTAAACTTCTTTTGATTAAAGTTCGTATAGTTATTAGATCACTTTTTCCTGCACGAGACTAAATTAGCAGTATAATTAATACAAATTCCCTTTACCTTCTACAAAATTCACTCAGTTTTCAATATTTATTTGATAATGCTGAATTCAAAGATTTCCTCTTATTTATGAACTAGTCTAAGGCTAGTTACACAAACATCGTTTTTGGACGTATGATAAAAGTTCGTACTAACTTTAAAGTAGTCAGACTTCATCGTTTTCACTCTACATGCTGGGATATATCCTGCTTTAAACCTCGACAATTCTCCCTCTAATACGAAACCTAAATATATCTCCACTAACTATAGAGACAAAACCACAGAGAAGATTGGTGAAATATTTAAAAAAAGTAGTATATACTCCAGCATATAGAATGAAAAACCAACACAATACCCAACTACAAAATCATCAATAACAATGCCAATAACATCAATAACACTGAAAATAATAAAAGTGTATATAAAATTACACGTGAATCTCCATACAACAAAAAAAAGTGAATATATGACTTTTTACAAAATTGACCACAAAAATTTTAAGATTAGTTCTTCGTGTGAAAACCTTAAAGACAATTAAATAAAAAACAATATAACAATACACATCTTTATCAATTGCTACAAATTAAAAAAAATACATATAAAACAAAAAATTAATTCAAATAACTAAAAAGAAAAATAAATTTATATTTAAATATAAATATTACTTCAATTAATTAAAAACAAGTTGTTTTAAATTTTAAATATTGAACTATAATGATACTTTAAAAAACAAGTGATTTTTTCATTAATGATAAAAATAGTTTTTTATACAGTAAAAGTAAAAAACATTTGTACAAAAATATGTTCTATTGAATAGTTTTAGAATATTGCTTTTAAATATTTAAATTTTGTAATTTATAAATTATCGAAAAAATAAATTAAAATTTTTAAAAAAGAAAAATTTTAAAAAAAAAAAAAGCTATACTGCAATACATGGTAAAAAATAACAATTCTAATAAAACACTCAATTGTTCTTAATAAATTGTAAAAACATTCGAATCTCCATAAAACAAAAAACACATAGTGAACATTAATCGATCCTTTTTACAAAGATTCAATGACCACAAAAATCCCACCTCAATAGTAGTGAAACACCTTAAAGACAATTATACCCACCGAATAAAATTTCCAGAATCTAACATTTATTACACGATACCAAATCCAAATCAATTGCTAAAATTCAGGAAAGCTACAAATATACAAACACATCGAAAATGTTAGCAGCAACAATTTACTAAACAAGAAAGAAAATTTTAAATTTAAATTCAATCTTATTTAAAATTACTAACCGAATTGAAAATACAACCACACTACATCTATGAAAATATTGAACATATGCAATTATATACAACAAATTAATTAAAAACAAGTTGATTTACATTAAAAATCTTTTACCTTGTTTTAATGCAACACATTGTGGTGAAATGTACATCGGGAAGATAAAAACATTTAGATCTACAGGCAATACAGTAAAGGTAAACACATTTTGTGTACAGTTATTAGAAAAACTTTCCACGGTCTGTTTAGATAAATTTTTAAAATTATTTATTTTGTTTTGCTTTTAATTTTTTAGCTTTAATTCGAAAACAAATCCTTCCTTTATCAAGTAACAGAGTTATTAAACTTTTTGTGAAATAATTTCAAGCTACTCATGCGTTCTCTGCGAAATTCCTACATGTTGTAAATTAAAACTTAGTAGTCTGGAAGCCTAATTTTGGTATAATTAGGTTTTGTTAAATATATTGTAATATACTTTGTAGATAATCTTATTGTTCATGAAATAAAGAGAAAAATATTATTCATAATTTAGGTCTGAAAGTAAAATATCCATTTCGTAATTCAGAGGCAGAGGTTCGGACTCCTCGTTAAACCGTAGGTCTCATTAAATATGCTATTAATTAATAGTTCCGTCTAAGGAACATATCAACCTTAGTCAGTAACAAGATTGTAAGATTATGCCACAATAATCTTATACTCATTTCTCTTCAATACTAGGTTTAAAATACCTACATGGGTAGTATTTTTTCAGTAACTAACTAACTATAGTGTAGCGAACACTCAAACGATTTTTTTAATTTTTGCTGATAATATGCGCATCAGAATTGGACATGACTTTTCCACAGTTTAGTTTAAGACAAAACCGTCCAGAAGTAAGTTTCTAGGAAATACAGAAAATCTAACAGGTAAACTGTTAATCGTAAAATTTTGTACATATTTTTGGAATTCCAGTGTTAATGTTCTGTTTCATTGTAATTAATTGTCTTATTGTTTTTCTGTATTACAGAACTAGCCTTTTAAATATTATCCCATCTCATGTACCTGTAAATTTTATTGTTATATATTTTTAAGCAAAACGTTTATTTGAAAATTTGCCCATTTAAATCTAGTCACATCTCATGTACCTGTAAATGTATCTTTATGTAGCCTAACTATCCTACTTTGACGTGGTCTATTATAATTGTATTATTCAATGACCAAACAAAGAATCTTGAATCTTGAATCTGTGACACTAACCAATTTGTGGTAAATTGGCTGAATTAATTTTATTGATATTAAAAATCGCAGGGTAAATACTGTTTGACCGTGACGTGAAAGTAATTACGACGAAATAGGGGTGTTTTTGGCGGGAAAGGAAGAGTGGGGAGCAAACGGCAGGAGATAATTTGTCAGATGCAGTGGATCACGTGACCAGGGGCTTCGCCGTCGGATGGCTTTACATATTAATTCACCTTTTTATCAAAGAGTTCGGTTTCCAATATAACTCTTCCCGAGGAAACGCTCGATGTATCACGTACAAGCAGTCTTTTAAATAAATTGCCACGAAAAGACCAGATGAAGTATTACCTAACACAAAGTAAGACACAGTATTATTACCTTACTAGCTGACCCGGCGAACATCGTAACGCCTAACAGAAAATACATGTTAACTTAAAGATTGGCCATGTTCTGAAGTCAAATAGCATTGCGGCTTCGTTGTGAAAGCTTTAAATATTCAACAGCTGATTATTACAATAAACCTAATATGTATTATTTTATTTGGCAAATATATAATCACGTTGCTTTTAATCATACAGAAAATAAAAAATAAATAAATACAGTACATAATTTCCAAAAAAACGGAAACTATTAACGTGGCGAATAATGCTGTTCATTTTGTACAGCACGTATTTACTTCATAGTTTTACATTATATGATTCATATGGCATTGGATAGTAAAGCATATTGCTAACGGAGAGTAAACCAACAGCTGTTTTAAGAAATCAAATGTTTTGATTTTAGAAAATTTGTAAACAAACCTATTCCCCATAAGGTTAACACTAGAAATTTAAAACGCTATAAAATTGAAACTAATTGAATTTTTGGAAACTGAATATGCCTAAAGCATGACCGGAGCAGAGACGAATCCAAAAAATTAAAGATCATTAAAGTCGGTCCAGCCGTTCTCAAGTTATAATGCATGTAACTAACATGACTTTGTTTTATATATTTAGATCAACTTTCTGAAATAGTGACCTACTAAGGAATTATTTTTAGCTACGTATGAGTGGGAAATGTGTTTACTATGATTGTGGTGCGATATTGTAGTCTTGATACTGACGAAGGCTGGCATGTTCCTTAGATAATACTGTAAATGTTTAATAACTCAACAGCGATTGGCAAAACTAAGTGACCTAGAGTATAAGTATAACGTGGGATTTGGAGCAAATTTTTACGAAGTAGTCTAATTTTGAGGATATTATTTTCGGATTAAGATAGTATTTAATAGTGCGTACGTTAATCCACGCTTGGGAATATCGCATCCACTAGCCATCGATCATAACTATCCTTAATTAGTTCTATAATTTCTGCAAATTTTAAGGCCAGGTTTAAATCCCCCCATTGCAGCAGACCTGCGTACTCTGCGAATTTCCAAAGCAATAATATGACAATATGACTAGTTTTATGAATAACATAAGTAAGTATGATAATGATAAATAAGAGAGTTGCCTATTTTCCTTAAGATTAACATGAATGAGTGTGCAGGTTAACTGCTGTGAGGAACTCTGAAAGTAGGCACTTTAGCATATTCAATTTTTATCTAGACATTAAACCATGTGTTATCAAAACCTGTCCATAAATAATGCAGTTTGTTAATTTAAACTGGATCTTGTGTCTGCTCTTAAAAGTCTTGAAATAGAAACATATAAAGAAATAGCTAATTTATTTAGAGAAATTAAAAGACAAATCTAATGAAAATCCTAATAATTTTTGAAGCAACCACAAAATAGAGAACTGCGAGGCTGCATGGTCTTTTAAGACCTTAGCCAAAAAAAGAAAGAAAAAAAATGCAGTTTGTCTATTATTTAAATGATTACCATGGAAAAAGAGTTTGCAGGTTAGCTGTCGTGATAAACACATATAATATGATTTTTAAGCATAAATGGGTAGATCTCAACCACATGAAGCTAAATAATTAGATGGGCCTCAACGATCCAAAAAACTCAGTCAATAAGTGAAATGTTAATTTTTCCTTATTCTCCATAAGATTTACATTGGAGTCCCAAAATTCAACGTACTGTGGTTAGACTTTTTAATATCTCGGTAAGTTTTGGAGATCGCTAATCGAAAATACACAGTTTAAAATATTTAAAAATTACAGTTGAAAAACACAAAAAACCATTATGGAGTACAAAACACCTCCAACATTAATTGTTTTTATGTGAAAAATACTATTATAAAATACATTTTTTATGTATGTTATTCAATATAGAATATACTTCTATATTTACATATTTATATTCATTTGGCACGATCTGCTTTTTATAATTACGTAAATAAAACTTTTAACCTTTTAATTATTCTTGTTTTCAAAATCTCTAATTTATAGGAGAGGGTATAATATAAGGTCAAATTTCAGGGACGTGGGATAAAGACTTTAAAAAACTTTAAATAAAATATTTGCAATAAGTATATATCCTCTTAAATAATTCCTTATAAAAAGAAGATAAGTTCATGTCTTCTACAGTTTGTAATCTCTAAATTTTCTTATTTTAAACCACTAAGTATTAATGCCTATGAAAAATTATTTTTATTAATTGTTCATATTTTTGAAATTTTAGCATTTTGTTATGGATTTTATAAAATCTTAGCCAAATTTTTACCACGGTAAACAAAATTCTAAAAGTCATATCCATTCGCTATAAAATATTATAAAATGAGGGTGAGAAAAGTTATAATGTTTCGTATTTGCTTCGTCATAGTTTAAACAATATTAGAAGGTGGGAAATTACAACTAACAATTTAGACCACATATGTAGTTTGAAATAGTGAAGTATTTTAGGAAGAATATAGACGAAAAATTGGTGAAATCTATGAGAGAACATTGGTGAGATGTAAGGTAGTTCAAAGGCTGAGAGATCACACTGAGAGAGATCAAACTGAGAGATCAAAAAATTGTGTTAAAACTTGAAGTTGTAAAGGTCAAACCTTTCAATGCGCGTATGAGCATCTTTAATGTATCAGGATTTTCCAGACAAAATCTTTACGTAAAACCTGAATCATGTTTTCATTTTGTTTCGTACCATAATCCCGCTTCACTAATAATCTCTCTATATAAAAATTTATGTATGTCCTTTATGTGTTGCTAAACTACTCATCTGATCGCCATGAAATTTTAGAAAGCTGCTCTATATTTGTCCGAGAAGGTGTTTGTGAAATTCTTTTCGAAAACTCCATAAGATTCCATTTTATGACGTTTTAAATTTCTAATGTTAACCTTATGGAGACTAAGTTTGTTTACAAATTTTCTACAATCAAAACATTTGGTTTCTTAAGCTACAGCTGTTGGTTTACTTTCCATTAGCAATATCCTTTACTATCCAATGCCATCTGAATCATTCATTCATGTAAAACTGATGAATTAAATATGTGCTGTACAAAATGAACAGCTTTATAGTTTATGGTTTTTGGGATTATGTACTATTTATATTTTATATTTTCTGCCTGATTTAAAGTTACGTAGTTATATTTTGGCTATATTAAAAATAATTACAATGTTATTATTATAATCAGCTGTTCTATACCTGTACTATTAAAGCCGTATTACAGTTAGGTTTGGTTTGGGTTTAGGTTGTATTAGAGAATAGTGAATCAATCCACTCAGATTTATTTGTTTTGTTGGAATGTTATTAATATGTTAAAATATGTAAGTACGTAATTAAAAAACTGTAACGTATTAACGTGGCAAATAAAACTGTTCATTTTGTGTAGTACATATTTACTTCAGAGTTTTACATTAATGAATGATTCAGACGGCATCGGGTAGTAAAGTATATTACTGACGGAAAGTTAACCAACAGTTGTTGCTTTAGAAATCAAATGTTTTGACTGTAGAACATTTGTAAACAAACTTGTAAGGTTCATAACTTGAAAACTCCAATAAAATGGAATCCTGGAGTTCTTATGACCTAATTGTGAATCTAAATAATTCCCAAACCTCCTTGAATACACAAACAAATTGCATTAGAATCGGCCCAGCCTTTCAATTACAAACGCACGTACAGAAGATTTATAAATTTGAAGATGAATTCGGTAAACATAATGACAAATAGCCAAAAATCAACTGATCCAGTAACACTTTAGTTCAATAGTTACCCATTGATGCCAACATTACTTGTAAAAATTATTCTGTTCCAGTTTTATTTATTTATTAAAGTGTATACTTCATTTTCAACAACCCTTAATTTATAAATCTTTATTACTCACATAAAACTTGGAAAGTTCGTAAAGATAAACGGCGGATAAGTAGCTCAAATTTAATTATTTCTTTCGTGGGCTCGAGATCCCCAAAGTCATCAGGGGTTAATTGGTTAGTTAATTATACAGGACAATTAGAACTCCGGGCTTTGCGACCTTCCCGTTCTTTGCTGATAGTTTGGACGTTGAACTTAAAATAAATACATAATTTATAAAAATAGTTATTCTGTATTTGTCGCAAATATGAACTTAATTTATTATGCTGTTTTTAATCTAACTGAAATTAACTTCATTATAAGTAATATTTTTTAAACTCAACAAATGAATTTGCAAAGTTTTAACTTTTTAGCAAATTTCTCATAGGGAAGAAGATATTACCGTAGGCCTCATGGCAAGACTTAAGCCCGGGACCATGTTACTTTTACGTTGTGTGTGTCCGTGAACACGATAACTCTCGTAGAAATGGGCCGATCTAGTCTAAGTTTGGTAGAGATTAAGAGATGTGTATTCCTACATTTACTCGGACAATTTTGTAATCCAAATAATCGGTCAATTAGAACGGATAGTTTGGATGAGGAGGTAGTACCCTAAAATGGGTTTTATATGTGTAATTTTAAAATATTTTGCATTTTTTTAGTCATATGGAGAATAGGCAATCTCTCTTATTTATTTGTAGATATTGATCAAACTTGTCACATATGTTATCTAACTTATAAACCAAACTTGCGTTGTTTGATTTCAGCGAACGAAAGAGGTAGACGACGCTTTACAAAAAGTGCTTCAAATATAAACAGTATAAACAAAGATCTCCTTCCTATTTCCGGAAATTTCTTTTATCACCGAGTGTTTTCGAAGGGAAACCATAGCTGTGTCTCGGGCTATGTTTATACATTTTTTTATATATTGTCTTATTTTTTTATAATCAACGATACTGCCTTAAGAATATCATCAATTAACTACTTACCTTTCAAAACAGTCTTTAGACATTACAGCTGTTAAGTTTGTTTCGAACTGTCAACTAACCTTTCAAAGGTCAACAATCCAATTTTTGTTTATCGTTTGAAAGTATTTCCTTGGAAGATTTTTAGAGATGACAACAACAGGTGAGTTAAATTATTACAGTGAAATAGTAATTAACTCAAATAATACTCTAGGGTTAGTTTTTATGTTATGTATTGAGTGGAGTTAGGAAAACGTATTACAAAAGAAAACAGAACTGGTGCAAGATAAGTAAGTAAATTGTATGCATGTCTGTATTTTTACTTTCAATTCGGTTTTTTAGAGAAAAGTTATTTCGTATTGTAATGGATAAAATTATACATACAGTAGCCACTAGACACGGCTCCCTCACAGGATTTTATGTTAATCCTGCAGAATATGTCGTAGAGAAGAGGGCGAGGCAACACAACTAACAGTTTGGTTAGCCTCTATCTTTCCGAGGGTCTACACTCATGTTCTTGTTATGTTTCTTATCATCTCATTCTTCAGATACTTACCAAATCTAACAGGAAGTATTAGAAAGTGAATATGAGTGAAGGTTGAGTGAAATGGATGTCAATAAATGTAGCTCTTTTGCTGACAAAGATCAACTAATCCATTTTCACGAACATCACTTGATAGCAAAATTAATGAAGGCAACTTAGCCCAGTGTCGAATAACCATAAAATCGAGTTACGACCTTTCTCAGAAACGGACCGGTGGCTTAACTAGCTTTCTGTGAATAAGGTGACAATACACATTTCATTTAGCATTAAAGGTGCATGAAAGTAAACGTAAATTTAAAAGTTCCATGACAATGTAATCAATAAAAGGGTGGATCGACTAGTGGATGGTTTTGCAGTTTCCTTCAATTAGTTTTTCAGATCCTCCTGTACATGTACAACAAGTTCGTAAACAAGAACTGTTATCTCTCAGAAGTTATCAAGTTTGACAGTTAAATCTTAGGCAGTTTGATGAATCTATTATTTTCCTGGTTGCATGTGAGTGAACAACTGACATAGATGTAGTTTAACATCAGTAAGGATTCCTTTCTAAATAAATACCTACAATATTTTTCTGTTTGTCAAGAAAAGATAATCCTAGTGTTTGAAAATGAAAACTAATAATATTGCTTGCTTGTCAAGAGAAACTGTTCACTGTGGTCTTGAATGGCTACTTTTTGTAGTGGACAACGAAAAGCATAGATTACGGACGAGTTTATCGTAGGTTTCCTAAACGAAAACTTGTTATAGTGATTGCTTGTCAAGGGAAGCTTGACGTAGCATTTTACAATCTATAATTGTCATTCTGCTCGTCAAGAAAAACTATTCTTCATGCTGAACAAGAAATGCTTCTCGTATTAGACAGTAAAAGGCATTCCTCTAGGAAAAGCTTACAATAGTCTTTGTAAATGAGAGCTTATCACAGTGCTTGCCTGTCAAGGAAAGTTCCTCATAGTTGTTGTTCTTCTCATAGTATTTTTAAAGCTAATCCAGTATGTTTAGGGCTATAAAATAAAAGGAATACTTCACATTAGGATGAATCGATATGAACTCACAATTGGTGTGATTGTGATTGTTACCTAAAACCTTTCTGAAAGGTGCATACTACGCTTATTTCACAGTGTCTTGATGTACGGTATTAGTTTGTGGGGTGATAGTTGTTGTCATGTAAATTATATTCTTAAACTTCAAAAGATGCAATTAGAGCTATGAATATAGCATCGTTTAATGCACACTGTAGACCTCTATTTGTTGCTGAGGAAGTTTTCACTATTGTCAATGTGTATATTTATATTTGTTTATGTAGAGTTAGGGACAAACGTAATAATGTTACAATGAGAAGTGACGGCCACCACCATAATATCCTTTATCTGAACTTAAATTAGCTTTTTCGTAAAATGTTGTAGATTTAAATGTAATTCCAGTGATAATGTTCAGTATCATTGTTCTCATTTATTGTTTTATATTAATTTCAAACATAAATGTTTGTTGTAGAATCAGCCTATAGTCCCATCTCATGTACCTGTAAATGTTATTGTTAGATATTTTTAAACAGAATATAATAAAATTGTCCTATTTAAATCTTGTCACATCTCACGTACCTCTAAATGTATCTTTTATGTAGCCAAATCCTATTTTAAGTGGTCTATTATAGTTGTATTATTCAATGACCAAATAAAGAATTTTGAATCTTGATTAATTTTAAACGTTCCCCTGTGGGACGATATATTCAGTATATCTAAGGACCAGCCGTGTTCCAGGATCCCTTTGTTTTGACGAATTCGGAAGACCGTTCATTGTGTTGAAGGAAGAATCTCAGTCTAGGGTGACTGGTATGGACGCGTTGAAGTCGCACATTCTCGCCGCAAGGAGCGTTGCAGACAAGCTGCGCACTTCACTTGGACCTAAGGGAATGGACAAAATGATGGTTTGTTTTTTAGTCCTTTAACATTATAGGAAGTTCAATAATTCCTTTAGTTCAGTGGTGTACTGTTGATAACTACATGTTGAGTAAAAACATTTCAAACGTCTTTGATGACATGTCTTTATAAATCTTTGTTGCAGTGGCTCTTAAAAGCAAACGTAGAAAATTAGCCCTATTTTACATAAATGAAAATACGATACTAGGTTAACTTCTGGAATGATAACCTAACCACCTAGGCATTTTAAGCCAATATGATTGTAAAATGAGTGTAAGGTGATCTTGTAGTCTTGCTACTGACTAAGGATGACACGTTCTTTAGGCAGAACTGTTAATTAATAGCCCAACAGTCAAAGGCATATAAAGGCAACAGTCATATATAAGAGATCTACAGTTTATCGTGGAGTTTGAACCACTGCCTATGAATTACGACTGGTCTAATTTTGGATGGACTTAGATTTAATTTTTTAAATAGAAAATTTGATAGAAATTTTAATCAAAAACACCAGAGTTTTTACATCGAGGAATCCTCTGACAACTGACGATCTCCGGACACTGACGGATGGCTTACCAAGAGAACGTTTGACCTCCTAAAGGGTATCGTTTAGGGAAATAAACATTTCACCCTAGGAAGTTTTCAGAGGGTTACGAGATGATATATTTTACTGACAGAAGGTGAAATATATTGCAATTGTTGGTATGTTCTTTTATACAGCTTAGGTGTTAGTTTTACAACACGTTGGTTAGGTTTAACCCACTATAGGTGAGGTTTAAGTTAGTTTACAACACAGTGTTGTATCTTAGATGATAAAGTACTGTAGTAAATTTCGTACGTTTGTTTTTTTGTTGAGATAGGTTCAGATTCTTGACATATCACATATAGTCCTACTTACTGTAAATAGTGAATATTTACTCCTATTTATTAAACACTCTGCAATAGTATTCCTAAATAAAACGATTCATTTTTAAAAATAGTATTACAAAAGGTTCAAAAATGGAGGAAAAACTCTCATAAAACTCTGCTGTGGAATTCCGACGTTGGAATTCTGCCTTTTGGCTTTACTACTTTTGGCAGAATGTCGGAATGTTATAATTCAATAAACAGGTAATTTATTTCACCTGGAACACATAAAATGTTAAATTTACAGTATCCGAATGAGTTGGCAGGCTGAAGTAAGCCAAGTGTAGCAGGGGTTTCCCAACTTGCGTGGTACTCCGTTAAAATTAAACTGGGGACATTGTCATATCTTTCCCAAGCTGTGTTGCAGTTGTGTTTAGAATTGTTGTAAACTTAACAGTGGGAAAGACCTATGTCAAAAGTTAAACCCGACCGGATATACATAAACCTTGGAATAGAACCTGAGTTATTTTTACTTTTACAATCAAAAATACGCGTAAAAATTTATGGGAGTGCTATTTTGACATTGGTGAGTCTGTACTGTTTTTTATTTTAAAGCAATTATGATAAATTTTCTAGATTTATGTTAAAGGAGTTTCTATTAAAAGTGTGATTTTATCCATGTTATTCTTGAAGTTTTGTTAACGTTTAGCTAACATTTAGGGAAGAGGATTTTTCCGGAATGCCCACGAATTGTAAATTATGTCTTCTGAGGATTTTTGTTTTCCTATACTTAGTTTCCAATGCGAAAATATATCAAAAATGTACCCTTTTTAATAAAAATAGTTATAACGACTTATTGCAGTTGACTTAAAATGTTTATATTTATTAAAAGCTGTTCTTTTAACCGTGAAATTGTATGACAACTTTGATTTTAACGTTTCTTCCATTCTAGAAACCATTTTATGTAATATAATAGAAAATACTAACGTAATTAACTCAATTGTTCGTCCATTTAAGTTTACAACAAGTAGGTTAGAAAATGCATTGCTACAGAGGAGGAATAATGATTTTAGAAAATATTCCACAACCTGGAGTTTTTTAATATAGGTGACCTCCGACGGGGCCGTAGTGGTGACCAACGACGGAGCCACCATCCTGGACCTGATGGACCCGGAGCACGAGGTCGCCAAGCTGATGGTGTCCCTAGCTCAGGCGCAGGACCGGGAGGTGGGGGACGGCACCACGGGAGTGATAGTGCTCGCCGGAGCGCTCCTGCAGGAGGCGGTCAGTCTGTTGGACAAGGGCGTACACCCGTCAAGGATCGCGGACGGCTACCAGCTAGCAGCCAAGGCGGCGGCCGCCCACCTGGACCAGATAGCGTTCAAGGTCTCGGTCAGCCACGAAGACACAACGTGGCTGCTGCGAGCTGCGCGGACAGCTCTGAGCTCCAAGATAGCCAGCAAGTGCCTCGACCATTTAGCAGACATCACCGTATCAGCTCTGAAGACTACCTGCGACTTGTTTGAACCCGACGCTGTGCTGAACGTCAACTCCATCGTGATGAGGGGGAAGATCGGAGGGCAAGTTGAAGACAGCGAGTTGATCAAGGGTGTCGTCGTTGAGGGGAGGTCGGAAATAAACGAAACTTTAGAGAATTTAAGAGTAGCCGTGTTTTCGGGGAGCTCGCTCCAGCTGCCGAACGTGCACACTAAAAATCAGCTGGAAGTCAAGAACCTTGAGAGCTACAAGGAACTGAAGATTTTTGTGGAAGACTGGTGGTGCGACCAAGTTCTGGACGTTGTACTAAAGGCTGGTGCCCAGTTGGTTTTGTTTTCCGGAAAAATCGACGAACACGTCAACAATTTGTTTTTGAGAAACGGAATTCATTCTGTTGAAAACGTAAGGGAGATAGAAATGGCCGCTTCGTTAGTGAAAGCACACGTTATATCGAGAGCTGAAGAGTTGGAGCCGAAACATTTGGGTATAGTGGATAAACTAAGAGTACTCGAGTCGGGAAAGGAGAACGACAAATTGGTTGCACTGGAGCAAAATGGGAGACCAAAGATTGCGACCATATTAGTGCGTGGGAGTAACAGCATGGTTGTGGAGGAGATTAAGAGAAGTCTCCAAGATGCTGTCTGTGTTGTGAGGAACCTCATTAAGGACTCCTCGGTCGTGTGTGGAGGAGGCGCCGCAGAAATATCATGTTCCATCGCTCTCCACCAGCAAAGTCTTTCTTTTCCCGACTTGGATCAGCTGATTTTCCAAGCGTTCGCGGACGCTCTGGATGTGATTCCCTTGGCGCTCGCGGAGAACGCCGGACTGTACCCGCTGCAGGCCCTGACCGAACTGAAGGCGTCCCACCGGCCGTCCTTGGGCGTCGACTGCATGTCCACTGGGGAGAACGATATGGTCTCGCAGGGCGTGGTGGAGGGACTACACTCCAAGAAGCATCAGCTGGTCATGGCCACACAGCTGGTCAACATGGTCTTGAAGATAGACGAAGTCAGGGGTCCCAAGGACCACATCGACAAGTGATTTCTAAATGACTTAGTTCTATGTTATTTTATTACTGTCCACAATCAGTTTTGTTAAAATTAAAATTCATTCAGAATATATCTACTTTGTATTTGTGCCTTTAGTTCTTTGTGGTAATTTACTAGCCTCCATACATATTTCGCTACGAGTTTGGCATCATCAAAAGGTATTATCACTGATATAATCAAATTTAACTAGTGCACTACAGTATTTACAAATATATTTCAAAATATGTTTATGTATACTAACAGAAAGTTTTTATCGTGTTTATATTTCGCTTAGAGTTTTGAAAATAACGGACTTGTTGAAATCCTGGTTTTTGTTAAGTAAGATATCGTGTCCGAATATCTCATATTTTATTGTTGAACAAATTTAAGATGCCTAAAAGATTTCCAGATGCTATTCATAAAAAAACATTATTAATTTTTGTTTATCAGGGGAAGTACTAGGAATTTTTAACATTGTTCGTAAAGGTACAGTCGTAAAATATCCAGTTAATCTATCTTAAATACCATTCATGTAATCCAATATTTAAAGGTTTTGGGTTGGTTATTAAAAAATAAGATTTTTATATTCATCTGAGAATAAATTTGGTGACTATTTGATTGTAAATAAACCGGCATACATTTACAATAAATGTCGTAAACATGCCTTTCAAGTAATTTATGACTCAAAAAGGGTACATCTCTTTCTTACTTCCACTTAGAAATGATAAATTATTACTATTTTTTAATACTTTTAACTGATTTTTAAATAATGGACCTCAAACTTAAAATGTTTGAATTACTGTTCTCCGTAATTACTTTTCTAAGCTAGTTTCCGTGAAAGAAACCCTACGTCATATACTTCAGATCGTTTGTTAACTCTTAATAATTATTTAAAAGTGCTAAAATTATAACGCGTAAAACTGAGCGACTAACATAAGAGCCATTGACTGAAGAGATATCGGACTGAGGTTAATGAAGAAAGTGAACAAGCGAGAGAGAATGAAGTGGCGCCAGCTGTTCAACAATGCAAAGATCAGCTGTTTAGTGACGTCACGGTTCCAACAGCTGGCCGGGCCGTCAGTCGCACGCCGGTCGCGGTCTTGAGCGGACTTGTGTTGTCAATGTACGTGCGTGAGTCGACTCGTTCTACGCGAAGTGAGTGTAAAAGTGTGTCACTGATTGATTAGGGTTCTCGGTGCCATATAGAAAATCACCGGTAACATTGCTATACAAATTATAGTTTTATAAACATTACTATTGCATTTATTTCTATACATATATAAAAAAATTCCAGTCAGGTAATTATGTATGTAAATAGACAATCTCGTAAATTCAGAGTTGAAACACAGATTTAAAAATATATACGAATAGTACACTTTAAAATATTAACTCACCCATTTAGTTCCCATCCAAATTGTGTCCAATTTTCAGTCGAAGATAACAAAAAATACTTTTAACAACAAAAGTTCGATAGAATTTCGTCTGAGAACAAATCAGTTTGGCAATTTTTTTAACATTTCGAATTCAATTATATTTTAACTAATGTTAACGTACTGACTAATTTCCTTTAATAATAAATTACAAGTAATTATTACTTTATCCGAGGTGACATCATTATACAATTCAAACTTTTTACCGTTCAGGAATGTCAACTATGAAGATAAAATTAACAAAAGGTTAACAATTTTTTTATACTTGGGTTATAAACTGTTAGTTTTCTCGCGGTAGTGAACATATTATTCTTTAATAGGTGGAGTTACGTTTAAATTGTATTTTTAGCGGATTTCCCATAGGGAAGAAGCTATTACCGTAGGTCTCATGGCGAGACTTAAGCCCGTGACCATGTTATTGTAATTTTAAATGTTTCTATATCAATAAAACGTTGCAAAGAAAATATAGGCAAAATATTTTGAAAACAAGTTTTGCTTCATGGCAATCATATAGCCTATTAAGTTTACGAACGAATAAAAAATGAATATTACAATTTGGAATCAATTATAATCTAATTACTTCCCAATCGCAATTAATAGCTTATTCATTTATTGAGTGATAAAACCTTCCTGTGATTTGCACAACCGTTTCGGAAGTATTGCACAAGTATTGGGAGCCTATGGTGGTGCCCTCATACCAACATAAGCTTTCTCTGTTTGTCCTCTCATTTAATGTTTAGAAGGTGCGACCCCAACAATTAAAACAAATAACGTTATTTCTATACTATTTTTATGCTAGCCTGACGTTTTTTATGCTCCCTTACAAATTGGTGAGATTTTCAACTAAATAGTTTCGTATTTTTACGTTATAGGCAAATAAAAGTGATGATTAGCTTTTTCGCCGAATGTTACAAAATCAGTGTTTTTAATAAAAAAATCACGAATATCTCAAAAACTGTTTTAAAGTTTTTCAGATATTCGATGTTAATATGAACATTTTGGAATCAGAATTTTACCTGTTATACGTGATATCAGAAACTATAACGTGATCCAGTATCAAAGTGGTAAATAATATGATTATTGTTTTTCTGCTTTATCCATGAAAATATTTTAAAATTTCATATTTCAACTAAGAAAAAATTAACTCAGATTTATTTATTAATGTACTTGAGTAGTTGTGGTATAAAAATACTATATTATACATTACAAACAAGAAACAATCTTTGTTTTCAATATATCTCTAACAGAAAAAAATATTTTGACGGAAATATCAAAATACTTACGATTTTACATTTTATCTACTAATGTAAACAATTAATGTTTCTTTTTTGAATGTGGAAAATATATTTACTGTGCACTTAGTTATATCCTCGACCTCCTGTAAAAACCTATTCCAGAATTACGTTACAAATGGTGACATTATTTTCTTAAGTTTTAGTATATCGAATAGGAGTGAAAACGGGTACCGCACCCATTGATTTGTTTATGTGAACCCCTTTTTCGATATGCTGAACTATAAGACTAAATTTGTATTAAGACTACAAACACGCTCTTGAAATTGAATCTCTTAGATCTTAAAATTAGTACTATATTCATCCATAGCATTGTGCGGAATAATCTTGTTACTGAATCGTCTAAGAGTTAATCTTTGTCAAATGTTTCCATAAGAATATTTCCTCTGAAGTTGAAAAGGGTTTACAATTTTTTTTAAATCGTCAAGGCCGTTAATCGCTATAACAGTGTGGGATATAAATATAAAATATTGCATATTTCATATTCTTCACCTATTATTTAAGGGTTAAGTAACATGATAAGAGTGATATAATTTTTCTGAGCAACTGAAAATGGCTTTTTATGTGTCATGAAATACTATTTATATCGTAATGACCCAAGGAAGATGGGTTCTTTGAACCATTTACCCTTTATAATTTAGGTAATTTAATCTCAAATGAAAATTAAGCTGTTGTAATTGATAGATTTGTACATATATTTAGTTAAATTGGAACACTTGTGTTTGCTAAGGTTCTGTCCATACATACACAACACAGACAGAAATCACATAAATATTCGTTTTTGCGCTCGGAGGCCACAAAACGATAAAGATAGATCTTAATCTAAATTCTGGAGAGATGTTAGCAATTTGCGAGACACAAAAGGTGTAACGGATGCGACGTCATAATGAGAACAGCTGTTTAGAGGAACTAAAAACATTCCAATTTGCCTTCAGAAAAAAAGATCAAAGATATTTCCCACTTGGACGTCAAGACGATTTGAATTCAAACAAATGAAACACACAACTCCAAACAAATTCAATTCAAATTTCAAATTGAATTGCGAATTAAAACAAATGAATTCACGAACACAATTTTAAATATTTTCCGGCTCATACGTCATGGCGGGTAGAGTACGACAACATTTTTTATCTGTTGCTACGTTATCTTGTAATAACAAGTTTATCTTAGTGATAAGCCATCGAAATTGCTACACCTGTCCATTTTCATTCAAGTTTCACACAGAATACCCTTGTCGCAGCAGACCTGCGTACTTGGTGAATTCCCTCTTCTTTAATAATAACGTATCAAAGTTTTTAACATTCAAGGTTTATTATTACAATGTTTCGCTTAAGCATGGAAATTCCAATGGGTTAAAATAAAGAAGTTAGGTTTATGTGGTTGATTTTCTTTTAAAAATGTGTTTAAAAATTAGGTGCAATTCGTTGGGGATTTCATTTCAAAATCTTTTTCTGTCCCAACAATCTCCAATTTTGGGGGCAGGTGAAATACTGTGATACACACCAAAAAGTAGTTTATATTATTTTTAGGTACATTTTTATCAACCTTACTTAAAATAAAAATATAATTTTTTTAATTTTATGAAATCAATTACAGGAACAACGGTAATTATAAAAGAAATTAGGTATTTTAAGGTGACTATAAGTTTAGTGAAGGTTGTGTAAGATGAATGAACGCAATGCATAAACGAATGAATTCAGGTAATTTTATTAAAATTGTATTATATTCAGTTCATGTTATTAAAAAATATAGTAGTGATATTATGAATACTTTTCATGACAATAGGATATTGAAAATGAGTCAGATTTTATAAGGAACTCTTTTTAATATTTTAAATCTACGTGTTTAGTGGGCGTTCATTATTCAACCAACATCATTTTGGAATTTTGTGATATTTTAGTGAATGTCCTATGGAAAATTGATCTATTCAAATGACCCACATGGCGATAGTTAAGCCCAGGGCCATGATAGAAGATCATAACTCAACACCCTGAACACGTTTTTTTGGTCATTCAAAATAAGCTTATATATACAGCCCGCCCTCGCTAGTCCGACAGGTATGGGACCGACGTGGTGTCGGACTACCAAAAATGTCGGATTATCGAAATTGGTTATTCTGTGATGCATATAATGTCGAAAAAGATATAACCATAATTTTAAACAATGTATTAATCACCCCTTAATACTTGTCCCCAATTTAACCCGGTTTCATCTGCGTTGTACAGCTGTTCTGGAACTAATCCAAGCTCGGTATTTTTTTTGTCTAGCATTACAATGAAGGCTTCAATCTCAGACGTGTCAGAAGACACCTTTTTGGCAGACATTTTCATTATACCATGGCGTTTTTAAAGTTCTCAAACCATCCATGACTAGCACGAAAGTTCATAATTCTTCTTCGTTATTTCTCTGTAGAAATATTGAGCCTTTTGTTTGAGTATATCTCCTGAAATAGGAGCATTCCGTTTGCATTGTTGTTTAAATAAAATTAAGAGTAATTTTTCTTCGGGAAACTCACTCGTTCTGAGGGTTTTTCTGTATAAAGGGTCATCTTCAACAGACTTCATGAACCCTTGCATTTTTTCTTCATTCTTCATTATATCATAAATCGTATTTTTAAGTTTAATTATATTTTACCGTTGAATTCAGCTAAAAAACACACAATTTATTATTTTGAATCATGAATCTAGGTCAATTGGTTACTGAGATATTGAAAATGGTAAACGTAGTACGTTGTCTAATTTTTATCTTATGGAGGATAACTAAAAATCAATATTTACTTATTTACTTCAATATTCTTCCAAAATTTGGTATGCAAGTACATCTAGTTAAGTTTTATCAATACATCCATTTGATGTTTTTTAGGTATTTTACCCATGTGAGGTTTTTTTAATACTTCTTTTGTACTGGAATATTTGTGTTTTTCAATAAAAAATTGTTTGATTTGATTTGATTTGGATGTTTCTACAACAGCAAATCTACGTATCCATTTACCATGAAATTCTTACGGAATATAGATAAATTGGTATTACCAGGTTACGGTAGTTATTGACAGAATTTGATAAAATCTTGTATGGGATTTTACTTAGTGAATATTCTTAATGTAAGCAAATTACCTTGCAAAACAACCCTTACTGCAGCAAACCTGCGTACTTAGTACTACGCGATTACTATGAAGGGATATATACGTTTTGTGAAATTCCCTCTACTTGTTGCAGCATGCAGCGTGCTCTGTGCGATCTCGTTATTCAACAGACATCATTTTGGAACAGTTGTTAGGTTTTTTACGATTTTACAATTACTATTCTATTGGTAAAAGTGATTTCCTATTTTTGAAGAGCACAGTTATCCTAAATTCACAGTATCCTAAAGGCAATGTGGGTGGAGAGGAAATGAGATTTCATAGCGATATGATGTATTCGCGCTCGGAAGAGATGGAGACCGTCCTAAATTCAACTTGTTATTTCATTCAGTTTGTGGTATTCCGCTGCATAACTTTATGAATGACTTTAGTCTTTACTAAAATGTATGCATATCCTTTTTCTAAAACCGAATTATGAACCTTAGCAAAAACTAATCGTTGTTAACAATTATATTAATTTATTTAGGACATGTTTGCAGAAATAGGTTTTATTTTTATATACATTTATTTAGGTGTGTTTAAATTTTAGGTTTAGGGGTTTTATAATAAATTTAATTAAATTCACGTGTATATATTTAAAAAATTAATATTCCTGTAAAAATGCTTTCATCACGTTAAGGATTTTTTATTATTTCATAATCACATACATCTTAAATATTAATTTATTTTTTATTACGTTATTATATCCTTTGTTCTTGGATACGTTGATTTGTAACGTAAAAACGTTTTATCACAATGGTGGGATCTTCAATGAAAAGTAAAATTTTAAATACTGTATAAACTAAACTGCTATTACGGAGTGATGTAAACTCTTTTATATAAATTTAAAATCTGAATTCTTATTGAAGAAGCCACAATTAATTGTGGTAAAATGTATTAAGGTTTAAGTACGTATGCAGGAACAAAGGCTCTAATAAGGTAATGAATAGTTAAATACGTCATTATTCCTTGAAATATGCGACTACATAACATATGGAGTTAACTACTGCACAAACCAAACATTTTACAGATGAAAGAGTTTCTTCCGTCTATTTCTTGATATGGCTAAAAATCAGTTGATTGTCAATAGTAATAATCGATTATTATCGATTTTGATACTATCGATCACTTAACGTTGAAATGCATGTATTTTCAATTGTTTTACATTGTAATGACGAACAGCTGATGACTCCAACATCAGCTGACAACCAACACTGATTTCTCCCGTTTCAGGGTGAGAGTTTATTACTTTAAACCCGAAAAGCATGTAAGCAAGTATATATCATTACAAGTAATGAAATTAGGAAATTAGGTACCGAAATTTCACGTGAGAGTATTTTTCACGAACGAGGCGAAGCCGAGAACGGTAATAATTGGAACACGTGCCCGAAATTCACTTTTGATACAAGTCATGGACGATACTTTTCATCAGGACTCAACATTTTAAACCTTGCGTCAGTCCGTAAACCTGCCGTATCCTTCTTCATATCTCTCTTGACTTCTCGGGTAGAATGTTTATTGTAATGTCTAAAGCTTTTTAAATTTAATTTAACCTGCACTACACTAAACACAGCAAATAGTAGTTTGTGCGGATTCATGTTTGCATTTAAATCGTTAAACTGTGAAAATAGCTGATTTAAATAATAAAAAAAACTAAAATAATATGCATAGAAACGCATAGTCTATTGGGCAAATAGTCAAATAATTAAGAGCAAAAGTAATAGAACATAGAGAAAGGGAAATTCAGCTCTTCGTCTTTCCATTGTTCTAATTTAGAACAAGAATTTTTTTTGATAAATTTTTGTTTCTGGATCAATGTTACAGAAACATTATACACAGAAGCAGTAACAGAGAAATATTAATCTATATAAATAAAAATAGATTTGTCTCTGTTCATTGCTCAGAATTATTCATTTTTTAGTAATTTTTACTTTTCGTACGATAGAGAAGCCGAACCCGGTCTATCTCAATTATTGTCTGTTTGTCTGTGACGCTCCAGGAGGCATTTTACGCCGTCTTCTCCAAAAAAACGGGAGAACTGATTACAATGAAACTTATTTCATGTATTCTCTACATTCCAGAGAGGGTTTATAAATGCTTCAAATCGCCCGCCGCCCCTTGAAAAATAAATAATGAGCATTTAAAAACCCACTTTTACGCGATATTACACTCATTTTACCCAGTTTTCAATGAATAACCTACTGGTAATAATCAGCTGTATTTGTAGTTTAAAGATTTAATAGAAATCAAAACAAACAGCTGTCAAATGTTAGTTTATATTGGTCATTGATTTTAAACCCATTTGGAAAGAATACTATATTAAAAAGTTATGTTAACGTGTAACTAATTATAATAGTGGTATAAATGTTCTAATCTATTTAACTGTAAACTAATGCTAAATAATAAAGCTGGGTATTGATTTATTTTAATTTGTTTTGATATGTTTAGGATTTCAGGTTTACATTTTGGTATGATAATCTTTCTTATTTAAACTGAATCCTACAACCCGTGCGGGCTTACTGCTAGTTATAACCATGGCGGGTTCGCTCTATTCCGAGACACCCTGAGATTTAAAACAACTTATCAGAATAATTAAAAATAATAAATTGAGAAAAGAACCAGAATAAAACAGAAAATGATGTGATAATAATTGAAATATAATTATAATTGATAATAATAGTGAAAATGTTGTGATATAAGACAATCAAGGAAGATATTCAAGGTCAAAGACATCCTGAGGAAGCGTGGGGTTTAACCGCCGGTACAAGGTTGGCTCTCCAATGGCAAAATTAACTGCTCCAGGAACAAGATGACGTTTTGATATGAATTTTGATGTAGCGTTTTTGATGAATTTTTCTATGTTGTCCAAGCTAAATTATTTGTGTAATTGTGTGTTCCGAATTTACCATGGGCAATTTAAACTAATCCTGTAAATCTTACTTTGGAAAATTTGAATTTTTTAAATTTTATTTTTGATATACACAAACATTTTCCAAACTGGACAGGCATACGTTATCAAAGGTCTCAGAAAATTGTTTTTATATATAAGAAGAGTGCATTTTGATTTCAAGAATTACTACTGTTTACTAAATAGAATAAAATAAAAAGGTGAGCGTAAGCTTGGTATACTTTAGTACAAGAGAAAGATTTGTTTTCTTTGAAATAAGATGTCTTGGAAAATATTAGGAGTGATGAATAATATATTTTTGTACTGCAGCTTTGTTTTGCGTTTCCAAAGTTCCCGGGTGTTAAAGCGTGAGGAATAGGGCCCGTTTACTGTCTGAGATCTACAATAATTGGTAATATAAGAGAAAATATATCGGCGACAGAACCGATGTTGTACAGTAGCTGTGTTGTGTTTGTCTGTCACTTCTTTACGTGCAAGCTTGTGGGAGGCAGAATAACGTTCTTTGTGTTTACACAAAACGACAGCTCTCGCAATGATTGTACCTTTCTGGAAAGTGTAAACACAACCTTTATGTTACCCAATATTGGTTTTTAGTTCCGTCTACAGCCAAGTTGAAAACTTTAAAACATATGTTTTTTAATTAATACAAATTTTAAAAGTTTGATATCTGAATACGTTTAGGATGAAAAAGTTAATAAACATCCTTAGAATTCATTAATAGTTTTTACCTTCTTCCACTTACACAACACAACCCACTCAAAAAGTGCTACCTTTGGAAAGGGGGTTTCCCCATAAATCTCTAACAATTAATTTAACTTTGTTTCTGTGGTTGTTAATACAACTTGTCATTTATTTTTGATTTGGAAATTCACCGAGTACGCAGGCCTGCTGCGACGGGGTAGTAGGAAAATTAATTCAGTAATAGTTTAAGTGGTCTGGATTTGAGACGGCTTAATTATACGTGACGAGATTATACTCAGAAACGTGTATAAGGTGCATTAAATATCAGCTGATATTTATTCGGGTCATTTAAAATTCTTACTAAAGGGACGTTTTTCATATCTTCTCGATTAAGCTAACTGCGCTTGGTGATCCATGTTTCGCAATTGCGGAGACTAATGGTCGCAATGAGACCAAATATGACCGTCTCCGCACCTCCGTAGTGCGCCATCTGCGCTTCGTAATTGGGGCCATTGCGGACCGCTCCGCGCGACTAACTACTGTCACTGTAGCACAGTTTCCATCCAAATTATAAAACCAATGTAGCAAATATAACTGATTACAATGATATATTTTGATTACTAAATGTTGTCTGGTGTAGGTTTTATATCGCGCAGTGCAGAGTTCAAACAACGTTTTGAAAACAGTTTTTGCGTTGGAACTCTATCACGGATGTGATTGTTGTGTCGACGCAGTTAGTTCAATCAAGGAAAACTGCGCAACATACTGCGGAGTCTGGAAAACGCCTATTTTACCTGTACTGTACTTTGACTTTCAAAGAGAACAGTTTAAACTTGTCGTTCACTGTGAGGTTTTTTTATCATAAAACCATACACGTGACATTCGAAAAGGAATAAAAATGTTTAAGGATCTACCTAATTACAATTCGGACAGTTTAGTTTACTACCACATGGATAACAATGTAGCCTATATAAACGTCATCAGCGGACTGACACATACTTTCTCCCTAAAGTGAATTCCAAATCGAAAATCTTTGATACAACTATAATATTCTTTAAAGTTTATCTAAAAATCATTAAATCGTTTACAAAAAAAATCTCCAATTTATGAAAATCTGTCGACAAATATAAGAGTTATTTGCCTATTCTCCTTAAGATTAAATACTAAGTTTTATAAACATCTGTCAATAAATAAAGGAGTCTGCCTGTTCTATACATATTATTAACATGGGAAAAGATTATGCAGGTTAGCTGCCATACATAAACACATAAACTATGATTTTTAAGCATAAATGAATAGATTTTAACCACATGTAGCTAAATGCCAAGTTTTATCCAAAAACATTGATTTATACGTGAAATATTAATCTTTCTTTATCCTCCATAAGAATTACATCGGAGCCCCAAAATACAACATACCGTGTTTAGATTTTTAATATCTCGGTAACCGTTGGAGATAGAGAAAAACTAAGGCACTAAATTGTGTAGTTTTTTAGCTAATTCTAATGGTAATTGATACATTTTTAAATTACACATGAAAAACACAAAAACCCAATTTTTTTGTATTTGAAGCACTTCTGGTAAAGCGTCGTCTACCTCTTTCGATGTTGCAACGCAAGTTCGGTATATAAGTTAGATAACTATTGTATTTAAGTCATCAATAAACTCAGCCAATTTCCAAATCAATAATATGACAAGTATGATCAATATCTACAAATGAATAAGAGAGTTTATCTATTCTCCATAGGATTAAAAAAATGTAAAATATTTTAAAATTACACATATAAAACCCATTTTAGGGTACTACCCCCTCCCCCAAACTACCCGTTACGATTGGCCGATGCGTCTGGATTACTAACTCGTCCGAGTAAATGGAGGAATACACTTCTATTCCAAATTTGGTCTCGGACCATTTTACGAGAGTTATCGTGTTCATAGACACACACATATATCAATTTTAACGACTGTTGTGTTTTGCCTCTGAGCACCTAAAAACAAAAAAATAACACGGCCCCGGGCTTAGGTCTTGCCATGAGAAGTACGGTAATAGCTTATTCCCTATGTAAAATTCGCTAAAACTAATAATTTGTACCTTTCCACTGTCTTTATTTTGAACTGGGACGGTGGCGTCGTCCTGTAATCCAGTTATTGGAGGTCACGAATTGTGGATAGTTGTGAGCGATGGTCGGTGGGTGTAGTGTTCTCTTGTGTGGATTAACGTCCGCACTATTGAATACCACGTAAATCCGCAAAGATCATCCTCATAACTAGACCAGTTCGTAATTCAGAGGCAGTGGTTCGGATTCCACGTTAAACTGTAGGTCCCTTAGATATGCCATTGACTGTTGGGCTATTAATCAACAGTTCTGTCTAAGGAACATGTCAGCCTTAGTCAGTAACAAGACTACAAGATCGCGCCACAATCATCCTTCATTCATTGTTCATTCATACGTGGCTTAAAATACCTACCTGGGTAGGTCGCCATTTCAGTTAAAAGTATAAAGTAAAGTATAAAGAACATAGCTTTTATCACAGTACGTTGGAACTATTTACTGCACGTTTTCCCGTATCAATACCTAATTAAGCTAAACGTTTCCCTAACTAAGTTAACAATTAGCGAGATAGCATTGTGAGTAAACGTTCGGGATTTTCACTGTTTCCCTCTGGTCTGAGATTACACTCATGCGGGTTGCATAATTCGGCATTATTGGTAAACCATTGTAATACCACTATCACGATAAAACCGCTGAACTGTTGGAAATTCCATTTTAGTAATATAAACAGTCAAGTGAATATGCTATACTGTGTGTATGTATTTAAAAGTTTTATACATATTATCAGCTGGATCGATCGAAGGTAAACCTCGTAAACGAAGGTTAAACTCGGGTCCTGGTTGCCATTTATAATTTATGAATTAATTACCTGCATAACAACAGGTTGATGCGACGTAGTTAAGAGTCTGCATCAGTGGTAGCCATCTTGAATTTTAGTCCCGTAAGGGCAATGTTAAATTCTGGCGGAACATACCTTCACTTTGGCGTCTGTAGTGGTGTTAATTATCAAAGTATCAATGTAAAACTTTGGAAGTACATTGATGAGATGTGGCTCAAGGGCATGACCTTTAACTTTATATAAAAACAAAAATCCAGGAATATTTTACAAAATAAATTATTATTATATTTTTATTGAGAGCGAAAATAAGAAGTTCTGTAAGGTGGTGCCCTGTAGGACTGTAATACCTTTAATTTGACACCTCTTCCGTTAATTTTTGACAGTAAGTCAAGGAGATATAGGCGCCAGAATTTAACATTGCTCTTACGGGACTTAAATCTAAAATGGCTACCACTGATGCAGACTCTTAAACGGTAATGAACAAAAATATTTCTAGCGTTGATGTACGTAAAACGAATTTATTACCTCCTTTGTTTGAAATTCATTATTGGTGATGGTGGATTTATAGGAGCTAGCACCTAAAACATAGCACATAACATAACATATCTTTGTGAAGCCCCAAACTGTAATTTAATTAAAAGATACTAAATAGTTTAGTCAGTCTGCAGATCAAAGATTGAAATTTATTTGTTAGATGTTTGGGCTGCGCCGTTTTCAAACAATTACAAATTTATGTAAATAAAACCTACATAACCTGTACAACACAGCATGACAAATAATAGTTAAATTATACCTGTCACTAGCACTACTTATCTAAGAACAGACTGTCAGGAAAGTTTAAATCAAGTTATACTATCTATATTATCAGCGGTCAGGTGACCTGCTGGTGTAGATAGGTTTTCATCTCGAATAAGGGCGTTGATTTAAATTGGAATTTGTCACTTAAAACTATTTTATTAACCTCATGGTTCTTCTGAGACGTATAAATTTGATATTCTTCCAATATATTCAGTATGTTTCCTTTTTGGCGGTGATGTAACACTTTAAGACCGTTTTTAATGTCATGCATATCGTGATTATTGTCAATCAGCTGTTGGCAAAGGTCGATTTTACGAGCGTCGCCCGAACCCAAGAACAGACACACAAAAATCTACGTTTTCCCAACACCTGATTGACAAGATTTTGTAGTGAAGATTTAGATTTATAAAACTATTTTTCTGCTACGTGTAAGTTTCTCTTTAGGTAAAAACAATTGCATTGAAATATTTTTTTCATTTATTTGCCTTTAATCGTTGAACTAAATTGCAATTTTATTTTAGTAAAATAACGACTAGGCTGGTGCTTCTAAAATTTAATTTGTTGTATAACTAGGACACTATTTCGAAGGACGTTTTTATACAATGGAAATTATCTCTATATGTCATGACATCTCCATATTTCTTTTTTCACGCTATGTTGCTCGTATGAATTGAAAGCGGAACAAAATTATGAATCGATGCATTCTGCGAGTTTATGGCTTCATTGTTTTAAACCAAGGAGCGTTAAAATTATTACTGTTAGGAGAGCGAATATAGATAGTTCAGAAATGTTGTTTACGTACATTGACTTAGAGAATATTAGTAGGTTTGTATTTACTGCTCTATGGGAAATATATTTCCCACAAACCTATGTCTAAAAGTAATTTGATCAGTTCATTAAAACAGCTGTTCTTTTAACAAAAAATCAATGCAATACCTCTGGTAGTTTCTAGGGAATTGGGATCTAGACACTTCCGCTGCACGATTTGCGTTCCACAATTCTGCTAACACCCTTCAGAGCTTCGACATATCCACGTCAAAAATCATCAATCCAATACTATAATACGAGCAAGGTTTGTATATATATATATATATATATTTGCACACGGATCTCGAAAACGGCGCCGAGGATTTTCTTTAAATTTTGGAAATAACTAATTTCCGAGTAGAAAATAAGTTCTAGATAGGTCTAATGTCCAGGAAAATTCGTGTTTTCTTGTAATATTAAGTTTAAAATCTAAAAATTTAACATTACGCTTATGGAGAATCAAATGTAAACAATGCAAACCAAAACAGCTGTTTATAAACGTTTGACAGTTCTTGATTGAAGACGGCAAAGAACAATATGTGAATAGAGGTTTTTCATAAATATTTATTTTATGTATGTAATAAATGTAAAATTATCAGGTTACTAAACAATTTGTAAAAACTTAAGGATAACATAGCTGTGCGAAATAAAAGCAGAAAAAGTATTTCCAAAATCTTCCGTGTTTTGATAGAAAACGTATTCGTTGTATTGCTTGAAGCCACTGTAACAAACTAATTAATTGATGTAAATTAAATCTCTCTTTTGCTTTTCAATCCTCATTCCGTTTATAAAAAAATCAGTTGATCACAGGCTAATAATAACGGTATGGGTAATTAAACAGTAAATGATCGGCTTTGGCTTTTGGAAAATACGTTAAACGACATCGTTAAATTGACTAACCTCGTAGCCGAGTTGTAGCATGTCGGCCTCAAGAACTATAGGCCGCGAGTTCCATCCACATAAATGTTTTCATTGAGTAATAAATGTGTTTTAATTTTTCTAATTAATTTTTATAATAAATGTCTTATTCTAAACGAGCAAAGCTCGGTCACCAGGTACTGCTATTTAAATCTCGAGTAGTATTGCGGACACTTCCATTCCACGAAGTTTCAAGTTCACAAATTTCCAAGAAAACAAAGTTTCATGACATAAGTGTTTTGCTTGGTATTTGATGTCAGTTTTTCAGCTATGTTTGGATCATGTGCTGATTTTGTTCCGTTTCCAACATAAAGGACGGGATAAGAGTTCAAATCTTGAAACGTCGTGAAACTTAAGTTCACTAATTGTGATGGAAATTGTCAGCAATAAAAATTTAAATATTATTAATCTAATATTATTTAAATCATTAAAACACTAACAATGACCTTTAAAGTCATACCTTTCCAAGATCGTTGAAAACCTTGTAGTTTTTCCAAACTTATTTGCATATTCTTCAATTCCACAATAATAGCAATAGTTTCTTCAATCGGAGACATATTTAAAAAAAAATTGTGCTTCTTAACGATTGGTTGACGTTAGTTAGTTATAGATTGGGTTTGGACCGTTTCCCATCAAAACGTTAAACGATTACGCAAAAGTAGAAAAACACAAATCAAAAAATATTCTCGGAAGAATTTTTTGGTACAGTGACGTTATATAAAAGAATACAAATACCGAAACAATTATGTAATTCACTTTCTACAAAAACAAATGGGGAATTTAAAAATTCTCTACCTCCAAGACGTTCATAAATTACAAAATGTTTCTTTTACAAACTGTGTAAAAATATAGGGTTTATGCTTTGGCATTTATGTTTTGAATAAACAGCTTAGTGTTAATTACATTTCTTGATTGCAGTGAAAACTAATTAAGAGACACGTTAATGACTACAAGTGGCAGAGCGGGGCTGACGCCTATGACGTGTTGGTGCGGAGTGGTGGGGGGGCGGAGTAGAGGGAAGAGGTTTTCGTGTGCAACGTGGTGTAAAGGGGTTGTTGAAGGGGGGATGGTAGTTCTGAGATTCTTCAAAACTCAGATAATACTCGAAGACGTTTTTTCCTCTCGAAAGCTACTGAATGGACTTAAATGGGCTTTCACAAATGCTATTTAGGACTTTATTCTCTCCGAAATTTAAATTTCAATTTTTTAGTTAATATTTCTAAAGTATTTCAACTGGAAAAATGTAGTTTGTATTATATTTGTGAAAGTTTTTCATAAATAAGTCTTCTAGGAGGTTTACTGACTTGATAGGTTAATCAAATTCAAGCTACGTTTCTGGATTATTTTTTATTGTAAAGTTTGAAATTTTTAGGTTCAAGAGAACAGTGTTAAATATTTTCGTTTTTCGAAACGTTATGAAACTTTATTAATCATGATGGAAATGACCGAAATTTTAAAATAAAAATGGCAATGCGTGACAGTTTTGCTCAGAGCATAAGTGAAAATGCGCAACTTATTTCTGTTCGAGTTAATTATACGAATATATTATATTACTGTATATATTTCAGATTAGTGTGTTAGACGCACTTTAGTATTACCTACATATAACAATCATAGACAAGTATGAAAATTGATTTATTGACTATTTGTCAGGTCGTGAAATATTGATTAATTCGACAATTGACCACACTCATTACGGCTTTGTTGACTGTGCTTGTCAACTTGTAACTCGAGTCTTTGTCATCCATACTGCAAAAAAAATCTCACTTATAAAATAAACTTTTCTCCGTGTTTACAAAAACTTACAAATATCTTCAAAACGTATATAATTTATCTGATTCGAAACTTGTTGCATTGTAACTTTTGTTGTTTTAACTTGACAACAATATATGCCACGCTTTCTCAACACACTTTTAAACCATGAGCATGGCCTTGCTCTTGCATTAATTTCAAAAAGAAATCCTTCAAGATTTCAGGAATGAAGGTATTTTAAGGTTTTATTTAGGAATCTTTTTTTGTTTAGTTTATTTTAATTTAACGAAAGTAAGGATTTAAGCGTTGTAATATGGAGCTACCCAAAGTCTAGTTCTTAGTTTAGTTTATCATGTTGTACATTATTACCACAAAAGTATATGACGGATGAGTCTGGAATTGAACTATGGACTCTCGAAGTGAAATGTTTGCCACTTAATTTCAAATCAATTGGCTAATATAATTTACAAAATATAGTTCTAAGAACGTCAAAGGAACCTACAAAATACTTCCAAGTTAATTACATCAAAATCACTTTTTTTTAAACTGTAATTTAAGTGACTTCGATTGGTTTTGAGCGTAAACGTCATAAACGACAGTACGGTAACGTTCCTCGATAAAGGTTAAAGGTCAAAGGTCACTGACATATAAACTAGAGTATGACCGAGCGGTGGACAGATTGAAATGCCCATTGAGGCAACACTTCGCATATATGATTTGAGTTCGTTTGCGTTGCGAAAAATACAGTTTCTGTCATCTATGTATAGATTCTTTCTTTTTTTACAAAATGGAACACCGTCAGTGTTAATTAAAACGTGAGAAAGTCGTAATCTCGTAGATTATTGTATATTTTCTACCGCTGCTAGGAGAGAGAAGCTTTTTGATGTATTTTGTCAACCAATAGAGAGAAAAATATTTTTGTAGAGAGAAAATTAATTTCATAAACTACGGTATATTAAATTCATTAAAACTGCAGGTCAATCTTAAAGCAAAAGGACTCCATTGTAAATCAATATTGATTTTACTCAATGGAACGTCATAGTATCTTTTTGTTTAAAGTGAAAATGAAAACTGCCTCAAAGGAAATTAAATTTATATATATAAAGCGACATCAATCCACAATGACAATCCTCATAATTAAACCAGTTCGTAACTGAAAGGTAAAATTGTGGTTCAGAACCACGTTAAACTGTAGGTAAGATATGACATTACTGTTGGGCTATTAATTATCAGTTTTGTCTAAGAACTACGTCAGCCTTAGTCAGTAACAAGGCTACAAGATTGCGACACAAGCATCTTACACTCATTTCTCATTTATATTTGGCTCAAAATACCTACCAGGCTAAGTAGCCATTGCAAGGTAAAACGTTACTGCTACGAACTGCAACGCCGAATGAAGTAACCTCTCCCGGTCGTTCACCAGTTAAGTCACTGTCACACTTGGGAATCCAGGTCAGGACAGGCGGCGCGGCGGTGCGGCGGCCTTGCGAACTTCCATAACAGGCAGGACCAGTGCCTGTGAGGAGGGGACGCGCACTATTCGACCGCGCGCTAAACAACGAAAATATCGTTTAAAATTATTAATCCTAGAGTTTTGAATAGATTAAAATCCATAATTGTTTTCATAAATTTAGGTTACGTTTGGGAGTATAAACATTTTTGTAAAATAAATATGAATTTATATGTTTGAACACAATTTCTTTTGTCGTTTCTCGCTGGTATTTTTGAAATCAATGCATATTATATATATATCTGCACGGTATATATCTTTTAGATTACAATGGAAGTAAACCATACAAATATCATAATAACTATATATTTAGGTTTCTCTTCATAGTTCCGAATTAAGTAAAAATTAATTGAGTTGATAATTACAGCTCTGATTTAAAGTGTTTCAAAATTGAGTCACAACTCGACATCATACCTAAGCCATCCTGTACAGATGCCATGGAAATCTTTTACCGAATTCAATAAGGTTTATATTATGGAAGTATTTCATTATACTACATATTAATTTTCAAGTCGTACAGAAATGTATTAATTTTCCATTCTCTTCAGCTATTTTTACTAACGCTTGCGACTGTCGTGTTCTGCAAACTCAAGTATTATTGAGTTAAATAGAGCTTGTTATGTTTGTGTGTGTAGATATTTCAACATCCTACGCGCCCTTCTATTAAAATTCAATGTTTTCTGAGGACAATTGCACAAGTTATGTGCTAGTGATTTTCTTACGACGGTTTTGGTTCAAATTAATAACATTTATTTGTGGTTATAAAATTTTTAGTATTGTGTAGTTATTAAGGACGTACATTTCTAACCGATCCTAGCAGCCGTACATAGATTGTTTCTTTTCTTTTCGTTATTAATATTAATAATTCATTATTGTTTTAAACGTATTGTACAAAACACCAACCTCTAATCTAGTCTTTACACTGAACACAACAAAAGTAAAGGGTTACATGTGTAATTCAATATTTGCTATATTTGAATATTTTCTGCTAGGTCAGGTTTTGCAAAGTTCTATTGAAGTAATTTGAACGAGTGTTACCGTACAAACATGGCCATTTTTTGATCTTCCTCACAAAATGTAATATTACATTTTGATGTCGTCTCGCATGAATCACGATCAACATACACGTTTATGTACCTTTTCTTCTTCATCTTGTGCGATGTACTAAAATTAAATAGTAACAATAAAATAATGATATACAAAATAATAAAATTAACGAAACAAAGACATATCCATTAACTCAACCTAATTAATCTAGGGCTGTTTCCGACCCCTATTAGGATTAGAATACATTTAACTTTGTCAAAGAACATTATGATAGTTTTTTGGTTTTTTCTGCTGACTACTCCAACCCCAAAGTTGGCGATGGTTTCCAAAACTGTTACAAATGTACGTATTGATGATCTATATCTAGTAACAAAACCAATTTCGTCCCAACTATTTAAACAATTTGTATGTGTGGTTTGAAACATACGTTCTCCTTCAATTGAATTAAAAAAAACTACAACCTTCTTTACTATGATTGTTGAAATACCATTCGACATTTATTGTTCAGACATAATCATCCGTAGTACAGTTGTGTTAAAACACGATCTTTTATCACATTTGGCTCGTGGTAAGATACTAAAAAATGTTCTGTGTAAAGTGAAAATTAGTTATACTTTCAGAAGTGCCATGTTCTGATATTTATTTTATCGAGTAAAACATTAGGTTCGGTTTCTGTTTTTGGAAAGAAATTGGAAGTCGTATTCTTATAATATTCTTCCTCTTATAAACCATATTTACATTATAAAATATAATATATTTTTGGTTTGAAAAAGTTTAAAATTGAGTTTTTGAATAATCGTAAAAATATCAATGAACTTTTCTCCTTTTTCAATTTTTTTATCTGAATACTTAGTAGGTTACAAATAAAAAATAAATACTGAAGAACGTATTATGAATGAAACCTGTTAATTAATATTCAATGACATCTTAGGGATTTATAATTTGACGTGGAATCCACTTACTCAGACTCCCACTACATATTATAGTAAAATAGTAAAGGTAGTGGTCTAATTATGAGGATGGTCTTTGCTGAGTAATGTAGCATTTAATAGAGCGTATGTTAATTCACACCAGAGAATATCACACTACCGATCATCACTTATAACCATCCACAATTCGTCTTCAAATAGCTAGATTACAGGACACACGACCGTCCCAGTCAGTTATAAAATATAAGAAGTTAAAACTACGAGTATTTCTAGGAATTATAAAATTAAATTAATGAAATATTCACAAATATTTCACACAAATCGAAAATGCCAAAATAGCCTAAAGTTTAGTTCATTGTTTTTAAACAAAGACGTACAACAATACAATACACTTCAAAGGGGCCATTGTCTTAAGCTCAAGCTCGACGATACACATTCGCTGTTTCCGTAAACAAATTTAAAGATCTTTAGATTCTTGGAGGCCACGAATTGTGGATAGTTGTGAGTAGCGATGGTAGGTTGTGTAGTGTTAACGTCCGCACTATTGAGTGCTACTTTAATCTCCTATACTCATTATTAGACCAGTTTGTATTTCAGAGACAGTGGTTCGGACTCCACGTTACACTGTAGGTCCCTAAGATATGCCATTGACTGTTGGGCTATTAATTAACAGTTCTGTATAGACTTAGTCAATAACATGACTAATTTAGCTAGTTTTAATGGTAGTAGTCAAATTATACTTTATCTTTGTTGTTTTCGTGGAAAACTCAAACAACTATAAACACTACTAGGAACAACTAAATTTTATACAAATCTAGAACTATTTTGAGAAATTTTTTTCATGTTAAGGGTTTAATCAGTAAACTGTCCTTTGGGGAAACAGTGCTCGTTTTGAACGTATTCTTTTATTGCAAAACAAAATTATAAGAATAATAACCAATTTTCTTTAATAAGAACACTGTAAACCATATTTTTTTAAGTTAAGCTGTCTTACCACTATCAATCTTTATAATGTTTTGCTCTATACTTAAAAGAATTGACCATTCCATGCTTTAAAAAGAGATCTGCTATTTCATGGATCATCCAAGACATTAAACAGTTATGACAAAACTTTCTCAACTACATTTTAATGTATATAAATGCAAATTGTACACTTGCCTTGCTAAGAACCCATTTTATTCTGTATCAGAGTTTTTTGAACTAGACTACTGTATAATTGGTCTCTAAATTAAACTGCTGTTGTAGGTCAAGTTTAGTTTGTAGTCCTGACTTTGTCTATTACTGTAATGGTTTAATGACAATATAGTTTTTATCTATTTAATTAATAGTTCTGTCTAAAGAACGTGTCAGCCATATAAGATTTCACATTTATTCTTATTTTTATTCGGCTCTCACGCCAGCGTGCTGTGTGCGATTTCGTTTTTACTCAAGTAATCTGCTGATCATTGGTTCAATACTGTCATTTTTGAGTGACACATGTGCCAAGTCATATTCATTAGACTCATATCTCCAGTTCAGGCTAACTGGGTCGTTCGATCATGAATATTAATACGCATAAAGCCTACGATAGCTTCAGTTATTTATCTGTGTGCTAACGTTACTTACTTCTATGTCAATTACTGTACTAGCTTTGTTTGTGTTTCTGCAACTCAACATTTAATTCTTAATGTAGGTAATCACTTGAAAAAGGGGGGAGTTTCTCCACCTTAAGAAATATCGTTTGCTGTAATTTTCTATTTCTTCTTTAACAAGTCATTTTTGAGTCGTTATGAAGGATTTCGTTCGTTGTTTACATACCATGTTGCTTGAAGAAGTGAACAAATTAATTTGGATTGAAAACGTTGAATGATGTTGATGTTATAATGGGTGGTGGTTTCCACAGTTGAATTACATATGTCCTAACTAGATTTCTAGATTTTAACTAGGAGAGATTTCTAAACTTTTAATTTAGAGCAAGCCTTTTATTCCAATCTAACTCAAACAACTATAAACACTACTAGGAACAACTAAATTTTATACAAATCTAGAACTATTTTGAGAAATTTTTTTCATGTTAAGGGTTTAATCAGTAAACTGTCCTTTGGGGAAACAGTGCTCGTTTTGAACGTATTCTTTTATTGCAAAACAAAATTATAAGAATAATAACCAATTTTCTTTAATAAGAACACTGTAAACCATATTTTTTTTAAGTTAAGCTGTCTTACCACTATCAATCTTTATAATGTTTTGCTCTATACTTGACCATTCCATGCCTTAAAAAGAGATGTGCTATTTCATAGATCATCCAAGACATTAAACAGTTATGACAAAACTTTCTCAACTACATTTTAATGTATATAAATGCAAATTGTACACTTGCCTTGCTAAGAACCCATTTTATTCTGTATCAGAGTTTTTGAACTAGATTACTGTATAATTGGTCTCTAAATTAAACTGCTGTTGTAGGACAAGTTTAGTTTGTAGTCCTGACTTTGTCTATTACTGTAATGGGTTAATGACAATATAGTTTTTATCTATTTAATTAATAGTTCTGTCTAAAGAACGTGTCAGCCATATAAGATTTCACATTTATTCTTATTTTTATTCGCCTCTCACGCCAGCGTGCTGTGTGCGATTTCGTTTTTACTCAAGTAATCTGCTGATCATTGGTTCAATACTGTCATTTTTGAGTGACACATGTGCCAAGTCATATTCATTAGACTCATATCTCCAGTTCAGGCTAACTGGGTCGTCGATCATGAATATTAATACACATAAAGCCTACGATAGGTTCATTTATTTATCTGTATGCTGACGTTACTTACTTGTATTTCAATTACTAGCTTCGTTTTTCTGTAACTCAACATTCGATTCTTAATGTAGGTAATCACTTGAAAATGGGAGGAGTTTCTCCACCTTAAGAAACGTTGTGTACTTTACATGTGGTTGCGAAAAGGATTGAAAAGTATCTTTTGCTGTAATTTTCAATTTCTTCTTTAACCAAAGGCATTTTTGAGTCGTTATGAAGGATTTCGTTCGTTGTTTACATACCATGTAGCTTGAAGAATTGAACGAATTAATTTGGATTGAAAACGTTGAATGATGTTGATATTGTAATGGGTGATGGTTTCCACAGTTGAATTACGTATGTCCTAGCTAGATATCTAGTTTTAGCCAGGAGAGATTTCTAAACTTTTAATTTAGAGCAAGCCTTTTATTCCAAATGTGAGTGTGCCATGTCATGCGTTGATCGAGATCCAATTCCAGTTTTTTCAACTCGTTAGTTTGGGAGAGTGGGATATCATGGAGGAAAAGTGATGGTTCTCATTGTAAAAATCACGTGAGATGATTTGCCTTCATTAACTTTTATTCTCTAAGTTTTTAGTCACTCTGACAAATAATATAGTTCAGAAGGTCTTCATGAGATGCCATTACCATCGCATTTAAGAATTTGTAGGCAGTTTTGTTGCAAATTATTTCGTTACTAGAACGCACAACTGTTTAACAAATAGAGTATTACAAATTTAAAAATAATATTTCCTTAAAAATGTATGATAACGACACAGAGACATGGATACAGAACATATGATAAAACGGGCGTTTTTTTGTTTGTTCCGTTCGTCTTCTTGTGACTATGTTACATCAAGCACTTTTTTCTAAATCAAGTTTTTCCAATATGATTGTACCATGCAATGAGTACATAGAATGGTTAATGACTTTTTTGACCTGATTAAAATTAGTAATTTGTGTGTTTTGAGCCGAATCGAATGTTTAAAAGGTAATGTTGTATTTTTCCAAAACTATACAAAAATAATTTGAAATCCACATTTTGAGGTACAACCCCATTCTCAAAAGTGTCGTTAATGTACTCCGATTGCGTTGCCCAACGAAATCGTTCAAAAAATATTACAGAAAGGAACAACTCCACCGAATTTTATTACAAATCTTGTAACGTAACTGTCATCAAGCTCACTTTTCCATAAGAAATCCGTTATTGAGTGTAGGACGATTGTGGAGCGGTCTTGCTGGCTGCTATTGACAAATACTGTCTTGTTTCTTAGACAGGACTGTTAATTAATTGCAAATTTCCAATGGACCTACAGTTAAACGTATCTCACCTAATCAAACCCCATCTTACTTTCTCCCCTTATACAGGTATCCGTGAAAAACGTTACAGGACTTTGGTGAGTGATTAGGTACATTAAAAGAAAGGAAAAAGTCCCAATAGAGGTATGGCCTAAAACGCCATTTTCTCAGATATCCGCCATTTTGTATTTTCCACAAAATATTTTTATTTCAAACATTTTTAACGGATTTTCAAATATTTGGTACGTGTTTTAAACTATTTGACTACTATTAGTAAAAAAATAACTAGCACGATCAAAGGACAAAACAAAAATGGCGGCGATTTAAATTTTTAAAACTTAAATACTTTGTTAACGTGAAAATTTAAAATGGCCGCATTTTTGGATTTTGAGCTTGGATCACGCTAGTTAATTTTTTAATAACACTAATCTACTAGTGTAAAACACATACCAAATTTCAAAATAATTTGAATTAAAAAATATTTTGTGAAAAATACAAAATGGTGGATATCTGAGAAAATAAGCGTTTTAGGCCATACCTCTATCGGACCTTTTCCTTCTTAATGTACCCAATCACTCACCGAAGTCCTGAAACGTTTTTCATGGACACTGTATATATAATGTATTGAGAAAATATTGTTTTCGTCTATATATTAAGTAATACTTTTAATGTTATAAATCTACATAGTTAGTTTTCTCATAACAAATTTCAGAAAATTAGAATAGCAGGTATTAAAGGAAAGAAATGAGAGTTTTTTGTACCATCTCGTGGGATTTATAATGCAAGTAACGAAGAATGAACGATTGTGCAAATGTTTGAAAGGAGATTATTCAATTAAGTTGCTTAAAGGGAAAGGAAACGTTCACAGTTACCATTGTTTTAAGGTGTCATTTTAAAATCTAAATTCAACCCTGGACAACAACGTACATTTTATGGGTTCTTTTATTCAGCCAGTCTTAAAAAATCACACATATCCCTACTTATTTTATAATAATCTCATATAACCGAGAAAACATTTCGTTTTCCCTCAATTTCGTTTTTCTGTTTTGAACTTTTGATTTAATTATATTTAAGAATAAATTCTTTAATTAACACAAAAAGTTGGTAGAATATTTTTTTTCCTTCATGAACCTGTAAAACTTATTTAAAATTAGCTATTTTCTTCAGAATAAATCCTAAGCTAGCTTCCCTTAATTAGCTTAACCTGTAATAACGCAAGTTGAAAACGATTTACCGATCGTATAGTTATGTACTTAACTGCGTTATCGTACTTAAACTCAATTAAATAGAATATATGTACGACCTATCAATAATTAGATTTTTTTCTATAGCTAAAATATATCTAGGGACTACTAGAATAATATCTCAAAGATTTTAATTGTTTTACAACTGATGACAGTTTTATCTAAATTGTTGTCTCAATTGGACAAAATATTGCAGTGGCGTCCTATAATCCAGCTACTTGGAGGTCACGAATTGTGGATAGTTATGAGCGATGGTCGGTGGATGTGGTGTTATCTCGTGTGGATTAACGTCCGCACTATTGCTTATCGCGCCTACTGAATACTGAAACGAAGTAATATTTACTAAAAACTTCACAAAGACAAAACTTTACAAAATAAAAAAACTTGGAAAATTCTTTAAAAAAAGGATTGGATGGATTTCATTCATAGCGTACAGCGTTACAGCTTTAGTTTAAATCTTATTAAACATCAATGAATTATATCGAAGCTAGTTTGATATGGCCAGCGTATTAATTGAAAACTGATGAAAGAGAAAACAATTAAACGCTTGTCAAAGGAAAAAATTGGCCCAAACACATCCAAAGGTTGAACCAGGTGGAAGATTTACAGGAGTGGAAACTTTTCTGAACACACAGCAAAAACTAGGGTTTTACAAGTCCAGGAAGCGTGTTTATTTATTGGGACTGTTTCGCCAGTTTTTTTACAGGGAGCAAGTTTGCATTCAGTGCTAATTGAGTTGCGTGCCTTTGATTGCTTGCAACAATAATTGATGGGTCAAGCAATGTTAGTTTTCCAACTTAAAAAATTTACAGCACAAAGTGATCATATGTATCGTGTTAACATTTGTAAAATAATTAAAATAAAAATACAATTTAGAGATTGAAAAAAATTATATAAATGATTTAATTTTAAAATGAACGTACGATGGGATCTATTTTTTTCTAAAATATATTTTTACATATTTAGACATACATAGGATTTGTGTCTAATATTGTAAAAAATTGTTGAGAGCTCGTTGTTTTATGTTCCAAGATGAATTAGTTTGAAATATACAAAAACCTTCTCCGATTCTTATAAAATTATGAAATGACAAGAGTATAACTCATGTTTTCCAGCATGGCCAGCTGAAAAGCAATATGCACCGAAGGGATAATTATTGCTTTGAATAACAATACAAAAAAAACATATTAAACAGTTTCAAAAAAAAAAAGAGGGATTTATTAAATTTTTGATCGAATAAAAACGAAAATCGTAATACGGCTATTTATAGTCCAGTTACAAAGCTGATTATATAATAAACAATAATAAAAATTTAATTATCTTAACGTAGTTATCTTACAAAATATATATATCAAACTAACTCTTGATAATTTATTTATTTCAGAAATTTACTTTGATTTCAGAATTTCAGTGGTCATTGTATTAAAGCAAGGTTAATTTCTTGAAAAAATCAGCTGACAAGATCAAAGTTTTATTTAATTTAAAAACAATGTAGTCTATAATTAAATAGAAATTTAAAAATAAAATCTTATGGCGTTTAATATTTCCCCAAACTCTTCCCCCATTTCGGCAACAAAAAATTTAGCGATCGGATGTAATTAACGCTATAAGGACATACTCAAAAACATTCAATTTTAAAATTGAATGACGAGTGTTTCCGGACCTTTCCTGTTTAACTCATGTTTTCTGCGTCTTGGTACTAAAAACACAAGTCCCGTGGGATGAAACATATTTAATATATTTCAAAGTAACCAATATGATATTTTTAACAGTTTTGAAGAAAAACATGCTTAAATAGTTTTTGTCACTTGGACCCAAAGTGTTAGGTTTTTATCCGAGGTTGAAAATGGCCGGTGTAGAAAAAAACGCTTTTGATCCCAGTGACGTACTATATATTTTTCGTCTTACTGTCAATTATACTAAGCCAATTCGGCTATGGTTAAAGGTCTTTACTTCTTCGGCTTCTAAACAGTTCAATTTCTTGACAAAAATGGCTCTTTTATTTTATCTGTTCTTCTATATCAAACTAACAGCTGATTCAAATTTATTTATTTCTTGACCCAAACATTAGTTGATTTCTTTTAGCGAATTTCCCATGTGGAAGGGTCTATTTTCGTAGGTAACCTGGCAAGATGTTAATTTTTCGCTTTGAGGTGCCCAGAGACAAAAAAGTCAATAAGTTATCGACGATGTAATTAGTGAAGCACAATGTAGTCTATGAAAAATATAATCTATTCACAATTTAAAAATAAATTTCATATTGGGCAGTGTTAACCCAAACTCTTCACTGTCCATTTCGGCAACAAAAAATAGCCGTCTAGCGAATGAATACGGTAAACGCTATGGACAGATTTGTCACCTCAACAAACTGTAAGTTGCTCAATTTTCGCATTATCTACCTATTGGTATAACGAGTGTTTCCGGACCTTTCCTGTGTTATTCTTACGGGATTACTTTTCGTCCCTTGGTACTAAAAATGTCAGAGTTCCGTGGGATGAAACATAGTACTTTAATACTCTATTCCAGAGAGTAAACTTTGTATTTTGAAGAAAAACATGTATTAAAAACTGTAATTTTCCCAAACATTAAGACCAAGACTGTTGATGTGAAACGGCTTCGTAAACTATAGAGGTATCTGCAGTGGGATAAGTAGAAGGTGTCGAACATATCACAGTCGCTGATCCAAATAGAGGGTATTGGAGGATTAACACTGTCGACTCATTAAAGCTTAAGCCCCAGCCATCACGTATTCAAACTTCAGTGAAATGGAGTTGGTATTGACCTCAGACTGGACATATGAACTCATCGCAAACACTACCACATCCATTTCCGCAATATTTTACGTATATTATCCTATTGCAACTTAAAATTTATCTATTTCATTCTTGGCTTAAAATAAATGATATACCACTTAAAAAAGTAATAATACAAGTATTTCTTCCTGAATATTTTTTTAATTTTAAAGAAGAATAAAAATATAGTAGCAAGAGGGTGAATGAAAGTGTAAGAATAATCTGAATATAATTGTCAATAGCATGGCTTTTAAAATTGTATTACACTCGACTCACTAGAATTATGATTCCTCTTGTCAGGTTTGTTTGCCTTATTTTTTTAGTCGAGGAAGATTGTCAGTTGATGACAGTTGGCAGCACGATATTGTATTGTTGTTTCACTTCGCTGCCACCTCAAGGCTTTCAGACACTTCCATTCCCATCGGGTATTCTATTTAAATTAATGTTAAATCCTCTTCAGTAAGCTAGAACAATTTTCTCTTCATTCTAGTAATAATTGGGGAAGATTTAAGGTTAGTTATCATTTTGTAAATTTTCTCTCGTTTAACGTATGTTCTTATAAACTAAATTTAATTCATTTAATTTTAATAACAAATTTTTACTAGTGGAATTATATAAGCACTACTTTATTGTTCAACATTATACTGAATCAGCTGTACCTTTTATCGAATGTTTAAAATACAGTAATTAGTCAATACTTTATACAATAAACTAATATGCATTTAACTGAAATAGCAACCAACCCAGGCAGGTATTTTAAGCCAAGTATGAACCACTGCCTCTGAATTACGAACTAGTTTAATTATGAGGATAGTATTTACAGATTAATGTAATATTCAACATTGCGGACGTTAATCCACACAAGAGAATGTCACATCCACCGAATTACGCTCATAACGTAAATTCCAAGTAGCTGGACTAAAGAACGCTCCAGTCTATTAGCGTTACGTGAGATATGAACGAAAACAAAAATCCCTAAAAACCTGAACACTAACCTCACTGACATCAATTCACACTATCACAACCACTCACAACTATCCATAATTCGTGATCTCCAAGTAGCTGGATTACAGGACACGCCGCACCAAGTCAATTGGGGCAAGACAGTTTTGATGTTATTAGCTGAAAATGTCAATAATAATTTTTAAAGATAATATAAAAATTATCTTGTGGTGTTGAAAATATATTTCGATTTAAATTGTCGTTTAAAATGAATTTATTAACCTCATGATTCTTGTGAGACATATATTTTATATTCTTCCAATATATTCATTTTGTTTTCTTTTTGATAGCAATGTGCTTTAAGACCGTGTTAATATGTCATGCATAACTGTTGCATTGTTGTGGCAGACTTTCGTCGCATGCCTTGACATGCACTGCAACTTAGCTCTAGCGGTCACCTATCACTAAAGCTACCATATCTCAGTTAATATTAGCCTAATTTAAAACAATTTGTCAATCAATTTGTAATTAAATTACCTAAAAAAGGTTATTCTTGTAAATTTTCTGTTAAAATTAACGGTTCACGAGTTATTTGAGAAACAAAATTTTAAATGGCCTCCATTTTGTTTTATGAATTTAAGAAATTGCCATGATTTTTTTGTAGTTTTGTCTCGTTGTCTTAAATGTTTGTGCAAAGTTTCAATTCCGTACGTTTAACCACTATTCAGAAAAAAATTAATGTGAAAAACAAAATGGACGCTGTGTGAGTAACTAAGAACTTCCGGACAATTTAAATATGATATTTAGATATGTTTCTTACCTAGGAACAATGCCCTAGAGTATTGGTAGGGAATTATGAAACACCCTGTATATCTTTGTGTATATCAACGATAGAAACATTTTTGTTAATTACCCTTTAATTACGTTACGTCGACCTGTTGTTGTACAGGTAATTAATTAGATATGATAAATAAAAGTCAGAAAATATATGTTAATTTAAATACCATTTTTGGATAGCTTGATTATCCACTACGCAATCCATTACACATGGATATCTACCAGCCGCCGTGTGGTAGAGGGGTGGAGAGACGGAGTGTCCAATCAACAACTTTATAACTTTATCTATCACGTATCGCTTCTCGCAGATTATTTCTGTGCCGGTCAATTCCAATCTTGAAAGGTCAAAGGCCATACTAAAAATAAACCTCAATTTCGGGATATACGCTGTAAGTGTTAAAACTATATATTGGATCGTGTTATATCACGACTCCTTTTCTGTCATAAAGAAAAGAAATAGTGGAGGTAGGGAACATAATTCTTTTTTACAATTCGATCTAACCAAAACCCAGAGTTCTACCTGTTAAATTTTTAACACTCCCCACTCCTATTTCCTCCAAACAATCATCTAAGGACGGTATCAGTTTCCACGTTCTAGGTTATAGCTCAGCTAAGGACGGTATCAGTTTCCACGTTCTAGGTTATAGCTCAGCTAAGGACGGTATCAGTTTCCACGTTCTAGGTTATAGCTCAGCTAAGGACGGTATCAGTTTCCACGTTCTAGGTTATAGCTCAGCTAAGGACGGTATCAGTTTCCACGTTCTAGGTTATAGCTCAGCTCAGGACGGTATCAGTTTCCACGTTCTAGGTTATAGCTCAGCTCAGGACGGTATCAGTTTCCACGTTCTAGGTTATAGCTCAGCTCAGGACGGTATCAGTTTCCACGTTCTAGGTTATAGCTCAGCTCAGGACGGTATCAGTTTCCACGTTCTAGGTTATAGCTCAGCTCAGGACGGTATCAGTTTCCACGTTCTAGGTTATAGCTCAGCTCAGGACGGTATCAGTTTCCACGTTCTAGGTTATAGCTCAGCTCAGGACGGTATCAGTTTCCACGTTCTAGGTTATAGCTCAGCTCAGGACGGTATCAGTTTCCACGTTCTAGGTTATAGCTCAGCTCAGGACGGTATCAGTTTCCACGTTCTAGGTTATAGCTCAGCTCAGGACGGTATCAGTTTCCACGTTCTAGGTTATAGCTCAGCTCAGGACGGTATCAGTTTCCACGTTCTAGGTTATAGCTCAGCTCAGGACGGTATCAGTTTCCACGTTCTAGGTTATAGCTCAGCTCAGGACGGTATCAGTTTCCACGTTCTAGGTTATAGCTCAGCTCAGGACGGTATCAGTTTCCACGTTCTAGGTTATAGCTCAGCTCAGGACGGTATCAGTTTCCACGTTCTAGGTTATAGCTCAGCTCAGGACGGTATCAGTTTCCACGTTCTAGGTTATAGCTCAGCTCAGGACGGTATCAGTTTCCACGTTCTAGGTTATAGCTGAGCTCAGGACGGTATCAGTTTCCACGTTTTAGGTTATAGAAAAGCTCAGGACGGTATCACTTTTCAGATCCCGAAGCGTCGTAAAACTTTGTTTTACTAATTGTGATGGAAAATTTCCGCAATAAGAACATAAATATAGTTTGTTTAGAACATATATTATACGATTAAATATTTGGAAGATTAATAGACGACTTTGACAACAAAACGGGACATTTGACGGGATAGAAAGAGCGCACGGAATACACAAGGGGTTTGTCACAATGGCTTTTGTTTTACAGAATACCGTCATATTGGCCTTTTTGCTTTCATAACAGTTGATATGATTAAGTTTGGTTTAAATTATAATGGAATTATGGGTGAATTTATAAGTTATTTGCGTAGTTGAAAAACTCTGTATTATAGAAATAAAAATTGTAGGTCTACATAAATATCGTTGACAACCATGATTTAGATTACTGGTGGAATATAATAATAGACTTTTACGAAAAAACAATTATACTGTCTGTTCAGTGTTACTTTGACTGGGCCAGTGGTGTGCCCTGTAATCCAACTACTTGGAGGTCACAAATTGTGGATAGTCAAGAGCGATGGTCGGTGGATGTGTTCTTCGGTGTGGATTAACATCCGCACTAATGAATGCTACATTAATCCGCAAATACCATCCTCATAATTAGACCAATTCGTAATTTAGAGGCAGAATTGGTTCCACGTTAAACTGTAGGTCCTTTAAATACTATCGCTTGTTGGGCGATTAATCAACAGTTCCGGGTAAGAAAATTTTCAGACTTAGTGACAAGACTGCAAGATCGTGCCACAATTATCTTTTACACTCATTTCTCACCCATAATATTATTTATATATTTGGAAAATATTATTTATGTCACTATCCTTTTTCCCATTACAGTGCGATGATCTTTTGATTCACTTCTACCAACTAATGTTTTTTTATGACGATTTACTAGACAGCCACGTTTGCAGGTTGATGAAGATGCACCCTCTTTGAGTGATGTGTTATTCACACTATTTTGTTGTGTTTTATTTTCATATTATGAATCTCTGTCCTTGTGGTTAAGTGTTTTTATGAAATGTCGATTCACGTCTGCTAGATAGTGATTTTCCTTTCGTGTTCTTTGTTGGATGGCCGCGTTTTGGTTATTGTAAGTTTATATAATCTTGATTATCAGCATCTGTACTATCAATAAAAACATCCTAATGTCCAGCATCTATGTTACCTGAGAATAGTAGTTTGTATACTATTGTGCCTTCACCAACTGCTACATAGGAATCCAGGTTCTCAGCATTTATTTCAAATCGACAGTTAAAAAGTCTTGCTGCAGCTTCAATTTCAACGTTACCGGTGTATTCCCAATATTAGTCATTAGATTTTTGTAATCTGTTGCATTTCGTACCTGTAATCTATATGTGTTATCGCCTACTATAAAAGGGTAATAGTATTCCAAGTTATTTACAGCTTCATCAACTACTTTGGATCCTATTTCACTGTATCTAGATTGGGATTTATCACTTAAAAATGAGATACTCCCAAACAAACAGTTTCCATCATCAACTATTTTCAGACTAAAATAAAATACATACTCGGATGGTGATTTTCTGAAAGAGAATTAAATATTCTACTACTTACCATGTGACATTTTTCGAAAAACCCTCAAAAAGGCAGCCAAAAATTACCTTCAATTAAGAAATTTGTAAAAACCCGTTTTCAATGTATTTCTTAAGGAAAACATGGTTTTGTACTTTTTCTCCTCAAATACAAAAATATATCAAACTTTCATATTTTTTGGAAAATCTACAGGATGAAAGCTTTTTAACGACGCTTGACCAGTGGAACTCTAGTTATCTTTGTACAAAGATTTTTAAGACTGAATTTTTTTAAGAGTAGACTAGCAGTAAGCCCGTCCTTTGTTGTAGGATTCAGTTTAAAGAAGAAAGATCATCATACCAAAATGTAAACCTGAAACAAATCAATACAAATAAAATAAATCAATATCCAGCTTTATTATTTAGCATTACTTTACAATTAAATAGATTAGAACATTTATACCAATATTATAATTATTTATACGTTAAAATAACGTTTTAATATAGTATGATTTTGAAATGGGTTTAAAATCAATGACCAATATAAACTAACTAATATTGATTCGATAGCTGTTTATTTTTCCATTTATTAAATCTTTAAACTACAAAGACAGCTGATTACTACCAATAGGCTATTCATTGAAAACGTAAGCAAAATGCGACCAATATCGCGTAAAAATTGGATTTTTAAATACTCGTTATTTACTTTTCAAGGGGCGGCGGGCGATTTCAAGCATTTACAAACATTCTCTGGAATGTAGAGAATACATGAAATAAGTTTCATTGTAATCAGTTCTCCCGTTTTTTTCGGAGAAGACGGCGTAAAATGCCTCCTGGAGCGTCACAGACAAACAGACAAAAATTGAGATAAGACCGGTTTCGGCTTCTCTAATGCACGAAAAGTAAAAATAACTAAAAATGAATAATTCTGAGGAATGTACAGACAAAACTCTAATTGTATTTATATAGATGAACACATCAGCTGATTATTTACAATTATCGCAAGAACTATTGGCCCAACTGGATGGTCTTAGTCATTTAGATAAAGGCTACCTTATGACAAAAACAAACTGGGAGTTATTACTTTTGTGTTACTGTAGTTCTATTCATTGACAAACTAATATTTTTACAAAGCAGATTCTAAAAATAGCGACTGAGAATAAACCAAAATACTGAAACAAAAGACCCAAATCAGAGCTTGGATCTAATCACCAACGGGATGAAACAAAGGCTTTGTTAAGCCGGTATTGGAGCCGTTAACATGGGCGGTATGGCGGTGGTTTGGCTGATAATAGCCCCTGTATATTGGTCAATTAATTTTGTACAAAGGACATAAACAGACTGCTGAAGATCATATCGTGGTAACTGTTAACAATAAGACGTTAACCTAAATACAATCCATGTTGTGTTTGTTGTTTGAGGGAGAGATTTTGATGACTCGGGTCTTATCAAAACCCATTTAAACATACTAGGCCTATTTTGCTACGCCCTTGGATAGGCACAACTGGAGTGGGAAAACGAGTGTGTGTCTTCACCCGTCACATATTGAACAGTCGTTTCTTTCGATGACACCCCGATGGGAGAACCCCCGGCCAGCATTCTTACTACCTGCACCCCCAGTTTACTGGTAAGGTCGACGACTACCCACCCGAGCGCGGCCTAGAGACATCATTCCATCGGTAAACCTGACTCTGGACGGGAACAGGGGCTTCACCATTGCACAGTGAATTTTAGCACCAACTCGTCACTACGCAACCAACCCTTGAGGGAGTGAAGACCCTTTAACTCCGTAGTAATATCACCCTACGACACAGAATGGTGTTAGGTCGAGAACTAAAAAATCTCTTCCCAATTTGGAGTTCACAATGTCTCTAGTGGACCAACCGTTATAGGTGTGAGTTATAAATAAAATTGTGAGTAGGGCGGGCTCGTTTGAGCGTTAGGTTCCCGCCCTGTGTGGCCTTTCTAGGGTATCTGAGGTACCACAGGAACTTAGTACTCCTGCAATTGACCTCTTCTGGTGAGGAACAAATGATGCTTACCTGGAGACCAAGTCCTTAATGTACCCCAGTAGTGGTGTCTGGATTGGCGAAGTTCAGCTATGATCCCATTGGGGCTTAAACATATGTTAGATGTTGTTTTTGTTTGTGGAGATTTGTAAATCAGAATTTTACCCAATCCACAGAAAAATCTTGAGAATTTTCACGCAATTCAATTAAGGCTTATTCCCAGCCACGGAAAATACGGTTAACATGGTTGGTGGATTTTATATTCTGTGCTGTGGATTAACTTCCGCGCTATTGAATACTAAGTCCATCTGCAAATATATACCTCGTAATAAGACAAATTCGTTATAGTGGTTCGGACTCCACATTAAATTGTAGATCCCTTAGATTTGCCATTGACTGTTGGGCTGTTAATTAACAGTTCTGTCTAAAGAACATGTCAGCCTTAGTCAGTAACAAGACTACAAGATCGTGCTACACCCATCTCAATAATCTAATCATAATTCAAATAATCTAATCTCTCATTCATACTTGGCTTAAATTCATACCTGGTCCTCGACAGTTAGTTATTTGAGTAACGAATTAACTAATTCTTTGTATGAAATTCATTATTGGTGATGGTGGATTGATGTTATTTAGATTTTTATTGCGGACATTTTCCATCACGATTTTATGTAAAACAAAGTTTCACGACGTTTCGGGATCTGGAATCTGATCCCGCCCTCAGTTTTCAAAAGAAAACTAATTGAAGCCTCCTACATGATACTAGCAGACCAACCAATTAGTCAATCTTCAGTTGAGATCCGGCCATTGTGGCTGCCAATTCTTAGCAAAGAACTTAAGGATAGAGAAAATAAAGTATCTGTAAATGATATTCATATAAATCCGAAACAAAATTCTCATGGTATGCTAACTCGTAGTAAAGCTCGTAGGGGGCATTAGATTTTTGTTTTAAGTATAAAATTGTAAAAATAATGTGTTTTTTGCTCTGTAAAGTTAATTTTGTACTGCAATTTTTCATGTACATTAGGAAGGATTTGCATCTGAATAAAAATAATAATAAATAAATCTGTTAGACATTTTCCACCTGGATTTCAGGTTTTTGCTGCGGCCATTTTGTTTCCGGTTCCGGTGGGACACGCCCACTCCTTTCAGTTGTCTTTGAGTCTCCGTGACGAGTGGACGTGTTTGGTTTCTTTTGTGTGTAATGTTTAGTGAATGGTTTGTTCGTAAGTTTTTTGGCTGCTTTAAACTTTTATGTTTTCAGCTTTATACCGGTTTGGTCCGGATTATATGTTAATTGTGCTATGTTTTAGATAGTAGTTCACCTAAGGACGGGATCAGATTCCAGATCCCGAAACGTCGTGAAACTTTGTTTTACATAAAATCGTGATGGAAAATGCCCGAAATAAAAATCTAAATAACGAATTAACTAACTTTGAAAAAAGGAAAGTATGAGTACCGTATGAGTAAATGGGTGAGGGGTCCTCTGAGGCGCTCAACTCCAATGGAGTCGGATCTCCATCTAGGCCTTTCAAAACGAGATGTTTTTATTGTCGAACACGTTTTACTCAACTTTCAGGAAAGCATTAGGATTGATTGAATCTTCAGCCTACTAAAATTTTCGCAAATTGAATTTTTTCTGGTTGAAGCACGTTTCTCATAATTTAGTATGTAATGTTTTACACAACATTTTTATTGCTTCCAGATAATAACGAAATTATATATAACTATTTACACTATTATTTTCATTATTTATTTTTACTAACTATTTACAGCCTACTAAAATTTTCGCAAATTGTATATTTTTTTCAGGTTGAAGCACATTTCTCATAATTTGGTATGTAATATTTTATACAAAATTTTATTGCTGCCAGTTAACAACGGAATTATATATAACTATTTACTCTATTATTTTCATGATTTATTTTTACTAACTATTTACATTTTTATATATTTTTTCTACCTATTTTTCTTTGATTCCCATCTAATCGTTTATGTAGTTCCAAAAGCCAGATATTGTGGAGTTAAGAAATGGAATAAAACGTAACATATTTTATAATGTATAGTAAAACTCTTTAAATAATTTTTTTATTTAACTTCTGATTAAACAACAAAAACAAAATCTTGTTAGAGCTCATCAGCATTCTTACAACACTTGAAATAGATACTTCAATCCCTCTGTTTCCCATAATCTTAAATTATTTGAAAATAAGCCTGACTACATCGGACTCAAGCTACTAAACCAAATTCCACCTCACATAGCCCAGATTAATAGTTTAAAAGATTCAGACATGAGATAAAAATACCCCCGTCGCAGCAGACCTGCGTACTCAGCGAATTTCCAAATCAATAATATAAAAATAATATATGATAAGTTAAAACAAAAAAATCTGTCCATAAACGTGAAAATTATTTCCCTATTCTCCATAAGATTAACATGGCAAAGAGTGTGCAGGTTTGCTGCTGTGAGGAACACTGAAATTAGACATCTCTACCATAAATAATTTTTATCTTAACATTTATACCAACTTTCTTCAACATCTGTCCATAAATAAAGGAGTTTGCCTATTCCCTATATGATTAATATGGGAAAAGAGTATGCAGGTTTGCTGCCATGATAAACACATAAACTATGATTTTTAAGCATAAATGGATAGATCTCAACCACATGAAGCTAAATATCAAGTTTTATCCAAAAATATTCATTAATATGGGAAATATTAATTTTTCCCTATCCTCCATAAGATTAACATTGGAGCCCCACAATACAACGTACTGTGTTTAGATTTTTTAATATCTCGGTAACCGTTGGAGATAGAGAAAAACTTTAAGGAACTTAATTGTGTAGTTTTTTTAAGCTGATTCTAATGGTGAAATATAAAATTAGAAATTTTCAAAAATTACATGTGAAAAACGCAAAAAACCCCATTTTGGGGTACAAAACCCCCCCCAAACTACCCGTTCCCATTGACCGATATGTCTGGTTTACGAACTCGTCCGAGCACTTGTAGGAATACACGTCTCTACCAAATTTGGTCTTGATTGGACCATTTTTACGAGAGTTATCGTGTTCACAGACACATATATATATACATATATACATATATATATATATATACATATATATATATATATATATAAATTTTAACGACTATTGTTTTTGGACTCTGGACACCTAAAGAAGAAAAAATAACATGGTCCCGGGCTTAAGTCTCACCATGAGACCTACGGTAATAGCTTCTTCCCTATGGGAAATTCGCTAAAACAGTGCTATTATGAACTACCTTTTTACCTCACCTAGACTGTTTCTCAACCAGACCATAAACTATCCATAGCCAGGCCTAATATAATCCAACTTGATCATCGTCCATTTTTTCCTCTTCTCTGCCTACTGCTTCTGATACTGATAGAATGACAGCATCAATTAGATGTGCCTACAAAGGAAAAATTAAGAATCGTAGGAAATTTGACTGGTCCTATGCCTGGCAATTAAATTTATTTAAAAAATCGGTTGATGAAGAATATAACTTACGTTTTAAAATTTTGCAGATAGGCAGATAATTGCGCCTCTACATGCATCATTAGACGGACCGTATCAGCGTCGGTCTAAGCGTGAAATTGCTTTGGTTGAGGGAATTTACCTCGCCAATTCTGTGGAACTGTCCGTTTAGGTCAACAAGAGTTTAAATATTTCGCCTGAATCTTTAAACTACTGCCCTCTTCAGTTTTAAAGCTTCCAAAATAGTAAAAAGCGTTAAACAGAGTTAAATACTTTACCTGAAGCGGGACCGTGGCGTGTTCAGTAATCCATTTAACTGGAGGTCACGAACTGTGCATAATTATGACGATGACTGGTGGATGCAATATTCCCTGTTCAAGGAAAAATTTTAAAATTGAAAAAGTTCTAAATATATCCTAAATAAAAAGTCCTAAACATGTTTTCTTCTAAATAATAAATATAGAGTATACACTTGAAATATTGCACTTAATTTTTAGTGATGTAATTTAAATTTAAAACGAAACTTAAAATAGAGCTCCACAAAAACAAAGATTTGAGTCTAAGTTGGGTGATATGATTATCTTTTGTCTGACACCGTGTTATAACTAACTTTCAAAAAATGACTAATTTTCAAAATCGAAGTTAAATAAATCAGTCTCAAAGTTAGCTCTAATAACTTTACTTATTTTCCGATGCGGATTTATTTTTTCACTATTTTTTTAAAGAACGTATAAATTCAATATTTCTCTTTTATACATTATAATAAACATCTGTTTTTCTTAAATAGAAATTAATGTCTTTGCGAAGAGTATGGCCTATTGAATTTTATAATACGTGGCGATTCCTGTAATCCAGCTACTTGGAGGTCACGACTTGTGGTTAGTTGTCAGCAATGGTCGGTGGGTTTAGTGTTCTATTGTGTGGATTAACGTCCATACTATTGAATACTACGTTAATTCGCAAAGACAATCCTCATAATTATACCAGTTCGTAATTCAGAGGCAGTGGTTCGGACTCCATGTTAAAACTGTATGTCCCTTAGAAATGTCATTGACTGTTGGGCTATTAATTAACGGTTCGGTACAAGGAACAGCTTTAGTCAGTAAGACTACGAGGTCGTACCACAATCATCTTACACTCATTTCTCATCCATACTTGGGCTTAATATACCTTCCTGGGCAGGTCACCATTTGAGTAGCTAGCTTACTAACTTAAACATTTTGAAAGCTCAGCATAGAACCGTACTGGTTAGAGGGTAGAATAGGTATAGACCTGAAATTGAACACAATTGTTCCCGAAGTATTGCGGTATGCGCGCGAACTGTTAGTGTCAACAAAATGTAGCTTGTTTTAAAACACACTACGTATTATTTTTTCCTTGGCGGTAATTGATGAATTGGGTTTAAACGGTTGACAAATTATCAGTGTCATCGGACGTTTTGTGACATGACGACGTTCCAGCGAAACCGAGGCGCAAAATATATCATCGGCGGTGATAACAAAAGGCTTTTGTTTTAGGGAAACCGTCCATATTTTGATGTGTGGTTATAATATTTATCTATATAAATAAAATTAAAGTTTTATCCATAAATTGCTTGTAATTATGTTTTTTGGTTATTTTTACTTTTCAACACCAGAAAAATCCAAAATTCATCTTGACTTAAACACTTTAGGTGCCGACTGTCTCGCGGCGAGACTCTGAAAATCACTGTTTATAGTATGTAGCAGTTTTGTGTAACTGGCTTAAATTACATAAAAAGCTTAAGAAACAAATGGTCTTTAGTTTTATGCATGCTCTATGGCAGAATGCATTCTGAGATCGTGAGCCAATCAGAAACAATCCCCCGACAGCTGCAACGACCAATAACAGAAGACGACTCATTAGTATGACAACGTTTTAATGTTTATTATGAACTTATTGTAATTTCTAACAAATTATAAAATAGTGCCTATTGTCAAAACTAATTAATTAATTATAATCTATTGTTTAAAGTGGACATGGTTGATATGTAACGCTGGCAACAACAGGTGGCAAAAAAGCAATTTTTTGTCTGCTTCACTTATTTGAATTTTTTCTTGGTTAAAAAAGGAAAGAAATATGTTTAATTCATGATTTCTACTCAACTTTATTGAGTCTAAAAATCATCATAATAATAAGTTTAATCCTAGGAAGATTAGACTAGATTTAATCATTGAAATGGCAACCATACTTCAATGCAGGTATTTTGAAAATATGAATGGTATGAAGAAGAATATATATAACACGTTTTGTTACGGAAAATCAGTTTATTTTTATTTGATTTCTGATAACATTATCGGTGGAAAGCGTTCACTCAATCTTGCCTCTGTCAGACTGTGATATGAGTGGACAGACTTTTCCAATCTGGCCAAGTGCTTTTTGTCATAAGCCAAAAAAATACAAAAACATCTTCGTGAGAATTGTGACCAGAGTAAAAAATGTAAATATTGCTAAGACAGCGTTAAACTGTAAAAATCTGTATAGATAAATTAGAGTTCTATCTGTGCTTTACTAGGAATTATTATGTCTTTGGCTATTTTAATGTTTAATATCCCAGAAAACCCAAGATGAGTCTTTATCAATTTATATATGCCTGTAACGCCAAACAAGGTGTTTTCGTGAAAATGAAAGCACCCACAGTTATGAAACTTAATTATTCTATGAGGTTAGGAGAATGGTTTTGTTTACCTTTTACTGTACAACGCATTATGGAAATAGAACAAATAGTGCAATATTAGACAGTTTTCCAATTTTTTACAGAATATGTGATATTACAACCTTCCACTTTTTATTTTGTGAATATATTTTAATTTCCTTTTAATAATATAAGGATGGAATGAAATAAAATACTCTTGTTTATGATTTGAAAATACAATATTTATTAATAAAAAACGGAAGTGACGCCAGTCTATAACATAAGATGGCGGAAATGCCTTTAGCATACATCTAAAAATGGCTAGGCCTATTAATATATATATTTGAACAATGTCCTTTAATTGAAATGAACAATTTAGTAATTACATGAATTCTTATCCCAGAGTTAGGATAATTGTGCTGCATTGAATAGCTTTTTACTAATATAAATAGTTGTCTAAATAATGCCCAATTGTTTGAGTTTAACTTAGGTCTATAATGGTGCATTAATCTGAAATTTTGAGTTTTAAGGTGAGTCCAATTCGCACTGAATTTAAATAATAAATTGAATTGATGTAAAATTTGAAAATTTAAATAGTTAAGAAAGTTTAAATTTACTATATGATATTAATAATGAAATAAAATCTTGAATCTAAGCTTGGGTAATTTAGTCTTTAGATAATATCAAGATGGAGGGTTTAAAACACTGTAGTTATGCTTCAACTCACATATAATCAGGAATCTTGTCAGAAAATAATAAGAAAAGAAAATAGGGAAATATGAATGTGAGCCTCTTCTTTCACTAATTTAATACTGGGGAATCTCCACTAGGAACTGTGTCCTTTTATATTAAAGTTAAATTTTATCACTAGGATAGCAGGAACAGTCCTTTCACTTCCAATGTTGTTCGAATTCTATCTCCTTGGTCTGGTGTAATTCACACATTGTTGATGCACATAGTTGGATCACATGTTCACTGTTTACTTATTTTAGGGTCTTAAGGACTAATTTTAAATTACTGTATGTTATATTAATTTGTTATTTATTGTAGTTATTTATATATATGAATTAAATTGATGAAAGGTGTGTTGTTGTTGGTTTATGGTTAGGTTAAATATGATTTTGGTATTTATTCAATGATCAATGTTTTGATAGGTATTACTTATGAAAATGAATAAATTTAATATTCAAAAGTAATAGTGATTTTCTGAAGAAGGGTAATCAAATGATTATTTTAACATAAATATATGAATTAATTATCTAAAGATGTGAGGGATAATATTATGGCATAGTACAAAACTTAATATTAAATAATGAATGGTTGCATGAAATACTACAATTTGTAAAAGTAATTGAATATAAGAAAAAATGCTAGTATTTACTTCCTTGCGGGAAATAGGTTAGATCATGGATATGTCGATAGGTAATGTTTGCACTTCATCTAAACAGCTGTTCTTATTATTTTATATTAAAAATTACCTGTTACATATTTTCCATCTTACAAATCGCCAACCACCCCACTCCTAGAGCTAATACATATCAATAACAGACAGGTGTTAAATTGTGTTAAATTAATATCAACATTAGTGGTAACATTGAAAATTGGTTGCAAACATTTTCTTAAACTGTGCTACATTAAAATAATATCTAAATGTGTAATGAATGCAATCCGTTTTTTATCAATAGTACAAAACTATTGATCAAAATGAAATATTATAAGCCTGTATAAAATTTCTTTATTTCAGCCATTTAAAGAAGTTAAAAAAATAAAAAAAGTTACAAAATACAAAAAAAAATTAAAAGGGGCAAGTAGTTTGTAGGGGTAGTTGGTTGAGGAAAAAATAATTTAATGAAGCATCTTAAAACTAGAATTGTAATACGGCATAAAAAGGAAATACAGTAACCACATATGAAACAGCAGTTTTGACATGCTTTGATCTACCTGTCAAAAGGTAAAACAGCCGCGGATAACAAGACTAACAATACATTTCTGATCGACCAAAGGAAAACAACTTGTTCAAACAACTGACTTGTCAACCTTCAGCCACCGATGTGAATTTAAAGTAAAACTTTGCGAATTTTCAATTGAATCTTTACGCTGTGTTTAGTTATATCGGCCCAAATTAATACTTGAGAATTATTTTTGCTGTAGTCTTATTTTGATTTTTATTATTAATTTTTAACTTACTAAAATATTTTATTTGGTTGACAACAACTAAATGACACATCCTCAAATTGTAATCTCCGTTTATATGCTCAGTGTCACATGTTATTTGGAACCCAGTTTTTAACTTTCAAAGATCTTTTATAATTATGAGCGTAAGTAAAGTAATGGCTAAAAAACTATTTGGAAGGATTATTTTTTGTCGTCGGGTTTTAAGAGTTTTTTTATTCAACATTACAATGAACTACCTTACTGAGAAGATTCAGAGACCCCTGCCATGGAACCTGCTGTATGCAGATGATGTAGCATTAATATCAGACAGCGTAAAAGAAATACAAAATACTCTGGACCAGTGGCGAGGAGCTCTCGAACCGAATGGGCTGCGCATTAGCAGGACCAAAACCGAGTGTATGATGTGCAACTTCGACCCAGACACATTTGGTAGGACAAATCCAGATCTCAAACTAGATGGCATCATACTACCTAGAGTGAGCAAATTCAAATACCTAGGGTCAGTAATTTCAGACGATGGCACAATAACAGCAGATATAACACATAGAACAACATCTGCATGGAACAGATGGCGCGAGCTAACAGGTGTCCTTTGTGATCCAAGAATGCCCATTAAAACAAAAGGCAGGGTCTCCAAAACATGCATACGACCGGTTCTACTTTATGGAGGCGAAACATGGGCTTCATTGAAAACACATGAGCGGAAGCTTCATACTACGGAAATGCGCATGCTGCGGTGGTCAGGAGGAATTACCCTCGAAGATAAAATCCGTAACGAACATGTGCATGGCAGTTTTAAGGTAGCGCCTATTGCTGACAAACTTAAAGAGTCTAGGCTGAGATGGTATGGTCATGTTTTGCGAGGACCCGACGATCATGTGGTGAAAAAATGCCTCACCATGGCTACACAAACAAGGAAAAGAGGTAGGCCAAAAACTACCTGGATGACGAATGTCCAGAAGGACATGAAAGATTTGGGTCTTTCTACAAACGATGCCTATAATCGGAAGGAATGGCGCCTCAGGATTGAAAAAGCCGACCCGCATAACGGGAAGTGGCGAGGAGAAAGAAGAAGTCGTCGGGTTTTAAGAACGTAACGGTTATTGAAAAATATCTTATTGCACGATCTTACAAAAATTTGTTAACTATGTTGCCTCTGCTTAACATATCTTTGTTGTCACTAAATATGTAACATGTAATTTCGTGTTCGCTACTTTAGTTAAACTTACTTTAATCAAATATTGTTTTAGAGGTCTAAGACCAAATATATTCGGCGCCAGGGTTTACATTAAATTAGTCTCAACACACGGCATCACCGGAACATCTGGCAATATTCATACTCGATCATATTTTTAGAGATAACATCCAAACAACTTAGTCGGTATTTTAAGTTGAACTCATATTCACCCTAAAGTGTGGATAGTTATGAGCGATGTTAGTGGATGGGTTATTCTCTGGTGTAGATTAACGTCCTTAATGAATACTAGTGGAGTACATCCGCAAATGCCATCCTCATAATTAGTTCAGTTCATAATTCATATGTGACTGTTGGGCTATTTATTAACAGTTCAGTCTAAGGGGCATGTCAGCCTTAGTCAGTAACAAGACTGCAAGATTGCGCCACAATAATATTATGCTCATTCATCCTTGGTTTCAAATTACTTGCCTTAGACAGGTTGCCATTTCAGTAACTAACTACCCGTCAAGTGATTGGATCACACTCACTCTTCACGCGACAATTTTGTGAACTTGATAAACACGATCGTCTTTGTGACTGTGTTACCCTCTGGGAGCTGATACGGGAACTAACTCAATCGATTCACTGTTCTACCGCTAGAGTGTGCTTTAAAGGCAAGTAAGCAGGTCAAAAGCTGGACTGATGCAATTTTGTTAGGGTAATTCGTAAAATGGACCGATTTCCGGCAAAACCGACCATATGGAGGTTGTTGGAGCCTTTAGATCGTCTGCAGGGTTCTTATTTGTTTTATTTATTAAGTATCGTAGTTTTAGGAAACATATCGTTCGTAGCTTAAAGACGTAAATATCAATAGAACATATCTTATTTAATAAAAATAGATCTAAATTGTATAAAATATAAACAAATAAATAATTTTTAATTATTAAAGTATACTTTACAACAGCTCGTTACTTACGATTTAGGCCTACTTAAATATAAAATTATATTAAGTGTGTATATACTATATCGAAATACCTAATCTAGTTTTGGAAAACATCACTTTGGCTTGAAGAATTGCGTTATATGTTTACACAGTTTGATATCATGATTATCAAGTCCGATTGGATCAGTGATGTGTTTGGTTTGTTAATAGAACGGGAGGATTGGCTATTAACGCCCACACAGACTTGTGTGGTTGGAAGGAGAAAGATGGGGATTGTGATCAGTAAAATGCATAGTTTGCAGCATTTTCCATTTACAAATAATGATTTTCAATATTTCTATAAATATTATTTGAAATGTAAAAGTGTATAAATAATCTTTAAATATATTTATACGTAATAATTAATTATAGTCAACAGAAAATATTACAGCACATTGGTATAAATTATTATTTATACTCTGTATATAATCAGTAGCCGGTAGCTAGACACGGCGTGTCACAGTAGCTGTTACATCGTAGCCGGTAGCTAGACACGGTGTGCCACAGGAGCTGTTACGTCGTAGCCGGTAGCTAGACACGGTGTCTAACAGGAGTTGTTACGTCGTAGCCGGTAGCCAGACACGGTGTGTCACAGGAGTTGTTACGTCGTAGCCGGTAGCTAGACACGGCGAGTCACAGTAGCTGTTACATCGTAGCCGGTAGCTAGACACGGTGTGCCACAGGAGCTGTTACGTCGTAGCCGGTAGCTAGACACGGCGAGTCACAGTAGCTGTTACGTCGTAGCCGGTAGCCAGACACGGTGTCACAGGAGTTTTCTTACGTCGTAGCCGGTAGCTAGACACGGTGTGCCACAGGAGCTGTTACGTCGTAGCCGGTAGCCAGACACGGCGTGTCACAGGAGTTGTTACGTCGTAGCCGGTAGCTAGACACGGCGTGTCACAGGAGTTTTGTTACGTCGTAGCCGGTAGCCAGACTCGGCGTGTCATAGGAGTTGTTATGTTATAGCCGGTAGCCAGATACGGCGTGTCACAGGAGTTTTGTTACGTCGTAGCCGGTAGCCAGACTCGGCGTGTCACAGGAGTTTTGTTACGTCGTAGCCGGTAGCCAGACTCGGCGTGTCACAAGAGTTGTGACGTCGTAGCTGGTAGAATGCCGTGCAGGTGATGAGCGCATGTTGTTTACGACACTCATTACACCAGGTAACGAACGAAAGGCCTACAGGGCTTGCCCTTTAAAGCAATATTGCTGTATAGTGTTTTACATACAAAACATGTCTTACGACATACTTTTTTAGCTGAATCAATGAATAATGTTCATTATTTTTACTTACAACATTTATTAGCTTTAAAACATTTCACAACACCGGTGGTTGAATTGGTTTGGAATTGATAGTTAATTTACATTCAATTATTTAACGGAAAATCAAACTAGCGGATTTGCATAATTACATTACTCTGAGACTATTGAATAACCTGTAATGTTGACCAGTGTATTTTTAGCAATTATGGTTAAGGGTTGTTTGCTTGCTGAACGATATTAAAAGATCTCCTTGTTCTCATAGTCAACTTATAGATAGGTCATATCTTCAGGAATATTTCGTGTTATCATTTTAAAGCTCATTTAAAGTTTAAAGTAACTGTTAAATTTTAAACGTTTGGCTTATGGAGATTTAATTAGAAAAATTGTATATTCAAAGAGCTGTAAACCGAATTTGTTTTCTTGATAACACATTGACTAAAAAAATATGTATCGTATTACGTTAAAGTAAGATTTTACTCAAATTAAATCTTATAAAACCTCAATAAGAATTGAATTCGTCTGTAATTACTGTTCTTGGATTATATTTTCTTATTTACTTTTATAAATAACTAGGCCTATATGAAATATATGTTGCTCTTTATTTTACATATATGTATTATAACCGTAACTTTGAGGTAATTTTAGAAATAATACACCACTCAAGAAGTATATGTGTTCTACGAAGCAAGAACTAAACCCTGGAAAGCTTAAGTTTCTAGCATTTTCCTCACGAATGAAGAATCTAGTCTTTCCAGCTGTCTTTCTCACAAGTAGACATTGCTTACCCAAGATAATGTTTCTCTTTCTAAAACTAAAACTTGTCTGAATTTCAAAGGTAACTTATTATTAAATGGATGTTTTAAATTAATTTACATTAATAATAGAATAACACATTTTATTAAAAGTAGATTGAAATGCAATAGTTTTAAATGAAATAATTCATATAAAATGTACAGTTATAGATTAGAACAAGGAATTTACTCCTAAAGAACTGGATGAAGTTTCATTTTAAGCAAGTTTTAATGGTACCACAATTTTCAAAAATTCATCTACACGTATTTTTTACCATTTTACCAAAATGACATTGGTAAAAACCCTGAAACGGGTGAATTGTGTCTAACAGATTTTTAAACTTAATAACCAAAATCCTCTTACAAGTCTTACTACGAGTTAGCATACAGTGAGAATTTTGTTTCGGATTTATATTATTAATACTGTTAACATAAAATTTGTAATACTTATCACGAAGTTTTTTATTGAAAATTGGCAGCCACAATGAATGGTCGGATCTCACCTGAAGATTGACTAATTGGTTGGTTGGTCTGCTAGTTGTATGTACGAAACTTTAATAAAAACTTTAAACTTCTTTAATAAACTTTAAGTTTACTTTCAAAAAATTATAATCAATAATAATGAATTTCAAACAAAGCACTAATAGTAAATCATCACTTACTATTACTTAATCACTAGAGCCAAAAACAGGCGTTTTATGATACAACCACAAGTTTAACCGCCGAGGTTTTTAAATGTGCGAGTATATATAAAAAAGCCGATTTCGGGTCGTGTAATGAAATATATTTTTCGTCATACCTCAAATAAAATTAAACAATCTCGTAAAACATAAATTATTACCTGATTTAGTATCAATAGTTGTCAATTTTTGTCGCTTTAGACTATAATCCGCTGTTATGTTACTTACGTTCTCGCAGTTTTTTCTTGATTCCTGATTGGTTGTTTAGGTTATATCAGTGTTAGTTATTGTTATCGATAGTTCAATCTCAACCTTTGTTCAAGTTACTTTTTCGAGTATTTACAATCGAATACTGACCTCGAATCAAAAGTATCATCAACGTTATTTTGCGGCCTAGGACTAAAAATAAAGGATTACTGACACATTTTTCTATAAGTAAATTTAAAAAGCAATCTGTAATAACTATCATGTTCTACAAAGTTTCAAATCATTTAATAATTTATTGTTCAAATTGTACAACTAATACCGAGCTTTTTTGAGCTGGTTTTTGTTCGGTGATTTGACCTACACTTCATACAAGTTTCATGGAAAACGGTCGAAATGGAAGAAATTGTTTTTTTTTTATTTCCATAAGAATAACATTGGGCGCTTTCAGACACGTACTGCGTTTATCGTGGACAGTTAAATTTAACTTTTCTCTGGACTTAATCGTAGACAAAATCAAAATACTAATTTGTTATTTTTTAGTGGTTTTCAGTGGTAATCAGTTATACTTTACTTTTTATTGTTTTCACTGAAATTTAAAATTTGATTTTTTTGACATTTAAAAGCCCATAACTTTTGGTATTTTTACAGATATGAGGGTGGTGTCAAATTATTGTACTCTTGCACTTGTTACTATTAAGGCTTAATCAAAATGTTAGAGCCGTTTTTTAAATTGCATACTTCTTTAATTTATGAACTACCCTTAAAATCTTCAAAACATGAAAAAAACTGCCTGGAGATACGGTGACTATATACACTTGCCAAAATTTCATCTAAATCGGACCAATAGGCTGCATGTACACATCCAGACACAACACACACACACACACACAGACACATCGGACAGACATCACGTCAACCCACTTTTTTGGATTCAGACTCCAAAACGGATATATCCACCCTCAACTCAAATTCGAAAATTTTGACGAAAACAATACTTTCTCCATATACTATGTATAAGGGGAGAAAGTAAAAATAATAAGATTAGTCCAAGGAAGAAAAGAAAAACTTCTGCACTTCAACACATGTATCTAAAACAGCTGTTTTGAAGCAGTCTGACGAGAATTAAATTTGTATTGTTTAAACAACAGCTGATCAACGTGCCAATTGTTTCTCTATGTAGGAAACATCTATGATCCCTTGATATAGGTAACAGCACATTGAGCCACCATGCCACTCAAGATAAAGCGATGTGCGGATCGATGCTGGAGGGTTAGGGTAATTTAACAACCGAGGGACACGCACCTGCCCTAGACACGTTACATGGCTCTTCTGGCTCCATTGTGATTGGGTAACACTCTTAACATGTTGGACGCTTCTTTCGTATGAGAGAATCAAAAGTCGTAATCTTTATTTCAGTGTTGACCTACAATGTATGTATTCAGTCATGAAAGGTTACTGGATATGATAGTTAGTTATTTACTGAAATGGTGACCTACCCAGGTGGGTATTTCACGCCAAGTATGAATGAGAAATAGTGTGAAATAATTGTGACGCTATCTTGCAGTCTTGTTACTGATTAAGGCTGACATGTTCCTTAGACAGGATTGTTAATTAATAGCCGAACAGTCAATGGCATATCTAAGGGACCTACCGTCCCAGTTCAACTCCAAAACTATGCCTCGTATATTACAGCTCAACAAAAAAAAACCTGCTTGTAGCTTCTAAGTATTTGATAATCATACCTCATAAAACTAGTCAACAAAACATTAAAAATATATAAAAATAACAGTAAAATTGTTTTTAAATTATGAAAAAGTGGGGTACTTTTACTCTTGTGGATTTGTTCTGACCATAATTCTCGCAACCTTCTTCTAATATTTAAAACATCCTTGATTTGAGGATTTCTATTTAACAATGTTACAGTAATCTAATTACATATAATTTAGAGCCAGACAATCTAAAGGAACATAGCTGATACCCGAAGTTTGTTAGATAACAAAAATGTCGTAGTTTCACAAAGTTATTTGTGAAGTTTTTATACGAGTTTATACATCGTAGTTTTGTGACTTTTTTCCCAATGAAGTCTGGAATATTATTCCTATAAAACCTAATCTTAATACTTTAAGTTCACCAGATCAAAAACTATAAAATTAACTTTTTTGTTCTTGGGATTGATCCATTAATGAATTTGCTGGTAATTAAATTAGTGATGGTAGCTTTAACTTAATGAAATAATGTATAATTTAATTTACGATGTGGCACCGAAAACCCTAGCAATAGAAATTTGTTTTTATTTCAGGATAAGAAGATAGGATATACCACAAACAATATGTTTAATTATCTTTGATTTCAAACTTAAAAAAATATTTTATGCATTGGTAAGAACTATCAATAGTTTGTATACTGTTTATTTTCCATGAATTGTGAGAAAAACATTTAAATTCGTGATAGAAACAAGTGTGTGTTTAAGTAAGACTGTTTACTGGTCTTTAAGTAGGTTTCCACCGGTGTGGTAATTTCATAGTGATGTTGATTTTTCAACAATAGCCTGGCAAAACAGCGCTCCACGGGTGGTCCTTGAGTCAGCATCACCAGTTTGATCGTAGTGTGTGATTTCAACCGATAGAGTGCACCACCGGTGTTTTCTACACCTAACATACGATTGCAGCAGTGTAAGTGCGTGATTGAACGTTCTACTGAGTACACCACCGGATTTTTACACCTAAGATCGCGACAGTGTCAGTGCGTAGTTGACCGTTCTCCTGATAGAGCGCACCACGGCATGGAGCATGGTGGCCTCCACTAGCCAAGCTCATGTCCTGCCGGCCCTCGAGGAGACGGACGAAGGTCCTCCGTCCCTGGCGGGGTCGGGCCCCTCGGACCGCCACCGGAGACCCTCCTATACGTGTACGCCCTTCCCCTATCGCCGTCACTACGCAGTTCGCCGCAAGTCCGGCCCTCCTATCAGGTCAGTTTAATATACTTTATACAGGCAAAAAAAAACCAGGACTTCGGTAGTGATAGGTACATAAAGATGTTTCCTGTAGGTTCAAACGACTCAGATCACTCCGTCCTGACGATTCGGACACTGTGATGTATGTATGTTGTTTCTATGTATCTTTTATACGCCAAACTACTTATTTTATTTGCCTTTAGTTCGCCCATAAGTAAATTTTATGGCGAATTTCAGACTCCTTTAATTTTTACATTATAAAAAAATCGTTTATATAGTACATTATGTTAACGTTTCAGGACTTCGTTGAGTAGATATTTAATTGGAAGGATAATGGAGTTGAAAAAAACGTTTTTTAAATTAAATTAAAATTTTTACTCATAAAATATGTGTATTTTTTTGTATGTATTTTATCGTTTTATTTTTATTTGTTTTTGTGTTTTTGTGTTTGTTTTCATTTTATAGCGTTTTAAATTTCTGACCTTAGGGGGAATAAGTTTTTTACAGATTCTCTACAATATTAACATTTGGTTTCTTAAGCTACAGCTGTTTGGTTTACTATCCAATGCCATCTGAATTATTCATCAATGTAAAACTATAAAGTAAATGTGTACTGTACAAAATGAACAGCATTTATATTTTTATTTTCTGTCTGATTAAAAGTCATGATTAAATGCTATTATAAAATCAGCTTTTGTACATCTAAATATATAAAACAGTCGACAGCTAACGTCATAGGGCGAGATTTTCAGTGAATGTTTGTAATTGTTTGAAAAAAATGAATAGATTACGGTTTGGTTTGTTTGTCCCAGTGTAAATATTATCCATATTTTTGTTTTGTGCCCGTGGAATTATTAAATGCTAGATTACGTGAGTATTATTATTAAAAAGGCCGCGATTCAGAAAATTTAATTTTATATAAAAGTATTTCCGTATTACAGTAGTTAGGTTTGGTTTCGGTTTAGGTTAGAAAATAGAGAATCGATCAACTCAGATGTATATTTTTTGTGGGAATGTTACTGATATTTCTTATCGTTTCAGTTTTATTGTTGTTAACTATGCCACGACCCAGAATATGTAACCTTTTACAACGAAGCCGTAATACTATCTGACCTCAGAACATGGTTAATCTTAAAGTTAACATGTATTTACTGTTAGGCGTTACGAAGTTCGCCGGGTCAGCTAGTTTCTAATATAACTACCAAATATTTATTAGATGTCTTTAAGCGGGAAAATGCCTCTATCTCCAAATTTTTTGAAATGGATATGTCCAAGCTTTTGGGCAATTAATACTGAACCAAATACTAAATTCCATTGATTTCCTGATTCTGAATGAGATTATGAATCTTTCTGTTAATGATTGTCATGGAACTCGACAACCAACAATATTAGGGGACTTTTATTCACTTTGTACAATTTGAGTGAAAGTTTTATATTTTACTTTGAACGTTAAAACCTGTCAACTACCATGCTATTGTGTTGATTATACGCACAAACATTAATCACATTACCCTAAGTATATATTTTTTGTATAACCCTATATAATATCATAAGTATTTGTAATCTTGTTTGTAACTCCTCCCCAAAGTAGTATTAACTCACGCTCTTAACCAAGAGAAGTTTGGTAACAAACTTTGTAAGCTGTTTAAGTTAATATCGACATGATGGATATTATTTCTTGTAAATTATGTGAAGAGTTAGTAAACATTTTTATAGAAAACTTTGAGTTGAATCTAAGACTAAACGTAGCATTTTCTTTTCCCAAATTGAAAAAATTAGCATATGAGCTTACTTACTAATCAACAAAGATAATAAAATTTCACTCATTTGGGAGCTTTCTAAATTGTGCAACTTTTTTACGCCAGGTAACTAGGGAGGTACCCGGCGTAAAAAAGTTGTTACCGCAATCTCAGTTTAACCAGTGAGCTTTTATGTGGTCTTTATCAGTCATGAAAACTGCAAACTTTAAAGTTACTTTTGGATACTGTGAACTTTAAAGAATGCTGTCACAATCGGATACATTTACACAGCTTTACTCCAAGGAAATATCATTTGTTACTCCCAGAGGAAATTGGTGTAGAAGTACCATGTTCGAGTTACAGGGGTCGAAGACTGATATGGGAGAAGCCCAGCAGTGCGGATAACCTTCCTCTCGACTTGGTATGGTCCTGATCGAACCCTTTCTCACCCATTAAAACATAACTTTCATCCTAACCCACGTCTCTTATCGTTAACCCCCTAGACAAAATGTGATAATGACTCAATTTCCTTGCGGTGGCTTACACAACGAAACTCGGTTGACCTTCTACAAATGTCGTCAGTTTTTTTCTGGGTATGATCTGGGGTCTTCTATGGGTTGGGTATGGGTATGTCTAAGACAGTGGCTTGTCCTGTAATCTAGCTACTTGGAGGTCACGAATTGTAGATAGTTGAGGGATAACAATTAACAGTTCTGTCAAAGGAAATGCCAGCCTTAGTCAGTTACAATACTACAAAATCGCTCCACAATCATCAGTAAAGCATGATCCTCGCTTCGAAATCCCCCCAAATAACAATATCGAACATAGGTTTAAACCCTCAGTGGAATCCTACTAGACATTTGTAAATATAGATACAACTATTGGAGTGCATTACGGAATTTTTATGTCCAGTCCATGTGGGTATTATTTGTTCCCCACCAGAAAAGGTAAATTGCAGGAGTACTAAGTTCCTGTGGTTAGTGCGCAAGGTCTAGCAGGTGACCTCAGATACCTAGAAGAGACCGGCAGGGTGGGGGCCTATCTCTCAACATTTTTTAATCATTTTAATTATAACTCAATCCTATAACCGTTAGTCCACATTGTGACCTCCAATTGGGAAGAGATTTTTTTGTTCTCGGCCTAACACCATTCTGTGTTGGTATGGTTATGGTACTAATGGGTGGAAGGGGCTCCCTCACGGGTTGGTTGTAGTGGCGGTTGTTGGTGCTTATATGCACCGTGCAATGGTGAAGCCCGTGTTTCCTTCCAGAGTGAGGTATGCCGATGGAAAAAATATTAATATGAATGTTAGATAATAATAACAGTGCTTCGATGGAACATAATTCTGTTAGCCATCAGAAGGAGCTAGTGTAGAGTACAAAGTTCAAGTGTTTAGGATAGACGCATCTGGAAGATCTGGAGACCAGATACTCCTAGGTTCAAGGTCCTGACTTTGTATGGTCAGCCGAGTGTATCGAGTGCATCCTCACCCAACTATACCATTCTTAGTCAGTCAGTTACTGAAATTGTGACCTACTCATGTAGGTATTTTAAGTATGAATGATAAATAACTTTAAGATAATTGTGGCTCGATCTTGTAGTCTTGTTACTGACTAAGGCTAACATATTTCTTAGACAGGACTGTTAATTAACAGCCCTCCGAGTCAATGGCGTATCTAAGGGACCTACAGTTTTAACGTGGATTCCAAACTATTGCCTCTGAATTACGAACTGGTCTAATTATGAGGATGGACTTTGTGGGTTAACGTAGTATTCAATAGTACAGACGTTAATCCACACAAGAGAAATCTGTACCCACCGACCATCGCCCACAAAAACCCATAATTCGTAACCTCCATGTAGCTGGATTACAGGACATGCCAAATCCTCAGTCTGCTTCTTATCTTTCTATCTCGCCTTATTATATATAACGCGCCCAGGAGACATGGTGCCAACGGGAATACTCACTTTTCTGTTGACTAGAACAATAACTGTTGGTTTGTCGACGCTAGTATCGCTAATACGTTACGCATACGTTATCGTGTCATGAAAGCTTCCTGAGTTACTTTTTTAAAATAACAACTCTGTTTTTTTACACTGTTTAACATTTTTAGACCTCCACAATGACATATTTCTAAGATTATTGGATCAAAAGTGGCTTTTAAAATTATTATCTGTAGCATACGACATTTTTCTTATTTAAGAGATTTACATAGGCTATATGAAAAAGGTCTATTATTCATCCACGTTCCCAAAATTTCAGTTCAAAATCCTAAGTAGTTTTCCCAGTCATTACATGAAAACCACCAAATTTGCGAATAAATAACCTTGTAACTCGAAAAGTTTTTACTATAGACTTGAAGTAGTTAGCCTAAGCATTTGTATGATAGTCAAAAAATAAACGTTAAAATTGATTTTCTAAGATACAGTATTAGATTTTTTCGCTCTCACCACCTTAAATTCCGGTCTCCGAATCTCCCTAACCAACAATTTGAATCTTGGGGACGTTTTCTATTTTCCAATTTTAGGTCCAAGCACATATTTTAGGGCTCATTGATAATTAATTTTATAGCTATAATAGGATTAACGAAAGATACTAAGAAGCTTTTTGGTTGTAGATAGTTTACCATCAAAATGTTTAAAATGCCAATAGTGGTGACAATATTTTAAATCTAATTAGTATTTCACCATACCAACTTAAAGGGAAGAAAGTTGAAGTGTGAGGATTGTTAAACTATAGAAGAAATAAGTAAGTAGACAAAATATTAAGTAGTGTACGTAGAAGTATCCATAAATTTTTATAACCAACAAAGAATTAATTAATGATAATCAGAAAAACTTTGTACAATGGACAGTGGAAAACCGGCCATAAAATCATATTATTTTCATTTTAAACACATTTAAAAAAGGGTATATTGTAAAGTTAGTTTCGACGTCAGCTGATACTTTATGACATAGATATGTCTTAGCTCTGGAGGGAAGGGTGTTGGTGATTTTTAAGATGGAAAACATCTAACAGGTTCTACCAGAGAACCAGAGAACCATCTAACAGAAACTACCAGAGCTATTGTATTGAATTTTAAATACAAAAGAATAGGAACAGCTGTTTAGATGAACTGAATAAATTCCCTTTAGACACATTCATGATCTAACCTATTTCCCACAGGGAAGTAAATACAAAAATCTTTTTCCTTTGCAAAAATAATAAAATTAGTCTTACTTTTCATATTACTGTAATTTTAGCGGTTTGGAGAACCTATTTTTGAAATTCAAAAACAAATTTGATTATAAGGCATCCATAATTATTTTGTATTTTTTAATTATTAAAAGAATGTTTAGCCTTTTTCGTCAGGAACGGTCATAATCCAAGCATTTTTAGCAATTAACGACGACTGTTAAGCAACATAATTAATTAATAGTATAAATACAATTTTTTTACTTCTAAATCAAACCCGTGACTGATTACAAGGTGAACATTTTAACTGAATGATTCTGTCATTTCAATCGCTCAGTTGACTCAGAATATATATATTCTGCTCAGCAACCGTCGAAGGAATATTTATGCTGATGGTCCGTTTCATTGCTGAAGCAGGCAGCTCTGGAATGCTGATGACTGAATGATGTGTTCCTCAGCATCTCTCACTTGTGTGTGTTCCATCATATATTGCATCGGTCAAACTGATACGCATCTATCACAAATGGAATCTCATTCATTGTTTAAAATTAATTATTGGTGAATTGTGTTATTTAGATTTTTATTGCGGACATTTTCCATCACATTTTTAAGTAAAAACAAAGTTTCAGAACGTTTCAGGATTCGGAACCCGATCCCGTCCTCAGGCGAGCTGGTGCCTAAAACATAACACATTTGGTATATAATCAGGACTAAGCCGGTATGCCGGTTTAGAGCTGAAACTAAAAACGTTTAAAACCGTGAAAAACAATTACGCACATATCATTGTTGAAACTTTTCATGTTTCCCACAATATTCGCTATGAGTTTATTGGAGCGAATTGATAAACTACACCTTGCAGAGAAAAAAATTTTTGACGTATTTAAAACGTAGTTGTTTATAACTAACCACACACATTTTAGATGATTTTATATACTTCATTTATTTTTCACCTCCAAAAATAAAAGGTTACCATAAACCTGTATAACGAAAACAGTGTCATTCAGGCTTCTCAAAACTATTCACCCAAGTTTCAAATCGAGCATAATTCTAATGAAAAATTACTTGTCTGCGAGAAATTGCTTAGATCAATGATATGCCTAAAACCCCCAACAGACGATCATTTTGAACAGTGAAGTAGAGCTGACAGTTAAAACTGAAGGCTGATTGCCTCTACACGGTCAGTTTATTTCTGACATTAGTCCATTTAATTAATAAATTTAACAAAATTTCAAAAATAATCATCCTATTTCAAACACACAATAAGAGGAAAAAATTAAATTAGTTGTTAGAACCTTTTGGGACATTACCCCCCTATAATTTTTTGAGGAGATTTTTTGGGGTTATTTGATCTTACACTGCTTACCAAGTTTCATGGAACCCGTTTAGAAATAAGGGATAAATTTACTTTTTAGTAGTCTCAGCAAGAGTAAAATTTGGTCCTCGCTTCCGACCCCCACACAAAATTTTGACGAACACAACACCTTCTCCTTATAATATCGTATAAGTGGGAGAAAGAAACATTAACGTGATCAATAATCACTTTTTGGGTGTCGCAAATTGCTACTCCCCCCCACCGAGCTTAGACATATTCATGTCAAATACCGATTCCGAAGTATTAATTTTACCAATCTAATGTGGATAAACAAATGCACTTTTAATTATCTTGGAGTGATATTTAAACTACATAATTAGCTTCGCAAAATCCAATAGGTTTACTCAAAGTATTTTTTGATCAATGGTTCAGTATGCGATTTAACGCTTTTACCTATACATATATGAATTGTACCTAAATACATTATCAGATTTCCCAACAGGACAAATCCAATAATCATGAATAAACTCTATCCCGTAATTCCCCTATCAGTAACAAATATATCAAATTATATATCAATCTCTCGTCGTATTTTTATTTATTTTTATTATTTATATTATTATTATTTATTTTTTTTAATTTTTTTTATATGTACTTTTTTTGTTTCTATGCATTTCACAGATACATTTACTTCACTTTGTATACATACATCCTTTGTGTTTTACATTTTAGAGTAGCAGTCAGTCTGACATAAAGGACAATTATGGACATTTTAATGTTTGTTTTCATTTTGTGGATTTTTGTATTGTGTTAACAATGGGAGAAAATAAAAATATTCTTATTTGGTAATTCACAATTTAACTTTAGTTCCTAAACCAGAGGACGAAATACAACAGAAAAAGATAAATCTTGTTTATAAATATGTATATAGAGCTATAATATTATTTTTTTTTGGAGAACAATATGCAATTTTTTACACGACTTAGAGATTAACTGTAGGGTAAATGCACTTTTCCTTTTCATATCCATCAATGCAGTTGTTTGTGCGTTGATTTTTACTCGCAAAGTATCTTCATTGCAATATTTCCCTTTCTCCCCATAACATAGTGTATGAAGAAATTGTTTTCGTCAAACTCTTTAGATTTGAGAAGGGAGTGGAAATATCCGGATTGAGGACCTTGAATCTAAATAAGCAATTTTCGGACTGGAATATGTCAACTGATGGTCCGATATTTATGAATTTTCGTACATGTGAGCAGCAGAGCACTTTATCGATCTTGAGGATATTTTTTTATTTTATAGACTGGTTCATGCCTTTTAATTCTCTAAAAATACTATAACCATTAAAATGTCTAAAAATCGTCTAAAACAATTTTGAATAATTTAATTGTTTATTCTGTTTAAAATTTGTAGACAATAAACTGTCAAAAAATCTTTTGTATTTACGGCTGCAAAATTTATAAAATAATGTGACCATCACCATGAAATACCGGCTCAAAAACTGAACAATTCAGTATTTTGAACTATAATTCTCTTACTAATGGTTTCAGGAAAGGGTTAAATTCACTGATTAGAACTAAAAATTAGATTTCTAACTCTTTAAATCATTTTGCATGAATATTGGTATGAGTGTAAGGTCACATAGCACAACAATACCCCTACGAAACAGTTTGTTATCACCTCTAGAAGCGGAAGGGGTTTAGTTTGATAGTTCTTCAAAATGTTTTAACCTCTAGTGAGAAGGTGTTGGAAAGAAAGAGTTTTTAATTACATTTTTATGAACAAAAAATTTGGTAAATATAGAGGTACGTATTATTTAGTTTACTTTTAAAGGGACGTATATGCGCCAGTTCACTGATGCAGTTTATTTACTTAGTCACTTCTTTAAATCCATCTATTCTATCTTTATGGTTCAGTAGCTAGATTTTAATTCACTCACGTTTGTAGCATAAAACACAAAGTAATAAGGTCTTAACAACCAAGTGACCTACACGCAAGGAAAATGAGTTGGCAGCACTGACTGTAAACCAGGTGATCAGCTGATGCACTGTTCATTATTTCCGGTAGTTTAAAACACGACAGAAACGTTAATATTTTTTAACTACCTAATAAAAAGGTCTTTGAGTAGTTTGAAGAATTATTTATGTTATGTCTCAGTAAAATTAATGCAATATTAGTTTACTAGCAGTCATTTGTATGGGTTGTGTCTCTTATAAATATATAATAAATATTAACCTGAAATCAAAATAAATTTAAAACTAGACGAGTTAAAAACGAAAAAATCGTCAGCTCAATTATTTAGCATTAATTTTATACTTAATTAAATTATAAATGATGTACAGTATTATCAGTTACATTTGGTTTACGTTTATTTTGGTAACATTTTTCATATAGCGGTAGTATAATAATTTTAAAACCAATGACCAATGTAAACAAACTAATATTGAGTTTTATTTATCAGCTGGCTATAACACTTCCTGTTAGATGAGGTTATTGAAATGATGACCATACCACAAGTTAGGTATTTTAAGCCAAGTGTGAATGAGAAATGATTGTAGGGTGATTAGTCTTGTTACTGACTAAGGCTGGCATATTCCTTAGGCAGAACTGTTAATTAATAGCCCAATAGTCAATGGCATATCTAAAGGACCTACAGTTTAACGTGGAGTCCGAAACACTAAGTAAGAACTGGTCTAATTATGAGGATGGACGTCGCTGCCTTGATAGCGAGAAGCATCGAGCTTGTACACCTCAAGCTGGATCTGGTGATGCGAATGGTCAACAGTTGGATTCGGGATCACGACTTATCGCTTGCACTCGGCAAAATGGAGATCGTGGTCCTAACGAAAAAAACGTCATGAACGTCATCTCGATGCGTGTCGGAGACCTCGACATCGATACGAAACCCTCTGCGAACTACTTAGGAGTGGTGATTGACTGCAAGCTGAGTTTTAACGAACAGATCAGACGTACCGCCGACAAGAAACCGCCAAGGGTGTTGTTTCTCTCGCCAGTTTTATGGCTAACGTCGGCGAAGCACGTTCCAGCAAGCGTCGGCTACTTATATCTTCCTTCATTTCTGCCCTACTGTACGGAGTTGAGGTTTGGGCTCACGCCCTCAGCAAGACGCGTTGCCGTAAAAAGCTTTTACTTGTTCAGCAAACTGGAGCATTGAGAATCGCTTCTGCGTATCGCAGTCTCCGAGCCGGCTTCTTTTGTGATTGCCAGGGATATTCCCATATATCTTTTGGCACACGAACGCCAGGCAATTCATCACCGGAGATTCGAGGCAGACAGGGCGAACGTTGCCTAGATGAGTGGCAAGAGACCTGGGGGTCTGAGTTGCGGGACCGGTGAACGGCGAGGTTAATCCCGACCGTTCGGCCGTGGATTGACAAGGAGCACGGAGAGGTGGGGTACTACGTGACCTAATCTCTTTCCGGTCACAGTTATTTCCGAAATTCGTAGTTGATCACGATGGGCAAGAACGACAGCCTTCACTGTCCCGATGTCCCCGTTGCCGCGGAGCACACCATCTTCTCCTGCGGCAGTGCTCGACAGCCGATTCTCTTTAGTGCTTGAGGTTAGGCCTCTGAGCCCGTCGTGGAAACAATGCTCCGTTCTGTAGAGAACTGAAACCGAATCGCCAACTTCGCTGAGTATATCTTAAAGACCAAAAGTCCGATTTGGATCGGCTTCATTGAAGCTTTAGATGTAGTCCCTAACGGGCCAAGCCTTGAGGGTAAGCCTTGAGAATGTGTAAAACAGTTTCAGGCTATTCCCTTGGAGAAGAGGGGGAGTTTTTAGTGGGCGAAGTAAACCCCCTCTAGAAACTGGTTTTTCACTGTTTTAAACTATTTTTTTCTTTTCGACCAAATACAGTACTTTTTAAATTGCTATGGTACAGACGTTTGTGTGAAACCTTATACAATATGGTTGTTACTCCAGGGTCTAAAATATTTCCAGACACGGATTATTGTGATTCGTTTAACGTGATGTGTATTGGTGTAAACGGTTTGTGTAAAACATGAGATTTTCCAACTAGAGACTATTGTAAAGGCTTACTCCCCAACTTCCATTCCTCTTGACCCCTCCCCACCCCCACATCTTGTAAGCAGTTCGAAGAAACGCTTGAGTCACTTCACACAAAATCACTCATCAGACAACACATGTTTATAAGCAATTTTTCAAAGTTAAAATAAATAGTATTAGTAATTTGATTGGATTCGCGGAAATAACAATTTAAAATTTCTTAAATCATATTATGATTATCTTGGACTATTAGATTATTGAAATGGCGACCGTACCACAAGGTAGGTATTTTAAGCCAATTATGAATGAGAAAAGAGTGTAGAATGATTGTGGCGTAATCTTGTAGTCTTGTTACAGACTAAGGCTGTTCCTTAGATCTGATAATTGATAGCCTAACAGCCAATGACATATCTAATTTACACAATAAACTTTGCTTCAAAATTTCTTCTCATTCGTACAAATTATGTAACAAAGGGCAAAGGGATTCCTAAGAAACAACCAATAGATGTATTCAAATAGGAATCCAAGCTGGAGAAAATAAGGTTGAAAGTCTAGGGACAGTGAAGTTAGATTAGATTACGGTTTGAAGTGATGAGGTATTTTAAGCCATGGATGAGAAATGTGTGGCACGATCTTGCAGTCTTGTTACTGACTAAGTCTGACATTTTCCTTTGCCAGAACTGTTAATTAATAGCCGAATAACCGATAGTATCTAAGGGGTATTCTCTGAATTACGAACTGGGCTATTTATGAGGATGGCTTTGCGGATTAACGTAGTATTTAATAGTACGGACGTTAATGCACACAAGAGAACACTACACCCACCGACCATCGCTCACAACTATCCACAATAATTCGTGACCTCCAAGTAGCTGTATTATAGGACGACCCTACCGTCCCAGTTGAAAGGTATTTTAGCATTTTTTACTTTCTCCCACTTTTACAATGGTAGGGAGAAAATATTATTTGCGTCAACATTTTCGAATCAGTTTTCATTGGATATTTCCGTTTCCGAGTCCCCTGAATCCAAAAAGTGGGTTTCGTATTTCTGTCTGTCTAATTGTGTGTGCTTGCGTTCGTGTATGTGTGTAAAGAGCCACAGCTTACACTATAGGCCCGATTTACGTGATACGTACTGTTTTTGTCATTTTCTGTAGATGTCATCCGCAAAGAGATAGACGTTGCTTAGCGGGACAAAGTCTGTAATGTTATTGATATAAACAAAAAAAGGAGAGGTCCAAGGACAGATCCTACCTAAGCAAGACAAGAAAATACCTAGCATTGTAATGGAAATGCTTTAAAAATAAAACGTTTGCCTAAAAAACATACAACAAGATTTTCAGCAAGTGAGAAAGTACTAAGTTACCATATTTTACTAAAGAACCGTTTGAGATGGAGAGGGAATTAAAAAAGATATTTATATTTTCTTCCCTGTGGGAAATAGGTTAGATCATGGATATGTCTAAAGGGAGTGTTCTCAGTATATCTAAACAGCTGTTCTTAATCTTTTATATAAAAAATTTAATACAATAGTTCTGGTAGTTTATATGAAAACCTGTTACATATTTCCATATTAAAAATCACCAACACCCAGAGCTAAGACATATCCATGTCAATATATATAATTAGTCTAAACTAAGAATAAGGGATATCAACCGACTGGTTAAATAAATTAGCTTTTAAAATGTTTTAGATCCTATAGAGATAATAATTACAAGTATTAGTCTCTCTACGTTCAAATACAGGGTACAGAAAATGAAAATACGAGGTTACAAGTTTTGATATAGAATAATGTATTTTATAGTGAGTAATTTATTTTTCCCGCCAAAAAGAGTATGATATTCATGTAGGGCAGTGCAATGACGTCATATTCCACTGATAGGAGTAAGGGACTGGAAATAAACCCGATCTCTACATGACGTTAATTTTCTGCCCGTCAGATCAACGCGATGGCCTTCCTTCTCTACTCTACCCCATTCTCTATATCGTGGATATTACTGTACAGTGCTTGCATAACTAGTTATATACAGGGAGTCTGTTTCGGGAACTAGCGGTATGCAGGTTGTTCCTGAACCTTTCAGGTCAACCTGAAGGTCAGGTTTCTACTGACCTTTCCAGATATTGTTCCTGGATCATAGACAAGCCAAAATATCGTACTAAAAAATTTAACTCGAGAACAGCTTTTCGTAATGAAATGAAATTTGGTATGTAGCTTTACCACCTAAAGACTTAATTAAAGGGAAAATTTTTGTACTGGGAAATGGGTTGGATAATGGATATGTCGAAAACAGCTGTCCTTATAACCAAATGACGTCACTAACTATAAGACATTAGTGTTTCAAAATTTGGTCGCTCGAATCGCCAACATCAACCCCACCCAGAGCTAAGACATACATATATATGTCAAAAATTTTAATCATCATTTTCAAAACGGTGGCTGAACGTCTAAAAATTTAAAACGTCAAAATAAAAAAAACAGCTTTTGATAAAAAACATTATCATAATTATCTTACTTACTTACTCCCAGGACCATGCATATCTAAGTAGATACTTGGCCACACCAACAAAGCCTCTCCATCTCTCTCGGTCCTCTGCATCTTCTTCTGCTGCTCCTATCCGCTCCAGATCTCCTTTCACCTGATTCCACCATTTTTCTCTTGGCCTTCTTCCTTCAGGATTCCTTATTACAGCTAGTTTTACGTTGTTGTTTTCACTCCTTCTAAGAACGTGCCCAGCCCATCTAATCCTTCTACATTTATACTATTAACTATACGATTAATTTATACGATTACCTTAGTACCTTAAAACAATTACCTTTAGTAATTACCTTCCATTTAGGTAAGTTAATTTTAAATATAACGACCTCAATTTTAAACTGATATGTCAACTGGAATTTCCCTGTGGATATTGTAAGATTAGCTGTGAAATTTAGCCTACTCTCAGACATCGTGATTGAATCTTCGTATTGCTTCTTCAAAGAGTGAAAAACGAGTGCTTAATATAGTCTTGTGTAGTAGGTGATATAGGGGTTGAAACGTTTTTAGGGATGAAAATCTTAAGCAGGATATGAATGTTTGGAAAGATTTTTTACCGTAAACCTTTATAAAATCAATTGCATTTATGGGATTTTATTAGAGAAAAAATTGACAAACTTCCATTTTTTTTTAGTAAAATGTAGCTCCCGAAAACCAGTATTCAGTATACTATATATTCAATATTGGTGAATTTAAAAACAGAATGTAATTTCTTCTTGAATGGGACTACAGCCTTTTTTAGCCTTCAGTGAGATTTTTCTACTTTTCTAAAACCTAGTGTTCCTTAGACTACGAGATGACAAAATATATTGCTGCAAATAAGCTATTTTAAAATTTTATCCCATGAACGAGAAGTGATTCGCATCAAAAACATTTGTATCTGAACGACAGCTATGAGTGTGAATAATGTATCTAAATAAGACGTTTAGTTATTAAAAAGGTTTTAGTTGAGTTACATGAACTCATTTGATGACAGTTATGTAAATCATTACTCTTACTTATTAAGGTGCTCTTTAGAAATTAAAATGCGAGAGATTTCAGCTTTGCATTCGAAACTAGAATCAGTAGACGTACATTAATGCACTTAGAGTGCTGAATAAGACTTCGTCAGCATTCATGAGGTGATATCTGAATATCACATGACATACGTTAATGCCTAAATATTATATAACGATTTTCAGAGTTTAAGAGACAAAATATAATTTTTCATTGTACCGAAAATAAATTTCAAAAATCGGAGAAAGGTACACATGTTTTTGACCAGACTGGGAACATCATCTGAAGTAAACTAGCAACTAGTAATAATTCCTGATACTACTTACTCAGTGTTTGCTGATCAAGTACATCACTCAAAATTATAATAAACTAATCCACTTTATAAATGCAGTCTTTAGTGTCGTAGAAGAAAAAAAAACTAACTTCGGGCCGTTCGGTTATTCTGAATTTTATTTTAATTTATTTTTCCATATTCATTTACATGTTTACTTTCATCTCTTATACATAGTATATGGAGAAAGTATTGTTTTCGTCAAATGTTTCTAGTTGGAGCTTGGAGTAGAAATACACCTTTTGAGGCTTACTGAATCTAAAAAGTGGTTTTCGGACTGATGTCTCTGTCGATCTTTCTCGAACAAACCCCAAGACCACACTGGTTGTCCGATTTAGATTAAATTTAGTACATGGGTGCATTTTAGGTATATATCTACCTATTTTTAAGGGTAGTTTAGCCCTAAAACCCCATAAAAATGTAATAAATAAGTTTCTCAAAATACGCTCGAATGATTTTTAGTAAAATTGCATGGTTTATAGCATTTTATGCTCTCAACTAATATGATCCCATCTGTATGTCTATTAAACTGATGGCTCAAAAATGTTAGGCTTACAAATGTAAACAGAAATATTTTTTTGAAATTTTCTGGAAAAACAATAATTTTATAAAATAATTGGACTATATCCATTAAACCGGCTTCCAGTAAAAAGGTAAATTTAATGTCCATAAACGCAGTACGTTGTCTGAGAACGCCTAATGTTATTCTTTTGAGGAATATTTAAAATCAATTTATCCCTTATCTCTCAACCGTTTTCCGTTTAAACTTGGTATGCAGTGTAAGGTCACATCGCCCTGCAAATCAAACTCAAAAGAGATTGAAATTACCTCTCGGGGGGCAGGGGCAATGCCCCCCAAAATTTGCAACAATTAATTGAACTTATCTTCTCTTGTTGCTAGTTTAAGGAATTGGATGACAATTTTGAAATAAAAACTTTAAATGATATCAAGATAAACTAGTTTTATCAAAGGTTGTAATTTTTAAATTTGATTAAGGGAGAAGGTATGTGTCAGTCCTTTGATACCGTTAATTATGTACTAGCTGACCCGTCGAAATTCGTAACGCCCAACAGTAAATACGTGTTAACTCTAAGACTGCCCATGTTCTGAAATCGAATAGCATTACGGCTTCGTTGTGAAATCTATAATATTATAAAGAAGAGGTGGTTTCTTTATGTTTGTTTGTGGGTTTGTTGTGGCAAGTAAATGCTAAAAATACTGAACCGACCGGTTTGAAATTTTACAGAATGGTAGATATTAAACTCATGCAACACATAGGCATATTAGCTCCCTTAAAATCCCCTCGGGCTACGCCCCATTAACGTCCTAAATTTCAATGTTTACATTTTTAAAGAATGAAAACATAAAATTACTTGAATGTCAACAGCTGTGAACACTAAAATTTGACAGTTCGGGAAGAAGAAGAAGGAAGAGCTGACGTGACCGTCCTAGGTTTCAATGTTTACATTTTCTAATGACAACATCCGTTTGCACTATATTTTGACAGTTCGGGAAGAAGAAGAAATAAAGTTGATTTTTCAGATAAACTGCTGGAATTATTATTCGAAATAGTGAATTATTCGAAATAGTGGAATGGTAGATTTTAAGTTTTTTTTCCGATGACTGTCTCTATTACGTTAATCCTTATTCTCTCCCAATATTTGACAGACGTTACTTTGAAATGTTGTAGACACTCGTGTTTTGTCATTTTGTAAACAATGACGAATTAATTAACAATAAATAAAATGTATCAGCAGAGCCTATACCTTTCAGCCTTTTTAACCCGTGCGAAGAACGGGTACTTTGGCTAGTATTAGATATTATAGATCGGGACATAGGAAGTAACAATACTGAAAATATATGAAACATTGATAACATTCCCACAAAACAAATAAATCTGTATGAACAGCTGTTTACATGTCGTTCGAGGTGGGACTGAAGGGATCAATCACATAGCTCTCTTCTGCATTAATATGACGATTTCCCCAGAGCAAAGTACCCTAGACCAGGCCACTGACTATAGATATAGGAAAAATAAACTACAAGTAGGGCTTCTGTGTTTACACAATTTCTAATCATTCTAAACAGGGACAGTCCCTTAGACAACCTTTTAGCTGCTGAGTTGACATGTGTGTCCCAACCCAATCCCGACTCAAGGTGAATGCCTAGAAACGTAACAGATTAAATGTGGTGCAGATGAGTTGGTTGCAATGAGGTGATTTTTAGTGTAAATATAAATTACTCTTACCATACAAACAACAAGCAATAATGAATACTATTATACAATAAATTAGTACACGATACGATTCAACAACCGAAATGACAACTAACAATGAAGCACCGAACAATAAACGAGATCCACGCAGCACGCTGGTGTGAGTAGAGCGAATTTCATTGAACTTGTGTTATTTCCATTATAGTAACCGAATAGTATTTAGACTGCAGTTTTACTGCAATAAGGGTTGTTATATAGGGTGAATCACGTAAGGTGTCCAATATTGATTCCAGACAAACCTTTGGTCCTACAGTTATGAAATAAAATTATTATGGACTAAACCAACTCCAAGGAATAACGTAAAAATATTTTTAATTTTGTATACAGAGTGTTCCAGAAAATGAGAGTCCCTATTTTGTATCTCGGAAATATCAATACAAACATATAACATGTTATGCATCATATTAAAGCTCTAGCTAATACAAATATTTTGACGCAATCAGATTTAGAATATCTCAATTCTTTTCAAAATGTCGGCCCGTTTAGAGGAAAAATCCAATTTTTTTAAAACCCCTTATTTTTTCTTAGAAATACAGATTACTCTTCTCTGATTAAACAAATGCATTCCTTATGAGCTAAGCTTTATCCTGATATGCAACACTACAATACTATCTCGAAAACAATTTTTTTTGAAAATATGTATATATCCAAAACTAAATATTTCAAATATCATCATAAGTCAAATAGCATATCATTAAAGGTATTGAAAATCCATGAACTATCTAATTCAAACCTTGTCCATATCTATTTTAGTTTTTGAATTATCAAAAAAATCTTGTTTCTCCCTTAAGAAACGCATGTTAAACATTTAACATGGAGTTAATTTTCCCTGTTGATTAAACCTAATTAAATTAAATTTGGATGAAAATCAGCAATAAACATGCGTTTCTTATGGGAGAAACAACGATTCGTCTGTAATAAATATTGGACCCTGTATATTGCAAGTATATATGTTATCATTCTTTGTTAGTACCTAGAGACTGCATAGAACCTGTTTACTACAATCCACATAGATTCAAAAGAGTCCTCATTGTTTTGAGAAAGAAAGATCAGTAAATTTGTCAACGGTATTTAGCTTAAGCTGTGAAGCTAAGTATAGACCAAAGTTCAATAAAGCATCATCAAAAAGCTAGACCACGAGGATCATTACCAGCAGGGTGTTCCAATAGTAGTTTGGCGCCGGGTCGGGCCACGTGTGCGTTATTTGTGCAAGTGCAATAACCGTCTAAAAATACTCTATTTGGTTTTCACGATTCGTCTTTTTTTACATCGAAACTGGAGGGAAAACATTGTATTGGATACCACAGTTTATTTAAATATTGGAATTGACTATGGTAAATCCCGTCAATGGATGTCATTAACACTTTTGGCAAGGACATTTTGATTATATCTTCCCAAAAAGGAAATTTAACTCAATATATGATAAATAAATATAAATACATCTCAGTCTAGCTTCAATTTAAAATATATGATTAACATGGGAAAAGAGTATGCAGATTAGCTGCCATTTTCAACACAAAAATTACAATTTAAAAAAATAAATGGATGGACCCCAACCACATGAAGCTAAATACAAAGTTTTATCTAAAAATATTGGTTATCAAAGGAAATATTAATTTTTCTTTATCCTCAATAAGATTAGCATTGGAGCCCCAAAATACAGTGTACTGTGTTTAGTTTTTTAATATATATGTAAACGTTGGAGATACCTTGGAAAACTTGGAAATAAAAACGTTAAAGAACTAAATTGTGTTGTTTTTGAGCTGATTCTAATGGTAAAGTATATAATTTTAAAGATAAAAAGTCTATAAATCTCATCATTCAAACATTCAGTGGAGACCCCAGCAAAGCAGTCTGGGTACGTCTGATTATAGGAAAAAAAATTGTACAGCATTTGGAAATAAGGGAGTCATTTAGATGAGTAAATTATGAGATGAACAGTCCAGAGAAGTCAAAAGAACCTCCTAACCAATTCAGATCTGGGCTCTGACAATGCAACCACTCTAGCCCTATCGGATTCTTACTCCAACCAACACCCCAGTCCCACAAACAAGAGAGCCTGGAGGGGGTTCACCCTAAATGAGCCCACAACATTTAATTTCATTACATCCTCTCACCTGGTAAATCCCCAGAGTACGCCAAGCATTCTTGCAAGATTTCTTACTTTCAAAATTAAGAGCAATTAATATAAATATTTACTATATGCAACAATTTCTTAAAAAAGAAAAATTAAAACATTGTATTTTTCGTGGTACGATACCATTTTGAGATATGGTTTTATTCACCGGGATAGAACATATCCCACTACTTTATATCCGATAGTAGCAGAAAATGGCCCTGAGAACATTGTGCGGGTCCAAAAATGTGATAGTTCAGAACCTTTATTTAAACAACGTATTGCCTTAAAAGTTTCAGAATTGTGCATGCTATGTATTTTAAATTATTTTAAAACATATTTTCATCTTTTACAGAAAAAATAACAACACAATAAAAAAAAGCTCAGAAAAATACAATAATTAAATGTGCCACATATTTTCAAACGTTAATCATTAATTATTTATTATCATAATTATTAATCAGAACATTATACCCTTTAAGTCACCCGTAAAGCATTTGACCATGAACAATTTCTTTAAAATAGTTATTGAATTTATTTATTTATATTTGTTGTTAATGTACCAGTTATATATTTATATAATTGTTGTACATTATTCTATTATTTATTTATATACAATATCTCTGTTTTAACAATTATTGCCACAATGTTTCTTAGTCAACATCTCCAATGGATATTTGAGGGAGTGAAATCTAGTAAAATGAGCGGAGTAGTTTAGAATGTAATTAGTATGTAAACCCCGGCCTTGTTGCGACCTGTTGTTAGGAAGCATCATTGATTAATACCCCAATGACGAAATGGCAACTGGGTCTAGATTCGACTCTTGTGGGTCCGCAAAAAATTAAAGTTAAAAGTTTACTCCAAAAAACATAAAGTCATGGATCTGAGATAAAATTTACACGAGTCAGATGAAGTTCTCGTATATATTTTACACGAAGCAACCGTATATCAAAGTCATGCACATGCAGGCAGTTCGAAACACGTCTTCGTACAACAGACACACTGTAGGTGAATGGTTCTGTCATAGACATGAGGATTTATGCACATACCTGTCACACCTAGACATCTCATACGACTCTCTAGAGAGATTGCCAGGCAATGTACAGTTTATAAATACATTTCATATGTCCAACGGTCGTTGGATTACCTTTCATTATTCTTCAAATTTATTTTATTGGTAGTCAATTTTAGTAAAACTATTAGCTGTATGAAAATATTTATCTAAGCTGGAGCGGATAAAGGTTAAAACTCTTGGGACAGTGAAATGACACTGAACTGAACAGATAACTTTTTCGTTTTTTAACTAATTTCACCATCACCTACAAACATCGCCCACAAACGAACCACCTACCACCATTACAATGCACTTCAAAGCGAATTATAATTTTTATGGAAGCAACAACGCCAATATTACGATATTCTCTAAAACAAAAGCCATTTTTTAAAAAAACCCTGTGTATTCCGTTCGCGCTTTGACTTAGTCAAATGTCCCGTTTGCTTGACAAATTGTCAAGCACAATCTTGTACAATTTGTTGACTGGATTAATATGTGGAAACTGTCAGTAGTAACTATGCAAAGTTCGACTATCAAAATTAGTCAGTATTGTTTAAGCGAATTTCTCATTGGGAAGATGCTATTACTAGGTATTATGGCAAGACCTAAGCCCGGGACCATGTTACTTTTTCGTTTTGAGGTGCCTAGAGACCAAAAAACACGAAAACCCTCGTAAAAATGATTCGATCGAGACCAAATTTTGTCGATACGTGTACACTCCTACATTTACACGGACGAGTTCGCAATCAAAATACATCTGAAAATCGAAATGGGTAGTTTGGGAGGTTTTGTACCCCGAAATTGTTTTTTTTGCGTTTTTAACGTATAATTTTGAAATATTTGACATGTTTTCTTTCACAATGAGAATCAGCTAAGAACTACGCATTTTATACGTAAAAGTTTTGCTCTATCTCCTATCTCTTTCAATGGTTACAAAGATTTTAAAACTTTAAACACAATACGATATATTTTGAGGGTAAAATGTTAATCTTATGGAGGAAAAGATTTGGATAAAACTTGGTTATTTAGTTCCATGTGGTCAGGATCCATACACTTATGCTAAACAATCATAGTTATACACATAATTTTGCTTAAAATACCTGGGTAGGCCATCATTTCAGAAAGGTAATAATAATAATACTACGTTTTATATTTGCAGCGAACCTAAACCGAATTAACCTGTTTTGAAAATCGCAAGAACGATTGACGGGTAACGCTAGTATATTTTATTAGACGGGTAACGCTAGTATATTTTATTAGTCGCGAATAAAACCCATTTTGAAAATACTTTTATCTCGATTTAAAACTGTTTGTGTGAACAGAAACACATTCCAGATGTGATTCTGAAGTGTTACATTATCTGAAGAGGGTGTTTTGTTATGTCTCGCGTTATAAGAAACAGCTGTTCAGGATTGGATAGAACTGTGTTTATAAATACAAACGATTATCCCTGGCTTGTAGTAGATATTTGTAATGGATTGAGACTACTTATACTTCTCGGATGTTGACATGGATATGTCTAAGCTCTGGGAGGTGGGTTTAGCAATTTTCGAGACAAAAAAAGAGTGATGGGAGTGACGAAATGTGGTTACAAGAACAGCTGTATGAAGGAACTGAAAACATTTCCTTCAGACACATCCCAAATCTGACCTTTTTTCTCATAGGGCTTAGATTATGCTTAAAACCCGCTGTTCAAAAAATATTATTAAACACATTTTTATTAACCTTTGTACTAAAACTTACACAATTTTCTTTCCCGTGAAAAGACAATTTAAAATTTCGTTTTGATGAAAAGAAATTAGTTAAGATTTTTGTGAAACAAATATACATTTCTTTTTCAAAAACTGAAAATTTTGTAAAATCTATGAATTATTAAGTTTAAAAGACAAATTCGAGTACAGTACGGAATTATTTTTCATATTGTTTATTATGTTTTTTATAGTATTTTTTATTTCATGTTATGTTTTAAAAGGTGAAAAATGTTATGTAAAACATTTATAACAAACATGACTTTTGACAGATAAAATAAAATTGATTACCTCCCGTGAATTGTCATTTTAGCATTTATAGCTGATGTCAGTAATGGTGAAAAACGCTGATCTGAAAAATATCTGTGATGAATTCGTCATGTTATCTTGCTTGGATATTTATCTAACTAAATGCGAAATGTCATTTTATCAGTTGCAAAATGTATTGTATCGATCATGGGAAATTGATTTAATCAAAACTATTCATATTAAAGAACTGATTTGTTTACGTTTAAACGGTATTTTTATAAATCTAAATTTTAGAATATTTATTTGCCTAAACATGTAATTGCAAATTTATATTGAAACAGTATAATATAAGCATTGTACAGTAGAAGTTTCACCATTGTTTTAAATCTTCATCCACAAACTCATTATGTCATATTAAGCATATATTAAACTATTTAAATACTGTAATCCTAAACTGTTTTTTATTTACTCTAATAACAGAAAGATTTAACAACGTCAAACTTTAGTAATGTAACTGCCGCTTGTCTAGAGATTGTAATGAACAACTTTGAATGTTGTCTAAAAGTTTATTTGTTGCTAGTTGTAAATTAGTAATGTTTTAAGCATTCGAGGATACTTAATTTTACAAAATAGTTTTACTAGAGCAATCTCAAGGAGTTTATGAAATTGTATCCTTCTATATATAAATAATCAATTGTTCTAAAATCTAACGTTTTTTTTCGTATCGATTTTATTGACGATCAATTTTTCTTTTTTAGTTCTTTAGTTTAGTTTGATATTCTTCTTAATTGATTGTTCAGGAAGAATTTTCAAAATATTTTTATTTTCCACTATATATTTTAGTAATTTATTTTACACCGTACAAACCTTCATTAATAATAAATGGTAATACAGCAATTTCAACGATCAATTCATATTAAAAGCAATTATGGTAATCATTTAAGTCATTCCATTAGGTCCAAAATTATTTTAATTAGCTTTAATTATTATCTCCATGGCATACCAATAAAATATTATTTATGTTAATAGCGTTTGACAGAGCGTTTCGACTCAAATGTTTTAAATAAATAAATAAAGCTACAAAATATTTAATTTTTATCGAGTTTTAATTGTTTTAAATGATTATTTATTTTATAACAAATTTAATTTGGCATGTCTCAATGTTTAATTTGGGATTTAAAACAATACGGTTGATACAGGCGTGTTGTTTTCATAAAAAATGTATTTCACGATTGCAACGAAAAATGTTTTCTCTTAGGTAATTAAATTATTCTAATTTTTAGATGGATATGTCTTAACATAGGGGGAGTGTTGGAAATTTATAAGATGGAAAATATGTAACAGGTTTCCGTAGAAACCACCGGAGCTATTGTATCGAATTTTTAATATAAAAGGATAAGAACAGCTGTTTAGATTAAGTGAAAACATTCCCTTTAGACATATCCATGATCTAATCTATTTCCCACAGGGAAGTAAATACAAACATTTTTTGTTATAAGTAGCGGTAAGTCCGTATTTTTTAGGAGTTGTAGGATTTAGTGTTAATAGGCAAAATACATTTTGTCATGAGAAAATTATAAACCTAAAAACCTAACAAGTACATATGAAGAAACCATAAAAACGTAGCATTAGATTAATTACATTAAATTGGAAACTCCACAAGTGATAAAATGCATTATATAAGTCAACATTTCAATATGTTATATTTTCGAAGTAAGTTTAAAATCAATGATCAATGTGAACAAAAAATAAATTTATTTTTACACCTAATGGTTATTTATTTCTATTAAAGCACTTTTATAGATCACGTTTCTGTTAAACGTAGAACACATATTTTGTCTAATATTGCTCCAAAGTTTATTTACGATAGCTCATTATTTTATTTTCATAGTGTGTGGGTTATTTTAAAGTAAAATCATCTCTTAAAAAAGTTATAGAATATTGGAAATAATTTTCATATCTTACACGAAGCAAGAACCTTTTTTATCGGTAAGTTACAGAGGACAGAATTTGAGATAAGGTCAATTTTGGCTTTTCCGCGGTATAACGTAAAAATAACCAAAAGCATCACAATTCAAATAGATTTACAGACTAAACTCTAATTATAATTACATCGATTATATTATAATTGTAATTTTAACCAATTAGCTTAATATGTTACATAATTTGGTGGTAATCATCCTTTACAGGTTTTAACTCGGAATGGACTTAATTGTTCTGAAGCGTGTTTGTGAATTTAAACATTTGAAACACGTAATTTAGTTGTACCCTCAAAGGCCAATTGAATTACAAACCTAAAAAATTTGTATAAGTCAATGGGGTTTATACCTTTAATACCTAGTGAGGCGGTTGCATGGTAGTGAGTAGGGATTTTAATAAAACCTTTAACTTCAAGTGAAAATTATATTCTTCATCTTTGCATCTTATACATGTAGGTACAGTTTTATAGTTATGCTCAACTAAATTAAATATACCTTGTTGAGGTGGCACAGCTCAAAGATAATTTCTTTCTACCACTGCAACTCGTCTGAAATAGCAAATGCACAAATTAAATTAAACAAAATTCTATTTAAGTTCCTTAAGCAAAAGGTGAATGAAAGAACCTGTATGTACAATAGGAAACTACAGACACTTTACAAGAAATTAACAAACAGAAATTATATTTGATTTAGTGTCAATTCTTACAATTGGATATATATACAATCAATATTCAAAATACTGTGACATATTACAGTGAATTTTACAAATTATTTGTTTTAATAAACTTACATTCTCACGAGTTAATGTATGTTCTTCTCAGTTTTAGAACTTCCTTAATTTAAAATGCTTTCTAGCCTCAGTGTACCAACATGATAAACTAAATACTACTTCTAGTTACAAAAGGTTTATCCTAATATTAACATATATATTTTTTACCAAATCTGTACATAGTTAATATAATGTGAATTTGTTGTAATAATACTTAATATGAACGATAGAGACATAAATAGATTTATTTTTTAGTCTAATTATTACATCAAATTATTAATAAAATACAAGTCTTTACCGTGTGCGTGGCTGAATGTTAGTCATCTGAAACGACAGCTATTTCAGGCTGTACTATTTTTAACAATAACACCTTCGCAATGTAAACAAACAATTTGGTCTCGTTTAGTTTGGCTCTTGGTTCTCCAATGCGGTTTATTTTTTCAACAGTTAAGGGAAACACATAAAACTCAGTTTAGCTACATAGAAGTATTACTATAATGTAATAAGCATTGGGAACTTAGTTATTAAAACGGTTTAATTTTATTAGTTTGATCATTGAAACTCAAAAAAGCAAATAATTTTTTTTTCTCTACACAGTGGAATAGTCTGTGTGGGATAGGTTATATCCATAAAATGGATTTTTATTTTCCTTTTTACCGTTACATTCAGCTCAAAAACTAACAATTAAGTATTTTAAATCATGGCTATATGTCAATTGGTTGCTGAGATATTAAAAATGGTACATTGTGTAATGTTAATAGCTAAACATCCATAATTTACATATTTACTTAAATTCAATTTCGTATGTATGTTCATCTAGTTAAGTTTTATCAATAAATCCATAAAATCTTGATCTTCAAATTTAACGTTTCTTATGGCATCAGTTCTACGTATTCATTGCCCATGTAATTTCTAAGGAGAATAGATATACTGGTATGACTCGCTTAGTTATTTACATAATTTGATACACTGTTGTTGTTTTCTTACTTAGTGAACAACCTTAATATAACACATTGCTATGTAAAACAACCCCTATGGCAGCTAACCTGCATACTTAGAAATATATGATTATTATGACGGGAATAATGAAAGTTTTATGAAATTCGCTCTACTCACACCAACGTGCTGTGCGTGCGATCTCGTTGATTCATAGTCGAAATAAATTCCGAATGTTTAGGAAGCATCTCCGAATTATTTAGCTTTCACTTTTTAGCCTATGGCTTTTGAACCTTTTGAGAACTCTCTGTCTTTTACAACCCCAAAATATCCATCCATAATATTATAAAGAAGAGGTGGTGACTATATGTTTGTTTTTAGAGGGAAGTAAACGCGAAAAAATCTGAACCGGTTTGAAATTGTATACAAAGGTAGATCTTAAACTCATGCAACTCATAGGATATTCATGTCCTTAAAAAACCCCTCGGGCTACGCCACATGAACGTCGTCGGTTTCAATATTTACATTTTCAAAGGATATCAACATAAAATTACTTAAATGTCAACAGCTGTGGACACTAAAATTTGACAGTTCGGGAAGAAGAAAAAAAGTTCATTTTAACACAAACTGCTGGATCGAAATTCGTGTTCGTTTTATTAGATTAATTAAAATTGTGGAATGGTAAATTTTAGGTTTCTACCGATGCCTGTCTCTATTACGTTAATCCTTATCCTTTCCCAATAACAGGCGCTACTTTGTAAAGTGCTGTTTCTTTAAAGGTTTTTATTCTGGATCAATGTTTTACATTATACACAGAATGTGTAAAAAATACAGTAATAAGAACAATTATTGGGTTTGCTTCATTCGAAGACACCCTAAACTAATATTGGATCGGAATAATATAATAAATAGCTTTGAACTACCAACAGGATGTTTTTTTACAAAATGTTGTCTTCCATCATATCTTCATTTACATTCCCAAGTGCCAGAGAATCTTGAGGAAGTCTTGCTTTTAGTCGCCTTTCTATAGTCGGCATCCCCAGACCGAATGTTACGGCCCCAGGAACGTTGAACAAATTTAATAGAAATTTTCTTGTTGTTTTATTTATATAATTTTTAATTGTGTATAGACACTCGTGTTTTGTCATATTGTAAACAATAAAAATTAACTAATAATTAATTTAAATGTATCAATACACCTCTCAGCCTTTTTCATCAGTGTGAATAACGGGTACTTTGGTTATCATAAAATAATTCGTAGGGTTTAACTAAAAATAAGATATTCTATAGCTAAATTTTAGTTTTTAATGAAACTCAACATGTTTGGAACGTTTTCTTTTTGCGTTTAGTATTTAACGTTAGTGTCCATCTCGAACGTATTCTTTGAATTTAGTAAGCATAAATGTAGAGCATGTATTGCTTATGAATCGTAAAGTTTGAAATTATAAAACTAATTTAGTATTTTGAAGTGAAAATAATACGAAGAAGTTAAGTTTTATGTTATCACGCCTTAAGCTGTATTATACTTATGACGTGGTATATTCATAGATTATTATGAGGTCTTTAAAGTTATGACTTCCACCCGTTGAGTCTCCTTGATGATATAAAAGTCTTATGAAAATAAAAATACATGATTATCATGATCTAAAAAGTTTTTTGTTACTAAACAAAAATTGGATTTGGAGTCCAAGAAAGGGAACAAAAGACAGTAATTGATGTAATAGCCAAGGCTTACCCGGCGAAGAAGCTGATTAGGTTCTCTTTGACCACCTTATGAACAACCCTTTTTAGTTTTTTTTAGTATTGTTGGCTTATATTTTCCAAAAAAGGTTCAAGATTACGATTACACGTTTATTCAAATTAATTTAGAAAATTATAATAAGATTTAGTCATATATTGGATTTTTGTTTGTTCATGTTATTTTGATTGTTATTGTGGAAATTTAAAATAACGAATAGAAAAAGAAAGTTTTACGACGTTTCGGAATCTGGAATCTGTTCCCGTCCTCAGGTGAGCTGGAACCTAGATCACGGCAAGATTGGTACATAATTATATCATGTGTTCCTGCATTGTTTATACAGACATCTATTGATTAAATTTCAATAACTGTTTATAATAATAACTATTATCTTTTTCAGGTAAGGCACCCTCAAGGACAGATCTCAATTAGGTAGGAAAACTATGTGAGAGAATTACAACTTTAATTTTAGATAGTCCTGTTAAGCTTTAAGTCATCATTAATAAAAATACAAAAAATAACAAATATCATCGACGCAGGAGACTTACGTCGCAGTGAATTTCTACATCAATTACATAGCAATAGTACATGTATGACAAGTTTGATCAATATGTCGATAATTAAGATTTTGTTTCTATTCCCTATAAGATTAACCCGGGTAAGATAATGCAGTATTGCTGCTTTGAAGAACAGTGAAAGGCATTTTTAATATAGATAATTTTTATTTTACCGTATACCAAGTTTTAACACGCATCTGTCCATGGATAAAGGACTATTTATTATTTATGTTTTCTCAGTTTCAAGAACAGATATATTTTTTTACCTTTGATAGTTGCCTAAGTTCTTGAGTAGTTTGATGTGCTTGATGCGCATTTCGCCACTCTTGTGGCATCATCAGAATATTTAAAATAAAAAAAACACATACGGCACTTTAATTAAGTGATAAAAAATATATATATTTTTTTATATATATAAAATATATATATATATTTTTTATCACTTAATTAAAGTTCCGTATGTGTTTTTTTTATTTTAAATTTTAAATATTCTGATGATGCCACAAGAGTGGTGAAATGCGCATCAAGACATCAAACTACTCAAGGACTTAGACAACTATCAAAGGTAAAATAAACTATTTATTGGCATATGGGCACCTCAAAACGAGAAAGTAACGGGTTCCCGGGCTTAGGTCTTGCCATTAGACCTACGTTAACATTCTTCCCTATGAAAAATCCCCTAAAATCCAAACATATAACGTATTTTAATATTGATACAAATTGTACAACTTATCTAATTGTCCATAAATACCAAATAATTGAGTTGAGAATCTATTTTTTCCTTTTCCTTCAATTATCAAAGATTTCAGGCATAAATATTTTCCTAAGCTAATAAATTTATTGATTTATAACACTGAACCATACAAATAGTACAAAGGACATATTATCTGCTGGTATTTTTTTAAAATATTTTCAAGGATCACTAAAGTGTAAAAGAATGTCCAGCTCTAAATTTAATAATAAAAATGAAAACCCCTCGTACAGGATGTGGATTAAAATTTCAAATTGACTAGGCTCCGCTCAACAGTATTGAATATTTTATCCGTCGTGTGTTGAATATTAAAACCCAATCATATGTCAACTATTGGGAGCTTTACATGTTTTATTATTCTGTGAGATGTGTATACCTCGAATTTTCTGTTAATTATTTCGACACAAAACTTAAAAATCCTTTATTTACTTAAATTTTCAAACTTTGAAATACTATTTTTACCACATAAAAATAGATTTTATTAACATTTTAACCGAAACTGAATGTGTGGAATAAGCCCGAATCGTACGTATCAGTTTGGTAGGTACGATTATTTATTAATTAATTGTTATCAAATTTTTATAGTGTACGAGATCATTTTTAAAACCTAAGAATTTAAGTTGCGTGAAATTCAATTTAACTAATAGGTGTTTAATCTTAGTTTATGAATTTAATACATACATAATTTTATGTTACTTATAAAGGATACATTTTTATAATAATTTTTAATTTCTCCTCTTATACGTGCTGTAAGGAAAAATTATTGTTTTCCTTATAATTTTCAAATTTAGGTTGAGAGTGTATACAGGGTATTCATTTAAGTCGGAGACAAACTTCGAGGGGTGATATTACTTATCAAAATAAACAAAAAATTTCCTATAAACATATGTCGAAAAATCCTTCGTTTAACCGCTAGCCGCCATTTTGTATTTTATACAGTACAAACAACTTTATATATAAAGAACTATTTAAGATACAGAAACCAAACTCTGCACACATATTTATTGGCCAAAGAGAAAAATATTCTCAAAGTATCATTAAGTTTACTTTTATATTTTCAAAATGGCGTTTGTTAAAAATATTTTAATTTAAATAACAATAAAACCACCGCCATTTTGAATATGAAAGCAAACTTAATGATACTTTGAGAATATTTTTCTCCTTGGTGAATAAACATGTGTGCAAAGTTTGGTTTCTGTATCTTAGTTGTTTGTATAAAATACAAAATGGCGGCTAGCGGCTAAACGAAGGATTTTTCGACATATGTTTATAGGAAATCTGTTGTTTATTTTGATGAGTACTATCACCCCTCGAAGTTTGTCCCCGATTTAAATGAACACCCTGTATATCAGTTTTAAGTTTCACTGAATGAAAAAATTGGTTTATAAAAACTAATGCCCTTTTACGGCATTCAAGTTTTTTGAATGAGAAAAAAACGAAATCAAGGGAAGCTTCAGTGATGAAAATAACGGGTATTGGAGTATTTTGTGCGACTGAATTTTAATATATTTCAGAAACCTTTGACGCCTTTGAAGATGCGATTGAGAGGAATAGAAATTACTTGTCAAGAATGACAACACAGTTTCAAAGCAGAATCGTCTCCGCTTGAACATCAGTTTGTTAAGCATTTAATTTAATCAACAACGCAGATAAGTACGAATTTTAAATTTTTTAAAATTAGAATTAAACTCAGTTGTTAGGAAACATACAGATTTTAAAATTATAAAATTCATAATAATATTTATTTATATGTACAAAATAAAAATGCGTCTCTAGATTGCCTAGTTAATCTCTTTGCTATTTTCATTTTTTACACTTACAGAAAATCCGAAAAAAGTCTTATCCCATTTTCCGTCTGTCTTTCTGTAACGCTAAACAACGCCTTTCTGTAACGCAAAACATCGTCTTCTGTAACGCTAAACAACGTCTTCTGTAACGTTAAACAACGTCTTTCTGTAAAACTAAACAACTTCTTCTGTAACGCTAAGCAAAGTATTTCTGCAACGCTTAGCAATTAACGCTAAACAACCTCTTTCTGTAACGCTAAACAACGTCTTTCTGTAACGCTAAACAACGTCTTTCTGTAACGCTAAACAACCTCTTTCACTAACGCTAAACAACGTCTTTCTGTAACGCTAAACAACGTCTTTCTGTAACGCTAAACAAAGTATTTCTGCAACGCTAAACAACGTGTTTCTATAACGCTAAACACCCTCTTTCTCTAACGCTAAACAACGTCTTCTGTAACGCTACACAACTTCTTCCTGTAACGCTAAACAACGTCTTCTGTAACACTATACAACGTATTTATGTAACGCTAAACAACCTCTTGCTCTAACGCTAAACAACGTCTTTCTGTAACGCTAAACAAAGTCTTTCTGTAACACTAAACAACGTCTTCTGTAACGCTAAACAACGTATTTATGTAACGCTAAACAACCTCTTTCTCTAACGCTAAACAACGTTTTTCTGTAACGCTAAACAACGTCTCCTGTAACACTGAATAACGTCTTCTGTAACGCTAAACAACGTCTTCTGTAACGCTAAACAAAGTCTTTATGTAACGCTAAACAAAGTCTTTATGTAACGCTAAACAACGTCTTCTGTAACGCTAAACAACGTCTTCTGTAACACTAAACAACGTCTTTCTGTAGCGCTTAATAGCTTCTTTATGTAAAGCTAGCGTTACAATGAAAACCCGTAACGCTTTCAGTGAAATGAAACTTATTTTATATAATTTGGAGAATGTTTTTGTGATCTTTTAATAAGCTCTGTAAACCGCAGTTTTGTCCACATTTTTTTAAGATTTCCAAATATATGATCTATTAAGGTTTTTTTTAACAGAAACAAATATGAAGCTATTTAGTAAAGAATAACAATTCAATAAAAAGAAATTTAGAAAAATTACATCTGAAAAATGCTAAACTTTGAACTTTGAATATAAAAACCTTCCTAAATCACTACTTCCGATTAACCGGTATGTCTGGATTATGAACTTTTCCGAGTATATAGGAATGTATGTCTCTACCAAACTGGGATTAGATCGCACCATTTTACGAAAGTTATTGTGTTCACGGACACACACGCAAAACGAAAAAGTAACATGGTCCCGGGCTTAGTTCTTGCCATGAGACCTACGGTAATAGTTTCTTCTTAATGAGAAATCACTAAAAGACGGTGGGTTTATGCCATATGCTTAAAATGCTATAAAACCAAACCAACTGTTTAGATTAATTGCTTTGAAGAGAAAATAAATTGTTTACGTTCGTCGCGTTTTACACCGTTTAAAGTTTTTTTAACACGGGCGCTCTCACCCAATTACTTTGTTTTTTATCGTTTTGTTTTCCCGATCCACGTGGTTAATTGGGTTCAAGTATTTATGTTTTTTATACTAATTTAGCCTTACTTGAATATTTACTTAATTTTAGTCTATATAAATAAAATTAGAGTTTTGTCTGCACATTACTTGGAGTTAATATTTTTTAGGTTTTTACGTTTTATACCTTAGAAAAGTTGAAATGGGTCTTATCTCAAATTCTGTATGTCTGTTTTTCTGTAACGCGTCCTGTAAAAAACAAGACAAAATGACAAGTGATCACTTCTACATGTATAAATATTAATTTATTTAATACATTTTACATTTCGTATAATTATTATATTACTCTTAACATAAAACGTTTTCTTCAAAAATATCAATTAAATTCCTTTCTCATACCTTGCCCCTGTAACAAATACTAATGTAAAAATTTTATCGGGTGATGGTACCGTAAGCTGAACAATGGTTGAGATATAAGGAAGAAATTGATTATTAAATAACCTCCTTAAGAATACATGAGCTCACCAATAACGTACTGACTGCGTTTACCACAGACCTTTAGTCGTAGATGTATTAACCAATTAAATTTCTTTGGTTTTTAAGCTGATTCAAATGGTGTCATATTAATTGGGATGTTAATAACAATAAACCATGTCATTTTAATCGTGAAAGACATTTGTATTTTTCTAATTTTTTTTCAAATATTTTAGTGGTAAACTACCGTTAAAATAGAAAACTCAAAAAAGTAAAATGAATTTCCTGAGCTATAAAAAATGCAGCCGTGTACTTAATTTCATAAAAATCGGACGATCGATATGGCCTCGGGGTTTGTACAGAGACAGACCAGATCGCCTTTTGTCCGAAACCCATTTTTACTTTCTCCCCTTATACGTAGTATATGGAGAAAGTATTGTTTTCGTCAAAATTTTCGAATTTGAGCTGAGGGGTCCCCTGAATCCAAAAAAGTGGGTTTTGACGTGATGTCTGTCCGTCCGTGTGTCTGTCTGTGTGTGTGTGTGTGTGTGTCTGGATGTGTACAGTGCCACAGCCTACCCCGTTGGTCCGATTTAGATGAAATTTGGCATGTATATATATAGTCACCGTATCTCCAGGCGTTTTTTTTCATTTTTTTGAATTTTTGATTTTTAAGGTTAGTTCACCTCTAAAAACCCTTAAAAAACGTGAAAAAAACCAATTTTATCAAAAACAGCTCTAACGATTTTAATTAAAATTTGATAGTTTATAGTGCACAGACTACTAAATAATGTGACACCAGCCGCATATCTGTACAAAAGTTATGGGCTTTTAAATGTCAAAAAAATCAAATTTTTAAATTTTCAGCAAAACAATAAAAGTAAAGTATAACTTGGTTGGTACCATTGAAACCAGCTTAAAAAACTAAACAAATTAGTATTTTGAATTATTTGTCTGCGACTAACGGTTCCAGAGAAAAGTTAAATTTACAGTCCACGATAAACGCAGTACGTTGTCTGAAAGCGCCCAATGTTATTCTTATGGAGAATATAAAAAAATCAAATTCTTCCTTACTTTCCAACCGTTTTCCATGAAACTTGGTATGAAGTGTAAGGTCAAATCACCGAACAAAACCAGCTCCAAAAAGCTTGGTATTACCGGGGTGGGGGGGGGTCCCCTATACAATTTGAACAATAAACTATTAAATGATATTTAGAATAACTTTGTAGAACTTGATAGTTTTATTACAGATTGTCTTTTTTAAATTTACTTAAGGGAGAAAGTATGTGTCAGTCCACTGGTACCGTTTATTTATTCAGGGTTTCTCAAAATGGATATTTTTTATTCACTCTCAACTCAAATTCGAGAATTTTGACAAAAATATACTTTATCCATATAATATGTAAATTTTCCTTTTTTACAAAGTAAAATTGTAAAAAGTAAAATTTCAATTTAGATCAGATTGAATTAAAAAAATTGAAATATTACAGCAAATATTATAAATAACTTAATCTTATGAAGGATCGAGGTTTGAAGTAACAAGGAAGGCACTTGAAGGCCATCACGTATAATTAACCAATTAAGGTAAATGTGGTTTGTGATTGTAGCTTCGCTGCCGTTGTTGGTGTGATTGTCTTGTAACTATCTGACTTGTAACTAAGGGCTGCAATATAAGCGGCTAATGGAATGCAAACACAGGCGTCGTCTTGTAATTGTTGTACTGTGTTGTAATTGTGTATGATGCGAGACTTGTAAAATAGAGCTACTCATTTGTATATGGGATAGAAAAAACTTGTTATTTTAGTTTATTAGTTTTTAATTTCTCCCACTTATACTTTATCGCAGTGTTATATGAAGCAGATTAAATCTTTATAAAGAAAACTATACTACCGATCTTAAAATTGATATACTTGGAACGAAATTTGATAATAAATATATATTGATACCCGAGTGAATTATGGTGTTAATAATAAAATGGTCGTAGTAAGATTTGTACGTTATTTTATTTCTTATCTTTTTTTCCTTTGCGATAGAAATTAATTTATAATATGTAAGAAACTAGTAACTTATACAACTTTATCAGAAGTAAAGTTTATTAAAGAAAGTAAAATAACTTTTTAAAGATTAAACATTTAGGATAGCAAATTACAAGGATCAGTATATGTTTAAAACATTGTAGAGATAGAGGAAACCGAGATTCTGTAACACATTCGGTAAAAATACTCAGTACAAATGCGTGCACAAAAGAAATAATAGGTATTTTTTGAACGTAAACGTGAGAGGAAAAACACGGATTATCAGCAAGATTTAAAGGAAATTAATCAAATTATCTAACTTTATCAAAGACATTTTGCCTTTTATTGAGTTTTTATACATGATTTTATTATCTTTGAATAGCTGTTTATGTTGTGACGTAATGCTAGTTATCTATTGGGATGTGTAAGTGTTAATTTTTGTAGATTTAAAGTAATTCTTGATAAGGAATGTTAAGTATAGACAGTTAGAAATTTATTCCAAATACGAATATTGCTAACCTTCAGTGCTATTTATAATTTGATATAACTATTAATATAATGTAATTTATTAATGAGAACCCAACGAAATATCTTTCAAAATTTGTTGGGACCCAACTATGTAATGTTATTTTGGAAAATAAATATTCTGATTTTGTTGCGATAGTATATGAAGAAAGTAATGTTTTTGTAGAATTTAAGTTTTCAGTGGATATATCTGTTTTGGGGTCCCCTGTAGCCATAAAAGGATTTACTAAGAGATGTCGATTTGTGTGAGTTGGCGATAAAAATAAACTCAAACTGAAATTGGCATCTGCATGGATTAGTCGTGCATAGACCCCTTTAATTTACTTATTTATTTTTCATTTTATTTTATTTATCATGTCCTTCTAATTAAATCCTTACTAATTAAAATGAGTAAAAAGTTTCAAATTTAGCATTTGATATAATTTTAATTTTGTGGAAAGAAAGTGTTTATATTTTCATAAAAATATTATTTAGGAGGGTGTGACATTTGGAACAACAGTATTGCCATTGTTTTGGGATTTGCACGTTATATATTAAAACATTTACACTCATTTCCATTTGCATTGTAATTTAACTTGAAATACAAAATTATTCCCATGGGGTCCCCACAAATAATAAGTACGTTAAATATTTCAAGTTTACCCATTATAATAGCAACATAAATAATACTTATACTTTTTTTAGATTAGATTAGATTATTTGAAATGGCGACCATACCACAAGGTAGGTATTTTAAGCCAAGTATACTGCTCCTTTATAAGGTGTATTTACTCAGAAATTTCCTGTGAAGGAAAAGAAGAGAAAGAAACATATTAAATAGGAAAAGTCTAGACCGGAAGCGATAGCCGACGGGAAAGTTCGCAGTCTTGACTTCCTGCCTTAAGTATCCGGAGGTTAAAACTTTTAAAGTTTACACTATCTTTTCTTATTTTTAGCGCTGAAAACCTCAAATACATAATTTTTCTATAACGAGAGGCAAAATATAATGGTATTCCTGTAACGGTTCCAAAGCTGTTTAGAAGGTTTTATAATATAGCTATAAATATTGAGGGTAAATAAATTAATTAGCTATATTAAAACACATTTACTATGTCATACTTAATGTAAACACAGTTTATATGGTTGAAATGAAAACGTTTTAAAACACCTTATAAATATATGTTTTGCTTTTAACACCAAATAAAGTTGAAAAAACCGAACTAAATTCAACAATTCTTCATAAAGTTTTCTGTACAGGTAAACAGGAATAAATATTCTTGAAAACGTTTCTATCAACTAACATAAAAAATTGTCATTGTTAACTAATTTTACTGTAAAAAATAAATACTCCCGTCGCAGCAGACCTGCGTACTCAGCGAATTTCCAAATCAATAATATAATAATAATGATGACAAGGTTTATCAATATCTGTCAATAAATGTGAGAGTTATTTGCCTATTCTCCATTAACGCACTATTGAATATTGCGTTAATCTGCCATCCTCATCATTAGACCAATTCGTAATCAGAGGCCGTGGTTCGGATTCCACGTTAAACTGTAGGTCCCTTAGTTGCCATCAACTGTTGGGTTATTAATTAACAGTCCTGTCTAAGGAACATGTCAGCCTTAGTCAGTAACAAGACTACAAGATCGCGCCACAATCATCCTACATTCATTTCTCATTCATACTTGGCTTAAAATACCTACCTGTGAACGTCGCCATTTCAGTTAAAAGTATAAAAGTAAAAGTAAGATTAACATGGGAAAGAAAATGCAGGTTTGCTGATGTGAGGAACATTGGAAGTAGGCATTTATAGCATAAACAATGTTTATTTTGACCTTTTATACCACGTTTCATAAACATCTGTCCATAAATAAAGGAGTTTGCCTATTCTCTATATGATTAACATGGGATAAGAGTATTCAGGTTAGCTGCCGTGATAAACACATTAACTATGACTTTTAATCATTAATGGCTAGATCTCAACCACATGAACATACTAGTATAAACATATAACAAAACTAGAGTTAGGATTGTTCAATTTCAAAACGTTAATTCACATGCGTATAAAAACGTATATATGTAGGTGGAGATTATCTTTTATTCATGGGTATATAAATATAGTAAAGATAGATATAGATAAAAATATCGAAGGGTTATCTTGGCTGGCAACACATACCCATGGGAACGTAGGTAGCTGAAATATGTAAATATGAACCCGCCAACTCGTGGAAACCGATCGGTATCGGGGTCTAAGAGAGAAATACACGAAAAATATCTTAAAATGGATTTGAAACTTTCACCATTATATAAAATTCGATTAGTTAGCACTTGATTAACATTATAACATTCACACATATTGTAAAAATAATTGTCCTGAAATTGTGGCACGCAAGTTTTAGAGAAGAAGGAGACAAATTATTCAAAGGATAGTAAAACGAGAGCATCAATAGTATATCTAACTTTTGGAGTATATTAACAAGTTAATATTTATTGTTAAAATATAGCTTCTTAGTTTGTAATTGTTTGTGAGAGTTTGGTTTGTTTAACTTATCGAGATGGAAAAACGTCCTAAATACAAATTTGAACAACATACTGTTACCAACAATGAATTTCAAACAAATATATTAATTAATTGAAGTAGTATTAACAACCCAAAAATCTGTAAATAAAATAACCTCACCCACCCAAACACTTCGGTGATGATGGTAGGGACCACTCGCCAAAAATTCGGGTCAGAAATGATGTTAGTTCTCAGCAGAAAGTCAGGCTTCAAGGGAGATTAATGTTCAACTTAAGGTTGAGTTCGTAACCGCCGCGCGGCTATGACTCATACTGCTTCGCAAGAAAGTAAATAGATATAATTCGTACAACGCGACTGGTTCCACGCGATGGGAGCGGCTCTAGCGAGGCGGTTCGAGCGCCAGTACATTCATAACAGCCGCAACGACTCGAGCTCTGTGCAAGTGTTAACACCGTAATAAATGTTTGCTCATTAGCGAATTTCCCATAGACACCGTAGATTACCGTAGGTCTCATGGCAAGACTTAAGCCCACGACCATGTAATTTATTCGTATTTTTTTGTATTTTGCGGCTTCAATGTTAATCCTGTGGAGGATAAGGAAATTTAATATTTTACTTATCAATCTATATTTTTTATTACACTTGATACTTAGCTTCATGTGGTTGAGATCCATCCATTTATGCTTAAAAAGCATAGTTTGTGTGTTCATCATGGCAGCTAACCTGCATACTCTTTTCCCATGTTAATCATATAAAGAATAGTTAAACTCCTTTAATTATGGACGGATGTTAATGAAACTTGGTAGAAATAGTAAAAATATAAAAAATTACACTAGAAACGTCTACTTTCAGTGTTCCTCACAGCAGCAAACCTGCATACCCTCTTCCTAGTTAATCTTTTGGAGAATGTGCAAATAACTCTAAAAATTTTCTACAGATGTTGATAAAACTTGTCATATATTATTATTATGTTATTGATTTCTAAATTTGCTGAGTACGCAGGTCTGCTGCGACGGGGTATTTGTATTTATACAAATTTTAATGAAGCAGTAAAACATGAATGTCAAGTTTAGTCTTTAAATGTTTCTACGCTTAAGCACAGCGTTTTCAACATACACATTGTTTCAATAAAACAGTCCATGTTTAGAGAGGAAACCTTTGATAAGCGGCTTTCATTCGATTGTACAGATATAATATTTAAGCCCCTCCGAAACAACTTTGATGAAAAAGAGATTTTAATATCTCTTTGAAGTTAACATTCATTTCAACCACTAATTAGATTGTGTTAATCGCCAGATGTAACGACAAGTTTTTGTGGTGTTTGTGGTTCGCCAGATACAACAACAAAATTCAACAAAATTAAATGTAAAAATAAATATTTTTCCATTTTCTAAATAAAAAAAAGAAAGTAATATCGTAATATGTTACGAATCGCCTTGTATTGTTTCTATTTTTGACATGGATCAAAATATAAAGCTCTGTATAGGGGGTGAAGGCAATTTGCGCCACCAAAATTTGAAACAGTGACGTCATTTGGTTACTGACGTTATAGTGAATTCATAGTTTGGTAATAAGAACAGCTGTTTAGGTGAACTGAACACATTCCCTTTAGACCCATAAGGTAGGAAATACAAACATTTTTTCATTGTTCATTCATAAATTTTATTTACTTATCCCAGAGAATAACCTTTAACATCGTTGATATTAGAGCTATTTTTTGGGTGTTTTTGGGTATCTAGAATTTAATCCGTCATCATGTGTGCAGGTACTTAGTAAGTGAAAAATCCAAAATTTATGTGAGTAAAAATGCGTATTAAATCCCTTGTATCTTGTGTATATTTATATTGTTTTCCTTTTTTAATTTTTAAGTTTTTTTGGCATAGATCTGGTCATGGATCTTAGTTCTGGGGGGATTGGCAATTTGCGGGACCAATATTTGAAACAGTGACGTAATATGCGTAGTAACGTCATATGGTTAATTATAAGGACAGTTGTCTAGAGCAATTGAAAACATTTCCTTTATACATATCCATGCTCTAACCTATTTTCCACAGGGAAGTAAATACAATCATTTTCAGCTTAATTTCCACTATTCAGTACAGTACTAGGAGTAACTAAAAACTATTAAAAACTATGATGGTTACAAAAATAGTTTTCATATAAAAGTTTTATTAGCTAAAACTAGGTATTGCTTACATAAAAATAATACAAATAAGTTTGACGAGAAAGTTCATCTTCCAATTTATAAGCTAGTATATTTAAAATTAGTACACACATATTTATAAATTTATTAAGAATCTAACCGGAAAAATATTATCAAGTTAACAACATTTCTAAACAGTTCTGAATTCAAAACGGAGATAGAATTTCAAGCCCAATTTTTTAATTTTCATCAATTGGATAAAAGAATTTATTCCCTTGTATTGTAACGGCGGCTGACTTGTTTGTCTGAAGGTCTTATTTGCAATTCATTAGGTTATAAAAATCCCTTTGGCAAGTTCGCGGTCCCTTTATCGTACAGACTTCGTTAAATTTCCTTTAAAAAAAATGTTAGCGTACTTCAAATCGTGTTGGCACCCTACAGATATGTTTGTATTATTTTCACATGTGATTTCGTTGTTGAAACATATCCTGTGAAAAATTTAAAAGGTAAATTTATGTTTTTATTTAGGTTATTACCTTGGTTCATAGTTTTCAAACATTTTGAAAACAATGTCCTGTTTTCTAACATGACCTTGTCATGCTTCCAAGGCAGTAAGGCAATTTATGGATGAACAACGCATTTTATGCTTGAAGTGGTCTGGAAACTCAACAGACCTGAATCCCAGAGATTTTCTATTGGATTGAGATTTTCTATTTTCTATTCAAGTTTGGTTCCGAGACCACTAAGTACAAGAAATGTGCAAAAAGGGAGTAGACTCAATGTCAAAATAAATTGAAATGCTTATTAAAGCAAAAGGAGGTCACACTAAGTACTAAATTGTATATTTTTGCCAGAAACTATGTAATTAAGCTAATAAATGTAAAGTTAACTGGAATTCGTGTTGTTCAGATTAATTTGCACATGACTGTATAATACGTAAAAAATGAACTTCTTTTTAAATAACACTACTTCATGCAAAGAATTTTTCACGAATATTATTAATGAAAAAAGAAGAAGAAAAAGTTAAACAAAGTTGTCGAATGGAAGTAGCAGCTATTGGGCTTTATAAAAATGTAGTGTGAAAAATTATTAATATCTCACTAAATTTTATATTTTATTTAGCTATGAAGTTTATTAAAATTTACTTGTGAAAGGTTTATGCAAGAACGTTGGAAGAGTCGTTGGGGAAAATTGTGTAACATATAACGTCATTGTGTCTCATTAATGTCATGAGTAATTGGTAACTGTAAATAATAGAATTGCGGAGTAACATATCCGATCCAGTAGCGGGTCCAGTATAACTTGCTGATTGCAGATTTGATTATCCTACGCCGGAGAAGCTGAATTTGATTTCTGGTTTTGAACGCGGTTAAGCTTCATATCACAACAGGCTCTGTGAAAAATTAGTATAATTTGGTATTAGTAATTAAGCTGGTAATTAATTACACAACAGTTTAAAAATGAACGATCTGAGTTCATACCACAAAACCGTAATCAAAAGATATTCTACACAAAATCTGAAAATATAGCATACAAAATATTTGAGGACAACTACGAACCTAGTTTTTTGTTGTATACTATTAATCTCCTGTCAACCTTTAAAATGATGTATAAAATATCGTTAATTCTATATTCTTTATTACCTTGAATAATATTTTTCCAATCCTTATAATCAGTGATTGTTCTCAAGGCAACCATGAAAGTCACTTTACGTGTAATATTGTCGCTATATAGGGTGTTACAGAATTTCCTACCAATACTCTAAGGCATTGTTCCTAGGTACTTGATACTTGATACTTGATAAAATCTAGGGGAAGGATTGCACTGCGACCTATGAGATCTATTGTGCCCCCCAGACTAGTCTCTAGTTCTTGCCTAGAGAACCCCCTCTAGTCCTAATGCCTTAATAAAGTTTAGTATAACGAGGGGTTCTAACTTTGGAAAATCCTCCACCGCCACCTGGTGTGTTCCCAAGCTTCTGGCTCTCTTCTGACCTATCGCGTCACACTCAGCCAATAGGTGTCTTGGTGTTTGCTCCCCAGATTGGCAGAAGCGGCATTCACCCTCTTGGACAATGTCCATCTTGCTCAGATGACCCCTGAGCCTACAGTGTCCGGTTAGAAATCCCGTCAGTATCCTTAGATCGTTTTTCTTAAGCCTGATCATGGTCTCAGACCTTCTTATATTATGCACTCCAAGCATTTCCTTAGCCTGTCGGCATCCCGGATGAGCGGTCCAGGCTTTCCCTCTGGCTTCCTTCTCTTCCTCATTTAATTTCTTTTTGAAAAAGGAGTCCTCCAGTGCACAACCTGGCTCCGGTCCAACAAAGGGGGTGGCTGCCTCTACCCTAGCCAGTTTGTCTGCTACTTCATTCCCCTGGACACCTTGGTGCCCAGGTACCCAAAGTAGTGACAACTTGTTGTTCTTCCCCAATTGATCTAGACTGCTCCGACAGTCCCAGACCATCTTGGACCTGAAGGCTGCTGAGCTCAAGGCTCCAATGGCAGCCTGACTATCTGACAGGATCACAATCTCCCTTTTCATTTGCTCCTAGGTAAGAAACATATCTAAATATCATATTTATACTGTCCGGAAGTCCTTAGTTATTCACACAGGCTCCATTTTGTTTTTCACTAATAATTTTTTTTCTGAATAATGGTTAAACAATTTGGTGTCAATCGATTTGTAATTACATTACCTAAAAAAGTTATACTTGTAAATTTTCTGTTAAATCAACGGTTCACAATTTATTGAAAAAAATGGCCGCCATTTTGTTTTATGAATTTGAGAAATTGCCATAATTTTTTTGTAGCTTTGTCTATTTGCCGTAAATGTTTGTGCAAAGTTTCAATTCCCTATGTTTAACCATTATTCAGAAAAAGAATTATAAGTGAAAAAACAAAATGGAAGCTGTGTGAGTAACTAAGGACTTCCGGACAATTTAAATATGATATTTAGATATGCTTCTTACCCAGGAACAATGCCCTAGAGTATTGGTAGGGAATTCTGAAACACCCTGTATAAAACTAGAAAGTATTTTTTTGCCTGTTGGTATCGTTTTCCTTTTCAAACTGATTATCTGAAATTGCACAATAATGGATTTGGAATCGTTTATTATTTTTTGTGCAGGCCATCATTATGATAAGCCGATGTATAATACAAAAATATCCTACTTTCCTCCTTTTCTGGATTGACCGAAACTTGTGTATTGATTTAGCATGATCCCTTAGTCATTGTGATGATTTTGAATTTCACAAACCGAAGTGAAGTATGTGCTTTTAATAATCTTTTACAACCTACAGAGTTTAATTTAATCATATATCAATAATAAAATCGATCAAACTTCGATTTCAATTAATTTTATACAATACAAGTGATTCAATGATGATTGATACAATGATTTGATTGCAAATTAATGTCTCTGATAGATTGCTGTTTTTTGTAAATAAAAACCAACAAATGATTTAAATATTCACCTCAAAATACAGTGTCATATAGCATCACTGATCAGTGTAAATGCAATGTAAATGAGTCAGAAAGCTTTCAACTAATTTGAATAATTTCACTTTTAAATGGTTTCATAATGAATAATTTGATACTACTCCTTTATCTATTTAAAATTAAAAAAAAACGATACATTTTTACTTTGTTCGGGGTTTTAGAACTCAGCATTAAGATGCAAGCTACTTATTATAATAAAAAAACAACAATCTGCAAATTTTAAACAAATAAATACGAAGAAAACTATTCTTAGCAATAATTTAAAACCAGATAAATTATAATAGAAAACAATATAATATGTCTAATATTGATACGAAGAAGGAAGTTTTTTAATGCCTTGTTTAGCGTTATAGAAACAGAAAGGCATAACTTGAGGTAAGACAAATTTTGGCTTTTCAGATATATGAAACGTAAAAATAACTAAAAATATCATGATTCCAAACAACATATAGACAAAACTCTAATTTTAATTACATATAAATTTCGTGGAATTAATGATAATGATAATAATTAAATTATAAATGATGACAATAAAAACAATTAAATCGCAAAAATATTAAGATATTTAAAATTGATCGATAAAAATACATATTTCACAAAGAAACGTTTTGAAATAGTAAATACAGTACACTCGTATATTGTCAGTTGGTCCAAAGTCCATTTCAGACGCTGTACGGTCCTAAACAGAGTCCTAGACAGAAAGCCCTTTTCCTCCCAGCGAGGGACCGACTGTTTCTGACAACCGCTATGGTAATGTCCCTTTGTTGTGACCATATTGTTCATTCTATTGTAGTTCGTATCAGAATACTTGTTTCTGTATTCATGACGTAGAACATTTATCAAATAGAATGTACATATTTACTTTATAACATATTTCAAATTTATTAATTTAAAACATATTAACTTTCACCTACCAATCAAATATGTCCTCGGGTTGTACCATAATTGTCTCTAAATGCATATTATTTTTGATTTTTTATCAAACTGCTTGGGAGTAAGTCTTCTCTTTACCCAAGGAGCCGTGTAAAAATATGTATTTTCCGCCCAAGACGAAAAGGATATCATCTATACCTTATTTTTAAGGGCACCCTCAATCGGCCAAAATATTTTTAAGCTTTTACTATAGTTTTGTTCTTTAGATTTTACCTTTTCTAATGGTACGTAACACATACTACGAAAATGGCACAACGTCACTGGAAAAAACATTTACGTAACATTACTTCATATGGATTTTGGGAGATTTAATACCGCCACTATTTTGTTATGGATCAGCCTTTTGTGATCCAGTTTTAGTATTTATATTCCAATTAAATAGACCTAAAATGTTATACCAAATTTGACTTATTCTGAAACTTAAAAATTCCTCCAACTTCCAATAGATTGACCTGTAAGGGGTTCCAGAGATATATTTGTTTTTTTGTGGGTTTTCGTAATTTGTGTTCTTCAAAGTTTGAAGACACATTACTAATGAGCCGTTAGACTGACAACTACAAAGTATTTATTGTTTATTAAGTGCACATATCTAGTGCCTTGGAGATTTCAACTACAATATCTTTACAATAAATAAAATTTAAAATTAAAAACTTTGAATTGTTATAGGATAAAGAAAAACTCACGTTTTCCAACACTAATTAATATATTTACACTTATATTGTAATTATATACAACGGTAAATATATACAAAAGTTGTTAAATTGGCTATCGTTAAATTTGCAGTTTTTAATTATACAGGGGGGAAAATCAAATAATTGCAAATAAATTTAAGAAGTATTTTCAAAAGCATTTAGGACGCAGAACACAATGGATATAATACTACATACAAAAATTGAAAACACCGATAAATTCAACCAACCAGGAATATACAAAATTAGATGCAGAGACTGCGATAACATATACATAGGCCAGACCGTCAATTTTATAAAAATCATATATCAGCATGGAAGAATGAGAAACCCGAGAGTTAAAACATAGCAAAACCCTAGAAAAAGGACATAACCTAACAACAATCGATGAAGACCTCAAGATTATCAAAACTTGTAAAAAAGGAAATAGAATGAATGCATAAAGATAAAACAAAATTAATAAATGAACAAATACATTTTGATTCTGCAAGAAAGTAAAAAAATCTATTTCCGGAACTCAGCCAGCCAATAAATGCTACCTATGACGCAATGACAGGAACTTCCGGTAACCAGTAGTATTTAAGCAGGGACGCCATCTTGTTTCTTTCAGTCTCCATTTGGGCCTGATGATTTTCGGTGTAACTGGACGAAATCAATCGTCAATTTAACATCTTTTGTATATATTTACAGTTGTATATAATTACAATATAAGTCTTAATATATTAATTAGTGTTGGAAGACGTGAGTTTTTACTTTATCCTATAGTAAAACCAATACGTATAATGATAATCAAGTTATTTGAATTGTTGTGTTTTTAAAAGATAATATTTTTAATCAGAATTTACAATTTATGTCTACCGATATAGATGATAACACAATACTTAAAATAATACAAATTTCACATTTCTATGCAGTCTGATTCCAGAGATATGTGGAATAAAGTTCACATTACTGTTAAATGGAATTTGGAGTGCCCTTAAAAAATGTTTTACCAGTTTTTACTAAATTTCAGTTATTCTAAAAACGCCTGAAGCACGGACTTCAAATAATATCTCAAACATGCGCCATCTTAAAGGATAAACAAATTCCAGCGTACGATTCCGCCTGGAAAATACAATCTCCTCTTGCAGCCAGAGGGCGCGAGAGATGGGATCAGGGTATCTCAGACTGTTTGTACTGGAAGAAACACATTGAAAAAAGCCATTCAGTTGAACTCACATTCAGTTATATCCCTGGTGTAACTCCGCTTAGGGATTTCATACAGAAGGCAATTGACTTTGTATTGTATATACACAATCATTTAGATCCTTGCCTAAAATTTACAGAACAAATTTCAGTGTAATTTTAAATATAATTTATTATAACAATTTTGTTTAGGTGCAAACCATATTTTAATTTGACTCTTTAAAACACTCAATGGGGTGTAGAGAAATCTTTTGTAGTTTTTTTTACCTTTGTTAGTTGCCTATGTTCTGGAAAATATAATTACTGTTCTTGAAACTGGGCAAACATGAATAATTTTTGTAGTTTGTGAAAGTTAGTTGCAGTAATATTGAAAGAGGAGTTTATTAAATAGTATTTAAAACTACTTAACAATTTAAGACTGGCTTTAGATGTTATTCAATTTGAAAATTCATTAGACATAAGAAATGTTTCTGGATTCGGCATTTAATCTGAACCAAAGAAAAAATAAAAACAGGGAAAGGAAAAATAAAGATGAAACATTTACAATTGATGGAAGTAATGTTATATTATTAAAATATGAGAATTATATTATCAATAAACTATTACGGTGATGGAAAGTTAAGGCTGTCAGAAGTACAATCTTAACTTACGTAAGTACATTTTATTACATCGTTAAAATCACTACATAAGTATCCATTGTACATTGCATATTTTCTTGTTACAATAAGTTTGAATTTTTTTACATACAGAGTGTTCATTAAAGTCGGGGTCCAACCTTGAGGGGTGACAGTACTCATCAAAATAGTCACATCCTTATTGGCTAGCGAGTAAAATGTTCTCAAAGTATCATTTAAACTGCTTTTATATTTCAAAATGGCGGCGGTTAAAAACTCCTAATTTAAATAACAACGAAACCATTAACTTTATACAATTTTTACAAGATATAAAAAAGGTTACAATGTTAGGTTCAAATCGAACGATACTTTGTTGAACAAAATCTTTCGACGGTTAAGCGAGAAAATGCACTTATAATGTTAGCGTACAGAGCCCATTCGTCACCGCAGCGCGGCTGTGGCGAAGCGGAGTTGGGCTGGCATTAAGCGGTTTTACTCGTTAGTTAATAAAAATGTGTGCAAAGTTTGATTTCTGTAGATTAAATAATTCTTGAGGTATAACGATTTTTGTAAAAAAGTACTAAATGACAGCTAGCGGCTAAACGAAGGATTATCGACGTTGGTTTATAGGACATTTGTTGTTTATTTTGATGAGTACTATCGCCCCGCGAAGTTTGTCCCCGAGTAAGTTTAATGAACAGCCTGTATATAAAATAATTGTTGCGCTTCTGGTACAGTAAAAAATATTTGGGATAATATTTTCTCTATTTTTGAAAAATGAGCAGCTTTTAATACTGTTTAGATCCTAGAGGTATTAGAATCTAATATCAATGGAAAGAGAATATTGAAACCGGTCAATTCAAAATTAACACATTTTTTTTAGCTTACTTTAATGTTTATCTATATAACACCATTTTCTAAGAAGTAAAAGATCAATATTTATTGAATATAAAGGAGAACCAGATCATTTTTAGTGTAACAAAGTGGAATATAATCTGCAAATGCGTTTGTATTATCTTGAATAAAACGTTTATAACAATTAAAAACATGTTATCATCATTAGAAAACAAAAAATATTTTAGACGAACATTATTTCGTTTCAGACGAAATAGCTGATAAATTTTAATATATGTTGCAATAAACTGCTCATGAATGGGTAAAATAGATGAAATTCCTTTTAACATTTATTGAATTTCGTGAGGAGAACTGAAGTACATTATTAGGGTGCATATAAAGGTGGAACCTGATAGAGAAATAAGGGGTGAAAATAAAATGCAATAAGCTTCTATTGACTGAAAAGAGGGTTGTTATGATCATTGAAAACAAGATTTATTCAATCGTGAAAAATAGTTTTAATGATGAACTCCTTTACAATATTTTTTGATGAGTTTAAAAATAAATATATGAAATACTTAGAAACCAATAATGATCTATTAACTTTCTGTATACTTTCAACTATTTACGACGTTGAGGAAAAATGTGAGAACAAGAAATTTGTTCTCTGACTGTAATCAACTTAAAAAAAGGTGGTTTGAGGTTCATTCTTTTTATTTTTTAGCCACTTCCGTTTTGTTTTGCATCATCCTTTTAAGGTCGGGTTTGTGGCATTGATTTTCGTTCAACAAGAATTACCATTCAGTTATCCATTCAGATTTTCAACTTACTCCCCTTGAACCGACTCCATATGTCAAGTCCGATTACCACGTACACAAAAAAAGTATTTTACCAGTAATGATATGCAAAAAAAAGCTGTGGAATCTCTTTTGGTTTTAAAGCTATAAAGTCATCCTTAGACTTGATTGTCAGGCTGAAAATATTATTAAATGGATTTAGGTTTGATTTGAAAGTCTTAAATGTCATTGGGTTTCCTATATCCTTTTCCAATAAGCTCTTAGTGAGAATACTACCAGGTTGTGATTTGGTTGGCTGCCAAGTAGTTGGAGAACATATCGGTTCTATTGTGAAGTTAATATACTAGTAATTGATTCTAACCGTTTTCCACAAAGAAATCCGCAGCAGATAGCTATCCAATTCTTTTAAATGTCTGATTTTTAAATGTCATGAGTCGGTCTGCATGCAATAAAGACTATGTGAATTCATCATTTTTGTAATGGTTTATAAAAGGTTTGTTCTGAGACCTTATCTTATTCATTTGTTTAATTATTTAAATACTATCGTACTTCAAGGCTTACAATAATATCAATAATAAATATCTCTATTATTGTTAGCTAGCTATGCAATCTACCCATGTATGTAACCTGGGTAGGTTTCCATTTCATGAATGAGAAATTTTAATTTTCTAATTTTAAAGCCAAGTATGAATGAGAAATAAGTGCAAGATAATTGTGGTCTGATCTTGTAGTCTTGTTACTGACAGGCTGACATGTTTCTTAGATAGGACCGTTAATTAATAGTTCAACAATCAATGGAATATCTAAGGGACCTACAGTTTAACGTGGAGTCCGATCCACTGCCTATTGTAATCTTTGTTCTGTCAAATGAGCCATTTCGATGTTTAAAAAGATGAGAATTTTAAACCTAACTTTTATTGGAGTGGCTTTAATTTTTTCAACGTAGAGACCTCTTGTTTGCACCATTTGAATTATATTTTTATTTCCTTGAAAATGATGGGTTGCAGGAGAGGGGCTTACATTTGAAAATACTTAGTTCCCCCCTTTACCCCTTCAGCAGGGGGGCAAACAATTTTAACAAACTGAAAAAGTAAAAACAATTATATAAGTTAAGGCCAGGGTCTCACGTTGATATCTCTGGCCGTTTAAATTATGTCCAGGTTTGCCAGAAAACTCACTCTGTATATTTATTTATGGCGGTAACTACAATGACAAAAACCATCCAGACAGTAAAAGAGGAAACAAATTCATTTAAAATTCAATGAGCTAAGTCAAAATCGCCATAGAGCATATACTACGTGAAAAACTACTGGCTGAAGATTTTTCTAGGAGTATTTTCAACGGTACTAGCTACTGTCGATCCATCGTCAGTGCGGTTTTTCGTCAGTATTGGCGAAATATCGTGAGTCAGTACTTAAAAGAACCTTCAGATAAAATCTTGTGAATAACCATAATTACCTAGTTGAATACATAATATATAAATGAATAGTTAAAATATTTTGGAACATTCCCTCATTATTGTTGTTCCTTTTTTATAAAATTTTCATTGCAGTTTAATTTGTCTTAGGGTTTTTATACAAAACGTTTATTTGATTAATTATGAGAATCCATAAAATTATTCCTATACATTTCGTTTTATCTCAAATCTAAAAAAGTTAAATTCTATTCTTATCTGTACATTGCTTGGAGTTATTATATTTTACATTTTACGATATTTTTGCATTTTATGCCGAAGTGGGTCCTATCTCAATTTCAGTCTGTCAGACTATCTGTAGCACAAATCTATGTGAAATATTACATTTTCAGCTGCAAAAATGTTACATATATTCTGACGTTCTATAGATTCAGACTAAATAAGAGGATTTACATTCAGTTTGAAGCGTGGGTAGTTCAGCCTGAGGGGGGGTTGGGTTTTGGCCCAATTCCAACCCCTGGCGGCCCTTCTGCGTTATACAGCATCTGATAGTGCTTTGTGTCCCAATCCGGTTTTATCTAGGCTGACCAAAACAGACTATTAAATTGAATTTTTGATCTGATTCTGCACTATTAAATATCATCCCCTAAGACCATCCTCATAGCTAGACGAGTTCGTAATTCAAGGGTAAAAATGGTTTCGATTCCACTTTAAATTTTAGGTCTTTTGATAATATTGGTTGTTAAAATATTAATTAACAGTCCTGGCTAAGAAAAATATCCACCTTAGTCAGTAATAAGACTAAAAATCACGCCACAATCATTTATACTTGACTGCATATTCCTACCTGGGTAGGTCACTATTTTAAATGATAAATAATAAATTCACTTGTTTGTTGGCTATGGGAAAACCAGTTAATGTAAGATCAAGTGAGTTGCCAAAACCATAAGCCAAACATAGGGTCTAGGTGAAGACGAAGGAAATAGGAGTTGTATGGAGTATATTTGAGTAAAAGATGAGTAAAACTAAACGATTAATTTAGAAATTTTCCAAAACAAAATTATTATTTTGGAATTTTACTTTTAATGTTTTAATGTCACAGCAAAGCGTTGTAGGTAACACTAGTTTACCTATATTTTAGGATGAAACTTGTTATTTAGTTTCATGTGGTTGAGATCCAACCATTTGTGCTTAAAAATAGTGTTTATGTGTTTATCATGGCAGCTAACCTACATACTCTTTTTCCCATGTTAATCTTATGGAAAATGGTAAACTCCTTTATTTATGAACATATGCTGATGAAAGTTAATTTATGGTCAAAATATAAATGTTATTAGTAAAAATTACTACTTTCAGTGTTCCTCACAGAAGCAAACTGGCATAATGTTTTCCATTCAATTTCATTATTATTGATTTGGACATACGCTGAATACAAAGGTCTGCCGCGATGGGGGCATTTCTTAATACATTTTTATATTTTTTTATATTAAAAATTAGGTACAAGTTTCGTCAAGGGTTATTACTGCTGAAATGATAATGCACAGTATTTTCCACCTTAAGAGTCTGCATCAGTGGTAGTCATCTTGGATTTTAGTCCCGTAAGAGCAATGTTAAATTCTGGCGGAACATACCTTCACTTTGGCGTGTGTAGAGGCGTTAATTATCAAAGTATCAATGTAAAACTTTGGAAGTGCATTGATGAGATGTGGCTCAAGGGCATGACCTTTCCAATATGTTCAAAAATTTAACTTGATATAAAAATAAAACAAACAAACAAAATATTCAAAAACAAAATATTCCTGGATTTTTCTTTTTATATCAAGTTAAATTTTTGAACATATTGAAAAGTTCATGCCCTTGAGCCACATCTCATCAATGTACTTCCAAAGTTTTACATCGATACTTTGATAATTAACGCCACTACAGACGCCAAAGTGAAGGTATGTTCCGCCAGAATTTAACATTGCTCTTACGAGACTAAAATCCAAGATGGCTACCACTGATGCAGCCTCTTAATAAGGGTATTTTCAAGTGTTCTTATAAAAAGCGCACAACCTTCTAAGGTTATAAAGCTATAGCCTGATATTAAGCTATCGCTGGTGGGCTATTAAAGATCTTTTATGTCCTAATAATTACTTCTACAGAAGTGTAGAAGTTTTGTAAGATACAATTAAAAACATACTGGTACAAAATTTTACTTTTTTATTTTTCATGTTAGTATAGTTTTTACATAAAATTTAAATTTCTTTTTGGTTACAATAAAAAATATGAAAAGTAAAAATAATTATTTCAAAACCTCTACATAACCTTTAAAAATTGTCATCTCTTAATAAAAATACATCTTTCGCAAAAATAATTAAAAAAACTAAATTATAGTGTAAAAAGTATGTTCGTATTGGTCAACTTGTGTTTTATATCTTTTATTAAATTGCTTTAACTAAACACTCAGTTGTTTAAGATATAAAAACTGATCGTAAAACTGTGTCTCAAATTAGACAATTTTTCAATTTTGGAGAGACTCCAAGAAAACGCCGCTCAGGGGAATGTTTATAAACCATAAAGTTTTGGAGCGAAGATAAGTTCTAAAGGGTTGGCGGATTGAAACAATACTTTCACTTCTCCGCTGACCCGAGATAAACTCTCGAGTAAATTGTTCGTTCTGGACCTTATAATCCATGTCAACCATTTTCTAAAGATTAGATTATTGAAATGGCAACTCTACCACAAGGTCAAGGATTTTAAACCGAGTAGGAATGATAAATGAGTGTAAGATGATTGTGGCGCGATTTTGTAGTCTTGTTACTGACTAAGGCTGACATGTTCCTTAAACAGGACTGTTAATCAATAGCCCAACAGCCGATGGCAACTAAGGGACCTACAGTTTAACGTGGATTCTGAACCACTGCCTCTGAGTTACGAACTGGTCTAATTATGATGATGGTCTTTGTTGACATGAGAAAACTACACTCACTGACCATCGCTCACAACTATCAACAATTACAGGACAATTACAGGGTACAGGACCAAGCCACCCAGGCTAATTCTAAACGTACGATAGTTCTTAACGTACAACGATTAAGCCAAATTAAAGATAAACTGTGGATGTTTAAAGGGCATTAAGTAAGGTAAATAAGGAAACTTTTACTTCACATTGATTCTGATTGGTTTTGATTGACCAATATATCTGAATTATGAACTCGTTCGAATAAACGTATGTACCCAATTATGTACAGTGAAAAGTGTTTATTGTTTATTGAGCAGTTTATTGAAATGTGAATTTTATAAGATTACTACTATAATGTATTGTATTATATACCTTTTTGATAAATAAAGAATTATTCTAATTATTATTATGTTCGATTGGACCATTTTTACGTTACCGTGTTCACGACTTATAAATAATATACTCAACGACTATTCTTTTTGGTCTCAAGGCACCTCAAAACGAAAAAATAACATGGTTCCGGGCTTAAGTCTCTTGCCCTGAGACCTCAATACCTTCTTCAACTTGGGAAATCCGCTGAAATTGATTTTATGTGAAGTAAAAGTGTCCTTATTTACCTTACTTAATTTTATCTTTTCGCATTAGAATCAGCTCAAAAAACTACATAATTTAGTCCTTAAAAGTTTTGCTCAAATCTCAAATGGTTACCCAGATATTAAAAAGTCAAAACACTGTACGTTATATTTTAGTGTTCTTAATCTTACGGAGGATAAGGAAAAATGATGTCACCTATTAACCTATATATTTGGATGAAACTTGGTATTTAGCTTCATGTGGGTTTACTTACTCCCGCAGCAGAAATGCAACAATAAGGAACAGCATTGGTGCGAGCGGCGTAGGGACAACTGAAATCCGCTAGTGTCGCTTATTCGTTACGCATATGTGAATGTTTCATGCAAGTTTCCTGAGTGACCTGTTTAAGACAATAGTTCTGTTTTTCTTGTAAATTTTAAAACATAATTATACTTCAAATTTACATATTTTATAAAATTATCGGATTAAAAATGTGGCTTTTAAGGCTTTTCTGTGGCATATGAAAGTTTATTTTCTTATTTCTAGCTTTTACATAGTTTACGTGAAAAAGGTCTTTTATTCATTCGTGTTCCTAAAATTTCAGCTCAAAAGCATGAGTAGTTTTCCCACACTCCTTGCATGAAAACTCCAAATTTCTAAATTAATCTCCCTGCAACTAAAAAAACGTTTTCACTAATACTTGAAAAAAATATATTTATGTTACAATCAACAACCAACGTTAAAATTATGTTTTAAAGATTTTTTCGCTCCAATTTAATCCATCCGTACAAGCTGCGAGGTTTAATAGCAAGAATAGTTTATTTTACAAGATTTACGACGCAGTTTTAACTGCAAATGTGAGAAAACGTTTCTAAATAGCAGCAATAAATTTGAACCCGACTTAAAGGATCCAGGTCCCTCCTAACTGCCGGCGTTCCACTCAAAAAAAACCCTAAACCACTCCTTTTTGTAATCAACCCTTTGCAAAATTCTCGCTCTTTCTTGTGGTAAATTCACTGTCAAATAATTAATAGTATTTCATGCTTGATTAATAGTTTTTCTATTGTGAAATTTCATAGTAGATTAGGGAAGAGACCACTCTATTTTATAATTAGAAAGATATAATATTTAATTATTAATTTTATAATTTAGATTATTTAAATACTCAGGAGCTTAAACATCCCCAATATGAGTTCCAATATAAATATAAAAAGTGAATCACCTTTGAATATTACTTAAGCAAATGAATTTTCAACCTGTCTAAGGGAGGAAGATGGCCAATTGGCCAAACTATTTTTTTTTATATTGGATTTCAATTTACTGGTTCTTTCTGGTTATTTTGACACCTAATTTATTAAAATCTAACGACTAGATTTTATTTGATTAAATTGAACGTTAATGTGCAACTGAGATTCAAGCCCAAGGAGGTGTTTCTGGAGGAGGTTAAGTTATTATTGACAACATGATATCATTATTATCTGTAACTTGTACATTAAAAATTTCAATTTTTAATGTAAATTATTCGATACCACTTGAAAACGGGAGGAGTTTCTCCACCTCCAGAAACGTTGTGTAGTCAAAAGCAACAGTCGCGTTGGAATAAAAAAATTTGATTGGTAATAAATTAGATTTTTTTATATTTCTATTTCTATTGGTGAAAATCGCTATTTAATTTAAAATCCTCAGTATTACAATGAACATAGTTCATACTATAAGAAACAAACTAAGAATATACAGTTAAGACTCCAAGATTTGTAAATAGAGGTTTTCAATGATTTCTATTATGAACGTCACAGATTATTCTTATTGTTTCTTTTTCAAGTAAAAATAATGTGAGTATGTACTAGAACCCCATAACAAAATACCCTGGAAAAAGTATGTAAATTCTTCTGAATTTACAGAAATTGTTTACCTCCTTAACAAAAACAAGCCCTTAGCAAGTTTTTTACTAATATATTCATTAGATTGCCAGTTAAACTTTGTACCAAAAGCAATACCTAAACATCTGAAAGGTTCCTCAAAGAAAATCATGTAATTATCATACGTTGTAGGATTGATTTTTATCATAGATTTATTGACGTTGTTTGTTGTTACGTGTTATGACGTACTGCGTGTCTTCTAGTAACCAAGATAATGCTTTTATTAAAAATCTTTCTCATGTAATATGTAACAACAAAAAACGTTATTTTTGGCTACATTTTAAATTTAATCTGCATACTCAAAAATCTGTAAAACTAGTTATTCAAAGAAATACCTTCTAAATATTGTTTCGTGTCATAAAAACGTTTGGATGATATGAAACATAACCTTGAGAAAGGTTCCGGTTTCGACCCTGCTTGGTATTATCGGTCCCTGGAGGGCCCTCCACCTCATACACCTTATGAATAATGGGACTCTCCTGTCATAATGATGTGCCAACAGATACCTCTATTGCAATGAAATATATCATTTTAAACAATGACTATTGAAGTCGTATTACCTTTAACTTCCTGGGATGCAAGTTATGGATGACTTATGAATTAAAATTATTTTGGTGTCATCTTGTAGTCTTGTAGACTATGACGGTGGCGTCGTCTTGTAATCCGGCTACGCGGAGGTCACGAATTGTGGATAATCGCGATGGTCGGCGCATGTGTTGTTCTCTCGTGTGCATTAACGTCCGCACTATTGAATATTACGTTAATCCGCAAAGACCATCCTTATAATTAGACCAATTCGTAATTCAGAGCCTGTGGTTCAGATTCCACATTAAACTGTAGGTCCATTAATTGCCATCGGCTGTTGGGCTATTAATTAACAGTCCTGTTTAAGGAACATTATCAGCCTTAGTCAGTAACAAGACCACAAGATCGCGCCACAATGATCTTACACTCAATCCTCATTCATAGGCTACTTCCTTAAAATACTTACCTTGTGGTATGGTCCTCATTTCAATAATCTAATCTAAAAAAGTTTTGTTTCTAACTAAAGCTACCTAGCATGCTCTTCAGATAGGTAATTTAATTTTATCAGACAATGACATCTAAGGGGTATACGTGGCAAAGAAAAATCTTTTTCGACATCCCGCCTTGAAAGTTGTATTATTACGTTGTACATAAGATATATTTTATTCAAAAGTAGTGTACACACAACAATATTGAACATAACCACTTAGCTTATTTGGTTAAAATTCATCGTATGAAATGCAAAAGACTCAACTCTATTCTTGAATTGAATGCTCATGCTTATGATTTAAAAAAGATTATGTCTTTGAAACATGTACTTATTGCCTACAAAAGCCTCTTTTGAGGCGGCAGGAGTCAGTCCAGGCGCTCACACGCTTGACATGGGATGGGTTTAATTATCTTTTATTTGCTCGTAAAGGAAATTAATTAAAAACAAAATATTGAATACAAAGTATTTTATAGGTCCCTATCAACATATTGATGTGTTAAACTACCAAAACTAAGGTTTAGAAATATTTTATTTTTTTGAAATTAGAAAATTAAAATCCCATAAGGATTTAACAAAACTAATTCTGTTGTATTATTTTTGTTTATCAGTGGAAAATTTCAAACTTTGGACCTAAATAAACTTCACATATTCATAAATAAAATGTATTGAATAACTTTTTGTATTTGATTTTCTCTTAGCCATAATAATTTTTTTTAAAGTGCGTGAACAGTTCACGCACTTAAAAAAAATTATTATGGCTAAGAGCAAATCAAATACAAAAAGTTATTCAATACATTTTATTTATGAATATGTGAAGTTTATTTAGGTCCAAAGTTTGAAATTTTCCACTGATAAACAAAAATAATACAACAGAATTAGTTTTGTTAAATCCTTATGGGATTTTAATTTTCTAATTTCAAAAAAATAAAATATTTCTAAACCTTAGTTTTGGTAGTTTAACACATCAATATGTTGATAAGGACCTATAAAATACTTTGTATTTGGTATTTTGTTTTTAATAAATTTCCTTTACGAGCAATTAAAAGATAATTAAACCCATCCCATGTCAAGCGTGTGAGCGCCTGGACTGACTCCTGTCGCCTGTTTAGACGAATTTGGATTTATGGATTTCAACCTTTTAATTTTAATGAATTTTTAAAAAAACCTTATTCTGCCCATCACCATAGGCCTAGGAGCTGTGCGTTGAATGAAGACAACTCACTTTCTCACCG